>CAWUFW010000755.1:2400000-3677444 GCA_963921515.1 Calotriton arnoldi | reverse complement strand
TTTTTTTCAGTGAATATATATATATATATATATATATATATATATATATATATATATATATATATATATATTTGCTCCAAAATCTCTGCACTTCCATCCGACTGGCGAACAGAGACACGGACCCAACGATGTGAGGCTAGATATTATTTATTATATACAACCTCGAACCTGATGCGTTTCGGATACCTAGTACCCTTGCTCACAAGTCATATATATATCACACCATCAGCCTCCGAGTACAGGAGCCCCCGACCCTGCAGGGCGGCCTCAAAACAATGGGCACGGAGCAGCCCATCCATTAACACTCCATGAAAGAAACGCACTGAGGCCCAATACCGGAGTAAGCACATTTATTCACAGGCATGGATGCGCAACAGCATCTCCTTTTCCTTACGCGTTTCGGCGATGTCTTTGCCTTGATCACAGGTGGAGACCATAAAATGCAAAATGCACAGTGCTTACGTGCGCGCCTTTTAACTTAAAAGTCACGTGACAGTCATTTTTAATACAATCCCCATGATGCATTGCACTGATTGTGGTAATATACTGCATGGAATCTTAATAGACCCTCGTTTTTGTTAAATGTTTTTAAGTTCTTACATGGTGCAAACATCAAATGTTCTAGTGGGATTATTCACTCACGCTGTCAAGTGGATGTGTCCCTCGCAGAGTGCTCACATAACCTGTTTGCCTTGCGATAATGTCCGTCCTCCGGCACGATCAGAGTGACAAATAATCACACTTTGAATCCCTTCCTCAAACGCTGCACTTTTGCTGTAGTAGCATTTCCTTGACTTGGCTTACAGCGATGAGTGGGTCATGCTCCCAATTAGAAATCACACCATCAGCCTCCGAGTACAGGAGCCCCCGACCCTGCAGGGCGGCCTCAAAACAATGGGCACGGAGCAGCCCATCCTTTAACACTCCATCAAAGAAACGCACTGAGGCCCAATACCGGAGTAAGCACATTTATTCACAGGCATGGCTGCGCAACAGCATCTCCTTTTCCTTACGCGTTTTGGCGATGTGTTTGCCTTGATCACAGGTGGAGACCATAAAATGCACAGTGCTAACGTGCGCTCCTTTTAGCTCAAAAGTCACGTGACAGTCCTTTTTAATACAATCCCCATGATGCATTGCACTGATCGTGGTAATATACTGCATGGAATCTTAATAGACCCTCGTTTTTGTTAAATGTTTATATATGTATATAAAAGTTTAGCAAACAGACAATGCATTTTTAAGATGTTAAAAAGTCCTGATTAAAAGATAAAATCACAATTAAAAATAGTTAAAAATGGACACCTCATCGACCATAAAATTTCATGTTTCTTAAGATGGAGCTATACCAGATATTTCTATTCCCCAACCGGTTACTGTGCTTCATAGCGTTTCCTAATACCCATTGCAGACTTAATAAAATTTGACACTGCACTGCAAATAACGGAACTTGTCAGGGATTGCAGGTATCTAAACCCCTCAACATGTGTACATGGATGAATGTTCTTTAAAAGGGGTACCAAAAATCTTCTCCTCGGTTCCTCATAAAGTGCACAAAATAGAATAAAGTGCAGGGTGGTCTGGGTTGCCATGTTGTCACAAGGGAGTAAGATTGTCCATCCATCCAGATTGCCTGGGAAATGCCACTAAAAAGTGCGAAGTGCCTAAGCGGAGTCTTGTTAAAAAAAACGTGGCTGACTATTTGTGGTGAATGATAGGTAAAATTGCAATTTAGGCACAAAAGGGCAGCTAGGACCTGAAGCCTCCAATTGAGAATGACGCAAGGTTGCCCAGGTGTTATGCGCCTCTTTTAATATAACCTTGGCATTTGTGGGGATACTCATCGGTGTGTCAAAATACTCGCCCAACCCAATCTCAAGTAACCTATCCCTCACAAAATTGAGCCAGGGGATCTTCAATGACTTGTCCAAATTAATACAGTCTTCAATGATCTCCCTGGAGAACTGTAGCTCTTCAGACACCCATATTTTAGACCATAAGAGCAGGGGGGAAGAGCCTATGCGGTCTTCTATATATTCCATCCCCACTTCTTGGTGAAAGAAAGAAATGGCAGAGCTGTTTGGAATCATCAATAAGTGTTTTATAAACTTATTTTCCACCACTTGTAACAGACGATTTTTTTGGTAGCCCCACACTCCCGCCCCGTAAGTTGCAACCGACAGGCATTTTGCTTTGTATAAAGTAATAAGCTCTGGTACTGGCTTATGGCCTAACTTACAGGCAAACCTAAACAGCCCCTCCACAGCTCTACTTGTTTGCTGAGCCCTTGCCGTGACCAAGGAATCCCATTTTAACTCCTTATTGAACATATTCCCCAGATATGTAAAGGTTTCCACCTATATATATATCCTACTGATGTCGGCGAGTTTCCTTCCGGCTGCCAAATCGCCGGAGGTGCCGAGTTTTCAGCGCTTCGCTGCGCGCTGCAGTAAATACGTTCCAACGCTTTCTGTAAAGATGACAGAAAACCTCAGCACTCCAGTTTGGTTGTCAATCGATTTAATCGGTTAGCAGAGTCACCAAACGCCAACGGGTTTAGGGGCTTCCTCGCACCTTTGTCACAATGTTTGCAGAGTGGTGCAGGGAGGGGGCGGGGCCTCTGGCGAGATGGCAGCTTCTCTTTTATTTTTTTATTGTTAGAAGGGGGGCTGTGTGGCCCCCCTTCTCTTCATATTTTTGGGCCCTGGGGTCCCCATCCCCCAGGGCCTGAGCCATTTTGTTATTTTATTTTTTTAAACGGGAAGGGGACCGCGCGGCCCCCCTCCCGAAGCCAATTTCGGCCCCGGGGACCCCATCCCCCGGGGCATGGCCAATTTTTTAATAAACATTTTAAAAAAACAAATTTAAAGGAGGCTCCTGAGGCCTTTTTTGGCCCCGGGGACCCCATCCCCCGGGGCTTTGCCTCTTTTAAAAAAAATGTTTTAATTTTTCATTTTGAGGGTGGGCGCATGGCCCCCCTTCCCTGGGCCACTTTTGGCCCCGTGGACCTCATCCCCGGGGCCTGGCCTCACATTGGAGACCGCAGGGGGAGCCCCAATGCCCCCGCAATCCCAGCCGGCACCCCGCCTCTTGCGGGAGCCGGCATTGCTTTTGGACAAGGGGAGCTGCAAACATGGTTTTTTAAATAGAGTTTGATTTGGACTCACAGCATACCCACTGAGGTGTTAATTTTGGTGTATGAACTGCTAATACCAGGATGCATTGAGGCTGTGGCCTTCCATGGCACGCCCATCAGGGCGGGATTTAATAAATAGCAGGAGTCCTACATCACTTTTGCTGTGTTTCTTTACTAATGGCTTGTGAACAAGGACTTCCGTCTGAAACGCGTTAAGCCAATATGACGCGATTGAGAAGTGTGAGCTGTTCCTGCTGTGGTCCCCACCTTTAGGGGCTAACCTTCAGTGTGGGCACCCCCCCAAGGGCAACCTTTTTTTGATGGATGAATAGTGGCTGGCTCGGTCGCGGGGGCGAACCGCCGTGTCACACGGATCTGTGGCACTTTGAAATGCCGAGCGTCAATTACAGAAATGAAGGCTCATTTGTAGGGACTTGGTATTTTAGCAACTTCAGTCTCAGCCTTTCAATCGACCCACTTGGTTTTTTAAATAGAGTTTGATTTGGACTGACAGCATACCCACTGAGGTGTTAATTTTGGTGTATGAACTGCTAATACCAGGATGCATTGAGGCTGTGGCCTTTCATGGCACACCCATCAGGACGGGATTTAATAAATAGCAGGAGTCCTACATCACTTTTGCTGTGTTTCTTTACTAATGGCTTGTGAACAAGGACTTCCGTCTGAAACGCGTTAAGCCAATATGACGCGATTGAGAAGTGTGAGCTGTTCCTGCTGTGGTCCCCACCTTTAGGGGCTAAACTTCAGTGTGGGCGCCCCCCCGAGGGCAACCTTTCTTTGATGGATGAATAGCGGCTGGCTCGGCCACGGGGGCGAACCGCCGTGTCACACGGATCTGTGGCGCTTTGAAATGTCGAGCGTCAATTACAGAACTGAAGGCTCATTCGTGGGGACTTGGTATTTCAGCAACTTCAGTCTCAGCCTTTCAATCGACCCACTTGGTTTTTTAAATAGAGTTTGATTTGGACTCACAGCATACCCACTGAGGTGTTAATTTTGGTGTATGAACTGCTAATACCAGGATGCATTGAGGCTGTGGCCTTTCATGGCACGCCCATCAGGGCAGGATTTAATAAATAACAGGAGTCCTACATCACTTTTGCTGTGTTTCTTTACTAATGGCTTGTGAACAAGGACTTCCGTCTGAAACGCGTTAAGTCAATATGACGCGATTGAGAAGTGTGAGCTGTTCCTGCTGTGGTCCCCACCTTTAGGGGCTAACCTTCAGTGTGGGCGCCCCCCCGAGGGCAATCTTTTTTTGATGGATATATATATATATAGATATACATGGCAAGTAGCCGCCGTTATGTTAATGTGGGTTTTTATAGATAGTTTCTCAACAATATAGACCCCTGAGTTTCAGACTGACTGTACTGTTAAAAGATCCTCATCCCTAGTCCAGGGCCAGAAATTGTTTGGGAGAGAATACAGCACTTTGGAAGGGCCACAGCACAGAAACTCTTTTTTGCTTTGATTACATTTTCATGTACTCCTCCCAAGCCAATTTGCCAATTCTGTTAGACAGGAATACAATCTGCCGGTCTGGGTTGAATTATTATCACCTAAGGACAGTATTAACTGGGTGTTATATGCATAATTTATAAATGATACCCAAATGATTTAATCAGAGTCAGCAGTGGGCATAGGTAAACATTAAAAATGATAGGCCGATCCTTGGGGTACTCCGTGTGCAATGTTCTTGAACTCAGACGGAAAGGGAGGTAGGGAAATTGCTTGATATCTACCCGACAAGTATGACTTGATCCAATTTTAAAAAGTGCCTTCCACCCCAATCTCTTTCAGTCTACTGATTAGTATTTGATGTCTGACAGTATCAAATGAAGCTGATAGATCTAATAATATGAGAGCTGCAGCCTGACCTCTGTCAACCATCATCCTCAGTTTATCCATTGCGAGGATTAATGCTGTTTCTGTACCATAGGCTGGTTTAAAGCCCATTTGCTCTGATTCTAGCAGTACATGATGTTCTAGATAGTTAGCTAATTTTTTGTTGGTATGTTTTTCAATGATCTTTACTGGGTAACGAAGCTGAGGGATTGGGCTCTAATTACTAAGGTCATTAACAGCCGCCAGTGGCTTTTTCAGTAAAGGGGTGACAAGCTTTTTTCCAAGTGGATGTAACCCTGCTGATAGACAGGGATTGATTACAGACCTTTAACAGGCCTGAAAAAAGTTCAACTGCTCTATCTTTCCATAGCATGGGAGGAATTTGATCTAATTGAGAGCCGGATGATATTGACATGGCCAATGTTCTGAACTCCTCCTCTCTCAGAATTCCCATATTTTTCTAGTTTACTCCAACTCCCCTCCAGTTCTGCCATTCCACTGGATGGTGGAGTAACACAAATTGGTTTACCATTACTTTGATGATCATTCCCAGACTGAAGATTACTGTCCTTATTTATCTCAGTTATGATCATATCAATCTTACTATTAAAAAATCAGATAAGTTATTTCACAATTCTTGTGATGGTTTGACTGTTTGTTTTACACAGTCTGGATTTCCCAGCTGTTTCACTATCTCAAATACTTTTTTTGATCTATTGGCAGCTTCAGTGATGGTCCTGGTATAACAGCTCTCTTTAGCTTTCCTAGTTTCCTTTTTATAATTGTTTTGTGCAGTTTTTAGCTGCAACTAATCAATTTCTAAATAGGTCCTGTGCCATTGCCTTTCCAGCTTCCTGCAGTAGATTTTTCTTCCCTTCAAAGTCTCTGTAAACCATGGCACTGAATGTCTTAATTTCAGCGTCAAAGGTTTCACCAGTATAATCTTATCTAATGTAACTATAATTGACTTTTGTAGATGTTCATAGTTTGCATCCACTGTTTCGTTCTCACAGTAACAGTTTGAGGTGTCAAATATCCTACCCTTTCAACTGCTTTAGTTTAGCCCATGCTCTTCCTTTTACTGTTTTCTTCATAGTTTTTCCATCAGCCTATAAATTGGGCCTAGCTAATTTGAAGGCCACCAGTAGGTGATCAGACCAGCTTACTGGGATCAAGTCTCTGACTACAATCATGTCTGGTGGCATAAGTAATATATCAAGGCTGTGACCTCCTTGATGTGTGGGACCCTCAATCTGTTGCTGCAGTCTTAAGATTTCACATGAGCATAAGAAATCTCTTCTTTGGTATGTGAACTATCCTTGGCCCAGATAATAAAATCTCCTAACACCCAAAAATGAGAGTGGGTCAAAGCCAAATTTGAGACCAATTTAAAAAAAGGTTGAGTAAAATCCTGTAAAGTCCCTAGAGGGCTGTAGCAAAGAATTCCCAATAGGGCTGTCCCAGTTCTTTCCTTTAGGGTAAAACCAAACACTTCCAATCCCTGAAGTTTATCAAATTGGAGAATCACGAATTCCCATTTTGCTTTAAACATTATCTCCAACCCTCCTCCTCTTTTACCTATTCTGGGTTGGTGTATTGCTTTATATCCCAGCGGGCAAGTAAAGCCCAAGTCTACTTCTGAGTCCATGGGGGATCAAGGTTTCTGTTATAAAAAGAATATCCCATTCTTTGGAAACCAATTATAGGTTTAGTTCAGGTGCCTTTTTCACCAGAGAGCGCGCATTAATTAACCCTACTTAAGTCCTTCGGCTCCCATTTTCCCCTCCTTAACATCCCCCTTAAAAGGAAACTGGACAGACACTATTATTTCTTCCTGATTATCTGTCCCACCACTTTCCTTAGTTTAACTGGGCCTAAACTTCAGTTGCTCCTTACTTCAATATGTTATTCTGAGGGTTTACTGCTGCATTTCTAGTTCCAAACTGGCATCGTTGCTGGCACTGGCCACTTCCGAGATGCTGATGGGTGCAGATGGGTTTCCCACAGTCAGGCCAGGTTGCTGTTTAAATAGCGCTCCTTGCTTCCAACAAAACAACTAGACCGCTCACTCCCTGTGCCTAAAAGTAGCGGCCATCAAGTGGCTTCAAAAAAGACAAAGATAGCAGTGGTGCCAAGGTATTCAAAAAGCCTCCATAAACAGTAAAAGGTTTTGTATACACAATAAAACAGCCCCCCCAAGACAGTTTTCCCCCCAAAACTCTGTGCAAATTGGCTAGTTTCTCAGAGTAACCAGCACGTCATGCATGGTCGCGCCAGGTTGCTGTTTAAATAGCCGTCCTTGCCTCCAAACAAACAAACAACTAGACCGCTCAATCTCTGTGCCTAAAAATGGCGGCCATCAAGTGGCTTTGAAAAAGACAATGATAGCAGTGGTACAAAGATATTTAAAAACCTTCCGTAAACAGTAAAAGGTTCGGTATACACAATTAAACAGTCCCCCCTTTTAAGACAGATTGGTCTTACGCAGATTCTGAGCATTACCAGCAGGTCATCCAAGACACTACGAGAGCGGTAAAAAGTTTTATATAGACTATATATATATATATATATATATATCAGAAAAACTCCGCCAAACCTTGGATTGTTTTCCAAATAACGGAGCTCAGACCTCAATTTTGGTGCAGCAAGGAATTAAATTTATTGCTCTCCAACCTTTACAGCCATGACGCGTTTCAGCCCCTCCTCGGGCCTTGATCACATGACACGCTCTGTCAGGTGGGTAGTTAATTTATACTCTTTTTTTAAAGTGAATGCTTAAAGTGACAGTGACATAAAATTAACATTAACATTGACAACCTTAAATAGTAAAAATAGAACTATTTGATTGTAAAAAACTGGTGTCAACACAATAAAATGTCATCATAGATAGCAGAAAATATTAGAATAGCATTGAATTGAGTAAAATTGAACACCAGAAGAACAATAGTAAAGCAGTAAAATAGTAAAATGACAGTACAAAAAGAGAGTCCGGGTAAAATACCAAAGCAATCTATTGTCCTGGATAATTGTTAATCTGCTCAAAATTCTCCTCAAAAATCTGTTTGCTGGTAATACATCTGCTATGTGTGTTCAGGCTTGAATGCCCAATTATGTTTGACACTTCCAAAAGGAAACAAACTTCTCCTGGAAATACTGTAAGGGTTGTCAATTGCTATGTTGTTTTGGTGACAATAAGGTGCCTGTGCTTAAAGTTAAAAAATCTATAAAAAAAGTGTTAAAAATATCTAAAACCACCTATGACTTCTAATAAAAACACCCAATGTGTGAGGCTTTGATTTTAGCAGCATATTGTTGTCAGTCCCTTAATGACTTGGTTTGACTATCAGATTCAGTTAAACTAGAGAGGGACCCAAAGGCCTGACTGTAATATAAAACTCATCCTTAATAACTCTGTCAGTTTTAAAGACATGTGTGCATTTCCTCTGTGACGTTCAAACCCCGTGGATACTTAGTGTCGAGGTTAATTATATAGTTAGATTCTAGAAGTCTCAGAGTTTTGACCCTGTCACCTCCTCTCTTGTTTGGCAACACAGCATCAATTAAGAAATAGCTCAAACCATTAGGGTTGGAACCATGTACCTCGCTAAAATGTCTGGCTACTGGATAAGATTGATCTTGGTTTTTTATCGCTCTTAGGTGCTGGAGCACCCTCTTGTGTGCTTGTAATATTGTGCTACCAATGTAGCGTAATCCGCATGGGCACTCCAGCACATAGATTGCATGATCGGATTTGCAACTGAGCGATTTATTGATCAGAATTTCCTTCTCATTAAAAGGGGTTTTGTATGAGTTGGTATTCTTGCCAAATTGGCATGCTTTGCATGTCTTGCATTTATAAAAACCCTTTCTTTGAGATAGCCAAGAGGTAGTACCTGGCCCACTTGGGTCATTTTGAACTAAAATATCTTTCATTGATTTCGCTCTGCTGTAGGTGATAGCAGGTCTTCTTGGGAGTAAGTGCCCAATTGTTGGGTCACTTAACACTAGAGGCCAATTCTTAATTAATAGTTTCTTCACTTGTCTTTCCTGACTGTTGTATTTTAAAATAAATCTAAAAGTGTTCCCTTCTTCCTGTTTACTGTTATTTTTGGCAGTTGTGCCATGAAACTCCCTGCCTTGGTTAAGGAGACACTCCCTTGATTTGATCCTGCTCTTTTGAATTGCTTTGTCTATGCAGGTATTGGTGTAGCCCCTTTCTTTAAATCTCAGTTTGCTGGTTTCTTGTGCAGTAATTAAATCTTCGTCGCAACTGCATATCCGTCTCAACCTAAGCATCTCCCCATATGGGATGCTACGGATGAGATGCTTAGGATGAGCGCTGCCCGCGTGCAACACTGTATTGCCGGCTGTGGGTTTTCTGTGCAATTTCGTTTCCAATTTCCCGTTCTTAATAAATACTTGCACATCAAGGAAGTTGATGGTTTCATTGCTGATGGTGGCTGTAAAATGTAAATTTAATTGATTATTGTTAAGATCATCAATGAAACCCTCGGCCTCACTGATTGTGCCATCCCATATAACAAAGAGATCATCAATATATCGCCACCATGCCTTGATATTCCTAGTAATCGTAGGAGTATGATCCTTTAAAAGGACCAGCTCCTCCCACCAGCCCATGTGTAGACAGGCATAGCTAGGGGAGAAGCTGGCCCCCATGGCTACCCCACGTAGCTGTTGGAAAATGCTGTTTTGGAACAGAAAATAATTGTTGTGTAAACAAAATTCCACCATGTTCATTAACATAAGATTGTGCTGAGCATATTCTTGACCCCTTCTGTCTAGGTAATAGTTAAGAGCCCTTAACCCATCCCTATGGTTGATAGAAGTATAAAGGGATGTGACATCCAAAGTCATTAATAAATATCCAGCCTGCCAGGGATAGTCCATCAATTTTGTTAAAAAGTCACTTGTATCTTTTAGAAAGGAGGACAGGAGGTGAACATGTTCCTGTAGGAAATAGTCTATGTATTTAGACGTATTTTCAAGTAAACTTCTACGAGCTGAAATAATTGGTCTGCCTGGCGGTGATAAGGGATCCTTGTGGATTTTAGGGATAAAATACAGAATGGGGGTCATTGGTTTGTCATTTTTCATAAATTTAAATTCATCCGGCGTCAATAACCCTGCATTTTTCCAGCCAATCAATTTCATGTTGAACTCATTGATGGTTTTACGTAATGTTGTTTGATCGCTGCGGCGGTAACATTCAGTATCCCTAAGTTGTTTCATGGCCTCCGCAATATAATCAGCTTTTCTCCATAACACCACATTTCCACCTTTGTCAGCATTACGGATCACGGTGTCTGGATTTCTTTTCAATTTAGACATCAGTATATGAAATTGTAATTGTTGGTTGTTACCTTTTTGATTTGTGATTTTCTGTGTTTTATAATTCAAATCCTTAAGTCCACTCACGATATTATCATGGAAATTATCAATGGTATCTTTGATCATTAAAGGATTAAAAGTGGAAGGAGCTTTAAATGGGGTTTTCAATTTCAACTGGGTCATTTTCTCGATTGTTTTTTCAGTATCAGCTGAGCTTGGGCTAGATGTCAAATTGTCTTCCAATAGTTCTTGCATATCTGCCAACAGAGGCAGATCTGACTGTGTGAGATTGTGGTGGAGCATCTGCTGTAGTGTTGTTAAATCTGTGTCACTTTGTTTTGTTTGCTGATTATGTTGTATAAAGTACTTCTTAAGTTTAAGTTTTCTTATGCTTTTGTAGATGTCAAAACGTGTAGTCGCATAATTGAAAGAGCTGACCGGACAGTAGGAAAGTCCTAATGACAGCAGTTGCTCTTCCGCTTTATTCAATACAACATCAGAAAGATTGATAACTGTCGGATTGGCACCTGTGAAATTCTGATTTATCGTCTCCAATTTCTCCTCGCTTGTCTCTTTGGTTGTATTTTGCCACTTGCGGCTTCGTTTCCTTGCCCGCCTTCTTGCCTGACGTTTTGATGTTCTGGTTTTGACTTGTTTAAATGTGGTCTTGGGCGCAGGGTTTGCCTGCGCTCTTCCACTAAAAAATCTACCTCATCTGCTAGAGAAATTGATGCCGGAATCTGTTGAAGCATTTGTTTGCGAGCTTCAGTGTCAGTTTCACTTTCGGCTGCTGAGCTCAAATCTGATTGTGCAGTCGCCAGTAGATAGTTATAGTTAGGACCTATTTTCCATAGGAAATCCGCGACATTCTATTTGAAATAACTCTTGCGTCGGTTGACGAATCTTCGCAAAATTTTCAAACTTTATGGCCCGCTCCGGTCCGCTCCTACCCTGAAAGTCTCAGGGTGATTCATCAAGCAGGGGCCGAGAAAAAAGGGGGGTCCCAAAACGTGTTTTCCCCATTCATTTTCCCATAGGAAACTTTAGACACGGCTACAGCCCGAACTGCTGAACGGAATTACACCAAATTTGGCAAAGAGGTAGTTCTTGGTTCAGAAAGAACCCTTTTTGTTAAATGGTGTAAATCCGTTCAGTAGTTGCGGAGAAATTAAAAAAATAAGAGTCAAAAAATCAATTTCCCATAGGAAACTTTATGCAAGGCTACAGCCCGAACTGCTGAACGGAATTACACCAAATTTGGCAAAGAGGTAGTTCTTGGTTCAAAAAGAACCCTTTTTGTTAAATGGTGTAAATCCGTTCAGTAGTTGCTGAGAAAATCAAAACTAAAAACACATATATATCTGGGCGGAGCCTAACCACACATGTCATCGTGAGATCTGATTGGCTGTCAGCACTTCATCCTGGAATTGCTGGCAGCCATCTTGGGACCAATATAAATGATAGTACCATTGAAATGCATTGTAGTGAATCGAAGATTTTGAGGGTTACCAAAAGGAGAACTATAAAGGGTGATAACAGACTTTAGTTACATTAGAATTCATTTGTTGATGGTACCATACTAATTTCAGGAATTGTGGTGTGTTCTAAGGTGATTTTACCCTGTGAAAAACCTTCTGCTGGGATATCATGAATCATGTTTGAGAGAAAACTATTTTCACATGCTTGTCCCATACAGTTTTGGAAGGTGCCCCAGAAGCTAAAATGAGAGCATATTTTCTGTAAATTCACATTATCTTTCTCAGTCATGTGAGAATGAAGTCTGACATTCTCAGTAAAACATGTACATCCAACAAGGGCAGAGACTGTCAGTTGATTCCTTTGTGTTCTACTGCAGCTTCCCAGAGTGTTCTAAAGAACAACTAGAGTGCTAACAGCCTTACTTATGACAAAAGTATGGCACACCTGAAGCCATCTTGATTGGAATAAACTGGTAACACTTAAAACATTTAATTTAAAAAGGAACAAAATGATGGGGTTCATCTTGTCATCGAAATTATGGTTAGTGCTCTGGAAAGAAAAATTAGGACATGTTTCAAGTGTGATCTCAAATATCTTCCTGTTATATTTCAACAGGAGCAGCCTGTCAGTTGATGCCTTTGTGTTCTACTGCAGCTTCCCAGAGTGTTCTAAAGAACAACTAGAGTGCTAACAGCCTTACTTATGACAAAAGTATGGCACACCTGAAGCCATCTTGATTGGAATAAACTGGTAACACTTAAAACATTTAATTTAAAAAGGAACAAAATGATGGGGTTCATTTTGTCATAGAAATTATGGTTAGTGCTGTAGAAAGAAAAATTAGGACATGTTTCAAGTGTGATCTCAAATATCTTCCTGTTATATTTCAACAGGAGCAGCCTGTCAGTTGATGCCTTTGTGTTCTACTGCAGCTTCCCAGAGTGTTCTAAAGAACAACTAGAGCTCTAACAGTCTTACTTATGACAAAAGTATGGCACACCTGAAGCCATCTTGATTGGAATAAACTGGTAACACTTAAAACATTTAATTTAAAAAGGAACAAAATGAGGGGGTTCATTTTGTCATAGAAATTATGGTTAGTGCTGTAGAAAGAAAAATTAGGACATGTTTTAAGTGAGATCTCAAATATCTTCCTGTTATATTTCAACAGGAGCAGCCTGTCAGTTGATGCCTTTGTGTTCTACTGCAGCTTCCCAGAGTGTTCTAAAGAACAACTAGAGTGCTAACAGCCTTACTTATGACAAAAGTATGGCACACCTGAAGCCATCTTGATTGGAATAAACTGGTAACACTTAAAACATTTAATTTAAAAAGGAACAAAATGAGGGGGTTCATTTTGCCATAGAAATTATGGTTAGTGCTGCAAAAAGAAAATTTAGTGCATGTTTTAAGTGAGATCTCAAATCCTCTTCTATTTCATTAGAAAATTCTGACATGCAGACTGAAACAATCACTTTCAATACCAGCAGTAGACTTCCAGTTAACTCCTTGGTGAGCAGTAGCTTTACTACAGTGATCTAATGATCAACTAGAGTAATAACATTCTGAATTTATGGCAAATGTGTGACACATCTGAATGCCTTCTTGATGAAATCAAAGTAAAAAACTGAAAGCATTTCCTACTGAGGAGACTGCAGTAAATGAGGAAATTAGGAAACTTCATAACAAAGAAGTCTTCCAAGATGGCCACCAGTGAAAAAGAGCCCAAATGTAGCACAAATATTACCCAGATGTAGCCCACATATAGCCCAATGACAAAAGTGTGCAAAACACTTTTTATTTTTGTTTTTTTGCAGTTTTATGTAGTGCAGACTGGTCAGGTATTGGAGCATTGCATCTTAAAACATGAGCCCCTACACTGCAAAAACACCACTGCACTACCCTAAACCCTAAAACACTACCCCAGCACGACCCCCTACACTACACAAGCACCACTGCACTATCCTAAACCCTAAAACACTACCCCCAGCAGGACCCCCTACACTACACAAACACCACTGCACTACCCTAAACCCTAAAACACTACCCCAACACCACTGCACTAGCCTAAATCCTAAAACACTACCCCCAGCACGACCCCCTACACTACCCAAACACCACTGCACTACCCTAAAACATGACCCCCTACACTACACAAACACCACTGCACTACCCTAAACCCTAAAACACTACCCCCAGCACGACCCCCTACACTACACAAGCACCACTGCACTACCCTAAAACCTAAAACACTACCCCCAGCACGACCCCCTACACTACCCAAACACCACTGCACTAACCTAAATCCTAAAACACTACCCCCAGCACGACCCCCTACACTAGCCAAACACCACTGCACTACCCTAAAACATGACCCCCTACACTACACAAACACCACTGCACTACCCTAAACCCTAAAACACTACCCCCAGCACGACCCCCTACACTACACAAGCACCACTGCACTACCCTAAACCCTAAAACACTACCCCCAGCACGACCCCCTACACTGCCCGAACACCACTGCACTGCCCTAAACCCTGAAACACCAGCCCCTGCATGACCCCCTACACTGCCCGAACACCACTGCACTGCCCTAAACCCTGAAACACATACCCTAGCACGACCCCCTACACTGCCCGAACACCACTGCACTGCCCTAAGCCCTGAAACACCACCCCCTTCATGACCCCCTACACTGCCCGAACACCACTGCACTGCCCTAAACCCTGAAACACCACCCCCAGCATGACCCCTACACTGCCCGAACACCACTGCACTGCCCTAAACCCTGAAACACTACCCCCAGCAAGACCTCCTACACTGCCCGAACACCACTGCACTGCCCTAAACCCTGAAACATCACCCCCAGCAAGACCCCCTACACTGCCCGAACACCACTGCCCTAAACCCTGAAATACCACCCCCAGCACGACCCCCTACACTGCCTGAACACCACTGCACTGCCCTAAACCCTGAAACACCACCCCCAGCACGACCCCCTACACTGCCCGAACACCACTGCACTGCCCTAAACCCTGAAACACCACCCCCTGCACGACCCCCTACACTGCCCGAACACTACTGCACTGCCCTAAACCCTGAAACACCATCCCCAACACGACCCCCTACACTGCACGAGCACCACTGCACTGCCCTAAACCCTGAAACACTACCCCCAGCAAGACCCCCTACACTGCCCGAACACCACTGCACTGCCCTAAACCCTGAAACACTACCCCCAGCAAGATCCCCTACATTGCCCGAACACCACTGCACTGCCCTAAACCCTGAAACACCACCCCCAGCAAGACCCCCTACACTGCCCGAACACCACTGCCCTAAACCCTGAAACACCACCCCCAGCAAGACCCCCTACACTGCCCGAACACCACTACACTGCCCTAAACCCTGAAACACCAGCCCCAGTACGACCCATACACTGCCCGAACACCACTGCACTGCCCTAAACCCTGAAACACCACCCCCTGCACGACCCCCTACACTGCCCGAACACCACTGCACTGCCCTAAACCCTGAAACACCACCCCCAGCACGACCCCCTACACTGCCCGAACACCACTGCACTGCCCTAAACCCTGAAACACCACCCCCAGCAAGACCCCCTACACTGCCCGAACACCACTGCCCTAAACCCTGAAACACCACCCCCAGCAAGACCCCCTACACTGCCCGTACACCACTGCACCGCCCTAAACCCTGAAACACCACCCCCAGCATGACCCCCTACACTGCCCGAACACCACTGCACTGCCCTAAACCCTGAAACACAACCCCCAGCACGACCCCTACACTGCCCGAACACCACTGCACTGCCCTAAACACTGAAACACCAGCCCCAGCACAACCCCGTACACTGCCCGAACACCACTGCACTGCCCTAAACCCTGAAACACCAGACCCAGCACGACCGCCTACACTGCCCGAAAACCACTGCACTGCCCTAAACCCTGAAACACCAGCCCCAGCACGACCCCCTACACTGCCCGAACACCACTGCACTACCCTAAACCCTCAAACACCAGCCCCAGCATGACCCCCTACACTGCCCGAACACCACTGCACTGCCCTAAACCCTGAAACACCAGCCCCAGCAAGACCCCCTACACTGCCCGAACACCAATGCACTGCCCTAAACCCTGAAACACCACCCCCAGCAAGACCCCCTACACTGCCCGAACACCACTGCACTAAAGCCTGAAACACCACCCCCAGCAAGACCACCTACACTGGCCGAACACCACTGCACTGCCCTAAACCCTGAAACACCACCCCCTGCATGACCCCCTACACTGCCCAAACACCACTGCACTGCCCTAAACCCTGAAACACCACCCCCTGCACGACCCCCTACACTGCCCGAACACCACTGCACTGCCCTAAACCCTGAAACACCACCGCTCAGCACGACACCCTACACTGCCCGAACACCACTGCACTGCCCTAAACCCTGAAACACCACCCCCAGCATGACCCCCTACACTGCCCGAACATCACTGCACTGCCCTAAACCCTGAAACACCACCCCCTGCACGACCTCCTACACTGCCGGAACACCACTGCACTGCCCTAAACCCTGAACCACCACCCCCAGCACGACCCCCTACACTGCCCGAACACCACTGCACTGCCCTAAACCCTGAAACATCAACCCCAGCAAGACCCCCTACACTGCCTGAACACCACTGCCCTAAACCCTGAAACAACACCCCCTACACTGCACCAACACCGCTGCACTGCCCTAAACCCTGAAACACCACCTCCAGCAAAACCCCCTACACTGCCTGAACACCATTGCTCTGCCCTAAATCCTGAAACACTAGCCCCAGCATGACCCCCTACACTGCCCAAACACCACTGCACTGCCCTAAACCCTGAAACACCACCCCCAGCACGACACCCTACACTGCCCGAACACCACTGCACTGCCCTAAACCCTGAAACACCAGCCCCAGCAAGACCCCCTACACTGCCCGAACACCACTGCACTGCCCTAGACTCTGAAACACCAGCCCCAACAAGACCCCCTACACTGCCCGAACACCACTGCACTGCCCTAAACCCTGAAACACCAGCCCCAGCATGACCCCCTCACTGCCCGAACACCACTGCACTGCCCTAAACCCTGAAACACCAGCCCCAGCACGACCACCTACACTGCCCGAACACCACTGCACTGCCCTAAACCCTGAAACACCAGCCCCAGCACGACCCCTACACTGCCCGAACACCACTGCACTGCCCTAAACCCTGAAACACCAGCCCCAGCAC
The DNA here is from genome assembly GCA_963921515.1 of Calotriton arnoldi. Taxonomy (NCBI): domain Eukaryota; kingdom Metazoa; phylum Chordata; class Amphibia; order Caudata; family Salamandridae; genus Calotriton; species Calotriton arnoldi. The sequence goes on along the minus strand of CAWUFW010000755.1, from coordinate 3,660,319 downwards.
GACGCCCTACACTGCCCGAACACCACTGTACTGCCCTAAACCCTGAAACACCAGCCCCAGCACGACCCCCTACACTGCCCGAACACCACTGCACTGCCCTAAACCCTGAAACACCACCCCCTGCATGACCCCTACATTGCCCGAACACCACTGCACTGCCCTAAACCCTGAAACACCACCCCCTGCAGCACCCCCTACACTGCCCGAACACCACTGCACTGCCCTAAACCCTGAAACACCACCCCCTGCACGCACCCCTACACTGCCCGAACACCACTGCACTGCCCTAAACCCTGAAACACCACCCCCAGCACGACCCCCTTTACTGCTCGAACACCACTGCACTGCCCCAAACCCTGAAACACCACCCCAGCACGACCCCCTACACTGCCCGAACACCACTGCCCTAAACCCTGAAACACCACCCCCTGCACGACCCCCTACACTGCCCGAACACCACTGCACTGCCCTAAACCCTGAAACACCACCCCAGCACGACCGCCTACACTGCCCGAAAACCACTGCACTGCCCTAAACCCTGAAACACCAGCCCCAGCACGACCCCCTACACTGCCCGAACACCACTGCACTACCCTAAACCCTCAAACACCAGCCCCAGCATGACCCCCTACACTGCCTGAACACCACTGCACTGCCCTAAACCCTGAAACACCAGCCCCAGCAAGACCCCCTACACTGCCCGAACACCACTGCACTGCCCTAAACCCTGAAACACCACCCCCAGCAAGACCCCCTACACTGCCCGAACACCACTGCACTAAAGCCTGAAACACCACCCCCAGCAAGACCACCTACACTGGCCGAACACCACTGCACTGCCCTAAACCCTGAAACACCACCCCCTGCACGACCCCCTACACTGCCCAAACACCACTGCACTGCCCTAAACCCTGAAACACCACCCCCTGCACGACCCCCTACACTGCCCGAATACCACTGCACTGCCCTAAACCCTGAAACACCACCCCTCAGCACGACACCCTACACTGCCCGAACACCACTGCACTGCCCTAAACCCTGAAACACCACCCCCAGCATGACCCCTACACTGCCCGAACACCACTGCACTGCCCTAAACCCTGAAACACCACCCCCTGCACGACCTCCTACACTGCCGGAATACCACTGCACTGCCCTAAATCCTGAAACACCACCCCCAGCACGACCCCCTACACTGCCCGAACACCACTGCACTGCCCTAAACCCTGAAACATCAACCCCAGCAAGACCCCTACACTGCCTGAACACCACTGCCCTAAACCCTGAAACAACACCCCCTACACTGCACGAACACCACTGCACTGCCCTAAACCCTGAAACACCACCTCCAGCAAAACCCCCTACACTGCCTGAACACCATTGCTCTGCCCTAAATCCTGAAACACTAGCCCCAGCATGACCCCCTACACTGCCCAAACACCACTGCACTGCCCTAAACCCTGAAACACCACCCCCAGCACGACCCCCTACACTGCCCGAACACCACTGCACTGCCCTAAACCCTGAAACACCAGCCCCAGCAAGACCCCCTACACTGCCCGAACACCACTGCACTGCCCTAGACTCTGAAACACCAGCCCCAGCAAGACCCCCTACACTGCCCGAACACCACTGCACTGCCCTAAACCCTGAAACACCAGCCCCAGCATGACCCCCTACACTGCCCGAACACCACTGCACTGCCCTAAACCCTGAAACACCAGCCCCAGCACGACCACCTACACTGCCCGAACACCACTGCACTGCCCTAAACCCTGAAACACCAGCCCCAGCACGACCCCCTACACTGCCCGAACACCACTGCACTGCCCTAAACCCTGAAACACCAGCCCCAGCACGACCCCCTACACTGCCCGAACACCACTGTACTGCCCTAAACCCTGAAACACCAGCCCCAGCACGACCCCCTACACTGCCCGAACACCACTGCACTGCCCTAAACCCTGAAACACCACCCCTGCATGACCCCCTACATTGCCCGAACACCACTGCACTGCCCTAAACCCTGAAACACCACCCCCTGCAGCACCCCCTACACTGCCCGAACACCACTGCACTGCCCTAAACCCTGAAACACCACCCCTGAACCGCCCCCTACACTGCCCGAACACCACTGCACTGCCCCAAACCCTGAAACACCACCCCCAGCACGACCCCCTACACTGCCCGAACACCACTGCCCTAAACCCTGAAACACCACCCCCTGCACGACCCCTACACTGCCCGAACACCACTGCACTGCCCTAAACCCTGAAACACCACCCCCTACACTGCCCGAACACCACTGCACTGCCCTAAACCCTGAAACACCACCCCCAGCACGACCCCCTACACTGCCCGAACACCACTGCACTGCCCTAAACCCTAAAACACCACCCCCAGCATTACCCCCTACACTGCCCAAACACCACTGCACTGCCCTAAACCCTAGAACACTACCCCCAGCACGACCCCCTACACTACCCGAACACCACTGCACTACCCTAAACCCTAAAATACTACCCCCAGCACAACCCCCTACACTACCCGAACACGACTGCACTGCCCTAAACCCTCAAACACTCCCCCAGCACGACCCCCTACACTACCCGAACACCACTGCACTGCCCTAAACCCTAAATCACTCCCCCAGCACGACCCCCTACACTACCCGAACACCACTGCACTGCCCTAAACCCTAAAACACTCCCCCAGCAAGACCCCCTACACTACCCAAACACCACTGCACTGCCCTAAACCCTAAAACACTACCCCCGCATGACCCCCTACACTACCCAAACACCAATGCACTACCCTAATCCCTAAAACACTACCCCCGCATGACCCCCTACACTACCCTAAACCCTAAAACACTACCCCCGCACGACTCCCTACACTACCCAAAGACCACTGCACTACCCTAAACCCTAAAACACGACCCCCTACACTACACAAACACCACTGCACTACCCTAAACCCTTAAACACTACCCCCTATACTACACAAACACCACTGCACTACCCTAAACCCTAAAACACTACCCCAGCAGTACCCCTACACTACCCAAACACCACTGCACTAACCTAAACCCTAAAACACTACCCCAGCAGTACCCCCTACACTACCCAAACACCACTGCACTACCCTAAATCACTACCCCAGCACGACCCCCTACACTACCCAAACACCACTGCACTACCCTAAACCCTAAAACACTACCCTCAGCACGACCCCCTACACTACCCAAACACCACTGCACTACCCTAAACCCTAAAACACTCCCCCAGCACGACTCCCTACACTACCCAAACACCACTGCACTACCCTAAACCCTAAATCTACCCCCAGCATGACCCCCTACACTACACAAATACCACTGCACTACCCTAAACCCTAAAACACTACCCCCAGCACGACCCTCTTCACTACCTAAACACAACTGCACAATTTGTTACAGGCGTTGCAACGCAGGCCTGTGGTGCTTACTGGAAGTACCTAGTGGGCTAGTTGGGCCCCAGGGACCCTCAGGATTCAAGGTGACCTTATCCCCCAACTTAAAACGCACCACGGGGCGCGTTTGCACAGTGGTGAAGGGAGGGGGCGGGGCCTCAGGAGACATGTGCGCAAACACGCCCTGTGGTGCGTTTTAAGTTGGGGAATTAATTCCCTTTGAATCCTGAGGGACCCTGGGGGCCAACTAGCCCACCAGGTACCTTCAGTAAGCACAACAGAGTTGCGTTGCAGAGAGGTGAAAAAAGGTGCGAGGCCTCGGAACGCCTCTCTGCAACTCAGCTCTGTGGTCCTAACTGTAGGTACCTGGGGGGCTAGTTGGGCCCTAGGGACCCTCAGAATTCAAGGGGACTTAATCCCGCAACTTAAACGCGCCACGGGGTGCGTTTGCACACATGTCACCTCAGGCCCCCCCTCCCTTCACCACCGTGCAAACGCGCCCTGTAGCGCGTTTTAAGAGGTAGTTTTAATCCCCTGCCCTATTATGTACTAGGGACTTGCAGAGGAGGTCATGCTAATCACAGGGGTACCCCAACGCATAGTGTTCCCTAGTGTATGTAGGTGTTTTCACTGTATTCTAAGTGTCTTTTAGCATAGCACTGGCTCTGGTTAGTCAGAGTCAGTTACCACCAGTACCTGTCTGAAAAAGTTGTGGGCACAGGATGATTTTGCAACAAGGCCTCTTTCTGCTCCTCTGTTGGTTCTTTCTGCACATCTTTTGCTTCTTTCTGTGCGTTTTTTCTTCTTTCTTCACATGTCCTACCTCTGTAGGCATAGTTAGAAACTAGCATTTAAAAAACCTTTGAAATTCACTTAAAAAATCATAGGTTTCAGGCACGTTATAGTTAGAAATTAGCATTTAAAAAACCTTTGAAATTCACTGAAAAAACCATAGGTTTCAGACACGTTATAGTTAGAAATTAGCATTTAAAAAACCTTTGAAATTCACTGAAAAAACCATAGGTTTTAGGGACAGTTATAGTTAGTTGGACATTTCACTCGTACAAAACCATAGAAATTCCCCGTTATAGTTAGTTCAGCTAACTATAACTCGCGCCCGCAATGCACTGCTGATGACGTCACATATTACATCACTCATGACATGGTCAGTGACATCACTGATGACATCTCAAATGACATCACTGATGACATCATCCATGTGATAATTTCATGCATCTTCTCACACCCTAATATAACTTTTGATACACCCACTCTAAATTACAGACTGCCATTCTCAAAACCATAGACACTCCAACACCAAAAACTACATACCCACTCACTGATTCTTAGGTCTACACACACATCCACTCACTCACCCGTACAGTCACTCATACTTAGTCACTCAGTACAGGACTATCATATGCACTCATACACCTATATAAACACTCACACACCGCCACTCATCCATAGAGGTACTCACACACCTAGTCAGTCATGCAAAAACTTAATCACACACCCATTTACTCACCTATACAGTTATACACACACCAGCTCACTTACTCATACAAATACTAGCACATTCTTACGCTCTTATACAATCACTGATACAAGTACACACTCATCCATACATCCACTCTCACAATCACACACTCTCACTTATAGCCATTTATATACTCCAACACACATATATACTGCCTTTCACATATGTAGTTACTCACACATGTACCACTGAGATATACATTCAATCACTAACACACCCATACACACACTCACCCACCCATACAGTCCATCACAGATGCACTCTTGAAACCATGCACCCAGTGAATCACCAACTCACACTTCTATGCACAGAGTCACACACACCCCACCCACACAAACACTCAGGCACCCATACAGATACTCAGACAATCAATCAATAACCCATGTAGACACTCATGTAGCTATTCAGAAAGCCATGCAGCCGCTTACAAACCAACAGACAGACGGATACAGACATTCACACAGTTTAGTCACTAACCCATGCATTCAGTAAGATACATTTAATCACTCACTTGTAGAGTCAGTCACTCACGTACTAAATCATCCATTCAGACACTTATACACCCACTCATTCTTCAATACGCCTTTCCCTATATATATTAAACATATTTAAACTTTACAGAAACACACAGTCACTGGATGATGTCATCAGTGATGTCATCAGTGATGTCATTTGAGATGTCATCAGTGATGTCACTGACCATGTCATGAGTGATGTAATATGTGACGTCATCAGCAGTGCATTGCGGGGCGCGAGTTATAGTTAGCTGAACTAACTATAACGGGGGAATTTCTATGGTTTTGTACGAGTGAAATGTCCAACTAACTATAACTGTCCCTAAAACCTATGGTTTTTTCAGTGAATTTCAAAGGTTTTTTAAATGCTAATTTCTAACTATAACGTGTCTGAAACCTATGGTTTTTTCAGTGAATATATATATATATATATATATATTTCAGTGATGTCATCAATGATGTCCTTTGAAATGTCATGAGTGAAGTCATATGTGAGCTCATAAGCAGTGCATGGCAGGGGTGCAAGTTATAGTTAGTGCTGCTAACAATAACTGCTCGATTTCTGTATTTTTTTAATTCAGAAAGTTACCGTTGTCACTGAGAAATTCACTTAACTATAACGTTACTTTAACTTTTTTATTTTACAGTGAATATATATACATAGAAACTGACTATTCCAACAATATTTGCACTGAGAATGTTCATTCTTAGTTTTTGTAACTTACATATTAAGTAATGTTCCCAGAATAGTTTTCATAGTCTTTGTATCTATTTTTACAAAAATTTCATTTTTATATTTCAAAAAGACACTGATCAGTTTTTTCTATGCTGTAAACTATTAGTTTTCACTATGTACATCCATTTTTAAGGTGTGTGATCGCTCTCGCGGGAAGCTCGCAAGATCGTAAAGTTCTAGATTTTGTTCTAATCTATTGTACTGGGTTCTTTGTCAAGTGGTCAGTTATTTTGGATACTAATCTTTACTAATTGAGTCATTACAGTATTTATATTCTATTAATTATTCTGTTTAAAACGTACACTTCTGCAAGACGATCGTGAGAGCTGAACACACAATCCCCTGCATGGACTATGAGGGGGCTGTACTTTCTGTCCGGCTCTCGTGATCTGCTCACGAGCTCGTACATATGGAATTAAGTTCATAACAGTGTATTTTTTTTAATTTTGAAGAAAGTAAACCAAGAGAAGTGTTTTCTAAAGTGGAAAACAGTTGAAGTATTGTTGCATTTCAGACATAAAGAAGGTTATCTTAAGACGCCCGGGAGAGGAAAGACATCCCAAGGAAGTACTGTGATCAGTCCATATGGATGTCTTTATTTAGCAAAGAAAGACCCCTTCCTTGTTGCTTCATGTACCTATTTAGATTTGCTGTGGTTAGACCTTTTTTGCTGGCTCTATGATATTGCTAATTTTCTGTCACCAGAATGTCATCCTCAGATTCAGATGAACAGCCTAGTGCTGTTCCAACAACTCAGCCACTTCAGCCACTCAAGGAGTCCTTGGTATGACAATTTTTGGAAATGAGGCCTGGTGGGAAAATAGTATCTGAGAAACATGTCATATGTGAAATATGCAAAAATGAGTTCAGTAGGGGCAGCAGCAACAAGCAATACTGCATGAGCACCACTGGGATGTGGTCACATTTGAGGGCTATTCACCCTCAACGCCTTGCTCAGGCTGAGTTAGCCCGTGCTGCAGAACTTGATAACTCCTCAGGGGCGTCCACATCTTTTCAACCTAGTGACACTGTGCCTACCCAGGTACTGAACACTGAAACAGATAACAACCCTGCTTATTTGAATAAAGCCCTTTATTGCTGCTTAAGCAAAAAAATCATGTATTCCTCTGAGACAAGCAGGACTGCACAGGACAAGCTTGTCCAAGATCATAAATGCCCACCTAGGCAGTAGTTTAAAAAAAAAAATCTCTACTTTGTTTTGAAGGAGATGTTGTTGTTTTTTTACTCCCAGTTTTTTGTTTTTGTTGTACCATTTAAAAAAAAATACAAAAAGTTTAAAATGTTAAAAAACATAAAAAAATACAGTTGTTCCAAAATGTTACTTAAAAAAGCTCTTTTCAGAGCTACCCTATACTTTTATTTTGTATGTTGTTTGTACTATGCTACCCTTTTTTTTCTTCTTGATGACTCTCGTGAGATACTCACAAGAGCCATGATGCTCTAAAACATAGAATGGTCACTCTTGCGGGAGGTTGGTGAAATCCAGGTGCACAGTCCTGTGTGTCTGCTGCGAGGGGGCAGTGTTTGCTACTGTACGCTCACGAGCATCTCGCGAGTGCATACTTTCATAATGGAATTTGTATTTTCATTGAACATATCCCGTTGTAATATATATAAATTACATGCAACAGATTTTCGCTATCTCTCTTTTTTATATATGATCCTGTGAGACTCTCGCAAGAACGTAAAGTTACTTTAGAGGAAGAACCTACATTTTCTTTCATTTCAATACCTATCTCTTACAATCCCCACTACTAGACTATGGGAAGAGACTGGCCTCTCCTTTGACACCTTGCATGAAGGTAACCAGTATGTACAGTAGGATGTAAAGAAACACTGCCTCTCCAATCACACCATTCCTCAGGCTCAGTAGTATGCATAGTAGGGTGGGGAAGGTACTCACCTCACATATAATACCTCAATATTACATAGTAAGTTTAACAAGTACTAGCCTCCCTACTGAACCATATGTATTAGCGTGTGGCAATGGATTACCCTGTCACCCAGCATGACAGACATGTACAGTAGTGTGTAGGGAAACATTGTCATATCCATTAATATCTATCTCCAGGACAACATGAATGCCCAGTATGGTGTGGGCAAGCAGTGGCCTCTCTGCTGACACCTCTGCCTAGAGCAATAGGGATACATAGTGGTGTCTGGGAAGGGAGTGACCTGTCTGCTAATACATCTTACCAGAGTGAGAGATGTCTTTAATAGGCTTTCAGAAGAATGAATCTCTCTTCGCATACCTCTTCCCGTGCTGACAGGTATACATAGTAGACTGTGGGGAGGAACTGCCCTGTTTGCTGACACATCTCTCCTACGTGATAAATCTGTGTACTACAGTGTTGGAGAGACTGGCCCCTCTCCTGTGACCTGTCTTTTGGATGATGGGTGTGCAAATTAGACTGTAAAAAGGTGTTTACCTCTCTGGTCATGCTTGTCCCCAGGATGACAGATGTACAAGTAAGTTGTAGAGATGAAATTACCTCTGTGTTGAGAAGTCTCTCTTGCATAGCAACTATGCAGACTATGTTATGGAAACACACTGCCCTTTTCAGCTGAGACATCTCCCCAGAGTAACATATATGCAAGGTAGACTGTGGGGAGAGACCGTTTTTCTGCATATACCTTTCTTCATAGTGATGAATCTCACAAGTGTGAAATGGAGTATCCTCTCTGTTCAAAATTGTTTCTTGCACTTGATTGTAGAGACATACTGACCTCTTTTTCAGACATCTACCAATGGTGACAGTCATACGTAACACTGTGTGCTTAGCAGGTGACAGGAGTGCGTATTACAGTATTAGATGCACTGCTCTATGTGCCAATGTCTCTCTCTTCTATCAGAGGTCCCTATGCTACAGCGTGGTTAAGGACTGATCTCTCTACAAACTCCTCACTGTTGCATGACAAGTCACCATAGCTGCCTAACAAAATAAATGCCTTCTCCATTACTCAGTGTCTCTACAATAAAAGATGTGCATACTGTAATATTTACAGTCCCTAAAGATGAAACTGACAGTTTTGGTGAATATTGCAATACTATAATGACATTTATAATAAGTATTAGGCAAAAAAATCAAAAGTAACTTTAAACTTTTTTATTACAACAAAACAATTTGCTAACTATACAGAACTACAACAACTATATTAACATACTGTGGGCCATATGTATCAAAGTTCCATTTTGCATTCCCTAAATAGCGAATTTTAGGTAATTGCTATTTAGGGAATGCAAAATGGTATGTAAGAAAATAGCGATTCCCTAATAGCAATTCCTACAGTGTCGCAATCGCAGTTAGGGAATCGCTATTAGGAAATGCTACTCAATTCGTTCCTATGGGTCTATGGGTCCATAGATGCGAATAGTTTTGCATTACCTAATTTGCACTTACCTAATTGGTAATCGCAAATTAGGAAATGCAGAAACAAGGGTGCCCTGGGGCCTAAGGCCCCCCTGAAGCACCCCAAAAAGAATGTTCACAAGTAAAGCGCACACATGCCCTAGGGACATGTGTGTGCTACATGCCACTTTGAAAAATGCATTTTCTGTGCATTTTCAAAAATTGCACATGGGGCCATTTGTATCATTATTGGAAATAGCATTTACCTAATTGTGATTCTCTGCGAATCACATTTAGGTAGTCGCTATTCTTAATGATTTTAGTGATTCCTAGTGGGCCGAAATTGGCCTACCTCATGAATATTAATGAGGTAGGTTGCAATTTGCGACCCATTAGGAATCTCTAAAATCATGGAGATGTTGGCCTGCTGGGGTCAGCAGACCACCATGTCCGTGATTACTTTTAAATAAAGCAATATTTTTTTTTAAATGCAGCCCTTTTCCTTAAAGGAAAACGGGTTGGGTTTCAAAAAGAAAAATCCAAAGTTTTCTTTTCATTTTTTAAGAGCAGGCAGTGATCCATGGGACCACTCTCTGCTCTGAAAAAACTTTTTTTACTACCATACCCAAAGCGGAAGAGGGTCCCTTGGAGACCCCTTCCTATTTGCGAATGGGTTACCACCTACTTGAAGTAGGTGGTAAAATGTGAATGTTTGCAACCACATTTTGGTCACAAAACATTCATACATACCGCTACAATTCGGAATTAGGAAGGGACACCCTAAACAAGCCCCTTCCTAAAACTGAATCGGTATGTATCCGCAATTCCATATTGCGATTCCGTAACAAGTTACCGAATCGCAAATTGGAATTCACGCATACCAAAATGAATTTTACCAGTCACAAATGGCCCAGTTCGCAGAATCGGGCCATTTGAGACCTGTAAAATGCATGATACATATGACCAATGGTTACTATCAACTTGGAGTCGATGGTAATAGCATTTCCTAAATGTCCAGTTTGCATTTCGGAAATGTTTGGCGTGCTTAAGGAATCACAAATTGCAATTCCGTTTTTGGTGTCGTAATTTTAGGTAATCTCAAAAATGTGTGATTACCTAAAGTACACTGCAAAGCCTTTCATACATCTTGAAAGGCTATTTTGCATTCATATTTAGCGATTCGCACCATTTATGAATGCAAAACAGGTTAATATATGTGGCCCAAAATGAACAACTATTAACAAACAAAACAAACAACTATATAACTTATTAAAAAATGTTTTACATTCATCAGCAGTCGCCATTGTCTCCCCTCTTTTTGCTTTATTTGCCTACCGGATTTTGACGAATGTAGCACTTCTTGTCCAGTTTTTAGCCACCTTTCCTGCCAAAGAGTGTTCAGTTTCAAGTACATATTAGCAGGCTAGGTCACAATAAATATTCAGCAAAGCACCATAACTATAACTTACAGTGCACAAAGCCTAGGCCGTGCAGAGTTAGCTCGTGCTGCTGAACTGTACAACTATTCAGTCACTGCCACATCCTTCCAACTTGAAAACACTGTGCTTCAAGAGGTTGTTATTGCTGAACAGCACAATAATTAGTACACTTACTGACACTTCACAACAAAGTTTATGAAATGTATTATTAAATACCTGAACTTGGAGTTCTTCTTGAATGTAGATAAGCACAACAGTCTCTTTCAGCTCCACATAAATTCTCTGCTGCTGAGCACCACTCAAACAGGCTTCCTTCTCCTCCAAAGCACCAAGTACAAATTGAGCAATCTTTGGTTCTGCACCCAATCACATCACAGCATTTTTTCAACCATGTAATAAGAAGGGTAACTGTTTGTTGACCCATGGCGCTTTTTCACTTCTCCCAATATGATCTCACGAGACTCCAGTGGGGTTGTAAAATACCTCATAGCAGGCCTAGTAATTTTCCATGCAAATCTCGGGAGAGATTCGCAAACACCTCGTTGCAGGCTTTCCCATGCGAGGCTCGCGGGATGCTCGCGAGATCAAACGAACCCCATAAAAAATAAACATCTACTCATCACAGTACTTATCTCTTACACACTTTCTCTCAAAAACAAGCACCACAATATGCATTCCTACTAATGGAGTGTATTGAGAACTCATCTACTCCTTTTCACTATTTACTCTTCTGCGAGAATCCCGCAAGATTGTACAAATTTGTTAAAAACAATCTACATTTATTTTCTTTCACAGTAGATATCCCATAGATACCGCTTTTCTAAACTTAGGGGGGTCAGGTTGCCTTTCTGCTGCCCCCTTAAATAGCTTTTTTATTTCATTTCCAATCTAGTCCAATCCAATCTTTCTTTATTTCGGTCCGTAGACCATAAAAGAACATTCACATATATATTCAGTATATAAAAACAGAATAAAAAAGCTAAAACCCGGATAAAACAAGATTGGGTTGTACACAGCAGTTAAAAATCAATCAGTATTAAATCCATTACTGGTTCCTAAAAAGACCTTTCGCGCCCACCACATAGAGCTTTAAAAACGGGATACAGCATAGACAATTGGCAGTTGAGTGTTGTATTTTAGGAGCCTAAATGCTTCTTTACAGTGTCGAGTACCTAGGTTCCTGCACAATTGGACCAGCCATCTGTGTCTGATTTTTTGATATCCAGGACAGAAATAAAATACATGAAGTTTGGTCTCCTCTCCCCTACTGCAGGCTGGGCACCCCAAAGCAGAGCTGCTGGACCATTTATTCGTAAATGCACGCAAAGGGAGAGATCCGTGCCTGAATTGTACATATAGTTTCCTAGCTAGAGTCGGTTGTATTTCATCTAAGCATAGCTCTAGATTGTACATATCCTTTATTGGCAAAAGAATCAGCTGTAAGGGAACCAGTGGCAGAATTTTCATTGAGTTGGGCGAGTTTCCCCCCCCTATAGCTGCTAACTAGTTGATTGCATGAAATTGCCGCACAAGACGACTCCGGGTTATTCCATAGATTGCCTCTACCTATGATACGGAGACCTTCCTTGATGTGTACGAGCCAAGCCAGTTTATCTATACCAGGAAGACCCAGTAGTTCTTGGAGCTCAGACATATATTCGGCTAATTCAGAAGTCACCCATAAGCGCCGCCAAAACAGAAGGGGTCTACAACCAATTTCCTCTGCAATGGGTCTCACCCCTAGATCCAATCGTAGTGGAAATAATGGGGAGCTCACTGGTAGACCATACAGCTGTCTAAGGAACTGTTCTCGGTTTTGATGATGGTCTTGGGGGAATGATGCCCCCAAAGTTCAGCCCCGTACAGGGCAGCACTCCTTAATTGGGTTTTATAAATCTCTATGACCGGACCGACAGGCTTATGAAAAGAGTTTCTGTAGAGCTTGGCCACGCCAGCGGTCTGGGCCAACTTGAGGCTTGACTTGTCCATTTGTGGCCCCCATTCCATTTTTTCTGTTAGGGTAAGGCCTAAGTAGTCAAAAACAGATACCCTCTCCAGTGGGATACCATTCATTTGCAGGTTGGGGCGGGTTGAGCTAACGGGGTTGAAGACCATGTATTTTGTCTTTTGTATATTGATCTCCAGCCCCCTAAGCCTACAAAACTCGCAGAACCCGTTGAGGATTCTCTGAATGCCCATCGGAGATTTAGAAAGCAGGAGGGTGTCATCTGCGAACATCATTGCTGGAATTAACTTGTGTGCTAACTTGGGGGCATCTATGTCCTTCAGTCCACTAAACGCACCTACCAATCCGATGTAAATACAGAACAGGGTAGGGGCGAGCAAACAGCCCTGTCTAACTCCCCTGTTGATTGGAATAGGTGGAGTGAGTTCCCCATGCCTCCCATACCTAATTTGGGCATAATTGCCATCATGCAGTCTTCTCAACATGTTCAAAAGATAATGGGGGATTCCAAGATCATTCAGTACCACCCAGAGTGCATCTCTAGGGACCAGATCAAAGGCACTTTTAAGATCCACAAAGACCAGATAAAGACTACCCCCTTCCAAGTTCACTGATTTCCAGTAAAGGAGTTGGAGCCTAAAGATTTGGTCAATAGTGGATGTTTTTTCCCTGAAGCCAGCTTGTAAGGGGCTCATAACCTTGTGTTCCTCCAGCCAGGTCTGCAGGCGATCAAGTAGGATCCTGGCAAAAACTTTTTGCGATACATCAATCAAACTGATCGGCCTGTAGTTGATCGGTAGTAAGGGGGACCCCTTTTTGTATATTGGAAGAATCTCGGCTCCAGCCCAGGTTGCGGGAAGTGCCATCCCTTGTAAAATGGCATTGAAAAGCACCCACAGATAGGGACCCCAGATGTTAGGCTCGGCACGGAAAAGATCCCCTGGTATCTTATCCAGACCTGGGGCTTTGCCAGGAGCTATTCTGTTTACAGCTCTGGTGACTTCTGCAAAGGTTAGCCCTGGGGTCTCTAGATTGGAGTTCAACAGTGGCTGGGTTGCTAGGGTCTGACTACTGGCCTCAGCCTCCAGTGGGGCATAGAGGGACTGGAAATACTCTTTCCAACTATCAGCCGCTATGTTTGGCTCCAAAGACGCCTTTCCGTTGCTGCTACCTCTGGTTACGATGTTCCAAAAGTCTTTCATGTCTTTGGCCGCTAGAGCCAGTTTCAGAGTTGCCCATTGGTCAATTTCCCAAGATTTTTTTGCGAGTGCAAAAGTGGCTTTATAAAAGGCCCTCGCTGTTTTTATTTGGGTGCTACTCTTGGATTTTATAGCCTCTATCAAGGCCTTCTTTGCCTCACGACAGCTACAGTTGAACCAGGTCCGCTTCACCTATGTCCCTCCCCCTTGGGTGCCCCCTGGCCAGAATGTATTCACCAGCTTGACGGTCAAGGTCTCATGGATCTTAGCAACATCTACTGTGGATACAACGGTACTATCTGTCGGTACGAGCTTTACCAGTTCCACAAAAATGGGTATGATGGATTCAAATAAAAGGGCCGTTTTTTTGGGCGATTGTTCTATCCACGCCCACCTTACTTTTCGCCTACCATTGGTAAGTGTTAGTCTATTATCTATTGTTGGGACTATGTCAGGGTTTCCCCTGGTAATTTGCAACAACAGCTCGAGAGTTAGAGCGTTAGGATCGCTGTTGTGTCGTGGCAGGACAGCGAAGTCAACAACCCTGCCCCACATCCTGGTTTCTACCAGGATGTAGTCTATGATGGAAGAGTGACCAACCCTGTTGAATGTGTACTTCCCAGGAGAGTCAGAACTGGCTCAGCCATTGCAGGCTCTCAGAGAGTGTTTTAGAGTAAATGATTTAATCTGGAGAGTTAGCGGTGTCCAAGCTCTGATTGGGGGGATGTTAGACTCGGGGATGGCCCAGAGCTCATCCTCCTCTGTGGGTGGTAAGCCGTTAAGATATTTCATTGGCTCGAATCAGCAGTTAAAATCACCCCCTAAAACCACCACAACATTATTGGGAAAACTGGAAATTAGGCCATTTAGTTGGTCTAGAGTCAGGGATTCTTGGCCGATCCTCACAGGCCTAGAATAGACGTTGACTAGAACTAGTTTGAGGTTAGTGACTGATTCTGATACCAGTCATCCTGTAATCGTCTGTTACCTGCCCTGGTTTGGATCATTGGTCTTGGAATGTAGAAGTGGGTGAGCGGGAGTGGCCTAATTATGGTACCTGGATCCTGGGTATGGTGGTTCAGTTGCAGGAGGTGTTGTACAATTCGTGTTTTAAAAAAAAATTAATTATGAAGCAATCCCCATGTTGATCTTTGGCCCTGTTTCCCACCCAGCTGACCCTACGAGTCATAAGGATTTCGTTAGCATGTGAGTAGGCATACTGGCGATATCTAGCAAGCAGGTGCAGACACTCATTTTTAAGCTCAAACTGGATTTCCCTCTGACCCTCCTTAGCTTCAGGGACTCCTGCAAGTACAACAACATATGGGGTTGAAGCTGGGGGAAGGTTTATTGTTGGCAGATCGGTCCCTACCCCACCCCCCTGGTTCTGGGGCTCGGCTTTGGCCATGCTGTTGATCAAATTACCGATAGTTGGAAGTGCCCGCTCCCTTTGTTTGGGTCCAGAGTCTGGGCTATTTTTTGACAAAGCCAGGGTAGCAGGGACCTCCTCACAAGATGCTTCGGGCCTTTCCATAGCCTCTGCGATGCCAGAAGGTGTGTGGCCAGCACAGTTAGTTCCACTCACTCTGGCTGGTGCGGGGGTTACAAGGGTTTTTCCATCACTAATGACACACAGGTTGACCAGTTTATCAAGCTGAGCTAACACTGGGGCTAGCTCATTTCTCACAATGTTTCTGACCTGCCCTCGTAGAGCCTCCATCAGGGAGGCCACCCATGACGGGAGTGACGTGTCCGGTTGCAAACTTTGACCATTGTCCAAGACCTGGTTAGTCGTGGTTCCCATATTAGCAAGTGTTCCATAATTGGATTTTTTCCGCTTTACCCCCGCCCTTGTGGACTGTTTGGTTTTATTGTTCTTGACTATACCCGTGATCTTACCCCTCCGTGTGGATACTTTGGGTGTAGTTCCCATTTCGGTGTCAGGTGTTTGCAGGGACAGCACCAGAGTTCTTTCCAGATCACTATTAGTTGTGGGCGTGGCCGGGTCTGTAAAAGTGCACCGGAGGTCAGAGGTCAGTGACAGCCGTTGTTCTGTTAGTTCTATCTCCGTGGCCACTACCCCTATGGCCCTCTGAAGCATCCTATAGATGGAAGTCTGCAGCAGGGGTGGGGTTATTAGGTGGGGCGGCGCTTGATGGGTTACATTAGTGGTACGCTTCCCCATTGTTTAAGGTTTACTGTGCAAGTTACATAAACACCCTGATTCTTGCGTTTACCACCACGACCAAGCAGAGGTAAAGCGCGCTGGGTTGCGAGAGGAGACTCCAGAATAGGCGTTGCGGCCCCTCCTCCTGGGCCAGTGGCAGAGTCAGCACAAGCAGCGGTAACCCCTGCTGCGGGACGCCTCCCGTGGTTTTTATGGTGCTCGGTGCCTCCTGGAAGCATTGTGGCCCCTCCTCCTGGGCTAGCGGCAGAGTCAGCACAAGCAGCGGTAACCCCAACACAACACTTCCAATTTTTCACAGTAAACAGTAATGGCAGCCATTTCATTTCTAACATTCCAACAGCCAGCCAGCCAATCAGGGCACTTGCTCTCACAGAAGCCTTCACGATCCTGCAAGAGCGTAAAGGCTCACTAAAAAAAATGGGCCTCTTGACCAATCACAGGGCTCCATTTTTTATTTTGCACTCTTGTGAGAAGCACGTGGGACTATAGCAAGCCCAACTGCCAAAATATACTATTATTTTTCACCCTTAATTTCTCGAAAACTAGTGAACAGATTTTCCCAAATCACAAAAGGCACAATCTGTGGACCAAGAGCTAGCTTCCTGCCGAATTTGGTGTAATTCCATTCAGGAGTCAGCAAAAAATGGTCCATCTATGGAAAAGCAGACCTAACTATAACTACCTAGTGACAACTGCCAACCTTCCACTAGGTAACCGTCACAGCGGTCTTCTTCACAACAAATGCCTGATGCCATTTTGTGCTATTTAAACCTCCCAGATCTTCTTAAAGTGACAGTGCAATCTAATTCTGTTCTTTTGCTGTGCAAAAGTTCCATTCATTGCTTCATTATTTCACAAGAGGATCACATTTGTTCCTTGATTCAATCTGATCTTGCAATGAAATATTCTCAATTAAAAAAATGTTGAAATACAATGCACATATATATATTCACTGAAAAAACCATAGGTTTCAGGGGCGTTATAGTTAGTTGGACATTTCACTCGTACAAAACCATAGAAATTCCCCCGTTATAGTTAGTTCAGCTAACTATAACTCGCAGCGCTCCATAATGCACTGCTGATGACGTCACATATTACATCACTCATGACATGGTCAGTGACATCACTCATGACATCACTGATGACATCTCAAATGACATAACTGATGACATCACTGATGACATCATCCTTGTGATAGAGTGGCAGACCTCCTCTCACCCTAATATAACCTTTGATACACACACTCAAAAATACAAACTAACATTTTCAAAACAATGGACATACCAATACCAGTTACAACACACCTATTCAGTAATTCCAAGATCTGCACACACATCCACTCATTCACCAACAGTCCCTATACAGTCACTCATACATGTACTCACTCATCATATGTACTCATACACCTATACATCCTGTTACACACCGCCACTCATCCATAGAGTTACTCACACACATAGTCACACATGCAAACAAAGTATCAAACATCCATTTACTTGCATATACAGTTATACACACACTACCACACTTACTTCTACAGAAACTTACACATACTTACTCTCTTAAACAATCACTTATAGAAACACCTACTTATTTGTACAGGAACTCTTCCAATCTCTCACTCTCACATATACTCACTTATATACACCAATACTCACATATACTAGTTTAAAACATATGTAGTTACTCATAAAGACACTATTGAGACAGTCATTCACTCACTAACACACCCATACACATACTCATCCACCTATACAGTCCTGCACACATGCTGTCTTCAACACATACAAACAGTGAGTCACTCATTCATGCATCTATGCACTAAGTAATACCCCCCACCGAACCATACAGACACTCAGACACTCATACTGATACTCAAAAAACCAATTACCCATATAGACAATCATGTAGCTACTCACTAACCCATGCAGCCTCTTATACAGAAAGTGAGAGACTGATACAGATATTTTCATATTTAAACATTACTCACTAACCCATGTATTCACTAAGATACACTTAGTCAGTTATACAATCAATTTTACAAAAAAAATCATCCATTTAGACACTTATATACCCATTTATTCTTCCATTGACCTTGAGATATACGTATATAAAACATATTTAATTTTCAGAAAAACACACATTCACTGGATGATGTCATCAGTGATGTCATCAGTGATGTCATTTGAGATGTAATCAGTGATGTCATGAGTGATGTAATATGTGACGTCATCAGCAGTGCATTGCGGGCGCGCGAGTTATAGTTAGCTGAACTAACTATAACGGGGGAATTTCTATGGTTTTGTACGAGTGAAATGTCCAACTAACTATAACGCCCCTGAAACCTATGGTTTTTTCAGTGAATTTCTAAGGTTTTTTAAATGCTAATTTCTAACTATAACGTGCCTGAAACCTATGGTTTTTTCAGTGAATTTCTAAGGTTTTTTAAATGCTAATTTCTAACTATAACGTGCCTGAAACCTATGGTTTTTTCAGTGAATATATATATATTTATTATACTATGTATACATGTGAAAATGTCTCGGTCCCCTGTTTGCCTCGGTGGCATGGAAAAAATGGGTGGAACTGACGTCAGCACGCCGACAAGGTCCTCTTATGGCTCCGATGACGTCATACGGTGTCGCGAGCGGAGCCGTGCTCGTTGACGTGGGAGAGCTAGGAAAGAATTTCCGTGAAATGCTGGTGCAGGGGATATTCACCTAAGTGTTCAGGCTAGTCCTTTGGGAGCAACTGTTTATGTTGCCACTCCAGAAACCGAAACCAGTGATCCGAGGGCAGAGGCCCTGCAGATGGCACACGAGGTGGGGTGCCCAGTCGTGTGCACCGGCGGGGCAGCGAAGTGACAAGCACCACAACCCACAAAAAAGGTAACGAGGGCACTGAATAACACAGGATCTTCTCTTTGTATCTGGCAGGAACAACGAAGTTAAAATGCCCTAGTACCAAAATGTAGAATTAGTGCTACAACGGTCTTCAAGAGGACCTGCGATGCCGCTTCTGCCTCCCGTACCCTGGAGGCGGCACATGGGTCACGCGGTACGGTCATACTGCGGTGGGACGCACACTCATTGACCTCTCATGGCACTGCTCCACACTTCAGGGAGGACGCTTTCCGTTAGCTATGTTTTCTGATGACATGTCGCACCGGCCCCGTCCAACAACAGAACTCCTTTAGATCCAAACAGACTCTTCCACTCTCTCACCGGAAGTGAAACCAGGCCACGCGGACACTTTCACAATACAACAGCCGGGAATGCACTTTTCGGTAAAAAAAACCACATTCCTTCCTCCTAATTAATCAAATAAATGTCTCACTGAAGAACAGGGGCCAGCTTCGATCGGTAAACAGCCGTTACGACTTTTTTACTTTGCGATACCATTACAACGCATGCATTACCACGCATGCGTTGTACATCACGAAAGTCATTACTACGCATTTTTTAGAACGCATGTTCATTTACCACGCATGCCTTTACAACGAATTTTGTTGTAAAGGTATGTATGGTAAATGACCATGCGTTCTAAAAAACATGTAGACGATCCATGTCGTTGTAAGGAAACAGAGGCTGTTCCGTTTCCTCACAACGACGTGCACCGCCCCTCAGAGATGACGTGAAGCAGGAACCACGAGGAGAGAAGAACCATGAGGAGTGAGAGGTAAGGGGGATTGGGCATGGGGTGGGGTTTTTTTTTCTAGGGTTTAGGGTAGTGCAGTGGTATTTGGGTGGTGTAGGGGGTCGTGCTGGGGGTAGTGTTTTAGGGTTTAGGGTAGTGCAGTGGTGTTTGGATAGTGTAGGGGGTCATGCTGGGGGTAGTGTTTTAGGGTTTAGGGTAGTGCAGTAGTGTAGGGGGTCGTGCTGGGGGTAGTGTTTAAGGGTTCAGGGTAGTGCAGTGGTGTATGGGTAGTGTAGGGGGTCGTGCTGGGGGTAGATTTAGGGTTTAGGGTAGTGCAGTGGTGTTTGGGTAGTGTAGGGAGTCGTGCTGGGGTAGTGTTTTAGGGTTTAGGGTAGTGCAGTGGTGTTTGTGTAGTGTTGGGGGTTGTGCTGGGGGTAGTGTTTTAGGGTTTATGTTAGTGCAGTGGTGTTTGGGTAGTGTAGGGGGTAGTGCTGGGGTAGTGTTTTAGGGTTTAGGGCAGTGCAGTGGTGTTTGTGTAGTGAAGGGGGTCATGCTGTGGGTAGTGTTTTAGGGTTTAGGGTAGTGCAGTCGTGTTTTTGTAGTGTAGGGGGTCGTGTTTTAGGGTATAGGGTAGTGCAGTGGTGTTTGGGTAGTGTAGGGGGTCATGCTGGGGTTAGTGTTTTAGGGTTTAGGGTAGTGCAGTGGTGTTTGGGTAGTGTAGGGGGTCGTGCTGGGGGTAGTGTTTTAGGGTTTAGGGTAGTGCAGTGGTGTTTGTGTAGTGTGGGAGGTCATGCTGGGGGTATATTTAGGGTTTAGTGTAGTGCAGTGGTGTTTGGGTAGTGTAGGGAGTCGTGCTGGGGGTAGTGTTTTAGGGTTTAGGGTAGTGCAGTGGTGTTTGGGTAGTGTAGGGAGTCGTGCTGGTGGTAGTGTTTTAGGGTTTAGGGTAGTGCAGTTATGTTTGGGTAGTGTAGGGTGTCGTGCTGGGGGTAGTGTTTTATGGTTTAGGGTAATGCAGTGGTGTTTGGGTAGTGGAGGGGGTAGTGTTTTAGGGTTTAGGGTAGTGCGCCCAACCAGCCACAATATCCGTGGACAAAGGGGATCCTGACTCTTTGGAATGCTCCGTCAATTGAATAATTTGGGTCAAGGGCCCTACCACGTCCAAGACCTATCAATTCCTTTCTTGGGATCCCTCATATACTTGGAGAAAAAGGTACATAGTTTCTCATCAATTTCAGGCGTGTGTGCCACCTTCCCCTTCAGTGAGGGCCTGGGGCATTCTCCCCTCATCCTATTCCTGACCTCCCTTTCAAGGGGTTGATGGATTTTCCCCACCACATACTCTGCCACTTTGGCGTCAGGTGTCCACTCTGCCGACCTAGGATGGTAAATTTGGGTAGGCTCGAACATGTCCGAGTGGACCCCGTCCCCAACCGGGGACTGAGAGGAGTGGGACTCTGGATGCCAGGGACGCCCCGAGTCCTTATCCTCATCGGAGGAGAAATTGTCCTCCGATACACCCTCTCCCTCTAAGGGAAACCCGCCGTCGGGGTCTACAATAGTGGTGACAGTGTCGCAATTTTCTCCGGGCCCCTCCTCCTCCCGGCAGGGTGCATGTTTTAGCGTTCGCGCACTCTTGAGGAAGGTCTCCGTAAGTTTATCAAATCCTTCCAAGTGCCCCGCGTTATGCTTAATGGCCCTTTTATTCCCCATCTGGGAGCTACTTGGACCCGCCACCACCAGATCTGGGTTACTGAACACCCCAGGGATGCTTTTCGCCAGCTTATCAACCTGATCCCTAAGAGGAGCCAGCGCCCTAGAAATAGCCAGAGAGAGGGCTTGGTCTACTGCTGGAGGGAGAAGTTGGGGGGCCATTCCTCCTCCACTTCCTGGTAGGAGGAGTAAAAATGGTCTTCTGGAGAAGACATGATAGCAGAGGGTGTCAGCACAGAACAAATGCCCTTAAAATCCTTAAGACAGCCCCCTCGCCGGTGCTCCAACAGCTGGGCTTTCCCCGAAGCTGTTATAAGAATAGACTGAGGCGCAATACCAATTACCACCACCAGGTGGCGCTGGTCACTAACGTGGCCGTGTGGGAAATCACCGCGTAGCGGTAGTCAAAATTAGGCGAGGGTTGGTCGGGAATCAGCGGACACTAAAGGAGTGACCGGATTCCCAAACGCGCGTAAAGACCAGCGGGAGCGCTCGACGGAGCTGCCTCGCTCGGACCAGACGCGCCTGACAGGATCTCACCGCGCGCAGAGCACACAGCGGGAGAAACTGCGAGGGAGAAGCAGCGCTTGGACAAGAGCCTGCTGCGCAGTGAGTATGAAACAATACCAAGGCAATAATGCTAATAACGTGCACAAGAAACAGCTATACAAACAGCAACAACGTCAGATTAAGCCAAGAATGTAAGGAATGCACTTAACTGACGAGCAGTGAAGAAAGAGGAAGCGGAAGGGACGTCACGATATTATATACGATGGACTGTGATATGATTGGACTATAGTTGCCTTGGAGACTACCCCTAATGGTTCATGGGTTGTGTAGTCTTTTGTTTAATGATTGTTGTGTTACGTTTTCTTTGAACTGCTATGCAAATAAAGTGAGGAAAGATATGCATAATCCTCGCCTCCGTCCTGCCATAGAATTCATTAAACTTTATTTTATCTGATTTTGAAACATAGATCATAAAAGTGTACATAAAAACAGTAAATCCTCTTTCCTAATACAATACAGTGAGAATTAATTAAAACCAGTAGGTAAAAACGGGTGTTACAAAGCCCGGTTCAGAGCAACTTCAGATTAACAGAATCGTAAAGTTCAATGTTTCGCAAGATCAATCTCATGTACTTCGTGCAAAATACGCAATAAGGGGTCCAAGTAAGATGTAACGCTCCAATACCTGACCAGTTTGCACTATATAAAACTGCAGAAAAACTCAAAATAAAAAGTGTTTTGCACACTTCTGTCATTGGGCTATATGTGGGCTACATCTGGGTGATATTTGTGCTACATTTGGGCTCTTTTTTCTCTGGTGGCCATCTTGGGAGACTTATTTGTTATGAAGTTTCCTAATTTCGTCATTTACTGCAGTCTCCTCAGTAGGAAATGCTTTCAGTTTTTACTTTGATTCCATCAAGAAGGCATTCAGATGTGTCACACATTTGCCATAAATTCAGAATGTTAGCACTCTAGTTGTTCATTAGATCACTATAGTAAAGCTACTGCTCACCAGGGAGTTAACTGGAAGTCTACTGCTGGTATTGAAAGTGATTGTTTCAGTCTGCATGTCAGAATTTTCTAATGAAATAGAAGAGGATTTGAGATCTCACTTAAAACATGCCCAAAACTTTCTTTCTGCAGCACTAACCATAATTTCTATGACAAAATGAACCCCATCATTTTGTTCCTTTTTAAATTAAATGTTTTAAGTGTTACCAGTTTATTCCAATCAAGATGGCTTCAGGTGTGCCATACTTTTGTCATAAGTAAGGCTGTTAGCACTCTAGTTGTTCTTTAGAACACTCTGGGAAGCTGCAGTAGAACACAAAGGCATCAACTGACAGGCTGCTCCTCTTGAAATATAACAGGAAGATATTTGAGATCTCACTTAAAACGTCCTAATTTTTCTTTCTACAGCACTAACCACAATTTCTATGGCAAAATGAAACCCCTCATTTTGTTCCTTTTTAAATTAAATATTTTAAGTGTTTCCAGTTTATTCCAATCAAGATGGCTTCAGGTGTGCCATACTTTTGTCATAAGTAAGACTGTTAGCTCTCTAGTTGTTCTTTAGAACACTCTGGGAAGCTGCAGTAGAACACAAAGGCATCAACTGACAGGCTGCTCCTGTTGAAATATAACAGGAAGATATTTGAGATCTCACTTAAAACATGTCCTAATTTTTCTTTCTACAGCACTAACCATAATTTCTATGACCAAATGAACCCCCTCATTTTGTTCCTTTTTAAATTAAATGTTTTAAGAGTTACCAGTTTATTCCAATCAAGATGGCTTCAGGTGTGCCATAATTTTGTCATAAGTAAGACTGTTAGCGCTCTAGTTCTTTAGAACACTCTGGGAAGCTGCAGTAGAACACAAAGGCATCAACTGACAGGCTGCTCCTGTTGAAATATAACAGGAAGATATTTGAGATCACACTTGAAACATGTCCTAATTTTTCTTTCTGCAGCACTAACCATAATTTCTATGACAAAATGAACCCCATCATTTTGTTCCTTTTTAAATTAAATGTTTTAAGTGTTACCAGTTTATTCCAATCAAGATGGCTTCAGGTGTGCCATACTTTTGTCATAAGTAAGGCTGTTAGCACTCTAGTTGTTCTTTAGAACACTCTGGGAAGCTGCAGTAGAACACAAAGGAATCAACTGACAGTCTCTGCCCTTGTTGGATGTACATGTTTTACTGAGAATGTCAGACTTCATTCTCACATGACTGAGAAAGATAATGTGAATTTACAGAAAATATGCTCTCATTTTAGCTTCTGGAGCACCTTCCAAAACTGTATGGGACAAGCATGTGAAAATAGTTTTCTCTCAAACATGATTCATGATATCCCAGCAGAAGGTTTTTCACAGGGTAAAATCACCTTAGAACACACCACAATTCCTGAAATTAGTATGGTACCATCAACAAATGAATTCTAATGTAACTAAAGTCTGTTATCACCCTTTATAGTTCTCCTTTTGGTAACCCTCAAAATCTTCGATTCACTACAATGCATTTCAATGGGGTACTATCATTTATATTGGTCCCAAGATGGCTGCCAGCAATTCCAGGATGAAGTGCTGACAGCCAATCAGATCTCACGATGACATGTGTGGTTAGGCTCCGCCCAGATATATATGTGTTTTCTTTTTCAAATTTCTCAGGAACTACTGAACGGATTTACACCATTTAACCAAAAGGCACGACTCTGAACCAAGGGCTACCCTTTTGCCAAATTTGGTGTAATTCCGTTCAGCAGTTCGGGCTGTAGCTGCGACTAAAGGTTCCTATGGAAAATTGCATAGGGAAAACATGTTTTGGGACCCCCCTTTTTTCTCGGCCCCCACTTGACGAATCACCCCAAGACTTTCAGGATAGGAGCGGACCGGAGCGCCCCACGAGTTTTGAAAATTTCGTGAAGATTCATCAACCGGCGCCAAAGTTATTGGATATAGAATGTTGTGAATTTCCTATGGAAAATAGGTTCTAACTATAACTACCTACCGGCGACTGCCAGTAGGTTATATATATATATATATATATATATATATATATATATATATATATATTCACTGAAAAAACCAGAGGTTTTAGGGACAGTTATAGTTAGTTGGACATTGCACTCGTACAAAACCCGTGAAATTCCCCCGTTATAGTTAGTTCAGCTAACTATAACTCGCGCCCCCGCAATGCACTGCTGATGACGTCACATATTACATCACTCATGACATGGTCAGTGACATCACTGATTTACTACATTTTTAGAAACAATTTCTTTTACATATTTTATTTTTTAAATTACATTGTAATTACATTATACATTACATTACAAAAAATACTTTCTCAGAATGAATTACTTTAGTTTAAATACTTTGCAAATAGGCAATAGACTTTTAAGTACAGTAGTTACAGTTGTTGCAATGGGCAACACATTTTCAAACACAATGCAACATTCAGCTCAATGTGAATTTCTAGTTAAATGCAATTAGTTACTTTATGGATTACTTTTCTAACCACAGGACTGGATCCTAGATTCAGTCCTGGTACATCTCCTGTAAACAGTAGAGTAAAAGCGTTTTGGTTACAGTCGTGATTTTTAAGGAATATTATTGTATTTTAAAAGTTGACACTTAGAAACTTTTTCTCATAGAATCACCAATGTTATCCTATGGAAGGAAATTCACTTAGCAGGTAAAAACTGTTATCGTTACTTTTTCTTACTCAGTGTTGGATCCTGGATCCAGCACTGGTGCATCTCCTGTAAACAGTTGAAAGAATGCGTTTAAGTCATACAGGCGATTTTTAAGGAATATTTGTAGTTTGTGAAAATCGACACTTTGAAACTTTTCTGCTGAAAACCAGACAATGGATTCCTATGGAAGAAAATATAAGTTACTGGTAAGTACGGTTAAAATTACTTTTCAGGACCAGTACTGGGCTGAAAGATACAGCACTGAGGTCTCTCCTTATAACAGGTGAGTAAATCGGAATTCGTATTTCGGCTGATTTTAGAGGAATATTTGTATGTTTCAAAAATCAACACTTAGAAACTTTTCAGCAAAAAGCAGGCAATGATATCCTATGGAAGGAAATTCAAGTTACTGGTAAGTACGGTTAAAATTACTTTTGAGGATCAGTACTCGGCTGAAAGATGCAGCACTGAGGTCTCTCCTGATAACAGATGAGTAAATCGGAATTCGTATTTCGGCTGATTTTAGAGGAATATTTTAAAGTTCCAAAACTCCACACTTAGAAGAATTTCCAAGTGAAACCAGTCAATGTTAGCCTATGAAGGAAATTCAAGTTACCGGTAAGTACGGTTAAAATTACTTTTGAGGATCAGTACTGGGCTGAAAGATGCAGCACTGAGGTCTCTCCTGATAACAGGTGAGTAAATCGGAATTCGTATTTCGGCTGATTTTAGAAGAATATTTTAAAGTTCCAAAACTCCACACTTAGAAGAATTTCCAAGTGAAACCAGTCAATGTTAGCCTATGAAGGAAATTCAAGTTACCGGTAAGTACGGTTAAAATTACTTTTGAGGATCAGTACTGGGCTGAAAGATGCAGCACTGAGGTCTCTCCTGATAACAGGTGAGTAAATCGGAATTCGTATTTCGGCTGATTTTAGAAGAATATTTTAAAGTTCCAAAACTCCACACTTAGAAGAATTTCCAAGTGAAACCAGTCAATGTTAGCCTATGAAGGAAATTCAAGTTACCGGTAAGTACGGTTAAAATTACTTTTCAGGACCAGTACTGGGCTGAAAGATGCAGCACTGAGGTCTCTCCTGATAACAGGTGAGTAAATCGGAATTCGTATTTCGGCTGATTTTAGAGGAATATTTTAAAGTTCCAAAACTCCACACTTAGAAGAATTTCCAAGTGAAACCAGTCAATGTTAGCCTATGAAGGAAATTCAAGTTACCGGTAAGTACGGTTAAAATTACTTTTGAGGATCAGTACTGGGCTGAAAGATGCAGCACTGAGGTCTCTCCTGATAACAGGTGAGTAAATCGGAATTCGGATTTCGGCTGATTTTAGAGGAATATTTGCACAATGGTGAAGGGAGGGGCGGGGCCTGAGGTGACATCTGTGCAAACGCGCCCCGTGGTGCGTTTTAAGTTGGGAGATTAAGTCCCCTTGAATCATGAGGGTCCCTACGGGCCAACTAGCCCACCAGGAACCTCCAGTATGCGCCAGGGGCTGCGTTGCAGAGACATGTACAGAGGCCACACCCCTTTTACACCTCTCTGCAACGCAGCTCTGTGGCGCTTTCTGGACGTACCTGTTGGGCTAGTTGGCCCCAGGGACCCTCAGGATTGAAGAGGATTTAATTCCCCATCTTAAAACGCGCCACGGGGCCTGTTTGCACACATGTCACCTGAAGCCCGCCCCTCCCTTCACCACTGTGCAAACGCGCCCGTGGCGCGTTTTAAGTCGGGGATTAACTCCCCTTGAATCCTGAGGGTCCCTGGGGTGCAACTAGCCCACCATATACCTCCAAAAGCGCCATAGAGCTGCGTTGCAGAGAGGTGTAAAAGGGGCGTGGCCTCTGTACACCTCTCTGCAAGGCAGCCCCTGGCGCATACTGGAGGTTCCTGGTGGGCTAGTTGGCCCCAGGGACCCCAGTATTCAAGGGGATTCGTTCCCCTCTGCAAACGCGCCAGGGCGCGTTTGCAGAGTGGTGAAGGAAGGGGCGGGGCCTGCGGGCCCGATCGTTTTTTTTATTTTTATTTTTTTATTTTTTGGGGAGGGGGCCGCGTGGCCCCATCCCGAGCCCTACTTGCCCGGGGACCCCATCCCCCGGGGCTGGCCCTCTCGTTGGGGACTGTGGGGGTCCCCAATCCCCCCACAGTCCCGCCGGCTCCCCGTGTCCTACGGGAGCCGGCATTGCTTACACATGGGGAGCAGCTAACATGCTGCTCCCCATGTGGAAAAGCAATCGGCTTTGGATATTGGAAGAGAGAGCAGGCGAGGCTCCCGTCCTGTCATTGCAAACAGCAGTGTCCCGGGGGTAGGCACCCCGGGACACTGCAGGAGCCGGCCCTGGGGGGTGGTGGTCCCCAGGGCCCTCAAGGGCTCCAGGAGGGGGCCGCGTGGCCCCCTCCCATTCAGTGCACAGCCCCGGGGAGGTGGTGGTCCCCGGGGCTCTGGGGGTCCAAAACGGACCCCCATTGTAATTTTCTTAGTGCCCCGGGAGGTGGTGGTCCCGGGGCATGTGGGGGCTGGAGCCCCCCACACAGGTTTTTAATAAAAAAAGAAGCCCCGGGGAGGTGGTGGTCCCCGGGGCTGCGGGAGGGTTCAGAGCCCTCCCGCACCATTCTACATAAAGCCCCGGGGTGGTGGTCCCCGGGGCTTGGGAGGCCCTTAGAGGCCCCCACACATAAAATTAACCCCCCCAGCATGCCCCCGGGACTTGGCCCACCCGGGGGCCAATTAGCTATCGAAGCGCGGAGACCGCGCTTCGATTTTTTTCGGCAGGGTTCGCGCTCCCTGAGCGCATCCTGCCGATTTTTAAAAAAATAATAATTTTTTGCCCAGGGGTCCTTGTGGGACCCCTGAGCAGACCTAGGGGTCAGGGTGTTTCTACCCTGCCCCCTTTGTGCGCTTTGCGCACTTGTTTCTGTCCCTCGGTTCTACCGAGGGACAAAATAACTGCCAACACTTCCTGATTTGGAGTGTTGACAGCCAATTAACATAAAGCTCGTGCTCGGGAGGATCCGCGGCCCTAGATATATCTATCTTTTTTACTTTTCATTTTCTCAGCAACTACTGAACGGATTTACACCATTTAACAAAAGGGTTCTTTCTGAACCAAGAACTACCTCTTTGCCAAATTTGGTGTAATTCCGTTCAGCAGTTCGGGCTGTAACCGTGTCTAAAGTTTCCTATGGAAAATTGCATGGGAAAACGCGTTTTGGGACCCCCCTTTTTCTCGGCCCCCGCTTGACGAATCCCCCGAGACTTTCAGGGTAGGAGCGGACCGGAGCGGGCCACAAAGTTTGAAAATTTTGCGAAGATACGTCAACCGGCAAGAGAGTTATTTCAAATAGAATGTCGCGGATTTCCTATGGATAATAGGTTGTAACTATAACTATCTACTGGCGACTGCCTAGATAGTATATATATATATATATATATATATATATATATATATATATATATATATATATATATATATATATATATATATATATATATATATATATATGTATACAAATTCAAACCAAAGGTTAAAAGGAGAGTGCTGTAAAGTGTATTATCATAGACTGGAGTATTGTAGATTGGAATTGAGTGGAGTAGAGTAAAGTGCAGTAGTGTATTGTACAGTGTAATAAGTGTAATATAGTGTAGTAGCATGGTGTCTCATATAGTGGAGTCAAGTATTATAGACTGGAGCAGAAAGTTGTACAGTGGAATGGCATGTCGAACAGTAGAGTAGGGTATCTTAAACTGTCATAGTTTGGAGTAGAGTGTTTTAAAGCACAGTAAGGTGAAGTACAATGTCATAAAATGGAGTATCGTCAAGTGGAGTGTCGTTGAGTACAATGGAGGAGAGTGTTGTAAAGTGGAGTGCTGTGTCATAAATTTGGAGTGGCGTATTTTAGGGAGAAGTTAAGTGGGGTGTGGTCAATTGTCATACAGTGTAGTACAGTGGAGTAGATCGGATGGGCATAGAATGGAGTAGAGTGTCATAGAGTGTAGTACAGTGTTGTAGAGTGGAGATGCATACAGTGGAGTAGAGTGCCGGACAGCTGAGCGGCATAGAGCAGAGTATGATAAAGTGGCATAGAGTGGGATAAAGAGTAGTCGAGTGGAGTATAGTGTAGTGGAGTACACTGGAATGGAATAGTGTAGAGTGGAGTAAAGTGTCATAGAGTGGAGTGGCATGTAGTAGACTAATAGTGGCTCATTGTACAGTAGAGTGTAGTGGCGTGTCGTACAGTATTGGAAAGTGATGTAGACTACAGTAGAGTAGAGTAGCATACATACATATAGTAGATTTTCATAAAGTGGAATGGTGTACAGAAAAGAACAATGTTGTAGAGTAAACAAACGATGCCAGTTCAAACTCTTCACCCACACCTGCAAAGCCCTCCACAACACTGGCCCAGCATACTTCAACCACAGAGTGAACTTCCACCAACCATTAGACAACTTCGCTTCTCATCTCTCTACCTGGCCCACACTCCCTGCATCCACAGAAGCAGGAGCGGTGGCCGCGCCTTCTCCCACGTGGTTGCAAAACACTGGAACGACCTACCTCTTCAACTCCGAACAGCCTCAACCCTTCAGGAGTTCAGAAACAAACTGAAAATGTGGCTGTTTAACAGATAGACCAGAGCAACAGCCCACTCCCCCTCCCAGCACCTGGAGACCCTCAAGGGTGATAAGTAGCTCTTTATAAATCTGTTTTGATTGATTGATTGATTGATTGAGAGAGTGTGCTACAGTGGATTGGCATACAGTGTTATAGATTACAATGGCACTGAGTTGTGTAGAGTGGAGTGGCATACAATGGAGTAGAGTGGAATAATGTGTCAGAGTAGAGTGGAGTGAAGTAGGGTGCAGTGGCATATAAAGAGTTGCGTACAGTGTTGTATACTGGACTAGAGTATCGTAGAGTAGAGCGGAGTCGAGTGCTGTACAGATACATACAGTATAGTACAGTGCTGTACAGTGGAGTGAAATGGTATAGACAGGAGTAAAGTGTCAGGGAGTGGCATACAGTGTAGTAGAGTGTTGTAGAGTGGAGTTGCATAGAGTACAGCAGTGTGTGAAACAGTGGAGCTGTGTAGAATATCCACTCTTGTATAGTAGGGTAGAGTGAGGTAAAGTCTGGTACAGTGAAGTAGAGTTGAGTGGAGTGGTGTAACGTAGTGTGGATTAAAGTGCAATACAGTGTATTTTGTGTCATAGAGTGGAGTGGCATGGAGTGGAGTGTACTGGGGTAGCGTAGGTAGTACACTGTGGTCTTGTACAGTAGAGTGGAGTGCTGGGTCATATAGATAAGAGTCATATAGTGAAATAGAGTGTTGCGCATTGGAGTGTTTAGGCATATGCCATGAGGTGTGGTAGACTTTTATAGAGTAGAGTTACATAGAGTGGAAGAGAGTGTCATACAATGGAGCGGTGTAGAGTGGAGTGGCATACACTATATTGGCGTAGAGTGATTACCGTAGAGTAGCATACAGTGGAATACTGTACAGTGAAGTTTAGAAGAGTGGAGTGACATAGAGTGGAGTAGCGTAGAGTGGAGTGGGTTAGAGTAGAGTGGCGTAGAGTTTAGAAGGGTACAGTGGATAAGCATAGAGTGGGGTGGACAATGAAGTGGCGTAGCATAGATTTGAAGAAACTGTTATAACTTGAAGTAGCATCTCTTACAGTAGATTGGAGGGTTGTGTCATTCAGTGCTGGAAACTGTTGTAGAGTAGAGCAGAGTGTTGTGCAATAGAGAGTACGGACATAGAGTTGAGTGCAAATTTGGAGAGTGGAGTAGAGTCAAGTAGAGTCAAGTAGAGTGGCATAGAGTGTAGTAGAGCATTGTAGAGTGGAGTTATATAGAGTGGAGGGGAGTACACTGGAGTGGCGTAGAGTGGAATAGCGTGCAGTGGAGTTGCATAAAGTGGAAAAGCATAGAGTGGAGTAGCATAGACTGGAGCGGCACGCAGTGTAGTGGCATAGAGTGTAATACTGTATAGTGTAGTAGCTTACAGTGGATTGGCTTAAAGTGCAATAGCATATAGTGGAGTAGCATACAGTGGAGTGGTGTACAGTGAAGTGATTTAGACTGGAGTGGTGTATTGTGGGGTGGGGTAGTGTGATAGCATACAATGGAGTGGGGTACAGTGGAGAGGGGTACAGTGGAATACCATACAGTAGAGGGGAAACGATTGAATTTGTGTACAGTGTAATAGCGTAGAATGGAGTGGTGTACAGTGGAGTATAGAGGAGTGTCATAGAGTAGAATATCATAGAGTGGAATAGCGTAGAGTGGAATCGCAGAGTAGAATAGCATAGAGTGGTGTGGAGTGGCATACAATGAAGTGGTTTAGACTGTGTAGTGTCAGTGGAGTGGGATAGAGTGAAATAGCATACAGTGGAGTGGCGTACAGTGGAGTGGCGTTCAATGGAATAGCATGGAATTAAATGGGGTTGAGTGGAGTGGCACACACTGGAGTGGCGTTGAGTGGAGTAGCATACATTGGAGTGGCATACAGTGGAATAGCATAGTGTGCAGTGGCATACAGTGGAATGGCATAGAATAGAATAGAATATACTGGAGTAGCGTAGAATGGAGTGGCATACAGTGGAGTGGCATACACTGAAGAGGTGTACAGTGGAGTTGCATACAGTGTAATAAGATAGAGTGGACTGGCGTAGAGTGGTGTACAGTGTAAAAGCGTAGAGTGGAGTGGTGTAGAGAGGAGTGTTGTACAGTGGAGTGGTGCAGAGTGTAATAGTGTATAGTGGAGTAGCATACAGTAGAGTGGCGTATAATGGAGTGGTATGGACTGGAGTGGTGTACAGTGGCATGGGGTAGAGTGTAATAGCATACAGCGGAGTGGCGTACATTGGAGTTGGGTCCAATCGAATAGTGTAGAATGAATTGGCGTAGAGTGGAGCGCCTTCCACTGGAGTGGCATAGAGTGGAGTAGCGTAGAGTGGAGTGGCTTACAGTGGAATAGCATAGAGTGGACTGGCATAGAGTGGAATAGCTTATACTGGAGTAGCGTATAGCATCATGGCATACAGTGTAATAGTGTACAGTGGACTTCATTGAGTGGAGTTCTGTACAGTGTAATAGCGTAGAGCGGAGTGGCGTGGAGCGTGGTGTTGTACAGTGGAGTGGCGTAAAGTTTAATAGTGTATATTGGAGTAGCGTACAGTGAAATAGGGTATAAAGAGTGGTGTAGATTTGGGGGGCTTATAGTGGCATGAGGTAGAGTGTAAACGCATACACTGGAGTGGCGTACATTGGAGTGGGGTCCAATCAAATAGCTTAGAATAAAGTGACATACAGTGGAGTGACATACACTGGAGTGTCATAGAGTTGAGTAGCGTACAGTGGAATGGCGTACAGTGGAATAGCGTATAGTGGAGTGTTGCAGAGTGGAGTGGCATACAGTGGAATAGACTAGAGTGGAGTGGTGTTCAGTAGAATGGTATAGAGAGAATAGTGTACACTGGAGTAGCATCCAGTGGAGTGGTGTACAGTGACGTTGCCTACAGTGTGATAGTATAGAGTAGAGTGGCATAGAGTGGAGTCTCGTACAGTGGAGAGGCATAGAGTGGAGTGTCATTGAGTGGAATAGCATATAGTGGAGTGGGTACAGTGGTGTGTCATACAGATTTTTTTTTTTAAACATATTTTATTGCATTTTCCCCAATATAGCAACATACATAAAAAAACAATTGTACTTATGTCATTTTTCAGTCTTCTTCATACCTTCAATTATAAATGCATCGTTGAGGTTCTTAGACAGCATGTCAAAAAACAGTTCTTGTTACAGTCACAGTCATGGGTATTATTGCTGATAGTCTGATTTATACAGGTTTTCCCGCTGTTGAACCACCTAACAATGATATATATCGATACCCAAGAGTCTGCAAAGGTGAAGGTGAGATATGTGCTATTTAACTTTCCCCCCCCCACCCTCCCTCCCATCCCTTTAACTCAACTGGCCCTGGCCCTCCCCCTGTCCCTGGGCATCGCCCCTATTATCAAGATAACCTTCTCTCAGATATAGCATGTGCATGCACTCTATTTTTGTGCTGGGGCTCGGTATTCTACATGCGCGTCTATTTTGTGTCCTCTGGGTAGTCTTAGGAGAAGAAGCAGAGGAAAGGGTGTGTGAGTGAATCAGTGGGGTTAGTGGGGGGCCCCCCTATTGGTCTTGTGCTACAGGGACTGGCGCCGGCGCTAGTGTCTTGAATGTTTCAAGTATGGTGCCCCATTCCATGGAAATTACTTTTTTACTCAACCCGCGTGCCTCCTCTCGTCTGATTGTCGCACTTTCTGCGCTACCCCATCTTACCACCTCTCCGTGCCAGCCACATAATGGTGGAGGCTTGGCTGATTTCCACCGCATAGTGATGGCGCGTTTAGACATGAGCAGAGCCAGATCTACGAAGCGTAGTTGTACTTTCTGGGTTTTTGTGCGTCTGGTGATACCTAACAGACAGTTCCCGGCTGTTCTCGGCACTGGGATACCCGCTGCCGCTACAATAAGCTCCACCACCTCTGTCCAGTACCCTGCAAGGACCGGGCAGGTCCAAAGCATGTGGATCAGGTCCGCTGCTTCAGCTTTGCATCTAGGACAATGGTGTAGTGTATCTGGGAACATAGACTGTAATCTGCGCGGAGTCAGGTATGCCCTCTGTATGATCATATATTGGATAAATTTGAATTTGGCATTCCGTGGAATTTTCCTGGGATATTCTAGGATCGAGCCCCACTCTTTATCAGTCAAGTCTCTGTCTAAGTCCCTAGACCAGTTAGTGCGCAGTTCAGTCAGGGTGGTGCCAGTATGTGTTCTAATACTTTTGTATAACCATTTGGTGAGGTGCCGGCCGTTGCCCATGAGGTGTATCATGTGAACCAGTTCGTGTTGGGCAGGTGCTTCCCTGTGTGGGGCCCAGTGTTTCTTCACATAGTGAAGAACCGCAGCGTGTGTGAGGTATAGTCTGTCAGTGACACCATTATATCTAGTGAAATTACCATTATCCATGAGGGTGCCTTCGTCAAACAATGCACCCACCGTGGTTACCCCACCCTCTACCCACGCCAGTATTCTCCGTTTAGTAAGTATGCCTGTGGGGGTAGGTATCCCCAGCAACGGCATGTTGTCAGAGTAGGGGGGGCAATTGCGCGTATAGCGTATAGATTGTTTCCAGTAAGTGAGTGCAGTGCGTAGGAGCGACGGGGCAGTGGGGGGTATTGTGGCCCGGGGTAGCAAGAGTGTGTGTAGAACACCTCGCTCTAATTCCCGGGTTGTATAGCCAATTTCATGCAAGTTTCGCCCTGCCAGCCAGAATGACAGCCATTGCAATTGGCTCGCATAGCAATAGGCGCGAAAATCAGGCACTCCCAGCCCTCCGTTATCTGGATCTAGCTGTAATTTAGTCAGTCCCACTCTACGCCGGCCGTTACCCCAAATCAAGTCGGTCAATATCCTATTCAGAGAGGTAAATATGTCTGCCGGGAACACTACAGGCAAATTTGCAAAGAAATATAACAGGCGGGGAAGAACCACCATCTTTGTGATCGCCACTTTGCCCATGACTGAGAGTGGCAGGGACGTCCAGAATGCGACCTGTGCTCGGAGCGCCCGAGTGGTTTTATTCAAATTCCCTTCTATGAGGTCTGGTGCAGTTCTGTAGATTTGGATACCCAGGTATTTGAAAGTATGTGGGGCTACCTCTAAAATATATTGTCCAAATTGTATCTCCATCGGGCTGCCGTCTGGATGGAAGAAAAAGGCCTGCAATTTAGTCTCGTTAATAGTAAGTCCCGAAATGAGTGCGAAGTGTGTAAAGATCTCCGGTATTGGTGCAAGATCAGCCGTCAAATCGTCTATATATAGTATTAAGTCGTCTGCATAAGCAGATATCATGTGCGTGGTAGTGCCCAGTCGGATTCCCCTCTGTTCCGCCTGTAGTCGTAACCTAAGTGTTAGGGGCTCCAAGGCTAGCACGAACAGAAGAGGGGACAATGGGCAGCCCTGTCTGGTGCCCCTGCCAATGGGGTACTCTCGTGAAATGTGTCTGCCTGTACGGGCCCTCGCGGTGGGGGCTGAATATAACAACTGTATCCATTTTAAATAATCAGGGGGTATGCCGAATTTTCCCAGTACCGGGATCATATAATCCCATCTAAGAGTATCAAACGCCTGCCTTAGGTCTAAAGTGATACATCCCGCTATATGGTTATCTGGGGGGACGGATCCCATAACATGACATAACCTCCTAATATTAAGGGATGTGCTTCGTGCAGGCACAAACCCACATTGGTCCGGGTGTATGAGCTTGTGTAAGTGGGGGAGTAGTCTGCGTGAGAGGACCTTGCTCAGTATTTTGTATTCAGTTGTAAGTAGTGATAGAGGTCTATATCCTGATATGTCGAGCGGCGAACGGCCCGGTTTAGGAAGGGAGACAACCAAGGCCTGCCTGGTGGTGTGTGGCAGCAGCCCCGTGTCTAAGGCAGAGTTATACAACCGCTCTAGCTGCGGTATGAGGACATCTGAGTATGTGGTGAAAAATTCAATTGGAAGACCATCTAGGCCAGGGGCCTTATTCCGTGGTAGGTCATGCATGGCTTCTTTAATTTCGGCCCTTGTGATGGGGTCAGAGAGTTCCTTCTGCATCTCTGGAGTGAGCTTTGGAAATGTTAGACCATTTAAAAAAGTATGGAGGGAGTCGACTGCCATTGGTGGTGGTGGTTGGTACAAAGCTTGGTATTAGTCGCAAAAGGCGATGTTGACGTCTTGCTGTGTGTCTACAGTGGCTCCGTGTATCGTATTTATCTCATGTATTGGGGTCTGCGGGGGGTCATCACGAATAATGCGCGCCAAAAGTGGACCCGACTTGTCAGCTTCTGCGTGCTTGGTATGCGTGTAAGCCGTGTAATCAATTTGGCGTAGAGTTTCTAATGGCTCCGCATGTTTAATGCGGGCTTCTTGCAATGGTGCGCCCTTAGTAGTGTCTACTGCTGCTTCCTGCTCTAATTCGTTCAATGAGTTTTCCACCTCCTTTACTGTATTATGTATGTCTTTCCTTACTCCTGCTGTGGTGCCAATTGCTATTCCCCTAATCACCGTCTTAAATGCGTCCCACTCCACCTGGGGCGAGGAGGCAGTACCTGTATTTTCAATGAAGTAGTTTGTGATTCCCTCAGCTAGAGTGTTACGAAAGACCGCATCCTCCAGCATCTGTGGCCATAGCTTCCAAGTGGGCACCGGGGTGGGAACTCTGCCCCAAGCTAGCTTGACCTCCAAGGGGTTGTGGTCCGAGAAGGTCTTCCCTAGATATGTGGCGTGCGTTATCTGGGTGGAAATAGGAATAGAACACAGAATCCTGTCTATTCTAGTGTGTAGTTGGTGCGGATGAGAGAAAAAGGAGTATTCTCTACTGTTGGGGTACTTCAGCCGCCAGGCGTCCCCTATGGACCATCCCTCCGCCCATTTGCAAAGTGCTCCAGCCTGTTTGATGGCGCCAGCGCCCTGTAGCGGGCGGTGTGATCGATCCTTACCAATATCAAGCACTGCATTATAGTCACCACCCAGAATCCACGGATATGCCGCCCAGGACGCGAGTATGGGGTTGAGGCTCAATAGAAATTTATCCTGCTCAAAGTTAGGGGCATAGATGCTCCCCAATACTATGTGTGTGCCATCCAAGGTTCCCCTGAGTAATATGTATCTCCCCATAGGGTCTGTCCGTTGTTCCAGCACTTTGAAAGGAACCCCATTCCTAATCCAAATGGAGGCGCCTCGAGCAAAGGCAGAGTATGTAGTAGAGAAAACTTGGCCCTTCCATTTCTTACGTAGTTTGGCTGCCTCAGTCGTGGTGAGGTGGGATTCCTGTAAGAGAACTATGTGCGCGTGTCGTCTGTTTAGTTGCGCATGAATTCTATGTCTTTTATATATGGATCCGAGTCCCCTCACGTTCCAGGTGATTATTGTGTAGTTATCCTGCATGTGTAAATGTGATTTGTCGGTGTTCCGTGTATATCCAGCAAGAGTAGGTCAGTAACGCGCAGGGTAAAGGGGTGGGATGGGCCAGGATGTGCCAACATACGAACTTTATCATGGAATACTCGGTCCAGCATTATAACTGTGCTGGTCCAAACCATACATTCAACAATGTTAACAGTAAACGATGAGGTTGTTGCTTTCGCCATTGGGGTAAGTGGTTCTAGCAAGTTAGCTACTTGAAGTAAGACGGTGCGAGCTCAACGCGGCCCGGACCGGTTTGTAGTCGTTATGCTTTTAGATCAGTGCTTCAGGGAAGAGGATGCTCTTATGGTTACATAAATTATACTGATGGGTTATAGCCCTTGTAGTGGTCCCTCCCCGCCACCCCGGCACCGTTTTACCCTAAAAAACCTTCTGCAGTTTGTGGGGTGATGCCGCTGAATAAAGTTATGCTTTGGTCAGAGTCTGAATGGGCCGTATGTTCCTCAGAAGATTCTGAGGATATTTGACATGCACCTTCCCGGAACATGGTGGCGGTCAATAGCGCCTCCGCTTGACCCTTTTTGGCCAGGTCCGGTGGGGGGTTCCTGTTTTGGAGCATCGTGTTCATCGTGCGGCTGCGCAACTGCCGGCTCCGCTTGGGCTTCAGGACCCCAGACGTACTCTGCGAGGAGGGCCCAGTCCCCGACGGTGGGAACGTGACCTCCAGCCACTCCTCCGCCTCCTCCGGGGTATTAAAGAACTGTGTCGACTGCTCATGAATCACTTTTAGCCTGGCCGGGAATAACAATGCATATTTGATGTCCAGTGCTCTGAGTTTGGTCTTAGTTTCCTGGTATTGAGAGCGCTTACGTTGCACCAGGACAGTGTAGTCTGGGTATAGCGACACCCTCTGATTCTCGTATTCAATTTGGGACAATTCTCTGGCTTTCTGCAGCAGTACGTCCCTGTCTCTATAGTTCAATATTTTGACGATCAGAGGATGGGGAGGAGCACCCACCGCCGGCCTTCTGGTAGGGATCCTGTGTGCCCTTTCTACGCAGAAGAAACTTGAAAGACCTTCCGGGGCCACGTGATCTCTGAACCATTGCTCCATAAATGCAGTTGCGTTTGACCCCTCGCATCTTTCCGGCAGGCCAATGACGCGGATGTTGTTGCGCCTGGCCCTGCCCTCCGCATCATCCACTCTGTCCTGGAGCCCCGCTACTTGCCGCTGGAGCTGTTGGAGTTGCTCCCTATGCTCTTTGTGTTGCGGTAGTAACTCTGCCAAAGCCAGTTTGTTGTCTTTGACTGTGGCAGCAAGCTTAGTGTGGTCCGCTTTCAAAAGGGTGAACCCGGTTGTCAAGGTTCCTATTTGTTGTTCTATAGCTTTTCTCGAGTCCCTCACTTCTTGTAGTATAAGATCCAACTTGTCCGGTGGGGACTCCATGTTGGTTGGCGGGATAGCGTCAGTCATTTGTGTGGGGAGCTCTGTGTTATCCGGCCGTTGCGTTTCAGCGTTATTGGGTTCTGCATTTTTCCCCCTGGAGCGCCCCATTGTATGGATTTTCAGCTTGCCGCTCTTGTTGCGGGGCTGCGGCGGGTAGTGCGCTAATGCGCCGGTGTTGATCGCAAATAATTCCCACGAAAATCAGGGTGGCAAGTTCAATGTGGGGTGGCGTTAGGAGGTTAGCGTCCACCAGGTGTTGCGACTGTTAGGGCATGCGGCTTGAGGCCTTCAGTAGTCGTCACCAGGGGCTCTTCTACGGCGCGACAATAGTTCAGGCCCCCTGGGCGGACGATTCCCTTAGCAGACTGTCCAGGTTGTGCCCCTCCACTATGTCTGCACACGTCTCACTTGTAGGCCCACGCCCTTAGGTCACCTTTTTTTCCCCCCCTGCGGGGGCCTGGCAATTACAGGGTTTGACACTCGAGGGAGGGCCCCAAATCTCCGGTGCACTTACCAGCCGGCAGTCACTGAGGGCAGGCTCCGGCGCGTCCGATCTGTTGCGCCCTGGTGCACCCGGCTGGGGGGTAGGTGTCTTTCAAGGGGGCCACAGGCTGCAGGTATCGCTCCACCCGCACAGTTGGGCTCTGCTGCCCTTATCCTTCCATCTGTAAGGGTGCAGCCCAACCAGTCACGCTGTGCCAGTGCCGACCCCCCCACCGTTGGATCAAGCGTTCCCCCAGGTAATGCAGCCTATCGGGCGGGGCCGATCAGGGCATCTCGTGGCTGCTCTTGGAGTATTGTTCATATCCTAACTTCTGGCAGAGTACACAACCGCCCCTGCACAGCGGGCGACTCAGGCGGCATGCGATGGTCGGGGCCACAGATCGCTTGCTTGGGCCAGCTGGGCGGGGGCAGAAGAAGGCGACTGATCCGGTCGGTCTGCTGCTTTCGTCCTGGCTGTAGCCCTCAATTCAGCCTCGGCTGCGCCAGCGCTGCCAGCCGGCCTCCGCTGTATTTCACTAGTTTCCTCTCCGCCATGAAGGGCTTCCGTAGCTCGCCTTGCTACGTCGTTGGGGCCTAGGGGACTCGTAAGGGGTCTCTGTGCGACACCACCCTGTTGGCGCTCAGGGCCCCAGCACACCGCAGTCCCGGAGCCTCCTCCCTCCGGGCAAGGTCGGGTGTACCTTTGTGTGCCGCCACCTCGTACCTTCGATAGGATCTCTGCCGTCTTCCAGCGCAGGGAGACCGGGGCCGCCGCTCCTCACAGCCGGTCGCCGCAGAGGGGGGGAGGGTCCTCCGCTAACTCTGCAGGTCTCCATGTCGCCCCCAGCCGCGCGATGTGCCACCACAGTCCACCCCGGGCTCCCTATGCGTCGGGCACACACGGGGGTGTTCGATACATTCGATACCGTTTCCTCAGAGTCTGTGCCGGTCCCGCTGGTCGCGGCAGCCGCCTCAGTGCACCTCCAACTCCGTCGGAGCAGGCCGCAGCTTGCACGGGCCTCACCCACCTGCCTGGTCTTCGTCGGTTCTTGCGGTGACGCCGATCCCCCGGGACACCAAAACCCAGCCAGGGGGCGCGCAGTATCTCATCAGAGCACCCCCTTTGTTTTGTGGGGTCGATGTCACCGATCTGGTAGGATTTGGACAGGATTTCAGCGGTCCCGGCGCGGAGCTCGCTCACACTGCGTCCGCCATGCTTGGCGGTTAGCCACGCCCCCTGGTGTGTCATACAGATGTATGTGAAATTTTGCAGCAATCTACATTACGGGGTGCAGAGTAACACAAAACTGTGAATTGTGCTGCCTGCATTTCTCCAGATTTACCAGTCAACGCAGTGCCATGCATGGTGGCCATGCGTTCCTTTATAAATCTGACTTAAGTTTGGCATTGTCCATGCAACACCAGGAGTGACGAAAGGGTTCTGCAATCCAATAATACAGCTACGTCTTAGTTATATTTTGGACCATGGTACATCGTGATAACTTCGCAGTATACCATGATACATGGCTCTGACAAGCCAGTATTTAATTGGATAATGGCTGTTTTTAGAGACTGAAAAGGCAGCCATATTGTTTTTACTACATTTTGGCTGTGTTCAGTGTTAGATCCTTAGATATAAGTAGTAGGCCCCTACCTATTGCCACTTTTTTAAAGAGGTAATAGGTAGGGAAATGTATTTAAAAAAATGTAATATATATTTTTAAATATGTTAAAGACCATATACCAAGGTAGTTTCACAAAATTTTGTGAAATTGCATGAAAGTTCTGAGGTGACAGATATCATTAAGAGTAAATGGCATATAACTTAAAAAATACTTACCCTACTTAACTGCAGTACCCAAAAAGCATCATCTCTGCACCATAATGTATAATCCTGCCAAATTTAATATTAATCCATTCTGCCATTTTTGCGTTACATCAAATACAATAGTCTATGGAAAATGCATTTGTGGAAAACCGTGTTTTTAACCCATTTTTGTCTTTGCACCCCCTTAACGATTGACCACAAAAATGTACATCATCTTAAAATATAGAAAATGCTAGAGGTCTGGAAAGTTTTGTGGTGATTTGTTACATGGATGGAAAGTTATTAGGGTGCTAATATTTGAGTTATTCCTATCTTTGGGAATAGTAACTATAACTACAGCGTGGCAATGAGATTTAATGTGATTTCTTTCTTTTTATCTAATGCATTTGTTATGCATTTGTTTATTGGTTTACATACTCATGTGACCATAAATGTGTCTTTTAGTTGTTCATGTAGTAATTCTGAAACTTTAAATATGCAGTCTAGTTTATTTGCTGGGCCTCCTTGCTACATTTAGTAGGATTGCGTTACATATAAAGCCCAAAATGAATTAAAGCCAATCATTGTTGTTATACAAAATTAAGATTATAATTTTTTTCCTAATGGCTAATTATCATGTCCTCTGTATAGTAGTTTGTGTGGCTCACTACTAGGCCTCTCTTCCATTTTGTTGCACAGGAGTACATTAAGAAGATGGCTTTTGTTTGGCTTGTTGGGCAGAGTTTTATTTCGTTAGCCAGAAAGCATGCAAAGAAAACTTGTGTAGATTAAGATTTATTTTATGCGTTATGTATTTTTTATAGGTTTCCATTAGCATGTGACCATAAATGGCTCTTTTAGTTGTTCATGTAGGAAATCTGAAACTTTACATATGCAGTCTAGTTTTTTGGTGGGGCTTCCCTGCCACTTTTAGTAGGATTGTGCTACATATGAAGGCCAAAGGGAATGAAAGACAGTCATTGTTATTGTTATCAAAATTCAGATTATTATTTTTTTCCTAGTGACCAATTATCATGTCCTCAAAATAGTAGTCTGTGTAGCTCACTGCTAGGTCCCTTTTCCATTATGTTGCACAGGAGTGCATAAGGAAGATGGTTTTTGATTGGCTTGTTGAGCGCAGTTTTATTTTGTGAGCCAGAAAGCATGCAAAGAAAATGTATGTAGATTAAACTGTATTCTATCTGATATTTTTTTGTTTTAATCTGTTTTTATTGGTTTTCAATTAACAACACAGACGTGTACAGTACAACGCATCGATTGCCCCTGACATAGAGGGTAAACAGCATTTGCGGAGCACAAAGGGGTGATACAGAAGTGAAGGAGACATGTCTTCAAATGTCTGAGTACAACAACCTGTATTGGTGGGCCATTTGAAAAAAGAATCATATCACAGTTGACTAGAGAAGGAGATTACAACTTGGGGCCTCCGGGTGCACGTTGAAAGTGGTTTCAATAAGCGTCCACTGTGTAACAGTCTATGAACAGGGGAGGGGGATTATAACAAACCGAGACAAAGTAAACATAATATAGGGTTAGCGTATGAAACTGGAGCAAATTTTCAACACACCCAGGCCGCCCTCCCGCCTGACCCACGCATGCACTGTCGGTACTAGGGGTTCAGTCCTTACTCAGAGATCTGCCCAGCCGCAATCAAGTGTGTGTACCCGCTAGTGGCACTGCGCCGCAGTCACACCAAACATTGTGCCAGACCGTTTATGTACGTTCAGTGGCAGCCCCATCTCCCAAACCCGGCTCATCCACCTCAGCATTGTGCATGTTTTGTAATCCTGCCATTATTTTGTCCCAGTTTGTGGCAAAAGGAAGTCTGCGAATGCCCAGCTAGCCTCCCGATGCAGCGCAACGGTCTCTGCTTTGACCCATATCATCCGGGAGCGTCACCAAGCTAGGGAATGTGGGGGCTCGGAAGCCATCCATCTGTTAGTGATCAATCTTTTAGCAACTGCCAGGCCTAGGTCTAGAAAACAAGATGTTAGTTTCTGCGTCTCTTATTTTTGCTATAAAGGTATAGGATGTAAATCTCCCATTCGAAAGGGATGTCGCGCTCAGTGCACCGGGAGAGGGCATCCGCAATCGCACTCCAATATCCCAGAAGGGAAGGGCATTCCCATAGCATGTGTAAAAGGTCTGCATCAACAACGAGGGCAGGCATTATCAGTACAATGGAAATATCTGTTGATTTTAGCTGGAGTTAGGTATGCTCTGTGCGTAATATAATACTGAATCTGCGGGAGCGCTGGTTGCGGGGGACATGCGTGGGGCTCTCTAGTACTGCCGCCCATTCAAGGTCAGTGAGCGGGCAGTCTAAGTCTTCTTCCCAACGGAGCCTCAGCGGCTTCAATGTAATCGCAGTGTGCTGTCTAAGTGAAGCAGTAAGCCATTGTGTTAGGCTGTATTCTATCAGTTATGTATTTGCTGATAGATTTCCATTAGCATGTGACCATAAATGGGTCTTTCAGTTGTTCATGTAGTAAATCTGAATCGTTACATATGCAGTCTATTTTATTTTTTGGCCTTCCTTGCTACTTTTAGTAGTTTTGTGCTATAATATTTCACTAAGTTGAAAATCCTTATAATTTAAAAAATACTTACTCTACTTACCTGCAGTACCCAAAAGAATTATCCGCGCAACCCTAATGCTGCCCTATTTCAGCAAAGTCTGACTAGCTGTATTCGGGCTGCATAAAATACAAATGTCTATGTAGACTGTATTGAATTTCAAACCTGTTATGGGACCCTATATTTTTCTTTGCTCCCCCTTAACCAAACGCTGGGAAACTTTCAGTTCTCCAACAATGGAATGGATGCAAAAGGTCTGCAAAGTGTTGCAGACATTCGTCAAACAGGTGCAAAGTCATTAAGGGACAAAAGGCCCAAAAAATCCCTATCTCTGGGGACCCTAACTATAACTACCTACTGGCTACTGCCAGTCTGTAATATATATATATATATATATATTACCTACTGGCGGTCGCCAGTAGGTAGTTAAAGTTAGTACCTCGTTTCTATTGAAAAGGCGTTTTTTGTTTTGCCAATAACTTTGGCACCGTTTGACGAATCTTTGCGAAATTCTCCCAAAAAAAGGTCTATCCAGGTCAGCTCCTATCCTGAAAGTTTGAGGGTGATTTGTCAAGTGGGGGCTGAGAAAAAATGGGGGTCCCAAAAAGTGTTTTCTCCGTGTTCATTTCCATAGGAAATTTTAGCCAAGGCTACAGCCCGAACTGCTGAACGGAATTACACCAAATTTGCCAAAAAGGT
The DNA here is from genome assembly GCA_963921515.1 of Calotriton arnoldi. NCBI lineage: Eukaryota > Metazoa > Chordata > Amphibia > Caudata > Salamandridae > Calotriton > Calotriton arnoldi. The sequence goes on along the minus strand of CAWUFW010000755.1, from coordinate 3,615,335 downwards.
ACTGCTTGGCTCAGAAAGCGACCTTTTTAAAAATGGTGTAAATCCGTTCAGTAGTTGCTGAGAAATTGTAAAAAAACAAATATCGATATCTAGAGGCGCGGATGATCCGTGAACCCTCCCGACCACGAGCTTCATTTTAATTGGCTGCCAACACTCCAAACCAGGAAGTGTTGGCAGATTTCTTGTGACTCGGTAGAACCGCGTCACAAGAAAACAGAAAAACAAAGGTGAAAAAAAATAAAAGGGGGCAGGGTAGAAACACCCTGACCCCCTACGCCTGCTCAGGGGGTCCCACAAAGACCCCAAGGGCCAAAAATAGCATTTTTTTTTTTTTTTAAAAATGGTCCGAATTCGCGCTGGGTGCGCGAATCCGGAGGAAAAATAAAAAGAAAATGAAGCGCGGACTCCCGCGCTTCATTTAAATGAGGCCCTTGGGTGGGCCAGGTCCTGGGGGCATTGCTAAGAAATGTATGCAGGGGCCCGCGGGGGCCCCGCAGCCCCGGGGACCGCCACCCCCCGGGGCTTAATTTTTAATGTGTGGGTGGCCTCCAAGGCCCCCCAAGCCCCGGGGACCGCCACCACCCAGGGCTTTTATAAATTATTCGCGGGGGCACACGGCCCCCCCGCTGCCCTGGGGACTGCCACCCCCGGGGCTTCTTTTTTAATGTGTGGGGGGCCTCCAAGGCCTCCCCAAGCCCCAGGGACCGCCACCCCCCCGGGCTTTTATAAATTATTCGCGGGGGCACATGGCCCCCCGCTGCCCCGGGGACCGCCACCCCCCGGGGCTTCTTTTTTAATGTGTGGGGAGACTCCAAGGCCCCCCCAAGACCCGGGGACTGCCACCCCCAGGGGCTTTAAAATGATGGGAGGGGGGCCACGCGGCCCCCCTCCTGGAGCCCTTGATGGCCCTGGGGACCGCCAGCCCCCAGGGCCAGCTCCTGCAGTGTCCCGGGGTGCCCACCCCGGGACACTGCTGTTTGCAATGACAGGGCGGGAGCCGCGCGACTCCCGCCCTGTCATTGCAAAGTCTGCTCTGCTTCATTGAAGCGAGAGCAGGGAAACCTGCTCTCGCTTCAATGAAGCAAAGAACAATTGCTTTTCCATAAGGGGAGCTGCATGTCAGCAGCTCCCCGTGTGGAAAAGCAATGCCGGCTCCCGCAGGAGGCGGGGAGCCAACGGCACCGTGGGGGAATTGGGGTCCCCCCCCCCATGGTCCCCAACGGATAGGGCCGGCCGTGGGGGATGGGGTCCCCGGGGCCAGAAGTGGCCCGGGAGGGGGGCACGTGGCCCCCCTCCCCTAAAAAATAAAAAAAAAGGAAAGGCCGGCCCCGGGGGATGGGGTCCCCGGGGCCATAAATGGCCTAAGGAGGGGGGCCACATGGCACCCCTCCAAGTATATAAAAAAATTAAAAAATACTGGCCATGCCCCGGGGGATGGGGTCCCTGGGGCCTAAAATGGCCTCGGGAGGGGGGCCGGGTGGCCCCCTTCCCGTTTTAGCAGGCCCTGGGGGATGGGGTCCCCAGGGCCACAATTAATGTAAAAGAAGGGGGGCCACACAGCCCCCCTTGTAAAATAACAAAATAATTTTAAAAAGCTGGCATCGCGGTTAGGCCCCGCCCCCTCCCTGCAGCACTTAGCAAACGCGCCCCCTGGCGCGTTGTAAATTGGGGAATTAATTCCCCTTGAATATTGAGGGTCCCTGGGGGCCAACTAGCCCACCAGGTACCTCCAGTATGCCCCAGGGAGCTGCCTTGCAGAGAGGTGTTCAGAGGCCACGCCCCTTTTTATGTGTCTTTTAGTTGTTCATGTAGTAATTCTGAAACTTTAAATATGCAGTCTAGTTTATTTGCTGGGCCTCCTTGCTACATTTAGTAGGATTGCGTTACATATAAAGCCCAAAATGAATTAAAGCCAATCATTGTTGTTATACAAAATTAAGATTATAATTTTTTTCCTAATGGCTAATTATCATGTCCTCTGTATAGTAGTTTGTGCGGCTCACTACAAGGCCTCTCTTCCATTTTGTTGCACAGGAGTACATTAAGAAGATGGCTTTTGTTTGGCTTGTTGGGCAGAGTTTTATTTCGTTAGCCAGAAAGCATGCAAAGAAAACTTGTGTAGATTAAGATTTATTTTATGCGTTATGTATTTTTTTATAGGTTTCCATTAGCATGTGACCATAAATGGCTCTTTTAGTTGTTCATGTAGGAAATCTGAAACTTTACATATGCAGTCTAGTTTTTTGGTGGGGCTTCCCTGCCACTTTTAGTAGGATTGTACTACATATGAAGGCCAAAGGGAATGAAAGACAGTCATTGTTATTGTTATCAAAATTCAGATTATTATTTTTTTCCTAGTGACCAATTATCATGTCCTCAAAATAGTAGTCTGTGTAGCTCACTGCTAGGTCCCTTTTCCATTATGTTGCACAGGAGTGCATAAGGAAGATGGTTTTTGATTGGCTTGTTGAGCGCAGTTTTATTTTGTGAGCCAGAAAGCATGCAAAGAAAATGTATGTAGATTAAACTGTATTCTATCTGATATTTTTTTTGTTTTAATCTGTTTTTATTGGTTTTCAATTAACAACACAGACGTGTACAGTACAACGCATCGATTGCCCCTGACATAGAGGGTAAACAGCATTTGCGGAGCACAAAGGGTGATACAGAAGTGAAGGAGACATGTCTTCAAATGTCTGAGTACAACAACCTGTATTGGTGGGCCATTTGAAAAAAGAATCATATCACAGTTGACTACAGAAGGAGATTACAATTTGGGGCCTCCGGGTACACGTTGAAAGTGGTTTCAATAAGCGTCCACTGTGTAACAGTCTATGAACAGGGGAGGGGGATTATAACAAACCGGGACAAAGTAAACATAATATAGGGTTAGCGTATGAAACTGGAGCAAATTTTCAACACACCCAGGCCGCCCTCCCGCCTGACCCACGCATGCACTGTCGGTACTAGGGGCTCAGTCCTTACTCAGAGATCTGCCCAGTCGCAATCAAGTGTGTGTACCCGCTAGTGGCACCGCGCCGCAGTCACACCAAACATTGTGCCAGACCGTTTATGTACGTTCAGTGGCAGCCCCATCTCCCAAACCAGGCTCATCCACCTCAGCATTGTGCATGTTTTGTAATTCTGCCAGTATTGTGTCCTAGTTTGTGGCAAAAGGGAGTCTGTGAATGCCCAGCTAGACTCCCGATGCAGCGCAAGCCCCGGGGACCGCCACCCCCCGGGGCTTTGAAACGATGGGAGGGGGGCCACGCGGCCCCCCTCCTGGAGCCCTTGATGGCCCTGGGGACCGCCACCCCCCAGGGCCGGCTCCTGCAGTGTCCCGGGGTGCCCACCCCCAGGACACTGCTGTTTGCAATGACAGGGCGGGAGCCGCGCGGCTCCCGCCCTGTCATTGCAAACTCTGCTTTGCCAGGGAGCTGCGTTGCAGAGAGGTGTTCAGAGGCCATGCCCCTTTTTACACCTCTCTGCAACGCAGCTCTGTGGTGCTTACTGGAGGTAGCTGGTCGGCTAGTTGGCCCCCAGGGACCCTCAGGACTCAAGGGGATTTAATCCCCCAATTTACAGTGCTCCAGGGGGCGCGTTTGCACAGTGGTGCAGGGAGGGGGCGTGGCCTGATGTGACAAGTGTGCGAACGCGCCCTGTGGCGCGTTTTAAGTTGAGGTATTAAGTCCCCTTGAATCCTGAGGGTCCCTGGGGGCCAACTAGCCCACCAGGTACCTCCAGTAAGCGCCAGGGAGCTGCGTTGCAGAGAGGTGGTCCAAGGCCACGCCCCCTTTTTACACCACTCTGCAACGCAGCTCTGTGGTGCTTACTGGAGGTAGCTGGTGGGCTGGTTGGCCCCCAGGGACCCTCAGGACTCAAGGGGACTTAATCCTCCAATTTACAATGCACCAGGGGGTGCGTTTGCACAGTGGTGCAGGGAGGGGGCATGGCCTGATGTGACAAGTGTGCAAATGCGCCCTGTGGCGCGTTTTACGTTGGGGAATTAAGTCCCCTTGAATCCTGAGGGTCCCTGGGGGCCAACTAGCCCACCAGGTACGTCCAGTAAGCGCCACAGAGTTGCGTTGCAGAGAGGTGTAAAAAGGGGCGTGGCCTCGGACCACCTCTATGCAACGCAGATCTATGGCGCTTACTGGAAGTACCTGGTGGGCTAGTTGGCCCCCAGGGACCCTCAGGATTCAAGGGGAATTAATCCCCCAACTTAAAACCCGCCAGGGAGCGCGTTTGCACAGTGGTGAAGGGAGGGGCGGGGTCTGATCTGACATGTGTGTACTTATGCAATCACTCCGCCAAAACCCAAGCACTTATAAATTCACCATGCACTCTCCTTGCAGCACTCTAATCATCCAGTCACTACCCATGCACTCATGCAATGACCCATGCACTAACTCATGCACTGCTACAATACCCTGAGCAGTACCCATGCAGTCCTCCAATCACCCAGGCAGCACCATGTACTTATCCAATCACTCCACCAAAACCCAAGCACTTATAAATTCACCATGCACTCTCCTTGCAGTACTCTAATCTTCCAGTCAGTACCCATGTACTCATGGAATGACCCAGGCACTAACACATGCACTGCTACAATCCCCTGTGCACTACCCATGCAGATCTCTAACCACCTACACAGTACTGATTCACTCCTCCAATTACCCAGGTTGTACCCATGCACTCCAGAAACCCCTCTGTCGCTACCCATGCACTCCTCTAATCACCCAGCCAGCACCATGTACTTATCCAATCACTCCGCCAAAACCCAAGCACTTGTAAATTCACCATGCACTCTCCTTGCAGTACTCTAATCATCCACTCAGTACCCATGTACTCATGCAATGACCAGGCACTAACTCATGGCAAATACAGAGGAGGTCATGCTAATCACAGGGGTACCCCAACGCATAGTGTTCCCTAGTGTATGTAGGTGTTTTCACTGTATTCTAAGTGTCTTTTAGCATAGCACTGGCTCCGGTCCTGGTTAGTCAGAGTCAGTTACCACCAGTACCCGTCATTAAAAAGTTGGGGGCACAGGAGGACTTTCTGCTCCTCTGTTGGTTCTTTCTGCACATCTCTTGCTTCTTCCTGCACTTTCCTTCGTCTTTCTGGACTTCTGTTGCCTCTTTCTGTATTTGTCTTGCTTCTTTCTGTGCTTTTCTTCCTCTTTCTTCACATGTCCTAACTTTGTAGGCATAATTAGAAATTAGCATTTAAAAATACATTGAAATTCACTGAAAAAACCATAGGTTTCAGGCACGTTATAGTTAGAAATTAGCATTTAAAAAACCATTGAAATTCACTGAAAAAACCATAGGTTTCAGGCACGTTATAGTTAGAAATTAGCATTTAAAAAACATTAGAAATTCACTGAAAAAACCATAGGTTTCAGGGACGGTATAGTTAGTTGGACATTTCACTCGTACAAAACCATAGAAATTCCCCCGTTATAGTTAGTTCAGCTAACTATAACTCGCGCCCCCGCAATGCACTGCTGATGACGTCACATATTACATCATTCATGACATGGTCAGTGACATCACTGATGACAACTCAAATGACATCACTGACATCAATTCAGTGAATTTCTAAGGTTTTTAAATGCTAATTTCTAACTATAACATGCCTGAAACCTATGGTTTTTTCAGTGAATTTCAATGGTTTTTAAATGCTAATTTCTAACTATAACGTGCCTGAAACCTATGGTGTTTTCAGTGAATATATATATATATATATATATACATATATATATATATATATATATATGTATATATGTATATTATCTACTGGCGGTCGCCAGTAGATAGTTATAGTTAGGACCTATTTTCCATAGGAAATCCGCGACATTCTATTTGAAATAACTCTTGCGTCGGATGACGAATCTTCGTGGAATTTTCAAACTTTATGGCCCGCTCCGGTCCGCTCCTACCCTGAAAGTTTCGGGGTGATTCGTCAAGCGGGGCCGAGAAAAAGGGGTCCCAAAACGTGTTTTCCCCATTCATTTTCCCATAGGAAACTTTAGACACGGCTACAGCCCGAACTGCTGAACGGAATTACACCAAATTTGGCAAAGAGGTAGTTCTTGGTTCAGAAAGAACCCTTTTGTTAAATGGTGTAAATCCGTTCAGTAGTTCCTGAGAAAATCAAAAGGAAAATCACATATATATCTATGGCCGCGTCGGATTCGCGCACCCTGAGCGCACCCTGCGCGCACCGTCCCGATCACGAGCTGCATGTTAATTGGCTTTCAAGTGGCTGTCAACACTCCAAATCAGGAAGTGTTGGCAGCCATTTTATCCTCGGTAGAACCGAGGGACAGAAACAAGTGCGCAAAACGCACAAAGGGGGCAGGGTAGAAACACCCTGACCCCTAGGTCTGCTCAGGGGTCCCACAAGGACCCCTGGGTAGAAAAAAGCATTTTTTTAAAAAATCGGCAGGATGCGCTCAGGGTGCGCGGATCCTGCCGAAGAAATATCGAGCGCGGTCTCCCGCGCTTCGAATGTATTTTGCCCCCGGGTGGCCCAAGTCCCGGGGGCATGCGGGGGTGGGTTTATGTTTTATATGGGGGGCCTTAGAGGCCCCCCAAGCCCCAGGGACCGCCACCCCCAGGGGCTTTATAAAAAAAATGGTGCGGGAGGGCTCTCCTGCCCTCCCGCAGCCCCTGGGACCGCCACCCCCTGGGGCTTCTTTTTTTTAAATTTAATAACGTGTGGGGGGGGCTCCAGCCCCCCCACACGCCCCGGGGACCACCACCTCCCCGGGGCTGTGCAATTCAAGGGAGGGGGCCGCGCGGCCCCCTCCTGGAGCCCTTGATGGCCCTGGGGACCGCCACCCCACAGGGCCGGCTCCTGCAGTGTCCCGGGGTGCCTACCCCGGGACACTGTAGTTTGCTATGGCAGGGCGGGAGCCTCGCGGCTCCCGTCCTGCCATAGCAAACTGCTTGGATTTTGGAAGAGAGCAGGGAAACCTGCTCTCTTCCAAAATTCAAAGCAGATTGCTTTTCCACACGGGGAGCTGCATCTTAGCAGCTCCCCATGTGGAAAAGCAATGCCGGCTCCCAAGGGACGCGGGGAGCCGGCGGGACTGTGGGGGGATTGGGGACCCCCCCACAGTACCCAACGGAGAGGGCCAGCCCCGGGGGATGGGGTCCCCAGGGCAAGTAGTGGCCCGGGAGGGGGGCCACCCGGCCCCCCTCCCCCAAAAATAAAAAATAAAAATTTTAAAAAAAAAAAACGGAAAGGCCGGCCCCGGGGGATGGGGTCCCCGGGGCCTTAAATGGCCTGAGGAGGGGGGCCACGCAGCCCCCCTCCAAATATTTAAAAATTTTAAAAAAGAGGGCATGCCCCGGGGGATGGAGTCCCCAGGGCCAAAAGAGGCCAAGGGAAGGGGGGGCCACGCAGCCCACCTCCCATACAAAAAAAAAAAAAAAAAAGACCGGCATCGTGCCGGAGGCCCCGCCCCCACCCTGCAGCAGTCTGCAAACGCGTCCCCTGGCGCGTTTGCAGATGGAGAACAATTCCCCTTGAATACTGGGGGTCCCTGGGGCCAACTAGCCCACCAGGAACCTCCAGTATGTGCCAGGGGCTGCGTTGCAGAGAGGTGTACAGAGGCCACGCCCCTTTTTACACCACTCTGCAACGCAGCTCTGTGGCGCTTTTTGGAGGTACATGGTGGGCTAGTTGGACTCCAGGGACCCTCAGGATTCAAGGGGACTTAATACCCCAACTTAAAATGCGCCACGGGGCGCGTTTGCACAGTGGTGAAGGGAGGGGGCGGGGCTTCAGGTGACATGTGTGCAAACAGGCCCCGTGGCGCATTTTTAGATGGGGAATTAAATCCTCTTCAATCCTAAGGGTCCCTGGGGGCCAACTAGCCCACCAGGTACCTCCAGTAAGCGCCACGGAGCTGCGTTGCAGAGTGTTGTAAAAAGGGGCGTGGCCTCTGAACACCTCTCTGCAACGCAGCTCTCTGGCGCATACTGGAGGTACCTGGTGGGCTAGTTGGCCCCTAGAGACCCTCGGGATTGAGGAGGAATTAATTCTCCAACTTAAAACGCGCCACAGGGCGTGTTTGCAGACATGTCACCTCAGGCCCCACCCCCTTCCTTCACCATTGTGCAAATATTCCTCTAAAATCAGCCGAACTACGAATTCCGATTTACTCACCTGTTATCAGGAGAGAACCCAGTGCTGCATCTTTTAGCCCAGCACTGACCCTGAAAAGTAATTCTAACCGTACTTACCAGTAACTTGAATTTCCTTCCATAGGGTAACATTGACTGGTTTCACTTGGAAATTCTTCTAAGTGTGAAGTTTTGGAACTTTATAATATTCCTCTAAAATCAGCCGAACTACGAATTCCGATTTACTCACCTGTTATCAGGAGAGAACCCAGTGCTGCATCTTTTAGCCCAGTACTGATCCTGAAAAGTAATTTTAACCGTACTTACCAGGAACTTGAATTTCCTTCCATAGGCTAACATTGACTGGTTTCACTTGGAAATTCTTCTAAGTGTGGAGTTTTGGAACTTTATAATATTCCTCTAAAATCAGCCGAACTACGAATTCCGATTTACTCACCTGTTATCAGGAGAGAACCCAGTGCTGCATCTTTTAGCCCAGCACTGACCCTGAAAAGTAATTCTAACCGTACTTACCAGTAACTTGAATTTCCTTCCATAGGCTAACATTGACTGGTTTCACTTGGAAATTCTTCTAAGTGTGGAGTTTTGGAACTTTATAATATTCCTCTAAAATCAGCCGAACTACGAATTCCGATTTACTCACCTGTTATCAGGAGAGAACCCAGTGCTGCCTCTTTTAGCCCAGCACTGACCCTGAAAAGTAATTCTAACCGTACTTACCAGTAACTTGTATTTCCTTCCATAGGAATCCATTGTCTGGTTTTCAGCAGAAAAGTTTCAAAGTGTCGATTTTCACAAACTACAAATATTCCTTAAAAATCGCCTGTACGACTTAAACGCATTCTTTCAACTGTTTACAGGAGATGCACCAGTGCTGGATCCAGGATCCACCACTGAGTAAGAAAAAGTAACGATAACACTACTTACCTGCTAAGTGAATTTCCTGCCATAGGATAACATTGGTGATTCTATGTGAAAAAGTTTCTAAGTGTCAACTTTTAAAATACAATAATATTCCGTAAAAATCAGTACTGTAACCAAAACGCTTTTACTCAACTGTTTACAGGAGATGTCCCAGGACTGAATCTAGGATCCAGTCCTGTGGTTAGAAAAGTAATCCATAAAGTAACTAATTGCATTTAACTTGAAATTCACATTGAGCACAATGTTGCATTGTGTTTGAAATTGTGTTGCCTATTGCAACAACTTTAACTACTGTACTTAAAAGTCTATTGCCTATTTGCAAAGTATTTAAACTAAAGTAATTCATTCTGAGAAAGTATATTTTGTAATGTAATGTATAATGTAATTACAATGTAATTTAAAAAATAAAATATCTAAAAAAAAATAGTTTTAAAAAATGTAGTAAATCAGTATCAAAAAAATAAATATAACAATTAATGCATTTAAAAATTGTCATTTACAAAACCTTTGAAATTCACTGAAAAAACCATAGGTTTTAGGGGCGTTATAGTTAGAAATTAGCATTTAAAAAACCTTTGAAATTCACTGAAAAAACCATAGGTTTCAGGCACGTTATAGTTAGAAATTAGCATTTAAAAAACCTTTGAAATTCACTGAAAAAACCATAGGTTTCAGACACGTTATAGTTAGAAATTAGCATTTAAAAAACCTTTGAAATTCACTGAAAAAACCATAGGTTTTAGGGACAGTTATAGTTAGTTGGACATTTCACTCGTACAAAACCCGTGAAATTCCCCCGTTATAGTTAGTTCAGCTAACTATAACTCGCGCCCCACAATGCACTGCTGATGACGTCACATATTACATCACTCATGACATGGTCAGTGACATCACTGATGACATCACTGATGACATCTCAAATGACATCACTGATGACATCATCCATGTGATAATTTCATTCATCTTCTCACACCCTAATATAACTTTTGATACACCCACTGTAAATTACAGAGTGCCATTCTCAAAACCATAGACACTCCAACACCAATAACTACATACCCACTCACTGATTCTTAGGTCTACACACACATCCACTCACTCACCCGTACAGTCACTCAAACTTACGGTCACTCAGTACAGGACTATCATATGCACTCATACACCTACATAGACACTCACACACCGCCACTCATCCATAGAGGTACTCACACACCTAGTCAGTCATGCAAATAATTAATCACACTGCCATTTACTCACCTATACAGTTATACACACACCAGCTCACTTACTCATACAAATACTAGCACATTCTTACGCTCTTATACAATCACTGATACAAGCACACACTCATCCATACAGTCACTCTCACAATCATAATCACACACTCTCGCTTATAGCTATTTATATACTCCAACACACATATATACAGCCTTTCACATATGTAGTTACTCACACATGTACCACTGAGATATACATTCACTCACTAACACACCTATACACACACTCACCCACCCATACAGTCCATCACAGATGCACTCTTGAAACCATGCACCCAGTGAATCACCCACTGATACATCTATGTGCAGCCACACACACCCCATCCACACAAACACTCAGGCACCCATACAGATACTCAGACAACCAATAAATAACTCATAGACACTCATGTAGCTATTTACTAACCCATGCAGCCACTTACACACCAACAGACAGACGGATAAAGACATTCACACAGTTTAGTCACTAACCCATGCATTTAGTAAGATACTTTTAATCACTCACTTATAGAGTCAGTCACGCACCTACTAAATCAACCATCCAGACACTTATACACCCACTCATTATTCAATACACCTTGGCATATATATTAAACATATTTAAACTTTATAGAAACACACAGTCACTGCATGATGTCATCAGTGATGTCATTTGAGATGTCATCAGTGATGTCACTGACCATGTCATGAGTGATGTAATATGTGACGTCATCAGCAGTGCATTGCCGGGCGCGAGTTATAGTTAGCTGAACTAACTATAACGGGGGAATTTCACGGGTTTTGTACGAGTGAAATGTCCAACTAACTATAACTGTCCCTAAAACCTATGGTTTTTTCAGTGAATATATATATATATATATATTCACTGGGGAAAAAAAGGTTAAAGGGATGTTATAGTCAGTTGAAAATATCAAGTAACTATAACCCACACCCTAAAATAACTATAACTCAGACCCTTGCCAAGCACTGCTGATTACCTCCCATATTACATCAGTCATGACATGTTCGATGACATCATTTATAAGATCACCACCACTTCTGTAAAGAGATCATTAATGACAACACTGTGTATGGCTGGGACGAGAATTATAGTTACCTTATATATTTTCGTTTATTTAGCATTTATATTTTACAATAAATAAAAAAAGTATTTAAAAAAAACAATAAACTTTAATAAATTTCCCTTTTCTTTCCAGTACAGAAGGTGGCACAGTTCTCTGACTACTTGTGAAAAGTTACAAGTATTAACTTTACACTTTTAAGTTTGGCTGCAACCCATGGTTTCAAGCCAAAGGCTCTATGATATTAAAGTGTTCATGAACAATGGACTTACAATACTCACAATAGGTACACATCACACACCCTGAGGTTTCTCAACACTAAGAAATGAGCAGATGTTCACAAACACTTAAATGCAGAGCACAATTACACCACAAATTAAATAAATCCTAGTATTTTAAACCAATTTGATGGTTCAGTAAGACCTTGGGATGCTAAGGATCAGATAGAAGCTGTATAACAAAGAGATATTTGGATTCCTTCAATCACGTCACTACTTCTGGGACATAAGAAATGATGGCTGAAAATAATATTTTCCCGCTCACCATCATATTTAACACATGAGTAGAACAAGGCAGAGATGCAGTGATATTTAACCAATCTGGACTACTTTTATTGGACATAGAAGATGCTCCATTCAAGTCCACCATCTGTGCATTTGCACCTGTACAGGCTACAACAGAAGTGGAAGATACAGCACCATCCTCATCCTCCACAGTATGACATGGCTGATCAAAACTAACCTCACCACCTCCAACGTTTCAAGCGCTTTTGAGCTCAGGCTGTATAAAGTAATAATATGGATGGTTCTTAAGGTTAAGCATGCGTTGTTGGTTCATGAGCTGAAGGTTGCACATTAACTTTGTTTTTTTATTTTAATTAAGTTTCTACTTTTTCTTAATGGCAAAGCCACTATAGATTACTCAATGTAAAATCCCTTTTAACTTTAATGTATTTATTGTATAAAATATGAGTTGTCATTAATTGCTGGTAGCAGTCAGCCCCCTGTGTGTTTTGAGAGATTCATCTGTTAATCATAATAGAGATTAAAGGTAGAAGGTTTGAATTATAATTTTTGTGCTAGTTATGGTCACGTCAGCCATACAGTTTTTTTCCCATTATAGCCTCCAAAAATTCAAACGACTAAAAATCCTAAGACCCATTGACTGAAAATAGGAAAGAAATGGCAATTGTGACCATGCTATCATATAATGTGAAAGTGAAGTAGGACTAATGTATATGCTGCAAACAGTAACACTAGTTCAAATGATTTAGTACTTCTATTTTTGAGGTGTTGCTCCCCTTTTCAATGAAGAGTGTATAACTACTTTGAATGTCGCTCTTCCATTACCTGGTGGAAAATTGGGGTTTCCTTATATCCATTCAGACTTGGTTCCTCCAAAGGGCTGGCACCCACCATTATATCTGTACACACACACACACACACACACCCGCACACACACACACACACATATAGATCACAGTGATGGTAGCCACTGTGTAGTTATAGTCAGAGTTTCCATAGGAAGAGCATTTTTTTGTTTTGCTGATTTGACGAATCTTCAAAAACTTTTAAAAGAAAAACTTCATCCAGCTCGGCTCCTACCTGGAATGTTTTGGGTGATCCATCAAGTGGGGGCAAAGAAAAACAGGAGTTTCCTCCATGCAATTTCCATAGGAAAAATTAGACAATGATACAGAATAAACGGCTGAACAGAATTACACCAAATTTAGCAGAAAGCTAGATATTTATTCAGAAAGCATGCTTTTAGTGATTTACTGTAAAACTGTTAAGCTGTTTTCAAGAAATTAAACTTAAAAAAATAGAGATATGTGGGGGTCCATACAGGGTCCATTTCTCACCCTCCCTCATTGGACTGAAATAAGGGCTTCAGCTTTATAGACACAACCTATGTCTTTGAAAACCTGCACACCTTTCCCACGGTAAGCCTAAAAGAGACCCCAGGCTGTGCTTCAAAAGTTTAGCTATACTGCGGAGTCTTGTTATACAAAGGCGTCCTCAGGAAAAATGAACATAAAGAGCTCCTGGCCTATCCTACCTGTGGCCCCACCACTAAACCTCTTGCCTCACATATCCCCTGCAGACACACAGTCAACATCCAGTCAGCTCTAGCTCAACATTCTATGATCACATAACAGAGTGCTTCAGCTCTGCCTGGCACTAAGGCGTTTTCCATATGAAAGTATGGAAACATGCATACTCTAACGTAGAGTACTCAGATACCCAAGTCAGCGTCACTCCCAAAGAGTGTACTGTCAAATGTTGTCCTGTAAACATATTCAGACTATGGGCCCTATTTAAAGTTTGGTAGATGGGTGTTACTGCCAAAATATGGCAGATATACTGTCCACCATATTACAAGTGCCACATGGTGCAACAGACCTGCCAACTTGAGAATAAAATTTGCTGTGTGAGAAGGGGGTGTGGCACTGGAGGCAGTAGGGCTTTATGCGAAGAACTTCCCAGAGGACCTTCTGTCCCATCCCATCAACCTCCTTCTTCCACCAATAAAACAAAAACAAAAGGTTGTTGAGGATGCTGTTGATGCTTTGGGGTGTTTTCACACCCCTTAATGGATATCAGCTGTTTGCTGCCACCAGGTGATTTCAGCACCTCACTGGGTGACCATGTGAAGGGAGCTAAAATCATGTGACACTTGGTGGCACAGTGTGAGTTGTCAGATCTGGTACAATGCACTTATAAGATGGTGGATGTGACATCTGCCATGTGTGTGAAAGTCTATCCTGTCCACCAAACTGTAAATAAGGCCGGCAGCAAAATCATATAAAAATTGTGTGCTGATATCAGTTCTGCCAAGTATCTTCATACACATGTATCTCTACCATAAATCTCATGAAGGTTACTCTTCTACAAACCTTGTGGCACAACTTCCTATTTTGTACACCAAACATAGTAACTCTTTGAAAAAGGAAGAGGAGGATGTGCTGAGACAAGGGGCAGTCTTGGTCAATAAGAACAAACAAGAAATAAGCTACGAGCTCGCTACTTTTTTTTTTGGAAGCAAGAACTCTGAAAAAAACAAGTAATGTCCCTAATATCTGAATAAATTCAGAATACTGCTTATGGTTGCTTTTCGAAGAAGTGATGTGGAACAGGATGATGGCATACGCCATGAGGGGAACAAGTCTTAAGTTATGCTTCTATTGTGAAATCCTAAGTACTTACATTGGTAGAAAATTGAAATAAGTACTTTTTGGGAGTACGTCAGAGAATAGATATATTTTTTTCGATCAGATGTAAAAAATATATAATAACCGCAGATATAATGCTAAATTGCCTTGTGGACTGGTCACCTACAGGTTGCTCAGGTTGGTCAACAGAGTCGAATGTTGAGATCTCTGTCTTCATGGAACATTTATGCATCAATAAACATGAAGAACAGGGGGACTCTTTTTGGTTTTCATAACAGAAATGATGTTAAAGGGTTATTATTTGCATTGACGGACTCCATTCAATAGATCAGGTTGCATTAGATTGGATTAAGTGAATATTTGTGAACATGTGAAGCGATACACATGGTCCGATGATTATCCTTTTGCTCTATGCTTCACAATGGCTTCCAATATCACATCTCTGCTTGCATATTTGAAGAGCACAAAAACTATGTTCATGAGAGTTAGTGGTTTCTGGACAATAAATGACAATGTATCAAAGCGGCATCTGGACAACAACTGACGTAACTGCATAAAACATTGTTTTACCTGAAATGTGCTATAACCCACTGAAAATCACAGTACTAACTGGCCAAAGTTACAAAGCTTTGATACTAGATATTACTATTACCACACTCAGTGACTATATTGTTGTTGTTTTTTTATAAAAGCAAATCATAGTTTCCTTATTCATTGATGTGTTCCACAAAATATTAATGGTGATCTTCAAATTCTAAAATCACATTTGTAAGGAAACAAAGGATAAAGGTTTGCTAGTGTTTGATTGTATGGTTCACCTGCGAGAAACTTACTCTTTTACTTATTCTTGTCCTCCAGGTATGCTCATGTGCTATCGCCCTACGTGAATTCTGTGCCTGCTGTCATCGCCAAGGCATCAGCTATCCACAATCCCATTATTTATGCCATCACTCATCCCAAATATAGGTAGGTTCTGATAATTTATTTGACTTGTTCAAAGTTGTTAGTTTTGGAAGCTATTGGAATTGAATAGGGCAATGGTGTCTATGAACAAGTTGGGGGCCATCTTAAGAAAAAGCAGAAGTAATGTTAATTACTTACCTGTGACATAGGACCTAATTTAGAGTTCAGCGGAGGGTTACTCCACTTCAAACGTGACGGTTATCCCATCCACCAAATTATAAGTGCCATAGGGTATAAGGAACTCTCAGTCAGGCCCTTAGTTACTAGGCATAAGCATGCTCCTGTTCACCAATTGGAAAGTTAGTAGTAGTCAGAATGCTTAGAGGGTACTCTGTGTTCAGATAATTATATTTTTTTATGCTGTTTGTGGGTGTCAGTTATAAAGATACGACATACATTTGATCCCTTAAGGTCCACTAACATTTGGTTTGCTTAGGAATTCACCTCTTGTTCTTTGTCAATTATATCATATGTAAGAAAGTTCTGAGCCCTTCTGTAAAGTCTTCTCTGGTCGGTGAATCTTTTATAGTTGCATGAGAGGTAAGAGGGAGTTAGCATACATTTCAAATCACAAGAACAGTGTAACCAATTAGTCACACAATAAGGCCAGGATTGGTAAAAGAGTTTATTACAGACTCAGAAAAAAGCTGATATAATTGAGTCTCAAAAGCATATTATAAAACTACAACATAACCAGAATACATCTGAATCTTCTATTAAAGTTCAGTCTAAACAACTAGAAACATATGAGAAACTCTGAAGCAGCTATGCAAAAGATAAGAAAGATGATCTGAAAATTAAATTGCAGAATTCGATCATCCTGCCTAATCTTTAGTAAATTTAAGATATCTAACTCACCCTCCTCTATACTTAATTTGGGGACACCTTAATTAATCTAAGGTAAGCAAGGAACAGGTATCAGCATAATGGAGTCTTTCTTAAAGTACTCCAAATCTAAAGAATGTATAGCATGAAGCCACCAAGTGAGAAGAATGTCTGCACCTAGTAAATTCCTAAGGGTCTCTGATCCTAACAGTGCAACACCTATTAACACACAAGGTATTCAAGGAAACCCACGTCATCATCTCCTGTGCATTTCCTGCTTCCACAGTAGCAATTGGCAACTTTCTATACTTCTCTCATGCTTCCAAATGGGAACATTCAATCATACTTGAGCATCCCCTTCTCTGCCATGACAACTCATCTGCAACTTTGTTAGCTCATCTTCTTCTTGACAAACGTTTCCTCCTGTACCTTACTATCGCTGCACCTGCAGAGGAGAGAAATATACAAACAAGCAATTCTTATGTTAATGGTTAGACATTGAAATTCCAAAAGCTTAAGGGCTTTGGTCACACTAACTTAGCAAACAATTAATGTGCACCCGACATTTGAATATATGTTCACATATAGTCATAATTCAATGCAGCAATATGAATACACTTTATATGAGTAATCATTGTTACTTAAATGTTAACTTGTCTAAGTGTTACATCCTAACACATTCGTGTAACTATGGATATGAACTACATTTCCATGAGAAATTGTAAACATTAATACGCTCGTGTTATATGATTCTATTATTCTACCATGGATAATTTCAGAAATACATTTGAAAGGCCGTCATTTTATTATTATTATTAGAACACACTGTTTTTATCAAAGCCTATAAGATGGAAATTAAAGAGGCCCAGACCTGTTACTTCGAGGAGAAAATTTCACTTGCAGCAAACTCCCCTCGTGAAACATTTCGTATTGCGAAGAAACTCTTGAAAGTCCCGCCCCCTCCTGATACCTTCGAAGCTTCCAGGGGTCAGTAAAATTGCTGAGAAGCATGTCAACTCAGTACTATCCAGACACCTGGAGGTTTCGAATCTTTTACATCCCTCGCAAACAGGCTTCCGCCCAGGCCAAGGAACCGAAACAGCCCTACTAGCAGTCATCGAGGAATCTAGGAAAATTCTCGATGCAGGAGGCTCCTTGGCTGTGGTCCTTTTGGACCTAAGCGCAGCCTTTGATACGGTTAGTCACCGTATTCTGGTTGAACGACTCAGTAGCCTGGGTGTGTCAGGAATTGCTCTGACCTGGCTACAGTCGTTCCTGGAGGACAGAACTTTTCAAGTTTTCGAGGGGGGAGCCAGTTCAGACCCTTGGCCTTTACACTGTGGGGTTCCTCAGGGGTCATCTTTGAGCCCCACTTTGTTTAATGCTTATATGGCCCCTCTTGCTAACATCGTCTCTCCCTTCGGGGTCCATATTATCACATATGCAGACGATACTCAATTGGTGGTTGCATTGAACCATGCTGATAGGGCTTCTACTCGTCTCTGCCCCTGCCTTGAAGAGGTAATAAAATGGATGAAACATTCTCACCTCAAACTGAATGGGGAAAAGACTGAAATAATGCTTCTTGGCAACCCCTCCCTTTTCAAAGCAGACACCATGTGGCCAGTATGTATGGGCCCGCCACCACTCCCTAAGCCAGAGATAAAGAGCTTAGGTGTCTGGCTGGACTCAGACCTCAGTTTTAAAACCCAAGCCAGAAAGGTGGTGGCTTCCTGCTTTGGTATGCTAAGAACTCTTCGTAAAGTGCTTCCGTTGCTACCAATGCAATCCAGAAAAATCATGGTCCAGGCGCTAATTCTATCACGCCTGGACTACGGAAACGCCCTCTATTTGGGCGCCCCATGCTCAGTCCTGGCTAAACTCCAGACCGTGCAGCATTGTGCGGCAAGGATTCTCCTGGGAGTCCCGCGACATCATTCGGCTAAACCAGCTCTGAAGTCGCTCCATTGGCTTCCTGTTCGGGAGAGAGTTTCTTTCAAGGCCTTGTGTATAGCCCATAGGCTGATTAGAGGAAAAGGACCAGCCATTATAGCCCCCCTGGTTCAGCCCTATCGAGCTAACAGGCGTCTGCGTTCAGATGAGCTTCACCTGGCCGTGGTTCCTAGAATCAAGAGGGCTAGAAGTGGGGGGCGGCTGTTTTCTCACAATGCCTCTAGGCTCTGGAATTCTCTCCCTCTTCAGTTACGTAAAGAATCTAACCACCTCGCCTTTCGTAAGGCTTTGAAAACCTGGCTCTTCCCCAAATAACCTGTAGGGACTTCATCTGCCTGCTTAGCGCTGGGATGCCTTCGGGTAGCCATGCGCTTTATAAGTATCACTTCATTCATTCATTCATTCATAATACCACCGGCACATAGGCACCATAAATTTGTGACGTGTAAGAGTGGAGACAAAATTAAGCTGCTCCATATGCCTGTGACAGATGCTGCAACTTTGAATGTACAGAGCAATGCTTGTTCAACACTATTGCCTTTGTTGCTTCTCGGAATATTATGTTAAGTGTGCAAGTAAGAAACAATAACTCCTGTAGAATTAGCACGATCAGAGGTTTATTTAATATTTCTTTTATGTCGATAGTTTAAGGACTTCAACAATATAAGATATAACTAACAAAGTGCCCAAAACGCATGTCATGAACAATTGGCCTTGCGAAACATCTAGCTCTGAACATTGTGAGCCATGACTAGGATTGCTAAAGCTACCAATGCATACATCCGCCACCATATATTGTCAAGAATAGCAATAAACTGAGTTTGGGACCTGCAACAGATAACCACCGGATGATCTCCAGTGTTTTCTGCTGTACTCTGGGAGGTAAAGTAATCTCAGTTACAGAATAGTGATCGGGGAAAGTGCTTCCAGCTGAATTTAGAGCAGGAAACTCTAGAGTTTGCTGCTAGGCCTCTAGACTTGGGAAGCAAGCAAGCAAGTAGTTATTCTCAGGGAGAATTGTGATTCTTCCACTGCAGGACCTCTGTGTCACTGCATGGGCCCTGAACATGTACTGACAGTGGAGCCGGAGATTGTGCTGAAGGAGGGGGCATGCAGGACCACCACCCTCCACTTGCAATGTTATAAGTACTTATACACACAGCAGAGAACTGCTGCAAGCTTGACACTGCTTCAGAAAGCAGGGGCAAATGTCCATGAAGCCATCCACAGCCTGCCACCATTGAAGAGGCAGTAGAAGTGTATGGATTTCGCAGAAGAGCTCCGATGGGGATTATGAAAGCAAAGAGGGTATGGAGCAGTTTGAAGCCTAACACTGTGGTGGCAGGTTTGGTGACACTCCAAAGTGAGCTGCTGGCTTTTTAAACATTTCTCAGCAGTGACACAGTTATGCTTTATGTAAATGCCTTCCTACTTGCATTAGCTGCTATCTATGTTATCTCTTCCCATATAAGAAAGCATCTTTAATGTCCTGTTTTGAACTATGCCGTGGTTTCTGCTCCCTTTTTGTCATGTTATGTTAGTTTGCACTACTCCTATGGGACCCTGGCTGGGAAATTGTCTCTTGTTATCATAGAGATTGATCCTTGGTTTACCTAAGAACAAGTGGATGCATGCTCCGAACTGCGCAATAGTGTATTTGCACCTCAAATGACCCAATGCAGGGCTAGTGGATGGTTTATTTGATTGTTTGAATGTCACTCCCCTCCACTAGCTCCCCCTCCCTATGACAGTACTGCCTCCCTGGGACAAGGCCCCAAGCACTACCCTACGCAGTCCAGTGTAGGAGACCTTAGTCCTGATGACAAAGCAATTTAATTGTGGCAAAAGGTGAATGTGGGCATCATTGCGGAGGAGCGTCACCCCACTGAGAATGAGAAATATAACGATAATAAAACAATTTTATTATCGTTCTATTTTTCACTGCCAGGGAAGACATGGCTTGGCAGTTCGGGCTGGACTGTTCCCATGAGGCACAGGTTCAGACTGATTTGCATATGGCCATGTCTGAACTGGGGTGGCGGAGTGAGCTAAAGAATGATGATGGATTAAACCCAGATCAGTTGACTGGGGGTGAGTGCTTGCAATGTTCAACACTCCGTCCATCATCCCCTTTGGTTTTGCTATGTTCACCCTAAGTTGGCAGGGTATGCCCAGACGTGGGTCCCTTGCTCACTTTGCCACTGGATTCAAGATAGCCTGGCTGATGACGGCTGTAAGCCAGAAACCGGTCCCAGGATGCTTGTTTCCGGTACAGGGAAGACATGGCTTGGCAGTTCGGGCTGGACTGTTCCCATGAGGCACAGGGTCAGACTGATTTGCATATGGCCATGTCTGAACTGGGGTGGCGGAGTGAGCTAAAGAATGATGATGGATTAAACCCAGATCAGTTGACTGGGGGTGAGTGCTTGCAATGTTCAACACTCCTTCCATCATCCCCTTTGGTTTTGCTATGTTCGCCCTAAGTTGGCAGGGTATGCCCAGACGTGGGTCCCTTGCTCACTTTGCCACTGGATTCAAGATAGCATGGCTGATGACGGCTGTAAGCCAGAAACCGGTCCCAGGATGCTTGTTTCCGGTCCAGGGAAGACATGGCTTGGCAGTTCGGGCTGGACTGTTCCCATGAGGCACAGGGTCAGACTGATTTGCATATGGCCATGTCTGAACTGGGGTGGCGGAGTGAGCTAAAGAATGATGATGGATTAAACCCAGATCAGTTGACTGGGGGTGAGTGCTTGCAATGTTCAACACTCCGTCCTTCATCCCCTTTGGTTTTGCTCTGTTCGCCCTAAGTTGGCAAGGTATGCCCAGACGTGGGTCCCTTGCTCACTTTGCCACTGGATTCAAGGTAGCCTGGCTGATGACGGCTGTAAGCCAGAAACCAGTCCCAGGATGATTGTTTCCGGTCCAGGGAAGACATGGCTTGGCAGTTCGGGCTGGACTGTTCCCATGAGGCACAGGGTCAGACTGATTTGCATATGGCCATGTCTGAACTGGGGTGGCGGAGTGAGCTAAAGAATGATGATGGATTAAACCCAGATCAGTTGACTGGGGGTGAGTGCTTGCAATGTTCAACACTCCGTCCATCATACCCTTTGGTTTTACCATTGAAGAGGCAGCAGAAGTGTATGGATTTCGCAGAAGAGCTCTGATGGGGATTATGTAAGCAAAGAGGGTATGGAGCAGTTTGAAGCTAACACTGTGGTGGCAGGTTTGGTGACACTCCAAAGTGTGCTGCTGGCTTTTTAAACATTTCTCAGCAGTGACACAGTTATGCTTTATGTAAATGCCTTCCTACTTGCATTAGCTGCTATCTATGTTATCTCTTCCCATATAAGAAAGCATCTTTAATGTCCTGTTTTGAACTATGCCGTGGTTTCTGCTCCCTTTTGTCATGTTATGTTAGTTTGCACTACTCCTATGGGACCCTGGCTGGGAAATTGTCTCTTGTTGTCATAGAGATTGATCCTTGGTTTACCTAAGAACAAGTGGATGCATGCTCCGAACTGCGCAATAGTGTATTTGCACCTCAAATGACCCAATGCAGGGCTAGTGGAGGGTTTATCTGATTGTTTGAATGTCACTCCCCTCCACTAGCTCCCCCTCCCTATGACAGTACTGCCTCCCTGGGACAAGGCCCCAAGCACTACCCTACTCAGTCCAGTGTAGGAGACCTTAGGCCTGATGACAAAGCAATTTTATTGTGGCAAAAGGTGAATGTGGGCATCATTGCGGAGGAGCATCACCCCACTGAGAATGAGAAATATAACGATAATAAAACAATTTTATTATCGTTCTATTTTTCACTGCCAGCCGATGCTGCCGAGTCTAGGGTGGGGCCAGGCAATCCTCCCTTGACACTAGCCAGTGACTGGAAGGAGAAGTGGAGAGCACTTGTAAGTGTGCATATCAGTTTGGCCGGCCATCTTAGGCCAGCCCAACAGGCATGCACACTTAGAATTTCTTCACCCAGCTGTATTGTACAGCTGGGTGGAGAAATGGCACAGGCTCCCAGTCCCTTCGTGAGCGCCTAACCAGGCCCCTGAGACCAATCCAGGCACTGCTCTCACAGCATGAGGACAGTGTCTGGATTGGGTGCGCAGTCTGGGAGCCTGTGCTGGCCCAGGGACTACCTGAAGAAAGGAATACCGAGGTGGCTGGCAGACAGAGCGGCAGCGGGATAAGCAGGCAAGTGCGTTTCTTTTTATAATTTGCCCCCGCTCTGCCACACCACTTTATATTGGCAGCAGCCGCTGCTGGCGTCTGCAACTGCAAAATGGCTTTTTTATATGTACAAAACCCAAATTGTGATTTAGTAACATGTTACCGAATCGCAGTTAAGGTTTCAAACACAATATAGACTCGGTATTTGGAAGGGGTTCACTGACAAAATATTGATGTCAAAAATATAGATGTAAAATATATAGATGAAAAAATATAGAATGCAAAAATATCGACTCCCTGTACTTAAACAGGTAAGGACAAAAATATCGGAAAAAAATATTGATGTTAAAAATATAGTTGTACAAAATATCGATATATATATAAACAAATAAACTTAATTAAAAAAGTTAAACACATACATAATAATAAATAAATATATATATTCACTTTAAAACAATTATTAAACTATTAATTTAAATTTTAAAATTATATAAAAATTTACAAATATATATTTAATTAACATAAAATCTATTAAAAAACACATCCTATTATAAATTAAAACATTAAACTATTTAAAAATCTTTAAACTTAAATTTACCACTACAGTCAGTGCAACAGTAGGGAAAGTGTTGGATAGTGGAGGGGTAAAAATTACTATTCCCACTCCAATTAGTGCAACAGAAGGGAAAGTGTTGGATAGCAGATGGGTAAAACTTACTATTCCCACTCCAGTGAGTAAACAGTAGGGAAAGTGTTGGATTGCGGAGGAATAACATTTACTATTTCCACTCCAGTCAGTGCAACAGTAGGGAAAGTGTTAGATAGCGGAGGGGTAAAAATTACTATTCCCACTCCAGTGAGTGCAACAATAGGGAAAGTGTTGGATAGCAGAGGGGTAAAACTTACTATTTCCACTGCAGTGAGTGCAACAGTAGGGAAAGTGTTGGATAGCGGAGGAATAAAATTTACTATTCCCACTCCAGTGAGTGCAACAATAGGGAAAGTGTTGGATTGCGGAGAGGTAAAAATTACTATTCCCACTCCAGTGAGTGCAACAGTAGGGAAAGTGTTGGATAGCGGAGGGATCAAATTTACTATCCACTCCGGTCAGTGCAACAGTAGGGAAAGTGTTAGATAGCGGAGGGGTAAAAATTACTATTCCCACTCCAGTGAGTGCAACAATAGGGAAAGTGTTGGATAGCGAAGGGGTAAAATTACTATTCCCACTCCAGTCAATGCAACAGTAGGAAAGTGTTAGATAGCGGAGGGGTAAACATTACTATTCCCATGTCAGTGAGTGCAACAATAGGGAAAGTGTTGGATAGCGGAGGGGTAAAAATTACTATTCCCACTCCAATAAGTGTAACAGTAGGGAAAGTGTTGGATAGCGGAGGTGTAAAAATTAATATTACCACTCCAATGAGTGCAACAGTAGGGAAAGTGTTGGATAGCGGACGGATAAAAAGTACTATTCCCACTCCAGTGAGTTCAACAGTAGAGAAATTGTTGGATTGCGAACGGGTAAAAATTACTATTCCCACTCCAATTAGTGCAACAGTAGGGAAAGTGTTGGATAGCGGATGGGTAACACTTACTATCCCACTCCAGCAAGTGCAACAATAGGGAAAGTGTTGGATAGCGGTGGGGTAAAACTTACTATTCCCACTCTAGTGAGTGCAACTGTAAGGAAAGTGTTGGATAGCGGAGGAATAAAATTTACTATTCCCACTCCAGTGAGTGCAACAATAGGGAAAGTGTTGGATTGCGGAGAGGTGAAAATTACTATTCCCACTCCAGTGAGTGCAACAGTAGGTAAAGTGTTGGATAGCGGAGGGATAACATTTACTATTCCCACTCCAGTCAGTGCAACAGTAGGGAAAGTGTTAGATAGCAGAGGGATAAAAATTACTATTCCTACTCCAGTGAGTGCAACAATAGGGAAAGTGTTGGATAGCGGAGGGGTAAAAATTACTATACCCACTCCAATAAGTGTAACAGTAGGGAAAGTGTTGGATAGCGGAGGGGTAAAAATTACTATTACCACTCCAATGAGTGCAACAGTAGGGAAAGTGTTGCATAGCAGACGGGTAAAAATACTCTTCCCACTCCAGTGAGTTCAACAGTAGAGAAATTGTTGGATTGCGGAGAGATAAAATTTACTATTCCCACTCCAATAATTGTAACAGTAGGGAAAGTGTTGGATAGCGGAGGGGTAAAAATTACTATTCCCACTCCAATGAGTGCAACAGTAGGGAAAGTGTTGGATAGTGGCGGGGTAAAATTTACTATTCTTACTCCAATCAGTGCAACAGTAGGGAAAGTGTTGGATTGCGGAGTGGTAAAATTACTATTCCCACTCCAGTGAGTGCAACAGTAGGGAAAGTGTTGGATAGCGGAGGGATAAAATTTACTATCCACTCCAGTCAGTGCAACAGTAGGGAAAGTGTTGGATAGTGGAGGGGTAAAAATTACTATTCCCACTCCAATTAGTGCAACAGAAGGGAAAGTGTTGGATAGCAGATGGGTAAAACTTACTATTCCCACTCCAGTGAGTAAACAGTAGGGAAAGTGTTGGATTGCGGAGGAATAACATTTACTATTTCCACTCCAGTCAGTGCAACAGTAGGGAAAGTGTTAGATAGCGGAGGGGTAAAAGTTACTATTCCCACTCCAGTGAGTGCAACAATAGGGAAAGTGTTGGATAGCAGAGGGGTAAAACTTACTATTTCCACTGCAGTGAGTGCAACAGTAGGGAAAGTGTTGGATAGCGGAGGAATAAAATTTACTATTCCCACTCCAGTGAGTGCAACAATAGGGAAAGTGTTGGATTGCGGAGAGGTAAAAATTACTATTCCCACTCCAGTGAGTGCAACAGTAGGGAAAGTGTTGGATAGCGGAGGGATCAAATTTACTATCCACTCCGGTCAGTGCAACAGTAGGGAAAGTGTTAGATAGCGGAGGGGTAAAAATTACTATTCCCACTCCAGTGAGTGCAACAATAGGGAAAGTGTTGGATAGCGAAGGGGTAAAATTACTATTCCCACTCCAGTCAATGCAACAGTAGGAAAGTGTTAGATAGCGGAGGGGTAAACATTACTATTCCCATGTCAGTGAGTGCAACAATAGGGAAAGTGTTGGATAGCGGAGGGGTAAAATTACTATTCCCACTCCAATAAGTGTAACAGTAGGGAAAGTGTTGGATAGCGGAGGTGTAAAAATTAATATTACCACTCCAATGAGTGCAACAGTAGGGAAAGTGTTGGATAGCGGACGGATAAAAAGTACTATTCCCACTCCAGTGAGTTCAACAGTAGAGAAATTGTTGGATTGCGAACGGGTAAAAATTACTATTCCCACTCCAATTAGTGCAACAGTAGGGAAAGTGTTGGATAGCGGATGGGTAACACTTACTATCCCACTCCAGCAAGTGCAACAATAGGGAAAGTGTTGGATAGCGGTGGGGTAAAACTTACTATTCCCACTCTAGTGAGTGCAACTGTAAGGAAAGTGTTGGATAGCGGAGGAATAAAATTTACTATTCCCACTCCAGTGAGTGCAACAATAGGGAAAGTGTTGGATTGCGGAGAGGTGAAAATTACTATTCCCACTCCAGTGAGTGCAACAGTAGGTAAAGTGTTGGATAGCGGAGGGATAACATTTACTATTCCCACTCCAGTCAGTGCAACAGTAGGGAAAGTGTTAGATAGCAGAGGGATAAAAATTACTATTCCTACTCCAGTGAGTGCAACAATAGGGAAAGTGTTGGATAGCGGAGGGGTAAAAATTACTATACCCACTCCAATAAGTGTAACAGTAGGGAAAGTGTTGGATAGCGGAGGGGTAAAAATTACTATTACCACTCCAATGAGTGCAACAGTAGGGAAAGTGTTGCATAGCAGACGGGTAAAAAATACTCTTCCCACTCCAGTGAGTTCAACAGTAGAGAAATTGTTGGATTGCGGAGAGATAAAATTTACTATTCCCACTCCAATAATTGTAACAGTAGGGAAAGTGTTGGATAGCGGAGGGGTAAAAATTACTATTCCCACTCCAATGAGTGCAACAGTAGGGAAAGTGTTGGATAGTGGCGGGGTAAAATTTACTATTCTTACTCCAATCAGTGCAACAGTAGGGAAAGTGTTGGATTGCGGAGTGGTAAAAATTACTATTCCCACTCCAGTGAGTGCAACAGTAGGGAAAGTGTTGGATAGCGGAGGGATAAAATTTACTATCCACTCCAGTCAGTGCAACAGTAGGGAAAGTGTTAGATAGCGAAGGGGTAAAAATTACTATTCTCACTCCAGTGAGTGCAACAATAGGGAAAGTGTTGGATAGCGGAGGGGTAAAAATTACTATTCCCACTCCAATAAGTGTAACAGTAGGGAAAGTGTTGGATAGCGGAGTGGTCAAAATTATTATTACTACTCCAATGAGTGCAACAGTAGGGAAAGTGTTGGATAGCGGACGGGTAAAAAGTACTTTTCCCACTCCAGTGAGTTCAACAGTAGAGAAATTGTTGGATTGCGGACGGGTAAAAATTACTATTCCCACTCCAATTAGTGCAACAGTAGGGAAAGTGTTGGATAGCAGATGGGTAAAACGTACTATTCCCACTCCAGCGAGTGCAACAGTAGGGAAAGTGTTGGATAGCGGAGGAATAAAATTTACTATTCCCACTCAAGTCAGTGCAACAGTAGGGAAAGTGTTAGATAGCGGAGGGGTAAAAATTACTATTCCCACTCCAGCAAGTGCAACAATAGGGAAAGTGTTGGATAACGGTGGGGTAAAACTTACTATTCCCACTCTAGTGAGTGCAACAGTGAGGAAAGTGTTGGATAGCGGAGGAATAAAATTTACTATTCCCACTCCAGTGAGTGCAACAATAGGGAAAGTGTTGGATTACGGAGAGGTGAAAATTACTATTCCCACTCCAGTGAGTGCAACAGTAGGTAAAGTGTTGGATAGCGGAGGGATAACATTTACTATTCCCACTCCAGTCAGTGCAACAGTAGGGAAAGTGTTAGATAGCAGAGGGATAAAAATTACTATTCCCACTCCAGGGAGAGCAACAATAGGGAAAGTGTTGTATAGCGAGCGGAGGGGTAAAAATTACTATTCTCACTCCAGTCAGTGTAACAGCAGGGAAAGTGTTGGATAGCGGAGGGGTAAAAATTACTATTACCACTCCAATGAGTGCAACAGTAGGGAAAGTGTTGGATAGTGGACGGGTAAAAAGTACTATTCCCACTCCAGTCAGTTCAACAGTAGAGAAATTGTTGGATTGCGGAGAGATAAAATGTACTATTCCCACTCCAATAATTGTAACAGTAGGGAAAGTGTTGGATAGTGGCGGTGTAAAATTTACTATTCTTACTCCAATCAGTGCAACAGTAGGGAAAGTTTTAGATTGCGGAGGGATAACAAATAATATTCTCACTCCAGTCAGTTCAAAATTAAAAACAAACAAAATATTAACAACAAAAATATTTAAAAAACAAAATAAATAAAAAATATATAAATATGTTAAAAATTACAATACAAATATATTTAATATTACAAATTTAAAAAACCATATTATAATGTTAAATGCATATGACACATACCTACAAATATTATATTAAATAAAATAAAACATAATTTTCAAACAAATAAATATTTTTAATTAGAAATTATTTAGAAACAAAAACATTAATTATTACATAAATGTACTTTTTTATTTCCTACCCTATAACACAACACAATGCACAACCCACATCTAAATTAAAAATAATGTACTTACATAATTAACATAATTAATTACCAATTAAAGAAATATTATTAATTAAAAAACAAATTAAAACTCCTAAAAATTAATAAACTTCCCACCCTTTACCCCTATAACACCCACAAACCACAGCTAAAATTAAAAGGAAAAAAATTATTTACACAATTAAAACTTATTTTCAATAAAAAAACTAACAGTATTTAACAACTAATTATAATGTAAGTAAAATTAATTTACTCCCCACCCTTTACCCCTATGAAAGTAAAGCCCACACAGAAAAAATATAAACAATTACCCTAATTAAATATCAATTAATTGATTAATATTAATGATCAACTAATTATTAATTAATGAAACATAAATTACTTCCTGCCCTTTACCCCTATAAACACCTCAACCCTCACCGGAAATTAATTACACAATTTCCAAAATTAATTTACAATTAATTAATGAATATTTATTAACAACTAATTATAAATAATTAAACATAAATTACTTCCCACCCTTTACCCCTATAAACCCCACAACCCGCACCTAAAATTAATTACACAATTTCCATAATTAATTTTCAATACATTAATTAATATCAATAAACAACTAATTATTAATTAATCAAAAGTAAATTACTTCCCACCCATTACCCCAATAAATCCCACAACCCGCACCTAAAATTAATTACACACTTTCCATATTTAATTTTCAATTAATTAATTAATACTAATTAGAAACTTATTATTAATTAGTTAAAAATAAATTACTTCCCACCCTTTACCCCTATAAACCCCACAACCCGCACCTAAAAAAATTACACAAGTACCATAATTACTTAGCAATTAATTAATTAATATTGATTAACAACCAGTTAATAATCAATGAATCATAAATCACTTCCCACAATTAACACTATAAAATCTCAATTAAATAAATAGTAATAAATAAAAAATTATAATTAATTTATTATAATTAAATTACTTCCCACCCTATTCCCCTATAAACCCACAACCCGCTATGGAACTAAAAAACACAGAATTTAATTTAAATAAATGTGATAACTACAAAAAATTTAACACATATATTAAAAAACATAAACAATTCTAATACCAAAAATACATCACATACATTTAAAATATATACTAAAATGCATAACACTAATTAAAAAAATTGATATTTTAAACAACTATATTTTTGCAAACGATATTAATGACTTCTATATTTTAAAAAATGATATTTCTTACCTTAAAATTGATATTATTGATCACGATATTCTTGCTGTCGATATTTCTGACTCACGATATTTAGGACTCAACATTTCTGTAGTTCGACATTTTCAACTCGATATTCTGTCTGCACACCTTTGGAAAGGGTATTTAAAAGGCGTCCCTTCCAAATACCAATTTCTTAACTCAAGTATTAATATTTTGCTACCGAAATCCAGATGCAAAACATTAATATTTTATCACCACATTGAAATTGGTGGCAACCATTCACAAACTGGAAGGGGTCCCCATGGGACCTCTTCCATTTTATGAATGTTGACAAAATGATTTTTAGGATTAAGCAGTGGTTCCTGGGCCCTTTGCCTGCTCCTAAAAATGTAACGCATCCCATTTTCCTTTTATGAAAATATGCTGTGTTTTAAAAAAATAAAACAATTGCTTTATTGATTAGCAATCACATACATGGTGTTCTGCTGATCCCACGAAGCCACCATGCCAGTGACTCGAACCAATCGCAGTGGGTCTCAATTTGCGACCTACCTCATATATATTAATGAGGTAGGTTGAATTGCAACCCACTATGAATCAGTATTTTGTGAACCAACCTATTAATAAAAAAAATGTTTTTCACAAAATACCAATGCATTCGGTGGAAGTCGGTGTGAAAATTGCATCCACTTCTACCAAATCAATTTTAGTAGGTTCCTAATAGGAAATCGCAAATTGCAAACCGTTATTTGATATAATTTACAATTTCTTATTGGGAATCTTTGAACATCAGGCCCCTTGTGAGCACTTCTAGGAGGTGGTTGTATTAAGCACCTTGTGAATGGCCAGGAAACCATGGGCACCATTATACGCCATCCACCCTTTTCCAATGAAATGTACCTGATGGCCCTACTGATAAACCTTGCACTGCGGTGGTCAGCACCCAGGATACCAAAAGGTCTTTCCAAGGACCATGAAATGAGCCATAGTGGTGACACATGAGACAAGATGTTAGCTTCTCTGAAAAATGCCTTCATTGGATCTCATCAGTTGTCCCGGCCTTTCCTGAATGTGATGGCTGTTTGTTTCCTTGTCAACCTGATGGGAACTTAGGGGCTCATTACGATGGCGTAACGATCGCCACCGCCGGGCCGGCGGTGGCGACCGTTACGCCATCGTAACG
The DNA here is from genome assembly GCA_963921515.1 of Calotriton arnoldi. Classification (NCBI taxonomy): domain Eukaryota; kingdom Metazoa; phylum Chordata; class Amphibia; order Caudata; family Salamandridae; genus Calotriton; species Calotriton arnoldi. The sequence continues at coordinate 3,584,667 of CAWUFW010000755.1, read as the reverse complement.
TGAAATACCCCCGCCATATTGTGATGGCGGTGGGTATCGCGGCGGACGTAAAGTCCGTTCGCCGCTTTTACGCCGGTCGGCAATTGTTACGATTGCCGGCCGGGCGGAGCTGGACCACTAATATGGTGGCGGTGCCTAGCAGGCACCGCCTAGCCATATTAGGATGTGGTTGGTTGAAAGGCCTTTCCATGGCAGCGATGCCGCCATGGAAAGGCTGTCGGGATTGGTTTGGGGGGCCCGTTGCGGGCCCACCTGAGGGGGGAAGGGGGGGGGGGTGCACTTGGGGGGTACCCATGGTACCCCCCTGCAGTTCCCTGCACCAAGTGGCAGGCACCGCGTGGTGCCTGCCACGTGGTGCACGAAAATGCTGTGCATGCCCTTTTACCATTGCGGACGGTGCTGCAGCCAGCAGCACCGTCCGCAATGGTAAAAGGACAGGATGCGCCTGCCAGTATGGCGGGCGCATCCTAATTGGGCCGGTGGGACCGCCGCACGTCTGGCAGTCGGTCCCATTGCCGTTATGATGGCGGGCGGGGTCCGCCCGCCATCATAATGAGCCCCTTACTTCTCTCTTCCGATACTGAGTCTGATGTCCCATAATTGAGTGCCAGTCCTTTTCTCCAACGCACCAAGAAGTGAGAGTGTCAGTAAAATTAATTTCAAGGCAGATTTTTTGTGAAGCAACACACTGGCACCACATAACTAAGCCTCATAGTAACAACCTGTTTCTTTATGCAGCCACCATATTTCAGCAAGTGCACACAGGATACACTTTTCCCAATCACTTTTGGAAATGCATAGGGACATCCCATTCAGTTAACAGGGGAGGTGATGAAAGGGAATTGATGGACTCATGACACCTTTTTGGTGTATGTGCGCTCTATAAATACAATGTAACATAACATAACAAGGTGCCTGGGTTTTCCTTCCTAGGCACTGCTGCAGGAATGACACTGAGTCCATCTGCAATCTACCAATTCTATACTTTCGAAGCCACGATTCAAGAATCCCCAGTTGAATGCAGAAGTAATTTCTCTGGAGATAGTGCTGCCTGGTCTTCAGCTGCAGAGCACACCTCTTACTTTAAAAATGAGGCAAGGGCCACAATACCTCTGTCTTGCATACCCTGCTGTACTGCCTTCAGTTACACAAAAAGGATGTCCAATTCACAGCATTATTTTTGACTCCCAGCTCACAAGTAAAAAAAAGTAAGGAAGAGATCATCAATGTGTGTGTGTTCATGATTTTAGAGTGAGCTGTCGATCATACCGTCCCTTCACATCACCATCTAGCAGATTAAGGATTGAGAGTTATAAGGATTGATAATCCCGCATATGCAGCTGAGAATAAGAGGCTTACAATTAAAAACCACTGCTTCTCCACGATTAGGAATGCTAAATCCAGGCTTTTCAATGAATTCAATACATCCTTTGCGTCACGTTCGAAATGCACGCATATGCTTCTCACAGCTTATCTATGGTGTGCGGAAGAACTGATATGACAGAAGAGACCTTACACAGTGGGTTGCATAGACCCCATACACACAACCAAGAAACCAAATTTAGCAGAAGCCGACCAAATTCAACAAATATATAAGCCATGGCGGTCAAATAAATAAATAAACAAATAAGCTAAACTACATCATCAATTTCCGGGCTTCCTTATTCCTCGCTCCTACTTCCTCACCCCTCCAGCCTTTCTCCTCTCATCATGCCACATATTTATCACTCATTCTGCCATCCTTCCTCCTTATCCCGCCCCTATTTTTCACCATCACTCACTCTTTGTCTTTGACTACTCATGTCACTCCTCATTATTCAGACTTAGGGGCATATTATCAAGAACGGCGTTAAAATTATTGCCGCTTTAGCGGCAGAAAACTGTTGCTAAAGCGGCGATAATGGGCTTGATAATATGCCCTTGAGAATTCCAATAGAAGCCCATGTTGACACCCAGAACATGGGCTTCTATTGGAATTCTCAAGGGCATATTATCAAGCCCATTATCGCCGCTTTAGCGGCAGTTTTCTGCCGCTAAAGCGGCGATAATTTTAACGCCGTTTCTTGATAATATACCCCTGAATCTCTCATTACCTATCCCTAACTCTTCTTCCCTCAATCCACATCCCTCATCACTCACACATTGTCTCCTCATCCTTATCTTCACTCCTCTTACCCCTTGTGCCTTATATCACACCCCCTCTCTTCTCATTCCTCAAACAGTGCGTTCCCCAGTGACAGATGAGAAATACGGAATGAGGAGTTAAGTATGAGGACAGAGGAATAAGGATTGACTCACAAGAAGTGAGAAATGAAGACTGAAAGATGTGAAGTGAGATCTGAAGATTGACAGATGAGAGCTACGTGATGAAGAGTGAATAATGAATAGATATCAGGTTTTAGCAATTCATACTGTGAGATGATTGATAATTGTTCTGAGAGTGACATATACGGTTAGGATGAAATTCCCACTATGTTATCATCATTCTCATTTGGAGGAAGATTGACTAAGTTTATACATTTCTTCCATTTAAAGATTCTCTAGCTTCTTACAACAGTTGTCAAAAGACTTAAGGCCTGATGTCCAAAATCATTTTGTGGTTGCAAAAGCTGCTTTTCACAAACTCACAGGATTTTAAATCACAAAATGTTTCTTTATTATTTACAACAATCATTCAAAAGGTGATTGAAGGAGTGCTTGCAGATAGTCTAACCACTGGCAATCACTCGGGGTTGTATTCCAACGCAGCATCAGTAAAGGTATAGCTTGGATCCTATTGGCACTGTGAGCAAGGGACCCACGTGTGAGCAAACACTTGGCCACTTATGGCTTTACATCAAATGCACAAAAGCTCCTGGGAGGAATGTAATTGCCAGTGGTTCGACTATTTGCAAGAATTCCTTTCATCACCTTTTGTGTGATTGATGTAATGCCGAAAGCGGCAAAGAGTGCGCCCAGACATCCGCCCCTTGCTCATTGTGCAAAAAGAACCAAGCAATACCTCACTTACAGGGTCTAACAAGGCCGAAACTATTCTAGGATTGCTTGTATTCCCTTCTGAAGGGTGTCTCTCCTCACAGTCCAGATAGATGGTTCCCACAAGGAGCAGGGTCAGTACTGACTAACCTGCATAAGGCAGACCTTTCTCTAGAGTGGCACAGTGGGCGAAAACCAAATGCTTGGAATGCTTCCCGAGCAATTGCCAGTGGTTAGAGTATTTGCAAGCATTCCTCCCATCACCTTTTGTGTTATTGATTTTTGTTATCTACTAAACCCCTTTTATAATTCAGTAAAAACTTTCCAAATTGTAAATTGAATTTACTGACTCATTCTAAATCGCAAATAGGAAGGGTATAAAAGGAGATGTTCCCTCCTAATTGCGATTTGCGGTGAGATGTATAAATGATTTGAGGCCATAATTGCAGTCACAAACCATTGAAAAGTTGCCAACTCCTCAAAGGACTTGGTAACCCTTTCTAAAGGGGGAAGCATTCCTCTTTAGACAACTTTACCTATGGAATTTATTTTAAGCATCCTCAGTGGAGCAGGCAGTAGTCGATGGAACCACTACTTGCTCACCCTGATGTCACCAAATGCAAAGCATGTTAAAAAGAACCAAAAAAAACCCCAGCATTAATACCTTTAAGGAACACGGTGCTTTAAAAAATTCCAGTTGCAGGTAAACACAGGGGGGCATATTACCAAGGATTTGCGATAATTATCGCAAAGCGCGCGTAGCGCTGTTTTTTTTATCGCCGGCTATCGCTGGATTTCATCGCGGAGATAACGCGTTATTATCAACGCTTATCTCCAAGGCGATAGAAAATCCAGCGATAGCAGCGAAACCCAGCAATAGCGCGAGAAATCCAGCGATAAATTCACTGCGCTAATGAAAGCTTGCTAATAGGCAGGTGAGGACTTAACCTTACAATCCACCTCCCATTGACAAGATGTTTAAGTCAAGTTTTTTTCAGGTGTTAAATTCCAGCGATAATCGCGGTTAGCGCAACTTTTTTTATCGCTTCGCGGGCATTGCTAATAGGGGGAAGTTGTGTTAGCGACTGTTTCCAGTCGCTTTTAGTTGGGAACGCCTACTTTGCATGTCATTAGCGATAATTATCGCTGACATGCAAAGCGGCAACAAAACGGTCGCGTTCGCCATAAAGCTGTCGCTAACAGCTGTTAGCGACAGCTTGCTAATAGGGCGATAAAAATATCGCTGCTTTATCGGCAAAAAGTGCCGCTAAAGTGGCGATACTGCCCTTGATAATATGCCCCGCGGAGTTGCAATAGCAACATGTCTAATTAATATTCATTAGGCAGATTGTTCTGTGACCCCGTCCCACATCTGGAGATTTTGCAATGAGACATATTCGTACATTTGTCGAAATGCGAAATCAGGGACCGGTCCCAAGTAGTTGGTGTACAGTTTGCTGCCACTATTTGTGACCTGTCTCTGTACATCAGGGCCGAGATTGCACACATTTTGCACGTGCAACAGAGAACAAGCTTTTCTTTAGTCCGCATAGAGGTGTCCAGAGTTGCAAAGTTGTTATTTTTTAAACTTTACATTAGTGGGTTTTTTTAAACTCAAAAGCTTCCACAAAGACTAAAGTTTTAAAAGCAGGGGAGGGACAACATCAGTTGGTCTTAGTGGCAGTGAGTAGTCTAGTGCCATTTGGCAGCCATACTCCATCTTCACGTTCCATGCCCCACCCCCTCCCTCTGACATCATCTATTACACACTTAACTTGCTTTCCTTCCTGGCTAGGTTCCCTTAGTCTGAGTCCCTTCTCCATGCATCATGCCCAGAGTTACTTTACCCCCCCATAAGGTATCTGCCACAGTTCTTCAATGCATTTTCCAGTAGCAGGATGTATTTCTGCTCACACACCGGGACATCCTGTGGCTACAAAACTGCCCAGTCCGAATCACAGAGAAACGTTAACTCAACAAAGTTCGGTCGGAACACCTCACCCTTGTCACTTCTCCTGACCCTCGTCCATAATACCAAAGGCATTTTTACACCAGGGTAAACATGGGGACAGCTGATTGTAAAACAACGTCAAACATGTATGACATGTTTTGCTTTTAAATAATTGTTAAATGGTAATACCGTTTCTAACAAGGGAAAATATCGTCCACGAATAACCGTTGTGGAAAATAATATATGCTTTTGTATCGTATTTGCTCTGCACCCGTGCTCTATGGAACTCCAACTACACTTGTATACATCAGTGCACATCAGTGCACTCCATAGAATTCATATAAGGCTGGCATATAATGCTCTGCTGCCTTTTGGCTAGGTCAATGCTATGAACTACCACAGACATACATACATGTATGGCCCACTGATGTTCTCTTTGCAATTCCTTCTGCAGTGGTGGTGGGTTCCGTGACATTCTTACTTTAAAGGTGTGGTCCACCAAACTCCAACCACACTGGTTCGCTTAATAGTAATCCTTATACATTTGTTTGTGGGGTGAATTTCTTATGTGAAATTTCTGCCACAATAGTGCATTCATGGTATTCTCGTGCTCTTTGGAATTCCTACCACCTTGTTCACTTTATAGAATTGTCCCCAGATTCATGCTCTTTGCTGCATTTCACCTACTATTGTGAACTCTACAGTTGTCTTAGCAAACTGTTACACACATGAAATTTGTACCATACTGGTTTGACCCATCGAATTCCTGCTTTCCTAGTGTGCCATTGCAAGTCCTCTCACACTGTAACGTAAATATAAGTTCCTACTGGAAGGGCCTGGGCCCATTGGATCAGTTCTTCTGCAGTGTTGATCCTTCGATGGTTCTTTTTAGCTGCATGAAAGTGTAAAGGGGAGCAAAGTTTCGTAAATCAAGTTAGTATACAGTGTAACTCAACAAATGGCTACACAATAACCCAGGTCGACAACCAAATGAAGGTTAGTCAAATTTTATTCATGAAAAACAATCAACATACGTTAATATGTCAGCAGGTCACATCACTAGTGAGCTCTATATGAGTGTGTAACATTGTTTATATATGCTCAGGACAACTCTATGAATCAGTTGTTAAGCTTCACATTAAATTGCGTTAATTTCACAAGAACACGTTACTTGATCCACATTTCCTCTAACATCTAGTTTCACCAAACACCGAACAATATGTGAGTGTGTACTACAAGCAGTTACATTGTACTCCTAACAGGTACCCCGTGTAGGATATGAATTTCCGCTCTATCAGTCTGCCCTCTGATGACGTTGTCATCACAATAATTATCCTTTCTCATCAGATAAGATAATCATTTAAGTAATCTTAATAAGACGGACCGATCTAAACAGATGTTGTTGCCATTCTTCTTTCTCGAAACTCCTCCTTAAAGTTCAGATTATTGTAATAGTTGTCTTGCAGCCTCTCTATCTTCCTGTCTTTTCCCTCTGATCTCTTTTCCTTTGCCTTGCCTAGTGCCACTTATATCCTCTCACCATACCGATCAAAACAATGGTACAGATGACAACAATCAATATTGGTCGCACAATATATCCGAACAATCCACTTCCTACGTTTGAAAACCACTTTCCAATTACAACAAATCCTTGTCCAACTTTATCCCAAACACCTTCAGTTGCTAAATCTCTCAACACTTGATGTAACTCAGTAATGTTGCTAATATACTTCTGTAAATCTTTACTCCTGTCAGGAATATAAGCACAACACTGTTAGACCTTCAGCATCCGACAGACTCCTTCTTTTTTGCTAGCAAAACATCTAAAGCAAGACGATTCTGCATCACCATAGCCCTGATCGAAACAATGTCACCATCTATCAATCAATCAATCAGGGGGTTTGTAAAGCGCACTACTCACCTGTGAGGGTCTCAAGGCACTGGGGGGGGGGGGGGGTGAAGCTCTGGATCAGTCGAAGAGCCAGGTCTTCAGGTCCTGCCTGAAAGTGTGCAGTGTTGGGGAGCGTCTGATGTTCAAAGGGAGCTCGTTCCAGCTTTTGGCTGCGATGTGAGAGAAGGCTCTCCCGCCTGTTCTGTTCCTGCGGATACAAGGGACCTCTGCCAGGGCGAGGTCGGCAGAGCGGAGGTTTCTCTTGGGTATGTGGAAGGATAGTGATCCAGCGCGGCTAATATAAATTTCTCCTCAAGACCCTAATCCAGAAAAACACTCATGACGGTGGGGCCCATAACACCGCATACATACATTCATTCCATCTCTGGATTATTCACCTAAAGAAAAATGAGCTGCTGGACGAGCGGGGTTACCTTATTGGAAAACAACAGAATTATAAACCATACATTATATACATAAATTTCGGATCCTGTCGGTTCTAAACATCAAGGCACTCCGCTATTTGGTCGATGGACCAACTAGTAGGGTCAGTTGATGGTGATCAAGACCAGCTCAATCACAATTAAACCTTTAACATTTTATAAATCACAATTTTATTTAAAGAACCACGGACTCATTTTAAAGTTAGAATATAATTTTATCTATAATTATTCAATCAAAATAAGTGAAATTCTTTATTAAACAAACACATTTGAATATCAATAAGCATTTAAGAAAGATTTTTAGGAAAAGTGAAAATTATGCATTACCCTCAGTCATGATGACAAGAATGGTTCACAAAGGAGATGAACCGCAGATCACAGAATAGGACTCCCAAACTGACTGACTGTCCCGCTACCCTCCTCGGACGCACCTCCCGGGCAGAATTCCCGCAACGATCTCGTTCCTTCCCCAGTCAAAGTTCAAAGTCCAAATTGACAGAGTCTTTCACAGCATCAAGGTGGAAAAATGAAAAATAAAGAAGCGGCATGGCAATAAAACCAACAGCAGCAGCAGCAGCCACACCAACCACAACCCACGTAAGAGCAGACTCTCTTATACCCTATTCTCTGGCTTAATACACATAAAAGTTGCAATCCCTTGGGGCAAGAATCACGCTAATTGGTCCATTTGAGGGGTGGTGATGGTCACCTCATCGCCCTCCTTGTTCAAACTGGTTTGGGGACAATAAAGCACACAATAAGTCTCCTGACTTTGAGGTCAAAAGTAGTCCAACTTGTCAATTTATTTTGTAGCGATCCTTGATGGTCACATTTTAGTCCATCCATTGTCACTCGGTTCTTTCCCATCCATTCCCACGAATACATGCTGATCACTTGGCAGTCGTTTCCTTGCAGGTCAGCTTGGCCCTGACATTTCTCACTCCGGGCACAGGCTGCATTCACGTGACTGTAGCTCCCGTATTGATTCTGCGCGGAGGCCATCTTAGTCATCTCACGTGATCTCATCCTTTTCGGCAGCCATTTTTGAAGCATGGCCTAGCAGGCCCGAACGAACTATCATAAGAACAAACACAACCGAAATTAAAACAACGAAAATAAGCCTTTCTGTTTACCACCCGCCAGTCTAAAGACCCGTGTTAGGTGTTACCTAGCAGAAGCGACATTTAAAGCCATCTTACTTACCAACTGTATTCTTTGCCACAATACAATTCTATTACGCAACACAAATCATGCAATTTCACTCTAATTAGTACGGAAATCACAATACTAAAGTTAATTAACTTTACATTTATAAGTAGATTAGATTTTGAACAAATAAGCGTATTACCCATGTGTAGTGTTTACTAAAAAGTGCACTTGTTGGTTAATGCATGCTGTTCAAACTGTTAGTATCATTACTAGTTATGCAGTCATTAATTTTTAAGGGGTACAAAAAATATTTTGTTTCTCCTGCTCCATCAATAGTCTTTCGTTGAGGTATTTGGGTCTGATGTTGTTGAGGGATTTGTAGGCGTGGGTGAGGAGTTTGAAGGTAGCCCTCTTCTCGACCGGGAGCCAGTGGAGGTCTCGTAGGTGTTGGGTCATGTGTTCGTGGCGTGGAGTTCCTAGTACGAGTCTGGCGGCGGCATTCTGGATGGTCTGGAGTCTGTGCAGGAGTGTTTTGTTGATACCAGCGTAGAGGGCGTTTCCGTAGTCCAGTCTACTGGTGATGAGTGCGTGGGTGACGGTCCTTCTGCAATCGGAGGGGATCCACTTGAAAGAGTTGCGGAGGATGCGAAGGCAGTTGAAGCTGGTGGAGGCGACGGAGTTGATCTGGCGGTTCATGGAGAGGGAGGAGTCAAGGATGATGCTGAGGTTCCGAGCGTGGTCTGTAGGGGTGGGTGGGCTCCCGAGGGTGGAAGGCCACCAGGTGTTGTCCCAGGCGGAGGTGCAGGGACCAAGGATGAGGACTTCGGTTTTCTCTGAGTTTAGCTTCAGGCAGCTGTCCTTCATCCAGGCTGCCACGTTCTTCATGCCTTCCTGGAAGCATAGTCTGGTGTCTTCGGGATTCTTCGTGAGCGAGAGGATGAGCTGGGTGTCGTCGGCGTAGGATACGATGCTGAGCCTGTGCTGTCTGACGATGGCAGCGAGGGGGGCCATGTAGATGTTGAAGAGCGTGGGGCTGAGTGAAGATCCCTGTGGTACTCCGCAGATGATTTCCGTGGGTTTGGAGAGGAAAGGAGGGAGACGGATCCTCTGGGTTCTGTCGGAGAGGAAGGATTGGATCCAGTTGAGGGCGGCTCCTTGGATTCCCGCGTCGTGCAGTCTGGCTGCGAGTGTGCGATGTGAAACGGTGTCGAAAGCTGCGGAGAGGTCTAGCAGGATGAGGGCCGCGGTGTGTCCTTGGTCGAGTAGCATGCGGATGTCGTCGGTAGCGGCGAGGAGGGCGGTCTCTGTGCTGTGGTTGCTGCGGAATCCTGACTGGGAGGCGTCCAGGATGGAGTTCTCTTCTATGAAGGTGGTCAGTTGGGCGTTTACGAGTCTCTCAGTGACTTTGGCCGCAAATGGGAGGAGCGAGATGGGCCGGTAGTTTTTCAGGTCCATCGGGTCGGCTGAAGGTTTCTTGAGGAGGGGTTTTACTTCCGCCCTTTTCCAGTCTTCTGGGCAGATGCCAGATGTGAGTGAGACGTTGATGGTGCGTCCTAGTTCAGGTGCGATGGAGGTGGCGGCCCTGTGGAAGATGTGTGGTGGGCAGGGGTCCGTAGGGGCCCCAGAGTGGGTTTTCTTCATGGTGGCTGTGATGCATTCGACGGTTGCGGGTTCCCAGGACGTGATGGTTGGCTTATCAGTGGCGGTGGGTAGGGGGGTGGTGAACGACGTTGGTTCGCTGAAGTTGTCGTAGAGGGCCTTGATCTTCAGATGGAAGTAGGAGCTGAGCCTGTCGCAGAGTTCCTGGGAAGGTGTGATGTCCGTGGCTTCGCAGGTGGGTTTAGCGAGCTGCTGAATGACGTTGAACAGAAGCAATAGAGATCTAGCAGCATTGGTAGAAAGCTTATCAACTATGGTAGACAACTTCCTAATCTTGATGTCATTCAGCACTACCCCTAAGCTTGGTATCATAGCTCCACAAATGTCTCTGACAATTTCTCTAGCACTCACTCCACGTTTCTGTCTGGTTTTATCTTCTTTTACAAGAACTTCCAAATCCTCCATGTGGTATATCTTGGAAAACACTACAGCTAAGTAGCATGTACATACCAATGGCTAGGCAGTCTCAAATATGCCTTCTTTCCACACACAAAGTAAACTCCTGGTATAATGTGTGCAGGGTAGTCTAAAAACATTTTTCAAGGACCATGAACCAAAAACGCATGATTACACTCACTCTTTCCCACAAACACAGAGCTATATCCGCTCTCAGCCTGGTGAATACATAGTCTACCCCGTGTTGCCAATCCAAAGCTAGCGGTCCTGAACTCCCTGTAGCACAATCCCCAATTCTTCCTTCGTCCAGTGGGGAGATTTGTGAGGTTTATTTCCCTCACTCTAAATCTATCTTATACCTGATCTATGAATTTCTTCTCAATATCAGTTAATATACAGGTTAAATTGTTTCTATGAGCATAAGCAGTGTCTAACGTAGCAGTGGGTACAAAATAATTCCCTATCATTTCAACTGTCTTCTTTGTGTCATATTTATTCAGGTGTTTATATACTGGTACTTCAGAGAGCACTACATCATACTTATAGAAATAATACTCATAGTGGCCCTTCTTATAAAACATGCTAAGAAGCAAACTACAGCTAATGCCATATGTAAGAGGTAGGTGATGGTATGTGATACCTTCTTCTACTGATGAGGGTAACTGCATGCAGATATAACAATCTCTAGCTTCCATGGTATCTACATTTTCATATAAGAGCCTAGCATAAGCATTTAATGTGTAATCGCCCTTGGACAAATCTGCATGGAAATGTTGTTCTCCTTGAGCAACTAAACCTTTCTCTGATCCTAGAGTAGCTCTCTTTGAAACCCTTGATGTAGGTGTAAGCAGCTCAGGGATACTAACCCTATGTGTTTCCTCCTCTGAGGATCTTGAAACTGATTCTACAATTAGTACTACTTTCCTTATCACTACAATGGTTATAAGTGCACCTATTATACATTGGTGTCTATGGTTTGGATTTCCAGACTCAATTCTAAAGCAGATTCAGACCAATTTTGAGTGGAGACACAGCAGCCCAGAGTCTTTCTTCTCCGTTAGACTCCACTCGTACAAAGCAGGAAAATGCAAAGTCTCTTAAGCAGGGCTTCTATAAATGTTCTCTTCTATCTTTTTCTTTTGTTTCCTCACAACTATTTACACACGTTCATAAGACTTCCTTAACCCTACTCCGTATTTTTCTAGATGTAAACCCCTAAATGTATTCTTCATCCACTCAGGACTAAGTAATCTTTGTCTTGAACACTTTTGATAAAGTTCATAAAAGTTCATTCAACATCCCTCATAAGTTCTGAGCCAAGTTGATCTATGATCATTTGCAATAGGTCAGCTCTCAATTCTGCAATTTTGCCGGTGATGGTTCTATAACCAAAGAGGGCAAAACGACATCATTCAATATCAGAGATCGCAGGCCACTCAACCTTGGTGGATAAGGAACTGCCAATGAAAGAAGAGCATACAAATCAGTCCTCAGAATCTTCAGCAGAACTTCAATTATCAGCACCGATGTCCCGGGGCTTTCCCTCATCGGCATTGGCAGCCAGAAAGGTCCACTCAGGGGATGAGTACCTCTGACAAGGCACCCTAACTCTTTTGGTCCTTCTCTAGACAGGTATCTCACCTTCAGCCTCACTGTGCTCAGATTTAGACGTCTCACTTATTGATGCAAGCGCTCTTTCAGACGTGAGTTTTAGGTTTCTTCTCTTTTCTCTTTCAAGCCAGATCTCATTTAGGTTTGTTCTCAGTCTCGACTGCACTTGTCTCTCCACTTCATTAGCTCCTTTGTCAGGGTCAGACTCTTGTTCAGACACCGCTGTTCTCTCGCCTTCAGAACCAACGTCGGTGTCTTGTTCGACTGGACCCCCATCGGATTGCTCTGAGCCTTGTCAGGATCCACCTATCCCTCTATAGCTTGGCTTACCCTCTCTTGTGACCCTCCAGTCACTTCTGTCAATACTTCTGGGAGAGGAGCTGTTTCTTCAGAGATGCTCGGTATTCTACAGGTGTGCGAGGCATGAACCCAGTTTGGTACTCCGCCACATTTCTCAGCACTCGCAGTCACCAACATCACTTGGTAGGGTTCATGCCAACGGGGCTCAAGGCAATTCTTTCTGACATGATTTTTCATTAGCACCCAATCTCCAGGGTTCAGGTCGTGGCAGAGATTTTGTGACGTTGGTGCAGTCGCCGCTTCAACCTGATGAGACACAGAGCAAACCACATCAGCCAATCCTTAACAGTAGTCGAGAACCAAATCATCTGAGATATTCACAAGCATGTTGGCAGGCACAGCAAGCAATCTCATGAGGACCTCATGAGGCGACAAGCCAGTTCTTCTATCAGGAATACTGCGTAGACTCATCAGCACAAGAGGCAATGCATCGGGCCATTTCAGAGATGTCGAAGCACACACCTTTGCCAGTCTCAACTTCAGGGTGCCATTAACCTGCTCAACAATTCCTGAGGCCTCCGGCCTGTAACTGCAATGTAGTCGCTGTTCCAAGTGCATCCTATTGAAAGGCCCTCCTGTCTTCCCTATGTGACTCAGTGTAACAACAGTCCTTTTTCCTGCATTCAATTGCTGACACGTTACACATCGGTGGCACAATGCTTCTGCAACCACCCGAAAACTTGGATTGAACCATGTCTGCCTGAACAACCTCACCATCGCATCTCTTCCTACATGCGCCGAGCCATGGATCTGCCTTGCCATTGGGTACAATAAGCAGTACCGCTCTGTCATCAGTTGACACCCAAATATCATCTTTTCTCTTCACACAACCTGCTCTGATCCAGCCTGAATGTTCCTCTTCAGAAACTTCCTCCTGCAGACGCCTCACCTCATCCCAAGCAGCCAACATCATATTGAAATCGGTCATCTCTGTGTCCTCGTTTCTCTGTATTCTCCATTGAAAGTACATGCATTCAAAGCACAGTAATGTGCAATGTCATCTACATATCGATTTCCAGTGGTAAAATAATCTGTTCCCTTACAGTGTGCATAACATTTTAGGACTGAAATTTCCTTTGGCAGCTGTAATGCCTCTAACAATTGTCTCACAATTTCACCATTTCTAATCGGAGACCCAGGTGGAGTCATGAATCTCCGTTGAGACCATAGCTTTCCGAAGTCATGAACTACACTGAACCCATACTTGCTGTCGGTATAGATCATCACTCGGAGATTCTCAGAAACACAGCATGCACTCGTCAAGGCAATGAGTTCAGCCACCTGCGCGGAGTATACTTCTTGTAACCAAGAGGCTTCCACCACTCCAGAAACAGTACAGACAGCAAAAGTTGCTCTCAGATTTCCTTTATTGTCTCTTAAGCATGAGCCATCAACAAACAGAACATAATCAGGGTCAGACAGTGGCTCATCGACTATGTCAGGACGTGGTTTGGTGCACAGTTCAGTGACATCGAGACAGTCATGGTCTTCACTTTCTTCCCCTTCAGGATTTGGAACAGGTAACAAGGTAGCAGGGTTTAACCAGGGCCGGCTTTAGGGCAGTGCGACTAGTGCGGCTGCACTGGTCGCTGACCTATGGAGGGGGTGCTGACCTCAGGGGGGTGCTGTGTTAAGCAATAACCTATGATTGGAGAGATGAGGGGCACTTTTGCCTGGTGGTAGTGAGAATCTGAGGAGGCTGTCATGAGGCGTGGGGGCACCAAAAATGATTGTCGCACCGGGTGCCAACAGCGCTAAGGCCGGCCCTGGGTTTAACAGAGAACAGCGCTTCAAAGTGAATTTGTCAGCAGCCAAAATCACTTGCTCATATCTAGTCAATCGGTTATTGGTCAAGTGCTGTGTTTTAGTTCTTGTCAACAGAATTTCCACCTAGTGTGGAACATGCACTGTCAATATATGACCCATCACGATGCTCTCAGATCGTTCAATACTGACACCAGTTGCAGCAATGGATTTGACACATCCGGGCAACACAGACGCTGCAGGATCTAATGTAGCAGAGAAATAGGCCACTGGTCTACGGGCACTTCCATGTAACTGTGTGACTACAGAGAGCGCACAACCTTCCCATTCCTGACAGAATAGCAAAAATGCTTTGTTGTAATCAGGCATTCCTAAAGCTGGAGCACGACACAGACTCTCTCTCAGCTCCAGGAAGGCAAGCAAGCAATCGTTATCCCACTGCCCCGGATATGACACATCTTTGTGTCAATGTCTGCACAGGCTTAGCCATCAGAGAGAAGTTAGGAAGTCAGGAAACAAAAGTTAAGATTCCCCTGCATCGGCACTTTGTTGTAGTAAAGCATTTAATCCTATCTATCCCTACTCTAACTCTAGACGTGGCATCCCTAAATTAGCATTTAGGCAAGAGGTTCAGAGAGAAATGGTGTCAGTGGTTAGAGTCTTCCTAAGAAGTCACTCCACTCTAAGATGGGTCAGCAGCATGAAGCCACAAACAGAAAAGGAGCAAGCTAGCACTCAGGTGCTCTCTGTCAAGAAGGCAAAAGGGAATGGGGTATTTGTCCCTCTCTACAATGTATCATATACTCAAAGTTGTATTTAGTGAATGTCCCATAATGCTTTTCTCACACGTACTCTACAATAGACTCGGCCGTCAAAATTTCCATGACTTCGATTCATTTCATGGTCTTCTCCAGTGGCGGCCGGCATGACTTGCGGGTGGCGGGGCGGGCACAGGGTGGTGGGGGGTGGGTAGGGGGGCAGGCGGGTCTCAACACAATTTTTAAAAAAACACTTACCTTCCCCTGCCTGTTCTGACGTCTCTGCTCCTGCTCTCCTCTTCCAGGAACAGGAAGCACCCGGCACACAGACTCCCCTGGCCAATCACAACGCTGCAATGCAATGCAGCGTTGTGATTGGTCTGAGCGCTGTGACATAGTGCTAAGCCAGGGGCTGGAGGGGTTGGCATGTTCTACATGCAGGCTGTAATGCAGCCTGCATGGAGAACAGGGATGGTGCGCATGAATGTTTTGGGCGGCCCGAGAGGGCCGACCAAACAGTCATTGAGCACTTAGGAGGGTTGTACCCTCCTCCCTTGCTCTTCAGCCCTGCCCCGCCCCCTCACGCAAGCTGCCACAGCAGGAGGACAAGATAAAATG
Organism: Calotriton arnoldi; assembly: GCA_963921515.1. Classification (NCBI taxonomy): domain Eukaryota; kingdom Metazoa; phylum Chordata; class Amphibia; order Caudata; family Salamandridae; genus Calotriton; species Calotriton arnoldi. The sequence continues at coordinate 3,569,091 of CAWUFW010000755.1, read as the reverse complement.
ATAATAACATTATGTTATTATCATTTTGTTTTTTCCTTTCTTTTCCTGCTGAAAGGCAGTGAGGCGACGCTCCTCCGCCTTAGCAGAGGAACCGCCACTGGTCTTCTCCATGTACGCCCCTCTGCAACAGTTCGTCCTTGGTTTTTTCTCCATCTCCCGTGTGAAAGCACCCCCCTCCACCTTATCTTCGCCAGGCCAAGCTAACTGTAACTCGTTCATTCCTCAACTATTTAATGGAAACAATACCCTTACTCTTCACTAGCAAGTGTTTGTCCAGCTGCAATGTAAAATATGGGAACAAATAACATTCTACAAGTCTCACATGAGAATCTAAGCATTAATTTCAGAAACGAGAGCATTTCAAAATGTACTGTGGATTCAGGCCTACAACGTTTGCTAAAATAATAAATGCACCATGTTATTTACGTTAATGTTTCCATAAAACCATTAGCACGCTCAGTAGAGGTGTTCACTAAACTATATTAATATGTCTATTTCAACTACATCATTGGTCTAAAAAAACATTCAACGTACATTAATATGTCAATGGGTCACATCACTAGTGAGCTCTATATGAGTGTGCTACATCCACTGGCGGCTCGCACAGGTATCGCTGTGGGGCGGTGAGGAGGGCGGGGGCGGGGCTGGGTGGGGGGTAGTGGAGTGTGACATACAACGGGAATGCTGCGAGCGCAAAGTAAGTGTTTTTGTTTATTTATTTATTTACTCTAAACGTTCCCGTCGTATGTCACACTCCACTACCCCCCCACCCAGCCCCGCCCCACCTCACCGCCCCGCAGTGATACCTGTGCGAGCCGCCACTGGCTACATCATTTATATGTATTCAGTACAACTCAATAGATCAGTTGTTAAGCTTCACATTAAATTGCGTTAATTTCACAAGAACAGATTACTTGATTCACATTTCCTCTAACATCTAGTTTCACCAAACACCGAATAATATGTGAGTGCATACTAAAAGCGGTTACATTGCACTTCCAACAGGTACCCCATGTAGGATACAAATGTCTGCTCTATCACTACCATACTGGCGCACTCCATGGAATTCAAACTACGCTGGTGTGCTCGACAGAAGTCTTAGCACTGTTGCTCCATATATAAGTTATGCTAGTGGTTCTTTTCCTGTGGTCGGTCAACCCCCTAGTGGTCCACAAAGCCTACCCAGGGGGGGCCTCAATAGCATAAAAAAATAAAAAGAGTTTTAACAGATTAATAAAGTTTATATAAATAAAGAAGCAAAATTTACAAATGAAATTTTTTAAAAGTTCTGTAAATTTGAAGGAATTTGAAATTGGAGACCAAAAATTAAATGAGTGCTTTCAGATTGATTCATGGGAGCAGTGCAAGTGCATTAAACAGAATATAGTATGGGTGATGAGTGGCCTCAATTGAATGTAGAAAAGCTCTAACCTTCCTATTAAAATTAAAATTGTTATCATTTTTATATTTGTTAGTGAACTAAATAAAATATTTCATCATTTTTGTGTTTGATGAATGACTGTTTATATATTTGTTGCGTATTGATTTGTAGTTCAAATCATCGAAACTTCACTAAAGTGAACAGCAGAAGTAGTGTTGCACCACATGCAAGTCCTACTGAGCTGTTGCAATGCATGTAATTCTTTCTTCACTAATGCGAACTGCAGAAGTTCCAGCACACTGTTGCATCAAATGCGCACTGTTGCAGTATAGCTTCCTGTACAAAAACAATCCTCAGAGGCATTTTCATCTCCCTATATGTGCTGCAAAATGCAGCACACTTAGAAAGAGGAAATAACAGGGAGAAATAAACATATTTCTCTTTGCCATGCCTCTATTTTGATGGCGTAGCATTTTGACTCATTCCCATGTTTACTACCCTTAGTAAATCTGGGAATTCACCAAAATCCATGGGTGGATGCGTGGGAAGGCCCACACGCCACCCATGAAACGCCTTCCCAACACAGAGTAACGCAAGGCAGTAATTTGCGCTGCCTTGTGTTACTCTGGGTTTTCTAAGCCACGCACAGCCATTCAAGGTGGCTTTGCGTAGCTTAGCAAATATCACTTAATCCCTTGCATTGCCTTGCGACTCCTTGCGTGAGACAATGGCGACGCAAGGGTTTAGTAAATTTGGGCCCTTTTGTGCTCTGTGAAATTACTACCACCCTGGTGTGTTCTACAGCAGTCCCAGCACAGAGAATTTCTACTGTACTAGTGCGCTTTGTGGAATTCCCACTACACTGGCACTCTGTAATTCCTAATAGACTCCTCAATTCCATGCTTACACAGTGGTTTAATACATGGACGTCTCTCAAGGCCGATAGGAGTAGAGGCAAGTAGTTGCTTAGAAGAGATTAATGAGATTAATGGTATCAGGATAGGGCTCTGAAATGTTTAATTTAAAGGTATATACGACTTTCTTGTTTAACCACTAAGCCTCCAGCGGATGAAACACAATATAAATAGCAGTTTCTACAAAAGGGGATGCTTATTTGAAAAATAAAAATCCTTCTCTTAAATCGGTCATTTCTTACCCCAGGATACACATTTGTATCAATTACACCCACTGACCCATTTTAAAATCCACGTTTGAATCTTAATTAATTACATTCTGATGTAAAGCAGAACATGGGAACTCTAAGCCGTAGGAAATTTGCATTTCTAGGCTTTTGTTAATACACTATGCTAAAATGCTTGGGCTCATACTGTGCTGGCTGGACATATTATTGTGCTTTGTAGAGTTTTTGAGACGTGCTTCTACCACCCAAGGGATGCTTCAAAGCACTGAGGGATAGCTACAACAATAAGGTCACAAAAGAGAGACAGCTTAATTATTGTGTTATGTTTAACATCTGATACAACAAGGCACTGAGGTTTGTTCGGGCACAGTACTAGTCATAGCCAGTTATGAGCGCGAGGGCTAGAGCACATCCACATTGCTGATTTGCTTTATTGTATTTATTTGTTTGCAGCCCTCTTCTTATTTAGGGTGCCACTCCACCATACAGAAGTAGTGTGCCTCCACAACACGCATCTGAGCTCAGGTTCATGTAGCATTTACTGTAAACTGATGGGTGCTTGGGCATTAATATATGTTAGGGATCATTCTAGAGTTTATCCTGTTTTCTTCTATTTAGGTATCAGCAACCAACAGCTATAGCTGTCTGTTGACAAGACCTGCTGTTTCCAATACATAACACATCCTTAGAGTGGGCTTTAAATCAGCTCCTTCAGTGCTTAATTTGAGCCAGTGGTTTCCGGTGCTTGGCACCGGCACCTAATTGTCAGCACCGGAGCTTGCCAGATATGCTGCTACAAGGTGGCGCTGTCTGGCTAATGTAGAGAAGACCACAACAACAGTTAGTTATTCAATCAATATCCATTAAAATGACTATACCTGCCGCCCAAGCCATTCTTATAGCTTTGGGGGCCTGGAATAGTCCAAATTGTCACACTTGTAGGAGTCTGTTGCTTTGTAGTTGTGTTGTTACTATCATTGGCAGCATGGTAGGAGCAATGTGTGGGACATGCTGCAGTGGCCTCCTGACGAGAGCCCTGGCACTTATTTTTTCACAAATTAAGCACTGATGCTCCTTACTTGTGATTGGATGGGTGTGATGTCTGCCTCATTTTCAGCTCTTAATTCAACGGCTTTCCATTTTATTCACGTGTTTGTCCTGCCCACAAGAAGTTTGGTCTCAGTGTTCGTACTGGTTGTATTGTATCCTTCCAGTGCTCGTCCGAGGGGACTCTCTTTTTAGAGCTGGCTTGACAGCTTCTGGCAGAGTTCATGTCTGCACACCAGTGACCGTATGTAATATGTAATATGCAGAAAAGGCTTTTGGTCAGCCTGCCTCAGCTGTTGTCTTCTTATGGTGAGCCCCTTGCCAAGGATTGGCTTCATGTGCCATCTGTCACCTTTTGGGTTCTGGCCATGGTATTTTGTAGATGTGTACATTTTCTGCAGGCTTTCTCACATGAATTGGCTGTTGGAAAAAGTAATCTTTTTACCCATTTCATTAGTTTTTAGTATACTTTTTACACCAACATTTGTTTTGTTATACTTCGATATGTAGCCTCTGTCTCTCTCCTAAAGCACTGCTCCCCGTCTTGGAACCTTACATGATGAATCCGCAGGGTCACTACTTTTATAAGCAGAAAAAGAAGTGGCAAGCAGTTCAGACCCCTCTACCATGTCTCCATATGCTCTTTTACCCCTTTCACAGACAATCAGGTCACTGCTTCACATGTTCACTGGAATTGCATGTTGGTGCAAGTCAAGCCCAGCACCGAGGATTGCCAATCTGGGTGGTCGATGAGGATGAATGGTGTAGCAGGCAGAAAAACAACAAAGAGTTTTGGGAGAGCTTCTTTTTTTGATGTTTAAACCACAGATATCATTTAGGGGTCTCAGTGATCAGCATGTGTCTACCCTTTGTCAACAGGCGCGGGTAACCTGATGAACCCCGTTCCTGATAGGGTTTGCAATTCTTTCACATGAAGGAGGAATTTCCAGTAAGTGCGGGTCATAAGCTTGCACTGAATAAGTCCCTGCCCTTTGAACAAACTGCCCATCGCTACTATCGTTTGGACGGTTTAGTGAGGTCCTGGGATCGGTCCTGCCAGGGTTGGCAATTGCTCTGGGAGAGTGCCGAGAAGATGATCAAACTTGACTATCAAGAGGAAGTAAAAGTCGTAACAAGGGTTCCATAGATGAACCTGCGGAAGTATCATTAACGGTGGATCAGCCTGAGTGACTGTCAGTGAGAGCCTGAACCCTCAGGCATCTCCCAGACAGAGCCCAAGGCACAGGTCCCTGCCCCCCCCCTTGTGCGTCCTGGCCAGCGGAGCGGTCTATGGTTGCTGGGCACTTAAGTAAGGACTGGGCACGGGTGGACTCCTCTACCTGGGAGGATCCAACTAACATGTGAGGGACCTGGGCGGGTGATGCCCCAGACCCTCTGGGAGGGGCACATTACTATAGACAGCCCTCTCAAGAGGAAACCTATGCTCACCCCATATGCACCTGGTGGTAACTGAATTGCAGTGCCTCCCAGGGCTGAGACCCCCCTGAAGCACCTGCCACCTGGGCCCTCCCAAGCCTGATCTCGGCTCACTAAAGTTTCGAGAGGCTGAGGAGTGGTCTGTCTTGGGTGGTGGGCAGTCTGGATGAGAAGGAGCCAAGGCCATTAGGGAACCCCAGCTCCTCTTGGTGGCGATGCCATGTCTCATCAAAGCCAGTGTGAACTGCTCCGAGGGGTGAGAGGAGATTCTGCCTCTGGCCACTCAAGCTTCCATGCTTGTACAGGAAGCGGATGAGTTACTTTGATGGTGCGGGGGATCCTGGCACTTCTCCCCTCCGTACCCACTGCTGCTGCTGGGTCTGGGAAGGTCCTCTGCCTGTCCCCGGGTGATAGTTCCATGCTGACCCCCTCGGGCTTTGGTATCAGATCTGGGAAAAGGTGTGCTGCTGTGACCCCCATGCGATAGAGGGTACCCCTCTTCTGGCCCCCATGGAGTTGGTCAGGCTCCCCATGCTTTGGCATCCCACCATGACCTCAGATCAGACGTGGGGATCCACTAAATGTAAGCATATTACTAAGCGGAGGAAAATAAACTAACCAGGATTCCCTCAGTAATGGGGAGTGAAGAGGGAAGAGCCCAGAGCAGAATCCCCACTGGACGGCGGGTGTGGGACATGTGGCTTACAGAAGGTCTACAGCCTGGTGTCGCTCAGGGGACCCATGTTCTTTTGATAGAGGCTCACCCCGTGTATTGTGTTTGGCTGCTAGTGATCCCTGCCAACAGTTTCACTGTGTCCGTGGGGCTGGGGGAGATTGACAGTCTCCACACCCTCCCCCAGCAACTAGTCTGGCCGCTCGTGGGGTGTGCCTGGGCGGGTAAGGAGGACGGGGACCCCTGCTCCCAGCGTGACTGTTGACTTGGGCTGACTCTGCACAGTGTGCCCTGACTGCATTGTGCTGCCGGGTGAGGAGGCCCACCCTGGGTGCCAGGAACTGCAGCGAGGTCGATTACCGACCTGGCCTGTCTTGAAACACGGACCAAGGAGTCTAACACGTGTGTGAGTCGGAGGACTGATCAAAACCCTTTGGCGCAATGAAGGTGAGGGCTGGTGCACGCCAGGTGAGGTGGGATCCTGCTGCGCCCTTGCAGCGGGCACACCACCAGCAAACCTCTGTCAGGGAGGTGGAGCATGAGCAAGTGTGAAAGGACTAAAAAGATGATGAACTATGCCTGGGTACAGCAAAGCCAGAGGAAACTCTGCTGGAGGTCCGTAGCCATCCTGCCGTGCAATCGGTCATCCGAACTGGATATAGGGGTGAAAGACTAATCGAACCATCTAGTAGGTGGTTCCCTGTGAAGTTCCTCTCAGGATAGCTGGCGCTTGGAAGCCGTAGTTCTGGTAAATCTGGTATCTGGTAAAGAAAATGATTAGAGGTCTTGGGGCCAAATCGATCTCAATCTGTTCTTTAACTTCAAAGGGGTAAGAAGCCCAGCTCGCTGGCGTGGAGCAAAGCATTGAATGTGAGTCCCCAGTGTGCCATTTTTGATAAGCAGAACTGGCATTGTGGGCTGAACCGAATGTTGGATTAAGGCTCCCGATGCCGACGCTTATCAGACCTCAGAAAAAAGTGTTGGTTGATATAGGAGGCAGAGCGGTGGCCATGGAAGATGAAATCCACTAAGGAGTGTGTAACAACTCACCTGCCGAATCATCTAGCCCTGAAAATGAATGGTGCTGGAGCATCTGGCCCATACCCGGTCATCAGTGGTGTTGAGAGAACCGTGGGAGCTAAGTCACGATGAGTCGGAGGACCGCTGCAGTGCGCAGGGAAGTCTGGGGCGAGGGCACGGGTGGATCCTTTGCTGCCAGGCAAGTGGGAGGGATGGATTGTGGGCCGTGGGAGACTGCTCTACCCCATTCAGTGCAGCAAGATGAGTGGTTTTGTTTCAAGAACAACCCGAGTTCTGTAGTGTATTAGGGTTCGCCTTTTGTTTCCTTGTGGATGTGACAATCTGCATGCTGCTGTTCTTTGGAAACAGTCTCAGTGGACAAAGAGACATTTGGGTGCACTGCCATATTATTCATCCAGCCAGGGCAGGCCAAGATCCTCTTCCTCCCTTTTTGCTGGGAATTGCTTAGATACTCCAAGCCCTTGTTTCTAGGAGCCCAAGGCACATAAACTAACCAGATATTTGCAGCCTCTACTCTGCCATTCCTGAAAGCTGTGCTGAATTTGATTCGGTGGTTGCAGGTGGTTTTAGGTGGGGTCCACCAGCACTCATTTTTGGGGACTTGTATTTAATTTTCCTTATCAGACTTTTTCAGGGCCCTCTTAAAGATTTATGGGGCCCAGGGCAAGCTATATCTTGGTGCCTCTTATTTGAAACAACTTTAAAGCTATGACCCATTTCAGTTAATTGAAACACCAATAATGGCATAAGCAATTTTGAATAATAGGTTAAACTTTCAGAAACTTGATACACAAAAAATAAGAAGGGAAAGCTCAAGCTGCCCATGTCTGTCAGCCAAATTGTACCAAAATAAAGCTTGAATAAGCATAGCCCAGTTCCATTTCTTTTTGTACTTGTCTCTAGATATTTTTTGTCTTGTAACAATAATACTGCACATGGTATTCAATTTCCAACCAGAATGTCCCTTCCATTGATGAAAAGAATCAATAACTTTGACTTTGGTCAAATGTTAGTGGACTAGTGAACAATAATAAATTGACATAACAAACAATAATGGTTCACTGTGGACTTATCAAAACCTCATTATTCAACGACTTGGTGGATGCATCCGCTGTGTACAGAGGATACGAAAATCAAAAACTCTATGCAATTTAGACATTTGATGACCTGGTTACAAATATCATGACCCAAACACAAGTAAGAATCATGTATGAATTAGATTCTGTTCACCCCCAAATTGTTGAATAATAATGTTCCGAATAAGCCTACAGTGAACTATTGTTGTTTGTTATAGTTTAGTGCCCAAGGGTCCTCGTATGGCTGATTGGGCAAACCCTTGTTTTTTGCATACTAATAAATAAAGACTTAAGCACATAGATTAAATACACAATATAAAGCCAATGCAGTTAAAACTATGATAAAACCCAGGCACTAGAAATATTTTCTATGTGTCGTTGTCAATCACTAGATGATCGTTAACACAGTAACACCCACCAAACACAAGCACAAGTAAGCACATTACAGTGATGATAAAGATGGGTAAATTTTTTATGTAGTGTTTGCTATCATAGGCTACCTGTAACCTCATGACGAACACCATACTATAAAATGGAAGATTACAGTCCTCCTGAGAAAACATTTTTGGTTTGAATCAGGCAACCGGAAAGAGAGAAACAACAGTAAATGATAAAGCAGTGTTATTCTAACCTTTTAAAGTAGAGCATACTCTTTCAGAATTTGAAAAAAACTAGAAGATAGGCCTATCCTTTTACACCTTACAGTTAATGGTGGTCTCTCTCCACAAATTTTGAGATCTCATGACTTGTGGGTTCCACAGTCCCCCTAGTAAGGAGGTCTACACTTAAGGTTGACCTCCCATCAAAATGAAGTGGCATACTGCAGTATAGCTCATAGGGGAACAAATGGTATAGGAGTCCATAGAAGGAACACACATTGACCATTCGCGCATGCATCTCTTGCTCTGCCTTGTGTACAGACCAACCAGGTGCTTGACTTCGACACACAAGGTACTGTCTTGAGATCAAGAATAATAAAAAGTAGAGAGAGCATGATCTCCAGGAAGATTCACCACCCAATTCACCTGTACCTGAAGATGCTGATTTCATGGTAAAGGCTTTCTCTGGTCTCTGGGGAAGAAAATGAGTGTTTCTAGATTATGTGTGAAGGTCTCTGAACTCTTCAGAATGACAGTGGTTTCCATACAGAGAAAGAATTGCGAATATTGTTTTTGACCATTATAAGTTTGTTTATATTAGCCGTCAGGAAATAAATTTAATAAATCTGGATAACTTTGTCAAAGCATTGCCTATTCTCACATTGTGCGAATAATCTGCACACAGTTTGATAGAAACTTTTTCACTGGAAGAACAAGATTCTGTTATTTTACCTCCGTCAAATGGAAAAGCCACTGGAGAGTATGGCTTTCCCTCAGAAAAAGTCAGGGAAGTTTTAATCCCTCACTTATTAAAACTGCCAAATTATGTTTTAGCAGGTGGAGATTTTCCTCCTTTATTCAATACAGGCAGAGTGGTGAGTTTTTTTTTTTAAAAGGCAAAAATTCGGAAGACAGATCAGTTTACTGAACTCAGACTACAATATTGTTACTAAATTAATAGCTCATAGAATTAATAGAGGGGTTGATAAATTGATCCATGAAGATCAAAATTGCTTTATTGCAGGTCGTCAAATATACGTCAATACAAATTATTTAATGGACCTGTTAGATGTTTTCACTGAGAAAGCTTTAAACCTCATGTGCTAGGAGAGTCTTTTTTTATTTTACAAAGGTTTGGCTTTCCTCCCCAGCTCACATGTGCTAAGTAATTTATACAAAGGTAGTAAGGACCCGATTGTTAGTAAATTCATTAGATGGAGGCATTTTAAAGGTAAATCAGAGAATTAGACAGAGTCGTCCACTATCCACAATATTGTGTGCTTTGTTTATCGAGCATCTCAAAATAGCTGATTGTTTTGATAAAGTTAAATATCCTCCTATCCCAAAAAAATAAATTGCTAATTTTGAAACTGAATAGTGAAATACAGGAGAGAATTTTCAAGGTTTTTGCACAGTTTTAAGAACTTGGTGAATATAAAATGAATACAGCAAAAAACAATATTTTGTTATGTAAATACACTCCATAAGTTTTAATAACTGAGATTCAAGGGTCATTCAAAAACAAAGCAAAATTATATTTGGGGATTTATATTACATCAAATTTAGCTGACATAAGATTTAAATTACAGACCATTAATTCACAAAATAAAATTCTTACTACTTAGATCGATTGCCCTCCCTCTCGTGATCATTGGCTGAGTGGTCCAAATAGGAATGTCAGTTTTGCCTTTGTTTAATTTTGTTTTTATTGCTGTGTTTTATTTGTTTCTTGTGTTATGAATTGTATTTTTTTTAGAGAAGTACAGAGTTTGTTTTCCTCGCATTTATGGGGATGTTATGTCACTTAGCACTTTATGTAGATCTCAAGTGCAAGGGGGCTTAGCCGTTCTAAATATTAAAACATACTCTTTTGCACACATAGCCTCAAGATATAAAAATATGCATCTGGTACATAGATATTTAGAAAATGATTTGATAAATATGATGCTTAAAGCTAATCAAATTGACAACAATATGAGGTTGACATATCGCATAAGAGCATGTGCTATAAGGTGTTCCAATGGTTCTTTAAAAGTAGAAAGCAGTTTTATAAGAATATATGTATTCCAGGTTTAAATGCAGCTACTCATCCTAATGATTTAACCTTGAAGGGCCCGCCATTTTTAGATAAGATATTATTAGCCAGGTGTCAAATTAAGGGTTTTTATAAAGTGTCAGATTTTTTAATAAAGGGCAAATGAATTCCTTGGTCAAGTTTAAAACCATCACTACAGCACTCTAAAGTATTGACCTGAGTAGTATGAGTCTCAACATCAATCTGATTTCTTGCTTAATAGAGAATCCTAATGTGAGATTGATTGGTACTTGGAAAATGTATCTGGGATGTCTAAAAGACGCATGCATTTTAATGAGAATTTCTGGTAAATAGGACAGTGAGGGGAATGTTAGAATAACACCACATATGTGGAATAATGTTAATAATAGTATCAGGGGATCAATTACCATATGTCACTTAGCACTTAAAGCAGTGTGCAGCTTTAGATGCAGTTTTATGTAAAATGGTTAATTTATCATACTCCTGTCTTTTTCAATAAGATTAACCCTGATTTCTCAATCTATTGCTTCAGATGTGACTCTAGGGAGACAATGGTAATTGGTCTCATATCATATTGCATTGTACTAGATTAGACTCTAATTTTGAGTTCTGTAAAACCAAATAAAACATTAAATTACCATGCGATCCTGTGATGGTGCTACATGGTTATCCTCTGCACTCAATCAGTGTTCTTAATTGTGGCTTATCACCACAGGGGTATCCAGGCGCAGGGGTACCGTGAGCCTCAGTCGAAGAGCTAGGTCTTGCATTTCCTCCTGAAGTTGGCGAGAGAGGGGGAGGTTCAGAGAGGGAGAGGGCGGTCGTTCCAGAACTTGGTGGTGAGGTAGGAGAAAAAAACGACCTCCACTGTGGCTCCACCGGAGGAGGGGGACGTGTGCGAGGGCGAGGGAGGCGGACCGGAGTTGTCTGGTCAGCTGGTGGAAGGTCAGGCGGTGGTTGATGTAAGCGGGTCCAGTGTTGTGGAGGGCCTTGTAGGCGTGAGTCAGCAGCTTGAACTGGCATCTCTTCTGGATGGGGAGCCAGTGGAGGTTTCTGAGGTGGGGGACGATGCTGGTCTGTGTGGGGCGGTCAAGGACGAGTCTGGCTGCGGCGTTCTGTATGAGCTGAAGTCATTTGAGGAGGTGGGTTGTGGTTCCGGCGTAGAGTGCATTTCCGGAGTCCAGTCGGCTGGTGATGAGGGCTTGAGTCACTATTTTCGTGGTTCTGATGGGGATCCACCTGAAGATCTTACAAAGCATGCGGAGGGTGTGGAAGCATGAGGAGGCTACTGGGTTAACCTGGTGCGTCATAGAGAGTTTGTTGTCCAGGATGATGCCGAGGTGCGGGTGTGGTTGGTGGGAGTGGGTGATGGTGATGGTGATGGTCCGAGTGCTGGGGGGCCACCATTTGTCGTCCCATGGGGAAGTGTTGTTTCCAAAGATGAGTACTTCTGTCTTGTCTGTATTCAGTTCCAGGCAGTTGGATTTCATCCAATCGGTGACGTTGGTTATGGCATTCTGGAGGTTGCCCCTGGTGGTGGCGGTATCCTCCATGAAGGAGAGGATGAGTTGGGTGTTGTCTGCGTATGAGATGATGTTGATTCCGAGGGTGCGAACGATGTCAGCCAATGGGGTCATGTAGGCATTGAAGAGGGTGGGGCTGAGAGACAGTCCCTGAGGGCCTCCACAGATGATGCTCATGGGTTCGAAAGTGAAAGGAGGAAGGTGGTTTCTTTGTGTGTATCTTGTGAGGAAGGAGGAGATCCACTTGAGGGCATTTCCTCTGATACAGATGTGGTGGAGTCTGGTGATGAGGGTGTGGTGGGATATGGTGGCTACTGAGATGTCAAGGAGGATCAGGGCAGCTGACTCGCCATGGTTGAGGATGGCTCTGATGTCGTCGGTTGCGGCTATCCAGGTGGTCTCGGTGCTATGGTTGGAACAGAAACCTGACTGGGTGAGGTCGAGTAGGTTGTTTCCTTCCAGGTAGTCAGTCAGCTGGTGGTTGATGGCTTTCTCAATGGGTTTATCAGATAAGCATAATAAGTTTATATATATATCTCTATGCTGATCGCTTGAACATTAATTTTGCAAAGTTGGAAAACTAAAATATTTCCAACATTTCAGGGCTGGGTGGCCAAAACGTTTTGAGTAAAACACCAAGAACAGATATATATAGCCCGAGTAGGAGCCACTCAAAAATTCCCTAGGTTGTGGGAGAATTTTATCTAAAAAATCCTTGCAATGAGATCTGTAATAAGATGAAAGTTGATTCTATTCTTCAAGTACATTGCTGTATATATTCTGCTTAAATGTTATTTTTATAATCTGCCTTAGATATCCCTTATAATTGATACTGTAGTTATATCTTTAATGATGATTTATTGATTATTGTTTCTATTTTATCTTCCTTAATAAAACTTATTTATAAAAACAAAAGGATGTCCTGGTATGTGAGAGTGCTGGTGAACAAAATACAATATATTTCAATCTTGAAAGGGTACTTGTGTTTCTGTGGCTTTAAAGTAATAGCAAAAACAACAGTTGATGGACAGAATGCAGAACAATGTCATACATTCACCCCAGTACAGAGATCTGGGCCTAAATCCATCGCTGCACTAAATGGATGTTTTTCATTTGTTGATATTTGCCCACATGAGAAGTCCTAGAAAATTGGAATTCAGCGAGGCAAACACAGTTTTGAAATGATGAGACAATGTGTTACATAGTGAGTGTATTGTGCATTAGATGCGTTTTTCATTTTAAAATTGCATACCGACTAATATATGATGTTTTCTATTTTCAAGGATGGCCATAGCCAGGTATATTCCTTGCCTTGGATCTCTGCTGAGAGTGTCTCGTCAAGACTCCAGGTCCTATAGTAGCTACCCATCCACACGACGCTCTACTGTTACCAGCCAGACGTCTGATGCAAGTGGGCTACATAGAGTCAAAAGCCGACTAAACTCTATTTCTGACAGCGAATCAGTAAGTATTAATAGCACAGCTCAGACATACTTCCACTCTGCTTGTTATGGAAAGTCTAGTGACAGGAATTAATTACTCTGGGAAGAAAAGTATTCAAGGGTGACAATAGAGATGAGGAAAGCATTTGGACTAACCCATTGGGTATGGCAGTGCTGGCTGATTGCCTTTGAAAGAGGTGGGGCATAACACCTGCCTCACATTTCAACCAGGGATGCCATCATGTCTGCTTTCATCAAGATGGTGGAAAGAAGTTCTCCCAAGAGAACAATTTGAAGACATAAGGTCAATTAGTGCATTTTTCACATAAATGTCAGAAATGCCATATGCTCTGAACAAACATTCATGAACTATTTCAGTACATTTATGGTGTGCCAAGCAAGTTTGACCCTGCCAGAAGTGGTGCAGATTCAACAGCTCTAAGACAATGTTGAAAATAATATGGCAAAAGTATGCATATTTTAGCACAATTGTCCTAAAAATGTCTAAAAAGCAATAGGTGATATAGGCAGAGCTAAAAATGTAATTCCACATGTTCTATTCGCGAGCTAACAGTAGCTCCCAGACACTTTCAAAGTAGCTTGCAGCCTTGAGTTCATTTTTAAATAAGCACAGGGTCACATTGTTCATTTAACATTAATGGAAGGCTGTGTTTACATCATTATCATCAGCCTGCATATAGCAGATAAAAGGCTGGGTGTGGGGGCGTCTGGTAACAATACACAAGTTGCTTAGTTTTGAGTAGCTCACGATAATATTTACTGATCAGAAGTACCTACCACTACAGAAAAGGTTGGAGACCCCTGCTCTATCATTTAGCAAAGCATATATAAAGAGTTTCACATTTCACTTTGATTCAGTTTTTCATCCTGGAAACACAGACAAGTTAAAAAAATACACTGTTTTTTGCTTTTCTCAGGAAGTACAGTAGAGCTACACAAATTCTACTACCTTAAAGCAATGCTGTTGCTCACATTATGGAGAATCAACAGCATTTCAAAGGTGTGCATCACTATTTCATGGATGTCCGCAACAGGCCAGGGATTACCACAATCATGCTAGGGCCAGTATAGCAATAAAGGTGAGCAGTAGGCATTACTGCAGATCTTTTGCTAAGCATTACTATTAATATCCCTGGTCAGAATTTTGACAGGTGTCTGCACCACCATATCATAGTTATGCCCCAGATGCCAAGAACTAACACCAATATGCCAGGGCCACAATTTTATCAAGGTTGGGCACTATCATGCCACATATGACTCATATGTCACAAATTACAACCAATGTGGCAGAACAGCATTTTGCCAAAAGTTGGCAATATCATGGAGTGTCTGTCCAATTTAGTGAGCACCATTATGCTATGAATGCTCTCCATCTGCCAAGAATTAGCACAATATTTCAAAGGCTACATTTTGACAGGATTGGGCTCCATCATGCCACCACGGCCCCCTTCCAGTGACAGACAACACCAAAGTGCCAAGGTCACCATTTTGCTTCGGATAGTTACCTCATGACTTGGATGCCTCCTAAATGCCAAGAATTCCCACCAATATGCCAAATACTTTATTTGGGACAGGATCTGTCATGAAAGTCCTCATTCGGAAAGAATACCAACAGTATTCTAGTTAATTTTGTCAGGGGTAGGCATCTTCATCTATTGGCTTGTCCCAGTTTGCAAGAATTACTCACACTATAACAGGGTCAGTTTTTTGCTTGGGATGGGAACCATCATGCCATGGATGTCAAGAAGTACCACATCATATATGCTAGCTTCAGTTGCCAGTATCAGCATTTTGCCATTGTTAGGCACCCTTATGCTCTGGATAACCACCAAATAATAAGAATTACCACCAATACAACACTTCCAGAATTTTCCTAGTGGTGGACACATTTGCGCCACTTATGCCCTCTCACGTATAAAGATTTATTAAAAATATGGCAGTTCTACCATTTTAACAGGATTTCCCTCATACACCACGTTAACACCAATATGCATATCCTCCCCTGAGAGCAACATGAGCAAACAATGGGGCATTTATACAAGGAAATGGCGCGGTGCTTTGTCACATTTTACATCCATGGACTACATCATTTCCAAAACACAGGGATGCGCCGTATTAACACGAATACGGTGCACCCCTGTGTTTTCCCTAGTGCTGGCACTAAAAATAGCTGCCTAGCGCCAACACAGACACCTTTGCACCATAGTGCAAGGATGCCTGCATTGCAGGGATGATTGTTTACGTGCAGGAAGGTGTCCCATCCTGCACATAAAAAATCAATAATGGCGATTTGCTACTCCTGTGTGCACTGCATTCTGTAACACACATTGTAGGAAGGTGGAATCTGACTATATGGTTGCCCCCAGGGCTGCAGAGGTCAGGGAGGTCAGTGGACCCCCCAGGGCCCCCTGTCCAGAGGAACCCCCCCATCAGCAGATTAGGGGCACCCAGGCTAGTAGCCCTAGCCAGGTGAAAACTCCTCTACACACTGAGGGATCCCCCATACCTTTATGTAGGGACCTCCCCCAGAAGGACTCTGGTAGGCAAGGGCAAACCTGGGACCAGAAGGTTCCAAACCTGCCATGTCCCTCCAGTGTTCCATCCAAAGGGACCCAACCCCCAGCTGTAGGCAGCCAAAGGTTGACCCTTAGAGCAAAGTGCAACTCAGTCATGGAAAGACAGGCATACATGGTGACCAGTGATCTGAGGAAGCTGAGACCAACATTCCTAGGGCCTCACTTCCCTACTCAGACACCTCACCAGCCTTGTACTTTACCTAAGCACACCACAGGTAGTGATTCCCCATGGTGGAGACCCTCTCATACCCTTAGGGTGAGGGATTGCTTAGTGGACCATAAGACAGGGGGCAACCATGCTAGTGCAGGTGCTTCCTTATATGGCCACTTAGTCAATAAAGGCTCAACTGGCCAAGGTTAGCCTTATCTCCTTTCGTTTGGGGGAGTTATGTAGGAAGGTGGAATCTGACTATATGGTTGCCCCCACTTTTTTTCTGGTGTTTTGCTGGTTTATGACTTAGTTGGACTGGGATCCTGCTATTCAGGGCCCCAGTCTATCTGCTTTCTCTGTAAAATGGTTTCCATGTGCCTTAGGCACATCTCTGATTGGAATCTGGAGTGCCCTTATAAGTCCCTAGTATATGGTATACTATGTACCCAGGGCATAGGTACCTCAGAGGCCTACCAGGGGCTGCAGCATGTATTGTGCCACCCCTGGAAGGCCATCCAAACTGACACCACAGGTCTGCTACTGCAGCCTGGGTAAGGTGGTGCATGCACCCCTTACTGTGATATAGGCTACCTATATCACTATATACATACACACATATAAACCTATAAGTCACTCCTATGGCAGGCCTTATCAATCCTGAAGGCAGAGTGCGTGGTTCCTATGTGAGAGGGTGCCCCTGCATGAGCAGGGCCCCTCTGCAGCGTTTGGAGACCCTTCTCTGATGCTGTTTGTAGTGCAGCCTGACCATATACTCTTAAGCGCATTATAACCTCGCGTTAAATGCTAACTTTGGAATGGCTGCACCGAAACATGTCGTGTTTGGTGTCAAACATCTTGGAATACTACCCCCCGCCAATTCTGGCAGCGGGGGTAGCATTCCACCCTTCTAGAGGAGAGACATGTTAACCCTGGCCTGGCCGGTAACTTCTTTCTAAAGCCCTGGCATCACAAAATGGATGCTGCTGCCACAGACACAAGTCTGGCCTCCTGCTGCTGGACGAAACTCCGGCAGGGGAGGCCTGGACAATAGGTTTCCTGTCCCAGGGAGGTGTGACCACCTCCCCAGACAGGCTAGTGTGTATTGGGGCTGGGCGGGAGCACTTTCGGGTGCTTTGAAGTCCTGCACTGGGGGCACACTTGGTGTCCCTGTGCATACCCCAGTTCAAACCGGATCAGGGGCTTGCAGCCCCTGCTTTGGCGCGAACTGGACAAAGGAAAGGGGTGTAGCCACCCCTCTGCCCTGACCCACCCATAGGTGGGGCCACAGAGTAAGTCCAACCCCTAAACTTAGTATAAGTATAGGAACCCAGTCCTTAGGACTTTAGATTATCCCTGGACAAAACTCTGACACAGAATCCTGGACCTTCGACGCTCTACTCATGACTAGAGGACAGAAGAATCTCCCTTGGGGTCAAGGAGTGACTCCCCTGCTTGGCAGGCACCAAAGAAGCAATTGTCCGGTCTGCATCGCCTAAGCTCCCGTCGGACGCCGAAGTCTTTGCATCACCAGAGGTAGATTTCCAGACTTCTCCGAGGCTGCCCTGAGTCTCCAGCAAAGCTGAGGCCCGTAGCTGTTGTGGGTAACATGGAACCGTGACCCCTGGACACCACACGCATTTGCAAGTGCATCCTTTTCTGGGTCTCCTACAAAGTCGTGCTTTGGGCTCCGAGTAGCCCTAGCCTCCAGCACCAACTGCACCGAAGATCACTGGCCTCCACTCCACGAGTCTCCTGTGAGCCAGCTCCACGTGCACCGTCTCGAGGCTCCTTTGCGGTCGCTAGCCCGTTGGCTAGTAGCCCTTCACGAAGGCCAATCTTTTTCTACTTGGGCTCCCTGGTTGCTCCAGGGCTGCCCTCACTTACCCTTGCTGGGTGAGTTCCTCAGATCTTGCTGGTCTGCACAATCGTCAATCTTCAACTTCATCGAGACTTGCCGTTGCCAAGGCTTGTTGGGTCCAATCCGGTCGCTGACACCTCAGCACTCGACAGACATCGTGTACCAGCCCGAATCCTGCTCCTGGTCGCCGACAACGCCTCCTGGACCTCGTGGCTGAAGAGTCAAGATGACCATCAACCTACCTGAAGCACTCGACATCGGTAGGCATCTGCTCATCACCTTCCTGGTCACTGGCTAGTGACCCAGACTCTGTCCCCTCTGCTTTCAGGTTCTTCAGATCTCCGATCCACTCTTGGATCCACCCGGACACTTTCCACTTGGTCGCCAGCAGCACTTTGCAGCAGATCGCCATTCAAATCAACGACGAAACCCGACCCCGAAAGGCACCTATGCACCCGGCTTCCCTGGGTGAGGTAACAAGAGTACTCCGGTGCTCCCGTGGGTAGAGACTCTAGAACGACCTAGTTCTCAAAGGGTTTGCTCCAAGTCCTTCTTTAAGTGTCCCTTTTCTTTAATTTCCAAACCGCGACTTTCTCCATAGAAGTTAACGGCGATTCGCGGCTGTGTAATTACACTGCACGCGTCCCCCGTGGGTCCCCTGTGTCACTACCTTGGGTGGTTCCTTGTGGTCCAAGCACTTCTAGAGGCTCTAGGCCTAGTGTCTAGCTCAGTCGTGGTTCTTATACCACTTTATTGGTATATGGTTTGAGTACGCCCCTAGGGCCCAAACGTGTATTTGTGCTATTACTGTGTTTAAATAACTTATAACTTGTGTACTTCGAACTCTAGCCTCATAAAGAGACTAGAGGGGTGTGTTTAGCAATAAATACATATATTTTGAATATATACCTGGTGTGGTGCTCTTTCATTTGGTCACTCAAGAGATTATAGACTGGTAAAACAAGCTGCTTTACATTCCTTCAAGACTTAGCCTGAAGGCTGCTCTCCATAGCTACCACTAGGATAGCTTTCAATAAGGTTGTCTTTAACCTATCTCCAATAAGGGGTTGTTTGGACTGGTGCAAGGTGCCCACTATAATTAGTGGACAGCATATGCCAGGCCAACTTCTCACATTGGTGTGCAGCGTGTGGGATTCCAGCTTGCTATTGTTTTACCAGATAATCTCAATTGAATTGATCAACTGAAAACCACTAAAGGTACCTAAGGTACATATAAATTAAGCTTAGAATACAGTAAGTTCTACTGAACTTAGAGTTGTGTGTTAAGGGATAGCACACCCTTTCTACAACTCAAGAAAGTTTAGTAGGCCACACTAGAGTAGGTAGTGCATACACCACACCTCACTAGTGATGTCTTCAAAGCCAGGACCCAGTGAGTCCTTGCCAGAAGCCCCTGGGCTTCTTCCCTCCAAGTATGATACCCTCCCATTCTTGGAATTGAGAGCATTATGTAACTTGAGGAAACTGAAGACAGGCCAAAGTCCCACCACCCAACATCTTAGAGAGATGTTGGAGGCTTATGATCTCAGCAGGCCCTTAGGGACTGAAGGGGTAGGAGCAGAGGGTGGGGCAGAAGATGAGGATGGGGCCAGGGGTAGCAATACCCCCAGCCCCCCTCTGGAACTGACCAGGAGGGTGACAATGACCCTGACCTGGATAACCCAATTCCTCCTGTGGATGAGGAGGAGGCTCAAGATGACCTCCACTTTGTCCCCCCAGGAAGGATTGTGAGTGTGCCCAGAAGGTCTAGGTCTCCTTCTCAGGAGTCTAACCACTCTGGCACCTCAATAGGGACCTCTGTCTCCTCTCATAGGAGGGAATCCTCTAATGAGAGAAGAAAGAGGCTGAATATGAGGAAGCTAAACTTGAACTCAGAAAACAGCAACTGGCTATAGACAGGGAGTCCCTAGATCTCTACAGAGAGAGAAAAAAGTTGGGACTAGAGTCCCATGGTGGCAGCAATATCCCTAAAGATAGGGAAAGGTCTTATGACCATAGAAACCTAAACAAGATTGTCCCTCCCTACCAGAGTGGGGATGACATCCACAAATGGATAACTGCACTGGAGAGGGCCTGTAAAGTTCAGAGGGTCCCCCAGAAGCAGTGGGCAGCAATCTTGTGGCTCTCCTTTGCAGACAAAGGTAGAGACAAGCTCCTCACTGTAAGAGAAGAGGATGCTGACAATTACACAGTCTTGAAGAGTGCTCTGATAGATGGGTTTGGCCTAACCACTGAACAGTATAGGTTGAAGTTCAGAGACACCCAAAAAGCTCAGACTCAAGACTGGGTTGATTTTGTAGATTGTGCTACTAAGGCTCTGGAAGGTTGGATACATGGCAACAAAGTGCAGGACTTTTTAGGATTGTATAATTTGATTATGAGGAGCAGATCCTTAATAATTGTCAAAACCAGCTTTTGCACCAGTATCTGGTGGACTCTGATCTGACCTCTCCCCAAGAATTGGGAAAGAAGGCAGACAAATGGGTCAGAACCAGAGTAAAAACTAAAAATCAGGGTGGTGACCAGAAGAAAGATTCTACTAAGTCCCAAGAGAAAGGTGGGGATAAGTCTAAGGATAAGTCCCCTACAGGGCCCCAAAATTCCTCTTCTGGGGGTGGGTCCCAAACTCCTTCTTCTCCTGAAAAGAAACCATATTGCCATGTCTGTAAAAAGCCTGGGCACTGGAAAACTGATCCCAGTTGCCCCAGGATTGGCAATAAAGAAAATGTTCCTCCCACAACTACTACCACCCCTCCTGGTACTACCAGTAGTAATCCTCCAGTTGGGAGTAGTGCACCCAAAAAGTTAGGTGCTTTTGCAAGAGGAACAGAGGTGGGCCCTAGTTTAGACAGGGACCCCTCAACAGACTCCTCTGACTCTGATGGTGGTATAGGATTTGCCACCTTTACCATGGGTCCCACAGCATTGGGCAGGTACAGATTGGAGCCAATAATGAATGGTCAGAAAGCTGTGGCATTTAGGGACACAGGGGCTAGTGTCACCATGGTGGCAGGGAAACTAGTCCCCCCTCACCAGCTTTTACCTGAGTTTAAATACCAGGTGACCAACATTGATGGTATCAGAACAGATCACCCCATGGCCATAGTCAATCTCAGCTGGGAGGGGGTCACAGGCCCAAAAAGAGTGGCAGTGTCCCCAACCTTACCTGTAGATTGCCTGATGGGCAATGATCTGGAAATTTCAGCCTGGGCTGAAGTTGAACACCAAACCCATCTCAGGATGTTGGGTGTCCCTGTAAAGGTTAGTGGGGCTGTGATGGCCACAGCCCCAGCCCAGGAATTTGGAGAGACGGAGCCTGAAAGAATGGCCCCTCTCCCCCAACAGAGAGGACAAGGGTTGAAGAAAAGTCTTCTTCCCCCCCAGACAGTAGGTAAGAGTCAGCCTCCTCAGGGAACTGACCCTACCCCTAGTGAAGGAACTGCCACAGAGGTAGTCAGGCCTGGCCTGGCCACCCCCCTGATGGCAGAGGACCCTTCCAAGGTGGTACCCAGTCTGGAGCAGGTAACCTGCCCCTCTCTACCCTGCCTCAGAAAGCCCAGGGCTGCAGAGGTCAGGGAGGTCAGTGGACCCCCCAGGGCCCCCTGTCCAGAGGAACCCCCCCATCAGCAGATTAGGGGAACCCAGGCTAATAGCCCTAGCCAGGTGAAAACTCCTCTACACACTGAGGGATCCCCCATACCTTTATGTAGGGACCTCCCCCAGAAGGACTCTGGTAGGCAAGGGCAAACCTGGGACCAGAAGGTTCCAAACCTGCCATGTCCCTCCAGTGTTCCATCCAAAGGGACCCAACCCCCAGCTGTAGGCAGCCAAAGGTTGACCCTTAGAGCAAAGTGCAACTCAGTCATGGAAAGACAGGCATACATGGTGACCAGTGATCTGAGGAAGCTGAGACCAACATTCCTAGGGCCTCACTTCGCTACTCAGACACCTCACCAGCCTTGTACTTTACCTAAGCACACCACAGGTAGTGATTCCCCATGGTGGAGACCCTCTCATACCCTTAGGGTGAGGGATTGCTTAGTGGACCATAAGACAGGGGGCAACCATGCTAGTGCAGGTGCTTCCTTATATGGCCACTTAGTCAATAAAGGCTCAACTGGCCAAGGTTAGCCTTATCTCCTTTCGTTTGGGGGGTTATGTAGGAAGGTGGAATCTGACTATATGGTTGCCCCACTTTTTTCTGGTGTTTTGCTGGTTTATGACTTAGTTGGACTGGGATCCTGCTATTCAGGGCCCCAGTCTATCTGCTTTCTCTGTAAAATGGTTTCCATGTGCCTTAGGCACATCTCTTATTGGAATCTGGAGTGCCCTTATAAGTCCCTAGTATATGGTATACTATGTACCCAGGGCATAGGTACCTCAGAGGCCTACCAGGGGCTGCAGCATGTATTGTGCCACCCCTGGAAGGCCATCCAAACTGACACCACAGGTCTGCTACTGCAGCCTGGGTAAGGTGGTGCATGCACCCCTTACTGTGATATAGGCTACCTATATCACTATATACATACACACATATAAACCTATAAGTCACTCCTATGGCAGGCCTTATCAATCCTGAAGGCAGAGTGCGTGGTTCCTATGTGAGAGGGTGCCCCTGCATGAGCAGGGCCCCTCTGCAGCGTTTGGAGACCCTTCTCTGATGCTGTTTGTAGTGCAGCCTGACCATATACTCTTAAGCGCATTATAACCTCGCGTTAAATGCTAACTTTGGAATGGCTGCACCGAAACATGTCGTGTTTGGTGTCAAACATCTTGGAATACTACCCCCCGCCAATTCTGGTGGCGGGGGTAGCATTCCACCCTTCTAGAGGAGAGACATGTTAACCCTGGCCTGGCCGGTAACTTCTTTCTAAAGCCCTGGCATCACAAAATGGATGCTGCTGCCACAGACACAAGTCTGGCCTCCTGCTGCTGGACGAAACTCCGGCAGGGGAGGCCTGGACAATAGGTTTCCTGTCCCAGGGAGGTGTGACCACCTCCCCAGACAGGCTAGTGTGTATTGGGGCTGGGCGGGAGCACTTTCGGGTGCTTTGAAGTCCTGCACTGGGGGCACACTTGGTGTCCCTGTGCATACCCCAGTTCAAACCGGATCAGGGGCTTGCAGCCCCTGCTTTGGCGCGAACTGGACAAAGGGAAAGGGGTGTAGCCACCCCTCTGCCCTGACCCACCCATAGGTGGGGCCACAGAGTAAGTCCAACCCCTAAACTTAGTATAAGTATAGGAACCCAGTCCTTAGGACTTTAGATTATCCCTGGACGAAACTCTGATACAGAGTCCTGGACCTTCGACGCTCTACTCACGACTAGAGGACAGAAGAATCTCCCTTGGGGTCAAGGAGTGACTCCCCTGCTTGGCAGGCACCAAAGAAGCAATTGTCTGGTCTGCATCGCCTAAGCTCCCGTCGGACGCCGAAGTCTTTGCATCACCAGAGGTGGATTTCCAGACTTCCCCGAGGCTGCCCTGAGGCCCCAGCAAAGCTGCGGCCCGTAGCTGTCGTGGGTAACGTGGAACCGTGACCCCTGGACACCGCACGCATTTGCAAGTGCATCCTCTTCTGGGTCTCCCACGAAGTCGTGCTTTGGGCTCCGAGTAGCCCTAGCCTCCTGCACCAACTGCACTGAAGATCACTGGCCTCCACTCCACGAGTGTCCTGTGAGCCAGCTCCACGTGCACCGTCTCGAGGCTCCTTTGCGGTCGCTAGCCCGTTGGATAGTAGCCCTTCATGAAGGCCAATCTTTTTCTACTTGGGCTCCCTGGTTGCTCCAGGCCTGCCCTCATATACCCTTGCTGGGTGAGTTCCTCAGACCTTTCTGGTCTGCACAATCGTCAATCTTCAACTTCATCGAGACTTGCCGTTGCCAAGGCTTGTTGGGTCCAATCCGGTCGCCGACACCTCAGCACTCGACAGACATCGTGTACCAGCCCGAATCCTGCTCCTGGTCACCGACAACGCCTCCTGGACCTCGTGGCTGAAGAGTCAAGATGACCATCAACCTACTTGAAGCACTCGACATCGGTGGGCATCTGCTCATCGCCTTCCTGGTCACTGGCTAGTGACCCAGACTCTGTCCCCTCTGCTTTCAGGTTCTTCAGATCTCCGATCCACTCTTGGATCCACCCGGACACTTTCCACTTGGTCGCCAGCAGTACTTTGCAGCAGATCGCCATTCAAATCGACGACGAAACCCGACCCCGAAAGGCACCTATGCACCCGGCTTCTCTGGGTGAGGTAACAAGAGTACTCCGGTGCTCCCGTGGGTAGAGACTCTAGAACGACCTAGTTCTCAAAGGGTTTGCTCCAAGTCCTTCTTTAAGTGTCCCTTTTCTTTAATTTCCAAACCGCGACTTTCTCCATAGAAGTTAACGGCGATTCGCGGCTGTGTAATTACACTGCACGCGTCCCCCGTGGGTCCCCTGTGTCACTACCTTGGGTGGTTCCTTGTGGTCCAAGCACTTCTAGAGGCTCTAGGCCTAGTGTCTAGCTCAGTCGTGGTTCTTATACCACTTTATTGGTATATGGTTTGGTACGCCCCTAGGGCCCAAACGTGTATTTGTGCTATTACTGTGTTTAAATAACTTATAACTTGTGTACTTCGAACTCTAGCCTCATAAAGAGACTAGAGGGGTGTGTTTAGCAATAAATACATATATTTTGAATATATACCTGGTGTGGTGCTCTTTCATTTGGTCACTCAAGAGATTATAGACTGGTAAAACAAGCTGCTTTACATTCCTTCAAGACTTAGCCTGAAGGCTGCTCTCCATAGCTACCACTAGGATAGCTTTCAATAAGGTTGTCTTTAACCTATCTCCAATAATGGGTTGTTTGGACTGGTGCAAGGTGCCCACTATAATTAGTGGACAGCATATGCCAGGCCAACTTCTCACACACATAGAACTAGCAAATCACCATTATTTAATTGTTTTTGAACATGAAGGGGCACTTTTGTGCACAAAAACAATAATTAATGGCATTTTGCTCTTTCTATGCAGGATGAAGCACACATAGAAAAAGAAAATACGAGGAGAAATGAAGTATTTCTCCTCATTGCACCAATCTAACGCCTGCATTTGCATGGCGTCAGCTTTTGGCACTGATTTACACATCCTTGTACATCTGGGGCAGCGTCAAAAAGCAATGGGTCTTGTGGTGGAACACCCACAACAATACCCTTTGCATGCCCCCTTCACACAGATGTATCTGCGTGGAAGGGTACCAGATTTACAAAGCGGCGTTAAGCCACTAATAGTGGCTTAACGCCATTTTATAAATATGGAGAAGGGCATTGTACCACTGGAATGTTGGTAAAAGTGACGTTTCGGTTACGGAATCCCCTTGTACATATGCCCCAACATTTGTTATACTTACTTTACTTCCTCTTACCATGACAATGGTGATAGTACTCTTTAGCGACAGTCAGCAGTGTCAGGCCAGGAAAGCCATTCTGAGTTCAGGAAACAAGAAGCTATGGGCATGGAGGGTGGGCATGGATGAAGAAGCGAGGAACTACCTCAAGCTCTGTTCCAGCATCTGGAATAGATGGAAGCTTCAGCCCTATCAAGAACTGAGACAGTGCTTGCGTTCTTACCTCTGATATTCCGCCTGACATCCAATTGGTTATGGGGGCTTTATGATGAGTGCTCATTGGTAGTCTTATTTATTTGATGTGCTGCATTGCTCGAACATGCTTAGCATATATGCTGCAGATTATGTCTGTGTGAGGGCACAATATTGAATTACATCCTCACATATCCCCAATAAAGAAATCTGCAGATTCTTGTTGCCTGAAGGCCCACTAGAAGCAACTTTTGTGCGAGAGATGCACTACATGACCTCTCTGGAGGCCTCTACTAGCTGCAATATTGCCAACATGCCTAGAAATTCAGAGTGTGCTGGGACTAGACTAGGAATGGGCTCTGATGGAGGTTAGGAGCAAAACTGGGAAGCCCGCTAATGCCCCCTGGCCCTTGCTGGAGACCGAGAGTGGTGGGAAGTGGTCCATTACGACTTCATCTTCTTGTGTTTTTTGTTGAACTTATCCAAAGACTTTTATCACAATGATGATCAGCTGTGTGGTCAAATTTAGCATCTGGACTACAGAACTTCTTTTTGACTTCAACTGGTTGCATATTGGAGTCATCCTATGTTTGTGATATACAATTTGGCCTGTGGATTCATCTGGAAGCAGTCATAACAGGACCTAGATTTGTGCTCTGACCCCAGACATCAAAAACACATTTCTTGAAGGTCTGTCACATGCATCTCTTTGTGACTGACCTAGTTTGAAACCTGTTGACTTAGGGAGTGGCATTTTCCTCGGCACACTGGTTACATTTTGACATGAAGATCAAGGAGAAGCCCTGGATACATGTCTGAAGGAGCAGAATGAAAAGGAACTGATGTCAGCATGCATGGATGGCATTTATATGCGGTCCCATTTGTCACTCCTGGAACAGAACTGCATGATGCCACCTAGCGGCATGAACAATACTGCGTTAAAGTTTCCGGATCCAGTCTTATGCCTGGGGAAAATTCACATGGTGAGGAGTCTGCAGTTATAAGTGTCCATCAGAACAGGTATAAAAAGAGTAGTATAAAGACAGCCTGTCTACACCTACACCTTGGTTTGAAAAGCCCATTTGCCTTGTTCTAAATCTATACATTGAGTGTTGGGAAAAGAACACCTTTTTGCTACATTGCATGATGCAAAGCTAACAGCTTATTAAGAAGGCCATATTGTACATCTAGTGCATCTTATTCCTCTAATAACAAAAATATTCAGAAGCTGCCAAACGTCCCAAGGCCAGTGATTTCTCATCAACAGGGGCATAGGGTATTCCCCACTATCGGGGAGCATCTATGTACTGCCTGCATTCATAGCTGCTAAACTCTAGAAATGCATGAAAACACAATCTGATTGATTGCCAGATTGTGTTTTCATTCTCACTGCCATTGCTCATGTCAGCACTCTAGGCTTTAGCTGCTAATGACAGGAGAAGGGGAATCTGAGGGTTGAGACATGATCCATATACAGAGTTCCATGCAAGTATACCTAAGTCTGCAGATTTCTTTATTGTGAATGTGTGAGGATGCAACTCAATATTGTTTCCTCACACAAACACAATCCGCAGCATATATGCTATGCATGTTCGAGCAATGCAGCACATCATATAAATTATACTACCAATGAGCACTCTTTATAAAGCCCCCATATATAATTGGGTGTCAGGTGGAATAACAAGCACTGTCTCAGTTCCTGATCGGGCTGAAGCTTCCATCCATTCCAGAGGCTGGAATAGAGCTTGAGGTAGTTCCTGTCGTCTTCATCTATCCCCTCCCGCTCTCTACAGCTTCTTGTTTCCTGCACTCAGCATGACTTTCCTGGCCTGACACAGCTGCCTGTCACAAAGTTGTTGCTATGTCTCAACCTACTTTCCTTCACAGCCTTTGTTGAAGGCTGTCTATGTCATCAGGAATGGAATAAAAAGGTTGGGGATGTCACCACGAGAATGTGGGTTGTGGGGCAGAGAGAGCAGTTGGATGAAGGGCGACGGTTGGAGGTGGTGCTGCTGCTCGCAAGGCTTGATGGAGCAATCTTGATGAGATAATTAATAAAGTTCCTGTCTCCCTGAACATGTCTATTGGATTTATTACTGGCGACAAGGTGACCATCAAACCTTTATTATTGGGAAGAATTTAAACCCACACGCGCAAAAATACATTTGTTCACTTATCTTGGATTTCGGCTCTGATGTGAATGTGAAAGAATCCTGATCCGGCGCGGGAAGAACCGGTGTCGGAACAATTGGTGTGCACCGGGACTCTTTGCTGATCAGGAGCAGCAGTATGCAGGAACAGCTGTAAAGGTCAGTGGAGCTTTGCCTGTATGACCGGATGAGCAGCTAATGATGACGTCAGGTTCCAATTAGCAGACAGCATCTGTGGAAGAACGTGTTCGTGACGTTCTGTGATTGTGCCCTACTTCCCACAGAGAAAGAGCGGTGTAGGCACATTTCCACACAAGCCCCACTTTCCTTATAAACGAGGTTACGCGCTATGACGGCCATTTTGAATGTATGCAGGCACATTATTGTAGCGGAGGAGTTAGCGCTCTAGTCTATGCGCGTTGTGCAGAAGGGTGTTGGAGCGGTTATTGGAAGATTATGTCATTGTTTGAGAGAGAGCTGCAGGAGTTGATAACTACTCCGACACATGGCGCATGAGGTATTTTCCACACGGTGATAGGCACACCCTTATTTGTGCCTCTCTTTAAGGATGCTTGTTCCACACGGTGATAGGCAAACCTGGAGTTACATGATTATGTTCTAATTCTACACGGTAATTAGCAAACCCGATTAGTGAGAGGAAACTGTTTTGTTTTGACCTTGTTATATATATTTTTAGGAATATGATATACCAACATTTTCAGTGCACAGTGTGATCATCATACACTGGTGGAAACATATTTTCTCCATATTTTTGTTCTTCTCCCATATATTTATAGGCAATTGTAAAACATTTTAAGTGTTGTTTTCAACATGTCAATCACATCTGAACCTCCTCATTTCCTTTCTGATAAGGGAGACCCTGTTCTGCCGTGGAAACGTTGGAAATTAATTTTTTACTCCTATCA
This sequence comes from Calotriton arnoldi, assembly GCA_963921515.1. Taxonomy (NCBI): domain Eukaryota; kingdom Metazoa; phylum Chordata; class Amphibia; order Caudata; family Salamandridae; genus Calotriton; species Calotriton arnoldi. The sequence goes on along the minus strand of CAWUFW010000755.1, from coordinate 3,540,393 downwards.
CATCGCTATGGGGGGTGAGAAATTTTCAGCTGTTCGCAAACAAGCAATATTATTGCATAATTTAGTTATTGAAGGCAGGAATGTTTATGAGAGCCTTGATAAGGTAGAACTTGGGGATGGTGCCGGGGAGCCTAATAATGTTTATGACATGTCAGTTATGATGTTGGAAAGACATTTTGGCTCGTGTGTGAATGTTGTGTTGGAAAGGCACAAATATTTCACAAGAGTGCAAGGGAAACAAGAAAAGATTGGAAGTTATGTGGCGGCTTTGAAGATCTTGGCTCGCACGTATCAATGGTAGAAGCAATGGAGAATACTAGCATGTAGGTACATGAATTGATGGAGGAGAAAGGGGAGGATGGTTCATCGGCTGTAGAGACACCTGTAAATGAAGTAAAGGGAAATGGGAGTGCAAAGGTCAAGGAGAATGTCAAGTATAATGAGGCTGGAGTAAGGAAAAAACAAATCCAAGAAGATTCTAGAGGTGTTGGGACGAAATGTTTTCGGTGTGGGAGTGATGGGCATATGTCTAATAGCCCAAGTTGTTATGCTAGGTTTGCGACTTGCAATAAGTGTGGCAAAATGGGTCACTATGCACGTGTGTGCAGAAGTGCGAATTCTAAACAGAATGTGAGCGAGATGAATGATGAAGAAGGCAAATTTGTGCTGAGTGTGAGGAGTGATGGGTTAGTTGATGCAGATCCTATTGAGATGCTGTATTGACAAATTGTGGTGAATGGGAAGAATGTGTCTGTGCTAGCAAACTCAGGGTCTCCATATACTATAATCGGAGACAAGAATTGGGATGCACTGTTTGGAGAGGAGAAAATAAGTTTACAAGAACCTGACATAAATCTGGTTGGTTATGGTGTGAAGAAGATTGATGTTTTGGGATACTATGTGATGAGAATACAGTTTGAAGAGTGTGAAACTGTGGGAAAGGTGTATGTAGCCAGAAGAGGTGACAATCTTTTAGGGTGGAGGCAACAAAGAGACATGGGAATAACCTTGAATCCTAATGCCAAGGATAAGGTGATGGTAATCTGTGAAGAAGGATCTCCAGAAGGCATATGCACTGAATTTCCAAAGGTGTTTAGCAACGACCTAGGAATGTTAAGGAATTTTGAGCACAAGATTGTACTGAAAAGTAATGCTACAACTTTTGTTTCTAAAGTGAAGAGGGCTCCCCATATGATGTTGACGCCACTGAAACATGAGCTCAATAGGTTGAAAACAATGATGTGATCAAAGAGATAGAGTGTTCTGAGTGGTTGGCCCCGGTGGTTTTGGCACCTAAGGCTGGGGTTAATGAAATCCGCATGGGTGTGAATTTAAGAGGATTGAACTAGTATATTTGGGTTGATAGGCAACCGTTGCCAAATATTTTGGAGACATTGGCATTAATTAAATATGCTAGAATTTTTAGTGTAATTGACTTGTCTTCAGCGTACCATCAGATTATGTCGCATCCTGATTCCAGACATCTTACTTCTTTCGTGACTCCCATGGGAGTGTTCCGCTTCATTCGCATGCCATTTGGTCTTGCTTCAGCAGCGGCATGTTTCCAAAGGGTCATGAAGAAGGTTCTTGAGGGGCTGGATAAGGTACTATTCTTCGAGGATAACCTATTGGTCTACGGTGGTGATGTGCAAGAACGTGATGTGATTCTGCGGAAAGTGTTATGTTGTCTGCAGGAGGCGGGTTTGGAACTTAAGAAGGAGAAGTGTAAGTTCAGAGTGTCTACCGTTACATACTTAGGTCATACTATCTCTGGGGAAGGAATAAGTCCTAAATTGTGCGGGCTCCTGAACCCGAGAATAGGGACCAAGTGCTTTCTTTTCTTGAATTGGCAGAATTTTGCTCCAAGTTCATCCAGAACTTTGCTAGCATTGCTCAGCCCTTGAGGAGTTTGCTAAAAAAGGGGAGCCAGTTCATGTGGGCTGATGATTGTAATCAGGCCTTTAAGGCCATGAAGGAATGCATTGCAAAGTTGCCTACCATGGATCATTTTGATTCTAATATAAAGACAATTTTTTCCACTGATGCCAGTATTAAGGGTTTGGGTGCCGTTCTGGCTCAGATGGACCAAGGCAAATTTAAGACAGTGGCTTTGCCTCTAGTTCCTTGAAGGGGCAGAGGAGCACTACTCTGTTATCGAGAGAAAGGCATTGGCTGAGTATAGGGCTATCTTGCACTTCAAATATTTTTGTGGGGGTTGCCCTTTACGGTGGGATCAGACCATAAACCTCTCAACAGAATCTTCACTTGCAAGGATTTGGAGAATTTCCCTCACAGGATCAGAAGGTGGACAGAGAGGTTGCCTAACTATAATTTCGTAGTGGAATATAATCCTTGTTCCAAAAATTATGCAGCTGACTGTTTATCCAGATTACCGGCCAATGTGGGAAAGAGCATGTCTGAGGATGGGCTGGTGAATTGGGTGTGTGAACCAGCATTAAAGGACAGTGAGTGGGAACAGGCTGCAAATGATGTTGATTTGGAGAAACTTGAAGAATTCATTGTGGAGGGGCGGTCTGACAAGAAACATGTCCCTATGTCCTTAGAAGGGTTCTTTACTGTCAAGGATAAACTGTGAATTGTGGAGGATAAAATATTTAGGGGGGAGAGTTGTACCTCCAGGTGCCTTGAGAGAAAAGCTCATGAATTTGGATCATGAAGGTCATTTGGACAGGAGTGAAACTAAAGCTAGATTGCATGAATGGCAATGTTGGCCAAGGATGGACCATGAAGTGGAGGCAATGGTCAAAGACCATGATAAATCCAAAAAACCCATGCTTCTCCCTTGTCGCCAGTTGAAATCCTGGATGAACCATGGACTAAGTTAGCATTAGACATTGCTGGCCCCTTTGAATTGATCAACCAAAATGAGTGGTTTGTTATTCTTTTGGTGGATTATACATCCAAATGGGTGGTAACTAAGTGTACTTCTGTGATGAATACAACACACTAATTGAATTTCTTAAAGAATAATTTTCACGGGAGGGTATACCGAGTAGCTTGCTCACAGATAATGGGGTGCAGTTTGTATCCCAGGAGATGTCTGATTTCTTGAGTCAACTCTCAATTACACACCTCAAGATGGCTCTTTACTCTCCTCAAGCAAATAGTCTTGCAGAAAGCATGAACAGGCTGGTGAAAAGTTGTGCACAGCGTGCTCTCTTAAATAAAAGCTCATTACAAGATGTGTTGAGGGAGACTTAGTGGACTCATCTGGTTACGCCTAATGAAGTGAGATCCATTTCACCTTTTGCAGTACTGAAGGGCAGGAGACCTCACTGCAAGCTTAGCCCAGCTTGGTTAAAATTGAGTACAAGGTTGAAGAAGAAATGGTCTGAAGATTAAATTAAGCAATGCAGACTGGAACATCAGAATTGGTATACGACCAACCAAGCACTTCACTACGACTATAGCAGATAGCGACACAATGTATTATACTTACCAGTACAATCCAATGAGTTCAAATTGAACAGAAAAGCATCTACAATGACAAGTATGTGTCCTTTACTTGTCTTTATGCTCTGTTTTCCAGTTGTAGACAATGAAACTTCTGCAACACTAACAAGTGTCAAAATATGTTCACTTAAGAAGAAGGGTAAATGAATCACCTGCCCTTAGCATGCAACCCAACACTCGTGTGCCTCACCTGGTCCTGAAGAAAGCCCATAGACCCTGCGGGGCAAGGTAGGGCTGAAACATGTCGACCTTTCGAACCACGACCTCTAGAACCAAATGCGTTAGAACAGTAACTTTTCTAACACCGCACCACCACATCATTTTTAACCTTGCCCCATCTACGACAAATAAATACTGGGTCGTCAGATGTAGGTAATTTTAACCTCACTGTACCTCACCACTCACTTTCCCTAATCACTACTGTCAATACCAGTTGGTCTTCCTCCAGGTGGAGGAAAGCATAACAAAGAAACCCAATGATGATGCTTTTCACGTAACCATCTTCCTGCGGTGAACCAAGATATACCGCAACCAAGGTTAATTCGTGAATGAGGGTTTTTTTAGACAGACAAGAACCCTGACCCTGGTAATACACATGACAAGTGATTCATTCTTTTTTGATTACATGTTTGTCTATGATGACCACAGCACGTATGTGTTGTTGGATAAGCTTTTGGGAGGATGGCCAGAATGGCAAGGAAACATGAATTATTTAGACAAACAATAGCTCACAAACATTGCTGTCACCTGGCTCTGTTGCTTAACAAAACCAACTCTAACTGGCATTAGTACACTTGATTATTATCCCTTCCCATCTCTGATTTATATGCCCTAATTCGAATAAAATTAATAGTAATAAGATTAGTAATTAGAAAACCACTTTGTGACATTCCCATATGACAGTAAATTAATCTTTAGAGGGGGTTTCTCGAACTCCTCCTCTCCATGCATATGTAATCTTTTTAATTAAAATGCCCATACCAACTCCTGTAACTTATTGAAGAATGGTTATTTCCCATAAATAAAAAGGCACATCCTGTTCTGTCTAGAAAACAGACAGCACTGAAATTAATCTTTATAATAAGGATGTTCCCCATTTTTCTTGTTGGGTGGTCCATATTATTTCAGGTAGGACAAGGATTTATTTCTCTGGGATGTTCCTCTTTTGATAGCCTGACAAAACCCAGTAATGAAGCAATAGGAAGATTCTTTACTAAGGAGAAGAAGCCCTCGACAATATAGTCATTGGGTGAGAATTTAAGTTAGTGAATGAGTAAAGACCAATTAAAGAGATCAAATGCATTGGGTGAACAATGTCAGAGAACTGGCCTATAAGTATACATTATCCATCCACTAATGAAACAAAATGGATTCTGAAAAGAGGACAGATAGTTCTTATGAAGATGAGTTAGAAATGTGTCACAGCTTATTGTTCCCAACACACAAATACTTTTTATCTATTTTCCTATCTTTCTCTGCCTCCTTCATCCTTTTCTGCCTTTCTCTCTCTTGCTCTGGGTCTGATGTAGAAAAATAATTCCTGGTCCCCAACAAGGAGTGCAGGTGCCCAACCTTGCTATCATCAGCACACACGAAGCACAAGATTTGAGTTGCACAAGCTAATAAAAGATAGCAAACATGGCGTTGGTGGCCTGTTTAGGGGCACACGCAGGGTTTCCAGTTGCAAAGAAGATCCCTTTACCACCAAACTTTTGGGATTAATAAAACAGACCTAAGAGAGAGGGTACTAGAGCAAGAGGACAAGTGAGGAGACAAGAGAAAACGAGGGTACATGAGAAATTGTCTATAATGGATTAGTGTTAATGAACAACAGATAGATTTGTTGCACAACTAAATCCAGAAGAATTCAAAGTACCGAAAGTGAACGCTGAGTATGAAAATTGCATGATGAAGCATTAATGAGAGATCCGGCAAGGCAGAATTGAGAACTAGCAGGCAAAGCCGGGCTGGGGTTCAGGTAACAAGACCCCAGCTGCTTGCTGATACCTGTTTGGTTGATCTTTGCCTTGTTTAATCATTCAAATAATAGGAACAATGTAAACTGGGAGATATCTCCCAGTTCTGGCGATCTGAAGACATGTTGTCCATGTCTTCTGTAGTGATCACAAGACGCTTCAAGATAACTTAACTTGGCTTTGAATATAGACGCAGGTACTCTCAATACGTGGTGCCCCCTTCCCCAGTCAGTAGGCAACTCTGGAGAATGAAACCCCACACAGTAACCTTTTTTTCAGGAATACAGAACCATAGAATACCCGTGCATTATGACAGTGATGCAAGGGCATGCAACTACATTATAACACATCCCCTTCCATTACCACCGAACAGATGCAAAAGTGCTTAAAAGGCAAGTAAAGGGGTACAGGGAGAAACAAAGTTACTTACGGAAACAAGGACAATATATTACACTAAAAATATGTTAATAAAATACTGTTGCCAAATAGAGCAAGAACAACAGAGTGAGTGCATGCAAAGTCAATAGGCACATGAAGTACAGAAACTCAGTCTAACAGACTAATAAAACTTCATTGAACATCGTCATGTGAATACATGGGTGATCTTCTTGGTCTCTGAATCCTGCTGATACAAACACCATTATTAATGTTAGTGCTGGAATGGATACCTAGCCTAGCACAATCAGAACTTTCAAACCGACTGTTGGTGTCACATGCTTTTACCACCTCCTCATCTCTCATTAACATGCATCCACTACAACCATCACCCCTATCTTCCTCCCTCCTACACTCTTGTGCACTATATTTGGCCACCCTTCTCAAGTTCCAGCGGTCACCGTTTAATAGAACCACTTGTCACTTAAAGACCTCTGTTGCCTTAAAAGGCTCTAGGAACCTATTCAAACGTTTCTTCACACATCCTGATTTCATCTTGACCTAATCACCTGGCAAAATTCTAGGTTTGAATGTTTGAGTTCATTCACACTTACAGCTCATGCCCTCAATCAAATCCCACATCCATGAAGGATTGAGTTTGGAAATGGGTTTTTTACCCCTCATTAAGCAAAAGGGAGTTTTCCCAGTAACTGTGTTTTCTTTTATGCGATACGCCCACACCAGATCTGAAATCATGACCTCCACATCCAACCTGTTGACTTCAGCAATTTGCAGGGCCCCTTTAATCATGCGATTAGCTCTTTCCATGATTCCATTAGCACGGGGATTGTACAGCACAGTACGCGAATGTCTTATACCACATGACTCCAGAAAATCTCTCATCTCTGCAGTGTCAACTGCGTGTCATTATCATTGATTAGAACAACGGGGAAACCTTCTTCATGAAATAATTCTCCCAATATCCTTATGGTTGTTCTGATAGAGATCTCAGACATGAATTTGACCACAAACCATTTAGAATAGACGTAAAATCACACCATAGCAAAACTCCTTCCACGCCCCAAACACGACATGGGTCCAATAAAATCCACACACACACTATGCCAAGCACTTTATGATCACAAATACTGCCTAAATCTGATTGTACACCGACTTTTAACCTCTTCTCGCTTTCTTTACATGCAGAACAATGCTCCACCCACTCTACAACATCACTGACCATCGCCAGCCACCAAAATTCCATCCTTAATCATTTTTTAGTAATAGTCTGTCCCAAATGTGCCTTGTGAGCAATATCAAAAAGTCTTTTACGCACCCCATTGGGTGGGACAATTTTGTCACCCCGCATGAACATCTTACCGTCATGTTCAGAAAGTTCTTCCAGTATTTTCCCATAAGGTCACACAGAGCTGGGTAATGCACTCTCTCTTTACCCCCCATTCCTTATCATCTCAATCATGCATTTCAACACATTGTCATTAATCGTGGCACAAGACCATTCAACTTCACTCACTACTCCTTTACTCCACTGAACATTATCATCAACACTTATTACAGCTCCTTCCCTTTCATTGCGAGCCATTCCCTTTTCATCCAGACTTTCCCAATCAAGTGACAAATGTGAAAGACAATCAGCTTGAACATTTTTCCAATCAGGAATATACTCAATGCAATAATTGTACTCTTGCAGATGTGAGGCTAATCTAGCTAATCTTGCTGAACCTTTCCCAGTCCCCCGGGTGATAGAATTTTCAAAAGGGGTTTGTGATTGGTACGTAATATGATGTAGCACCCCACACATATGTGTGGTAATACTCTATGCCTCACTTTGCTGCCAGGGCTTCTCTCTCAATGACAGCATAGTGTCTCTCAGTCGTAGTTAAGGAGCACAAGGCAAAAACAACAGTCTGCTCTACGGAACCATGCATTTAAGACAAAACACCCCCTATGCCCATGGCACTGGCATCCACTGTAATGATTGGGGTTTTTTTGTTTAATCTTAAGGCAACAGTATGTTAGCATTGCACACTTCATCCTTAATCTGTTGATAACACTTTCATTGTTCACACTTCCACACAAAATGTATATGCATAAGCACTTTCAAATTCTCTGTCTTGCTGGCAACATTTTAGACAAACTTGGAGTAGTACTCTATTAGTCCCAAGAAACGACGTAACTGTTCTTTGTCTTTAGGTGGTGGAGCAGATGTCATTGACAACAGCAAATCTATTTTAGGTTTGACTCCTTCTGCAGCTAAGGTATGCTCAATATACTCAATCTCTTCCACCAGAAATTGACATTTTTCTTAGCTCAATGCCAAACCAGAATCATAGAGACACTCCAAAGCAAACCTCAAGGGGACATTATGATTTTCAACTATATCACGAAATGCCAAAATTTTATCCTGGAATTAGATAAAGTTGTACAAACCCTTAAAAACCTCAAGCATCATCCTCTGGAAGATACTAGCTGCTGAAGACAAACCAAACAGCATCCTGGTAAATTGTTAAGTGCCTTCCATGGTGATGATTGTCATCAAGGACTTGGACTTACTGTGCAGGCGTATCTGGTGATATGCATGTTTATGGTCTAGTTTTGAAAAAACATTTGCCCTTTGAATAACAAGATCAGTTCATTGATGTTTGGCAATAGAAAACTATCCGCTGCAATGTTTTGATTTAATCCTCTTAAATCAATACAAAATCTCCATTTACCATCCTTTTTCTTTGTGATGACCACCGGTGATATGCAATCAGATGCTTCAACCTGTTCTATCACCCCACTCTCAAGCATTTCACTCAGTATTACTTCACTTCCTCCTTAACCAGAATGGGTACTCTTCTCACCTTATGTTGGACCGGAATGATCCCTTGCCTCAATTGTTTCTCATGAACATAGCCTTTCAACTCACCCATTCTTTTCCAAATATAACCTTTGCCCCTTGTAAAATGTCCTCCAATGTTATATCCTCCGCAATCAGAACCTCCGTAGGAGCATGTGGATTAATAATGATCTGCAGATCATTCTGATGATACCACCCCAAAATTGGAGGTCCAGATTCAGCTACAAACACTTTGCCCTCATGCACCTGTCCTTGAACACAATGTCCGTGCGTACACACAAGATTATATCAATTTCTTCGCCTTGGTGCCCACCCGGGTTAATATTGTTAGGTAACAAACGCAAAGATGGCCATTCTTGTAAAAGCATTTTTTTAAGGAATGATGGTATATAATGAACCAGAATCCACCATCTTCGCCACAACTTTGTTCCTGATGGTAAATTCAGCCTTAGGTCTATGAGTTCTGCCCGTATTTCCATGTGTCTCATAAACATCATTGACACACAAAACTCTGTCCGTGGAAGCCTCAACAAACAAACCTGGACTCTCTTCTATCACCATTGCTACTTTTCCTTTGACATAATCTTTGTTTCTGCACATCCTGGCAAAGTGACCTTTATGCCCACACTTGCTATACTCCTTCCTCAAAGCAAAACAGTTCCTAGACTCAGATGAGCGATAGTTACTGCCACATCTGTTGCAATTTTTACTAATGGTTCTACTACCACTGATAGGTTTAGATGTAAACTTGGATGGCCATTTTGATGTCACAGCAAGATCACCATCCAGCAATGATGCCTCCCCAGAATCTTTAACTTTTTTTTGTTCCTTCTCCATCATGCAGTGTTCAGACTGTTCCACTACCTTGGCTATTTCTACAGCATCTTTTAAAGAAGGGTCCTTCATGGCCCATAACCACTCTTGCATTTTTTGACTAAATGATTAATTAATCCCTGATCATCTCATCTGTCATGGCTCCAAACTTGCACTTGACAGAAAGTTCCCCTAACCGTATTATTAACTCATCCACTGTTTCTCCAGACCTTTGTGGTTGAGTATAAAATGTATATCTTTGCATAACAACATTGGTACTCTTAGCAAACCTTAGCTCCAACCTAACCCTAGCTTATGCATGCACATCTTCAGTGGCCCTTCCTGCCTTATTAACAGATTTGGGCAGGTATTTAAAAATGTGCTGCCTTCTTTACCCAAAGAGCTTAGCAATATGGCTCTTTTCCTATTAGAGCTGAATTCCAAACCATCCAGTGCCTCCAAATAATTGTCAAAAATGTCCACCCACTCTTCCCACTCTATTGACAGTGCTCCTGGTTTTGCCAGAAATTGTAGTGGTGGGCTTATTAATGATATCTTCATGACAAGGTTTGAACCCATGAATTTCCAATACGTGCACACCCACACAGAGCTATACAATTCAGAATTTCCCAATGCAGGAAACACCCACAGTTAATACTACCGCAAACTTTCCACCTTGTCTTATTTTCCTGCAAAAGAACATTAATTATGAATAGACATGAGTTCTGAACTGTTTTTCTGTATATTATTGTGGATAAACTTTGTCTTTACACTTCGTTTCTTCAGGTGCGTATTCGGGAACCTGTCTCCTTTGACTGTGACGTGCGGACTAATTCCTTGATATGGCACTCACAATGCCGCAAATGCTGCCGAAATGCTGTTGTTAAACATAAACAAACACTAGGTGGCGCATAGGTGCTGCAGGAGCCCTGTTAAAGAGAAGTCCTCCTGGTTTCCTTGGAGATGCTCAAGAAGATGCAAGCCTTGTCTTCACTGACACGTCTTCAGTAGCGCGTGTAGTGACCACGGAGATGCTGCCCTGGAAAAACGTGCTTATGAACAATGCAGCACACAGCGCTCAAGCCAATTTCAAACAACACGCTGATAAGAGAAATGTCATTGGCAGCTGGGCCTTTATACGTGTACGGTCTATGAAGCCTAAATGGCACTCATTACTCATGCGCATCAACTTTGACAGTTGCGCTGCCGCATTAACTCCTCAAGCCCATTCAAATATCCACACACTTGTTTTCAATGATGCAGCAGCTGTAGAAGAAGCGGTAAATAATGCCAACACAACACACGTATCCTGCTACTCGCCACTAACGTTAATAATAAAGCTGCGTTTGTATCGCATAAAACAGTTCCACACAGCCTGACACACTCAAAAGTGGCACTCCTCTGTCTTCATGGTAGACAAGGCACAAGCTGGGCCTAATCCTATTTGTTATTTGAATGTGAGTTTGCGGCATCCACGATTCAAGAGAGTCCTCTTCTCGCCTGCTGCACTGACAATTGTTGCCAAAAATGTAGTAATCACAAGAGGCTCCAAGATAACTCAACTTGGCTTTTAATATAGACTCAGGTACTCTCAATACGTGGTGCTCCCTTCACCAGTCAGCAGGGAATTCTGGAGAATGAAACCCCACACAGCAACCTTCTTTTCAGGAATACAGAACCATAGGATGCCCTTGCATCACGACAATGATGCAAGGGTATGCAACTACAATATAACATCTTCAGATCGCCAGATCTGTGTAACCTGAAAGATAGCTCTGCTGCCTAAACCCAGGGCATGTAACTTTTTGTTATTAGAAAATTATAATTTATCAATTGTGTCTATCCCAGTTAATCACAGGGTTAATTATTGAAATGTCCGAAATGGAAAATATTTGAATAGCAACCTAGACGCATGAGCAATGCCATTTCCAAAATGGGGGCTGATAGGGCTTATGGGTTAATATTATCCTTTTACACATAAGTGAGTCCAATCAAAACCCACCCTATATTTAATTCTCTAACTTTTGATACAAGAGGAACAATCACCCCCCTCTCCAGTCAATGCACATACATTCTATAGTCATCCTATATATGCATCGAGCTTTGCATTGGGTGGGCCAGCTTTCCATAACAATCTTCCCTTACATTGCAGAGAGAGAGAGAGACCTAACAGAAGGGCTTCGTTGTCGATGCTGCATCCTTCGAAGTGCTCTACAATTTTTGTAAAAAATAAGTGGTAATTTGACAAACTGGGTTTACGTTGTCTTACGTTTAGGCAATTGAAGACATACAATAAACCAATGAGTCCAGACAATTCTGACCAAATAATAGCTGCAGATCATGTTTTTTCCAATGGATTGGAAAAAGTGGCAAGTGGAAGATGGCAGCACGTTGGCAGGTGCAGTTGGGGCACATAGAATTGTACTCTGGGTTAAATTTATAAATTGCACTTGGGGTAATGTAGCTCCTGGTGAGGAACTGCTAGTTCATCTAAATTCTCATTTAAGGGGCACTCCATCTGTTCACATATGTCTGCCAGTGGTCTTTCCATTTAATTTTTTGGGGATGAGAGCCCCCACTCTTTCAAAGAGAAACCTGTGGTAAGCTTGCAGAAATACACTGAAATTATAGTACAATGGATTAGATGGGTAGTGTCTGGCACATCTGGGCACTCCTTTCATCATTTTGTCATTGCTCTATGTACCAGTGTTCATCTCTGAGTACACATAATGGATCTCTGAAGGTTGGTCCCGATGGCTGCAAGTGATTTGAGTTTGGAAAATAGAGCTCTAGATGTTTTGATTTCCGATTTTCCCACTGCTTAAACCCTCTCTCATATGCAGGTCCTGCTTTCAGTTCTACTTTTTGAATACTTATCGTTGGCCAATGTTAGAGCTGTATCCCCATTGATTTCATAGCTCCCTTCCTACCACCAGAGTGCACTGCACTCCACCGGTGTAGCATCAGGAGTTTTAATATCAACCGGTTGGACCATATGTAGTACAACCCTTCATCTTCCGACTGCTTCCCTTTAATTAGTACATAAGGGTTTTAGTGTCAGGGTCTAGTCAATGAACTGCATGTTACAATTGGGCTGCTACAAATTACCTGTGGCGATCAGGAATTGTAAAACCCCCTCTATCCCAGTCTCTGGTCAGTGTCTCCATTTTAAAACAAGCATTGGCATAGCCAATAGGTCTCGCCTTTGGGACCTTATAAGTATTTAGCCATGCAGCACATTATACTGGGTGCTACAGTATCTACTGCAGCAGTCAGGTGGCAACTCCAAACACTGTTTTCAGAATAGTGCAGTAAGCGTGCCCAACAATAGAATAACTTTCATCTGATGTCGTATTGTAAGGGTGAACATTGCACAGCTCTGGTTTTACAGCCAAAAGTACAATAAATTCAAGAACTCGTATGCCCCAGAGGCCACCTACGGAACAGCCCATAGACTATCTGTAACCAGTAGTTCAAGGTACCTGCCTAGGCTCAACCTAAAAAAATACTGCAGTATATAGGAAAGGATCCACTCACCACAATGTAGACGAGAGACGGACATGCCTCCTCTTAGCCTCCCTTATTCAGCTGAGCACAGCAACTTTAAAATGCATCTCTCCTTGGACCACCTAAAATGCACGAGCCAAAGACTTGGCATTTTAGGATGTGCAAGCTTTATTAGTCATCACAGTCTGCGAACACAATTGATAAAGTGAGTGCCCTCGCTCTGGACTTTCCCAACCTGCGCACACTCACAGGCCAACAGGGTTCAGCAAGCGACCTGTACATGCTTGTGCTGTGCAAGCCAGCCGAGCACACAGGGCACAGGAAATGGCATGCAACATTCAACCTAGTCATCTGTGGCAAACGAGGACACCAAGTGATGTCCAGCCTTCTGCGCCTCCATTCATGTTAACATATCAGAGCCATTGACATATGGTCCTCCGTCTTCACCCTACCCATAATTAGCAGCAAAGCATCACAAGCATCACATTACCCTGGTCACCGCTGGCAGCAAGGCACTGCCCGTGACGTACAACCCTTGCATTTTGGGTAGAAGGGCCCTGCAAGCTACAATACAACAATCACCCTGGCCATCTCGTGTAATTAGAGTGCAAGTGAAATGTACCTCTCACCCAGGCCCTTCCCAGAGCACAAAACACAGAAAAATATTTTTAAAGTACCCACCACGCCTGCAGCAGAGCTTCCTCCAAATAGGCGTGTGACAGAGGAGCTGGAGTGCACAGAGCCCGCCCCCTCTCTGATGGCTCTTCCCTGGGGACATTCTGTCTGTGCGAAGAGGGGCAGCAGGGGTATTGCTGTACACCAAACACTATTTTGAAGAGCATGGGGCCTTTGCCTATGATCACCGGAAATCAATGGATCACCAGAAGCCTCACGTACACAAAGAGGTGTTGTGGTGAATAACACGAGAAAGTCTTGATGGGTGGATGAGGGGAGGCGTAGCTCACTTTGTGTGAACGGGTTGGGGACTCGAAAGGCCGTCAGCTGAGCTGAGTGTGTTTAGATGGAAATGCCTACCATCCAGAGCAGCAGACTCTGCCGAGATTAAAAAAAAAAAAAAAAGAACACCGATTCTAGAAAATCAGAGACACAGGAAAAGAAAAGTCACATTTGAGTCTAACAAAAAGAACCTACCATGCCTGAAGTGGAGACTCCTCCAAATAGGCCTGTGACAGGGGAGCTTAGAGTGCACGGAGCCCACCCCGTCACTGATGGTTGTTCCCGGGGAACATCCTGTCTGTGCGAGGAGGGCGGCAGTACCAACACTATTTTGAATAGGTTGGGGCATTTGCTTACAATCAATGCAAGCCCCGCGCACACAAAGAGGTGTTGTGGTGAATAAATAAACCAGCCAAGGAAAAAAGCCTTGCTTATACAGACTCATTAATGCAACTCCACTCCACCACTTACAAAATCGGCTGACAACGTGCTTGGCTGAATTGTAGGTCCACGTCATCCCCGCCGACACAAATCATCATGTGTAAAGCCCTCGCACCACTCTTTCAAACCAAGATTACCACTGTATACCCAGACGTCATCGGTAAGTTTACCTGACCTCCATCGCCACTCTGCTACGCCACTTCATTCGAGGTGAAGAGATTCTTGGAGGTTGAGGAAGGTTTGGGGCGGGTGACCCCATCACGTCTGTTAATAATTTAAAGTTAGATGTCAATGAGAGATATCGACAGGACAGAAAGAAAGAGAATGAGCTGCCCAGGAGAGAAGGAAAACAAGCGCGCGCGCCTCGCACGGCAGCAGGGGGAGGGGGGAGAGGAGGGAGCCTGCACGATTCACTTGCGGGAGTGAGCGGCGCCAAGAGCGATAATTGCTACCATATGGCGCCGCTCGCTCCCGCAAGTGAATCGCCAAACGTGCACGCGTTGCCATTGAAGGCAATGGAACGCGTGCACGTTTTAGGCTGAAAAGCCGAATCGATGGCAAAAGGTCTTTTTGCCTATGCAGCGCATGCGCGCTGCGTAGGCGAGACCTAAAAACGAGTTATCGTAGCACATACCAGCTGCCATCATGGCTTTACATTTTGTGAGGACGTCCACCTTTGGTTTGTAGAAACAATATTGGAAAGCATACAAAAACAACTGGACTATGATAGGGCCAGATGCACAGAACTGATTTTCAAAAAGTGGTCGCAAATTGCACACAATTCAATTTTTATTTTGGGAACTGGCCTATGTATTAATAGGTTGGTTCTCAAAATCACCATCAGCCTTGGGTCAAAGTTAAACCTACCTCATCAATTTTCATGAGGCCAGACACACTTTGTGACTCACTCCAATTGGATGTCATCACAGGAATGGTGGCCTGCTGGGATCAGCAGATCACTATGTCTGTGATCGCATTTAAATAAAGTAAAGATTTTTAAAAGCAGCCATTGTCCTCCATAAAATGGCCCTGCATTTAAGAAATGCAGACCCTGGATCACTGGACCACTGGTTACTCCCAAACAAACTTTTTTTCTCCACTCACAAAGGGACCCTTCCACTTTGCAAATGGGTTATCAGTTCGATTAAGGAGTTAGTAGCCTACCAATGGTATGGAACCAAAATTGTGGTTGCAAACTATTAACACACAGCATTCTGGATCACTATTTGGAAAGGATAACACACCCCTTCCAAATTACAATTCGTCATGCATTTCTGAACCCATTTTGCAGTTTGGTAAGTGCTTACCAAATAACAAAATGGGTTTAGTACATTTAAAAAGCCATTTAGCAGTTGCAAACCCTGTGATATAGAGAATCGCAGGCATTGCAACTGCTAAATGGTTTTGCACATCTGGCCCCTAGTCCTATCAAGAGCAAACATAGCTTCCACCGAAAATAGGAGTATAATCCATTTTCCACATTTCTCTGTAAACAATTTAATAAACTTTGTTCTCTAAAACAGTGCTTCTGCTGGGACAAATCTTGCTACCAGCTTATTAAATGTTTTGGGAGCCTCTCCCTTGTTATGCAGTCTGTGTCTAGTGTATTAAATCTCGTAATTGCTCCAGTTAATACTTCACTGTAGACTCTCCAAACTGGTCCCCAATATCTAATGCCATCTGCAAATGTACACGCGACTCAGTCAAGTATGGGGGAATATCATCTGAAAAGAAGGAAACAATGGGCTTCACCTCTTGAACAGTTATTTCTTTCTCTTTAAATGCCATTCTGCATTCCACTGCAGTTGTCTCCACATTTGAAGAAAACAGCAGTGGGGAGAGAGAAAATCCTTGTATCTTAGACCGCGCTCAAAGAATGGTGAACTGCAGCTGAGCCAGTATATAGTTCTCACTCTGATCAGGTACTCTCTAAAACCCTGATGTCTCAGCAGCCACAAAAAATGTACACTCACAGCAGCAGACAAAACACTCTCAAGGTGTCTAATGTGGCTTAACAAATTACGCTTGTGCCACATGCCACGAGCACTCCTATTTGAGCACAGAATCGATATGTTTTGTGTAGAGGGAACACTAGCTCTGCTTTCTCATACTTTACCATAAGAGAAAGCAGGATCAGCAACTTTGTCTGGCCAGTAAAATAGCCACTTATCAGTTTAAAACTTTGATATATGGATATTGAAGAAGGCGGTGTGCACTCCTCAATATTAAATAGTAAGAAGAAGAAGATGAGAAGAAGAACAATATTAATAAGAAGTTCAGCACAGTATTTTTCCTTTGAGAATTGTGTAAACTAATGTTTGGCTGTGTGTGTTACTTAGTAATAGTTCTGTTTTGTGAGGCCTAAGCCTAGAAAGATTGTGAAACCTGACCTCAGATATAGCACTGATGGCTAAAATATTACACATGTAATATTTGCGTAACAGATGATATAGCTCTACTGACTTAGGCTACAGCCTGTAAGGTCTATGTAATCCAAGCACTGATGTATGAGTGTAGAGCCCTTATCTCATTTTTCACTTAAAGGAATAGCTCTTCTGACTTAAGTCAGAGCCCTTGTGTTGGACTTGGCCATCTCTGCAGGGTCACTCCTAAACCTTTTGCATTCACCCTCCTATTTTTAATAAATTTGTTTATTTGGCCATAGGACTCTTTGCACGTTACCACTGCTAACCAGTGCTAAAGAGTTTGTACTCACTCTTTAAATCATGGTGAAATTGGTTAACACTCAATTGTGTCATTTAATTTACTTGTAAATCCTTAGTAAACTGGTAATACATGGACCCAAGCCTGTAAATGTAATGCTACGTGTGGGCCTGCAGCACTTTTTGTGCCAACCACTTAAGTAGCTTTTTTAAACATATCCCAGGTCTGCCATTGCAGCCTGTGTGTGCAGTTTTAAACTGCGATGCGACCTGGCACAAAATAAACCTTTTGCCAGGTCTAAAACCTTCCTTTTTAATACATATAATTCACTCTGAGGGTAGGCCCTGAACAACCCTTGGGGCAGGGTACATTGTAATTAAAATGTTGGACACGTACTTTTAAGTTTTGCATGTCTCTCAAATTTATTTTTCACTACTGTGATGCCTACCTGTCCCATAGCGTAACATTACTAAATGCTAACTTTTGATTGGGAGTAGGTAGGAAAGTCAAGTTTGGTGTCTGAGGAATTGTAATATAAAATTCTCTTTAATCGTAAAAAAAGGATTTTAAGTCACAATTCTGAAAATGCCACATTTAGAAAGTTGACATTTTCTTCCATTAACTATTTGGTGCCTGTAGCCTGTTTCTGAATCACATGACAAGGTGTAGTCGGCCTTTGTGTATTCCTCTCAGACAGCATCACAACAGAGAGTCTGAGTGCTGACAGGGTGAACCATCTCTGACTTGATAGGGTGGGGGAGCTGTCACCTACCGCACTTGTACTCCAAAGGCACTGGCACAGCTCACACTCAAAGAACTTGACACTAGCCTATTGTGCCCCCAGACAGAGTGGGACCAGGGCAGGGAGATAGAAAATTCCTGACACATCTGTAGGGGTAAACTCCAGAAGCTTCTCCTACTTCAAAGTGGGCACCAGATATACATATTTGTCCCTCAGACCCACCTTTCAGATCAATTCTGGACCTGTGGAAGACTCATTAAAAGTACTACTCTGCTGTCCTGTTTCCTGAGTAAGAAGGACTCGACCTGCACCTTGATCCCAGGACCACCAGAGTGACTCCAAGGGCTAGTTGGATGGCTGACTGGAGACTCAGGGACAGTAAAGGTTCCAACCATCTTGAACCCTGCACCTGGACTCCACCTGCTGTGAGTCATATCCCCCTAAGTAGTCTCTCTCCAGTCCTGGACCCTTGGAAGTAGGGATTAAGGTGGCCTCACAGCCCAGGTGTGGTCCCCATCAGAAACAACACAGTGCAATGCAGCCCGATGCAGCCATTGCAGCGTGACACAACTCGCATTGCAGCCCTTACAGCTCCTCGTAGGAACCAACACAGCATGCCACAACTCGATGCAGACCTCGCATTGCAGCCTTCACAGCTATTCATTGAAACCGACGCAGCGCAAAGCAACGTTGCGCAGGACTCAGCATCGCTCCTAAGAACCGCCAATGCACAGTGCAATGCTCCTCATCAAGGACATCAGCTACAATTCCCAGCGGGCCTAATCTGGCCCCTGTAACCGTCCCATGCTCCATCGCAGTCATCCTGAGTGTGTGACTTTGTCCCAGTCTGCTGCAAACAGATAACGCTGTGTACTTCTAAGCATTATTTTTTTCTAAATCTTTAAAATTTCATATCTTCTGTTTTACTTATTGGATTTTTGTTGTTTTCGTATCAAATATTTTATTAAAATTTTCTTCATTTTTCAAAATTGGTGTGGGCTTTTCCTTGTGTTGTGTTTTCACTTTATTACTGTTTGAGTGCTGCATATATACTTTACACATTGAAATATAAGGTAGGCCTGACAGCTTTTGTGCCAATCTACCAGAGGGTTAAGCACAGGTTGATTTAGTGACTTTTGTGGTTCACCCTGCCAAGAATTGTGGTTGG
This sequence comes from Calotriton arnoldi, assembly GCA_963921515.1. Lineage (NCBI taxonomy): Eukaryota > Metazoa > Chordata > Amphibia > Caudata > Salamandridae > Calotriton > Calotriton arnoldi. The sequence goes on along the minus strand of CAWUFW010000755.1, from coordinate 3,521,413 downwards.
TGCTTCAGAAGGGCTCACCCCCCCTCAACCAACAACCCAATCTCTCACACCAAGATCAGTAAAACCTGTTTTTTTCTGAGAGAGTACTAAGCCTGTAAATTGTGTGTCACCGCAGTTCATCAATTATTATTTTTATTATTATTTTTGGGGAGATAATGGGTGGAGTTTGGGTTGACCCTGTTGGAACAGAAAAGTCCTCTGCATAGTAACAGACATGCACTCCTGCCCTGAGGGCCCAACTGTACTGATGTCTACATACCTGATGCTGATTTTTGTTGACATAGGTAAATACTGTGCATGCGTGTGTGCAATGACATGGGCCTGTCTCACAGATTGTGGTCTTGTTGGACCAGAAGGGGCACCAAAAGTGCTACCCTCATAGTGACATTCTACGTTTGCAAAGTAGATGTGTACTGGAACAGAACCTCTGACTTTAAGATGTCACAATGCACTGGAAATAACAAGAGGAGGCAGTAGCCATAAGCACACTAAAACGTCTCTACATGCAATGAACATGCACTACCTTCAGTTATACATGCTTACAGGATTCATCAGCAGTTCGGCATGAGAGCAGAATAACCAAAGTCACAGATTGGAGTGTGGCAATCCTAGGAATAAACTTGAAATACAGATTGTAGTTATTGGCACTCCCAGGGATAATCTCGAAACATTGGTTGGAGTTACTTGCACTCTACATGATACATTTGGAGCAAAGGTTGGAGTTACTTGCACTCCTAGGGATACACTCGGAGCAAAGATTGGTGTTACTTGCACTCCTAGGGATACACTCTGAGCAAAGATTGGAGTTACTTGCTCTCCTAGGGATACAATCGAATCACAGGGTGGGGTACAAGGTTGATGCATATATCAAAGACTCTGAAGTGCTTTCTGTAGGTACTACTGTTCATAAGAGAAACACACGACTAAAATCTTTAATCCATGTGTGGTGACAGTTCTAGCATCAAGGTTGTAGGAACGGTCCGGAGAATAACACAAGAAGGGCTGGAGCAAGCCACAGAGAAGACATTAAGGAAAAGTCTATAGTCTTTGAAGACGGGGAAACTTGGTCCTGTTTACTACTGTAGGAGGTTTAGTGTGCACTAACCAGATATCAAGTACTTAGCCTAGTTCTTCCACTTCACTGAAGTTAGAAGATCTCGAGTCTTTGACTCAGGGAGTCGTGGGGGGTCCAGAGTAGCTGTGCAGGAGGGAGCAACGAGGAAGACGTCAAGGGAGTGGGTGCCACAGATGGACTTGTGTTGGGGGAACATGAGTTATAAGGGTACTGATAGGAAACATCGATCATGAGGATACTGGGGAAAAAATATCAGTCATGAGGGTGTTACAGGGGACATCAGTTATAAGGGTGCTGGGGGAACATTGGTCATGAAGATGCTCGGGAAACAGTCACGAGGGTGTTGAGAGAATATCAGTTATAAGAATGCTGGGGAAACATCAGTCATGATATCATAGTGTGCCATAGGGTACCAAAGGGGTAAAGCAACATGAGATATGCACGCTAGACTACTACGCAGAGGATGCAAGATGGGGTTGTGAAAGAGAGGAAGCAGGAAGGGGTTGTTGCACAGAATACTGTCTAGTGATCAGTAGGAGTGAACAGATTTATTTTACCCTGTGTCACTGGAATGAGTCCTAAAGGCTCAATCACCTTTTTAAAGCTTGCACTGATGTGTGCTTAACTCACCCTTGGCCTGTATCAGTTAGATGAGAGTTCTGCGCAACACAGGAATAGTGACTCTGCATTGGGTGTATGCATGCCTGCAAGGAATACAGTCCACAAGAAATGTAGTGCTGTGCAGTGCGAGAGCAATTAAAACATGTGATCGGTGTATGTGTGCTTGCAAAATATGCAATAGATGAAGGGTGAAGTGTTGTGCAGTGTGCTCATGGTCAGTGTGTGTGCATTTGCAAATAGAACACCATGGTACAATACAGAGTAGTTACAGTCCTGAACAGTGCGTGCAGACTGAATGAGCATGCTGAATGTATGTGTGTCTGTAGTGGGACAATGCATGAAGGTAACAGTGCGGGACAGTATGTGTGCTGTGTTTTTACACTGAGTATAAGTGCTCTGGCAACGGTAGATTACATGAAGGACCCTGGGTTTGATTTTGGGAAGGCCATACCTTCATGGTGAATGTTAGACCTGGCATCTTTTGGCGTGGTTTCCCCTGTCTTTTTGCCTCTGACCTCCTGTTTTTGACTGTGAGCTGCATTTCGTTTTATCTGGGGTTAGGACTCTGGGTACTTTACCACTGGTGATCAGTACTAAAGTGCAAGTGCTCTATGTAAAAAATGTAATGATAATTGTTTTCTCCATGATTGGCATATTTGATTTGCTAGTAAGTCCCTAGTACAGTGCACCATGTGTGCCCAGGACCTGTAATTCAAATGCTACTAGTGGGTCTGCAGCACTAATTGTGCCACCCACATAAGCAGCCCTGCAAACATGTCCCAGGCCTGCCTCTGTGTGTACAGTTTTAAGCCACCACTTCGGCCAGGCACAAACCTTCCCTTTTATGACATGTAAGGCACCCCTAAGAAAGGCCCAAGGTAGCCATATGGGCAGGGTGCAGTGTATTTAAAAGGTAGGACATCTACTGTTGTGTTTTACATGTGCTTTTAGTGAAATACCGTTAATTTAGTTTTTCAATACAGAAAGGCCTCTTTCTCTCAAAGGTTTGCCTTGGAGCTGCCTTGTAACATTTCACAAGTGTATCTTCCAATTGGGAGCTGATAGAATATTGGAGTTTGGTGTCTCTGGACTCACACCTTAAAAATATATCTTTAAGTAAAGTTGGTTTTTAAATTGCAGGTCTGACAATGCCACTTTTGTTGCCCTAAGTGGGAAGGGTATGCCCAGACGTCAGTCCCGTGCTCACTGTGCCACAAGATTCAAGCTAGTCTGGCTGATATGGGGTGATACCCCGAAACCGTTCCAAGGATGCTTGTTTTTGGTCCAGGGAGGACCTGGCTTGTCAGTTTGGACTGGACTGTCCCCATGAGGAGCAGGGTCAAGACTGATTTGCATATGGCTGTGTCCGAACAGGGGTGGCGTGGTGGGCAAAGAAACGCTGGATTAAACCCGGATCTTTTGACTGGGGGTGAATGTTTGCATTGTTCAGCATTCCGTCCATCATCTGTTCTTTTTGCTTTTGTCGCCCTAAGTGTTAAGGTCATGCCCAGACACTGGTTTCAAGCTAGCCTGGCTGATGAGGGGTGATACCCTGAAACCATTCCCAGGATGCCTGTTTCTGGTCCAGGGAGGACCTGGCTTGGCAGTTCAGGCTGGACTCTTCCCATGAGGAGGAGGGTCAAGACTGCTTTGCATAGGGCTGGGTCCAAACTGGGGTGGCGTGGTGAGCAAAAAACGATGGATTAAACTGACATCTGTTAATTGAGGGTGAATGTTTGCATTGTTCAGCATTACGTCCATCATCTGTTCTTTTTACTGTTAGAAAGTTGGCATTTTCTAACATTAAACATTCTGTGCCCCCGTCTGTCTCTGAATACACATCTGGGTCAGGATGACAGTTGGGCTGCATTCAATCTAGACAGTTGCACAAAGGTAGTTGAAGTGTGCCCTGCATATCCTGATGGCACATCACCAGGCTGATGGGCCTTCCTGAGCTAGAGTGGTAAGAGGAGTTGACACTGACACCTGAATAGTGCTGTGTCTGTCGTCACGCAAAGCCGTCTCCACCCCCCTGTAGTGTGTATGGATCCAGGGCAGGGAAAGGCAGGGTCTTGTGCAACACAAAGACTTTCCTTTGAAGTTTGCCTGCTTCAAAGGCTGAAATGGTTATAAGTACTGGACCTCTGACACCATACCCTCAGAACACTTCTGGGTTGAGGACATTTTGTCAGGAAAAGCAGGATTGCTGTCAGGGGAGACTTCTACTTTGCTGTTTGCTTTGCTGTGCTGGCCTGATGCTGCTGCTTCTGTCCTGGGAGTGAAAGGGCTAGACTTTGCTTTCTACATCCTGCTTCCAAAGTTCTCCAAGGGCTTGAGTTGAACTTGCCTCCTGATAAGATGTGTCAGGGGCATCAAAGACTTCACCTACCAGCACCTGGGCTTTCTTGCTGAGAGTCCTGTCTTGCCATGTGGTGCCTAATCCACTTCCTGGGCCCTTGGAAGGGAGTTCTGGTGATTCCGAGAAGAAAATCCATGCATCGACTCCAAGTGTTATTTGGAATCGGCGCAGCACCACCAAAACTTAACGCATTGCCGCAGCCTGCAACGGAGCATGGTTCCTGCTTGACGCAACGACCACAGCTTACAATGTTGGCCCCAGTTTTTCGTCACGACACGTCCAAAGAACGGCCACTGCTTGAGTTTCGAGCCCTGCATCAGAAGTCCGTGATGCATCACCCTGACTCCGACTTGACTTACGAGGCAACAGTCCTGGGTGCAGGTTTCTTCATAAACACCGCACCGCAGTAACGAACCGAGGCCGCATGTCCGAAAACAATGCATCACCTCCCCTGGGACAGTAAGGAACAATGCATCACCTCCCCTGCCTAGCAGTAAGGAACCGATGCATCACCTTCCCTGCAGCTGTAAGGAATCAATGCATCACCTGCTTTTTCGGTGCCTCACCTTCCCTGCGACTTGATTTTTGATGCATCAACAGGTTCTTTGTCCCGATCAAGCGTAACCATTGATTTTTCAAAACTGAACTTTATTTAATCTTTTAAAATTCATATCTTGACTTGTGTTTGTTGGCTTTTTGTCATTTAGGTCTGTTTTTATTCAGATAAATATTTGCTATTTTTCTAAACTGGTGTGGTCCTTTTGTAGGCTTTTCACTGTGTTAGTGTGTGTGTGTGCGTGTGTGTGTGTGTACAAATTCTTTACACATTGCCTCTGGGATAAGCCTGACTGCTCTGTATCAAGCTACCAAGGGGGTGAGCAGTGGTTATCCTAGGTGTGTAACTTACTTACCCTGACTAGAGTGAGGGTCCCTACTTGGGCAGGGTGCAAACCACTGCCAACCAGAGACAACATTTCTAACAGTGAATACAAGAGGAGTGGCTGAATCCCCCACAGAGAGATTTGTGTATTTCTGCATTCTTGTGAATTGTGTGGGACTCACTGGAGGAGGGGGAAAAGAGACTCACAATTTACACGTCAAATTGGTGCTCTTTGAATCAGTGATAGATCACAATGAAGGGGCCTGGACATTTCTTAGGAAGTAGATGGGGCTTATAAGGGAATCATAAAGAGTGGGGCCTGGAGCCCAGGATTAAACTTTTGATGCACATATCACTGTGGCTGACATTCAGGTGTGAACTCTAGTCACTCCCATGGCCTCTAATGTGGCACTATCAATGTTCGATTATTTCCTTCTGTGACAGACATCTTACAAGCGGAAGTAGATAGAGAAAAGTGTACACTTCAAAAGAAGCAGATCCACAACATAAAGTATCAAAGACTCAGACCCAAAATCACATTTAGTGTCTGGAAATGGACTATAAAAAGTAGAGGTTGAAACCCCAAAATGTGTCAGCTTCCAAGCACCCAGATGGGCTGTGTGAGAAGGGGAAGCTCTGCAAGACTTCTGCCTGTGACCAGGATTGTGGGCCAAGGCCTGCTAGTCTCTCTGCTTGGTGAGGGGACATCACCCAGGGAAACCAAGACCACATGCCCCGGAGGCTGGAGCACCAGCGCCTGCCAGCTTGCCAAAAACAGTGTACCCTGTGAGGACGAGGAGAGCATTGTAGAAAGTGAGGTCCAGTGGGGAGCTCTACTGAAAGGGCTCCCTGTGTGATGTGTGAAGACTGCTGGGGGCTTCAGCATATACCGCAAGCAGCCCAGCTTTGCCAAACAGGATCAGAACTTGCGAGGGCCCGTGGTTAGGGCATCCACTGACATGCTGAATGCTTCCATGCTGCAGGAGTGGGTAAGACTTGAATCAGGCCTGCTGGGCCCCAGGGGACTCCCTGCAGACGGTGCTGCCTCACTATAGACACATTTGACTAATTCCTAAGAGTCAAAGGGGAACTCTTGAGTACGGCCTACTAGTGAACATTCCTGGAAGCAGTCACCTTTGAATGGGGATTAACCCCAAACTCATTACAAATAAGAGGATGGGATAGGGATTTGCCTGACACACACTTGAGCCCCAACCTCAAGGGCATTATGTTTTTGCTTGTGAATGTCGTTATTCCTCTGCATCTGCATGTGCAAATTTAGAAATGGGAAAGTATTTGACTGAACATTGATTTATTGACATTACTGTGTGCGCTTTGAGTTATGAGTCATATTTACCAATCTGTATCTCCACTACCCACCAAGGGAGCCTTTGACTGCTCGTCCACAGCTACCACTGAGAGTCAAAGGTGGAAGGGGTACTTGGCCTCCTGATTCATAGTAAGTCGGGCCCGAGACATCAGGAGTAAAAGGCCTCAACCCCCACTGTTGATCCCAGTAGCCCCTGCGTGCCCCGTAGCCCTCTGAAAGGGGTTCTGACAGACGCCATCCAACATTCTAGCTTTTCCCTATACAATTGCTTTGATAAAAGAAATAATTCTTTAAAAATCTGTTTTCCTATGCTCTTCAGTAGTATCTTACTCCATCGAGGTGCTAAATGGGCTGTGAAGATTGAACTAATGTTTTTTTAAGCTATTTGATGTTTGACACTAACAAGAAGCCATATTTGAAAGCAAACAGTTTCAGCTTGTCTTACTTGGGGCCAAAGGGCACGTGGAAACTCTGTTTAGTCTGATGAGATTGCACAGATTGAATACAAATGTAAAGCCTGAGCTTGTAAGGCACGCACTTGAATAAAAGTGACTACAATCCCAGTCAAAATACTTCAAAACAGCAATGCAGTCTCACGTTAGACATGCTAGAAATAGAATGTTCTTGCCATTACGTGCCACAACTTACTAAATAGCCACATAACAACTTTAGTTATGTCTTATTTGTCTCTGTCAGGCATTCCTGAATTTATAAGCAACACCTCTTCTGAAACCTACAGTCATGCTGATACATTTAGAGGTATGAGTAGACAAGGCCAGCATGCCATTCGATATTAGCTAAAAATCCATAACTGCCTTTGTTGGTACATGTGCATGAGTAGAGTTTCCTATCCTGTTTTTATGCTTTGCAGTATGAAATCCCAGAATGCAAAGAGGAAAATTAGCTTGAAGAACTACTCATGCCCTTAAATAAAGCAAGTTGAAAATATTTGCTTTCAAACATGACTTCTTGTTAGTGTCAAACAACTTAATGTTCCTTTAAACTCAACTATTGCATAATCAATTAATTGCACCACATAAAAAAATGCAAAGCAAACTAATTGCAAAGCCCCTTGTTGCTTAGTGGATGTAAACATTTGCAACACAGAACACCAGACGTAAAACATAAATGTTACCCTCCCTTACTATAAACAACCATTGGCAAGGCCAACAGATCTGGTGTTGGCTTCCAGATTTTTGGCTTTGTCAGTGCTTCTTTTGATATGGTTTTTTGCAAAACGTTATTGTTGAGGAAGGTGCTGGGCTTTTGTAAATCCAAAAAAAAATGGCTAAGAGCAAAAATATTTTCTTAATCTCTGAAAGCACACCTTGGCATAGGAGCCCTTGGCACTGAAAGGAACTAATTTGGGTGCGGATGTGGTCCTTGTGAAAGCGAAAAATGCAGTCACTCACAATGAAGTTAAATAGGCTGACCCACTGCCTAAACCTGCATGTTATAGTTGGTGGTAGACACATATGAATTACACAATTACAAACTAATGGATGAAAGGGCAGGCCGAAAGCCCTTCTAAGTTTAGTATACATATAATTTTAGTAAAATCATAAGGTCATTCCTAATGCCAGACCTAAAAATACCAAGCACAAAGCAACAGTTTTAAATTATCTGCATATTCCATCAAAAAAATTGTACTGCAGTGCTCATTCAAACTCTAAACAAACTTTCCCTTTCCACCCAAAAAACTGGCCCCGAAAACTCAAAATGACTCCCCACCCTTCCTTCTAGATTATTCGTTTATCATGCTTCCTTCAGGGGTACTCAGCCCTATGCACACGGGTTTGCCAGAGGAATCCTTTGCAGCTTCCCTCAGCAGAGAAAACGAAAGACACTGCTTTCCAAGTGATCCCTCAAGGGCCTGATTTATAATTCGCAGGCGGGGTTACTCTGTCACACCAGTGACGGATATCCCGTCCGCCGAAATAAAAATCTCAGACCGAGTAACCTGTCCGCCAAGTTCTAAGTCAGGCCTAAGAATCTCGACTCTCAAACCTTGACTGCCGCACAAGTTTGAGATCAAGTAAAATCTTCTTTCACTCAAAAATTTGCACCATTCAAGTTTGAGAAAATTCAGTTCGCCCAGGGCTAGTTCAGACTGGCAAGCCATGCCAGATGAGGGAAATGAGAGAAAGATGAGAGATAGACATTGATTGATTAAATACCAAACATTGATTTTAATAGGGTAACTTTATGTTCTAATTTAGTACAATGTGCTCATGTATAAATGACTGCATGAATTGGGTTTTATGAAACCTGATTATTATCTTTACACATTTAACTAAAAAAACTTCATAGATGTACACAGACAAAAAACATTATTGTGGATTGTGGATTGTAGATTGTGGACATGGATTGTGGGATTTATCCAAGCAAATAACCTCCTTACCATGTAGGCTCATACTTCCCTGGCCTTTAGGGAAATCTAGCAATGCCAGAAGGGCTAGTCTGACTGGTCAGTGTATGGACCAGTTTTGGGCCGTTTGTGTGCCTGTTTTATGGTCTGGATGCAGGTTATGACTGTTGGCTTATGTGATATTTCCACCATTATTGCCTGCAGCAAATACAAATTCATTCAGTCTCCTGTGCCTTGCACAACACCTATACAGTGTGTCTTTACAAGTTCAAAACTACCCCCATTTGCAGAATGTTTTTTTTAGTGTCCGGGCCCATTTTCTGTGCCAGACCGACCCTGGTGCCAGAGTGTTTTATTTTAAAAGCGTGTTGGTATATCCAAGTGTATACTTTAAAGGAGAAGTTTTGTAATTACTGCCCAATCTGTACTGTCGAAAGTTAAGAAAATACCCCTATTTAATTGATTTATAGAAAACCTTAATCTGGTAAGATTTTAATAGCGCTACACTAGCGATCTACCATGATCAACTGCTTAAAGACGTGCACTCAAACATTTGAAACCAGCGAAATAGCATGAACGCCTCAGCTGGTTCAGCACAGAACTTAGCACCTCTTTCTATGCGTTTGAGGTGTCTAAAGTTTAACTGAGAAATTAAAGTTTAACTGAAATTAAAATTAAATTTGAACTGAAATTAAATTAAAAATAAAATTAAAATTAAAATTAAAAGTAAAATTAAAATTAAATGTAATTAAAATTAAAGTTTAACTTTAATTAAATGCCTCAGCTGGTTCAGCGCAGAGCTTAGAACCTCTTTCTCTGCATTTGAGGGGTCTAAATTTTAACTGAGAAATTACATTTTAACTGAAATTAAATTAAAATTAAAATTAAAATTAAAATTAAAGTTTAATTGAGAAATTCTCAGAGTTAATGAATGAAATGTAGAGCGAACAAATTAGAAAAGATGAGCAGTGAATGCCTCTGTTTCGGCTTGTGTTGTCTGAAATTCAAACATTAACTTGGAGAACGCTTGGGAGAGGTTGTATATTTTTTGTCAACTCATTTGTTTTGTAAATAATTTTATGACTTTATGCCTGACAGATGCCTTGGGGTAAAGTGTATGCTCAATACAGTGAGCCTTGGTTAGGGTTTATTGGGAAATGTAATATCAGATGCCACAGACTCGAAGTCTTGTGTAAGGAAATGCCTCTTTTTCTATGGTCACCCCCAATGCTGTTTTTTTCTACTCTTGAGAGAGCACTGAGGTCTGCTAACTAGGCCTCAGGGCCAGTGCCCGACCTTAAAACTGTGTGTGTTTGCTTGGCTTAAACTTGTAAGTCCCTAGTATATGGTTCACAGGTAATCCGGGCCTGTCAGTTAAAGGGTCCCCTTAGGGATTGCAGCACTGGTTGTGCCACCCTGGGTGTGACAAAGGTAGAACATGGCTCCACCGCAGACTGGAAGAGCAGTTTTAAACTGCTAACTCAACTTTGCCATTTAAAGCAATGGCAAAGACCAATCTTCCCTTTTTAATATATGTAAGTCACTCGTATGGCAGGCCTAATGAGCCCCAAGGCAGGGTGCTGTATATTAGAATGTGAAACATGTACTTTTTACATGTTCCAACCGTAACAACCTCCAATAGGCATTAACGAGTGCAGAATTACAAGCTGACACCTCAGTTTTGCTATCTTATGACAAGGACTACTGAAGTTGACACTGTAAGGTATCAAACAACTCATTGCATTAAGCCCCACTTAATGCCCAAGTTGGAAATAATGTAATTTGTTGCAGTGTGCAACTGTTGTGAAGTTGCCACTTTTGCTGACCTAAATCTCCCATGCCCGTACGCAATCGCACACAGGGTTTGTCCAAAATATTGAAGGGTTTTCTTACCTTCTGAGGAAACGTGCAATCGACTCCCGAGAAAGGACACAATAGAAGCCTGCATGGGATCGAGGTGTTACCTCTCCCTGGCAGGAAGCCACAGAGGTGTTAGCCCAAAAGGTGATCTTCAAAGGAGAAGCTGCCTTTGAAGAGCAAATGATAAACACTTGGGAGAGGGGCTGCTCTATTTTTCAGGTAGACAGGCTGGCTCTTGCAAAGGAGATGGGAAACCAGTTGCCAAACCAGTTTTTCAGGGGCTAGTAGCCTTCTTGGTCACCACACCTCTGAGTTGGGCAACAGAGCTCTACATGCCAAGAGAGGGGTTCTACCATCTTGAGAGTGGGCAGAATGGAGAATTCTGGGTTAGCCAGATGCCACACTTCACATGAAGTGGTCATCAGGAGGAAGGGAACCTAGCAGCCCATTGGCTACTGACAGAGTCCACTCTGACGGCATTTTATGGCCATAAAAAGGGCACCCCTGTCACCAAGAACTTAGATCACGTTGGACTGGAGAAGAGGACCGAAGAAGGACTGCCCTGCTGCACCAAAGATCCGGCAAAGAGAGGCTGCACTGACGTGGACTGCACCTGCTGAACCTGGTGGCTAGCAAAGGAGAAGGGTCTGTGCCTTCTGTGCCCTCCTCATGCAGAATTCGTCTTCGAGCCCAGCCAAAGCAAGAGACTCCAAGGGTCAGTTGGCTGACCTCCTGTTTGCACAAGGCCACAACAGCTGACAAAGCCTGCTGGGGCGCGTTGGTAGCTGAGATCTTCACATCGCCACTCCTCGCCACTGTGCAACACCAGAGACCAGGACCCATTGCTCAAAGTTGCACCGGAGCCTACTGGACCCGTGAGAGTCATCGTAATGCAGCTTATTCCCCCAGAAGGCAACTTACCATCAAAGGAAGGATTCCGCTGTTACTGCGATACCGGGCAACTGCTAGCCCAGTGATGACTGGGCTACTGCCAGGACCAAGAGGACTTCGAGGGACCTTAACCCATGTGCTCTGGATCACCTCCCCAAGCTCGTGGACCAAGGAGTAGCCACAGGAAGACCCCCATCGACCACATCACATCCACAGCATCCTTGAGCATCTTCAGCATCCTGTATCCCGTGCATCAGGACCACTTCCATAGGAGTCTATGGCAAGGAGAAAAAAGTGCCTGGAACTGACTGAAGACTGATTCTTCCGCCAAGGTAACCATTTCTGAGGACCCTGTTGGTCTCCCTGATTTACTCCTTGCCAGAGTTGGTCACCTAAAGTAACTCAAAGTAACTGCGTTTTTCCTGGAAAAGTTTCTGACAAATTCGGTGAATTTGACAATGCTTGTTAGCTGTTAAATGAAAAGTGCATATTTTCTGTACCTTGTAATTGTTGTATCTCCAGAACCCACTGGTGGATCTTTCTTGCTTTGGTGTCTAAAAATACATACAAATATAGTCTATTTTTATAAATTGGTGTTGGATTTCTTAAGTGTCTCATATATTCTTTCTTCAATTGTTTTGGTGCAGTTTACATGCGTTACACGTGTTCCTTTGTGTAAGCCTGACTGCTCATAGCCACAGCTAGCCAGGGTTGAGCTTAAGGTTTAAGAAATGAAACCTACTGGTCCTAAAGTAGTTGGTAAATGTAGTACTCAGTGAGGTTGCACGAGCACTCTATATAATACACCCCATTTCCTCACATGTTGATTATGAACATGTATGACAATAGCAGTAGGTGTGACATGTTTATTGTGTAAATCATATGTTAAAGACATTAGGGCTTCAAGAGTGGTTTGTCACCACACTGTAATAATGCCTATAGTCATATGTAGCGTTACATGAATTCTTATCGATTACTAGGCAAGGGGAATGATGTTGTTTACCACTCTGACAAAACCCAGCAGAGGGTAGAAGAGAATCCTTGTTAGGCCCTCTTTGGTGGTGGGGGGGGGGGGGTATATATTGTTTTGCCGACTCAAATTTGGTACATATTTCTAACACAGTGACTATATCCTTGATGGTTACCTTGTAGCAAAGCTTATGTGTAATATAGTAGGCCTGGATAGATATGGTATTGAATGGAGTCAGTGATATAGGGTATATGTCTGATTCGTTCACTAGGCAAAGTTATGTCAGATGCCGTAGGCCTAATCTGTTTATTATGGAGCATTGTATCATTAGCAGTAGGCCTGACTTTTTTATTGTGAAAATCATGTGCTATGCCAATAAGTCTTTATTGGTTAATTGGTATTACAGTGTGTTAATACCTGTAGACAGGCTTTTTGTTACATCCAATCTTGCAGATTACTGTAATAAGCAAGGGTTTTGGTGTGACTTCCATTGACAAACCCTGGGGGTAGAATGTTTTCACTTTGATAATCCCTGGTAAACCCTGTAGGAGGGCCTGACAGGTGTAGTTGCCTGCAAAGTCCTTGTAATAAAAAAAAATTCAAAGCTCTACATACATGTGCATACATAAATGTGCTCGGGTGGCTCATTTCTGCCTGTTGGAGTGTCATTCACATTTTGCTTCTGCCCCATGACAGAATACTACATGGGGCAATGGGCATATTTTTGTCATTGGCTGTATTGCCTTCTGGGTAACGGCATTTTGACTGATCACATGCGCACATTCACCTGAAAATTAGTGCAGTTCAGATTCTGAGGTGGCACCAGTTCTTTGCTTTTTTCCTTTTTTTCCTTTATACATCCTCATTCATTTCTTCCTTCTCCTCTTTAGTGGGTCATTCAACTTTAATTCTTGTAATTTAGCTTCCTTATGTTTTTTATTGCCTGTTGTCAGAACCCCTTGCAGGGGGTCAAGGGCACGCAGGGCCCACTGGGTCCAACTGTGGTGGTTGAGGCTTTTTACTCCTGATGTCCTGAGGCCTGATTTACTATAGATCCCGCTCAACTGACCCAAGTACCCTTTATGCACTTTACTCTCAGTGGTAGCTGTGGTTGAGGAGTCAATGCTCCCTTGGGGGGATTTAGATACAGATCAGTGGATTGGAGCCTCAGAGAGGGTGTGACATTCTCCGCTGCATCTGCGACCGATGGGGAAACAGTCAGGTGCAGTTGGCAGATTCACTCAGCGATTCCTATCGGCAGAGCTCCCCAATGGACCTCGCTCCCTCCAACGCTCTCCTCTTCCTCACAGGGCACACTGATCTTGGCAAGCAGGCAGGCGATGGTGCAACAGGGCAGGTGATCTTGGTTTCCCTTGTGATGTCCTTTCACCTATCCGGGAGACTTGGGGCCTAGTTCCCCAGTCCTGGTCACCGGCAGAAGTCTTGCAGAACTTCCCCTCCTCGCACAGCCTGTCTGGCTGCTTGGCAGATGACAGATTTTTGGGGACTCAACCTCCCCTTCTTATGGTCCTTTTCCAGATACCAAATGAGATTTAGGGTCTGGGTCTTTGAAGCTTTATGTTGGGCTTTTGCTTCCTTTGAAGTGGGCACTTCTCCTTTTCATCTTTTTTCATGAAAAAGGTCTGCAACAGCAAGCACGACTCCAAAGCTGATTGTCCACAATACATTTCATGGGAGTGACCAGAGTTCACACCTGGAGGTCAGCCACAATGATATGTGCATCAAAAGGTTAACCCCAGACCCCCGGCCCAAGTCTTTATACTTCTCTTTTAAGCTGCTTCTCCCTCCTAAATTGTGTCCATGCCCCTTACTTGTGATCTATCACTGAATCAAAGAGCAGTCCTTTGAAATGTAAAGGGAGTCTCATCCTTTTCCCTCCAGTGTGTCCCCATGCAGCTCACATGATTACAGCAATCCACAAACCTGCCTGGGGGGATTCCTACCCTCTTCAAGTCTTCACCAGGCAGGGCTGTGCTTCCCAAATGGAACACAGAGTCCTCCATACTATGTACCACTGCAGGCACATTTACTCAGTGTACACTCTCAGCAGACTTACTGTCCAGCACTAATAATTCTATGCATTCTACATTTACCTGTACATATGGATTCAGTTTACACACTCAGACTGTGTTCACTGTTCAGTACTGAAGCCTGTGTGCTTATTTTAAAACAAACGCACTGCCAGCACACACACTCCTTATGTGTGTGCTGCACAACTCTTCATCCTTCATGTATTGTACTTCACGTTAGCACCTACACCCAGCACATGCGGTTCCTGCGCATGCACTGCACAGCACTACATCTCTCATGTAATGTATTCCTCTCAGGCATACATACACCCAGTACATGTACTAACCGCACATGTACTGCACAGTACTGCACCATCCTTGTACTGTACCCTTCCCAGACACACATACAACCAATGCAGAGTCACCACTCCTGTGCTATGCAGCACTCCTCATCTGCCTGATGTAGGCCAAGGGTGTGTTAAGGACACAGCAGAGGAACTTTTAAAATGGTCAGTGTGCTTGTAAGCCTAGCTCCAGTTACACAGGCTAAAAAGGTTCTGTTCACTGCTGCTTATCACTACACAGTATGCTGCCACCACCACACTCATGCTGCTTAACTCCTGGTGAAAGTGGTAGCCTTCTGCCACTATGCGGGTAGCACTTTGAGTGTACCTCCTTGTCCAACCCGATCGCAATCCATGCGACTGGCCTATGTCATGGAGCACATGCATGATCCGTGTTTGTCTATGATGGAAATACCAACATCAAGGGTCCAGACAAGAGTACAGTTGGGCACTTAGGGCAGGGGCACACGTCTTTATCATGCAGATTACTTTTCCGTCCCAACACCTGTTTTATTGTGGATGTGTAAGCGAATAAATGAAGAATTAGTCAGTGGGTGGATGAATGGATGTATGAGTGCAAATTTCGGCAGGTCAAACCTGCCGAAATTTAACTTGGGAAAAGCATACGGAATTTACCATATTATGTGAATTTTGGTGCGTTAAACACCATAATCCGCCTGTTATTCCACAGAAACTCGTAATAAGAGCTATTTATCGGACCCTATAAATAACGAGCCCCATGGTATGGTTATTTAACAGATGCGATAAATAGGAACCTGTATTGTCATCAAGCCGTATGACTGACTCTTGTATGGATGCAGAAGGTCTATGTGTATTTTTTACTGAAAAGTTATTTTGCGAAACAACCTGATTTAGAATTCAATAAACCTTATTCTATTTTGGGAATTATTGTTTTACAAATACTTTAGTTTTGGCTGATATGTTCATGCCACTCAAAGAGTCTCAAGGTTTTTTGAGTAGGAAACGTGCAATTCAAATATCCCATTGTAAGCATGTATGTTACTTCATGGAGAATAGCAACAGTGAGAGATCATCTCTTGAAAATGTTGCATTGTCATATAAGTCTTTATAGGTCACCTGAGTGGTAAAGTATATTTTTAGGGATATAAATTCTAAATGCGTATTTACCTTGAATCAGCGCTTAATGGTCGTAATTCTTTCGCTATCTCTTACTGTTGTTCACCTAGTAACAGTTGTTTTGAAAGCCCCTATAAAGTGCAGACTCACAAAGGGCTGCTATGTCTAGCGATTTTATGTTTAGAAATTCTTTTTCAAGCAGAACATTTGTAGATGATTTGGTATTGTGTTTGTCATAAGAGATGGGTAGTTGAATGGTTTGCGTATCTTAAAAAATACTTTTTTTGAATGGCAAGGAAAATTAAGGAAATGTTGAAGAAAGCACTGTACAGGAGAGACAATTGAAATATTTTTATTGTGGCTAGAACATGTGTTGGAGTAGACAGCATGAGCTTTGCTCTATCTTTCTGTACCCCGCTAGTCACATTGACCGACGCGCATGCTGGTTGACTGTGCACTGGCCACAGAGTGTTGTGGCGCATCACCCAAAGCAATAAAATAATGGTATACTCCTTAATGCATTCAATGCAGTATTTTCTTTTTATTCAACAGTTGCCTTAGCACCCCTGGGTCCTGTTAAGCTTTTAAGGGCCTATTTTCAAGTTCTTTGGTAATCCCTATGCAGCAGATAACGGGACTTATCATAGGATCGGGTTTACAAGATACACAGTAACTCAAAGAGTTGGGAAAAGTTCACCTGACACTTTGTGTGCCGAATGCCTGGGTGAAATAGTAGGCTAAAATATCCGGGAAGAAGTGTGGAACACCTGATTCCTGGATGTTTAGATGTGATATCCCAAAATCCCATAATTTGTTGTATTTCTGCCACTCCAAAAATACTGATGCCCTGTTATTGGTCATTCCAAAGGGGATGGGGTGCTCATGCAAGCAAATAATCACTGAAATGTAATGAGGCCCTACTTGTTTATCTGTGTTTCACTTTCTAATGGGAGGAGATGGGTGGAGCTGCGGTACCTTGTATTAGTGATGGTACTAATCAATGTTATTTGCCTTGTATGTTCTGATGCGACTGTCATTGTGCATAAACTGTGTCACTATATCCTCCTTTGATACGTTTGTCTTGTAGCATAGTCTCCCTTGGTGATCTTTGTCCTAGTTAAACTAAGTTCATGCCATAAAGATATAACATAAGCCTGCATCATAGACCAAGCGCCTTCAATGATCCACTGTCAATGTATCCATTACAGGGCTGGACTGAAACAGAAGCGGATATCAATAGTGTGGCCTCCAGACCCGCCAGTAGACAGGTTTCCCATGAATTGAGTATGGAAACCAGTGAGACCATTGCCTACATTAACACATCTAAACTGAAAAGCCATGATTCTGGGATTTTTGAGAAGGTAAATCAAGTACTTTGCATGACTCAAGTCCATCTGAGAATGTTCTGCTTGTATAATTGTCAATTGAACCAAGAGGTCCTGGGTTCCCCTAAAGCAGTGATACTCAAAATACGGCCCAGGGGCCGCATGCGGCCCTCCTGACCTTTACATGCGGCCCCCTGAGCAGCAACAGCACTGGGCTGCTGTTTACTCGACTCAGCACTAACATTAAAAACATTTTTTTAATATACAGCAAGCACTTATTTAGAGGTTATTTGCAGTTAAACAAAAGGAAGTAACTAGGCCTTTAACTTTAGGAACACCTTCATTCACAGCAAACATGTAAAAATACGATAGTCTTTTGAAAATTTCAAAAAGTGTATTTCATTGACCTGTAGAACCATTTCACCTTAGTAAATCAAATTATACCAGTGCATTCAGCAGTATTTTTGTTAAGTGATGGTTTTCAAACATGAATTTAGAAATGTTCTTGCTTTCCAACCCCCCACCCTCCCCCTCCCGGATAACAATGCCATTAGTGATTACATCCAAGCACAGGAGATTGTTTTGTACAGCACGCATCCTGAAGTCATATATTTCGAGGTCCTTTTATATGTGATGATGAAGAAAAAGGAGGGAAATTGAAATAAAGCAATTGCCCAAGGTCACACAATTTGGTCAAGTGGAGAAGCCAGGACTTATCCCAGGTTTTCTGGTTGCATATTGTGTGATTGAGTTCAGCCAGTAGATATACATGCTTTGCTTCCCCTACACCCACTTTACAACCCCTCCCTCCCCCGCTGGCATCAGTGCGGCCCTCGGTCACACCAAAGTCTAAACTTTGCGGCCCCGGGAAAATGTTTGTGAGTACCCATGCCCTAAAGGAAGGAAATTCTGGACTGAGAATTTTCTCCCAAAGGGATAGAGGTGAAAGTAGGCCTTAAGGGCTGAGTCTGTACCCATAACTCATTTCAGTTCTGTCCAGATATCTTTGTTGCATTTGTGTGTCCCCACAACATATTGTTTTCTAGACTCATGCTAATGGGTTATATGCCTCATCTGCAGTAGGGCTCAGATGTCTACATTTTTGAGGCACTTATTGTCCAGGGCAGGTTCCCTCATATAATGTGACTCTGAGAAGCCGTGAATTTCAGCAGTACTTTCATACTTCCAGGCTACTTTCTCTTTACTTGCTCAATTTTCATGTGTGCAAATGTCCTTGCACCTCCACAGACGTTTGTTGCCTTTGCCTCAAAACTTTGGATACAGTGTGGTTCACTTCTTGGTATCCACAAACCATAGCAAATTGTTACCTCTGAAGCTGCCCAACACTCTTTAGTAAGAAGCAACTTTAGGTTATTGCTCTCATGTGTGAGTAACATGGAGTTGATGGTCTCCAGTTTTACTTCAATAAGATAACTACCCATTGCTGTAAACCATCAGCTTCATATCTATGGAACAAAGAACAAAGTAATTGAAGGGGTGATAGTAAATCCTGATTCCAGACAGGGACAGCAAAATGATTTCAGATTCCGGCAGGAATTTAGTTACAGAAACATAGCTCTTCGCTGAGATTGCTGTATATAGAAATTGCTTCCACAGTTTTGTGGGATTACATCCAAGTATTTTCAGTCCCTCTCCCTTCATTTCCATTAAGGTGTGGTATAAGCAAAGCCACAATTAAAGCATTCCCAAGAGAAGGAAGTTTACATTGTGCCTATTTTCTGGCTTTCACCAACACCATTCCTTTGTGAAGAAAAGACTTCAAAAAATAGAAAATGAGTAATTGAATAGCAGAGTGCCTTCTGAAACGTTTCTCATGAGCACCCTTCTGGTTATCAAGTACTAATCCACCACTTTCCGTAGGTGTACATGCATAAACCTGCTCACCTACCAGAGCAAATGGCATCGCACCACACTGTTTGTCCCAAACCGATGTGCCACCTCCTTTTTGGCCAAAAGCGGAGTCTGTGTCCCAAGGCCCACAGCCTACTTTGCAACATATGGAAAAATAAAAAAATACACAACTATAAAAATCATCCAAAAGTACAAGAAGCGTAGTCAATACATTGCAAATGCTAAAGGCCCTTGTTATTCCGATGGGGCCAGTAACGGGATTTATCCACCCTATCGCAGAGAGCCACTGGAAATCCATGGATCCTGTTAATTTCACAAGGAGATTTTGTTTGCTGAAATCACAAAGTAATACTTTGTGGGAAATGAGTAATTACTAGGGCGATCAGTGTGGTATTCGTAATTCCTCCTCCATCTTCATTCCTTACTTCAGACTACACCTCGTCAGCACAGTCAAAACAAAGGACAAACACGGTCACCATCAATCCCTAGTCTTCCCTCCTGTTACCTTGTGTTGTAGGCAAAGCCTCTTTTGGTCTTCTGTCCTGTGTGTTGTCAATGAGTGTTTATGCTGCTGACATTTCACAGATGATCTTTAACAGTTGTGTACTTTGCTTATTTTATCTCCTCTTCTGTAGAACTCCATGGACGTAGAGGACTATTCACTTGAGCAAGTGAGCTGTGGAGATCGGGTATCTCCCCTTATTGTAAGTATTACACAGTTGAAATGTTACATTAAACAAACAGGCCATGGGTCTCATTAAGGGTTTGCTGCAGGAGGAGCCCCCTTATAAATCTGAGAGATTCCAAGTAGATTCTGAGGTATGTGATGATTAAGACTCTATGTGGTTGGGGCTGAAATATATGAATTAATGGAAAAACGAAAACTGAGAAACCACATTGGAGGAAACCAAATCATGGAAAAACAATTTTACAGAAAGACAATATTAGGAAAATACAAATACATAGAAAATTAAAGGAAAATGTTAAAGAAGAGAAAATGTTAGGGAAACATCCAAAACCATACACTTGGGTGACGATTAGGGGTAGTAAGGGTCTTTTGGGTTCAGGGATGGGTGACTTTACGGGTGTGATGGGTTTTATGGAACAATTCTTTGTATTTGTTTTCACCATGCCATAACAACACTAGTGCCTACATCCACTGGCCGGCACTAGTTAAATGCATATATGGGGGACACAGCTATGCACCTACAACCCGGAGGCCGGCAGTGAATTTCACATAACAGTGGCTAGTGTTCCATTTTGCGTACCAGTGGAAAGCAGTCTGCCCTGTCCATGCCATGGCTCATGAAACAGAAAAGGAGCATTAAAAATAAAGAGCCAGAAAAAGAAAGAAGAAAAAGAAGAAACAAAAATAAGAGCCAACTATCTATGTAGACAAAACACCCATCCTCCTCCCACCCTTCTCCCCCACCCACATCTCCTCCGCACCCGATGATGGTCCTGACTCCTATCGGAAGTATTTAATACAGTCATGCTCTACAAAAACACCCCTCCTTTATATGCCCGTGTCTTGGGTAGTGGAAGTAAGGCGTAGAATTCGCAAGAACCTGGGACAAGTCACCTCCCTAAATTCCTTAACTAACAAGGCGATAAATGGTGCCCAGAGTTCCATATGTGCATCAGCTTTATTATCCACCGTCATAGACATGTGTTCCATCGCTAGTGCAGTCCACAGCCTTCTCAACCATGCCATGTGGTCTGGACCGTGGAACCCCAATGGGCTAGTAGTTCTAATCTTGCAGCGTTAAGAGCTAAAGTTATCTGCCTCCCTCTAAGTGAGTGTAAGGTGAATGTCAGGGGGTTGGGGAGGCCTAGCGGAATATAGGCTGGGAAGCGCGGAATATCAGTGTTAAAGGCTTCATTAATGTCATTCAGGATCAATTCACAGTACCTCACGAATTTGAGACAATGCCAAAGTGTTCCAGTGAGTCCGTCTGTCCGCACCCCCTCCAACAAGTGGCTGCACGGTCTTTTTTCCAGCGATTTGCTCTGGCCGGTGTTAGGTACCAATAAAATGCTACCTTATACACTGCCTCTGTGCCCGGGATGTCGTGCACTTTGTGGAAGGTTCTATAATATATGTCTTGCCATTCCTCATCTACGAGTGTTCTGCCTATTTCCTCCTCCCACCTCAGCTGGCCCTTGGATTTTGTGGATGTGGCGGCTGCTGAAAGCAAAGCATAGAGTTCTTATTTGATGCGCTTGTCGTTTTTTTTAGTAACGAGCCACTTTTCGAATTGAGTCAAGTGACTGGAAGCCCCTGTTCTCATGTCCGAGGAAATTACCCAGTGAAGTGCCTGGACTTACATCCAGGGGGAAATTCAAGGTTGTCTTTTAACGGGGTCAATTGGGATGGAAATGTAGTGAAACCATGTTGGATCGCTGTTGCGTCCCAAATGTTTAAGGTCGTCACCGTTATCAGGGAGGAATAAAGCCCCCATGCCCTGTGTTTATGAGGAAGCCAGATCTCCCTCCAAATATTCACTCCCGCAATCGCTTGGTCCATGAACGACCAGTGTTTCTCTGATAGGGGGCGGTTCCATTCTATTATAAAGCGTAATTGTGACGCTTGAAAGTATCTCTGAACCACCGGAACCCCCATCCCCCTCCTGCTTTAGGCTTAGTAATCTGATGATAGCTGAGTCGTGGTTGCTTCCAGCCCCATATGGAGCGATTGATGGCTCGTTGCAAGTTACGCAAGGTGACTGTGGGTGGGGTCAGGGGGATAGTCTGAAAGACGTAGAATAAACGTGGCATGATCGTCATCTTGATTGCAGCGATACGTCCTGCCCAGGAGAGGCCTGCATGGGTCCAAGTGGCCAGAGTCTTATTAGTTTGTTCCAAAAGTGGACCGTAGTTGGCCGTTAGCGTTTTCTCAGGAGTACGTGCCAGCAAGATACCTAAATATGGTATATTATCACCGGCCCAGATGAACGGGAATTGAGAAGTTAACGCCACCACCATATCAGGGGTAGTTGAGAGATTTAATATTTGTGATTTAGAAAGGTTTACCTTAAACCCGGACACCCCGCTAAAGCAACTGAATTCATCCACCATAGCCGGGAGCGAAGATGCGGGATTCTTCAAGGATAGGACCACATCATCAGCATAGAAGCTTATGGTATGTGTGTCCACCCCCAGGCGGATCCCAAAGATCAGTGGATTGTCTCTAATTCTTTGTGCCATCGGCTCCATATATAGGGCAAATTGCAGTGAAGACAGGGGGCAACCCTGTCTTGTTCCTCTGAGTATGGGGAAGTGCCCGGAGGAGTAACTGTTGACTCTGACAGAAGCCCTTGGGGAGTTATAGATGCATCTCATCCAATCGAGGAACCTCTCCCCAAAGCCGAATCGATGGAGCATTTCAAATAGAAAGGGCCAGTGGACCCTGTTGAAAGCTTTTTCAGCATCGACAGACAGTAGGAGAGCTTCCTCTCGAGAGCAGTGGATGAGATCTGTGAGGTGTATAAGTCGTTTGGTGTTTTCCCCACATTGTCTCGAGGGAATAAACCCCGCTTGGTCCGGGTCGATTAGCCCTGCCATGTATGGACTAATGCAAGCAGCTAGGATGCTCGTAAATATTTTTGTATCGACGTTAAGCAACGAGATTGAATGATAGGAAGCACATTCCAGAGGGTCTTTAGAAGGTTTTAAAATAACAGAGATTGAAGCTTCAGAGCGGGAGTCAGGCAAACTTCGGGAGTCAATGAACTAGTAAAAAAGTCTGGCCAGCAGAGGAGCCAGGATGTGGCAGAATCTTTTATAAAATAGTGGGGTAAAGCCGTCTGGGCCCGGCAACTTAGAAGTTTTAAGGTGGGCTATTGCCGCCACCACCTCGTCTATTTGGATGGGACGGTCAATTTGTGAGGCAATATCAGATGGGAGCCTGGTTAGCTGTACTTCTTGGAGATATGAGTCTATGTCTCCGGAGGGAGAGTCGTCTCCCGCATACAGCCCACTGTAGAAGTCTCGGAAGGCCTCAGCAATTTCCGAATCTGATTGTACTATTAACCCCGAGGAAGTTTTAACCGCCAATACCGTTCCAGAGACCTCCTTCTGGCGCAGTCTATACGCTAGCATGCGGCTTGAGCGATCTCCACTAAGAAAGAATTTATGCCGAAGGTGCAGTAGGGCATATTCTGCTCTGTCTAGATCTAGGCTGTGAAAGATTAGGCGTTTCTTTTTCACTTCTCTCCAAATGCGGGGAGCACCTGTGCGTTTATGTATTGATTTTAATTCTGCTACTGCGGCTTCTGTCTGGCTTCGCTGCTCCTTTTGGAGTCTGTTTTCACCTGCTGAAATCGCTATTAGGTCACCGCGTATTACTAACTTTATTGCTTCCCAAACAGAGGCGAGATGAACCTCCTCACTGTCGTTAATGTTAAGATAATTTGTAATCACCATATGAATTGCTTTTATCGTCTGGTATGATTTGAGCATGGCGTCTCGAAGCCGCCAGCACGATGAGCGCGGTTGGCAGGCGCCTAGGTTCAGCAACAGCGTGATTGGTGCGTGATCTGAGAGAGAGCGAGGGTCAATCGTCGCTTCAGCTACGTATCCCTTTAGGGATGCTGTAATTAGAAAGTGATCTATGCGAGCATAGGATTTGTGGGCAGCTGAAAAGAATGTGTGGTCTGTAGTAGTGGGGTGTGCTTGTCTCCAAATATCGTTAAGGGAGCACTTCGCAAGCCATTGAAGCCCATTCTGCAAGAGAGCCCCAGCTTGGGAAGTCCGTTGTACAGAACGATCTAAGTCTGTATTCATAACGAGGTTAAAATCGCCACCTATCACCATCGCTCTATCAGGAGTGGCTAGGATTTGCTTAAGGGAGTTGACCAGGAAGCGTTCTTGGTGTTCGTTCGGTGCGTATAGAGACGCCACCGTAATCTGCATATGGCCCCACTGAAGCCTTATCCCTAGTGTCCTGCCTTTAATTTCAGCCTCCGTGCCAGTGACCTTGACCTGGAACTTCTGAGCAAGGAGTATGGCAACCCCGTTCTTTTTAGTTGTGTCTGAGGACCAGAATTGTCTGGGAAACCTGGGCGAACGCATACGGTGGGTGTCCCTGGCTAACAGATGTGTCTCTTGTAGCAAACAGATATCCCCTCCCGAATGCTCCAATAAAGTCAGAATCGCTTTGCGCTTTTCTGGGCTGTTAAGGCCTCGCACATTAAGGCTCACTATACGGATGGTATGCGTCATTTATCTCCGGGGCGCCCTCCTGCAGCTAGTTTGTTAGGACTCTGTCTTCCCAAAGGGGAAGTGAGGGGGAGCATTGACCTACGATCCTCAGTGTGTTTGCTACCTACATAATATCTCAGTTTGTGCGGAGGAGAAAGAAATGAAAGAAGACAGAAAGATTCCCACAACAAAACTAAAGGATACAACAAGTGAAACAATAAGTGACCAGAGTCTGTCAAATCCAGTGAATCGGGGTGAGATGTGGCCACCCATTGGATGACTATTCCAACTTGGAGTCTCCTGTGGAAACCTGGAAATGTCCATCAGGCAAGCGGCGGGCGTGGCATCCTTAATATCTTCGGTCCACCCATCTCTCCACCGCCGCTATTGGGTTCCTGCCTGTCCCTCCATGCACCCCCAGAGCATTGCCGCCATCAGATCAGGACACCGCCGAAAGGGTGGATTCCACCGAAAGGGCCTGTAGTACTGCCTGTCTTTCTTTGTCGATGGTGGCCGGGACAGGTTTTGACCTGCGGCGATTGTTTGTCACCTTCTGCCATGTTGATCGCTGTCGTTTGGGAGAGGTAGGCTCTTCCTCAGTGCCCTCCTGGGCGTCGATGTGTAAAAGGGCACAGGCCTCTTTGAGGGATCTGATTTGGTGGCGCGCTCCCTCATGCTGAAAAATGATGCGAAAAGGATGACCCCATGCATAGGGTATGTTGTTTTTCCTCAAGTGATCTGTGACAGGGCGGAAGTCTTTACGTTTTTGCAAAGTGATCCATGAGAGATCCTGGTAAAAGGTCGGGGAGAAACCTTTAAACTGGATTGGGTGCGAGTCTCTAACTTTTCTAATTATGTCCTCCTTAATTTGGAAGTCGTGTACATATACCAGTATGTCCGCCGGGGGACCCTTCCTGAATCTTTCAAGCCCCACCCTGTGGACCTGATCCATCTGTATGGTGGAGTCCTCTGCGAGGCCCAGTACATGTCGGAGGAGGGCCGTAACATATTCACGCAAGTTGGAACCTTCTGCTTTGGATGGCACACCTCTGATTCGTATGTTATTTCTCCAGGATCGGTTCTCTAAATCCTCATTGTGCTCCTGAAGGTCTAACTGCTGCTCTTTGAGCCTGAGGACCTCTTGTTGCAGCCAAGTGACCTCCTCCTCCCGGCCGGATTCTCTGTCCTCCAGCTCGGCCACTGTCTCAACCACCTCGTCCACATCACGGCGCATCTCATGAATCTCTGTTGCGATTTCCGTCTTCATCGCCTGCAAGTCCGCACGCAAGGAGGTGAATAATGTTTCCAGAAACGACTTGATTACCAGGCCCTCCCCGTCTTCAGTGTCTGATCTGGCATCTACCCCTACATTTGCGTTTTTGTCCTCCGCACTGGTGCATCCTGCCTTGCCAAACATTTCTTTAAGGGAGCGATCTTTCTTTGTTCTGCTTTCCACCATATTGTTGTATCTTAGCGTAGCAAATGTCCCAGAACAGCCCACTCACTTATGCCCTGCGTCACAGATGGGCCCTTTTGTCTCGACGTCTACTGGTGACCCACGCTCTGCTCCTTCAGTCCTGGCCTGAAGAGTTTCTGGGGTGGGCCCAGGTTGCACGGACCCAGCACACTCCGGTGTTATTAGATCCTGGAAGTGAGTGCTTTCTTTATAACCAATGGGCTCCAGGCATCCCGCTGGGGAGCTTTAATTCGGCCACCATCAACGCAAAGCCTGTTGAGTTTTAGTCCTCTCCCTTTATGCATCCAGTTCCTACTTCCCTCTTTAGCTATGGCGAGCCGCAGTGGAGGGTGATGTGGTTGACTCAGTGGGGTCAACAGAGAAGGCCCCAGATAGGGGGATACTATTCTGCGGGGGCCTAGTGATGAGGCCGCCAGCTATGCCCCGGGTCCTGTCGAGGTACTGCCCTCCCTGTTCTTCTTTTAGGTATGTCCCAGGGATCGGCGTGTGACCGAAGCGACCACCACCTCTCTGCTTGCTGTACCCAGGCAGCCTGACCTGCAGTCTCTCTTATGCCCTGGGGCCCCGCTCTCTGCGTGTCCTGCTCTCCACACTGATTAACTCCCCCTCACCAGCGCCAGTCATGCGATACAAGCCCCCTCCTCGAGTGAGAACAGAAGGGGGGGGAGCCGCTCCTCGGAGCCCCAACACCTCCGATGTCCGCCGCTCACCTCCGCATTCAGATAATGGTAGTTTAGGCCTACCTTCGCCCCCGCAGTCTTCGGGGGCCGTGGCTGCGCCCCGAGCACGCCACCGAGGTCCTCGCTATTCTCGGTGGGTCGCAAGAGCAGGATGGGGACCGCCCTCGACCGGGCAGGGTCCGAGGGCCGTAGTCGCGGCCTGGAGCCCCACCACAGCATGCCTTTGACCAGCAGCTTCAGTCCTCCGGCGACACACTGCGCTCCACTACTGCGGCCCTCCCCGATCTCCTTCTCCCACAGTTTCGTTAAGCCAGCAATGGGGGCCCCCCCTCCATGTTCCGGAGTCAGCTCAGGTGTCCGCGCTGTGGCTGTATCGTCTCCCACCCAGGGCAAACCCGCCTTCGGCTCCGGGGGAAAGCCGCAGTCCGTAGGCCGCAGTCACGCTCCGCGGCCGGTCACGTCTCTCGGCCGATCCAGGGCATCAAACCCAGGGAGCCACTCAATCTCCACGAGCCTCCACCTGTGCCCCCTGCTCTCCGCAGCTCGTACTCACTTCTGGGGGTCACGGAAAGGACCCGGTGAGCTCGTTGTAATGCTTTTATTGGCGGCGGCATGGAGCGATCGGCAAACACGTCCTAGCCGCCCGCCAACTTACCCACACCACGTGTGATTGGTTTTAGGGGTCATGAATAGATTGTTTTCAAGGTGGTAAGTTTTTTTAGAGTTCAGGGATGAGTGAAGTTTGGGGTGGTGCAGGATTTTAAGGGATGGGTACGGCTCAGGAGTAGAAAGGTGTTTTTAGGGTTCAGGAATGTGTGGAATTTAGGGTTAGTGATGGCGTTTTTGTTTGAGAGGTGATAGAGTTTAGGAGTAGAAAGGGCTTTAATGGTTCAGGGATAGGTGAAGTTCAGGGTTCAGGGATGGGTGGAGTTTAGGTGTTGTGAGGGGGTTTTAAGATTCAGGGATGGGTAGAGTTTAGGGTTAGAAATGGCTTTCAGGGTTTAGGGATCGGTGGAGTTTAGGGGTCATGGATGGGTGAAGTTTATGCACGGGGAGATATTTTTAGTGGGCAGAGATGGATCATGTTTAGCTGTGGTGAGGGTTCAGTGAATTAAAAGCATCTAAAGTAATGGTTTGACAACATAAAAGATATAAATCTGAAAAATGCCCCAATAAGTAAAGCATTGAAATACATACACCTTTGACAAATGTTTCTGAAAGTAAGGCCTGCAAGCATTTCATGTACACCTTAAAAAATGTACGCAGAAGTCAATTTAAAAAAAAAGATTTTCTATGAATTGGTTTCTATGAAATGGTAAATGACATTCATCCTGAAAATGTCCATCAAACCGTTTAGATGAAATGGTTTCTCAGTAACAATATTCCATTAAATCATTTTTCTATACAATCACATACAACTGGTTGGGGCAGGTTGAGCACATAAAAGTTATATAAGAGGCTTGAACAGCAGTGCTACTGCTCAATTACAAGGAGAGTACAAGATCAGACAGACATCTCACAACAGTCTTACATGCTTGGGGTTCAGAATGTAGTATTGATAGTATAGTAAAATCTTAAAAAATATAGATGGGATTACAAGTGGTGCGGAAACCCTGTATCTCTAAACCCTCACCTACAACCAGATATTTCAGTTGTAAAAAGCAGCTGACATTTTCAGGCGGGAAACTCACCCGAAATGGTGAATAACAACCAGAAAGAGATGCAGTAAGGCTGAATTTTCTAGTTAGTCTACGTTTTTCAGTGCCCAGCTTGTGACTGTAACTCCAGGTGAGAACTGTCCACCTCAGTAAACCGGATATACATGTAATGAGGCCCTTAATGTCTAAAAAGCATCTTCAGGTAACTCCTTGTTAATATTCAAACAAGCAAAGAGGCACACAAAAAACAAATATATAACTTGGTAGATTACGGTATCATCAAAGAAATCATAGACCCAAGAATAAGCTGACGACATGTTGTGACCTAATGTTTACATACAACGTCAAAGGAAAAAATACTAGAAGAATCATTTATCCAATTCGATTTCCAGAATCTTTTCTAAAGTTAAACTCATGTCCCTCTAGTCAACTTGTGTTTTGTCTAGAGGGTTTCTGCTCCGCAACTTGATTGAGGTGAAGGTCAACATATAGGGCCCTATTACGAGTAAGGCGGTCCCAGGGCTGCGGTGCTCGTGGTAGCGGTCCAGCCGCCACCACCCTGGCAGATCTGCCCACCATATTATGAGTGTGGCAGTGGGACCGCCACAAGACCACCGCCTCTGCCAGGATCAAGGATCCTGCTGTGGCAGCGGTCTTCAAATGGCTGGAATATGCTGGCAAAGCCGATGTCGGCACCGCTGAATATATTACGACCTGCATATCCGCCGCCCTTTTCATGGTGGGGACCCCGCCATGAGAAGGGTGGCGTACATGCAGGTTATGGGGCCCCAAAACGGGCCCACGCCGAATCTGCACCTGGGGGTGCGTGCGGGGGCACATGTTGTGCCCCCTGGAATTACACCCTCGTTCCTGCACGGTGTGGCATGCACTACATGGTGCATGCCACACCATGCAGGAACGTGCTGCAGGCACTCTCACTGCAGTGGTATGCTGTTAAGGCTCTCCTATGAACCTAACACAGCCGCCGCTGTGAGACCACCAGCCACACCGCCCACCTGCCCACCCTGGATTAAACTCATAATCGGGCAGGCTCACCACGGCCTTGGCGGTCTTCCTGGGACCACTGCAGTGGCGTTCCCATTGGAAGACCACCAAAGTCGTAATAAGGCCCATAATGTGAATGTAAGCCTCCATATGATGTCCTTACATGTCATGCTTTCTAGGAGGTAGCATTCATAGGAAGACCAACGTAGTGAAAATATATCAGAAGATGCAATCTCAAGGTAGTGATATCACCTGGACAACCTCAGTCACTAGGCATCAGGTCGAACTGTTATCCTAATTTATGAGTGCCTCATAGTGCCTCAGAATATAGGTGTTAGGTACTGCACCCCTAAAAGACTGATAGATAGGGTTCGGAATCTAACAAGTGCAGTAAAAATCTCAATTTAGGAGTTTTCTCCACACCAAAATCTACCTTTCCCAGTATTTGCTGGGCCAATTCACCCACTAAATAAGGGCAGGTTTACCTTGCTGATAATTCCTACGAAAAACTACAAGAGTTCAAAACACTCCTACCCTTTGTAATTGTGACACCTGCGCACTGATCCCACAATTCAGCACAGTGCTCGAAATCGATGCCTTGGTGATAAATTACTTATTGAACACATCGCCTAGTCCATTTGTATGTTAATTAGTAATAAAACAGGTTTTTGTGTTCTGCACATAACAAGAAGTTAAATGGTTGGAGTTCATTGTAGATATAGCGTGTGGAAGTAATCAGTTGAACATGTCAATGCGAATTGGACATGTCATATCCATTTTACTGAAACTGTTGTCTGTAGTAGGCACCGAAAACGCAAGAGAGTCGAGTGTTTTCACGTTAAATTATCATAATATCACACCCTAACCATAATTAAAGATTTTAAATAAACTTTGGGGCCAGATTCACACAAAAACGTACACTTTAGTATAAGTGAATCAGGCCCTTGGTGTGCAATGCACATCATGAAATTAATAGTATTTATGTTGATGTGGGAAGCTAATACAAATGCAGGGGCATATTATCTAGGGTTGGCGATAATTATCGCCGAGCGCGCTTAGCTCGCTTTTCTTTATCGCCGGCTATCGCTGGAATATCTCGCCAAGCTAGCGCTGTATTACCAACGCTCAGCGCTATGGCGATAAATATTCCAGCGATAGCGGGCAAATGGCCAAACATCGCCTAAAAAACAGCGATGTCCCTCCCAAAACGGCGATGATCTTGGTGATAAGGCCCTGTGGCCTTAACCCCATAATCCACCTCCCATGTTAGGTATGCCTAACACAGGAATTTAGCAGACGTTAAATTCCTGCGTTAGGCCAGAGGTAGCGCGATTATTATCATCGCTACCCCTCCTTGCTAATATCGCGAAGCTGCCTTCGCGATATTTTCCCATGTTGTTTCTGTCAGCCACGCCTACTTTGCATCTCATTATCGATGCGTAGCGAGTGGTGACAGAAACGGGAGTTAAATCAAGGATACACGCGCTAGCGTGTCCTTGTTAATAATGCGTTAGAATTATCGCTGCTTTTCGGCCGAAAACGGCCGCTAAAGCGGCGATAATTCTCTTGATAATATGCCCCGTAGAATTTAGAAAAGTGTGCAAAAGGCAAATTTGAAACTGTCACATTTTCGCATGTTATCTTAGACAGCACGTTAGGCTACAAATTATTCTCCCAACCACCCTTGAGGAACTCACTCACCATAGGCCTACCTCTTCGTGGCTGAGAGTGACTGAGAGTCTTTCATGCACATCTAACAACGGATTAATTGCTGAAGAGCTGTTTCTGGTGGTACAGTTCAACAAAGTCACTGAATGTTCCACTGAAGCATATTATTGAACCTTGGGTTCGTGGCTATTTTCATCATTCTTAAAAATTATATATTTCGCAGGAAAAGCCCGAGCCACTTAAGGAATGTTGAAAATTTGGAGCTACGTAACTTACAACGTATTATTTTATTTCCTCTGATTTCAGTCCCATGTCAATAAAGTCAGTTTGAGATGTACATACAGGGCCGGTTATTATGACAGAGACAGCATGTTCTAGCCCAAAAAGAGACAGAAGGAAGACAAATTGGTATGTGTCACTTGACATTCCAATTTTGATCATAAGATTAGACAAACCATCATCTCTCA
This sequence comes from Calotriton arnoldi, assembly GCA_963921515.1. NCBI lineage: Eukaryota > Metazoa > Chordata > Amphibia > Caudata > Salamandridae > Calotriton > Calotriton arnoldi. Next base: position 3,490,233 of record CAWUFW010000755.1, on the reverse strand, counting down.
ATGGCACCTGCTCAATATTAACAATGAAGAAACCAAATTGAAACGACCAATATATTAATTCAGATGTAACAAAAATCTACGCAATCGGTTGTTGAAAGCCAAGACGATGGGTAGAGAATTGTTCACCCAAAGATCAATCTATGGGACACAACCCGTTAAAGGCAATCATAAATGTGGCTCCTGCCATACCTGCGAGAGTGCGATTGTGCCTAATACCATTACTGTCAGCAAAAAAACTATCAAATTGAGAGGCATGACCAACTGTAGAACTCTAGATATAGTCTACCTTATCCTATGCCCATGTGGATTGAGATATGTGGGAGAAACTGTACGAGAGTGCAGAACGAGAATAGGTGAGCATAAATCTAATATCCGCAACCAAAGAACTACAGCTCCCTTGGTCCAGGTCTGGCTTTCCAAAAGTCACCTAGAAAGAGATCTGCAATGGACTACCCTTGAAAAAATCAACCCACTCAAAGGAAGGGACAACACTGTACACCGCAAGAAAAGAGAGGTTTCCTGGATCTATTTGTTCCCAGCGAAAGTCATCAAGAAGATTGTCAACAGGCAACTGACCCGCTTCCTCGAGGAGAACAACACCCTGGACTCGTCCCAATCCGGATTCCGCAGCAACCACAGCACCGAAACCGCCCTCATCGCCGCCACCGACAACATCAGGACCCTGCTGGACAACGGCGAAACCGCGGCCCTCATCCTCCTGGACCTCTCGGCCGCCTTCGACACCGTCTGCCACCACACCCTACGCACACGCCTCCACGACGCAGGGATCCGCGACAAAGCCCTGGACTGGATCACCTCCTTCCTCACCGGCAGAACCCAGAGAGTCCGCATCCCTCCATTCCGATCCGAAGCCACCAAGATCACCTGCGGCGTACCCCAAGGATCATCCCTCAGCCCGACCCTCTTTAACGTCTACATGGCACCGCTCGCCAACATCGTCCGATCGCACGACCTCAACATCGTCTCATACGCCGACGACACCCAGCTGACCCTCTCCCTCACCAAGGACCCCGCCACCGCCAAAACCAACCTCCACGAAGGAATGAAGGCCGTCGCCGAATGGATGAAGAACAGTCACCTGAAACTGAACTCGGACAAGACGGAGGTCCTCATCCTCGGCTCCACCCCCTCCGCCTGCGACGACTCCTGGTGGCCGGCCACGCTGGGAGTTGCACCGACACCCACCGACCACGCACGCAATCTGGGTTCATCCTGGACTCATCACTATCAATGACCCAGCAAGTCAACGCCGTCTCCTCCTCCTGCTTCAACACCTTCCGCATGCTTCGCAAGATCTACAGATGGATCCCCACCGGAACCAGAAGGACGGTCACCCAGGCCCTCGTCAGCAGCAGGCTGGACTACGGCAACGCCCTCTACGCGGGAACCATTGCCAAACTCCAGAATAGACTTCAACGCATACAGAACGCCTCCGCACGCCTCATCCTCGACATCCCCCGCCACAGCCACATCACTGCCCACATGAGAGACTTGCACTGGCTCTCCGTCAACAAGAGGATCACCTTCAAGCTCCTCACCCACGCTCACAAAGCACTCCACAACGCCGGACCAACATACCTCAACAAACGACTCACCTTCTACACCCCGAACCGCCAGCTTCACTCCGCTGACCTCGCCCTCGCCACCGTTCCAAGCATCCACCGAACGACCACCGGCGGCAGATCATTCTCCCATCTCGCCACCAAGACATGGAACACCCTCCCCATCCACCTGCGACAGACCCAGGACCTGCTGACCTTCAGGAGACTTCTAAAGACCAGGCTGTTCGAGCAGTAGCAGCACCCCCCCCACACCCCCCTTAGCGCCTTGAGACCCTCACGGGTGAGTAGTGCGCTCTACAAATGCTCTGATTGATTGATTGATTTGTTGGACTCAGAAAATAGAGGCCTTAACGAAACTACCCCTTGGGAAAGTGCGCTCTGAGTTAGCCACCTGCCGTCAGGCTTTACGGGCCCCATTCACAAAATCTAACTTTATGACTTTCGGTATTCACAAACGGCATTTACGAGTAGTAAAGTTAGACCTTTGTCTCAGTTAAACTTAATTTTTGGTCTTAAGTTTAATGTATGATTAATAAAAAATCTTTACAATATATATTGTTGCAATAATCCAAATAGAAAAAACACTGTATACATAAAGTCCGTAGGACCCAAAGTGCTTAAGAGATAAAAAAAAAAAGCACAATGATTACGGTCTCATTAAAACAGATATTAAAATGCGGAGTTAAAACCTATGGCGCTAAAGGAAACAAGAAATACGGCAGTGATAAAGAAATACAAACAGTACCTTAAAGTGGTTCGTCAAGATTAAAGTACTTCTAGTAATCTTCCCATCATTGGTCTATCACCACCGAGTTAAGAAGTTAGGCTGCTGTAATGCCAACCTGGGGCAACAAATGAGTGTGTGCAGTGGTTGAAAGTCTTTTCCAAGAAATCTTATAGGGTGCTTGAAGATGCTTAGTCCCTTAGTAGAAAATGTGTCTGCCGAGCAGGTCGACTCGGTTGGTTGTTTATGGGCAGCCAGAGCCATTTCCTCCTGTCTCTGGGTGAGATTGCTTCCATTGTTTGCCTCTTCTAGGCATTGCTGCATAATACTGATGTATTTTCCGAATTTTGCCAGTTCCATCGGCTACGTAATAGTAAACACCAAAGTCATAGCCTTGTTACACTTCCAAATGCAGTGGGTGAGAAAAAGTGGTTTTAACTGTCTACAACATGATTGCAAAAGTGAGGGACAGCAGCATAATAGGTGATTAAATGACTCGTTCTTATAGTTGCAAGGTCTACAATTTACAACTTTGGTGAGGGACAGCCAACACAGATTTACCTCCTTAGTTTGAAGTCCATTAGTCTTGCAAACATAATTTGTTTAAGGCATCCATTTCAAAGGGCCCTGGAAAGATATGGTTGTGGTCTGAGGTAATCCGGTTGTGAACTAATATATGACAAACCCACCGCCTGCAGAATTCTCGATTTGGTAAGCTTGGCCATATCCCTGGCCTTTGATAGGATTTTGGAATGTTTTTTCAATAAGGTTTTAAGAGCTGCACACACTAGCTGTAGTTTATTTAATACAGTCTGATCGATTTGAAGGGTGTCAATTGAGTGACGTAAATTTTGCGACCAGGGGTTTCTTCTTCTGCAAAGATTGGTTGAAGGGAGGCTTTTATGGTGTTAGGGGGTGCTTTAATTACCCTATGGAAATAATTTGCAAAGAACATCATGCTTGCCCAGGTTTGGGCCACCAGCCCAAATTCCAGCCTTATCAGGCAGTTCGCAGGTATGATGGAAGCCCGAGGACCTTTTTTGTACACCTTGACCTGGTATTTGTCCAAGATACAGACTAGCTCACCTGGATATGCTTCCTGGCCATAATTAATCATTGGTAACAGAGTTCGGGCCAGTGCACATCTTATAAGGCCAGTAGACGGGTTTTCTAGTGAGTTATTCAATTTGCACACACTGATTATTATTGACTCGGCCTTTGTGGCAGTGTGCCTCAGTTGCTTTATGGGCCCTCCTTTAGATGGTATGCAGCAGTTGCGTAGCAAGGGGGGTTGGGGTGGAGGTCGACGGGGCACAGCAAAAGCAGGAACCGATCACCAGCATCCCCCGCTCCTACGACCGCCACGGGGCGGCAAAGGCTGGAACCACCACGGTCGGCAAAAGCCCTAGCTACGCCACTGGTATGCAGATTCCTAGATGGTTATAAGCGAGGGCTGTTTCAATTTGTAGGGGTCCCAGGCTTCTTCTGAAGTTTGAATTTTTGATTGGATTACCAAGGCATTGAGAGCTCTCAGTAGGCCTTTTCTGGAGTGGTCCAAGAGGACGATATCGTCAGTGTATTGTAATATTGTAACCTTGGTCTTTCCAATTTTTGGTGGTATGAGGTTCGCTTGTTTCAGTGCTGAGCCCATATCAGCTGAGAATAGTTGGAATAGCAAGGATGCAAGCACACAGCGTTGCTTAAGGCCGTTGTCTGTCTCAATCTTCCTGGAAACCCTCGTCGGAGTTAGCTTTTCTCTAACCCACATTGAGGTATATAGAGATATGATGGCTAGGAGCAGGGCATTCGCGATGCCCTAGCCTCTGAGTTTTCTCCATAGGATGGTCCTGTCTACCTCGTCAAAGGCTGCTGAGTAGTTCACAAAACAGGTGAAGAGCAGGAGTTGCTTCTTGCTCTTAGAACAGTGGGTTAGGTTGGATAGGGCCACAATATTATCCTGTGTTGAAGAGTTAGCCCTGAAACCCGTTTGAGTGAGTGGAATTATGTAATTTGTTTCCTCACAACACTCCAGTTCTTTCAGGAGGGCGGAAGCGTCGGCCTTGGCTTCTAAATCCAGAAGGACAATGAGGCAGTAGTTGGACGGGTGTGCCCTGTCACCCTTCTTATATATGGGGTTCAGAATGGAACCTCTCCTGCTCTCTGGAAGCTGTGCGGTCAATAGACAGGTTTGATAGAGGAAGAACAGTATTGCAGACGAAAGGCCTGGATCTCCATTAAAGACCTGGACCGGTGCACCATTTGGGCCAGGGGCCCCAGTTGGCCTAATTTTCTTCACAATTTTGGAAATATAATTTTTTTAAATTTTATAAATCTTTTCGGATGCTGGACTTCCAGGCAGTCATTCTGGGGCTCTGTGTCCTCGTCAGGTACTTTTTTGGCTGCATATAGATTTTGTACGCACTGGATTCACTGTGATTCAGAGACAACATTGACTCTTTCCACTGCCGGGATAATTTTGTTCTTGAGATATCGCCACAGGTCCGCATGACCCCGTTTGCCCTTCAATGAGTGTACATATGTCCATTCTCCTTCTACCTGTTCGCGTTTTGCAATCCACACTCTCTGTTTGTGCTGTTTATTTAAGATCTGTGAGCTTGCTTTTAGTTCGGCTTTAGTTGTAGCTTTACGTTCCATTTGACATGCTTGATGAAGCCTACCTATCTACAATTTACCGGCATTGATTTGAGGGTTTTTAATTTTTTGCGGAATAATGGCCGATATGGTTTGAGAGGGCACATTGCTACCAAGCACACCGTGCATGTTCCCGATAGTTGTGTCCCAGTTGGCCAGGAGGGTTTTGCCACTTAAGATCTTAAGAAGCGTCCTCTGGTAGACTCCCAGGCTTTAAATCTCTGTAGGTTCACTGAGCCCCATTTGATCCTTCTAATTAAATTCCGGCTTTCCTTCCCCGTTGAATCAGCAATTATCCTCAGGTTTTTGTGCCTGTTAGATATAGCTTTTAAGGAATTGACGAGCGGAAAATGATAACTCTCTGTATGAGTGGAGATATCAAAGCTTGCTACAATGTCTTTGATTCCTTGATGTACGAACACAGAATCAATCCAAAGTGCTTAACCCCCTGATTTTTGGAATTTAGATGTCGAGAATGTAGTTTCAATTGTATGCTGAATTTATTTCAGACTATGAGCTTGGAAGAGACTGGCTTGCAGGCTTGCGGTGTTGTATCCTGTTGCCATTTTTGTAAAGTCGCTTACCAGGAATCGCTGATTGAAGTCACCACAAATGATAACTTAATGGGTTATATTTTCATATAAGACTGATTCAAGTGAGTCTCGGAGCTGGGTCAACCTTTCCCTGCATTCCACGCTGAAGCAGTTGAAGAATACGTTAACAAGCAAAACCTTCCGGGGCTGGCCATTTACGTAGGCCATCCAGGATTGCTAGTTGGAACATTTCATCATGTGAATCAAGAGTGTTGACTTTCAAGTCCAGATCAAGGCTTACATAAACTAAGAGGCCACCTGAGGGACTCCCAAATATGTTAGTTCTTGTGGCGGGTTGATGGAGCTCGTAAAACCTGTCAATTGTAGTGGGACTAGTTGCCCAAGTTTCCTGGAGGCAGAGTAAGTCTGTGGCCTGAATAAATGACATTGCAGTTGTAGACTTTAGTAGCTTTGTTAGGCCTGCTACATTCCATCATACAAGAATTATGTTTGAATTCCTTTTGGGTTTGGCCTGAGATGAGTGGCTACCTGGGCTAGGAGTGTTTCTTGTGTTATTCAGAAGTGTGGTTAATAGCCAGCTCCAATCGTTTCCTTGCTTTGTTTTATCCATTTGATCTAGGGCTACTCTCCTTGTTGGTCCTACTTGATTGCCATACATACGTGATATCCTTAGTTTGTTAAACATTAGTTCAGTTGAGAATTTCCTGACCCCCTGCGAATACTGAGTTGGAGAGCCTAGTGCCTTGACTACTCGTCTAGTTCCTTCAGCGGATAATGGTATTTTGGGAGCGCAGGTCCCATGATTTCTATTCCCCACTCATCAAAGGACATCTTATTAGACAGGATATCCGTTACTAGTATGGAGTGTTAGAATTGTTGATTTGAGTCCATTTGAGCCATTTGTCGATGTTTTAAATTTGACTTCCAATATATTCTCTGTACATATTTTTGCAAGGCTCAGAATGGAATGGAACAGTCTCAGCAAGTTCGATCTGTTTAGTATATCGTGCTAGCCCTCGGATGGGTAGAGTTCACCACTAGACTCGATGTAGCTACTGTCATTACTAGCGAGGATGCTGTCATACTTGTTACGAGATTTTCCATCCATGTGCTGGTCTACTCGGGTATGCAAATTGGCAGTGTCGGAGGACACTTGGATTTTTTGCTGCATTAGTGGTCTCTGTGGGTGAATTTCAGGCCCTGGCCCATACTGGACATTTGTAGGTTGAGAGGCCCTTAACTGGGATTGTGCCAGAGTGGGGGCATCCCGGAAGACTGATTGCTCAGGTAGATTTCCAGAATGCTCTGGTAGCAGAAGAGGTAGTGTATGGGCTGCTTGCGGTAGATTTGTGTCGCCCCCGCCAGCTAACTTCTTTGGTGCAGAACTTCCCTGGAAAATGGGTTACAGGCAGGCCGGGGTATCACTTGCTGGGTGCACCAAGTTTGGGCCGCCAGTTTGTGTGACACTATTAGACATTGACCATTTGTTTTGCTGCATGACAACTTTGATGCCTGGTCCGTGGTTGGGGCGTGGGGAGGTGGCACTTTGTTGGATGCTGTTTTCCAAGGTGTTAAAATTATCAAAAGCATCGACCCATTACGGCGTACTCCTCTCCAGTTCCACCACATCCTTTGTGGAGATTTGTGAGGCTACTTGCTCCCCCCTGTTCCCTGGGGTCCCAGGGATCCCTCCCGGGACTGACTCCAATGCTTGGTATCCAGGGGAGTGGAGACTAGGCAGACGTGTGTCTCTAAGGATGCAGGAAAAAGCTGATTTCTGGAGGAAGTAGTATTTATGTCATCTTGGAAACGGGACCCAGCTTTCGGGATGGGAGGAAGACGGATCCTTACCATTGATCTTGGATTAAGTTCCAGTGGTGCATTAAGTGTGCTTTCTGATGACAGTTCAATGATTGAGTTGTTCCTACTCGGAAGAGGACAAGAGGAATTCCGTCAACGAGGCAAGGCTTGGGTAAGCGATGCAGTCGAGATCGAGTGCTCCGGTGGTTCATAGGTGCTGATGTTGGTAATTTGAAGAATTGAATTTGGGGGAGCCTGTCCTATTGGAAAAAGAATTCAATTGAATTTGCTTTGCAGGGGAGGTAGTTATCACCAGTACTTCTGGGTTTGAAAGGCGGTCCTTCCTCTCTGGGCCTTGGTGTAGACTTGTACTTTTAAACCATCCCAGTCCAGGTCCCTCTTGTGGTGGGCTGGCCTCTTGCAAGTTTCAGTGCCAATGTGGTTGGTGAGGTCTGCGCTGAGACTGAGGCAGGGGCAAAGAATGGGCCCTTTTGAATTTTAACAGGCACTGGACCTCTAATCTTTACCATGGCTCTAGAGTGTCCACAATTTCCAGCCTGCTAGGAACACGTTGTGTGCTTTACTTCATTTCCTCTGGAGGAGTCGGGCCCCAATTACGGGTAGCAGGGATACTGCCTTCATCCAAATGTACCCCAGGTGTTTCTCCCACCAGCGTTTGGTGCTTTTAGTCGCTGGTCTTAGACCTTTGGGCTTGGGACGTTAGCCCACTTTGGGACTTTTTGTCCTCCTCTATGCTCCTGGAAGGTGGCACAGATGCTGGCCAGGATGGTTCGGTTTGGTTAGGAGGTATGCTGATGGCAATGTAAGTACTGTTGTCCCGGTTAGGCACAGTTGGGCACGGATGGGGCGGGGGAGCACACAGAGTGGCGCAAGCAGCACCAGGACCTAGCCCGACTTCTTCCGCACCACTCCAGCCCTACTCTAGGGTATGGGCTCTAGCTCTGCAACCATGCTCTCCGCTGTCCGTTTGCGTCTCTTTCCTGGGCTCACCTGTTGCCATCTAAGGCTTAGACTTTGCACTACTTATCAGGTGCATCAATAGTCGTCACTAACTCCCAGTCCCTAGACCTATGGGGGGCCTTAGGGTGCCTTAGGAGCCTAGGGAGCCTTGGGAGCTTAGAAAGCCTTGGGAGGAGGTGCTGTGTTAGCTAGGCCTGGCTGGTGCTACTTGCGTTTGATTGGAGGGACACCAGTGACCAAGGGTTAACCAGTAGTGAACATGGGTTGGAGAGGGCTGGCCGTGTAGAGTAAGAGCCAGAGACAAACAGAGTCCTTTTATTTAACGTTGCTAGCCGGCAGGCATTGGGATTGGGCACTGGTATTTTTGGCTTTCTGATTACTGCTTTCTTTTTCCCCCGGCTTTCAGCTGCTTTTTCGGCAGCTTTCTAAGCGTGGTGGATGGCTGAGAGCCAGTGCTTGAGCAAGGGAGCTGGATGCAGGATGCGTACCAGCATCCCAGCGTACCAGAGTACAAGCCACCCCCGCCTGCCCACTGCCCGACTCCTGGCTACCGTCAGCCACTGGAGCCGCGAGTGCCACGTGCAGTGAAAAATGCTGCAGCAGATACAAGGGTTCAAAGCTGCTTATCACCTCTGGTATCTCTGTCACCCTGGCAGTGGCTCATTCGGCCATCTGGGTGAGTTTCCCAGCGATAGGGCTCTGCTCTCTCTCCCACCACCTTCCTCAGCTGTGGCCGGCATCCGCAAGTTTCGTGGGGTATCACGTGACAGCAGTGACGAGAGATTCAGCAGGGGAGTGGTCAGATAGCCGCAGGCTGTAACCTTTTGATGTCCTTTAGGGGCTCGAAGACAGAAACGTCGCCTATGGACAGGATACATTGATTGTTATAACTAAGATCAGTTGTCTACCAAAGCTTGATGAACCAGATATTTCAATCATCAGGGGAATTGTTTTCAATTATCAAGTTTCCTAATGTTTTGCCATGGTTTGGATTATATACTCAATCTTCTACTTAGCAGACACTTACTTTTACAATATACCAGAGCGCATATGAGTTAGCAGTCTTATTTCATAGACTGTAGATGACAATTTGTGAAGTAGCCCCTATTAGTTGAATTTGACAAATCCAGTGCAATGTTCCTGCTTAGGAATTTAGAAGGAAGCACATTAGTGTGGGTCACGTTTTTAATCAATACTAATTATACTATCATGGGAAACTAGAACAATATATATCTTTAAATGGCAGCAAAGTTTTAACACCATATTGAAGCTAAGCATTCCGATTATAGTGAGTCAGTAACGATTGCTAGATTTACTACCCTATTTTAAAGAGCAGCAGGAACAGGAGGAGAACAAAAGCATTATGAAGACCAGCAACAAAAAAACAATACACTATGATATCACTGCTGCCTCCAGTTTTACCCTTTTTTCGGGGAACTCCCTGGCTGGAGAATCAGAAACCTGAGATTGATGGGAAAGCTAATACCAAGATGTTCCTTTCATGCCATTGCTAAGGGCCTTGTTGTTCTCATGAGCAGAATTTTGAGATATGTTTATGGTAAAATGACAGAGAAATCACAGTACTCTGGTTAATGGTAATTGTCACTTACAAAGCACCCAAAGATCTGAAGGCATTGGAGAATAGGCTAGTCCCTAAATTGATTATTCATTCATTTGTTCATAAATCTTTATTAAATTCTATTACAGAAAATCATAAAAGACTGTATAGCATGATAAAATCCATCAAATACAATACTAAAGATTAAACAGTTAAACAACAGTCTGAATTTGACAGCTCCAGCTAAGAAACCTGCAACAGAAAAGCAAGTGTTTTGGTTAGGTAACAACTGCAAGTACAATGGAATAGATCTTGCCTGAATGAAATTCAACTTTTTAAGAAAAGGAGTAATAAAGTAAATACACAGGCTTTTATAAAAAGTTCAAAGCATTATAAAGCCCATAGTGTCTTGTGGGGAAACCACATAACAGTAACATGGGCTTAGAGTAAGAACATGCAACCATCCTTTGAGAACTGCAAGCAGGCAAATAATCAAATTCAACCTAAAATGAGTTAACAAAAAACAATGACTATTTCTTGTAACAAAGGTTAAATACTGATTAATAGAGGGGACAGATTTTAACAAAATGAATGATCTTAATGTTGGCTTACATAATTCGAAGGATTCTCGAGAAGTACGGCTCCTCAATAAAAAGCTTGCTTGGTCTAGGCCAAATTGACTTTAACAATAGTCTCTGACACATAAAACAATTAGGGTGGCAATATCCTTAAAGGAGGAGTTAATATACCTGAGCCAAGAAATAGTAGTGACCAAATCCAAACTTAAGCTATCCTTAATTATGGCTCAATTTAATTCAGTCTTGGGCTAGACTGAAAGTTAAAGTATAAAGAATGCATGGATAGCATTGAGATATAACCCTGGCCCAATTCTTCACAGACAACAAAAGAAACAAAGCTCTCTGGCAAGGATAAAAGGTGCCTAAAGAAACTATTTTCTTTCAGTGGCAGAGATGGGTTACTAATGTCTAGATCTTAAGCATTGCCTTAATCAGCTGAAATTTCTTTAGAAAAGAGATATCTTTTGGATGAGAAATGTGCAGACCAATTATTGGCAGAATCAAAAATAACAACGAGCTAATGCTGCCCTTGACATGATATATGTGAGATTTGGTTGGTGTCACGTGTCACTTGCCAAAGTTGGTGCTCAAATCTAAAATATCAATGAAGGAGACAAATGAAACTAGTAAACAATGGAGGCCATTCGCAGTTCTTAAGAGTAAGACCTTGTCATTGGCATTGAGTAATGCCTGAATATGATGTCGGACAACCAGGGACATATCCTGTCCTTGCAATATTAGGGTTTTCCTTTCACTTTTTTGTGAGCACGTGAACTATACTGCTATAATGAATTTTGATAGAATAATAATAAATGCCCTATTATGTCAATTCTCATCCTGTGTCCCGTTGCACAATCTTAGTCTAACTACTGTTGCTCCCCTCTAGCATTTATTCAATAATATGCCTTATACCATAGTCTAATAGAGGATCACTGCCTCAAATTTTTGGTTATCTTGCTAAGGACCAGTTGGCCCCCTATGAACCACTGTTTCTCCTAATATGAAAAAGGAAGGAGGCCTGGGTCCTTTTTTAGATCTTCGCCCTCTCCGTTTCTTCATGAAAAAGCACAAATTCAAGATGCTCATGTTGGCCTAGGTTCTATCTGCACTGGATCCAGGAGGGAAGAAGGTAGCAGTGGACCTGCAGGACGCCTATTTTTCAGTTTAGGACATTCAGGCTATGATTCCACTGTTTCAGCCTCAGTCCTGGGTTTCAATGAATTCAGCTCCGAGACTTCTTGACCTCTTGGCCTCCTGCATCCTGCTAGTGGACCACACTAGATGGCACATGCAGATTTTCCATAGGATCTGAAGTCTCAGTGGGCTCAGCAACAAGGGAACCTGTTGTATTCCATTCAGGGTTCAGAGGAGACTGTAAAAGACCTGCAATGATGGTGCATACCTGTAATTTGACCTTCAGCTGACCCCTCTCCCTACCCCACCGAGAGCTGATGTTGGTGATGGATGTGTCAGTGCTAGGTTGAAGATGACACCTCAGAGAGGTGGAGATAAGAGGACTCTAGTTTCTGGCTAAGACCTGCCTCCACATCAATATATTGGAGTTGCTAGCCATTCACTTGACGTTGAAGGACTTCCTGCCAACCATCAAGGGAAGGCTAGTTCAGGTTCCCAAGGACCGCACCACCACCTTGTGGTACTACAACAAGCACGGTGGGGTCTTGGATCCTGTACTAGGAGGCTGTGCACTTCTGGAACTGGCTGAGCCACAGGTCATTTCGCCGGTTGTGAACCGTCTGGTGGGATCTTTAAATGCCAAGGTGTATTAATACAGCTGCTGATGCCCAGTGGATGTCAAATGCCAGTTACACAAGGAGTTGGTATTTTCCAGCAGTCAGGAGACCCTGTCTCGATTGCTTTGCCACCATTATGAATGCACAATCTCAATGCTTTTGTATACTGGGTTTCCCAAGATGGCTTTCTCTCTCAGAGACGCATTCCACCTAAAGTGGAGTTTGGGGCTTGTGTATGCCTTCCTGTAAGAAATTGGGTTACTGGTTGAGTGGGTGAAGCCCTACTCAAGCAGAAACCACAATATTTGTTAGAGTGAGGCACAAGCAAACTCCAAATTAACCTGTGCTCAACCCTCTGGTAGCTTGGCATGGAGCAACCAGGCTTAACTTAGATGCAATGTGTGAAGTACTTATGCAGCACTTCAAAAAGTAATAAAGTAAAAACACAACACAAGAAAAATGCCACACCAATTTAGAAGAATAAAGTAGAATTTAATAAATAAATCAAGACCAAATCGACAAAAATGCAACCAGTAGAACTGGAGATCTGCAATTTTAAAGGTGTAAGTGAAAATAGCACCAGAAAGCCCAACGCGCCACTCGTGGCTATCTGGTCGTGCGTTACCGGGAGAAAGTCCCAAGTTCAGGCCGACCGCGATGGAGCACGTCTCAGATACAGGGATGGGGTTAGTTCCGCTGAAAAGTTACCTTCTCAGTCCAGTCCAAAAAGTCCAATTCACCGTGGAAGGGTCCTCTGGGAACAGGGAAGTGTTGCAGATGGTTGTCAATGTAGTGCGAACAGGCCTGCCATCACGGACAGTCGTTGCTGTAGCATGAAGATCCTGTTGTCGTCGCAGGCAGTCAGGCTTTGCGATGGAGTTCCCCGTAAGTGGTCGATTCTGTAGAGCAGAGGGCCTGGCTGATGGAATTCCGCTTTGGAGAGCTGTGTGAACGGCAAGGTTTTGGAGCCAATTGGCCCATTTGCATTCACGAAGAGCCCAAAAACTTCAATTCAGCTCCACTGAGGCTACACCAAGGGTCACCACTTGGGAGTCAGAGGCTTACCCCACCTGGATCTGAGTGCTAGTTAAAGTGGTTAAAAACCTGTTACATGTCTCTGTGACTCTGAACAGGAGGCAAGCAGACTAGCCCTTGGAGTCACTCTGGGTTCAGTTGCATGTCCAAATCCCTCTGACTCAGACCTAAAGGCAACAGGGCAGCAATCCAGCAAGGCAGCAGTCCACCAAGGCAGTAGTCCAGCAGGATAGCAGGGCTGCAGTCCAGAAGAGTGTCAGTCCTTACAGCAGCACAACAGTCTTTCGTCCTGGCAGAGTCTCCTCAGGTTCAGAAGTATATTAAAGAGTTGATAATTGAGGTCCAATATTTATACCAGGTGCCTTCTAGAGGGAGGCTAGTCCACGGCCTGGAGCTGTGACCTGTATTGATCAACGTGTGTGAAATCAATTTGCACAAATGGAAGATAACTTTTTTGGACGAGAACCCTCACTCACCCAAAGATGACATGCTTCATCATTGGGTCCCCTCCTCACACCCGGACTGTGAGGTCCATGGTGTGGGCTACAACTTCCCTAGTTGGGAGGAGCAGAGGTGTATAAATGAGCGATGGAAATGAGGTCAGTGAGGGACAGAGTGCTAGTGAAAATGTAGTGTTTGTTAAAACTACCTACAAGGGGCCAAAATAACTTTATTCAGTAGGTCCACTGGGGTAGGATTAAAAAGAGGACTGGGATTGTGAAACAAATATACCCCTCTTAATGGTTAACATGTTTCTGCCCGCAGGTTGTCCCCAAACAGGGTTCCAGGGCATTCATCAGGACCCAAGGTGTTAGTCACTCTGTTCACAGTGATAGTAAAAATAAGTTTTTTTTATACTGGCCGGTCAAGGATCAAGATGGCCAAAAAGGTGGTGGCCAGTGTGTGTGAAGGGTCCTACCGTCATTCTAAGAAATGGAAAAGAAAAAAAGAGAAAACACATCGATCACCATTTTTAGGATTTACACATCTCTTTCTGTATTCAAGGGTACTTGACTGAGTGTATTTTAATAGTGACTATTACCTATGTCATGTACTCATGATCTAACAATACTTAGTAAACCCACAGCTACGTCTTAGTATAGTTATCTATGTGGGTATGATTCTTTTTATATATAGGAGGATATCTTACCTTCTCAAAGACTAAGTTATATCCACCCTAAAGCCACTGGGTACATCCAGAAGCACCCAACTGAAAAAGAAACTATGACAGACACATAGAACCAGACAATACTTCATATAAAGTGTTCCCACCAAATTGTCGTTTTAATAATTAGTTCACACCAAATGAGTGACTAGCAATATGGCAGGGAGAAGGAGTTGCTGAATTGCTGCTTGACACCTTACACGGGTGAAACAGAAAAAAGAATGTTTCCAAAATGGAAAGAATAAAATAACTAAACAAAAAAGGGGGGGAATGTACCAAATCAAACAGCCAAGCAAGCAATCATGGCTGTAAGGTTCAAAGGCTGCCATCATGGTCTGTCATAAGCTGGGACTTCATAGACGCCAGTAGGTGCAGCAGACACTGGGACGCATTGATAAAAACTTTACCAATTTAGCCCACGTCTGAGCAGTAACCCACGAGGGATCCTGCCTCGAACAAAAATGACACAAAACAAGACGTATTGTGATCAAAAACAATCGCGAGGATATACTGTAAGTACCTGCTACATATACCCTCGCCGTACATACTTTAGGATGCATGCACTACATTCTCTGGTCCTGACGAAAGCCACGTTGACCCTCCGGGGCTACCACTAGGGGCTGAAACATGTAGACCACACCCAGGATAACCTGAATGAGGATACATGGGCTCAATCTAATATCCCATATACATATACCCCACCTGTTTTTAACATTGACCGGGAACCCTCTAACTCTCAATTAAATTAACCTTTGTGAGACCTCCTGAGCCAATTTTAATTAATCACCACATCACTTGCACAAGAAACATAAAAAAAAACAACCAGCTCCGCAGTAATTCTGGTGTCGCAGCACACCCTGGAAGCATTTGGCAACCAGGGTGGGTACCCAATAATGAAGCATGGCACCTACTAGGTAGGTGAGTGAGGGTGCTTTTAAAAAAAACCCTGCGGGTTCCTATGTCCCTATAAATAACACCTAAAGGGACGAAAGGAGAAAAAAGGAACAAACGAAAAAAAGCGCCAGGTGGCTGATCCGTTCTATATTTGTTTGGTACTGTCATAAGCTGCACCATGTGCCGCTATAAAAACTCAAAAGGTTTGATTGCGCGGTTTACGTAATTTATGATCGAGCTCTGCCCTCCCATCCTGCCAGTGATGGCCCATCCAGACACACCTAACCTCTCTATTGTGTGTGGCTATCTAGGTGAATACACTAAGCCCAACTGTCAGCTACAACCCATCATGTGACCCAGAGACAGGCTACCGGCACTAACTGGCTAAGGCAGGAACATGCCAACTTTCTGAAAGTGGCATTACAATTCCAAAGACACCAAACATGATCTAGTTAACTCTTCCCATTTTGAAGTTACAGCTTATTAAATTTAATAAGGCAACTCTAATGCTATCCTATGGGAGAGGTAGGCCTTGCAGTAGGGAAAAAATAAATTAAGAGTTTTTCGCTACCAGAACATGTAAAACTTAGTACATGTTCATTTTTTTAATACACTGCACCCTGCCCTAGGGGCCCTAGGGTTGACTTATATGTATTAAAAAGGAAGGTTTGGGCCTAGTAAAAGGGTTTCATCTGCCAGGTCAAAATGGCAGCTTAACACTTCACACACAAGCTGCAATGGCAGAGCTGAGACATGTTTAAAGGGCTACATAAGTGGGTGCACAATCAGTGCTGCAGGCCCACTAGTAGTATTTACTTTACAGGCCCTGGGCACAGGTAGTGCCACTTTACTAGGGACTTACAAATATATTAAATAGGTCAATTGGGTGTAAGCCAATTCAACCATATTTTAGGGAGTGAGCACAAGCACTTTAGCACTGGTTAGCAGTGGTAAAGTGCGCAGAGCCCTAAGATCAGCAAAAAAATGATCACCAAAAATAAGAGGGCTGAAGTCAAAATTTTGGGGGGAAGGCCACCCTAACGCTGGCAGGTCTAATGCTTCCCACTTCTACCTCTAATGTTCCAAGTTCCAAAGAAAATCAGGAATGAGTGGGCCCAAGTCATTCTAGTGGCTCAAAATTGGGCCAGGACTGAGTAGCACCCTAAACTTCTGGACATGAGCATCTATCCTCCGGTCAGACTGCCTATTCGGGTAGATTTTCTGTCACGGCAGCAGGGCAGGGTCCTGCACCTGAGCCTGCGCAATCTACACCTCCGTGCATGGAGATTGAGGGTGATAGTTGGCTGGTTTGACCATCCTCCCAAGTTCATGAATGTCTTTCTAGTTGTCAGGCAACCATCTACAAAATCTGTTTATGCCAGATGCTGAGATAAGTTAGTTATCTGGTATGCCTGCCATACTAACCTATTGAAAGCAAAGTTGCTGAACGTTTTGCTTTTTGTGCTGTCTTTAGTCCAGCAAAGACATGCTGTGTGCCCTTGTCGGCCTTTTCAGCCTTTTTGAGTTTGCCAGACCAACCGTCCTTGTTTAAATAACCTATTGTGATGCGTTTTCCTAAAGCCTTCATTCATATGTTCCATTTTGTGATGCTGTTGTGGGACCTTAATTTGGTTCTCACACTCTTTGTGTATACCCCAATTGAGGAGAAGCACAGCTGTCCTTTACATCTCCTGACTATTAGCAGTCTTTTTCATTGCAATAACTTCAGTGCATTGTAAGTGAGGTGCAAGCTTTCTCTGTTCAGCCTTCATATATCACATTTTTCCCAGACAAACTGGTGTTGAGAACCAGAGCAACATGTCTGCCAACGGTTGTGAAATCCTTTCATGTCGGCCAATCCATCACTCTTCTGGCATTTTTTGCTCCTCCTCAACCCTCAAAAGAACTCCAACGCTTGGACCCTAAAAGAGCCTTGAATTTTTTCATCAATTGTACCAAGGACCATTGGGTCGATGATCAGCTCTATGTGGGATTCTCTGGGGCAAAGAAAGGTAATTGTTAGAAACCTGGTTACTGGCTGACTGGGGTCAAGCCAAGGTCAAGCAATAACCTGAATCCTAGTCAGGGTAAGAGGCAGGCAAACCCTAAATTAACCTGTGTTCACCCTCTGGTAGATTGGCACAGAGCAGTCAGGCTTAATTTTAGAGGCAATTTGTAAAGTATTTGTGCAACGCTTCTAACAGTAAAACAGTGAAATCACCGCAAAAAGATTCCACACCAGGTTAGAACATAGAATTTAATTTAATAAATAAAACAAGACCATAACGACAAGAATCCAATAAGTAGACTTGAGATATTGAATTTCAACGTTTTTAAGGAAAATAGTGCCAAGAAGTAAAAACCGCTATTTGGGATATTTTGTCACACCGGACTAGGACAAAGTCAAAAGTTCAGACCGACCGGGATGGAGTGCAGGCAGGCTACTGGGACCCAGTTAGGCCCGCTGAACCAAAGTACCTTAAATCCTGATTGCAGAGCGTTTGCGTGGATCTACATCGAAGATGCATCACGCTCCAGAGACAATGCATCTCTCCCGAGATGCGGCGAGGCTGAGGTGCGAGTTCCTGATGGGTCGTCATCGAGGATCCTGACAACCAGGCTTGCGATGAGATGGCCAGCGTCGAGTATGAGAGGAGCAGTGGAAACGATGCGTCGGTTGCTTAGAGCAGTGAAGCTGAGGTTCGGATGTTGAGGTACGGTGTTGCCGTCAAGTCTGCTGTCGACGAGGGAAGCGAGGAACTTGCACTGAGAAAAGGATTGCGCAGTGGCGATTCCAAAGGCGATGTGTCGGTCCCAAGATGCGGGATGCAGTGGCAATGCGAGTCTTTTGCGACAGATCTAATCCATGTAACAGCTGCAATGCACCGGTTCTACTCAAAGATGCGCCGCTCAGTTGAGGAGATGCGTTGATTCTGCTGTGGGATACGTCGCTCAGCAGAGGATGCATCAGTTCCACTGGAGGAACTCCTAAGGCCCAGTACCAGGGGTCCAGGACTGGGGTGGCTCTACTTGGCAGGGTTGACTTACAGATGGCAGAGTCTAGGTGCAGAAGCAGGTTGGTTGGAAGTTTTTTATGTCCCTGAGACTTCATATCAGGAGGCCAGCCAAGTGGTGCATGTCCAGCCCCCTCACCCAGGCAAGAGGGCAGCAGGCAGTAGGTCAGCACAGCAAGGCAGGAGTTCAGCAAAACAGCATTCCAACAGAGTGGCAGTCCTTCAGCAGCACATCAGTACATCTTCCTGACAGTCTCACAGGTCCAGAAGTGTACTGAAGTGGTGGTGTCAGAGAGCCAGTACTTATACCCAGTTATGCCTTTGAAGTGGGGGAGACTTCAAAGACATGCCATTGAAGTGGACAGAGGTCCTCCCTTCCTACCCTGGCTCCAGACTCACTACAGGGGGGTATGCAGCCCTTTTTGTGGGGACAGTACACAGCCTATTCAGGTGCAAGTGAAGCTGGGTCCAGCTCCTCCCTCCCATCCTGTCAGGATGACCCATCAAGTCACACCTAAGCTCCCATTGTGTGTGACTGTCTAGAGGGATACACAAAGCCCAACTGTCACCCAGCTACAGACGTGATCAGAGACAGGCAGCAGGCACCAAATGGCTAGAGTAAGAAAATGGCAATTTTCTGAAAGTGCCATTTTCAGAATTGTAGTTTAAAATCTGACTTCACCATAAGTTAGGATTTTAAATTAGGATTCCAGAGACACCAGACTTGGGGATCTATTTCTTCCCAATTGGAAATTACACTTATAAAATGTAATAAGGTAATCCCAATGTTATCCTATGGAAAAGATAGGCCGTGCAGTAGTAAAAATGACTTTGGGAGTTTTTGACTACCAGGACATGTAAAACTTAAAAGTACATGTCCTGCCTTTTAAATACATTGCACCCTGCCCTCTTTGTCCAGGGCCTACCCTAGGGGTGACATATATATAAAAAGGGAAGGCTTGGGCTTGGCAAAAGGTTTATTTTGCCAGGTCGACATGGCAGTGTAAACTTCACACACAGGCTCTGCAATTGCAGGCCTGAGACATGGTTAAAAGGCTACTTAAATGGATGGCACAATCAGTGTTGCAGGCACACTAGTAGTATTTAATTTACAGGCCCTAGGCACATGTAGTGCAGCTTACTAGGGCCTTATAAGTAAATTAAATATGCCAATTGGGTATGAGCCAATGTTACTATGTTTTAAGGAGGGAGCACAAGCACTTTAGCACTGGTTAGCAGTGGTAAAGTGCACCGAGTCCTAAAGCCAAGACAAACAAAGTCAGAAAAAGTGTAGGAGGAAGGCAAACAAAATTGGGGGTGACCCTGCAAAATGGGCCGTTTACAACAGTAAGGCAGTGCTGAATGGGACCATATCTAGGTGGCTAGCCCACTGTATTAAGATCTGCTACACATTGGCCAAGAAGCAGCCTCCGGAGGGTCTGAGGGCTCATTCAACCAGAACCAAGGCTACCACATCTGCTTTGGCATGCGGAGCACCTGTTCTGGAAATCTGTCAGGCCATGACATGCGTGTCAATTCACTTGTTCACAGACCACTAGTGCCTTGATAACCCAGTCCAGTCGGAGGGACTCTTTGTCCATTTGCTCCCGCAGGACGTTTTGGGTTGAGCCATTTCACAGACCCACCCCCTTTGGAGGTACTGCTTTGGTATCTATTAAAAAGGTGAGGAATCTGCTCTTAGAAGTATCCATTAGAAGAGTAAGTCACTTACCTACAGCAAGACTCTTTCTGGTGGATACATCCTCTAACCTCGAATTCCTCATTGCCCTCCTGCTTCCCATGGAATGGTCTTTTTTCTGTGTATAAAACCATCCCAATCTAGATATCTGTGCTGTCATATTTATTCAGTTATTGAGCTTCACATCTGGCAACGTCGACAGCGTCAAGACAGAAACTGATGTCAGCGCGCAGGGTGGTGCTTATATGCATTTCCGGTGAAACAGAGCAACATGACGCCACCTGCTGGCACACGGAAGCAATGTTGAGAAAAATCTCCGGATCCAGTCTGGCGCCTGGGGGTATTTATAAGGGGAGGAATCTATGATTAAATAGCGTATCCACCTAAAGAGCATTACCGAAGGTAATTAACTTGTTCTTTGTACCCCTGAAGTAGTGGAATTTAGGAGCTTATTTATGGGATTTTTGAGTAGGGCACCTTGCTGCTCCTCCCTATGCTGAAGTGAAAGGGCAGGAATGCATAGTATTTAAGCAACACGATGCATTTCTGTCCTTTCTCCCTTAGCTGGCACCGTTTCAGCAGCCTTGTGCCAATGCAGGCACCCTTGCACCATGGTGCAAGGGGGCCTTCATTGCATGCAGGAATTTGTGCCGTAAGTGGCACCTTCCTGCACAAAAACAGTCCTAAGAGGCGTTTTCCTCTTTCTTTGTGTGGAGTGTCAAATTCCATGAGTGTTGCATAGATAAATCCACTGCAATGCTCATGGAACGCCTCCCAGGTGCGGAGTAAGGTGACGCATCGATTTGCGCTGCAACGCCTTACTCATGATTTATGAGGACACTCAAAGTCACGCAGGGTGGCTTTGCGTGGCTTCATAAATTGAAATGAGAACCCTGCATGTATTACTTTACATGTGGCAAAAGTGATGCAGGGCTCTAATAAATAAGCCTCTTGGTCTCTTTAAATTGCACGCTGTTCTTTTACAATGAACGATGAAGAGTTCTAAGCATCCCTGTGTATTTCAGGGATATCTAGCAACGTAACCATCAAATTCAACCATTCAGCCATTGACCCAGTTTCTCTCAATCTGTGTCATTTTCGTGACCCTGCAAAGCAAAAGAAATGTTGATTTTCTTATAAAGACAACCTTTACCACTTCACTAATATTATTACATCTGAATGTAGATTTTCTGCATTTGGGAACATCATACTTAAGATATTGGCATTGAAGCAATTCCTTCACAAAATCCAGCCAGCATCAGGATTGTTAATCCCTATTGGTAATCCCTACCAAAGCTTGATGACGTCAGAGGCAAATTACACCATCTATGATGTAGAGTTACTGATTATATGTAGTCCCTTTGTGTCCTTGTTGCATTACTTAGAAGAGCCAAGTAAACAACTTTTTGTGATATCAGATCATAAAAAATGTGAGAATCTTATGGAATCCTCCATTAGATATAAATTTCCTACTGTTCTATAATAAAAGTAAAATTGATTTTGCCTTTTGAGTATGACAGAACATAGATGCAGTGGGCATTTGTATGCTTAATATAATGTATCTTAAATGTAGCCTGGACTTACAAGCACTACTGATGATGATTACTTGAATCAAGTCTTAAAATCTTGAAACAGACATCAGATAATTTACTTCTGTATATTACCATAGTCAGTCCATATTGGATCATCTTAGATTTGGGAAAACTCTAGAGTTGGTACAAAGGTCCACATGGTGGAAGCTGTCTCTAGAAGGCTATATAAAAATATTTTCCACTTGTTATTAAAATCTAATTTAATGGTGAAAGTAGTTATTTGAGAGGTTGCATTTAAAAGCAACCTTTTAAACTGTACTTTGTGATTTAGGACCAGTACTACCAGTACCCTGTCCCAGAAATTTTTTAGAATACACATCCCAGATGGTCTGTTAATGACTGGTCTCTTGGAGGACACTGGACATGCCTCTGGAGCAGAAAAGCTGAAGTGGTGTCACTGTTACGCTGGGAGGGTGATAGGGACAGATGAATACTCAAATGTCAGCCTCAAAAGCTATTCCTTTAGAAGTGAAGATTGGAAATGAAGATCACAACAACTGAAGCAATTCCTTTTCGGAGCAACCCTAAAGTTTCTCTGTGGTCCCAAGAAGTAGGAAATACAATTCTAGCACTCACTTGGAAGAGGTTACATATGGGAATTGCTGGAAGGGAGGACAAGGCTCCTTTCTGCAGATGGAGGAAGACTAGGACCTTCTTGGATCAGGGGTTCTTGGAAAGTTTTAAGTAAACTGAGAAAGGAAGTGATGAAAAATGGTTGGGTTTTGATAGCAAAGCTGCCAGGATTTGGTGTAGGGAAGTTCCTTTCACTGGCTAGTGCTTAGGATAAGACTGACACCTCACCACTGTAGCTTATTCCCCAGCCCTGGACCTCGCCACACCCAGAGCTCTGGTTTGCACGTCTTTATTCTTCAGCATGCAACCATTAACTGAACACACTGCATCACAAACTTTATTAACCACACCCAGTCACACCCACCAGATTACGTAATACTTGTAAGCAGTCTGCCAAGAACCACTTGAGTCTTCATACACACAAACACAAGACACAATATCTCCCCCTTTGTTTTAATAAAAAGTATGAACAAATATATATACATATACACATTATAACTCCTTGATGCGTCGTTGAGGTGCTTACACCAGTCTTCCAGATCTAGTTGTATGAGATAGAGGAGGGGGGCCTTCAACTGCCATCTCTGGAGAAGAGTCGGATGCTTGACTTGGGCACTCAGGTGGACTTGCCTCACTCATGAGGTCTGGAGCTGATGAACATGGAGGCAAAGGCTTAAAGTGTGACGAGTCTCTGGTTATGCATTTTCCAGGTCATTGGACAGTTACCATATGTCCTTTGCTCACCACAACTTTTAGCGGTTCAGCATCAAACGGAGCATCAGTCTTGCCTGTCCACTTTTGTTTGACAAGGACTCGGTCTACTTTCTTGAAAACCATGTCCTGAGTACATCGGCACTTATCGGAGTAAACCTTCATTTTGCATTTGTGCAAGGTGTCAGTGACACAAACCTCGTCAGTCCAAGAGCTCTCCCGAACAGCAAGGTGGTAGGACTTTCTCCTGCTGTGGAATGAGGAGTGTAACAGTAGGCATGGAGGGCTGGGCGTAAAGCTTTCTTGAGGTTGATGCCTTCCAGTGCAGCATGCTGAACCACCCTTTTCAAAGTACTCACAAATCGTTCGACAACATCATTTGCCTGTGGCCAGAGAGATGCACTTTTCTGATGTTTCGTGTTCATGCGATTAAGAAAGTCTTTGCACTCTCTGCTATTGAAGGGTGGGCTGTTGTCAGATTTGGGAATGGAGGGAACACCTCATGTTGAGGAAATGTCACCCAGTCTCTCGATGAATCGGTCATGTGCGGTTGATGATAAGTCTTCCACTAGAGGAAAACGTGAGTACTCATTAGCAACCACCATGAGATGATGTTCGTTATTGAGGTGTTCGAAGAAGTCAACTGGAATCCTCTTTCAGGCTTGCCTAGGAAGATCAGATATGTTCAGCAGGTGCTAAGTCGTGTTGGGAGAGAGACAGTTACACAGATGACATGCTTTAAGCTCCCTTACAACTTGTTCATCAAGACTCGAAACCACACTCGATCCCTGAAGACTCTTTTAGTTGCTGCAATGCCACGATGTCCTTCGTGAGCCAGTTTAATATCTTGTTGCCTCAGGCTTTCAGGGATAAGTATTCTTACCCCTCTTAGTATGACACCACCATGTGTAACAGAATGTTCTTCCCAAACATTCTTGAATTTCTGGTACTCAACATCATCTGTAAGAGGTCGAGTATGTTTCCTCCATGATTGTGTTGTAACGATTTCCTTGAGCTTAAGCATGTCTTTGTCAGTATTAGTAGCTCACAGAATCTGTTCAATAGAAAGAGCTGCAGGTGCACTTCACTTTGCTATAAAATTGATGTAGAACTCAGCCGCTTTGGACATTGTACTATGACGCTGTGCGGAACTCGTGAAAAGTAGTCTGCAGGGTTTTGATTCTTCCCCGGTTTTTGCACGATAGTGTAATCATACTCCGGCAGCCACAACCCTCACCTCTCAATGCAAGGGGGCATCTGGGCTTTCGAATTTCCAAAGATGGTGAGCAACGCCTGATGATCCGTGACAAGGGTGAAATGCTTTCCGTACAGAAACACATGGAAGTGTTCACAAGCCCACACTAAACCTAGTCTTTCTTTCGCACGTTCAGTCTGAGATAGACTCCAGCTAGCATACGCCACAATGTGACTCTGAGCAACGGGCTGTCCATTGTGTTGGGCAAGGATCGTGCCAACCCCACCGATCTTGCATCCACCACAATCTCTGTATACAATTTCAGATCAAAGTAAGCCATTTCAGTTGCATTTTTAATTGTGTGTTTTATTTTCTTGAAGCTTCGGTCACATTCAGAGGACCATTCAAACGGAGCATCTCGCTTGGTTAGTGCTCTAGAATGGCACTCACAGTGAAAAAATCAAGAAAATACCTTGGGCAGTAGCTGGACATGCCTAAGAAGGATCGCAACATGGTCACATCTTCTGGAGGGCAAGTTGACAACAAAACCTGTACTTTTTTGGGGTCAGGAGTTATTCCCTTTTCAGAGAAAATATACCCAAAGAATTTAAGTCTGTTTTTGTGAAATTCATACTTCTATGCATTTAGTGTGAGACCTGCATCAGCAAGCAGATGGCATTCTTGGGTGACTGCTTTGTCATGTTCCTTTTTGTGTAGCCCCAAACACCAGTGTATCATCACTGTAGTTAAAATCATGTATGACAGGCTGAATTATTCGACGAATGACATCTTGAAAGATTCCTGCAGCTGACGACACACCAAAACTGAGTCTTTTATATCTGAACAAATCAACATGAGTTGAAAAATTAGTAATGTACATGCACTTTACTTCCAGTTCAAGTTGATTGTAGCCTTTGTTTAGATCACGGCGGGAGAAGACTTTGGCACCATTCAGCTGCATGATCATATCTGCAATGTGTGGACCTGGATGTCTTTCTCTTTCGATTGCTTTGTTGGCCTGTTGCATATCAACACAAATGCGCACCGAACTTCCACTGTCTTTTTTTGGCACCACCACCATAGTGTCGGACCAGTATAACACTCGATGATGTCATGCTTTAACAGTGTTTCTAGTTCTTTCTCAACGACTTCCTGTAAGTGAAAAGCAATTCAACAGTGTCACTGTGCAACAGGGCGAATATCTTCATTAATGGGAAGCTGTACCTTTATCGTCTTAAGTTTCCCAAGTCCATGAAATAATGTCGGGAATTGACTCAGAACTTCAGAATGGGTGATCAAGTTGTAGTTAATTGAGATCATTCCCATATCAGCAGCAGTATCAAAACTTAATAAGCATGAACTCGAGGAAGTACCTGGGGGGACATGAATTGCCACCTGCACTACCTTTTTCTTGTGCCGCATGGTCACCACAAAGGATCCTTTGCTCTGCAAGGGTGTAGAAGCTGCCCAGGTCTATACTTTTGTTCTCAACGGTGTGAGACGTGGTATCGGAGATAGTTCTTTGCACCTTTCTGCAGGCATGATGTTTATCGGTGCACCACTGTCTATAATGAAAGTTGCAGGGCAACCATTCACCTTGAGCGTGGTTTTAGTACAATGTCCAAATGAACTTTGTTGCTTCCTGTGGCGATTCTTTTCAGATTTGTGTTTCTCCTTGCAAACGGGTAATCCTACGTGCACTCAGCTGTTTGTGACTGACATCACCATCGCACATCCATTTTCCTCAATGTCACTCGATGATGACGTCAACAAACCATTGGAAGATAAATCTGATAATGATCGACTTTGTTTCGGTTCCATTTGGCATAGTCGATGTTGCAGTTTGGCCTTTTGGGAGTGGCTAGAAAAGTTCTGGAACTTTCTGGCATCCAAATTCTTGTCTCTTCATGATGCACTTAGTTTCTCTCTCACTTTTCAAACCGTTATGAAATGATTTTCCTTCCCACAGCCCTTGCATATTTGTCCCATGGCCTTCATGTGGAAAGGAGAATCGACAGCGGAAGCACAATTTTTTTTTCTTCTAAAACATCACTCTGTGAGCCTCTGCCTTGTGCTTCTGCTTACTTTTCATGCTTAACACAGATTCATTTTGGGTTGTTCTGGCTTCCATATCAGCAGCTCCTCCCCCCACTTGCTGTCATGAGCACTTTCTCCAAGCTGAGCGTTTCTCTCAGCATGCGTCGTCGGAATGAAGCGGAGAGGCAACCACTGATAACTCTAAGATGCATGGCTTCTTCATCATTGAATTCATTGAACTTGAAGTGCTTTATAAGCGTATGAAGTGTCTCAACAAACTCATCCATTGTCTCACCAGGTTGCTGTCTTGCTTGGTTGAAAGTGTACCTTTCATAGCCGACATTCAGCATTGGATTGAACTTGGCCTCCACGTCTTCTTGATTCGACGGTATGATACTTCATCAGCTTGTGATATCTTCTTTATCACCTCTTTTACTCCGTCACCTGCCAGGTTCTTTAAGTATTTGATTATCTTTTTGTCATCTGCTTCTTCTATAGAATCTATGAAGTCATCGAACGTTTTGATCCAGGCAGTCCATCTGGCACCAATATTCTACTTTTTGGCAGCATCAAAAGGAGGCAGTGGTTTCCAGAACACAGCTGTTCTGTATTGGGTGCATTTCAAATTCTTCATATGTTCTAGTGTGTGCTGTTCAGGCAGCGTTTGTCCTTCAGTGTCTATTGGCCTGGAGCCACCTCTGCAAGCATCAACCTGCTCACTAGTACTCGGGTTGTCGCGCCTGAGCTGAGATCGGTGGGCGCCATCTTCCTTCTTCATGGTGAGTAATGAGTTTGCTTCTTGCACATGCTCTTCACCACTCTCGACCTTATGCATCATACCTGGCTGTTGCTGCCTTTAGCATTTCTCTGTGCCCAGTCATCTTTGCATTTAGCCCTTTCGTGCACTTGGCTGTCGTTGCCTTTAGCGCTACTGCTTTGAATCAGTGCTGGCTCCGTTTTATGCTGTGCCGCAGAATCTCTTCTCTCGGCCTTACCAGTAGATTTTTGGCAGGCTTATTGACTGTGCTCTTCCATAGGGCCTTCACCTTCTTCGATGGCCTCTCAAAAGCTAGAGTTGCACTTTGACTCTACATGCGCCAACCATAGACAGCTTCTTGATGCATATGTGGCACGCATGAGCAGTTTGCTGGACAATGGCAAACTCTAAGGGAGAGCAGTCTTGTATCTTTGGTGGCATGTATCCCCTATCTTGTTGCCAGTTGTAGCATCCTCCCCAGCCTGGGAGCAATTAACAGACTGTGCCACACACAGAGCTCTGGTTTGGACGTATTTTTTCTTCAGCATGCAACCGTTAACTGAACGCACTGCATCACAAACTTTATTTACCACACCCAGTCACACCACCAGATTATGTAATACTTGTAAGGAGTCTGCCGAGGACTACTAGAGGCCTCATACACACAAACACAGGACACGACAATCACTACACCCTCAAAACATACTTGGAAAAATGACTGGAACTGTTCTTCTTGGGACTAGTGGTTGCTAAAGGGACACATAAGGCAGAATGGGTCCCTGCTTGGAAGTAGCTGGCAACTTGGGACTGGACTCTGACCAAGCTCTGGTTAAAGAAACCTGGTCCCGAAAAGCCTTTCCTGAGGACCTGCTGTAGGAAAAACAGAAATGATGTTTGCTGCATTAAGAAATTTGTGGGACTCTTGGTTGTAGAAGAAAGCAGAGGAAGAGAGGGCTATCCTCCCCCATGGAGCGGTGACAACAGTCCCCCAAGAAAAGCATCAGGTTGAATGAAAGCATTGGAGAGTACCAACGTGAACGATTACTGACTCCACCCCTGACCTGACGGCCTCGGTGAGGCAGAATAGTTATCTGGTAAAATGTCCTTGCTTTCGTTTCTGATGCAAGTGCAACCTCTGCTAGCTATTTATGGGTAGTGTACATAGACTGAAAGTGACTTTCAAACATTAGTTGTTCTTGTGGATATTGTTTGGCAATTTTGCTTTAATGTTTTTTTTTTTTAAACCAATATATCTGGTTCCTCTTATCTGATTGTAGCTATTTTCTGTATTTAAGCTTATTCAATGTGTCTTGATTTTTCTACCTACATTATTTTTTTTTTTATGTTGTCTTCTTAACGGTAATAATATTGCCTGGTACTGCTTGGCCTTAACATGCATTTCTCTCAGGAATTGCTGTTTACGCCACAGCTCCAGGGGTTAACAAGGTTCTGCCAATTAGCATGTTGTTGTATAACACTTTCCAAATTAATTCCACAGTTTATGATGGTTGTTTAAAATGCATAAATTAAGGAGAGCCATTTTTTGATAATTATCTGTTAAAGTGATTTTGGGCATTAATACTTCTCGAAATTTGCTAACTAATGTTATACAATTGAGTTACTAGTATTTTAAAATTGTGGTTATTTGTACAAATTATTATGCACATTGTTAGTTTATAAAATTGTTGGGATTTTTTCGTCAAATGTGTATAAAAGATCTTTTGGGGTTTTAATAAGATAGCAATTGTTCATTTAATATTTAAAAGCTGTTTTAACAAAAGGTTATTTATACAACTAAGATTGGTTTTAAAAATGCTATAGATTAAAAATAGGATTAATAATTAAAAGTCAATGCAAATAATTTCAGAGTCAGTCTTTAAATTTCCAATAAAAAAATTATGAAATGGTGCATGGCTTGGCTAATCATCATAGCAGACACATACGCGGCGTAGACAGAGACGTGGCAGGCAAGACGGCGTTGCCGAACAAAGTACTATTTTTCGCTGGGATCAGTGTCTCCTGTATTTAATACTTGTGTGAGTGAACCAAGAAACACATGGCTCGGTCGATGCTGCAGACCCTTCAAGTTATTGGTTTGAATATATACAGTGGGCAGCGAAGGATTTGAGACTTTGGTAGGACCCTTGCTGCCTATTACCTATATCACTACCAGTACAAGACTATTCTTGCCCTGAAGAAGCCTGGGGCGAAACGCGTTGGTTGCATGTCTTTGTAATAGCTTGAAGATTGGAAAAGAAGAAAATAAAAAAGAACATTCAAGCAATACTGGAGTCTATAAATAATTTTGCAAATAATTTTGACAGTTGATCTGATAATGAACGGATCTTTTTTACGTGTTGCCTCTCATTGTTTGTATTCTGTTATGTATGATTTATGACCATTTGGCAGCTGGCCATTTGAGGAGGGCAA
Source organism: Calotriton arnoldi (assembly GCA_963921515.1). Lineage (NCBI taxonomy): Eukaryota > Metazoa > Chordata > Amphibia > Caudata > Salamandridae > Calotriton > Calotriton arnoldi. Next base: position 3,460,950 of record CAWUFW010000755.1, on the reverse strand, counting down.
TATTGGTATCAAAAAACATATTTTGTGACTATATTGGGTGGTGCAATGACTGAGTCCACATAGCTGCCACTATTTCTTCAGCCCAGCATCTTTAGGTGCTGTTCTGCGTTGCCTGACACCTTTCAGAATCTGGGCCTAGTACTTTTCGTTTCATAAAATGATGTGTAGGAATTAATGTGCTATCTACTCATGTCCTGATTATTTTATATTTATTGAGCTGGGTGAAGCTGGTTTGGTTGAGTCAACACTGAATATTAAAACAGAAAATAAAACATGGTGCACCGGTTATGCAGTTCCTTACTCTTTTCTTGTCTGTTTTACTAAGCATGGTGTTGAAGTGATGTTGTCTCACTTTATACATGTATGTTTACATTCTTTTTCAAACTTTTTCATGTTTAAGACAGGTAAGACCTTGAATGGCATCGGGGTGCGGAAAGGAGGATCCCAGCGTCGGTTACAGACGGCAGGGATACCCAGCATTGTGGTTTCCAGCAGTGCCCGCTATGTAAAGACGCTGCCCGTTGACTGCAGAGCCCCTGTTTTGGGTCTGAGCGGTGACCCCATTGACAGCGATGGCAGCGGCAGTCAAATGGACTCTTTGCTCCAGGATGGCCCTATTGCCACCATCTCAACCAGCATCATGATGCCAGTGAAGGCGAGTGTTTTCCCGGAGCCTCCGTTCCCAGAGGAACCTCCTAGCTCGGAGCTGTCTACCATCCTCTAGAGAAGGCCGAGAGCCATAAAGAGTGGCCACCCCACAACTGTGCTTTTCTCTCGTACTCACATGATAATGTGAAATTTGCAGTACCACACTATTAACTCAGTTCTTTATTTTTATTTTATTCTCTCCCGAGGCAGTATCCTAGATTTGCCATATATTTAGGAATGTGTGCTGTACACTGAGTTAATGTGAGGGGAATGTTATAGATACGTCAAAGAGCATCTTCACTCATGGCTGACACGCAAATATTTTTTGAAAGAATGTTTTACACTGAACAATATGTAGTCTGTGCTACTGATTACTTCTGTCCACCTCTAGCCTTTGACGTCCGACTCTGTCAAAAACTGTGTGATATGATTCCAGTCATTGTACTAATAGAATATTCTATGCAGTACTCTCAGTAAGGACTTTAATGTTAAAGTGTATGTATATGGTAAGGCATTATGTTGTATGACATTTTGTTTGCTTTGACCAAAGGTGGGTGTGCGGTCCTCAACAGAGCCACAGACTTCAGAAATAACTTGTGCTTAAGGGGCACTCCGTAACACTTATGCACTCTGGTATTTTTGAACTGGAAATGAACATCAAGGAAAACCAATGACGTATCCAGTCCATGTTTGAGTGAAGCAGAGTACCTTCCCAACTAGTATTTAGTAGCATTTATGTGCTAATGCATTAGGGTTTCTAAAGTCCTGCTTTTTCGTCAATTTTATCTTTAAACAATTTAAGGGGCGTAGTCTTTTTTAAAAAGTAGATCTTCAAGCTGTACTTAAACCTTTAATCCCAATGTGTGCTCATAGGGATTGGACACCCATGCTGAGTGTACCAACCTAATCTATACAATTACCAGTAATGTGACACCTGTATTTGTCCGGACACACATTGCTTTGGTCAATTTAAAAATGTAGGAAAGCCAGGTGAACACACATTGCACCCTAAAACACTAGAAAGCACATTCCAACACAATATCCTTCCAACTTGCTTGCATTTTTGCTCCTAGAACAGTATCAATGGTTCTTGTAGTACCAGGCATGTGCCCCAAGGAGCCTGAGTTAACGTGTTTCAGCCGAACCTAGTAATGCACAGAAGTCTTCACGAACAGTGGTCTTGAACACTGTCCTTCCGTTGACTATAGGTCTTAGGTTTATTTATTTATTTGCATAGTTTTATATATAGTGTACACCAGGTCTCATGGGCTTCAGTGCGCTCTATAAATGTTTGATATATATATATATTATCTATTTACTAGTAGAGCTCTTATTCAGAAAACTTCAAATGACTAAGAACCAGGATAAACAGTGATCATGAAGAGAATAATAACCAAGCCTTCATGCAGGATGGAAATAGATTCACCGATGAAGTAAATGTTTGGCCGCCCGGCTTATCATATTATATGAGTGGAAGTGGATGTTAAAGAGGGCCTTTATAAGTAGAAAAGTCTTACTTTGGAAGGTTTTGAGTTCGGTATTAAAGATGCTCGGGATAGAGTGGCAGTGAGTTCCCACGGGTTGGGGTATCTCTGGTGAAAGTTTGGTTTAGGGTGGTTTGTTTCAGAGTTTTAAAAGTTTACAGGGGCAGTTCCCTCTTGCTTCTGGAAGAACACCAAAGATCTCGACCTTCCTTGCTAAATATTTGGATGTGTTTAAGTGCACTGCCTTGTGTTATACTAGCATGTTAATTTTGGCATCTCGTGCCAAGTTAGAGCTAAGGGTGGTCTTTTTACACTGGGATGACGTGATCTCTACAGATGGTGCTGGCCACCAGACAAGTGGCTGCATAAAAGACTACAGTGAGTGGGTCCATTCTTGATTTGGGAATACTAATTGTGATTGGGATTCCATAATCAATCCTATTAAGGACCAAGGCCTGAAGAACAAGTGTTTTGTCCTTCTTGGGGGTAAATTGTTTATTTTTTTCTTTTCATCCTCAGTTGATAATGTTTTGATGTTGTGTTGAAAGGAGCCTGTTATCAAGGATAAAGCTCAAATAAATTACATTTTTGACCACATGGGGCAAGATTCCCAGGGGAAAGTATGCTGGTGAGGGGTGTAATAAATGACTGCCTCCTTCTTAGAAAGTGTTATCTGTTAATCACTTTTGCACTAAATAATGGTGCACATGCAATGAGTTTGAGCAAAAAGAAGTATGACGTGCAGAAAGGCACATCTGGTTAGGAATGAAGGCCCACAATTTATCAAGGTTTTGCATCACCAGTGTGCTGCGCAAGGGTGACAAAATCTAAATGAGATCTATCAAGCCATGCAAGGCCACCTTGCGTGGCCCTGCATGGCTTGATAAATTTAGAGTAACAAAAAGCAGCGCAAATCACTGCCTTGCATCACTCTTCCCCAGGGAGGCGTTCCATGGGTGGGGCTTCCAAGCATCCACCCATGTATTTTGGTGCATTCCCACTTTTGCTGTTAGTGGTAGACCTGGGAATGTGTCAATATCTTTATTTCTCCTAGTGTTTTCCTCTTTCTATGTATGCTGCATTCTGCAGCACACATAGAAAAAGGAAAATACCTTTCAGGATTGTTTTTGTGCAAGATGGTGCCCATTCCTGCACAAAACAATCCTGTCTACAATGCAGGCATCCTTGCAACATGACGCAAGAGTGCCTGCTTTGGTGCTAGGCAGCCAAAAGTGCGCCAACGCTAGGTAAGGACAGGAATGTGCAGTGCAATATTGAATTCGGCACCTTCCTGCCCTTTCCCTTTCACCCAGCAGCTCAGTGCAGCAAGGTGGCTTGCTGCGTTGCGTGAAAGATTGCTAAATCTGCCCCCTAGCGTCCACTGGAGAAACCTAAAAGTGAATGCATGGTGCGATATGGATATACCAGTGATAAGGGTAATGAGAGAGCATTTATTCAGCTGGTACAGTGAATTGTGCACGGAGTCACTAGTGATTAGCAGTGGCGGTTGGTACAGGTAAACACGGTGGGCGGGGCAGGACACAGCAGGGAGGAAGCCAACAGACGATGGAATAGGTGTTATTTATTTATTTAATTATACCTATTCCGTCGTCTGTCGCCTTCTCCCGACCTGCCCCACCTCGTTTACTTGTGCCGTCGGCCGCTGGTGATTAGTCCGTGTTTAGGGCATTCAAATACTCAAAGGCTCATTACACAATTCACTCACCGCAGCAAAATTTAAAAACTTGCAGTATTATTTTCACCTATCAGAGAGCTAACTTCTGTGGTCCTGGTGGTGACTACAGAGATTCCATTTACCTACTCCAAAGGCTTCCAGTTTACAAATACATAGATATTCACTCTGCGAGCGAATAGAGAATGATCAGGCTATGGTGCCCTTTTGCTGAAGCACCTTGTGAGAGCAACATGTCATTTTGGCTTGCGAATGACAGTGAGTGTGTCTTGCAGTCAGCTACACATAGGTATAACTCGAGTCTTGTTATCTTGCAGCATTGCCTCAGGTAATGACTAGTTCAATGTAGATGAGTTTAATAGAGGGCGTTCTAAATCTTACAACCGTATTAACCTGCTGAGCAGTTTTATTTTTCATGTACAAAAACATTGTTGATAATTTTCATACAATATAGACTGTAAGTTTCATCTTTTTTCGCCCATTTTTAGTGTTACATTGTGAAATCTTGTGAAAATAATATCATCTTCAATACTGAATCAATTCGAGTGGTGCCTTTCTTAAATATGATACGTTAAATTTGTCATTCTTTTTAGGTCTGTAAAATGAACAGGTTTCAGATGAGACCAAACTATGGGAAGTATGCAAGAAAAATACATTTTTATTTTCTCAGGAATTAATGGACCAAGAAAATATCTTGGATGGGGTGGAGAAGAGGCACAGTTTGTGCACAGGAGTTTGAGTAACAGTTGATTTCACCTCATGTACAATTCCCTTCTTGGCAAAATATATGCACTGGGATCCAAAAATGGGTTTTTCTATAAAATGCAAAAACTCAACTTACCGCCTTAACTGCTCTTTCTGTGTTGTGAGGTGTTTCACCAGGAGCATATGAAGTAATGTGTGGTCCATGCCTCTCCTGTTCTTTTAAACTCTACTACTTATGTTCGTTCTACCTGTCTGCAGGAGAAAATGACAGGCCGGAGGCATAGGAAACATTCCTGGTAATGTCATCTCTTTCTTTTCTTTACGTGTTTCTAAATATTTGGTAATTGGGTTCTAGCTATGGCAGGCTCGGAGCATTCCAGTCTGGCCAAGGAAAAATCTAGGGGCTTATTTACAAGCCCAGTGTGCCGCTTAAACGTCACTTTTTTTGACGTTCCAGAGGCGCACAGTGCAGATCCATATGTATGAGGCCATGGAAAACTGCCCTTTGTGGCTTTTTGTGGCTTTTCGTGGCCTCGTAGATATGGTGTAAGGCAACACAGCGCAAGTCGCTGTGCTGACTCACACTGCCTCAGGAAGGCGTGCCGTGGACATCGCAGTGGGTGTTCCCAATCAACGCCCATGGTATTTGGCGCATTCCCAGATTTACAACATAGCGTCAATCTGGGAATGCGTCAAAACCCTGCGGCTCCCCAGTGGTGGCATTATGGTTGTTTTTGTGAAGGAAGGTAACAACCTGATTTCAATGCAGGCACCCTTGTGCTATGGTGCAAGGGTGCCTCCATTGGCGCTAGGCAGCCATTTGTGCACCAGCGCTTTGTAAGAGGACAGGAATGAGCCGGATCTCATAGATACAGCGCAATTCTGCCATTTTCATTTGAAGCAGGGGAGCGCAGCAAAGTGACGTGCTGCGCTGCCCTGCTTCAAATTGTTGGAAAGGAGGCCACTAGTCTTTGACAGGGTAGGGCGCTTGCCACTAATCTCTAGACTCCTGCTCACTTTGTTTACATAATTTCCCAGGCATGGAAACATGATGAAACTCGTGGACATAATAGGAGCGCATCTGTCCTCGCTTTTATTTAGGACCATTTTGGAGATATGCAGCCTTACCTAGTACCACACATCAGGCGTTAGACTAACTTATTTCAGTTTGCTGGTCAGTATCACCACACTAAATTGGGAAGTCACGCATTCATATCCAGGGCCGGCGCTAGGCATGGGCAGTGTGGGCAGCTGCCCAGGGCCTTGCGCTCGGCTAAAAAACAGGGGGCCCGCTTCACTATGAAAGGCCACAGTTAGCCCACCTGCTCCCCCAGGGCCCCCTGCCCCATACAATCGCATTTATGCAAGATGTCTTGACCTTGCTGGTCAGGGCGTGGTGGCATTCCTGGGGGTGCAGGGGTGGTAGGAAGGAACAAACAGAATGGGGCCGTCACAGTCAGGGGCTGGGCAGCGCCTCTGTTAAGTACCGGCCATTCTAGGCACCCTTTCGGCATGTTGTTGCTAGGTGACAGAAGGCCTCTTTGTTTCCAGGACCAGCTGGACACAGGTAAGGAGAGGTGGGTGAGGGGTGGAGGGAGCAGCCAGATCAACTGGCTTTTGTTAACCTTTGCATCACCCATAGCAAAGATTTTTTTATGTGAATGTGCATTTAAAATGTACATAGAACTGCCGGTGGTAGGGCAGTGTTTTGCTAAATGCCTCGTTACTGCTTCGAGGCCCAGGGGAGGGGACCCCCCTTCCATGGGCCTCGAAGCACTGGAGCAAGCAGCAAGGTCCAGGTGTGGGGGGCCCCTTCCCTGGGCCTTGTAGCCATTACTCCCTCTTTCCTCTCCTTTCGTTTATTTGTTCCTCGGTGAAATGTATCCAAAAAAGAAAAAACACTTTTGCTGGAAATTTCTTTTTTGGACATTTTTCTATTCCAAAGTGCAGCCTCGGGGCAGAGAGAAATAAATGGTTCAAAATGTGAAAAATAACTAAATGAAGCAAGACAGAGTGGGTTGCAAAGTGTCCAGATTGATTTTATTCACAACCGAAACACCTTAGCGCCACTTTACAGAGTTTGTCAGTGAAGCGCTACTTTTGTTTTCTCGTATTTCTTTGAACAACATTGTTTTCCTCGGGTGGGGAAGTGCACCATTCCTGGATGTACTGCAATACCTGGTTGATAGGTGGATTGGAAAATAAAATGCGTACCGCGGCTCTGTGTTCACGGATGTGGTCTTTTTAAACCATACTGCTTACGTGTTGTAAGGATATAAGTAATGGACATTGAACAGGTCCCTTCTTGGCCCTGTAGTCATGTCTTTAACTTTTCAGGCAAATGCACTCACTGATTTCTGAATAATAAGTGCAAAAGCGTTAAAGTAACCATGTTGTTCCTTCTAGCATTTCACATGCACTACTTAATCTTGCCTGGAGTGTTTGCTTTATCCAGGATGTTGTTACTTTTTTTTTTTTTAAGCAGCATATTACTCTTGTCTAGTGCGTAATTTGAACTGAGTCGCATCCAGGTGTTTATAGCAGGGCACAATTGGGTTGTAGTTGAAGGCAGTGCGAGTTTCTCTCAGTAGGATGTGGCACTATCGTCAGAGCTGACGAATTTGGTACTGGGGAACCAGGTTCAGCCTCATGACCAGTTCACCAGACCACTCTCTTGAGGGAGCGCATTCCAGTGCTAGACCTTAGAAGGCCCCGCAAGACTTTAGAAGCCTTGGTGTCTTAGCACCAGCAGGTGGACCCTAACGGTTGCAAGTGTGGGTTAACCTTGAAGGCCTGTCCACTACAATCCATACTTAAGTTCACCTCCAGCCTTGCGGGCAGGCCTACGAAGCAGCAAACCTTAGAGCAACAGTGACTCTGTCACTGAGGTCACAAGACCCTTGAGAAGGGCTGGCTCTAGGGCGGTGCGACCGGTGAGATCGCACAGAGCGCTGACTTCGGGTGGGGGTGTTATGTTTGCAAGTATATTATGTTTTTAAAAGCACTTGATACCTCCTTCCTGGCCTCCAGCAATTTTTGGCACAATAAAAATGTCATTATAACTCCGGTGATTAATGTTCTTCCTAGAGATAGATGGAGTTTTGTCAAGTGGAAGTTTTGACTTGTGAAAAGGTAGCACAGAGGGTTAATGTGTCTGCTGCAAAGGACATGTACTATGCAGATCACAAAGTGCACATAATGTAAATAGGTCAGTGGGTTACTGATTTTGTCAGTGAGATCCTTTTGTTACTTGCAGTGTATAAGTCAAAATCCTAACATAGAACAGTGAGCTATTAACAGTCATCTTAGAGCTGCATGCAAACTGTACGGTATAAATTAGAGCATTATAGTTTTTTCCCCAGTCTTTAACTATCCTAAAGTTGCAAAAAGGGTTCTTTTACATAGAAATCAATTCTGGTTATTAAAGAGAACCCCCAACCATGGTATTACGTTCTAAATTCAGAGTTTGTGTTTCTCCAGACCAATCACTATTAAACTATACTGCCGACTAGTATGATTGTCATGTGACTCCTACACATTGTAGTCTTGTCTTATGTAACATTTCCTATACAGTGATTTACACACGTATGATTTATTGTCTCTGTGTAATGTGTGTGATATAAAGTGCTCTGACACCCTACACTGGTATCAGTGGCCTTTTAAATCAAATTAAATGCATCTGAGCGAGAATGTGGTTATGGAGACTTGAGGGGCACTGTTAAAGGGTGGTAGTGAGGGAATCCGTGGCAGAGGGAGTCACTGGGGGCACCATCAAACATTGTCACACAGGACTCCACCAGCACTAAAGCAGGCCACTACCACTTCCTACAGTTCTAACACCAAATCAAAAACGTTGATTTGAAAACCCCTTGAATCTGCAGCATACCTTCAAGTCAATGTATGATTTAGTAGTGGTCTCGGTTGTTCTAAGTCTTTTTTGATTTATGTACAATCTTTATTTGTTTGCAATGGTGTCTTGTATTTTTATATTATATGTGTTGTGTTTTTGCACTTAACTTAATTCTGGCGAGTAAAAAGCCCACACACAAAAAGATTGTCCTACGAGTCTTAGCATGTGCGTGTGGGATACTGGTGAGGGGATTTACGTTAAAACAAATTACTAAGTATTAATGTCATCCTAAAGTGGCACAATAATGGCACAGAAAGATAACAGAGCCTTTTGAAATTTGCAATTATATCCATGGTGTGAGGGGTTTTCTCTTGTTTAATTTAATATTTTGAATGATCCCGCCCCTCATTACCTCAACAGGATCTCTCCCCTTTATGAGTCAGAACTGGAATTTTTATCATGCACTCATCTGGAAACAATCAGTTAACATGGAGTAAAAAATATCCATCTTTGTGAGACCTGCACCTAGCTTTTCCAACCAATGTGACAAATGTAATCCATTTATGGACTTATTTCATTTGTATATATATCTTTTTGTCCATGTTACTGATATCCACAGTCGGTCTCTTCAGTGATGCCAAATAGGATCAATAGTCTTGCGATGTCACTTTCTGTGATGTCACTTCTTGTGATGTTACATGCAAATTAGAGGGGCCTCACATCTTCCCTCTCCCCCGGGGCCCCAGAAATTCTAGGACCGGCCCTGTTCATATCATCTCAGCCAAGCCGGAGCGCTGCTAATTAGCACTGACTGAGCGAAAGCTGGCAGCGCGTTTGTGTTGCTGCAGCAGGCTTGGGGGATGGGTCAGCTCGCCCTGGCTACAATGTACAACATTCACCAGACACCACGGCATTCAGATTTAAATGATCGCACAAGAGTCTGCAATGATTTGCCCAATGGCTGCTGCCGAGACAGCCAGGACACTTTGGTGAGCCGCTCGTGGTGCGAGCTGGCGGCAGATGACACAGTTAAGGTTTGAGAGCACATCCCTCCGCTGCTCACACCGTGTGGCATAATGTATTGGTCTCAGGTCCCGCAACCCGGGACCGCGGCGGCCCCCGGAGTAGTACTGCCTCAGCAGCCTGTAGTGCAGTGCAGGCTCATGATCGGCGGGTGAATCACGCTCTCAGACTAGTCACTCACTCAGGTATCTCCTAATTTATATTTAATTTACTTTTAAAGTCAGAGCTCATGATCATTCCGAGCCTGTAAGTGTACAGCTCAGTCACAGTCTGCTCACAGTTCAGCGTCTGCAGGCGCCGGGCTGGGGGCTGCGCTCCTCTCACACAGCTTCTTTGACACTGAGCTCAGCTAATAAAGCCAGTTATTTGCAAGACTGAATCTTGGAATTTATTATATTATAATATTACGGAGTCGCACTAACTCGTTGAGATGAGGTCCAACAACTTTTACTTTTGATAGAGCGCTTACAGCACTCTAATTTGTAGGGGTGCACTATATTCCTGATACAAACGTACTCATATATATATTTTGTCGTGTGCAGTGTTTTGCGATTATTAAAATGCATTTATTCACGCCATATTAGTATTAAAGTGAAGTGAGCACATTTAAGTAGGATTTTGTATGTATTAGAAATATAATTCCTGTATGTGTAATGTGCAGGATGACGTTGTATTCATATAATGTAACCATGTTGAGTTAAGTTTCCCGGTCTGTAGGCCTAAATTGTAAGTTGTTTTGAGTTTCGTTTCTCCTTAGCTGCTCAAGTATTAATTAAATAAATTCTGGTGTGCTCGAAGACAGTATGTTCCCATCCTACTGCAGGTGCAGGAATTCTATCTCGTTATTCTTAGATTTAAGGAGATACTCGGAATGTCTTTGAAGAGGACTGAAAGGCGAGAAGGGAGGACACCTTCGTGCATAGCCTATCTGGGAACCAAGGCCACTGGAAGAAGAGCCAGCTAATTAAAGCTTCTGTGAAAACTTACGGAAAACCGTTGCAAGTGGAAAAGTTTAACATATGACGCATTGGGGGCCGATTATTATCTTTTTGTATAATGCGCAGGGACAGATTAGACAGACTTCTACCAGCTTTCGGAGGAGAAGGAGCATCTTAGAGCGAGCTCCATAGCTTTAAGCTATCAGACCCATTTTGACGTGAGTACTTCTTAGGAAGTCAACACGTGCTGACACCTTTGGGATATGATATAAGGGAGATAGGTAGGACTGCTCATTGAGAGTAGAGTAGGGAAAGATTTTGCCCCTTCTTAAATGAAAAGAGAATTGGACTCCGCTTCCATCCTTTGCTGTATCTTGATTTTGGAGTTCATCATATTATGCCTTCTGTGCCGAATGACCTATATTCGTAAAATCGGCTCTGTATTGATTTTCTTGTACCTCTATACTCTAATATTGAGGTGTGTTTATATTCAATTATTTTTGGCCTTATAATAAATCCACAAAACATAAAGACGGAGTCTGTGGTCTATTACAGCTTGACTAAATCGAAAGTATGATCTTGAATTGTTTTTCTCCCTTCTACCACTTTTAGTAGGTAAATAAAAGACCATCTACATTACATTTAGTAGGGAAAGGTAGGAGTAAAGATTGGCGTAATCAAATGGTAGCAGAGGAGGGTTTGCCTCTAAGTGTGAGGGGAGAAAGAGAGTAGGGGTAGGGTCGGAAGAACACTAAGACCTTGGACACGAAATAGAAGACGGTGGACATAGATGGAAGTCGGCGGACGTTGACGGTGCGGCGGAAACAGTGGTAGCGTGAGTATGAAATTGTGTGGTATGTTAGATTGCGGTGAAATATTTGTGTGATGTCTTGCGGAGTTGAGATGCATGTCGAGTGATTGTGGGTTTATCGGTTTACTGGTTCGGACACGTGCGAATCAGGAAGTTTGGTTAGCGGACTCAAGAGAAGTCCAAGATCCCGGGATAGTTTTGTATCTGTAATTGTCTGATCAAAAATGTGGGTGTCGTGAAGCGCTATCGATGATCCACTTGTGATAGGGAACTTTGTGTGAAAGGAGTACGTCGCGATAGAGAGCCTCAGGTACCGGGGGTGAACTATGGCGATTGAGTGACCAACGCAGGTCGGGGGTTACAGCGGATGAATGTTCTTGTAAGAGTGTTCTATCGATCTTCTAGAGGACGGACAATTACTTGTTTACGTAACTGTAAGTTATTGTAACTGTGTTAGGAGCAGTTACTTGGTCCAATAGCTTGTGGTCATACAGTTACTCGTAGTGTGAATGTGTGAGCAAGTGAAGTTGTAAAGGAGGGTGAGCCGCTGAAAGGAGCGGGTAGTGACGTCAGTGTGCGCCGCGCTGGGATTGGTCGGTTGGTGTAACGCCGCGCTGGGATTGGTGGACGTTCGTTCGAAGCTGAGTATTGATTTTGGAGGGCAAACAATCGATTTTCATGATGAGATGTTTCAGGGTGTTGCGGGATTTGTGTAGAGGTGATACAGGAGTGGTGACACGGGTAGGAGAAGAAGCTCCGCCTGAGGATACACCGGCGCATTACATGGCAATAAATGTGGGACTCCATACTATAGTTTGGCTTCAAAATTGGCATAAAATTACAGAAAAAGAAGGGGAATTGGCTTTTCCTCGTTATGGGTCATTTCGTATGGAGGTGCTGTATCAGCTAAGAGGAGTGATGTCTGCTTTGAAACCTCCGCCTAGACCAACTCAATTTGAGGCATTGGATGCTTGGATGAGAGCAGCAATGGCAAAGAGAAGGGAAGCTTCTCAGGGAAGAATGAAAAAGGCAATGAAGGCATATCAGGATGCCAGGTGGGATGCACAGCTGAAGAGATGGAGAGTAGACACCATAGAGGGAGAACGATTGTATCCATTTCGGTTATTAGAAGAAGCGTCTAAAGGGCAAAGTAAGACAGAAGAGGAAAGTGATACAAATGACAGTTTTCTAGATAGACTGCTAGCAGAACGTCCTCCACCTGATGACTCTAGCCTGGAGATGGAGAGAACACAGCAATCAGAGGAAAGCCTACGGGTGAGACAATTAGGGTCAGAAGAGCAGACCAGAGGAGTCAGGGGAAAGATTTCAGTGGAAATGAGACGAATTCCAGGAGGGTCTGGAGGGATAGGGTATGCAACCTCGGAGTCAGGAGAGACGGCCTGTAACAGGCGATTACCAGAAGCCCTTTCGGTACCAGTTACTATTGGACCAGTGGTTTCCATATATAACCCCAGAGCGAGAACAAGGGAAAGTCAACAACAGACAGAACAAGGTGAAGAGACTATATCTGGAGGGAGCCTTACCATGAGTGAGACAGGCATGGCTCAGATACCAGTGGAAGCCAGTACTCCACTGCCAGCTACGGCTGATCCTTCAAGGATGGACAGTGGGTCAGAACGAAGACGAACAGGGGCTTTAGCAAATTCTGAGTCAGCCATCAGAATGTGGGTGCCACCGGTGAGGGAGTCACAGATATTGAATGATGAATTGGGGTTGAAACAAGAAGCACCTAGAGTACCTTTCGGGCCACAGTATGTATGTGAGAGTAATCATTGGAGAAGTCGAAGTGTGAAAGAGAAAGTCGCCCAGTTGTGAGGATGAAGGAGAGTGGGAGTCCATGGAGAACACAAAGTTGTGACAGGGAGGAATTGGGAAGTGAAAGAGGTCAGAAGGTTTTACATGTGGCAATAAAGGCACCAGTGTTAGATGTGGTAAGATTAAAAGCAGAACTAGATGAAGTGATCGAAGGCAATCTGCCATGGGAGAGAATTGACACCTATGACTCCAGCGAATTGTTATTTGTAGCTAAAGATGTTACCAGGAAGGCAAAGCGAACTCATGATGCATTGTCTCAGTTGGCACGAAAGTATGAGGTAGATCTAACAAAGACTAAAATGATGCAGGGAACTTGCAGATTGCATTATACGGATAAGGAATTGGAAGAGAAGCGAACGGCGGGATTAAGAGCACAGATTAGGGAATTGGTGATAGGAATAAGAGCGTGGAGAGCCTTAGACAAATGGGAAGAGAGGTGGGTCAAAAAGAAAAGTGTCAAGAAAGGAATAGGAGACATTCCGCCTCCGGCTGGAGGGACGGGATCGGCAGGACATTACCCTTTGAGAGAAGTGCAAAATGGGGGGTACGTTCATGTGCCTTGGAGCAGGGGTGATTTGGCAGCATTCACTAATGATTTTCCTCGGCTGAGGGAAAAACCTGCTGATTGGTACAAGCAAATAGATCGGTTTGTCAAGATCTCGAAGGTGCTTTGGATTGATTTGAATACCTTGTTTGATATAGTGGTCCCAGGAGATTTATGGACGGCGTGTAAAATTGCCATTGATTGGCCCGCTGTAGAACCAGCCAGAGACCCGAAAAATCATGGTACCTCTCCCAAAGTAATAAAGAAATATGAGCAAGTGATCACATGGTTACAATCCAAGGTAGCTCCGCAAACGGTCGATTGGCTTAAAATTGATCGTACTACGCAAGATTCTAAGGAGTCGGTACATGACTATTATGAGAGACTTTTAGTGGCTTTTAAACAGCATAGTGGATTGGATACAATTGAGCAGAAAGATATGGGACAGTTTGTCTCAAAGTTTGTGCTAGGACTAAGATCTGATGTTAGCTTGATGATACAAACACATTTGATATGTTGGCAGAATAAGACGGTGGATGAAATCCTACGTTATGCAAAATACTGTAGTGATCAAGTAGAATCGGCACAAAAGAAATTGAAAGACAAGTTGATGTTGGTGCAGTTGAGGAATGCCGAAAGGCCTGATCAGATGCAAGGAGTTGGAGGAGCGATGGGTCGAGGTAGAGGAAGTGGTAGAGGAATGGGTCAACAGATGGTAACCCAACCTGGACAGGGAAGAGGCAGGGGAATGGATGTAGGTACAGGAGGTGATTGGGTGGCAAACCAAAAGAAGGTCACTGCTTGTCATTATTGTCACAAAATCGGGCATTGGAAGCGCGAGTGTCGATCGAATCCAGCAAATCAATTGCAGAATGAGGGAGAGGGACAGATGTCAGAAACTTTGAATACTGTAACTAGACCTAGGTCTATGTATGGGGCAGGATATGAGCCGCAAATGCAGATTCCTCAGCCTCCGAGGATACCTACTCATAATCAGGTGTATCATCAGATGCCCTATTTTGAAATAAGAGACAAATCTGACACAACCACAAGATCTCTATGAGTGTCAGAGGGGGTGCAGGAAGAATGCCCTTTGGATGCGATCCTGGAAGTAGATCAGAATGGGCCATTTGTAGATGCGGAGGTGAACGGACACCCTGTTACCTTCTTGTTAGATACTGGAGCTGCGCGCTCCACTGTAAGAACTGAAGAAGTCCCAAATTTGTCCCTGTCAGGACAAACGATCCAAGTGGTGGGAGTTACCAATCAGAAAATGACTAACCCATTGACAAATGAGTTACCTGTGAGGATAGGACCGTTCCGAGATAAACATCAATTTGTAGTTTGCAATTCAAGCCCAGTCTGCCTATTGGGACGAGACCTTTTGTGTAAACTAAATTGTACCATATCTTGCACTCCGAGGGGTGTGGAGTTGCAAACCTGTGATGATGATGCTGATTTTAAAATGGCTAATATGTGCTTGTGTACAGAAATGTTCGTGGTTCTTACGATAGAGGAGTTGCCACATGATTTGAGAGATTCGGTTTCTCCAAAGGTGTGGGATTTCACGGGGGAGGAGATAGGATTGATTCGAGGGGTCGAACCTGTTAAGATACAGGTCAAACCAAATGCCGAATTTCCACGAACTCCGCAGTATAAATTAAGTCCAGAAACTGTGGCTGGAATAAGACCTGTAATTGAGTCTATGATTGCACAAGGCATTCTCAAGGAGATACGAGGAAGTCCCTGCAATTCACCTATTATGGGACTGCAGAAGCCTAGCGGCAAGTACAGAATAGTACAGGACTTGCGCAGAGTCAATGACATTGTGATTCCATGTTGTCCCTTGGTACCGAATCCAGCTGTTATCCTGTTCCAAATACCATATGAAGCAGAATGGTTTACAGTCATAGATTTATGTCAGGCATTTTTCTCCATACCATTGCATGAAGATAGCCAGTTTTTATTTGCATTCAGGATGGACGATCGTGTGTTAACATGGTGTAGAATCCCTCAAGGGTATACAGAAAGCCCCTCTATTTTTAGTCAGAGTCTGAAGAAGAACCTTGAAGGGCTGATGATGCCCCAGAACTCAGTCCTAGTGCAGTATATTGACGACCTTCTGGTCGCCTCAGAGACTGAGGATGCCTGCAGAATTGATACTGTGGCTTTGCTGAATCATTTGGCAGACAATGGACACAAAGTGTCTCCGAACAAACTCCAGTATTGTCTGAATGAAGTACAGTATTTAGGTCATCGGATTGAGAAAGGGAAACGGAGGGTGTCACCAGATCGCATAGAGGCGATTCTGCAAATGGGAACTCCGAAAACACAAAAAGAAGTCCGCATGTTTTTGGGAATGGTCGGCTATTGTCGACAGTGGATCCCAAATTTTTCCTTGCAAGCAAAGCCACTGTTGAGATTGACTCGAAAGGACATTAGCGATCCGGTACCATGGGATGATGACTGCCTGAGAGCCTTCCTTGAGCTGAAAGAGAGCCTATGTCGCGCTCCAGCTCTGGGAATGCCGGATTATAATAAAGCGTTTTTGCTCTTCTGCTGTGAAAAGGAAGGATGTGCGTTAGCGGTTCTTGTGCAGACACATGGAGATGCTCGCAGACCAGTGGCTTACTTTTCAGCTACATTAGATCCAGTAGCTTCTGCGTTGCCCGGATGTCTCAAATCCGTTGCTGCAACAGGTGTCAGCATTGAAAGATGTGAAGGCATAGTGATGGGTCATCCGCTTACTGTTTACGTGCCTCATTCAGTCGAATTGCTAATGACACGAACTAAGACACAGCATTTAACGAATAACAGACTTACAAAGTATGAGCAGGTTATATTGGCTTCTGAAAATGTCACTTTGAAACGTTGTACCATCTTGAATCCTGCTACATTGTTACCTCTTCCACAAGAGGAGGAAGAAGATTGTGAAGAGCATGACTGCCTGGATGTTACTGAACTATCTACCAAACCCAGACCTGACATTGTTGATGAACCTCTGCCTGAAACTGATTTGATCCTTTTTGTTGATGGTTCATGCTTACGAGACAATGAAGGGTGTTTGAGAGCAGCGTTTGCTGTGTGCACCATCTTGGGGGTGGTGGAAGCTGCCTGTTTGACAGGAGTATACTCTGCTCAGGTCGCTGAAATTATTGCTTTGACACATGCCTGTATCATTTCAAATGGAGTCCGAGTGACTATCTATACGGACAGCCAATACGGGTTTGGAGTGGTTCACGACTTTGGCCAGTTATGGTCACAGAGGGGATTTTTGACATCTTCAGGATCCCCTATCCGTAATGGAGAATTTGTACGCCAATTGTTGGAAGCTTTGCAAAAGCCCAAAGAAATAGCTGTAGTAAAATGTGCAGCTCATGGGAGGGGAGAGGACTTTGTTACTAAAGGAAATAACTATGCCGATGAAGTAGCGCGTTTTTGTGCTATACATGCTTGTGTTTTTAATGGAACATATGTAGGAGAAAGCACAGAAGAGACTGAGCTCAGCATGATGTTAGCTATAGCCGACACCTGGGATGAGGTAAAGCGACTGCAGGATGAAGCCTCAGAGGAGGAAGTTGCATCATGGGTCAGAGCAGGCTGCGAAAAGAGAGAAGATGGCATTTGGGTGTCAACAGATGAGAGAACAGTCTTACCTAACTGTTTATTGAGCCCAATGGCAAGGCAGATTCACGGAGTGGTTCATCTAGGGAGAGATGCCATGGTGCGAGTGTTCAGGCAAACCTGGTTCAATCCGCGATTTTGTGTGCATGCTGAAGCGGTGTGTCACAGATGTGTTATATGTCAACAAATGAATGTTGGAAAGAGAACTGTCGTTGCAATGAGTCATATTGGAAGGTCAGGGGGGCCTTTTAATAGGATTCAGTTGGATTTTATCGAAATGCCTAGGTGCAATAGGCTAAGATATGTTTTGGTGGTAGTGTGTATCTTTTCACGTTGGGTTGAAGCCTATCCAACTAGACGATGTGACAGTCTCACAGTGGCAAAACTGTTGTTAAGAGAATTGATACCCCGCTTTGGATTTCCGACCTCAGTTGAGACAGATAGAGGAACACACTTCCATAGTGAAATCATGAAATTGTTATGTACAGCTCTAAACATTGATCAGAGATTGCACTGTAGTTACAGGCCTGAGGCATCTGGCCTTGTAGAACAGATAAATGGCACAATCAAGATGAGGGTGTCGAAAGTTTGTTCGTCGACTTCATTGAAGTGGCCAGACGCGCTACCATTGGTGCTCATGAGTCTGCGTAGTACTCCTGATAGGAGGATAGGACTCTCCCCTCACGAAATATTGATGGGAAGAGCTATGCGATTGCCTATGGTACCAGCTACAGCATTGATAAACATCACAGATGATTTGGTTTTGGATTATTGTAGGGGACTGGCTGATGTGGTTAATTCTGTGTCCCACCAGGTCGAGGCTGCGACTGCATCCACCTCGAGAGACCTGCTGCATGACCTTAACCCTGGTGACTGGGTGCTTGTTCGAAAGCACGTGAGGAAGAGCTGCCTTGACGCTCGCTGGCGAGGACCTTACCAAGTGATCTTGGTGACAAGTACAGCTGTGAAGTGTGGAGGCTTACCGAACTGGATCCACGCTTCGCATACTCGTCGTGTTCCAGAACCGGAGGAAACAACGATTCCTCTTGCTGAAAGTGCTACAGGAAATGAAGAATCAGGTCAAGTCGTAAGAATTCTTGACGGGACTGAACAACCAATCGAGCAAGAAGAAAGAGATTCCTCTGCTCCAGCATTGAGTGCAGATCCGGAGATAGACGAAATTGCAGAAGTGAACTTTGACCCAGATCGAAGTGAACGGCCTGGTGCAGAAGGATCAGATCAAGAGGAGGAGAGAACAGGTGCAGAAGCAGAAAAGTGGCCAACGAGAAAAGAAAGGCTGAACATAAGGCTTGCATCTGAGAAAAATCTCGCTCCAATTCCTGAAACGTCTGAATCAGATCAAAGTGAAACTGAGGAAAGATCGGATGGTCTAAGACGATCCAGAAGAGAGAGGGTACCGTCTCAAAAGTACGCCTCTCCTGAGTGGACGTATCTGGCTGCAAATGCAGAAACCGAAGAATTCCGGAAGGTTGGGGACTGGTACAGTGAGTTACGGAGGGGACACCCTCACGATTGAAATTCAGCTGTTGGTCCCTGGAGTTGAAGCCTTCGGACTCCTAACTTTGACAGTCCCCGATCCACCAAGGCTAAGTGGTTTGCGCTTTTTGATTCATAATCAGGTTGCTTTCCCCACGTTTGGTCGACAGCCCACTGCACAGGAACTGGGAGAGATTCGTGCAGAAATTCTGCAGCTTGTTCTTACTATGCTTGGATCTAATATCATTAATGATGAAGTTTGAACTCTAAAAGAAGAACTCATTAGGCTTTAGAAAGAAGATAACTTAGACCCGAGTGGAAGAAGATTTAAATTAGGGACTTTCAATAGAAGAAGAACTGAGGGCTAGGGCTGACTACATCTCTTCAATAGGACATAGATACTGGACTGAACATTGCAATAATCGAATGGGAAAAAGACAATAATAAGGCATTGAAAATACCAAAATAAGGCAAGAAGAAAAGAAAAGAGACTTTGATTTGTTTGCGCTTCAAAACTGAAGGTGGTTCAAAATGGAATCTGGAAATCCAAGACGCAAGCAGAAATGCATAATTGCTATCCTTATCGTTGTGGTACTTATTGTCATAACTTTGGTGATTATTACATCCTTGACGGAGTCACACGATGCCGAAAGGAATGGGGAGCAGACAACACTTACCCCACCTACTTCAGGGTTTGAAGAGGGTGCCTCTGCAAAAGATAGAGAAATGATTAGGGAAACTAGTCGGATGTTACATGTAGATTTGTCCAAGGGTGATTTCACGCTGAATGCATATGCCCGTTTGCTGTACGAGTATGTTGATACAATGGAAGCTAAAGATTGCTATGTGTGTATGCAACTGCCAGCATCCGTAGAGGAAGGCATTCAATACCATCACTTACCTGTGACCTATGGCATTACATGCAGCGTGTTATTGAGTATGTTTTATAGTAAGGCACATTTTGAGTACTACTTCTCCAATTATGATGTGGTACTCTCAGAGGTTCCAGTTCTTAAATACATGAATAAATATGATTACTATAAGCAGGTAGAAAGGATGTCTGCATATTTTGTGCCTACTATTACCTTAGATACATCTTATGCCCATAGACACAACTTGACCTGCATGTTAACTGACATTGAAAAGAAGTTTGTGGATCAGATAGAAGATCGACATAGACAGACCTTATTTAGACCAGATCCTAAGCACAAGGTGATCCCATGGACGAAGGAAGAACTAGATCATAAGGCAAAAGGGAGTTCTGGTCCAATAGCTTTAGACTTCCAGCAAAAAGGGAGACTGTGCATTAGGCACCCGTCCACATATTATGACAAAATATTTGTGGGTGAGAGTGATTGTGAACACATTTTCTTGATTGAAGAATCCATTAGAAAGGCGCTGTTGGATAAACTGACCATAGTGCCAAATGTGTACTTTGTGTGCGGTAAAAATGCTTATGTGAAATT
The DNA here is from genome assembly GCA_963921515.1 of Calotriton arnoldi. Taxonomy (NCBI): domain Eukaryota; kingdom Metazoa; phylum Chordata; class Amphibia; order Caudata; family Salamandridae; genus Calotriton; species Calotriton arnoldi. Next base: position 3,440,831 of record CAWUFW010000755.1, on the reverse strand, counting down.
GCCCAAAAATTGGTATGGGACATGTTATTTAGCTGTAGTATTCCCCAAGATTTTCCATGTGGATGATTTATGGCCTTTGGAAGGGAAGAGATCCCATAGAGGAAAACGTGGTGCAAGTGCTGGAGAAATTATTGGGGATGTATTTGGAGCTATGATACCTAGTTTGGGTGTGATTTTGAATGATGTGAAGATTAGAAAGCTGGCAACTCTGGTAGATAAGCTCTCTGTGAATACGGCCCAAATTTTATTACTTGTTGATGGGGAGATGGTTTCGATAAGGGCTATGGTTCTTCAAAATCGCCTTGCTTTAGATGTATTACTAGCAAAGGCTGGAGGAGTCTGTAAATTATTGAAAGTTCAACAGTGCTGTACTTATATTCCTGACAATAGTCGGGATATAAGGAAGTACATTAGCAATATTTCAGAGATACATCAAGATTTACGTGATCTGGCTGCTGATGGACTCTGGGAACAAATTGGCAAGGGATTTGGCAAGATAGGAAGCTGGTTTGGAAGTTTGGGACAAGGAATAATAGGATACATCTTGAAACCTATCATAATAGCTGTCATTTGTATAATTGTACTGTTGGGAGTCATTAAGGCTTACAAATGGCAAAAGGCACGACATGCTGAAAATTCTTTGAAAAAGCGAGAGCAACAATTAGAACGACTGCAGGACAGTCATTATCTACATCTGAAAGGGTTGGAAAGATTTAGGCAGGGACGGCAAGCTACAACCTCTGTTTAGGTCGGTCTCTTCTACAAGGAGAAACTTATAAGAAGGGAAAAGGTTGGTGTTATGACACTAGTCATAAGAGGGGGGAACTGATAGAGCGCTTACAGCACTCTAATTTGTAGGGGTGCACTATATTCCTGATACAAACGTACTCATATATATATTTTGTCGTGTGCAGTGTTTTACGATTATTAAGATGCATTTATTCACGCCATATTAGTATTAAAGTGAAGTGAGCACATTTAAGTAGGATCTTGTATGTATTAGAAATATAATTCCTGTATGTGTAATGTGCAGGATGACGTTGTATTCATATAATGTAACCATGTTGAGTTAAGTTACCCGGTCTGTAGGCCCAAATTGTAAGTTGTTTTGAGTTTCGTTTCTCCTTAGCTGCTCAAGTATTAATTAAATAAATTCTGGTGTGCTCGAAGACAGTATGTTCTCATCCTACTGCAGGTGCAGGAATTCGACCTCGTTATTCTTGAGATTTAAGGAGATACTCGGAATGTCTTTGAAGAGGACTGAAAGGCGAGAAGGGAGGACACCTTCGTGCATAGCCTATCTGGGAACCAAGGCCACTGGAAGAAGAGCCAGCTAATTAAAGCTTCTGTGGAAACTTACGGAAAACCGTTGCAAGTGGAAAAGTTTAACATATGACGCATTGGGGGCCGATTATTATCTTTTTGTATAATGCGCAGGGACAGATTAGACAGACTTCTACCAGCTTTCGGAGGAGAAGGAGCATCTTAGAGCGAGCTCCATAGCTTTATGCTATCAGACCCATTTTGACGTGAGTACTTCTTAGGAAGTCAACACGTGCTGACACCTTTGGAATATGATATAAGGAAGATAGGTAGAATGCTCATTGAGAGTAGAGTAGGGAAAGATTTTGCTCCTTCTTAAATGAAAAGAGAATTGGACTCCGCTTCCATCCTTTGCTGTATCTTGATTTTGGAGTTCATCATATTATGCCTTCTGTGCCGAATGACCTATATTCGTAAAATCGGCTCTGTATTGATTTTCTTGTACCTCTATACTCTAATATTGAGGTGTGTTTATATTCAATTATTTTTGTCCTTATAATAAATCCACAAACATAACGACATACAGCTTGACTAAATCGAAAGTATGATCTTGAATTGTTTTTCTCCCTTCTACCACTTTTAGTAGGTAAATAAAAGACCATCTACATTACATTTAGTAGGGAAAGGTAGGAGTAAAGATTGGCGTAGTCACTTTCAATTTAACAGTGTCACTGTCTCAGCAGAGCTTGTTGCTCTGTGGCTGGCTGTTTTCAGGCTGCGGCTAGTGCAGCTGCAGGCCTGGTCAGCGGCGTGCTCTGGGGCAGACTACTCAGCTGACAGACTGTGAGTCAATGGAGTCGATAAATGAATTGATTTTAATTATTTAGAGCTAGCTAAAGTCTTTTGAAATTAGTATTACAGCCTGTGCCTCAGCCTCACTCTTCTGAGGCTTGCCAGTGCTGTGGCGAACTGGGCAGCGCTCTGAGTCAGCTGACAGTGACTCTGAGTAAATTATGATTAGCAGACAGCTGAAATCCGCGCTGGGCCCTCACATCCTGTTTGAACTGTTGCATCCAGTACTTATTATCTTTTCTATTTAAATGCGCGTGTGTCTGCATAAGTGCACAGAACTTTAATAAGGTACTGCATCTGTAAAACTTGTTTCATTTACTGGTTACACATTTGTTTAACGGTACGATCAGGTTACAAGGGCACTAGGTTAGTGTTCTCCCATTTCTGGTATTTTGCAGCAGTTTTAAGATCTTCTTAGCGTTTCTTTTTGATAAAATGGGTGTACTTTCTGATATTTATATTCCCTCGACTTTGCTTGACTTTGCTTGCGAGAAAGTGTCACTCATAGTCGCTGAATGTACACTTAAATTATGAAAATGACTCACATAGCAATCAGAAACCTTGGCAGCTATGGATATGACCAGGGCTCGGAGTGGGAAAAACCCATCTCTGATCCATAAGCAGGATCACTGAATGGGGATACTGGATATAAATATAATTGTATGCTATGGGACTGGTGTTCTTTTTCCATTATTACTTTCTATGCCTCATTGTATCGAAAGAGGTATAAATAAGAAAGTGGAGGCAGTAAGACGAATCAAAACAAGCATAAATAAGAAAGTTAAGGCAATGATAAAAAAAGGCCCATACTATAGCACCAATGTGCTCAGTGTATTATATATTTTTAACACGCATCACTGAGAAACGATAGCCACAATTAAGCACATTGTTATGCAAATACAGGACTTAAGTACACATTGTTATGAGAATACAGGACATAGACATAAGATCAGCAAAGACATATAATATTGTTAGAAGAATGCATGACATCAGGTCAGCAAAACCGTTCAAAGATACAGAGGTGTCTCCACCTTCCATCACAGCTGAACACTTCAGGATCGAAAATGCCAGAAGGCCCCTTTCCTTATCCATCGCCCACGCCCTCCACCAAGGGCATCCATACCTTAGTAGGCACTTCCCCTCATCACTTAGAGGGATGGGCAGGCAATACCCGCCATTCCATACCAACACATACACCAGGGAACCGCATAGCACTCTGTCCCTGCCGGGGTACCTGTCACCAGGCAAATCCCCCAAAATGTTCAACTCCAGGCATCCTGCGGTAGGGCAAAAAGGTCCAGGACCACCAGCAGATCAGTCTCCCTTCCTGCCTGCCCAGTGCCCACACAAATCAACACCCCTTCAGGGGGAAAGTTCAGAAATTCAATCCACATTTGGGGTAGACCCCCTTTTCTGCTGCAATAAATTCCGCCAATGTCGTCTTCATCCAGGAGTGGGTGGGTGGATGGTCAAAAATACATTAGGATGGAATCCGATTCGCAGTGGAGGGAAAAGAGGCCAACTCCTTGCCTGGTGATGCCTTATACTCTGTCCTCCCAGGCGGCGCCCCCAGATGACGTCAGAAGGAACTCCCCTTGATGGCAACACCGATGAGGGACTCCCACTTCGCTTGTGCCTGTGGGGCGACTAATGCGCCCCTCTGCTATTTTCAGGGGGCGCCTGGTCATAGTGCGCTCACACGTGCAACTCGCTACCCCCTTACTGCGACAACTCCCAAGGAGAGAGCCAAAAGCCATTACTGTGGTTTAACCAAGGGCGTAGCCTTTTATTCACATAGCATCACAGAGAAACGATAGCCACAATTAAGCACATTGTTATGGAAATACAGGACTTAAGTACACATTGTTATGAGAATACAGGACATAAGATCAGCAAAGACATACATTATTGTTAGGAGAATGCATGACATCAGGTCAGTAAAACCGTTCAAAAATACAGAGGTGTCTTCACCTTCCATCACAGCTGAACACTTCAGGATGGAAAGTGCCAGAAGGCCCCTTTCCTTATCCATCACCCACGTCCTCCACCAAGGGCATCCATACCTTAGTAGGCACTTCCCCTCATCACTCAGAGGGATGGGCAGGCAATACCGGCCATTCCATACCAACACATACACCAGGGAACCGCATAGCGCTCTGTCCCTGCCAGGGTACCTGTCACCAGGCAAATCCCCCAAAATGTTCAACTCCAGGCATCCCGGGGTAGGGCAAAAAGGTCCAGGACCACCAGCAGGTCAGTCCCCCTTCCTGCCTGCCCAGTGCCCACACAATCAACACCCCTCCACGGGGAAAGTTCAGAAATTCAGTCCACATTAGGGGTAGACCCCCTTTTCTGCTGCAATAAATTCCGCCACAGGGCGAAGAGATCACTGGCGAACTCGCCCTCCCCCAGCTACCGCTGAAGGTCCCCCAAGGGCCCCTATGATTGTGCACTCGATGATTGCAGAGCTTTTAGCCCCTAAATGCACCACCTCCCAATGGGACCGCTCTCCATCCCCAGGACCACACTTCTTTGGGTGCTTCCGGATGTGCCTCTGCGCCAACTTACCCGATGAGTCCTTGAAGCTGGATGGCTACACAAGAACCTTAACAGCTGTAGCTATACCAACCGCACTGTCGGACAACATACAACACTAGATGTAGGGCTCACTCACCAGTACTGGAACTATTCCAACTGATCTCAGCTTCCTCCCAAGCAGGAAGCCAACGTAAAAGTACCCATGCTCACTCCTTTTGTCCCAGGAAGCATGCACTCTACAGAGTGCTTCTGCCATCTTCATAGCCTACCCGGGTGTCCAAACCACACGAGTGGATCCTGCCACTGGCGGATTTGTTCAGCCTTGTGAACCCTGCGCTAATTCGTTGGCTGATGGTCACAGTAAGTGAGCTCCACGTTTAGAACCGTAGGTTGCCAAAAATGTCTCTTGAACCATGAATTCAAAATATTCCTAAATGATTCCGCCCTTGTGGCATGCATCAGTTGTCAAAAATGACCCAGGCAAGAACCTTAAACTAATCAAAATTACATGCCAGGGGTTGTCTCACCACATTCATGTAGCGCCTCAGTACGTTCTACCTCCCCAACAACCCTTGACCCCTACTGGTTCCCCCTCTTGTCATACAGTCCTACAAGTGACCGTAGAACCCCAGCGGAGCGCAACCAGGGGGAAACTGGATTCTACTCCTGCCCTGGCGTCTGCCTACCTTCTATAGGCCAGATGTGGACTAGCATGCTTACAGTTTAAAGGGTGGCGAACCTATGATTTCTAATTTCGAGAGAAAGGAGGCTCTGCCTTAATAACTGAACATAGGCAAGATGGAAGTTAATGCATGAACAACTTGGAAGACCCCCAAAAAGGTGGGCAAAGACTTACTTGGAACCGAGCTTACACAACACCCATTAAGAACAGCCACACGCCTGTATCATGTGAGAAAACTGGTGCCTGTACACCCATTGCAGCCCTCTGGTACGGCTTGGCAACACCTGCTCCAAACCTTCCTTACCCGGGAATACCACCTGTAGCTGGGGTGAGGACCTAAATCGCATTGCCTCCCTTTCCCAGGCCCAGTATCTGAACTGAGGGACCAGTGTCCACCCCTCATCAGAGGTGGGATGCATCAAAAACCTATATAGCAAAATTTAAAATTTATGCTATAGAAATTGGCGGCCTCTTGCCAGGGGGTCAGCGAGGAAGTGGACCGGTACCCAAATGGAACCAGCACATACTACCTAGAGGTGCATAGCCTGAGGCCCTCAGCCAACAACCCCCTGTGGCCACAGGCATCTACCTCCTGTACTGAGAATTGATGCACTCACACTGTCACCTCCCTAACCAGAACCAGACCTTTGATGTAAAAGGGATAAGTCCTGAGCCTCTAAGGTTCACTCAGAAGCTCAAGTGCTGCTTCCAGTTCATGACCTTACCATACCCCTTTATCTCCCCCGGGCCCCAAAATGGAGCGCTAGCAAGCCCCCTCCCCCGCGACTTCTGATGCAAATTAAGCACTCTCCGGTTTCTATTACTGGCGGGGTGCCCTGTTGGCCGTCCCACCGCAATCTTGGGAGGCCGAGTCACTTCTGGGATCTGATGCTAAAAAACGTATCTCCTTACCTATTCTTTTCTTGGGGATGACTGACACCCATAAGAGACCCAGCCTAGGGACTGTAGACATTATTTCTATGCAAATGCACATACCATACTTTGCATCAGAGTGTGCACTACTGCGTTGTGGAAATTCATGTGTGTTTGCGCATGCTCTTATTACAGATGGGTGTTTATAGGCAAACAGGCTCCTGAGAGCTGCGCCAGGGCACCTTCAAGGGTGATAGTGTGATCCAGAAAGCTGCATAACATAACTCATCGCCGTAGATTGCACCATTCTTACTACCTCTCTGGTTAGAGTATGGAACCCTGAGATTCACCAGGACACACTCGGGCTGATCTAGTCATAGCCTGCTTAACCCCCCCACCCCCCAGATGGGGGGTCACTAAACAAATCACTAACCCCCCGACCACGGCCTCACAGCTGATCAATGCACCGAACCAAAGGTGGAAAATGCCAGACAGCGAGGTCATTAACCCACCAGTCAATATGCAGACTGATAGCTTTGACAGTGAATGAAGCCCATGCCACCATTGCTGGGGTTTGAAACCTTGCCTTCCTGGGACCTGAGACAACATTGGCTGAAAACAGTGCCTCCGAGCTACGGCTCCTGTAGTCAAATTAAAAGTCAACTGAAGAGCACCTCACAAATAAGATAATGTGTACCACTGGTCCTGAACAGAAGTGCTGCAGCGCTCATGATATTACCGTCAAGTTACTTACAGACATCCGAATCTGAGTGCCTATCATGCCTTACCACGGCATGGCATGGTTAACGTTCTGTTTTCGTGTGAGGCGCCGAAGTTAATTGTGCTTCCTCGTTAATTATTCTAAAGAGATCACCATTGTTTTCTATTGGGTTGGGTGTTTTTTTTTTTAAAACCGAGGGGCATATTAGCAAGACCCACGTTAAAATTATCGTCGTTTAGCGGCAGGAAACTCGCCGCTAAAGCGGCGATAATGAGCTTGCTAATATGCGTTATAGAATTCAATAGAAGCCCTGGTTAGATGTGCAGGACATCTAACCTGGGCTTCTATTGGATTCCACTAACGCATATTAGCAAGCCCATTATCGCCGTTTAGCGGCAGTTTCCTGCCGCTAAAACGGCGATAATTTAACGTGGGTCTTGCTAATATGCCCCAGTTTTGAATAGCTATACAAAAAAATATGTACAGTGCTTTTACCCCCCTTTTTTTTTTGATTGACCACTTAAGTTTGAGAGTTTAAGTTAACAAGCAGTACTAAACACGTAGGCGACTGAAATGCGTTCTTATGTGGATCAGAAACCCCCATTTTCGGAAGGGAAATTAAATTGCAGTAATTTAGTTTCGCCCTCTGCATAGTCAGAAGCTATCAGATAGCTTGCAGCATCAGTGTGGCCTCTGTCGTCCCGCTAGGCCCAAACTGTTTTCTATGATGGATTTAACAGTCCGAATGATCAAAATAGAAATCTTTGCTGTTTTTAATTGCAAACCTTACACAAAATGATTTAAGAGGTGAAACTAATTTGATGAGAGGCGTCTCGGGTAAAATTAAGGCAGATAAAATGCAAAATATAGTATTGGGAGCATATATTACACGTTATGCGAAAACACACGTTTTATGTTGTCTGCCAAAAATCGAACAAGTGTATGCTGGGTACACTGGGGGGAGGTTCCTGCTTCATTCCTTCTAAGCTCAGGGAAAGCTCAGAGATCGCTGACATTCTAAGGAGTAAGGGGCAGATTTACGTTGAACTAACGCAGCGCGGTACAGCAAGTCATTTTGCTGCGCTGCATTAGTTTTGAAGCACAGGGATGCGACATATTTACAGCAATATGTCGCATCTCTGTCCTTCCCCCTGCGCTGGCGCACAAACTGCAGCCATGCGCCGGCGCAGGCACCCTTGCACCATGGTGCAAGGATGCCTGCGTCGTGAGGAGATTGTTTTTGTGCAGGAAGGGGCACCTTCTTGCACAAAAACAATCAATACAAGCATTTTCCTCTTTCAATGCGTGCTGTAGAATGCAGCACGCATTGAAAGAGGAAAAACGAGGAGAAATGAAAACATTTCTCCTCGTTGCGCCTGCGCTACGCCACCTCTAGGGTGGCGTAGCTTTCAGACGCATCTCCAGAGTTACGATTTCTCGTAATTCTGGAGATGTGTCTCGTTCCATGAGTGTTGCGTGGGAACACCCACAGCAACACCCATGGAACGCCCCTTCACCGCAAAGAGCTGCGTGTGAAGGGGCCGTATTTACAAGGAGAGGAAAAGTCACGCAGGGTGGCTTTTCCTCTCCTTGTAAATATGGAGCAGCCCCCTGCGCCACCACTACGTCAGGAAAAGTGACGTACTGGTGGCGCAGGGGGCACGTAAATCTGCCCCTAAGAGTTTTCCTGCATAGGTTTCCACCCTGACAGTAATCACAACAAGTATTCCTAAGTGTGCGTCACAAAGTCTTGGAAGTGTACGCACGGTTTATTTTCCGTATAATAGGCAAACCCCTTCTAATGAATTCCTCATGCTTCGGAGGGGTTCGGAGTGTTCGATGTATGCAACGCTCCGCTCCTTCAATTCGCTCCCAACCCCCACGACTTTGTCTGACAAAATATTATTTATTTCTAAAACCTTTTACTGCGCAGTTAGGGGCATATTATCAAGGGGCCGCGATAAGATTATCGCCGCTTTAGCGTCCGTTTTCGGGCGGAAAGCGGCGATAATATTATCGCTATATTAACAAGGACACGCTAGCGCGTGTTTCCTTGCCTTAGCGCCCGTTGTCAGCACGCCTCGCATCGCATCGCTAATGAGATGCAAAGGAGGCGTGCACTGACAAAACCCACGTGAAAATATCGCTAACCTAGCTTCGCGATATTATCAACGAGGGGTAGCGATATAGGAAATCGCGTTAACTATGCCTTAACGCTGGAATTTAACATCTGTTAAATTCCAGACTAAGGCATACCTAACATGGGGGGTGGATTGTGTGGCTAAGACCACAGGCCCTATCATCAAGGATATCGCCGTTTTCCATGGAACATCGCTGGAAAACCAGCGATGTTCCATGGAAAAGACCGCTATCGCTAGAATAATTATTGCCATTGCGCTCTGCGTTGTTAATACAGCGCTAGCATGGCGATAATTTCTAGCGATAGCCGGCGATAAGAAATCGCACGCTAGGCGCGGCCAGCGATAATTATCGCTGCCGCTTGATAATATGCCCCTTAGATTTTCTCGTATTTTGAATACGCACGTTCTATATCTTTACAGGACATTTTATTTGAAATCGCACAGTATACATATGTGGTTCTCGGAGCAAAGTCTAGCTTTTATTGTTGGGGGGGTCTTCCCTCAGTGGGGCGCTTGCGAGGCAGGCTTGTGTGTTCAAACTCCTGGCTCAAGATTCCAAAGACCTGGGGACTTATTTACAAGCCCCTTGCGCCACTTTTGCGTCACTTTTCCCATGTTAAAAATGACACAAAAGTGGCGCAAGGGGCTTGTAAATCTGCCCCCTGGTGTATGAGGCCCAGCTGCATTGTATGATCTTGGAAAGGTACTTACATCTCACTGTCCTTTAATTCCCTTAGTGGTTAGAAACATACCAAGAACTATTTGTAAACGCTATGGGAAGGACTAAATATTGACTTTTACGCAACACTCAGACTCAGTTTATATAGTGCGATTTTTCGCCTCTTCAAAGAGACTTTTAATTAGGACATATGGAATGTTCAGAGATATATCTGTGGGGGGCAGCATGAGACCACAAAGATCCCTTAAACAGCATGATAATTTCATGGAAGTCCACTTTAACGCTGCTTAACTTTACTCAGCAATAGTGTAATAGGCCGCCGTGATGCATGATAAATTTACTTAGTTTGTCCCATCAATAACTGAAGCAGCTTACCTCAGCGTTCATCCCAAGGTGATGAAAAACGTGTTGACTAATCAAGATTTGAAAAGAAAGCCAAAGCGGGTTTTTAAAAAAAATTTAATTACGGGAGCACTGGTATATTTAAATAGCTCGTCATCGACAATGGCAATCTCTTTAATTTAGAACCCGCCTGAGACACGGGACATTTTGCTCAGACAGAGCATCGGTTGCTTCCAAGCAGTGAGTGGTACGAATTGTTGCAACATTTAGTGATTGTAGGGAATCATTTTGTGAATGAATGACCCACCCCCCCCTTTTTTTTTTTTTTTTTTACAGCACCTGGTATTCCCAGGCGGTCTCCCACCCAAGTACCAACCAGACCCGACCCTGCTTAGTTTCCGAGATAGGATGAGATTGGGTGCATTCAGGGTGGTATGCCCACAAGCGTCCTCCCGATACCCGTCAGGGCAATTCGGTTCAGCTTAGATATCCTGTAGCTGCTTGCGAAGATCTGTTTTACAGTGAACTGCATAAAATGGTGACTTGAGCTCGAGCTATAATTGCGAAACGGCACAAAATAACCCGTCTGACTCTGCATGACACGCATAGACGGCACAGTTAAACCGAGCTAAGATTAGAGCTGGCTAACCATCGCTTTCAGTGCTCACAGGGCACCTCAGTGGCTCACCGCTCAGCACTAAACAAAAATTCACACGCAACCGCCAGAGCTGCACTTCCCCGCAGCGGCATAGGTGACCCCGGAGCCTGACACTAGGCCTGCTGCCCTTGATGTTTTCGTAGACGTCGCTGTGTTACCTGTTGTTGGCTGGCCAACTACCACCCGGAAGGGCAGGTCGACTTCTCTGGATCGTGCTGACGCCATCTCAGCGCGGACCACATGAAAAGACAAAAAGAAAATCGAACAATTACAGTTTGCGTGAAGAACAAAGCTATTCCTGCTCTTATTGCAATCACCACACCCATAGCTACGCCATTGGTAGTCCCCTCCACCGCGTCCCTATGTCTACCGAGCTTTCTGGAACATCTTGAAAATACATTAGGATGGAATCCTGTTCGCAGTGGAGGGAAAAGAGGCCAACTCGAGAGAGTCTTGTCTTCGTCTGTCAGATGCCTTCTGACAGTGATGAGTATTTGGATAGCGAGGCAGTAGCCTCCTTACTCCACATTCATTTTGAGTTTTTTAGTCGCTGTTTCGGTTTTCGTATTGATGTGTGACACTTTGTCACATTTGAAGTTGGTTCACAAGGTCAGCGCTGTGATGGGCCGCGGGTAGCGGTCAAGTGGGTTTGCAGAAATGTCAGCAAGTTTTATCGCAGAGTCTTGTCTTTGTCTGTCAAGATGCCTTCTGACGGTGATGAGCTTTGGATGCCTGCTGAGGCTGTAGCCTTCTGACAGTGATGAGTTTTGGATGCCTGCCGAGTCTGTAGCCTTCTGACAGTCGTGAGGTTTGGATGCCTGCCGAGGCGGTAGCCTTCTGACAGTGATGATTTTTGGACCCCGAGGCGGTAGCCTCACTGCTCCACATTCATTTTGAGCTTTTTAGTCGCTGTTTCGGTTTCACAAGGTCAGCGCTGTGATGGAGGCCAACTCCTTGCCTGGTGATGCCTTATATTCTGTCCTCCCAGGCGGCGCCCCAGATGGCGTCAGAAGGAACTCCCCTTGATGGCAACAACGATGAGGGACTCCCACCTCGTCGTGCCCGTGGGGCGACTAATGGCGCCCCTCTGCTATTTTCAGGGGGCGCCTAGTCATACTATAGCACCAATGTCCTCAGTGTATTATATATTTTTAACACATTTGGTTTTCCACAGGCTACAGTAAAAAAAAAAAAAAAAATCTTTTTATAACTTTCTTTCAAAATATAAAACCATTTCTGGATTTTTAGGAAAGGAAGTTAACAAATATATACAGCATATTCAACAATATAAGTGAATGCACTGTACATTCCCGATCATTTGTCTCTAAAATAAATTAGTAAACATTATAGTCACAGACGATTTTCGGCTCAAGCCCTAACTAGTTCAAGATCATGCCATGCGATATTAACTCTAATACAATATTGTAGGACTATAATTGTGAAACCAGTGAATAATGCTAGTTATTCACCCAAGCCAAAATAAGGATGTATTCATCACCAGTGTTTTTCAGGGCAGTGTTTTGTTCTATCAAAGCGTACACGCAAAGCAGTTGATATTCAAAAATTATAATGTGCAAAAAAAGCCCCTCCCTCTCTCACCCGATTATCAACTTACCACACACACTCAAGTGCAGCATTTGTGGGTGATTTTAAATCCGTGAATAAAGTTAGGGCTCAGCCAAAGGAATTGGTAATCAGATTGTTGATGAGATATGAGGGATCTTCAAGTCAACGATCCCAAGAAAAAGCTCAAATTAAATTCAGAATCCAACTGCCGCCCACTCCAGAGGCGAGCTCATCAACCACAGACAGACTTATAACAAAGATGTTCAATAAATCGCTCACAACGGAGCATTTCTTCACTTGCTGTAGTACTGAAGTCTTTTAGAAATACGTCCTAAATTTGCAATGTCTTTCTTGATGCCCTGTCGACCAGAGCAAATATTGATCTCCATTGTGACTAGTTTTGCAGGAGTCACTCTTTTGAGAACCACAAATGGTCAATGAAAATTGAAATTTCATGTACATGTTCTTGCCAACTAAAGACGGAAAATAGGGGACCTGTAACAATCCTTCATGATCAATTATAAAAGTTTCAAGTGCTGTGTCCCTGAAGGTGTTTGTTTACGCTGCTGGCCCGCCCAAGCGTAGGTGATTATGAAACATCAGCTACAGATCCAAATGCATGCAGAAGGCACACAGACTTACCTCTAGACTTACCTCTAGACAGGCAATGGCCAAGTTTGGTACGATCATACTATTGAACTTTCCCTTGATGCGTCCACTTCTCACCACCCGTTTTGAACATGTTGGCTTTGAGCCAAACATATGTAGCCCAAATCATCTTCAAACTTTAGGGCCTTATTACTGGTCTCATGGCAATCCAGATTCAGATGGGAATGGTGGTTACTGGTGGAATAGTGATTATAAGATTCATAGTCATTTTACAGGTTGGGAGTATCCCACCTCAAAGTGTTGGGGTGATATACCGGGCAAAAACCAGATGGAATTAGTGAGGATGATTAATTCAGCCTCCCAGAATTACTGATACCCCTGATAATCCAGGGGAGGGAGAGTCTGCTGGGCAGAACATTTCCCAACTTGCAATGTCTAAAGCTGATCAAGGGGCAGCACCCATCTACCTCTCGAACGGATCACCTAATACAGCTGCTCATCTCTGCCAGCTAGAACCTGAGGAAAGGACAGAAATCACCCATCTGTCACCAAGGCTCATGTTGTTTGAGCTGATTTCCACCCTTGTTAAGTCCTCTCAAACCAACTCTGTGCTACCCCCCCCTCCTTACCAGTTTCAGAGGTGTCTCAAGCCTCACCACTTCAACTGTGAGAACCCGGACACATAAGATACCACTCCCTCTTTGTAAGTGGAGTCCTGCCCCTCACATCACAGCACCTCTGTAAGCTGCACCTACATGAATATAACTAAGTAAAATTGCTACTATGAAAATATTAAATGCTGTAACCTCTTTACTATGTAAATATGGTCTACCCTTATATGTATTCTGCCCATGTCCTATTTCTCATAATAAATGCAGCACCGACTCTCGATGTCTCTGATCCACCCCGTTAACTTTGGCCCCATTACCTTTTATGTTACAATGTACGCCCTTTAAAGGAGTTACTCAAATAAAACATTAGAAAAAACTGGGCAATCCGCAGGAGTCAGTAATGATGAAAAGAGCATTGAAACATGAAACCCTTTTTCAGTATTTATGCACATAGAATATAGCCTTCAAGGAAAAAATCCCCTTTTCTGCACGGAAGGTGTGTTTTGGGCTTTTTGTCCCAAATTTTCCTTTGTACTTCAATATCGCCACTTTATCTCCACAGTGAGCAATTGGATTTGAAAGAACGTTAGTAATGTGGTTTTCCTTTTGTGTTGGCAGATATTTGCAGCATTAGAAATGGACCCATCTCTAGGACCACCCATTTTCCTACAATAACTGTAAACTTACAACTGCTGAAAATCCCCCATACTAGTGGAATTTCCACAGCTGTAAGCTCTTCCTTATGTATGCAGATCAATGAATCAAAATCCGTTATATGGGCTAAATTGCGAACACGAAGTCTAGGCATTTCTACTCCTGCATGGAGGATTATTGTCTCTACCTAAATAGGAACAAAACATATAGCGACTGACAGTACAACTAAAGACGACTGTGACTTTGCCTGTCAACGGATTGAAAGCATCACAACAACCTTGCAGAAGGTAAAGAATCTTTGCACGGCATCTAACTCTAACTTAGTGTCTAATTTAGACAGGTGGCTACCAGTGCTAGGCACCAACATGACCTATTTGCAGCCTCCTGCCCTGTCCCTTGTAATTCAAGAAATCTCTGATAATAAACGTTTTTGATAAGTGTACTTTGACTCCCACTCATTTATTGATAGCTTCACCACTGTGGTGGTGGAGGACTCCGCAATCTTGACACCCCAAAAATTTACCTCAATCATAATGCCCACAATTTAATGGATTGGAGACAATGTTAAACCTTAATTTCATGAGGCAATATGTCTCTAGTTAAGGCACCTCACATCAAAATATCAGAAAATACAATCAATTAATTAAAAGGTCCCACTCAAAAATTCAGTTCTAGATCAGCAGAATAGTTAAAGGGATTTATTATAAAATTCAAAAGTAAGGCAATACAAAGTCAACACCTTGAAGGCTCTCAATGAATAGGGCAAGACAAAGAAATGATAAATCAAAAATTAGCTAAAGTTTTAAGTGGGCAGCAGTATCAGAAGAAAAACAGAGAGTATCCCTATTAGAACAGGAAAGTCTCTGGCTCACCTCCAAAAGTGAGGATTTCTTTTCATTATTTTCGCATATGAAATTAACAGAATGCCAGAATCACTGTGGTGTGAACCAAGGTATCATTTCATCAGCAAATCAGAACACAGTCTTACAAAATGTTATGTTTCCTTAAAACTTAAGCACTATGCCGCAACATGAATATTTATTCTGGCCCCTCTATGCTAATGTCATCCGGAGAAGCTTGAATAAACTAGTTACATAAACAACAGTGTGTTATATGAATGAATCACAGTGATCTAGTAGAAAGGCGTTGAAGAAATGGTTGCAGTTTGGTTGCAGTTTTGTGACGGAGCCGGGGAAAGTTAATCAAAGACAGCCTGAACAATGGCAATGGAAATAAACAAATAATAATTTACTTATGCAGTAAGAGATGTACTGGGTAAACAAGAGTGACAAGGATTGACATCCATTTTGAAAAAGATGGTAATTAGGCCCAAATTTAGGCCTAGTTAACAAGGGTCAGAAAAACACACTTCTAAACAGCATAGAGAACAAAGACAACAGTACTATATCAGTGTGTACTAGTGCAATGAGGTGTGAACATACATTCTGTATGTTGGAAATGATGCACAAAAACATAAATGCACAAAATTATCAATAGTTTCCCCCTCTGATTATTCTATTACCACTATAACACAATTAATCAATTTAAACTAGTCAGCCATTATAACAATGTCTGCATCACTTTCTGTTTTTTTCAAGTTGATTCTTCCATCAATTTTAGCTGGTTGTAAGGACTATCCTTGGCATTCTTTATCTCAAACTCTTTTCTCTTTCTCTTTGATGATTTTCCTTTGCTCTTACTCCTGCATTTGAGAAACAAATACTCAAAGAACGTGACCAACGAAGACAGAACAAATGCACAAATCAATACAATTATTGCAGGAATAGATTTGCCTTTACATACCTAATCTCAGACTATCAAACCATTCACCAACCTTGCTAAAACTCTTTCCTACCTCACTAACCCAGGAACCTAATGCTTCCCACAGGCCATGCTCTTCTAAAGCTTGGACTTCACAAGAAATATTTCTTATATTACTCACATGTGTATTAATAACCCTACTGTTATCTGGTAAGAAGGTGCAGCACTCATTAACCTTCAGTACCTTGTAAACACCACCTTTTGTTATGAAAAGGATATCTAGCGCTAAAAGGTTTTGCCTGATCATCCCACACATTGAGATTAACTCAGAATTAACCTTTGTTAAAAGCACCAGCGATGTTAGAAGCAAGTCAGTCCACAAGCATAGACAAACATCTGATCTTCACATGATTCATAGCCACACCTATAAATGGAATCACAGATTCTAATATATATGTCCATAACCACGTTTCACTCTCTTCAAATCAACAGCATCATTCACTCCACTCATGTGATAAACTCTAAGAAGCACTAAGAGGCCAATTACGATTGTTGCGGTCTGGGGACCGCTGTGGCGTTGGCGGCGGGAACACCGTTGCCGATTAGGTGGTCCGGTCGCCCGATTACAAGCATGGCCGTCGGACCGCCACAAAACCACCACCACTGCCAGGATCCTGGATCAGCTGTAACGGTGGTGAGGAGGGCGGGGAGGATTGGAGGCAGTGCCAATGCCAGCACCGCTGTGCCAATTATGAGTTGCCTTTCCCCCGACCGTTTCATGGTGGAGACACTGCCATGAAAAGGTAGGCAGAAAGGCATGGAAAAGGCTCCAAACAGGGTGTTTTTGCCCATTGGGCATTGTGGCTAGGGCACATGTTGTGCCCCCCTATGCCTGCACTGTCACGCGCGCACTATGTGCCATGCACGACATGGTCCCTCACAAAAGTGCACGCACAACAATGCAGTCGCTGCAGTGTGGCTTCATTTTTTTCTGGCTCACTCTGTAAGCCGAAGCATGCCACCGCCTTCAGACCAGCACCGGCATACTGCCGGCCAGATGGTTTACTCGTAATGCAGTGGTCAGTATGTCGCCGGCTTGGCAGCATTCTCCCGACTGCAGCAATGGCAGTACGGCAGTCGGACCGCCACAATCGGAATCAGTCCCTTAAGCAAAATACCATGAACCCACCCAATTACTTAGCAGGTTGAAATAAGCAGTCTTACCACACAAATAAATCCATCCAAGAATTGGTTCCTCACCAATCATAAAATCACAATTTATTACATAACTTCTTTCACATTCACTCTCACTCGCATATTCAATCGACCTAAAACCTGTGGGTTCACGAAGCATCATATACAATTCACACTTCTTTTCCTGCTCCATTCTCAGTCTTGGATGCAAGTTTGACAATCTAAATTCTTCTTCAGCCTTAATCTACTATATTAACGTCTTCTCATTTTTCCAATCCCTCATAATTTTTCACACTTCTCTCTTTGTATTTCATAACAAGCTCATGCTCTTCTTTACTTAAACTGCACACTTATTCCGGGTCAGTCCTATTAATTTCCTAGTTAATTTGTGCATCTGTATTTAGAAATTTGCCATATTTTAACCCATTTTCTGCATCTGTAGAGATAGGCATATCTTCCAGCGAGACGTTGCAATCCAACAAATAAGGAGATTAAAATTCATGTTTGTATCCTTGTATACTAAAAAACGTATTACAAGAAAGACCATAAGACATTGGTAGTTGAAAGTATGTAGCACCTTCAACTGCAGAAAAGGGGAAAAAAGTACATACAAAATAATCCTAGAACCCCATCATAATATCCACATATTCACTCAACATTTTTATACAAATATTATCATGAAATCCACTGACTGAGCTTTTCCTATGTATTAATGTATTAAAGGATGTACTGTAAATGGTGTACTGTAAATAATTCAACTTCTATGGAGTCACATCTCACCATGTAAAGGAGGTACAACAATAATCCAACTAAGATTATTAGTGTCTTTATAAAAGTGATTAGGCCAATAATTTGCAGCATTTGCTATATACCATTATCTGTTGAGATCAAAACAAAAGGAATGTAGAACTCCAAAAGTTAAAAGAAATCATTTAAAACAATGATATAGCTTTTCTTTTTTTTCTATGAATAAACAGAGGCTAAGGAGGAACAGGTGCAGTTGCTCGAGGTCTTCCCGCTTCTAACACCTGAACTTACGGAGTCACTGGGGCATATTAGCAAGGGCCTTATCTCCGCTTTTTTGCCTTTAAAAGCCAAAAAAGCGCAGATAAAACTATCGCCCTATTTACAAGTGGGTGCTAACATGCATTAGCGCATGTTAGCACCCGTTTTCCCGACGCCTCGCTTTGCGGGCGTCACTGGGCAGTACTGCATGTAAATTATCGCTGATGTGCACATCGCGATATTAACAAGGAGGCCCACGCATTTTAGCAGACGTTAGTTTTTGGCGAAAACCGCGGTTTTCGCCTAAAACTAACGTCTGCTAAAATGCTGACTTACGTATACTTAACATTGGGGGTGGATTATGCTGATACGACCACAGGGTCGTATCAGCAAGGTTATCGCCGTTTTCCATGGAACATCGCTGGAAAACCAGCGATGTTCCATGGAAAACACCGCTATCGCTGGAATAATTATCGCCATTGCGCTATGCGTTGTTAATACAGCGCTAGCATGGCGATAATTTCCAGCGATAGCCGGCGTAAAAAAAATTCACGCTAAGCGCGGCCAACGATAATTATCGCTGCCGCTTGATAATATGCCCCATTGTTTCTTAACATCATTCGGGCTCCCCTGAGGAACCTTGTGCTGCTAAAACCCTGCACTCAGTAGCTGACAGTGTCTCGCCCCTCACCACGATCATGAACACTGCTATTATCCAGGTCCGTGGAAAGAGGCTGTGATTAGACCCTTACTTAAGAAGCCTAATCTTGATCCTGATCCAGCGCGGCTAATATAAATTTTTCCTTATGACACTAATCCAGAAAAACACCTACACACCTTGATCACTTGGTACTCATGTCGGTGGAGGAAAAATGAGTTGCTGGACGAGCGGGATACCTTATTAAAATGACAGAATTATAACCTATACATTATATACATAAACTTCGGATCCTGTCGGTTCTAAACATCAAGGTACTCCGCTATTCGGTCGATGGACCAACTAGTAGAATCAGTTGATGGCGATTAAGTCCAGCTCAATCACACTTAAAACCTTTGACATTTATCAATCACAATTTTATTTAAAGAACCACAGACTCATTTAGAGTTAGCATATAATTTTATCTAAATTCTTTGAGCAAATAAGTAAAATTCGTAATTAGGTGAATACATTTATTATAACAATAAGCATTTAAGTAAAAAGATTATAATAATGATGGGAAATACTCATTACCCTTGACCATAGGGCGATGACAAGAATGGTTCATCAGGAAAGAACGATGAACTGCAGATCACAGGATGGACTCCCAAAACTGACTGACTGTCCCGCTAACCTCCTCGGACGCAATCTCCTCCCGGGCAACTCCCGCAACGGTCTCGTTCCTTCCCCAGTCAAAGTTTGAAGTCCAAAAATGACAAAGTCTCTCGCAGCATCAGGATAGTAGAAGCGAATAGAACAAGAGCAGCAGCAGCAGCACGGACAACGTAAGAGCAGACTCTCTTATAGCCTATTCTCTGACTCGCTACACTTAAAGTTGCAATCTTTAGGGGCAGAAATCACGCTAATTGGTCCATTGGAGGGGTGGTGATGGTCACCTCATCGCCCTCCTTGTTCGAACTGGTTTGGGGACAATAACGCACACATTAAGTCTCATGATCAACGATATCCTAAAAGTAGTCCAATTTGTTAATCCATTTTGCAACAAACTCCGATGGTCACATATTAGTTCATCCCCTGTCGCTCGATTTTCCCATCCGTTCCCAGGCATATATGCTGAACTCTTGGCATGATCCTCGTTACAGGTCAGATTGGCCTTGACATCTCTCACTCCGGGCACAGGCCACATACACGTGACTGGAGCATTCACACTTAGCCTGCGCGGGGGCCATTTTATTCAGCGCACGCAATCTCATCCTTTCCAGCGGCCATTTTCGAAGCACGGCCTAGCAGGCCCGAACGAAACTAATATAAGAACAAACACAACGAAAATTAAAACATAGAAAATAAGCCTTTTTGTTTACCACCCGCCATTCTAGAGACCCGTGTTAGGTATTACCTAGCAGAAGCGACATTTAAAGCCATTTTACTTACCATCTGCATTCTTTGCCACAGTGCAATTTTACTACGCAACAAAAATCATGCAATTTACTCTATTTACTACGCAAATCACAATACTAATATTATTTTGCTTCACATTTGTAAATAAATTAGATTTTGCAATGTCAGCAAGTTGCCCACGTGTACTGTTTAATAAAAAGGTGCATTTGTTGATTAGTTCATGCGTTTCAAACGGTTAGGATCATTATTCGTTATGAGATCATTAATTTTCAAGGGGTACAAAAATATTTTGTTTCCCCTGCTTCATCAATTCCCCCTTTGGTGATTTTTAACATCACCACTAAAACCTATCCCTACAAAATTTATCAGATAAATGTTTCTTGTCCACTTGCATTTGTTATTTTAGACAATTGTGTTCTTTTCATCTTGTCTTTTAGACCTTTTGTACATGTTCTCTTTGAACTCTTCCAATTCTATCTCTCCCATCTCCCGCTCTCTTTCGTTATTTTTCTCATTTTCTCTTTTTGCTTTATTTTGTCTCTTCCTTCTTTTAACACACACATATGCTAATCTCAATAATAATTTTATCACTACTACTAAGGTCACTGAAATTAATATTTTTCCAATTAGTGAACAACCTATTTCGGTGAACCATTTCCTTATTGAGGAAAAACCTTTACCAATTTTCTCCCAAGCACCTTCAACCTCCAGTGGGGCAATTTCTTTATGCAAATCAGTAATGTTCTTTATATACTTCTGTATATTCTGACTTTTGTCTGGAATGTAAGTGCAACAATGTTGTACCTTCAGCATTCCACAGACTCCACCCTCTTTTGCCAAAAGAATGTCAAGGGCAAATCGATTTTGCATTACCATAGCTCTCATGGCAACCAGTTCGGTATTTATCATCAAGAACCCTCCAGCAGTATTCGTTGATAAACGATTTACTACTGTAGACAATTTCCGAATCTTGTATGCATTCAAAGATATACCCACTGCTGGTATCAATGCTCCAAAAATGTCACCTATTATCTCTGAGAAGCTTTCCCTTCTCCTACGGGTTAATGGTTTACCTATCTCGTGAATTCCTTTCGTTCCTCTTTCCACGTGAAAAATCTTTGGAAAGACCAGGCCTAAATAACATGTCCCGTACCAATGGTCCGGCAACCTATAATAGGCTCGATTTCCGCAAATATAATAGATCCCTGGGAATACTGGATCTTTTCCTCCTTTGAATCCCCATCCCCCTAAAATTTTGTATCTATCTCGGCACTCACTAGAACCCACAAAATAGTTATCATACATAGTGTTATCTCTACTAATACACAATTTTCCCTGTTGGGGCCAATCTAAAACCATAGCTGCATTTGTTTTGCCTTTGTCATAACTTCCCTCTTCGAACGCCCAAGGTGGGGTTTTTGTCTTTTCTCCTGTTGCTTTTCTTTGAAACTTAACCCTTCGGTCTTCTACCATGTCCAAGAAAACCTTTTCTTCCTTTCTTAACCTATAGGTAAGATTGTGTCTAAATGCATTTTCTAACGTTAATTCCTTCGTTTCTAAGAAAAATTCTCCAAAAATCTTTGCAACTTTCACCTTATTTAGCTCAGGGACTACGGGAACTTTAGCAAAAATAGCATCTGTGTCAGTGTAGTAATATTCTAATTTACCTGTTTTGTAAAATAAACTAGCTAAAACACTACAAGTTATTCCATACCTCAAAGGAAGGTGATGATACGTCACACCTTCTGTTACAGACGCAGATAACTGCATACAGACATAACAATCTCTCACATCCATTGTCTCTACATATTCATATAAAAGTTTGGTGAAGACATTCTTGGAGAAATCAGTTATTGACTTATCCCTATGAAATTCAGTACTATCTACCAGTGTTGCAGTGTTCTTTATGTTAGATTTCTTGTCACTATTCGTGTCATTCATGATTGCAGATGTATTTTCTACAACTAATCTAAGTGGAATTATAATTGTTAAAATAAACCAAATAAGCATTAGTAAACCTGTACAATAGAAACACATCCTACACCATCTACGGAAAAACTCACATTTAGCTCTTCTATTCTCAGTGTCTACCATGTTGAAATATTAACTAAATATGTGTACAGAAAATGTGTCTCCACACCTCAAAATGACTTTCTGCCGTTTTACCCGTTAAAATTTTCAAGACTTTATCAGTTTTGTGTCTAGTCCGGTTTTCTTTTCACCTCCTCAGGATGGGCGCAGTTCACTCTCACCCACTTGTTCACAGTCTTTGTCTGGGTTCTCGTGACTGCTATCCACTACTTTAATGTCAGGCAGTGCTATGTATACCCATTCAGGTGACTTATATTTCAGGTTAGGTCTTTTCACTCTTTTTGGTTTTTGTAACTGTCTTTCACTTGTTTTTCTTTGTCTTTTCTGACTTGTTATTTCATTTACTTGTTCTGCATTGTCTTTGTTCAAATTTATTAGTTTATATCTTAGTCTTTTAATTTCGTTGGGCCAATTGTCTCCTTTTCTTGGCCTTTTCAGTTCACTTTCTTTTTCTCCTCATTCCGCTCTCCAAGTTCTCTTTCTTGGTCCTATTCTTTGCCTTCTTTCTTCTTTTTTTTTTGTCCTCATACTGCCAAATCTCTTAATGGGATTCCTCCAATCACTCCATGCCAACCTTTACTAGCCCTTGGGAGAGGCAAAGAGAGAGAAAGGAAACTTTCCCTCCAAGATGATACCGTTACCTTCTCCCACTCCTGTTCACATTTCTAGGGGCCCCGGGATGTTACTTAGGAGGCCAGGACCGACGGTACATTGGCTTAATCATTGGACCCACTTTCCTTCTTTCTCCAGTTTAACAAAGCAGCCCAGATCTTAACTTTGCTTCTTTGGTCACAAGCCATATCTGAATCACTAGTGTAAATAATGCTCTTCAAACATTCAGCAAAAGTCGGGGGAGTTTCTGATTTCCACCCCCTACAAATTTCTCTCCTTGCCAGGATTACCACATAAAATATAAAGTTGGATGCAGGTGCATTCACATGATAGTCATTCGATAGACCGAAGAAAATTAAACTGGTACTTACTTCCGTCGGTCTCTCCAGCACAACTTCCAGAAATCCACATACCTCCATCCAGTAAGATTTAATTCTTGGACATTCCATAAACATATGAATATCATCTGCTGCTGGATAGTTGCACCTGGGGCAACTATATACATTCCCTGTCACCTTAGATAACTTTTTTGGAGACCAATAAACTCTGTAAGCAGTATACAGATGATTCCTCCTAAGTGCGGCTGGTTTTACTATAGCCTGCAACATAGAAAAAGAGTCAGACCATATTTTATAAACATCGGTTTCACTTTCTCCATATTCATCGCCCCACAATCTTATAACTTCAGACTCCCCATCATCCTCAGCATCCAATAGAGCCCAATACCAGAACGAAACTTTACTTTTCCATGTGCACGTCCTAGTAACTAAATCCGCTTTCAAATTTACCTCCTCCTTATGCCAATTCTGCATCACCCACCATGAGGATATCTGATAAAACTTAAACCTCGTCAATGTTCCTCCGGTTAACCTGCTAAGTGCCTCCCAACTTATGAGCTTAGAATCCTCTTGCAGGTCACCCCAGCACCTTATACCTCCCATTTTTAGAGGCTGACTAAGTTGATCTTGTAGGCATTCCGGGGTGCCGGGGGAATCCCAAACTGGGGCCTGTGCTGCATAATATGGAATTTTCATTCTTCTTCTTACACACATCCAAATCTTTAAAGCAGCTCCCAGAATCTTTAGCCTGACTTTTTTATAGAACTTCGGATCTCCATACTTGTATAGGAAATATTCCTGCCCTTGCTCCACATCTTTTAACATAGCCTCAAACAGTAGACCTAATAATGAGGAATCCGTTTTATTAGCCAACATCCTGAAATTTTTAAAATGAAAAGCATAACAATATGTGAGTAGGTCTGGTAGTGCTAACCCACCTGCTGTAAGACCTCTTCTTAACTTTTTCCAGGCTATTCTAGTGCCTTTCGTAGCCCAAATAAAGGTACCTATTTTGCCTTGTAGCTTCGCTATATCTTCTATCCTAAATAAGAGTGGGACTGAATTATATAGAAAGGTGATTTTGGGTAGGATTATCATTTTTACAAGGTTAACCCTCCCATAGATGTTCAAAGGGAGGTTTGCCCATCGTGTAAGTAAACTAGCAACCTCTTTAGAAACCCTCTTCCAATTAACTTTGGGAATATCCTCTAGTTTCTGCACTAACTGAACCCCTAAATACCTCATTTGACTCTTTACCCCCTGACTTCCCCTTACTTGATTCCATTCCATTATTTCAGTTTTGTCTTTATTAATTTTATACCCCGAGACTTCACCGAACCTCTCTGCCTTCTCAATAAGTCTGGGGATTGCCTCTGCAGGATTTGTTGTGTATAAAAGCAAATCATCTGCATAGAGAGCAAGTTTAAGTTCTAACTTTCCCATTATAAAGGGGTGAATAATAGGATCTACCCTGAGCCAGCTGACAAATGGCTCAATATACAGATTGAATAAAAGCGGTGACAGAGGGCACCCCTGTCTAGTGCCTCGTGTAATATTAAACCAATCTGTCAGGGCCCCATTTACCAACACCTTCGCTTTAGGGCTAAAATATAAACTCTTCATCGCCTGAACAAAATTGTTAGGGAAACCAAAACTTTTTAGTGTCTCCCACAGATATGCCCAGTTAACCTGGTCAAAGGCTTTTGCAGCATCTATTGCTACTATCGTCAGAGGAGCCTTCTTTACCTCGGCCATATCTATGGCCCCCATTACCTGAAAAGTAAGCTCATTCAACTGCCTCCCTGGTATAAAACCTCTCTGATCTGAGGCAACTACCGCCTTTATAACCTTTGCCACCCTTGCTGCCAGTATACCTGTAAAGAGCTTATAATCTGAATTTAATAAGGATATTGGTCTATAAGACTCTATCTTCTGTGGGTCTTTATTAGGTTTTAATATCAGGGTCACCGTAGCTTCTGCCCATGAACCTGGTGTGTTTTCACCCCCAATATAGATTTTATTAAACAGATTCTTTAAAATTGGCACTACCTTATCTAAAATTCCTACATATAACTCAATTGGGAGCCCATCTGGGCCTGCGGCTTTTCCCCTGACCATTTTGTTGCATTGTGCTCTAACTTCTTCTTCAGTAATACTTGCTTGCAACAATACCTTATATTCTTCTGTCAACTGAGGGAGCGTTGTTAACTTTAGATACTCCTGAACTACCTTTTGTCCTGGTCCGATATCCTCCTTATATAGGTCACTCATAAAACTTCTAGCCTCCTCACGAATTTTATCATCCTCATATATTATTCCTCCTGACTCTCTTTTGATTAAAATCTTTATCAGGTTCCTTGCCCTGTCCGTTTTTGCCTTCCACGCTAATAGAGGACCACATTTCTCTCTGTATGCAAAGTGCTGAAGCTTACTAGCTTTCCACCTAACCAAAAGCTTCTTATCTAAGTCAGCTTGAAATTCAGCCCGTAGAATCTCCAACTCTTTCTCCAAACATGGTACTGTACTCAAGGTCTCCATTGATGCTTTCTGTAGTTCTATTTTTTTTTCCTTAATCTTGCTTATCCTATCCGCTTCTTCATTTTTCAGAGCTTTCCTTCTTCCTATCATTATGGAACTAAGTATCCCCCTTATATAGGCTTTAAAAGCCTCCCACACTATCTGATCTTTGGCTGTGCCGTTATTAAGATTGAAGTACTCATCCGTTTTATCTCCTATCTCCATAATCACTTCTTCATCCAGTAACATGGTCCTATCTAGAGTCCACCTTGTTTGTATCTCTCTTTGCTTAAACCCCAGGGTCATAGCTACTGCTGAATGGTCTGATAATATAGCAGGAATGTGGTTTATTACCTCGATATCTGAAAACAGCACCTGATCTATAAGAAAATAATCAATTCTCGAGTGATGCTTATACTTTTTACTGTAGAACGTAAAATCTCTAGTTTCCCCATTCTTACTCCTCCAAATATCTAGCAAGTTAAAGTCTTTAATTATGTTTTTTAACGCAGCAAACATTTTTGGAGGACTATTGTATTTTGCTTTCGAAGTACGGTCTATCTCTTTGTTTAAAACCAAATTGAAGTCCCCCCAATTATAATCGGTGCAGTAGTGTTCAACAGACTAACCTCAAGTTTTAAAAGTGCCCCTGGATTATCTTCATTTGGCCCATAATACACTACGCAAACTAGAGGTGCACCCCAAACTGTCAAAGTAGCCACCAACCATCTCCCTGACTGATCCGTATCTTGCCATACCACATTTATACCTGCATTGCTTCTTATGATCAGTGCTACTCCTCTAGTACTTCCTCTTTGGTCTGAACAAAGCACCTCCTGAATCCATCTTACCTTGCTAAACCCTTGTTTACACTCATGGGCCTCTAGATGGGTTTCTTCTAAGAGGCAGATATGTGCCTCACTGTTTTTCAAAAATTCTGTGACCCGGGACATCTTTCTCCTAATCTAGGGGGCAGTTAGGGGTTAGGAGGCGGTAGGGATGCGGTGTAGATAATAGTGGGAAAAAAGAAGGAAAAAAAAATATATATATATAAAAGTAGATAAACAATAAAAAGTTTAGTGGAACTTAATATAGTTTAATATGTATTTGTGGGTTTATTTATAGGAGTAGATGCTTCGAGCTGCAAAGGGAGGGTCCCGAAAGGCGGTTTTTAATCGCTGAAGGAATAGTAGGAGGGTTCCTTATGGGAGGGTGGGATGGGGTGAGCACGGGGTGTTGGGAGCAAGGGGGAAAAAATAAAAAATGTAGTCCTCATACAAATCCTAAAGTTTCAGAGTTGCGAGAGAAGAGCCTAGGGGGTTGTAAGGATGAATAGGCTAAATAAAGTTAAATTAATAACATGGAATGTGAATGGATTGAGGAGTAGGAGAAAGATGTCCCGGGTCACAGAGCCTTCTTTCTTCTTCACTTTCTGTCTCAGATCTCACTTCACTTCCTCTAACTTTGAACTTTATGATCTCAGTCTCTTTGTCTGAATCTGAATCTCCTTGTGTTTCTTCTGCTTGAAATTCTGAGTCTAATCCTCCTCGTGTTTCTTCCGCAATTTCCCCATCTCTCTATCTGAATCTGAATCTCCCTGTGTTTCTTCTGCTTGTAATTTTGAGTCTAATCCTCCTCGTGTTTCTTCCGCAATTTCCTCAATCTCTCTATCTGAATCTGAATTTTCTTGAGTTACTTCTACAATTTCCGGAGGAATTTCCCCAATGCTTGCACTTGGCTGTTCACTGTCACTGTCTATTGGTTCAGTTTCTCCTGTTTCAATATCAATTCTTTTGTTTTCGGATTCTTCCTTTTGCCTTTCACTGGATTCAGGTTGGTCTGCTTCAGATGCCGAACTGGTATCTGATATTTCCAGATGTCGACTTACAGGTCGAGCTTCAGGATCTGGAACTCTGATTGTTTCAGTCTCTGCTTCAGATGCCGAACTGGTATCTGATATTTCCAGATGTCGACTTACAGGTCGAGCTTCAGGATCTGGAACTCTGATAGTATGGCTGGCATGAATCCAATTTTTCACACCTGCACACTTTACTGCAGTCGTTGTCACCAGGATCACTTGACGTGGCTTATCCCAACGTGGAGACCAAGCAATTTCTTCTTCTGTGGACTTTTATGCGGATCCAGTCTCCTGGACTCAGATCATGAGCTGGTTTTCTCTCAAGAGTGGTCGCATCCGGCCCAACCTGATGAAACACAGAATGCACCACATCAGCCAATCCTTTGCAATAGTCCAGTATGAGATCATCAGTTATAGTCAGCAGTTTGTTGACAGGTACGTATGCTTGTCTCATTGCTCGTCCCATTATAATCTCATGAGGACTCAGACCTGTTTTTCTGTCAGGTATGCTTCTTATGCTCATCAGCACCAGTGGTAAGGCATCAGGCCATTTGAGTCCTGTGGCTTGACACATTTTCCCTAACCTATTCTTTATTGTACCATTTACTTGCTCTACCACTCCAGAAGCCTCTGGTCTGTAGGCACAATGCAGCTTTTGTTGAATGTCTAGTGCTTCACATATTAGTTGGATAATTTCATTCTGGAAATGTGTTCCTCTATCTGTTTCTATCGTTACTGGAAAGCCACATCTAGGAATAAATTCTCTCAGTAGGAGCTTAGCTACAGTAACTCCATCATTCCTTCTTGTCGGATAGGCCTCCACCCAACGAGAAAACAAACAGATGACCACCAGGACATACCTCAATCTGTTACTTGGGGGCATTTCAATAAAATCCAACTGCATTCTGGTAAAAGGACCTCCTTCACGTGCTATTGTTCCCAAACTCACTACTGTCCTCCTTCCAGGATTTATCTGTTGGCATATAAGGCATCTTTGGCTTTCAGCTATAGCCCTAAACTTTGGGTTGTACCAGGTCTGTTTGAAAAGTCTGATCATGGCGTCCCTACCTATGTGTGCCTGCCCATGGTACATCCGTGCCATGTTAGAGATCATGCTATCAGGCATAACTGGTCTTTCATCCCTGTAAACCCAAACTTCATCTTCTTCCCTCCGTCTGCAACCTGATTTTATCCAAACGTCTTTCTCCTCATCACTTGCCTCTTCCTGCAATTGTTTTAACTCTTCCCATGTTTCAACTGGGTTAGTAAACAGCAAGGGACATGGAACATTTTCTTTTTCCCTTCTCCGATTCATTGAGGTCATATTTCTGGTACAATATATTTTTTTTTTAAATATTTTTATTTTCCGGTTATGAAATAAAAAACAACACGTAAACATTGGAAAAGGAGTCATTGATACATGAAATGCGATCCAGGTCAAATGGTGAGTTACATGAATGTGCGAAGGGACGTGTAGCAGATTCAAACAAGGGGAAAAAGCAAGCCACAATAAAAACATCGTTAAGGACGCATTCAGATAGTTCTGTTATAGTCACATCATTCAGGTATGGACTCGGCATGATTGCTGTTGGTTACCCAGTTCTGGCCTATCGCACGGAGGATCAGGACTTCCTCCTTCTGTGCCCAACTCCAGCCTGTAATATTTTATCCAGGGCTTCCATATTTTCCTGAATTTACGTGGGCAGCCCCTTGCCTTATAAACCACCCTCTCCGCTCCCAAAAACAGGTCCATATTAGTCTTCCATTCCACTAGCGTGGGAAGTTGCTGGGCCCCCCAGTATTTAGCTATATCTCTCTTGGCCACAACCAATCCTAAACTAGCCAGAAGGAGTCCGTGGCGCGGTAGATCAACCTCTGTGGGGATCCCTAATAGCAAGAATTATGCATCCAACTATAGCTGGGATCCTAATATGTTGCTTAGTTCCTCCCGGATCGTGTTCCAATAAGTGTAAATATGTCTGCATTCCCATAGGGTATGTATGTATGTACCGTGTTCCACATGGCATCTGAGACAGTTTGGGTCTTCCGCTTTTCCCATCTTGTATAGGCGTGCCCTGTCAAAGTAGGATCTATGCAGGATCTTGTATTGTATAAGGCGCAGCCGCAGCCTAATCGCTACTTCGCGCAGGTGCATGAGGGCCGCCTCCCAGTCTATATCTTCTAAGGGACCCGTGGTGAGTTCCCACTTAGCGCGCAGCGGTCCGAGGTTATCTGGGAAATTATTCAATTGTGTTTTATATGTCAGGGATATCGCCTGGGTCGGGATCTCTTCTTGCAAGAGCCTGCCTTCTAGTGGGGCATATTCTGGCAGCGCCGCGTCAACCAGCCCCTGAGCATGCCACGCATGTTTAAGTCGAAGATATGCGTAAGCTTGGGAGTCATGGAGCTGGTATCTAGCCTGTAGAACTGCGAAAGAGGCTAGGGAGCCCCCCTCCAATAGATCCCCTATTTTGGAGATACCTATGAGGTCCCAATTTCCAAATCCACTCAGTTTCCTGAGCTCGGTCAGTCTGGCGCCTTCCCACAGAGGGGTCTCTCGCGTAGGTTTTCCCTCCCATTTCATCTGTTTTTCTGCACCCTTCCACGCCGCTATTACCCGTTGGGTTGCTGGGAGGAGGCGTGTGGCCCCGGAACCCCCGTATATGTAGTGTATGTGAGTATGTACTTGGAATTGGAGCCTTTCCAGTCTGTATGTGGGATGGTCAGCGGGCTCATGATTCCATTCGTTGAGCACGATGAGGTGAGCCGCTCTGTCATAGGCTTTAACATCTGGTAGGGCCAGTCCACCATTGTACTGATTGCGCTGTAGAGTTCGCAAAGCTATGCGTGGGTGGGCCCCATCCCATAGCAAAAGACGCAACTGACTGTCTATGGCGGCGAAAATTCCATCTGGGATTTTGTGATATGTGTTTTGCAACACATAGAGGAATTGGGGCAGGGTTACCATTTTGTACATGGCGGCTCTACCCATAATGGTTAAAGGGAGCGTCCTCCACCGTTTCACATCCGCCTGGAAATTTACCAATACTCGCCTAATATTACGATCCAGGCGGACCTCCGGGTCGGTGGTGATATAGAGTCCCAGATAGAGAAACCCCACCGTAGATATCCTCAGACAACTCGGATATAGCTGGGGATCCACCTCGCCACTCACCGGATAAAGGATGGATTTAGTCCAGTTAATCTTGTATCCCGCATAAGAGCCGTAGTCTTCGAACACTTGTAGTATGTGGGGGAGTGTCTCCTCGGGTTGTGTGATATATAGCAATATGTCGTCCGCATATAGGGATATGCGTTCTACATCTGAAAGGCATGAGTCATCGCAGAAACCCCCCAACCCCGGCCGGGTATGAACCACGCAAGCCAGCGGTTCCAGAATGAGACCGAACAAGAGCGGAGACAGGGGACAGCCTTGTCGTGTACCACGTTGTATTGGCCAGCTATCCGAGAGAGTACCATTGACCCAAACCCTTGCCTCCGGGGCCTTATAGAGCAACGCCAGCCATGCTCGGAAGACGGGGCCAAAGCCCATCGCCTCCAAGGTATACCACATAAAGGGCCAGCGTATCGTGTCGAATGCTTTCTCCGCGTCAAGCGAGAGAAGCAAGTGGGGGCTATCCCGACCCTTAACCGTGTCAATCCAGTTGGCAAGGCGCCTCAAATTAAACCGGGTGGCGCGCTTTGGCATGAATCCCGACTGGTCCATATGGACCAGGGAGAGAATCACTTTTAGAAGCCGTTGTGCCAAAATGGTTGCCAAGATCTTTGTTTCAATATTAAGAAGGGATATGGGGCGATAGGACCCACAATCCTCTGGGGGCTTCCCCGCCTTGTGAATGACCACAACCGTGGCGAGCCGAAGGTCTCGAGGCAGGATCCCCTGATCCTTGGCATCTCTGAACATTTTAAGGAGATGGGGCGCCAGCAACGCACTATTTAGTTTAAAAATTTCGCCCGGAAGGCCATTAGGCCCTGGAGTTTTACCCGGTTCCTGCCGGCCAATAGCTTCAGTCACTTCCGCTAATGTCAGGTCACCCTCTAGGCTATCTATTTCATCCCACGTTAAGGAGGGCAGCTCGATGCCCTCAAGGTATCAGCGTATCTGTGATTCGTCAGCCTGGGTGTGGGCTGTGTATAATGTTGTATAGTACCGTTCAAAGGCTCCAGCTATGGTCTCAGGGGTGGTGTGGGTGATCTTGTGTTCCTTGATGGACCGTACCCAGCAGGATTCTATTTCCTTCTGTCCCAGCCACGCCAGCAGTTTTCCCGCCCTATCTCCCGTTTCATAGAGTTTATGTTGGATTGCCAATTGGTGTGTTCTTACTTCATTGGTCGCGAGGGCCAGGTACTCCCGCCTAGTTATTTCTAGTTGGCGTTGGGCGTGTTCAGGCATTGCAGTTGGATCATTACTCTCCAGGTCTAGGAGTTTACGTTCCAGTATTTCAATCTCTTCGATCTCCTTTTTCTTCTTATGGGCAATAATATTTTGTGCCCTGTTGCGTAGAACCGCCTTGTAGGCTTCCCATAGTGTCACCGCAGACTTGACTGAGCCCTCATTCTCTCTAAAGGAGAGCTCGGAGTCTATCCGAAGTTCCTCAGCGATTGTCTCGTCTCGCAGTGTCCACGCGTTCAGCCTCCAGTGTGTTGTACGGGGGGACGCCCTCCTACCCACCTTCATTAACAGAGGAGAGTGGTCAGATATGCCCCTGGCCAGGTACTCAATGGTGTCAACCTGTTGCACTTCCCCAGCTGGGGCAAAAAGATAGTCAAGGCGTGAGAATACTCTGTGGGCCCCGGAGAAGTAGGAATAAGCCCTCCGGTGTGGGTGCTGTCTCCGCCATAGGTCAGATAATCCCAGTGTGTCTAGGAATCGGGCCAGGGGTGTGGTCTCGGGGCCTCCCGCTCGGGTTCGTGTGCGATCCAACACGGGATCAATTACATTGTTGAAATCCCCTCCCAGTATATCTGTTGCAGGGCCAGATTGTAGAAGGAGCGCGTTTATGCCGTCTAGTGTTCGTTGCTGCAAGCGAGGGGGTGCATAGACGCTCATAAGAAGGAACGTTCTATTCCTCCAGACCCCTCTCACTGCCACATATGTCCCTTCAGTGTCCTCCCATTGTTGTGTGACGTGAAAGGGGGGGGACTTTTTGATGAGGATAGCTACTCCTCGTGAACCCCTGGTGAACTCCGCATGGGCTAAAGTGGTGTATTGACCCCGTCCTAAAAAGGCGCAGCTCGCTCCCAGTAAATGTGTTTCTTGTAGAAATACAACGTCAGGTTTATGCCTTTTAAGAAATCGAGAGACTAGACCTCGCCTAACTTTGTCGCCTAGTCCATTGACATTCCATGTCATTGTGGTATAACTATCATCTGCCATCGTGATTTATCCCATGGGTCAGTCCCAGTCCGACCCCGTAGTGCTGTTCTGCCCAACCCCCCCCCCCCTCCTCCCACAGCGCAACATTCAAAGCACGGCCTTGGGTTAAAAGATCTCCATTTAACATTCCCAAAATAATACACAATTCTTTAATTTGGCCACCCCCCACCCTACGCTCGCGAGACACCTCCACCGCCCCCCAACTCGTCAACATGACAACTGTGGTACGGGTGATCTGTTAAGAGGTCTGTCGCCCACCCTCCGCTCCCACGCAATTTAACTAAACAATAATATTACAATAAGCTCACTCGGAGCACTTTCCCCGTTCAATTTTCCAGTCACTAAGCGTGTGGTGAACCTCGGGAAAGTCTTACTGTTTGTTGGGGGGCCAGCCGGCCTCGTTTCTCAGTCCCCATCGCCATTGCCGGAGGGTTGGAGGTTCGGCATGTCTGGGGCCAGAGGGTCTTGATCTGATGTTTCCAATCGCAAGATATTTTGCAGCAGTGGGTGGTTAGTCGACCCCGCCTCGGAGTCCTCGCCCTCGGAGTTTTCAGTGTGGCCGGTATCGTCGGATCTGGCCACGGCGTGCAGGGAACGTGATCGTACCGTGTCATCTCCCGACTCTGATTGGGGTATTTCTGTGTCCCTGGATCTCAATACTCGTCACGGAGTACCCCCAGCCGAGCTGCATGTCCTCATCCCTCATTGCCAGCGCTTTTCCTTGAATCTATCCTGGGACGTGCCCCCTCGTTTCGCGGGAACCGGAGTGGAGTCTTTCTGTGTCCCCCGTTGGAGTAGCGGACGCTCCTCAATCCAGGACCAGGCTTCGTCAGGTGTTTGGAAAAACATGGAGGAGCCTTGAAACAGAACCTTCAGTTTAGCTGGGAAGAGCAGCATATATTGGAGCCCCATTGCACGCAATTTCACCTTAACTTGGTCGAAGGTCCGCCTCTGCTTCTGCACGTCCCGGGAGTAATCTGGGAAGACCATCACCCGGGCGTTCTCGTATCGGACTTCACTCTTTTTCCGGATTTCGCGCAATATTAAGTCCCTATCGTGGAAGTTCAGAAAGCGTGCTATGAGGGGGCGAGGTGGGGCTCCCGGCGGTGGTGCAAAATTCGGCATCCTGTGTGCTCGTTCTATTACGAAGCAAGTCGAGAATGGTGCCTGCGGTAGGGTATTTTTCAGAAAGGTCAGTAGGAATTGCCCGGGATCGGATCCCTCCACTTTTTCCGGAAGTCCAACAAATCTAAAATTGTTCCTTCTGGCCCTGTTTTCCGCATCGTCGACTCTCCATGCCATCTCCGCCATAGATGTTAAGAGCCCTGATACATCTTTCCGTGTGGTATGGGAGGCATCTTCAAGCTCCGAGATACGATGTTCGGTTTCGGTCACTCGGTCTGAGAGTTTATGGAGATCATGACGCAGTAACGTGACCTCCGATCGCACCTCTGCCACTTTCCCCTCCAGACTCTCTCTGGACTCACGAATGGCTTGCAGGATAGCGGAGGTGTCTGAGGGAGGAACAAGTCCACCCTCTGCTCCCAGCGGGCCCGGGATCACTTTGGCATAGCGGTCCATCTTACCCTGCCTAGACTGCTTGGGGTCCTTTTATTTGGCCATCATAAGCTCCTACTCAGGGGTGCACCCTCCTGGGAGCGGGCTCCCGATCTTGACCACCAGCGGGATCCGACTTGTTTCCTCCTCTGTCGATCTTCCACTGCTCGAGTGGCGGTCCCGGTGACTCTCAAGTTATGGGATAGTGGGACCACGGTCGCCTCTCCAGTGCCCCGAGGTATCAAGGGCGGTCCCGCAGCGTCACATGCGGCAGGAGGCGTAGTACAGGATTGACCCACTTCTACTTCTGGTATGCGTCTGGTAAGAAAGGCATGAGATTGCAGGTGTCAAGCGGAGGGAACGTCCGGACTCCGGCGGCGGCCGCCCTCACCAACGTCAGCCGGGCCCACGACTGCCGGCGTTCATCACCGGTTCCTACCCCCTCTAGTTCTCTCCTCTCGGAGGGAAGGACTGCACTCCACGGGAGACTGCGCGTCGGTCTTCGCGCCGAGGGAATCTCCACCGGGAAGCCAGGGGACTCTGATGTAGTGAAGGTAAGAGACCCCCACCGCCCGTATCCGGTGCACTTCGGGGGCGCCGGTCCGCAGAAGCCCGGAGCCCGGTCTCCAGGGAGTGTCACTATCTGGTGAGCGAGCGCAGCATCAACAATCCACCGAAGGCGGAGACGGGCATGTCCCGCTACGTACAGATCCCAGGACGGGGATCCCTCACAAATCCCTCTTCACAAGGATCAGTCCACACTCAGGGCACCGCACACGAGCCCGGCCACCGGAGCGCCGGCTCGCTACATCCACCGCTTACAGTCAGGACCCCTTGGACCTGCTCGGAGGTGACAGTTCTCCAGTAGGGGGGGGGGAACCGGCAGTCCCCGATCTTTCCTACCCCCAGGCTCTGGCTGCACAGGCGAAGGATGTGGTAACTGAGTCCCCCGTCTCACTCCCTCTCCTCCCGCGGTGCTGGGCGGGCGACGGGCGCTATCCCGCCGTCTCAGGCGCCGAGTTGTTGCCCCTTCCACCGCCAGGGAGGGATTCACTGGCCGTCAGGCAGCCGCACCTCCCGCCACTGCCGACCGCTCACCGTTCTCGGGCTCTGCCCTGGGGGTCCGCTCGGCGCTGCTTCTCTTCCTGGTCCCGGAGATCACCAACGCGGGTCAGCCGCCATCTTGAGCGCGGGCGCGCGCCAATCCGGACCTCTGGAAAAAGTCAAAACCCTCCGATCCACCGGGTCTGCCGCTTTCCTCCCGGGGACTTCTGCCGCCGCTTTTCCAGGGTGTCAGCGATGGAGGACCAGGATTTTTAACAGGATCCTCTCCGAGGCCAGCGGAGCTCTCGGTTTCCCCAGCTACTCCGCCATGACGCTGGCCATGCCCCCCTCTGGCACAATATTGAGCTAATTCATCAGCAAAATTGTTACCCACTGCAATGTAATCAGTTCCGTTTTTGTGAGCAGTGCATTTTACCACTGCAATCTGTTTAGGCAGCTGTATCGCCTCAAGCAACTTCTTCACAAACTCACCATTCCTAATAGGAGACCCTGAGGAAGTCAGAAATCCCCTCTGGGACCAGATCTGTCCAAAATCATGGACCACTCCGAAGCCATATTGGCTATCCGTGATCACAGTAATTCGGAAATTCCTTCCCAGTTTACACGCTCGAATCAGAGCAATCAGCTCAGCAACTTGGGCTGAACGTATTCCTCTCAAACAGGATGCTTCCATTATGGTGGCCACCGTACATACAGCATACGCAGCACTTAAAACTCCTTCATTTGTTCTCAGGCATGACCCGTCCACAAACATCACATACTCTGACTCTTTTAGAGGTTCATCCCTGATATCAAGGCGAGGCTTTGTGCAAAATTCAAGCACATCCAAACAGTTATGATCAACATCATCTTTGACTTCTGCATTTACTGTATCTGGCAGTGAAGTGGAAGGATTCACACTTGTGCATCTTACAATGGTTACATTGTCTGCACCCAAGATCACCTTTTCATACCTAGTCAGCCGACTATGTGTCATGAACTGGGTTTTTGTTCGGGTCAGAAGGATTTCAACTGAATGTGGGACATATACTCTCAAAGGATATCCCATCACAATGCCTTCACTTTGTTCCAGACTCACACAATTACAGCTACTGCTTTCAGACATCCAGGCAACGCTTTTGCTACCGGATCTAGAACAGCTGAAAAATAAGCTATTGGTCGTTTCATTCTTCCATGCCTTTGCACTAATACTGAAAGTGCACATCCGTCTCTCTCACTACAATACAGCTCAAATTCTTTCTCATAATCAGGCATTCCCAATGCTGGTGCCTCACACAAGCTTGTTCTCAGTTCCTCGAAAGCCTTCATTTCCTCCTCATCCAATGCAATCAGATCTTTGACATCCCTCTTTGTCAATCACTGTAAAGGTTTTGCAATCAATGAAAATCCACTTATCCACTGTCGGCAATAACCAACCATTCCAAGGAACATTCTCACCTCTCTTTGTGTCATTGGGGCTCTCATTCCTTTAATAATCCTTATCCTTTCTGTTGTCACTTTTCGCATCCCTTTCTCAATCTTATGACCTAAGCACTGTACTTCCTGTTGACAGAATTGCAGTTTTGATGGGGACACCTTGTGTCCTCCTTCTGCCAAATGATTCAGTAAAGCAATGGTGTCCGTAACACATGCTTTCTCTGGTCTTTGATGCCACTAATAGGTCATCAATATATTGGACCATCACAGATTTTTCGGGCATTTTCAAATCTTCTAAGGATTTCTTTAGAATCTGATTAAAAATTGAAGGACTTTCAGTATACCCTTGAGGAATTCGGCACCATGCCAAAATACGCTCTCCAAACCGAAATGCAAATAATGGCTGGCTGTCAGGGTGCAATGGAATAGAGAAAAATGCATGGCACAAATCAATAACTGTGTACCATTCTGCATCATGAGGGATTTGATACAGTATTACAGCAGGGTTTGGCACAATTGGGCAGCAAGGAATAACAATTTTGTTCACCTTTCTCAAATCTTGTACTATTATATATGTTCCATTTGGCTTTTTCAATCCCATTATTGGAGAATTACATGGACTGCTCATTATTTCTCTCAAAATTCCTTGTTCAATCATCTTATTAATTACAGGTGTTATTCCTTCAATAATTTCTGGCGTTAATTTGTACTGCGGGGTATTTGGGTAATTTGTTCCTTCTTTTACAGTAATTTTTACAGGATCAACTTCTCTCATTAGTCCAATATCTTCGCCTGTGAAATCCCACACATCAGACCTGACTATTCCTTTCAATTCAATAGGGATTTTCTCCGCATCAAACACAGGAAACATATTCACTCCTGGTTCTAGTTCTGCCATTGTCATTTTATAAAGAACATCATCATCTGGTGTCTGGAAAGCAATACCATCTGGAGTACAGTAGATGGTACAATTCAAATTGCAAAGCAGATCGCGTCCTAATAAATATACAGGACTACAATCACACACCACAAAACGATGCATCTCTTTGAATGGTCCAATTTCCACCTCTATTGGTTTTGTAAGAGGGGTTTTAATTTGCCTGTTTGAAACACCTACAACTTGGATGTATTCTCCTGAGAGAGGAAGGTTTGGAATTTCCACTGATCTAACAGAACGGGTAGCACCAGTGTCCACAAGGAATGTAACATTTACACCGTTCACCTTTCCATCCACAAATGGACCTGACTGATCTACCTCTAGAGTTGCGCCAAGCACGCACTCCTCTTCCTCTCCTAGGCACCGTCATAAGCTTTCATCCGATTCATCTCCATCCTGTCGTAACCAATACTGTGAAACTGCAGCTGCGCGCGGCAATTTTGTTACCTGCTCTCCTCCGTAGAATCCTGCCTCTGTACTGTATCTTTGAGGATTTACACTCTTTGGAAGAGGTGGTTGCGGCACCTGACACTGTTGAGTAACTACCTGCGGCTGTTGCGGCTGTTGGTAACTCACCTCATTCTGCACCTGTGGATTTAATGGTTGATTCTCGGTATTAACTCTCGGAGGTAATTTACACTCGTTTCTCCAGTGCCCTAATTTTCCGCAATTATGACATGGCCATTTCTTTTTAGCTTCTTCTATACTCATCTGACCTTTTCCCTTACCAATATTCGGTTTGGACTTGGTCTGTCCTGCGTCATTAGACTGATTATTCATCTGAGCTTCTTGCTTTTCTGCAACCTTTACTTGTGCCCACATTGCCTTTTCCTTGAGTTTACACTGTCTACACTCAATATCGTCACTACAATATTTTGCATACCGTAATACCTCATCTACTGTGCTATTCTGTCAACATAACATATGCTGCTTAATCATCTCACTTATCTCAGGTCTCAATCCATACACAAATCTATACACAAAATGACTCATTTCTTTTTCACTCAAATTCTCATAACCACTATACTGCTTGAAAACCAAAAGCAACCTCTCATAGTAGGCATGTACAGACTCCTTACTCTCCTGAGTTGTTCTATCAATCTTTACCCAGTCCGTTTCTTTTGGTGGAATTTTATTTTTCAGAAATGTGATTGCCTGTTCATATTTTCTCATTACTTCTGAACCTGGGGCTCCTGTTTTTGCATCTCTAGGATATTCTTCCTTTGGCCAATCAATTGTAATTTTACACTCTGTCCATAAATATGCAGGAACAACAATCTCAAACAGTCCATCCAAATCTTCCCACAATACCTTTGAAACTTTTACAAACCTTTCTACCTGTCTATACCATTCTACAGGTTTCTCTCTCAATCTTGGAAAATCATTTGTAAATGACAATATATCTTGGCTGGACCATGGGACATGTACATAACTTCCTCCTGGAGTTTCTCTCATTGGACATTCTATTACCGTTGGTTCTTTCTCTTTTACTGGAAAAGCCAATGATGCTTTATCAGTTGTTCCCTCCTTTCTCCTTATCCACCTACTTCTCCACTTGTCTACATCTCCCCATTTTCTCAGTAACACAATCAGTTCTTTTATCTGTGTTAGTCATCCTGAAGTGTTCAGATTTTCTATGTCCTTTTCACTAAAATCTGTACGGTTTCTGCAATCCTCTAATTTTTCCAAAATCTACTCCTAATTCGTTCGCTGTCTCTTCCAATTTTTCATGCAAGTTCCTAGCTCTCCAAGTGATGCTTTTACACATAAACATTAATTCATCATCTTGATAGGACTTCAATCGATCTGTACCAATAGTCCCTAGAATCAATTCCTCCATATCTATCTTTAATCTGACCACATCCAAAGGTTGTGGTTCAGCATCCTTTTTCTGCAAGCTCCTCACCCAATCATTTAATTCCTCTGCAGTCGGACCCACAGGGGTTTTATTTACTTCTGCCCAATTCACACTTCTCTCCGGAGTTTCAATTCCTGACTCCGTTTCCATAGGAATCCTATTTATCGGACTCTCATTAATTGTCAAATTTACAGGTGGACTTGACCTAAATGGACCAACAGAATCTTCTTTCTCTCTATTTTCTGGAATTATCCCTTCTCTTACTTTTTGCATACTGGAATTTAATGGAATTGTTAAGGAGTGTTCATCGATCTTTTGATTGTCAAATACTGGGATTACTGGCCCTATAGTTACTGGCACAGTCACAGCTTCCATATTCTTTGTCAGTTCTCTTATCTTTTCAGTCAACTCTCTTGTGGTTCTGGCTAATTCAGCTGTATTACCATTATCATGTTTCACAGTCTGTGGTGCTTCTAGTTTATTTAATGGATTATTTATCTCAGACAATCGTTCAGGGCTTTGGTTTCTTACAGTTTCCATTGACGGTGCATTTGGTGTCACCACCACAGAATCCTGTTGATATGGAGGGGGTCTTTTATTTAAAATGTCCTCCAGCAACTCATCCTCTGTGTCGCTAACTCCATACCCATATCTCTCTGTTACTGCATGCTTCTTTTCTCCGTACACTTTTTCCCTGTAAATTCTTCAACTGTTCTGACAGGAAACATGCCATCCGTCATGTTAGCATACCGCCATCGTCTCATCCTGTCTTCATGATTCAAACGCCATACTCTTCCATGAATTAAACTATAATTATTTGCACCTCTGTGTCTTTCCCTTTCATACATCTCATCTTCCCATTCACCTAAGGCTTCGAACTGTGTCAGTCTAGGTCTCGGTTCAAGTCTCATCATCTTTTCTCTCAAATTTCGAAGTACCGCTGTGCTAAACGAACCATTTTCTGGAAATGCCAATACTCCATCATCTTTGGTATACTTCGCCCAATTTTCCAACCAAATGCAGGTATGATAGCCATATTTCATCATCATATAAGATGCTGGCGTTTTCGGCGGAGGAAGTACTTCTCCTTCCCTAGTCACAACCTTCTTGTCTTTCTTAAAAAGATTTTTAAGCTTCGCAAACCATGACGGTTTCTCTCTATCATATTCATTATAATAAGCCATTTCACTGTTGTTTTGCCGAAGCAATTCACACAATCCTTCACCAATCGGTTCTTTCTACTGCTCGGCTATTCGGACCTATCCCAGCGCGTTTCACACCAACGCACCAATCAGAAAGCTTTTACGTCACTCTCACACTAACCTATCCCAGCGCGTCTCACACTAACGCACCAATCAGGAACCTCTTCGTTCTTCCACCACTGGCCAATACCAGCGCGGTTTTTGTTGACGTCAGCTCTACTCCTGTTTCTACTGACCCCTCCTTTACAAAAACTATCGGCACTTTTCTTAACTTTTCTTTTTAATTAAATCGATTAGTTACAACGTAAAACACATTACCATTGTCTGTTTCTCTAAACAAAAAGAGATAGTTTATTCTAACTTACAAGAATACTGTTTCGTTCGATAAGTGTAGCACTTCTCTCTACCTTACCCTTCTCTCAAGCAAGAGGTAAACCCATTTCTCTGGGGATAAAACACATGTGAAGACTACACTGCTCCTGAGAATTAAGGCCAAAGTTTCACAAGAAAACCTGTTGCTATTTCACTCAAATGCAATTCATGCATGAAATTTCCCTAACATAACACAGTCCTGTGTTATCACCAAATTTGAAATCAGACAATGCACAATTCCGTGTGACTTCTCTTGCCACACGTGTCCACTTCCTACTTCCCGGAAGCTTCAAAATTCTGACTTACACATAACGTAATACAAACTCAACATAGAGTGTTAGACATGAATAAATCAATAATCAATAATCACCAAATTAATCTATAGAAACCATAACTCTGCTACCAAGAAATCTGATCCAGCGCGGCTAATATAAATTTTTCCTTATAACACTAATCCAGAAAAACACCTACACACCTTGATCACTTGGTACTCATGTCGGTGGGGCCCATAACACCGCATACATACATTCTTTCAAATATTCTGGATCAAACGCTAAGGAAAAATGAGTTGCTGGACGAACGGGATACCTTATTAAAACGACAGAATTATAACCTATACATTATATACATAAACTTCGGATCCTGTCGGTTCTAAACATCAAGGTACTCCGCTATTCGGTCGATGGACCAACTAGTAGAATCAGTTGATGCCGATTTAGTCCAGCTCAATCACACTTAAAACCTTTGACATTTATCAATCACAATTTTATTTAAAGAACCACAGACTCATTTAGAGTTAGCATATAATTTTATCTAAATTCTTTGAGCAAATAAGTAAAATTCGTAATTAGGTGAATACATTTATTATAACAATAAGAATTTAAGTAAAAAGATTATAATAAAGATGGGAAATACTCATTACCCTTGACCATAGGGCGATGACAAGAATGGTTCATCAGGAAAGAACGATGAACTGCAGATCACAGGATGGACTCCCAAAACTGACTGACTGTCCCGCTAACCTCCTCAGACGCAATCTCCTCCCCGGCAACTCCCGCAACGGTCTCGTTCCTTCCCCAGTCAAAGTCCAAAAATGACAAAGTCTCTCGCAGCATCAGGATAGTAGAAGCGAATAGAACAAGAGCAGCAGCAGCACGGACAACGTAAGAGCAGACTCTCTTATAGCCTATTCTCTGACTCGCTACACTTAAAGTTGCAATCTTTAGGGGAAGAAATCACGCTAATTGGTCCATTGGAGGGGTGGTGATGGTCACCTCATCGCCCTCCTTGTTCGAACTGGTTTGAGGACAATAACGCACACATTAAGTCTCATGATCAACGATATCCTAAAAGTAGTCCAATTTGTTAATCCATTTTGCAACAAACTCCGATGGTCACATATTAGTTCATCCCCGGTCGCTTGATTTTCCCATCCGTTCCCAGACATATATGCTGAACTCTTGGCACGATCCTCGTTACAGGTCAGATTGGCCTTGACATCTCTCTCACTCTGGGCACAGGCCGCATACACGTGACTGGAGCATTCACACTG
Source organism: Calotriton arnoldi (assembly GCA_963921515.1). Taxonomy (NCBI): domain Eukaryota; kingdom Metazoa; phylum Chordata; class Amphibia; order Caudata; family Salamandridae; genus Calotriton; species Calotriton arnoldi. The sequence goes on along the minus strand of CAWUFW010000755.1, from coordinate 3,397,853 downwards.
AGCATGCGCGGGGGCCATTTTATTCAGCGCACGCGATCTCGACTTTTTCCAGCGGCCATTTTAGAAGCACGGCCTAGCAGGCCCGAACGAAACTAATATACGAACAAACACAACGAAAATGAAAACATAGAAAATAAGCCTTTCTGTTTACCACCCGCCATTCTAGAGACCCATGTTAGGTATTACCTAGCAGAAGCGGCATTTAAAGCCATTTTACTTACAATCTGCATTCTTTGCCACAGTGCAATTTTACTACGCAACAAAAATCATGCAATTTACTCTATTTACTACGCAAATCACAATACTAATATTATTTTGCTTCACATTTGTAAATAAATTAGATTTTGCAATGTCAGCAAGTTGCCCACGTGTACCGTTTAATAAAAAGGTGCATTTGTTGATTAGTTCATGCGTTTCAAACGGTTAGTATCATTAATCGTTATGAGATCATTAATTTTCAAGGGGTACAAAAATATTTTGTTTCCCCTGCTCCATCAATCCCAATGACCTCAAGAATTACAGGCCGATCTCACTGCTTCTCGTCCCAGCTAAGATCCTTGAGAAACCCCTCAACCAACCTCTGATGAAGTATGCGGAGGAATGGGATCTACTGGATATTTCGCAGTACGGCTTTCTTAGCAACCACTGGATTGAAACTGCCTTTATAGCTGTAATGGACTGCATCAGCTGCTTGGTCGATGAAGGTGCTGGTTCCCTGGTCAGACCACCATGTTATTCCTTTTAACCTAGAAAAGGCAGGCAGAAAGCAGGGGAAAGACCCCGCCATAACAGAAACTATGAAGAGGCGATGGACCAAGCTCAATTCAGAGACTTGGGGAAACATTCTAACAAGTACAGCTTCACCTAACAACAATGAACCAGAAGGGGCAGAAGAAGCTTATTCCAGATGGGAAGAATGGATCACCCAGTCGCTGGATAAAGTTGCCCCCAAAGTTCTATCCAAATCAAAAATTAGGTCCAGGATGGTTGGATGGTATAACCCCCAACTACTAGAGCTAAAGAAAAATTGCAAAAAAATTGAAAGGGATTGGAGGAAAAACTATGACCCACAATTGAAAATCAAGTATAAAACGGCCATAAGAATTTACCACAACAGTATAAAAGTTACTCAGGCGAAGTATCTCGAAGAACAAATCAGCATGGCCCAGAACTCATCAAAGGAACTGTTTGAGGTAGTTAAGGCGCTGACCACCCGCAACCAGAACTTCCATCCCGTAGAGACGTCAGAGGAGAGGTGTAATGAGTTAGCCTCCTTCTTTCTCTCAAAAGTTACCAACATGTACAGCTCCTACAGAGCAAATAGGGACGCTACAGCAAGGGGGGAGGAGGACCAGGAGCAAACCCCTCTGCCAAAACCCCTCACCACTTTCCAGCTAATAGAAGCGAAGGAAGCAGAATCCCTAATGGATAAAGTGAAGTCTGGCTCACCTCTAGATCCGGCTCCCCCCCACATTCTTAAAACACTTAAATCTGCCATACTTCCCTTCCTGATCAACATCATGAACCTGTCTCTAAAGACGGGCATCGTTCCAGCTGCATGGAAACACGCTATCATTAAACCCCTGCTAAAAAAAGCCAACGCAGACCCATCGCAACTAGCTAATTACCGCCCCATTTCCCTGCTGCCTTTTGTGGGTAAGCTAGTGGAAAAACACGTCAATAGGTCAATGGCGGAGTTTCTAGAAACGAACCAGTGCCTCCACCCAACCCAGATGGGTTTCCGTGCACAACATAGCACGGAATCAGCCCTGGTGGTGGTAGTAGAGGAACTTAGTGTCAGGGTCTGTCCGGGACTATGTGGGGAACACAGTCAGGGACTTGGGCAAGGACTGGGAACTGGGTAGGAAACGTACACAGAAAGAGGAGACAAAGGGATCCAAGGGGAAAGCCTGTACAAGTGAACAAGAAGGGTGAGACTCAGAAAGGACAGGCACTCATGAGGCGGCTCAGCATTCAGAATCAATAAACCCAGGACGGATGTGCAATACACTTAAATATAAAACAACATTAACAATAAAGGGAATGTGGGGTAAAGCACTCGGGAGCTCCACACGGTTAGACTGAAGCTCAGTAAGTTCCTCATCCACAATTGCTGTTACAGATACTGACTGAAAATACCCACATATAGGATATATATGCAAAGGCAGGGTCTGTGGAGCTTATACCTATGGTGATGTTATAACAGTAACTCAAAGACAATACTCACAGTGAACAAGAAACACCACCTAGGTAGTCAGCTGTGCCCACGGATCCTGGCGATCAAACAGGAACACGCAAGGCAATAACAGCAAAGGGGTAGAACTAAACACAAGCACAATAGACAAGGAGCTAGCAAGGAGGAGTGCTTAACAGGAAAGGAAGGAAATCACAGGGCACACTTGGCAGAAAGCAGGTAACAAACATACAAGGTAACAGAAGCGAGACAGCTGAATAGAAAGACAGCAAACTAGGAACTGGAACCAAGGAAATGGGAAGAAAGGCAGGGACTGGAAAAGGGTATGCAGAAGGGGAGGCTACAAGGGTATACTAGAATAGTGCAGGGTCAAGAATCAAGAAAACAAGGTAGCATAGGATGCAGTGCTGGGGCAAGAATTGAGCAAAGGCTCAGGATTCAAGGTAGCCCTGCAGGTCAGGAACAAGGAAATGTTAAGGCTCAGGAATCAAGGTAGCACTGCAGGTAGTGCTGGATTAGGAAACAGGAAAATAGCTACAGCTCAGGAAACAAGGAGTCAAGAGAGCACTGCAAGCAGTGCAAATCAGGCTCAAGAAATAGCTGAAGCCCTGGAACAGGAACAAGGACTAACTATAGCTCAGGATACTAAGTAGCACTGCAGGCAGTGCTGGTTCAGGAAACAAGGAATAGCAAAAGCTCAGGAACAAGGACTGGTCTCACCGGATAACAGCTTACAATGACCAACACTGGGCTGAAGGGAGCTGGGGCTTAAAAGAGCTCACAGTAATCATATGCAGCAGGTGTGAGCAGGCTAGCAGCAGCCAGCCACAGGTGAGCTGAATTCCTCCACCCATCCTTGGCCTGCAGGGGTGGAGACAAAGCAGTGAGCAGGGAATTCTAGGTAGTGGAGTTTCAGGCATGAGTAGGCTGGCTTCAAATATAAGCAGGCTGGCTTTTACAAAACCCGGCATGGATTGGGAATGGATGTCAATTCCCAATAAGTGTCCAAATGGCTGGAAGTCAGGATATGCATGCAGGGAGGGTCTGGAAGCTTATTAGAAGACTGGAAAGTCCCCCAGTTCGGCCCCCTGGTGGTGGACACGGGAATGCAGGGAGCAAGTCGTGACAGTACACCCCTCCAAAGACCCTCTCCCGGAATCTGGAACTGGATTCAAGGCCGTGGCTCCTAAGAAGTAAGTCCATCTCCATCATAGATGTGGTGCAAGATGCCAGAGGACTGCAGGATAATTGTGACGTTCTGGAGGGTTTTGTCTCTGATGCTGGAGATTCAGTTTCTGAATGTCTATGTATTGAGACCTCTGAAGGTTGGCAAACTGGAAGCACAGGGTCAAAATGTTGGCAAAATAGAGGCTCAAGTGTTGAAGGCAGGGAGCCCGGAGGCTCTGGTGCTGAAGGCAGGGAGCCCGGAGGCTCTGGAGCTGAAGGCAGGGAGCCCGGAGGCTCTGGTGCTGAAGGCAGGGAGCCCGGAGGCTCTGGTGCTGAAGGCAGGGAGCCCGGAGGCTCTGGTGCTGCAGGCAGGGGGCCCGGAGGCTCTGGTGCTGCAGGCAGGGGCCCGGAGGCTCTGGTGCTGCAGGCAGGGGGCCCGGAGGCTCTGGTGCTGGAGGCAGGGGGCCCGGAGGCTCTGGTGCTGGAGGCAGGGGCCCGGAGGCTCTGCTGCTGGAGGCAGGGGCACGGAGGCTCTGCTGCTGGAGGCAGGGGCCCGGAGGCTCTGCTGCTGGAGGCAGGGGGCCCGGAGGCTCTGGTGCTGGAAGCAGGGGGCCCGGAGGCTCTGGTGCTAGAGGCAGGGGGCCCGGAGGCTCTGGTCCTGGAGGCAGGGGGCCCGGAGGCTCTGGTCCTGGAGGCAGGGGGCCCGGAGGCTCTGGTCCTGGAGGCAGGGGGCCCCGGAAGCTCTGGTCCTGGAGGCAGGGAGCCCGGAAGCTCTGGTCCTGGAGGCAGGGAGCCCGGAAGCTCTGGTCCTGGAGGCAGGGAGCCCGGAAGCTCTGGTCCTGGAGGCAGGGAGCCCGGAAGCTCTGGTCCTGGAGGCAGGGAGCCCGGAAGCTCTGGTCCTGGAGGCAGGGAGCCCGGAAGCTCTGGTGCTGGAGGCAGGGAGCCCGGAAGCTCTGGTGCTGGAGGCAGGGAGCCCGGAAGCTCTGGTGCTGGAGGCAGGGAGCCCGGAAGCTCTGGTGCGGAAGGCAGGGAGCCCGGAAGCTCTGGTGCTGAAGGCAGGCGGCCTGGAAGCTCTGGTGCTGAAGGCAGGCGGCCTGGAAGCTCTGGTGCTGAAGGCAGGTGGCCTGGAAGCTCTGGTGCTGAAGGCAGGCGGGCTGGAAGCTCTGGTGCTGAAGGCAGGCGGCCTGGAAGCTCTGGTGCTGAAGGCAGGAAGGCTGCAGGCTCGGGCTTAGATGGCAGGAAGGCTGCAGGCTTGAGCTCAGGAGGCAGGAAGGCTGCAGGCTTGAGCTCAGGAGGCAGGAAGGCTGCAGGCTGAAGTTGCGTAGGCAGGCCGGCTGAGGACTGGGGCTCTGAAGGCAGCGGGCCGGCTGAGGACTGGGGCTCTGAAGGCAGCGGGCCGGCTGAGGACTGGGGCTCTGAAGGCAGCGGGCCGGCTGAGGTCTCTGAAAACTCTGCAAGAAGACAAGCTGAAGGCAGAGTGACACATGGTTCATAGACTTTAAGCTCTGGGAATGGTAGTAGACTGTGAAAAGTAGATTTGCTGTTGTCAGTAGTGACATCTTCACAGGTCCTTGTAGTATCCGGGACTGTGATATCTACTAGACTACAGGACTGGGTAACCTGGTGTGAATGGAGAGCAGACGTGCTAGAACCAGAATTCTTATTCAGCAAGCTGAGTATGGTATCATTCTCCTTTTGCAATGCTGACACAGACATTGAATCTGGATCAGAACAGAAAAGCAAGTCAGGATCTGGCAAAGAGGTGTTTGAAAGCCAATGAGTAAAATATTCTGAACGTAAATGTCCATTTCTCATAAGAGGATTTATTGTTTCAGGACTAGGGTGAACATTCTCAAACTGTAAAGTAGACACTAAGGGGCCGATTCCGATTCGGGCCGGAAATTTCTCCGACCGAGCCGCACCCGGAGAGATTTCCGACCGAATCGGACCCGTGCAGTCCGACCGAACGAGTACGATGCGTCCGTATGTTATCGGACTCGAGTCGGTCGGACTCCCATTGAAGTCAATGGGAGCCGGTCGTACAACGCGTACGCGGGCTCCCATTGACTCAATGGGTGCGAGTCGGACAAGGGCGCCCCCTACAGCGGGTACGCGGCGAGCGATTCGCGCCGTACACGCACAGGTAGGGGGACCCATGGGTCCCCCTGTGTGCGACTCGCGCGGCTACGCGTACAGGGGGTCCGACACGGACCCCCAAAGTACGGCTCCGACAGCTCTTACGAGCCGGAGTGCGCGGCTCGGTCGGACTGCTCGCGGCGCGCATCGTACTTACCCGGCCGGGAAACGTCTCCATTGCGCGGTGCGAGTCGAGTCCGAGCGAGTCGGTCGGAGCGGTTCGAGCCGGGAGCGAGTCGGTCGGAGCGGTCGGGACGCCCGGACGAGTCGGTCGGAGATTTCGCATCGTACTCGCTCGGCCGGACCCGTGTACGGTTCGGTCGGGAAACAGGGCTCCGAATCGGATCCGGTAAAGCCGAATCCGATTCGGAGCCCTACCGGCCGAGATCGGAATCGGCCCCTAAATGTCTCTCATTGGTGGGCACTGGTAAACTGCCCTGCACAAACTTACTTGATGCACTGGTGTGTCTTTCTGCTGCTAACAAGGTTTGTAGATATTCATTTTCATCCTGTAGATCACTGGCTGACATCAGGTGAAGATCAGGGTCACAGATGGAATGAAAATCTAACATAGAAGGATCAGCCAACCACAGGGAATAATATTCAGCACGTAAAAGTCTGTTTTGTTCCATGAATTGATCTCTAGAGTTTAAGGACTTTCTGGATCTGTTGCTGAACATCTTGGCAAGAACTGACAGGGTGGGTTTTAATAAAAAGGTAGCTAACTGAACGCAAAGAAACCTCACAAGTGACCCTGGAAATGTAGGTTGGTCATTCTGTCAGGGTCTGTCCGGGACTATGTGGGGAACACAGTCAGGGACTTGGGCAAGGACTGGGAACTGGGTAGGAAACGTACACAGAAAGAGGAGACAAAGGGATCCAAGGGGAAAGCCTGTACAAGTGAACAAGAAGGGTGAGACTCAGAAAGGACAGGCACTCATGAGGCGGCTCAGCATTCAGAATCAATAAACCCAGGACGGATGTGCAATACACTTAAATATAAAACAACATTAAAAATAAAGGGAATGTGGGGTAAAGCACTCGGGAGCTCCACACGGTTAGACTGAAGCTCAGTAAGTTCCTCACCCACAATTGCTGTTACAGATACTGACTGAAAATACCCACATATAGGATATGTATGCAAAGGCAGGGTCTGTGGAGCTTATACCTATGGTGATGTTATAACAGTAACTCAAAGACAATACTCACAGTGAACAAGAAACACCACCTAGGTAGTCAGCTGTGCCCACGGATCCTGGCGATCAAACAGGAACACGCAAGGCAATAACAGCAAAGGGGTAGAACTAAACACAAGCACAATAGACAAGGAGCTAGCAAGGAGGAGTGCTTAACAGGAAAGGAAGGAAATCACAGGGCACACTTGGCAGAAAGCAGGTAACAAACATACAAGGTAACAGAAGCGAGACAGCTGAATAGAAAGACAGCAAACTAGGAACTGGAACCAAGGAAATGGGAAGAAAGGCAGGGACTGGAAAAGGGTATGCAGAAGGGGAGGCTACAAGGGTATACTAGAATAGTGCAGGGTCAAGAATCAAGAAAACAAGGTAGCATAGGATGCAGTGCTGGGGCAAGAATTGAGCAAAGGCTCAGGATTCAAGGTAGCCCTGCAGGTCAGGAACAAGGAAATGTTAAGGCTCAGGAATCAAGGTAGCACTGCAGGTAGTGCTGGATTAGGAAACAGGAAAATAGCTACAGCTCAGGAAACAAGGAGTCAAGAGAGCACTGCAAGCAGTGCAAATCAGGCTCAAGAAATAGCTGAAGCCCTGGAACAGGAACAAGGACTAACTATAGCTCAGGATACTAAGTAGCACTGCAGGCAGTGCTGGTTCAGGAAACAAGGAATAGCAAAAGCTCAGGAACAAGGACTGGTCTCACCGGATAACAGCTTACAATGACCAACACTGGGCTGAAGGGAGCTGGGGCTTAAAAGAGCTCACAGTAATCATATGCAGCAGGTGTGAGCAGGCTAGCAGCAGCCAGCCACAGGTGAGCTGAATTCCTCCACCCATCCTTGGCCTGCAGGGGTGGAGACAAAGCAGTGAGCAGGGAATTCTAGGTAGTGGAGTTTCAGGCATGAGTAGGCTGGCTTCAAATATAAGCAGGCTGGCTTTCACAAAACCCGGCATGGATTGGGAATGGATGTCAATTCCCAATAAGTGTCCAAATGGCTGGAAGTCAGGATATGCATTCAGGGGAGGGTCTGGAAGCTTATTAGAAGACTGGAAAGTCCCCCAGTTCGGCCCCCTGGTGGTGGACACGGGAATGCAGGGAGCAAGTCGTGACACTTAGGGCATCACTAGATCAGGGGAAATCAGCGGCCTTACTCCTCCTGGACCTAAGCGCGGCCTTCAATACCGTGGACCACCACATTTTACGAAGGAGACTCACAGCCATCGGGGTGCAAGGAACCACGCTCAAGTGGCTAGCATCATTTCTGGAGGGGCAAACATTCCAAGTATTAGAGAACACCACCATCTCTAAAGCCATGTCAATAAGCTGTGGGGTACCACAAGGCTCCTCACTAAGCCCAACACAATTTAATGTATATATAGAGCCACTAGCGGAGATTGTCCAAGAATTCGACATCTTTATGACATCATATGCGGACGATACTCAACTGGTGATATCCCTGGACCCAAAAAACAGTAGGGACTCCAAGAGATTAGCTCCCTGCATGGAAAGAGTCAAGGAATGGATGACAAAAAGCTACCTAAAATTAAACGGAGATGAAACCGAGCTAATGGTCCTTGGGAATAAACAAATCCCCAGGCCTCCCATAAGCTAGCCGGTATGTTTAGGCAGCCCTCCGGTACCCAAAGTAATCATCAAGAATCTGGGCTTCTGGCTAGATGAGGACCTCTCCATGGTGACACAAGCCAAGAAAGTCGCAGCAACATGCTTTGGACTACTAAGAAATCTCCGAAAGATCTTAGACCAAATCCCCATGCAGTATAGGAAGACGGTACTCCACTCTCTAGTCACTTCACGACTGGATATGGAAACGCTTTATTCCTGGGGGCACCGAAATACGTAACCCACAGACTACAAGTGGTCAAAACGAGACAGCGAGACTGCTGTGCAATGTTCCCACTTGGGAGTCAGTGAAAACACACTTAAAAGGTCTACACTGGCTCCCCGTAGAGGCTAGAGTCAAATTCAAGGTGCTGATTATGACGCACAGAGCCCTACATAACAGGGGCCCGAGAAAATAAAGAGTCTGTTATTACCTTACACTCCAAACAGGTACCTGAGATCATGCTCAGAAGGACTCCTAAAACCTACCAGGGCCAAAAGGGAGAGATGGGGATGAAGGTCCTTCTCCCACCAAGCTCCCAAACTCTGGAACTCTCTGCCTCGCGAAGTTCGAATGCTAGATAAAGAACTGCAGTTCCGCAAAGCAATTAAAACCTGGCTGTTCAAACAACACTTTTAAGCTCTTCCTGATTTACTCAACTAGGTGTCTCTTAGCGCTGGGAAGCCCTAGGGCAGCTACGCGCTCAACAAATCCATAATAATAATAATAATAAGGGAAGGACATGGCACTGATCCTGTTAGATCTTTCCGTGGCTTTCAACACCATCTCTCCCTCCTTGCTGACGGAGCGCGTGATGACCCTGGGTTTCAAAGACAGAGCTCTGAACTTGCTGTCCACTTCACCTTCAACACCACCACCGCACCCAAGCCTCCCCCGCGCCTGCCACAAAGGAACTGGAGCAAGGTCTCTGAGGAACTCCTCAACACAACCCTCCTCCAAACTCCCCCCAGCGCCTCAACCGACACCAACTCCACAGCCAGGGAACTACACCGCTGGATCTCCTGCTGCGCCGACAAACTCGCACCCCTCCGCCACCCCGCCAAACAACGCCCCATGAAGGCCGCCTGGTTCACCACATAACTACAAGAAGCCAGACGCTCCTCCAGACGCCTAGAGAAAACCTGGCGAAACCAGAAAACCACAGAAGCACGGAACAATCACAGGAGCGCCCTGAAGGAATACCACCAGCGCATAAGAGACACTAAACGAACCTTCATAAGAGACAAAGTCCAGACCAACGCAACCAACGCCAAGGAACTGATCAACGTCATACAGCAGTTCGCAAAACCACCCAGCGAAGCCACGGACATCACACCTTCCCAAGAACTCTGCTACAAGCTCAGCTCCTACTTCCATCTGAAGATCAAGGTTCTCTACGACAACTTCAACGAACAGATGCCGGATACCACCCCCCCCCCTCGCCGCCGATAAGCCATCCATCATGACCTGGAATCCCTCCACCATGGAACACATCACCGCGACCATGAAGAAAACCCACTCAGGAGCCCCAACGGACCCCTGCCCACCGCACATATTCCACAGGGCCGCTGCTGCCATCGCACCCGAACTAGGACGGACCATCAACGCTTCCTTCAGGTCCGGCATCTTCCCAGACGACTGGAAGCAGGCAGAGATTAAACCCCTCCTCAGGAAACCAACGACCGACCCAACGGACCTGAAAAACTACCGGCCCATCTCTCTCCTCCCCTTCGCTGCCAAAGTCACCGAGGGACTCGTAAACGCCCAACTGACCACCTTCATCGAAGAGAACTCCATCCTGGATGCCTCCCAGTCCGGATTCCGCAGCAACCACAGCACCGAGACCGCCCTCCTTGCCGCCACTGACGACATCCGCATGCTACTCGACCAGGGACACACCGCGGCTCTCATCCTTCTGGACCTCTCCGCAGCCTTCGACACAGTTTCACATCGAACACTCGCAGCCAGACTTCACGACGCGGGGATACAAGGAACCGCCCTCGACTGGATACAATCCTTCCTCTCCGGCCGAACCCAGAGGATCAGACTCCCTCCCTTCCTCTCCGAACCCACCGATACCAACTGCGGAGTTCCCCAAGGATCATCGCTCAGCCCCACGCTCTTCAACATCTACATGGCCCCCCTCGCCGCCATCGTCAGACAGCATGGGCTCAGCATTGTATCCTACGCCGACGACACCCAGTTCATCCTCTCACTCACGAAGAAGCCCAAAGACACCAGACTCTGTTTCCAGGAAGGAAGGAAGAATGTGGTAGCCTGGATGAAAGACAGCTGTTTGAAGCTCAACTCTGAGAAGACCGAGGTCCTCATCCTCGGACCCTGCACCTCCGCCTGGGACAACACCTGGTGGCCCGCCACCCTCTGGAGCCCGCCCACCCCCACAGTCCACGCACGAAACCTCGGCATCATCCTCGACTCCTCCCTCTCCATGAACCGCCAGATCAACGCCGTCGCCTCCACCAGTTTCAACTGCCTACGCATCCTCCGCAAGATTTTCAAATGGATCCCCCCCGACTGCAGGAGAACCGTCACCCACGCACTCATAACCAGCAGACTTGACTACGGCAACGCCCTATACGCCGGTATCAACAGAACCCTTCTACACAAACTCCAAACCATCCAGAACACCGCAGCCAGACTCTTCCTTGGGACACCACGTCACAAACACATGACCCAACACCTACGAGACCTCCACTGGCTCCCTGTCGAGAAGAGGGTCACCTTCAAACTCCTCACCCACGCCTACAAATCACTCAACAACATCGGACCCAAATACCTCAACGAGAGATTATCCTTCCACGCACCCAAGAGGAACCTCCGATCCGCCGACCTCGCCCTGGCAGAGGTCCCCCGCATCCGCAGAAACAGAACAGGTAGGAGAGCCTTCTCCCACATCGCAGCCAAGACCTGGAACAAGCTCCCTGTGAACATCAGACGCTCCCCAACCCTGCACACGTTCAGGAAGGACCTCAAGACCTGGCTCTTCAACTGATCCGGAGCTGCCGCCCCCCCGCGCCCCTCCCCAGTGCCTTGAGACCCTCACGGGTGAGTAGCGCGCTATATAAAACCCTGATTGATTGTCCTCCTTTCTTTCGGGTTGATCACAGAGGGTCGCTCTGAATCAGTTCTACTCTGCATCTTTTTCACTGCCTTGTGGGGGCCCTCAGGGATCCTCTCTGAGCCCCACATTATTAAATCTGTACATTTCCTCACTGGTGAAACTCATTCGGTCTTTTGGATTGAAGGCTGTGTCATATGCTGATGACACACAGGTAATTGTGTCTTTCTCTAAAGATTCTGAGGAGTTTGCAGTTCATTTTAATCATTGTATGACTGCTGTAGCCTCATGGATGGACAAGAACTACCTGAAACTTAATGGAGATAAGACGGAGGTCTTCCTCTTTGGTTGTTAATCTTTCATTTGGAATAGCACTTGGTGGTCTGATACACTAGTTACCCTACTGATGCCAGCCGAAACAGTGAAGAATCTGAGCATTATCTTGGACAGCGAGCTGTCATTGAACAGCCAGGTCAATCGTACAGTGTCAACCTGCATTTAGATGATCAAAATGTTGAGGAAAACATTCATGACCCATCCGGTTCGTAAACAGGTTGTGCTTACTCTGGTTACCTATAGGGTAGACCATTGTAACGCGGTCTACCTTCAGGCCAATAAGAAAACCGTTGCAAAGTTGCAACTGGCGCAGAATCCGGCTGCTAGACTCACGCTGGACATTCCTAAGCAGCAGTTGGCATCAAAAGGTCAAGGTGATCTGCACTGGCTTTCGGCAGAGGAGCATACATCGTTTAAGGCACTCTGCACTGTTCATAAAGCCCTCTACTCTGCAAGTCCAGGGGATATTAAAGCCATGCTCCAGTGGTATGTACCAGCTAGAAATCTCCGCTCTGCAGCTCGCAAGCAAGTACTTGTTCCCAGAGTCTGTAGGAAGAAATGGGGAGGCAGAGCCTTTTTGGTTGCGGCTGCAAGGCTGTGGAACAGTCTACACCTCTATCTCGCCTTCACAAAGCCACATCTTCCTTTTAGAAAGGCGTTTAAAACTTGCCTATTTACACTTTAGCAAGGCATAGGAGAACTGGGGATTTTTTCTCATCTTTTTTGTTTTATTTGAGCTCTTGCGAAGCAGTCTAGTAAGACTACAGTGCCTTGAGGCCCATGGGCATTTGTTGCGCTCTAGAAATCATGATCATATCATATCATAACTCCGCAGAGGAGGTTGATGGCATCCAAGGTGATGGGGGCCAGGCTAACCAACTGGGTGTGGCCCGTCAGGAAGGAGCTAACCCAGTGAAGTGCAGGAACCTGGATGCCAGCTTTATGTAGTTGTTGGAAAAGGATGTGGTGGGAGATGGTGTCAAAGGGTGCAGAGAGAGCCAGTAGGATGAGGGCCACAGAGTCACCTCTGTCCATCATCATCAAGATGTTGTCCGTGCGGTGATGAGGGTGTTCTCTGTACTGTGGTTGGACCTGGACCAGATTAAGTGGTGTGGTGGAGGTGGTTGTCAGTAAGGTGGATAGCTAGATGTTTGGTTATCATCTTTTCCATGACTTTTGACAGGTAGGGTAGTAGAGAGTTAAGCCAGCAGTTGGCTAGCATCTTCGGGTCTTCTGAGGGTTTCTTGAGGAAGGGGAGTACTGTGGTGGGTTTAGAAGGCAACTGGGTACGTGGCTGTGAAGACTGAGTTGTTCAGGATTGGGATGAGGGCTGTGCTGATGGAAAGCAAACGCAAGGAGATTACATTATGTAATTCTGGGTCTACTCATGTGGCCGGTCACCTACTGGACCCCATTTTTTCCAGCTTATTAACCATCCAATGCCCTCCAGCTCTTCCCTTATGCTGGTCTGATCATTTTGCGATCGGCTTCCGCTTTAAGATTTCTGTGAAATCATCCTTAGCTGTACCTGGCATTAGGAAATCTACTAGACACTGGGGTAAACTAGATATTGTAGCCCTTAATAACACTCTGTCTACCACTATTCCCATACTCGAACAGATGTCAGTCACTTGTTCGGGCGCCGTTCGCAATCGGCTTCTAAATGCCATTGATACCTGTCTTCCACCTTCTATCAAGAAGGTGAATAACCACCGCCCTTCTGCCCCCTGGTTCACAGAGAAATTAAAAACGGAGAAAACCAAATGTAAAGTTCTAGAACGACGCTGGAGGAGGAACTACTCGTCCGACACCAAACTTGCATATAAAAAGGCTAAACGCTAATACCATACTCTTTGTAAGTCAGCTTGTGCCGAATATGTCTCCTTCACCAGCTCTAGTGCGCTGAACTGTTCTAAGACATTATTTAAGATGGTCAAAGAACTGTCCGGCTCTGAAACCCAATCTACCCCCTCCACTTTGAATGGTTTGCAATGTGAAGACCTTGCCAAATATTTCCTCCATAAAGTGGAGAAAATATTCTCTGAGATGCTTGACATGCAACCAGGAAACTCCCCGCAGCTAACACTTATATTCCCTCAAGCATCTATAAAAAGCACTTATAGTGATAACAGGTTTCCCGAATCCACTAGTAAACTGGAAACTTGGTTTCCATTAGAGATGAGCTCTTTAAACGGCTTTTAGCAAGCATAAAATCCGGATCACCCTGTGACCCTCTCCCGACCTCTGTACTACAGCAACTTGAGACGTCCTCACTTATGACAATTATGGAACATTTGAATGCCTCCCTTGTGGCGGCAACGGTTCCTCCAGAATGGAAACATGCAATGGTGCTTCCTTTGCTGAAGAAAGCCAATGTGGATCCTGACCTGCCCTCCAACTATCGGCCTATTTCATTACTTCCGGCCTTTTCTAAAGTTTTGGAGAGACACATTAATGCGCAGTTAACTCAGTTTGTCGAGTCACAAAATTATCTACACTCTTCGCAGTCGGGCTTTAGAGCCGGCTTCTCGACGGAAACTACACTCCTTGGAGTCATGGAAAGACTGCGTCACCATCTAGATGCTGGATAAACGGTGGCTCTCATATTGCTCGATTTGAGCGCAGCTTTTGACACAGTGTCTCACACCGTGCTAGTGAAAGCCCTACAATCTCTGGGCATTGCCGGGCCGGCACTCAACTGGCTGATTTCTTTCCTTACGGACCGCACCTTTCAGGTCTTCTCTCCAACGGCCAGATCTGACATTCACCCCTCTCCTTATGGGGTGCCCCAGGGCTCTATTCTTAGCCCTCTGCTGTTTAACGTATATGTCAGACCTCTGGCGGACATCGCAGAGGAGGCTGGGTTGTCTCTGCTCTCTTATGCCGATGACACCCAGATTATCTTCTCTCTTTCTGCCGAAAGGACGTCCGAGTCATCTGCTCTTCGGTTGGGCTTGAGTAAGATTGCATCTTGGATGCAGTCTAATTTTCTCAAGCTCAACGGAGAGAAAACTGAGGTCCTGATCTTGGGGAAAGTTAAAGAGCTTTGGGGTTCCCAGCACTGGCCGGCTGAGATGGGCGCTCTTCCTCAGCCTTCCTGCCAGGTCCGCAACTTAGGATTCATCATTGATGATCAACTATCAATGCGACAGCAAGCCGTGAAGGTGGCCGCCACCTGTTTCACCATCCTGAAATGGCTCAAAAAGATTATCTGGATGCTGCCTAGTTCCATCCAGAGAACCGTAGTCCAGGCTCTTGTCACCTCTAGACTGGACTACGGCAATATTCTATATCTGGGGGCCAACAAGGATGTGACACGTAAGCTGCAGGTGGTGCAGAATTCTGCTGCCAGACTGCTCTGTCAAGTTCCTAGAGCTGCCTCTATCTCTGGCTCTTTGCGAGACCTTCATTGGCTCAGGGTAGAGAACCGGATTAAGTTCAAAGCCCTGAGCTACATTTTTAAGATCAAATCTGGTGTGGCTCCTCAATACCTGCAAGCCCTGGCTCACCCCTACCTGCCCGCTCGCTCCGCTCTGCCACTCTGGCGAAATTCTCGGTCCCGAGATTTAGACTATCACGCATGGGTGGTCGATCTTTTGCCTGCCTGGGTCCTTCCTTATGGAATTCTCTCCCTGTGTCACTCCGCACTGAAACTCTTTATGGGAATTTCCGTAAATGCCTAAAGACCTGGCTTTTTAGCCAATAACCTCTTTCACTCCTTTCTGTTCCTTACAGGCTGGCGCCGGGAAACCCTTGGGTAGCTGCTGCGCCTTACAAATTAAAATAACATAACAAGGAGATGATGGACAGAGCACTGAAACTTTTCAGACACACCACCCCACTCACAGATCTGGGTTGAATCCATCATCATTCTTTAGCTCACTTCGCCACCCCAGTTCAGACCCAGCTATATGCAAATCAGTCTTGATTCATGCGCCTCATGGGAACAGTCCAGCCCGAACTGCCAAGCCAGGTCTTCCCTGGGCCAGAAACAAGCCTCCGGGGACCTGTTTCGAGGTAACACCCCTCATCAGCCAGGCTAGCTTGCATCCAGTGGCAAAGTGAGCAAGGGACCCACGTCTGGGCACACCCTGCCAACTTAGGGCGAACAAAGCCAACACAAGGAGATCATGGATGGAGAACTGAAACTTTTCAGACACTCACCCTCAGTAGCAGATCTGGGTTGAATCCAGAGTCTGGTTCGGGCTTGAAGTTTTCGTAGATGCTTGTGATCCTGTTGAAGAAGAATAGGGATAGCTAGGTGCGGAGTCCTGAAAGGGGGTACACTGATGAAGCTTACTGCCAGAGAGGTGAAGTCTTTCACTGTGGCAAAGATTTCCTTGGTGCTATTGTCGCTACTTTTGAGGCGGTCGGTGAGCAACGAGTGCTTGGTGGCTATGATAATTCTGATGGTAGCGTCTGAGGGCTGATTTGTAGCTCTTCTTGTCTGTGATGTTCTGACTTTGCCTCCATCTGCCTTAAAGTTGTTTGCAGTGGCACTTGGTGAGCCTGAGCTCTTCCATGTACCAGCTTGCTTGCAGTCTGGCTTTCATAGCTTTGTGGGCTTTGAGAGGAGCCAAGGTAACTGAACAAGCGTTGGAGATGGATTTGTGGAGGTTGTTGTGTCAAGGTCAATAATGTAGGAGTTCAAAAGAAAAGAACACTTCTGAGACCTTATTCCAATCCTGTTGTGAAGATTTGGTGATGGTGTTTCTGCGATGCTGTGGGGTGGGTATGCTCAAGTTAATGAGAATGTGGTCGGATCAGGTGATTCGTTTGGGCTTATCTACAGTGGTGTTGCTGAAGGTGGTGAAGATGGGGTCCAGTAGGTGTCAACTGTAGAAATTTGCCTCACCTTCAAGCAACAGATTCACCAGGTTCATATGAAAACCTATAGATCACAGTGTAGCTCTGTGACATGCAGCATACCCCAAGGCTCCCCCTTCACAGCTATTTTCAATATCTTCATGTAGCTCCTTTAAGTAATCTAGCTAACTGTAACCTATAGAACTATCCATGTGAATGACACTCAGATGTACCTCAATCCTTCATTGAGCAATGATATTAGTTGCTTTAATGTAAAAGACCTTCTTGAATCTCTGCGCCTGAAAATGGGGGAATTTTTACTGACCACCAATGAAAGCAAACAATCAGAAGTGCAAGATAGACTTTTGGCAGTAAATCTTGATGGATTTACCCCACAATTTTCAGTGAGTGCCATGTCTTCTAGAACCCAAATCGATAGCAGCCTCAGCTTCAAGACACAAATTGCTAAAATGAGGTATGTGGCATTGCATACCTTCTCTGCGCTTTGAAAAATCAAGATATACCTTGTGGAACCTGACTGGAGAATAACCATACATCCACACTCCTGTAACACGTAGATAGTGGTAACGCCCTACTTATCAGCCTCCCAGATGCCCATATGAGTCAGCTGAAGAGCGCCACCAACACAGTGGCATGAATCATCAAGGGCTGATAAAATATAACTGAATTATCTCCACACAAGCTCCACTTGTGATCTCCACTTTTCTGTTTCATCTTCAAGGTGTACTGCATCACATTCAATGCTGGGCCTAATTGTGACTTTCAAAATGCATTACTATTGAATAAATGAGATGAAGATCTGCTACATAACCCTCACATCAATGGTATCACTATGGACCACCAGCATTCTTCTGCTACACATCTTGAATCTGGACATCTAGCCAAAAACACATTTGATAAGCACCATCGTTTCTAAACTTAAAAAAGAAATGGAACATGATCTTTTTCAAATTCATGTTTTGTGCAAATAAGAGGACCTACTGCAATCCCCTCTAAGATGTTACATGGAGAGAGACCCACCCTATCTGCATATATACATTGCACTTGCTTCTTGGTATTTTACTTAGCGAGGCTTGCACTGTTTAAGTACTCATCAATGGTGTGCACCCGAATATTGAAACCAAAATATCGCTGGCAAAAACTATTGAGGCAAACTATTAAATCCAAAACAATTGACAAGTAAGTCTAGATTTTCTATATTTAAATTCACATACATGTACCTCCAAAAATGTATATATATATATATATATATATATATATATATATATATATACATATATATATATTCCACAGCAGGATCCCAGGGGTACCACCATCCAAAGACAGGCGCAACACCAGGAAACAGACTCCAAAGGCAAAGTTTAGAGAGTAAAATGATGATTTATTCCAGCATCAAATGTCCAAATGACGCGTTTCGGCCGCCAGACATGAGGCCTTGATCACATATATATATATATATATATATATATATTTTCAAGTATCTAGATTTGGAGTTAGGAACAGTAAATCTATACTTCCCTATGTGCACTTATCTTTCGATATTTTGTCTCTCGAGGTTTTGCCTCAATATTCTTGTACCCACAACATTCTGGCGGTCAATATTCAGTAGCAAAACCTTTGTCAATATATCAGCATACCACATGGATTATTGGGTGTAAAGTGCTTCATGAAAGTTTTCTGGTGAATTCCATTTGTCACTATGGGCAACTACCTTTGAAAATATACAGATCCCAGTCAACCATTAAATATGCTGTGCTTTGAGGGCGTGGCTTGGTCGGCCAACATGGCGGACGCTGCTTAAGTGGGCTCCGCGCGTCCACGCCAATAATCCTACTTAATCCTGCCTGAATCCTACTCAGTGCAACACATCGGGCGTCGGAGGGAC
The DNA here is from genome assembly GCA_963921515.1 of Calotriton arnoldi. Lineage (NCBI taxonomy): Eukaryota > Metazoa > Chordata > Amphibia > Caudata > Salamandridae > Calotriton > Calotriton arnoldi. The sequence goes on along the minus strand of CAWUFW010000755.1, from coordinate 3,379,414 downwards.
CGTTTATCAGCCCGGAGCAACATTTGTGGAGCTACGGAGTGGAGCGCCGCCCGCTGGGCGTGAATTACTCACCGAGGCTTCCCGGGGCGTGGCGCGGGCCGGGCCTGATGCTGCTGGCCTGCTTCCCTGCCCCTGACGAGGTGCCGCTGAGGGCTGTGTGGGACCGGATCAGGCCCCGAGGTGAGGAGGTGTGTCTGGTGTTGGGGGGGCCGGGTGTGTGCTGCTGGCGGGGCTCGCTCCCCGGGCCTCCTCGCGGGCTCGCTGTGGTGGTGGCTGCGCCATTCCCCTGCTGTGGCCCCTGGTTGCTGGGGGCCTCCCGACCTGAGTCGGCCTCTCCCTCTCGGGTGGCGGGGCCCGCCTGGGTCCAGGTGCTGGCCGGTGGAGGAGTAGCCCCGCTGGGTCTCCGGGGGGTGGGTGGCGCTGCACGCCAGTCCCGCAAGGCCTCTAATCCTCCTATCGCCACACGGGGGCCTCCTCGCTGGTGCGGCACCTCTCAGCCTTGGCCTCGGCTGGTGGGCGCGCTGGAACCGGACCCTGCGGGGAGTGGTGGCGTGGTGCCATGCTGGCCTCTAACCTGGACCCCTGAGCGTCCTACGCCACTCTCTGGCCTGATTGGTGCTTGGTAAGCCCCGAGGCGCATCCTTGGTTTTTGCGCTGGGGCGCCGTGGCCGGCGGCGGCTCCCTTCCCCCCTTGGGGAATTTGTTGTACCTGCTAAGGGCCACCTTCGTGCCCCATGACCATCACTGCTTGGCCTGGACTGTGCTGCGGGATACGGGAGTGCTGCGCATCACAACTGTAGCCATCGGATCAGCCTGGACACTGAACAGCGGTGCGGGGCATGCCACAGGCTGGTGGTCCAACGAGTCTGGTCCCGGTACTGGGGCCTACTTGGCTGGCCGTTGCGGGCTGCGGAATCGGCTAGGCTAGGCTCAGTGCGGCTTTTGGCTCAGGAACGGCTAATTTCCGTGAGGACCAGCCTGTGGTGCCCCCTTTGTGGGTCCCCTGGTGCACCAGACCCATGTCGTCATGGCCTCCCGCGACCATCCCTAGACGACTCACTGAGCCCCTGGCTGTGGACCCCTTGGATCACTGGATTGGCCCCCCACAGCTCCACTATGGGGAAGGACAAGCCTGGTGGCGCAAGCTCAAAACAAGGCACCTTGGACCAGTATGCCACGACGACGGGAGGTGGGGCCACGTGTGGAGCTATATCAGAGAACGCGGCGCTCTTGGCGGCCATTACAGAGGCCAGAGACACACTGGATGCCAAAATTAGTTCAGTGGGGTCGGAAGTCTCATTCCTTCGCCAGGATCTGAGAAAGGCAGTAGATCGCATTACCGAAACGGAGGCACGGGTTTCATCTGTTGAAGATACAGTGACCACTTTGCAGCAGCGCGTCAATAGACTCACCGTGATCTCGCAGGAGCTGGCATCCTGGGTGGAAGATGCTGAGGGCCGCGCCAGACGCAACAACCTTCGTTTTGTGGGCTTCCCGGAGGGTTGCGAGGGTACCTCCATGAACCGCTTCCTCACCCAGTGGCTCAGGAATCTCCTACCAGATGATATGTTATCCACTTGCTTCATGGTTGAGAGAGCCCACCGGGCGCTGATGAGGAAACCCCCCACTGGGGAAAGCCCACGGCCAGTTATCGGCAAGTTACTTAACTATACGGACAGAGATGCAGTACTACAATTCGCTAGATTGCACAAGGACAAACTTATCTTTGATTCCCGGTCGATAATGATATTCCTGGACTATATTCGCCGAGTGCAACAACAACGCCAATCCTTCACGGCAGCAAAACGACGACTGCAAGATCTTAATATTCAATATACGCTCCTATATCCCGCTATGTTACGCGTTGTATAATACTCTAAGTCCTATTTTTTTGACACGCCTGAAGCTGTCTTGGCTTGGACTGACGAACGAGCTCATCTGAAGCCTCATTCCCCGCCGCCACTAGAGTCTGACTCCTCCAGAGGCTCGCAGCGAAATTGATCTAGAAGGACAAAATCGAAGCGGAGACACAGATCCGGATCCGACCACTGCTCCTCCAACCCTGAGCAGGCATCTTGAACAATCCAATGGCTAGAGTCCTATAGTTTGGTCCCTGCTGATTGTCTGCCATTTTGGAATGCTCCGTCTATTCTGGACTGAGTTGGCGTGGTCAATACGCAATGTGGCTGTCCAGCCCCGGACATTTGTACCCCATGTTGAAGTTTAGGGGGAAGGTTGGGAACTATTGGAGGAAGGGCCCTGGGCTCCCCTGTTGCGGTCCTGGGGTGCCCTTCACCGTGACAGATGCTCCTTGTTTATGGCAGTATCGGGGAGGGGGAAGGAGGGATGGGGGGATTATGGGGTTCCTGGTTACGTTAGGTTTAGTTCTCACGCATGCACAGACATACAATCCATTCCCGTTAAGCTCGATGCCAGGGATACATCTACAAGCAATAAATGGCTGCTCAGGCTAGTGTTCCCCCATTGGGTGACCTGACCATGGTAACATGGAATGTCAGGGGGTTACTCAACAAAATCAAACGGGGTGCCATTCTTCGACAGGCCAAGCGGTATGGAGCTGACAATCTTCTCCTACAGGAGACTCATCTATTGGGTACTAAGGCTCCCTGCTTGGCCAGGTTTGGATATCATCTGATATACCATGCTGGGTTTACGAGGGGATCTCGGGGGACAGCTATTCTCACCCACCGCCGTGTCCCTTTCATCCACGCGAAGCATTAGGTGGATCCTGCGGGTAGGTATATCCTGCTGTCAGGTACAATCCACGGAGAGCACATTAACATTGGTAGCATTTATGCGCCCCCCCCCCCCCCTTTGGGGACCACTTTCGTTGACAAAATCACTCGTCTGTGGAGTGAACTTCCGGACGGTATAACCCTTGTGGGAGGGGACTGGAATGATGTCATGTCGTCACTTGATACAAGGCGCAGGTCCAGTTTAGGCTCTTCCACAAATGTATCTAAATTGTCCCTACTCACCGGCACACTGGGATGGTCAGACATATGGCGTGAATATCACCCTGCCGAGGTAGGCTACACTTATATGTCCATGATTCTCTGTCCCGGCTAGATTATATGTTCACATTCACAGATTCTCCCAAGCCTCCCACCTCCCCAGGGGGTTGTCGGTTCACTCCCCGGTTACTGTCAAACTTCTTCTACATTTCCAAAAGCCTCCCTTTAGGAGGCAAATGTCTCCATGGCACCTTCGGAATCCCGATTATCAGGAGTCACCTGCCGAGGCAATCCAGGAGTACCTGGACATGAACACCGACTCGGCCCCATCCAAGGAAACCCTCTGGGAAGCTTTAAAACCCACAATCCGGGGGTAGACATCAGCTACCGTGCAAATGGGAAACGCAAGCACTCCGCCCAATGTGCCGAGATGGAGGCCCAGCATACATCCCTAGAGACACAGTACATACACAATCCCAGTCCCTCCCTCCAGCGTAATTTACTCCTTACACAACAACAGATACAACAACATCTCATGGACGAAGCGAAAGAAATCTGGTTGGCGTCGCAACACCGGATTTATCAACAGGGGACAAATCAAGCAAAATGTTACACAGACTGTGTCAGGCTGAGCGGTCCCCTGCCGCCGTTCCAATTATCCGAGGGACGGATGGCATTTTACATTCCTCTCCAGTAGCGGCTGCCGCAGAATTTGCGCGCTACTTCTCCACACTATATACACGGCAGGAACAGCTCTCAGAGGCCCTCATTGCAGTGTTCCTAAGAGATATTCCCCCCCGAGACTCACTGATCAGATGAAAGACCAACTCGATGCCCCCATTACAGTTGATGAATTAAATGCTGCGCTGTGCCCGGGGCGGGCCCCCGGTCCCAATGGATTTCCCATGGAGTTCCTTCGATCATATATGCCCACATTCGACCCACACTTGCTGGAGGCAATGCAGAATGCCCTCAAACGGCACATACTACCACGGGATTGGCGGCAGGCCGAGATTGTCCTTTTCCTAAAGCCAGGCCGCCCACCGGAAGACCCATCCTCATATCGTCCCATCTCCTTAATTCATTTCGAGCCCAAATTATTGGACAAGGTTCTAGCCGATCGCCTGCGGACCTGTATACAAGATCTGATCCACTTAGATCACTCTGGCTTTATGCCACACTGAGCCACTCGTCACAACATTCGTCGGGACCACAATGCCATGGCTCTGGCCCCGGAGCTGGGACGTCCCGCAGCCATACTTCTTGCCGATATTGATAAGGCATTTGACTCTCTCAGTTGGGAGTATCTCTTCCAACTCCTGGAAGCGGTTAATTTTGGCCCGCGTTTCCTGGCGTACATTCGTCTACTGTATACAGAACCAATTGCCTCAGTGCGCATTGCTGGTCATCGCTCGGCCCCCTTTCCGATCTGTCACGGCACAAGGCAGGGCTGCCCCCTGTCCCCACTTTTATTTGCCCTAGCGGTGGAACCTCTGGTGGTGTGGGTACGCCGGGATCCAGTACTCTGAGAATTTGAATGGCCAAGGTCGAAACCCAACCGCATTGCGTTATATGCGGACAATGTCCTTTTCTTTATGACAGACCCATGGATCTCGGGGCCACGTATCCTACAGATCCTCCGAGTCTTCGGTCAGACCACCGGGCTCCATACCAACCCCTCTAAGTCTGTATTGTTTCCAGTATGTGGTAACCAGGGTAGAGGTACATGGGCGGCCCAGTTGACGCACACGACGGAGGGATTTCAATATTTGGGTATCTTTATGGCTCCTTGTCCAAAGAACACGTAACATTAATCCACTTCTCGCTGGCCTCCGAGATTAGACAACAATATGGTCATCTCTTCCCCTCTCGCTATATGGGCGTTCAGTGATTTTTAAGATGGTCTCCCTCCCCAGAGTGCTTTATCGACTGCAGAACTTCCCGTACCACATACCGCAATCATGGTTTGTGCAAATAAATGCCACACATAATAAATTACTGTGGGGTGGGGGGCGGTCCGGATTGCGCTGCAGACCTGTGCACAATCAACATATTGCGGCGGCATCGCAGTGGCGGATGTGTACTCTTACTACGCTGCCTCCCACCTATTGGTCATCAATGAATGGTGGTATAATACACCAATGCACCCGGCGTTCGCACTGGAACATGCAGCGATGGAGGGTGTCCCCCTCCTTCAGTTATTGTACAGTACACAGAGCCTTGATTTCCTGCCCCATGCCAGCAGAACAACGGTTCGGCTCTGGAGGTATACTGTTAGGCAAATGGGGTGGCGTGGGCGCTTGACCCAGGCAACTACCTTATGGCATGGCACCCACCTGCGCCAGGTGGCGGCTTTAACGGGATACCGCAAATGGGACCTGGTGGGCATATCAACACTTGGGGATGTTATGAGGGGCACTACTTTAAAGTCCTTCCAACAGCTACAGGAAGAATTCCAATTACATAAAACACAATTCAATAAATACCTTCAGTTGCGTCATGCTCTCACCCCCAGGATTCTCGCCCTAGACAGTCTTCCAGAGTTTCACCCTCTTGAGGGCCGCCTCCTCATGGGTAATCTAGGGGCCCATAAAATCCGACAGATTTATCAGACGTTGACAACTCACTCCAGTACAACATTACACAAGACTAGAGGGGCGTGGCAGGACGATATACCAGACTTAACTGACAATGACTAGGCCGAGGCTATAGCTAGTCCCCGGGGCGCGGCAGTGTCCTCTCGATACCGTCTCATCCAATTCAAATACATTCATTGAGTATATTATACATGACTCCGTCTCTGGAGGATGGGGGTTATTCCATCCCCCCAGTGCTTACGCTGTGAAAAAGATGAGGGCACATTTATGCACACAGTCTGGAATTGTACCGCTATACAGCCCTTTTGGCGTAAAGTGTCGGCTTGCCTGGGTGAGGTATTGTCCTGGGATCTCCCATACGACCCTAGATTATTCTTGCTCCACAGCACTGATGGCATTGGGGGGAATCGATATAAACAACATCTGCTCTTTCTGGCCCTCACTATTGCTAAGCGTGATATAGCTCAGTTGTGGAAAGGGACCTCCCCCCGATGTTAGGGAAAGGGCAAAAAGAATTGGACAGATGCATGGGTGCAGAGATTGCAGTCTTCCAAGCGCGCGGCTGCCCTCAGAAACACAGAAAAATATGGTCCCGATGGGCTACATATCGGGGTATTGATCTTCCCCCCCCTTCCCTCTCAGACCCCTTGATGAGTGAGCTCCTCCATACGTCCTTGGCCACAACACACCGCACACTGTATTTTAATTGTTACCTACACGGGGACTCAAACATACCCTTAAAACACATGGGGAATGGAACTGTCTGCGCAAAGTTTTTGTTGTTATATATGCAAATTGTAGTGAATATTGTTTACAAGCCTGGTACTTTTGCATTGTCTTGTCTTCAACACGTATATGTTGGGCTGCAGCCCAGATGGTACCATAAAAAGTCAATAAAATATGTTTTTAAAAAAAATATGCTGTGCTTTTCTTTTAGACAGTGAAGAAAGATACTAAGGGGCATATGTACAAGAAAATGCTGAAGCGTCGTGTAATCAAATTTGGCAATGCCGCGCTCCAACATTTTCAAAACGCAGGGATGCACCGTATTTACAAAAATACGGCGCACCCCTGTGTTTCCCCTAAGAGGTTATCCAATGGAGTTCCCATGCTTAGGCAAAGAATGAGTACTTCTTTGGGAGGTACAGAACCTGCAAGTCAGAAATGCCATTGTGCCAGTATCTTTAGAGTGGAGAATGAAAACTGTCTATCACATCATTTTTCTGGTTTCAGCTATTATTAGGGCAAATTATGATTACACTAGAGATGATGGATGCTGCTTCAACAACCCATTTAGTTATTTTATGAGATGTATCAGGAGAAAAAAAGTGCAAAAAAAAGACATACGGGGCAGGGTAGGGATACCCTGACCCCCTAGACCTGGTGTCCAAAATTTCAATTTTTTATAAATTTTGCTGCAAATTTGCAGATGATCGAAAATCAAACAAAAAAATATGTGTGGGCTCTGCGTTTGTTTAATTAAAAAAAAATCCGGGGGTGCCAGGGCCCAGGTTGGTGACACATGTTTTTATTTTGGGGAGGGGGCATCTGAGAGGACCCGGGACCCCACCTCATGGGGCCGAAATAAAACAGAAGACTGGGGCATGGCTCTCCTCACCGAGCCTAAAAAGGCCCCAGGGACCCCATCCTCCGGGCCGAGTATTTAGTGAAGGGATGGGTTGCAGAGCCCCCATCCCAGAGCCTAATGGTACCGTGGTGACCCAATCCCCCAGGGTGAAAATGCTTTAAAAAGGGCCCCTTCCCCTGGGGTCAAAACGTAAAAAAGAGGAGGGGTCACACGACCCCTCTCCCCGAGCCATCACACTCTTTTAAAGGGAGGGGAGCCATGCAGATCATCTCCCTGAGCCTTTAAAGTTCCGGAGTGCCAATCCCCCAGGGCCGGCTCAGTGACTGTGTTCCAGGGAGCCCACCCCCTGGCCATAGTAATTTCCCTGCCCGCACTAGCGCAGGCAGGGAAACATATGTTTGCTCCCATCTGCAGGAGCATTTTTAAATCTCCATCCAAATGGGAGCATACATGGAATTCTGCTCCTACACAGCAGGAGATTTAAAAATGCTCCAATGGCCGGGATCTGACTTGTGTTCTGTTTCCCTGCCCGCACTCCTGAGGGCAGGTAAACAGAACACAAATTGCTCCTGTCTTACGGGAGAATGCAGAAAACGGCTGCTCCATCTGGGTGGGAGCAATGCCGGCTCCCGCACCATGCGGGGATGTGGCTGGGGCTGCGGGGTCCCTGGGGCACCATGGCACCCTTCTATTATAAAGAGCAGCTACAGGGATGGGGTCCCCAAGACTCGAGAAGGTTAGGGAAGGGCGGCTGAGCAGCCCCCCTCCCCTTTTAAATAAGGTACGTCTCCGGGGCATGGGGTTCCCAGGACCTATGGAGGCTCGGGGAGGGGGGTTCATGCGGCCCGCCTCACATTTTTTGTTGAATTTGCTCCAGGGGATAGGGTCCCCGTAGCCTAGTGAGGTTCGGGGAGGGGGGTCCTGCGGCCCCCATCCACTTTTTAATTGAATTTTTCCCAAGGGGATGGGGTCCTATTGGGTATAGATTTTCTGTTATAAACTCAAAAAGAGGAATAAATGATATTTACGACACAGTATTTATGTCTGACAATATTCATACAACGATATTTAGGGCAGATTATTTATGTCAGACAATGGGGCATATTTACAAGCCCTTATCGCCACCACAACGTCACTTTTTACGACGTTGTGGTGGCGATAAGGCAGCGTTAAGCCACTCTAAGTTGCTTAACACTGCCTTGTAAATAAGGCACCGTTTGATGCTATACTTAGCGTGAAAGGGGAGGGCAATAGGTGTTGCGGTGGGCGTTCCACCGCAAAACCCATTGATTTTGACGCTGCCCCATATTTACAAGAGTGGCGTAAATATGGGGCAGCACCAAAAAGAAAGGGAAAACCTGGTCTTACCCTGGCGCAACGAGGAGAAATGTTTTATTTCTCATTCTTTTTGCTGTTTCCATGGGTGCTGCGTTGTGCAGCACACATGGAAACAGCAAAATGCCATTGATTGTTTATGTGCAGTAAGGTGTCTATTTATGCACATAAACAATGTTTTAAAAAAATTACGTTTTGCAACTTCTATGTGTGCTGCATTAGGCAGCACACCTAGAAGTTACAAAACACCATTTAAAGATTATTTATGTGCAGGAAGAGACACCTTCCTGCACATAAACAATCTTCCCCTGCAACGCAGACACCCTTGTACTATCCTGGTACCACACTGTTTTGGTTGCAGATGTAGAAACAAATGAATGGTTTACTGTCTCCCCAGATGCAAGGAAAAAAGCAGCCCAAAAACTAAATCTCACATGCCAAAAGGGAGCACTTTGACACCAAAGAGGCTGCCTTGAACAGCAGACAGGACAACACAGGCCAAGATGAAGGATAGCGAGGGGGAGGACCTCTTTTAGCTGCACCGACCAGAGGATGGAGTCCCAAAGTGTTCATGTTGTTTTTAGAGCACTGGGCGATTAAGTACCCCATCATTAATGAGGACTGTGATGAAAAAAAGCAGCAAGGTGTTAATGGGGATTACCTTTAAGTAATCAAAGCATTACACAACGTTGCGTGCTGCTAAGGCGGGTGAAGGAGCCATTTGCTTAATTCCAACCACAGCTTATCGACTCGAGAGTTGCACAGTTTATAAAGCTAAGAGGTCACACAGGGTGACATACTTTTTTCATTAGTCAGAACTTCAAACTACCCAGGCATTTTATTTCCAGTTCTCTGCCGTTAACACCACTAGGGATGACACATTAACTGGTCGTGGAAGTAACCGGGGCAGGCAGCACCTGTCACTAAAATTAGACCACGGTATAGAGTAATTGTACCCATTTGTCAGAGGCCAGGCAGGGAATCCATTCACGAGATCCTTTAGTCCCTGAACTTCAGAGCAAGAATCTCCGTAGCCCTCGCTGCGCTGTGTGGACTCAGAGATCGAGAGGTGGCGAAGCAGGCTGCGTGAGTAGATTAGCACAGGCATCCCTCGTATGCTCGTGGTGTGCACCCTGCTTATAGCCAGATCACCCGCAAAGGCTCTTACCCTTAAATATCACACCACGTCATGCCCAAAATAAAGGGCCAGTGAGGTGAAAACAGAATAGAGGAAGGAAAGGTAGGAACTGAAGCATTTCCTCATTTATGTGTTTTATTTGTTTATGTCATTTTATATTGGATCAGATAAGGCCTCTGAGCGTCAGAAGGCCTCCTAGCATTTAGAGAATGTATGTCACACTATTGAGATCAATAATATCAACATACATGTATAATGGCTCCATAGTATCCACTATCATCATGGCAAGCAAACATAAGCAAGTATAGATTTACTATTCTAACTCCACATGTACTTATCTAGGAGATGTGTTTTGGTGGTCGATTTTGTGTGGTCGGCATATGTGCTGGTTGATCAAAATGTAGCTATTGCAGTAGAACACTGTATTTTGATACATTTGGAGCAGTTGTTTATGGGAAAACATCATCCAATATCCTACTTATGATGCACTTACAGTCAACAGGTTAGAATTGTCATACATAGAATTAGAGTGGGTCGAGGAGTGCAAATTGCTGTCATCAAAATTGTTTAAAAACAGGAGTATTCAAAGCTACAATATTGCATGGTTTTAGATTAGAGGTAGGCAGTGTTTACATTGTGTCGGTGGTTGCTCGTGGTGTGCAACAGCACTCATTTTTGCAGAGCAGGACTTATTTTTAATCATCAGGCTCTGCCCAAAGCAAGAGAGAAAAAAGCAGGAAAGGCGGACAGAAGGAGGAAGAGAAAGAATTAGTGACAAAGGAAAAAAACAGAACGTACAAGGGTGAGATAAACAGACATGAAGGGAAGGGTGGTGGAAGAAAGAGGCATGAGGTGGAATCAAGAAGAGGCAGCTTTGATATTCGCTTACTGGACACTGTTGGCAGCTGGTGGGCTGGTAAACCACAATGCCCATACTTCCCATCACTCTCTGTCTCCAGTAGGAGGCTGGGTTTAGCAGCAGAGGTGTATTTAAGGCACCGTCTACACCCACTGCGGGGGACGCTTACTGGACACTGTTGGGCGCTGGAGAGTCTGGAATGCCACAACGCACACACTTCCCTTCACTCTGTCACCAGAAAGAGGCAGAGCTTGGCAGCTGCAGCACCTTTATTGTGCCTTCTACACCCGCTGTGCGGGATGCTCACTGGACACTCTTGGTGGCAGGAGGGTCTGGCAAACCTCAGCACCCACATTTCCCCTCACTCTTTGGGGCTTGGCAACAACCCATTAAAGACACCTTCTACACTCACTGCACAGGATGCTTACTAGACACTGTTGGTGGGTGGCGGGCTGGCATACCACAAGGCCCATACTTCCCCTCCAATTCTGACTACAGGAGGTGGCAGGGCTTGGCGGCAGCAGTGCATTTAAATGCACCTTCTACATCTGCTGCTGGGGAAAGACCAGGCCAAAAGCGAGTCCGTCATGCCCAATCATGCCCGACCAAGACCGGGCCAAGCCACACATCTTGATTTGATGCCTTGGAGACTTTGTGATGGGTAAGTGGAAAATTTCACCCTCCAACACTGAACAAAAAGCCCCCATGCCAAAACTCTTCTACAATACCATTTCTTAACTCTGCCGTAGGTTCTGTTAGTGAGGAAATCTCTACAGTTGAGGAGGAACTATGTTTAAACAGGGTTCTGTAATGAGACCATCTAATGTGCCTTTGCTAAGATCCAAGGTCTGTGATGCAGTCCCCACTTCTAATGAGGGTAGGAACTCATTCACTGATGTTCACCAAACACTTAGAATTAGGAAAATGATGTGCACAGCAATCTGGGGACAGTCAAGGAGAATTGTGAGTCTATTTCTCATATGTTTCCTAATCTTTTGGGTTCTCGACTTGACCAATTTTATACCAAACTTGAAAGCTTGGTGATAAATTCCTTTGACACATGTACCAGAGATTAATGAAGATTGAGGGTGCCATTTTTGAGCTTGTGGAGTCATTTAAATCCTTTTGTGCCCCATGCAAATTTTACAGAGCGGGCTTCTGACCCTAAGTCATTGCTCACGTTTACTTCCGTTGGGTCCCCACCCCAGCTTCTAACTCCATGTCTAATCAATCCAATATTATGGCTGGGGCAAAGGAAGTGTGACACAACAAACAATGTATTAAAAAATTTTGATAATAGTAATGCCACTGCCCTCTAATCATGTGGTACTCCAGTTTTTCATTTTGCTTGGTCTAGGCCTAACAATGCGGGTAATGTTGGTTGCAGGTGGACTCAGTCTGCACATAGTTTTAGTACATTGCCGACCATGTTGGGGTTTGTGATTTGCTTCCAGATAGTAACACTAAGAGGGCTTAGGTGTGGACAGGATGGGCCGTCCTGTCAGGATGGCTGGGGAGGAGCAGTATCCAACCCCACTCACACTTCAAAGGGCTTTGCCTCCTGCCCACACAAAGGAACCTGACACCAGGCCTGCCCTACCTGTTACTGAGGCAACCCCCTTTGTTCTCGTCTTGGAAAATGTTTCAACTCTTAAGGGAGGCCCTATAAAAAACTTCCAACTCCTAAAAAATAAAGTTATCCATTGGATCGATGGCAGAACTAGGGAAGATTCGCTCCTGTTTCAACACATTAATATGGTCAGGAGAGTGCCATGGGTCGGAAGGAGTCCTAACACCTTTGCAGGAGATTGTATAGTTGTAAATTTTGATCAGCCTAACCTGGCAGGTGGAATGCTGTCTCACCACTCCTTCTCAAAGGGTACACATTCTGGTATCCAGGCCCTCCCCTTAGGTTATATTTACAAGCCATACTTTTTGTTTAATTCTCAGTCCACAACTATTTCCTCTCCTGTCGTTGGCCTTTTTTCAATTGGGTTCACATGACTTACCTACATCTAACTGCTTTCAGCCATTGTGTACCTTGGGCAATGATGAGTGGCTGACCACTAATGTTTGCCGGGATATGAGCTCCAACTCAATTGATGGTATCCCTAAAGCTACGTCCTCAAATTCTTTTGGTATTCCAGAGGCTATGTCCTTAAACAAATTTGGTATTTTGAGCTGGAATATAGTGGTCATCAGTTCCATGAAAGATGATTCAGGCTTGCTCACATTTTTAAGGAGTTTTACGATTATTTGCCTCCAAGAAATGTAGGCTGTCTCAGACTCATTTAATTTAGATGGTTAAGGAGCAATCTTTTTTCCGGCCACCCCTGGGCCTCTTGGAAGAGCAAAGGGAGGGTCACTTATTTTGGTTGCCCTCTGTCTGAATTGCAATATTAAGGAAATACACACCAAGTGGCAAATTTACAAGAAATTGGCATAGGGCAGTGCTGCAAGGCTTCTTGATGTGCTGCCCTACGCCAGTTTGTAAGGACAGGACCTGCTCTCTCCCCCTGCAGCTCTGTTGGTGAGTGCCACTGTCCGCGCTGCACCGCACTCCGCATTGTGAGGAGTTCGAGGCCCTCTTCATCCTCTGTTGTTGTTCTGTTGCTTTTCGTTCTGCCTTAACTGTAACTGCTTGTATATAACAACAGGAGTATAACCCATAAACCACGTTGAGATGTGGGTAGGTTCGTAAGGTTAAACAACAATATCTCAACCGGTATAATTAGTGAGGGCAGTTAGAATTGCATGTACAACACATTACAAAAAGGAAAGAGGGAGACTCTGAAAGAATTTTTTTTGAAAAGTGCACTTGGCATCATATATTTTAAGAATACAATAATGCGGGTACAGTTGTAGCAGCACTGTAGGCAATGAAATGCAAAAACAACCCGAATTGGACTTGGTGCTGAATTGTGTTTGTGACACACAAAGTGGCGACGCAAGTGACAATGTGTAATCAGCGAAAACGGCGCAAAGTGCAATTAGTGAACAAATATATACAGTGAGTATATGTGGTTCACAACAGTAATTTTCAATTTATTATAGAGGCAGTAATTTTAGTTGAACCACAAAGGGTAATGCGCCATCAGTTGCGCTGAGGGGTCGACGACGTTTCGATCCTATGACTCAGGATCATCTTCAGGACCGTGTTGCTGTATATTAGCGGTGCTGTACAGGGAGGGAATAGAAAGGGATCAGGGAAGGGGGAAGAAGGGAGAGGTACTAATATTTGCGCGTGAATGTGAGATAAGAAACTGACGATAAAAAACGTGAAGGGTAGCAGCGGAGTGAAGCGCGAGAAGGAGAAATGGCCAACTGAGAGAGACACAGCCAGGAAGTATCCGTGCGCGTCTGGCGACTATTGAAGGAGTGAGATCTGTGAGCGCATAGGCAGTTATATATGCTGAAATAAGGCTAATGGAAGTGCTCAGGAACCATGCAAGCGAACGTGGTCTACCTGAGAAGGACACAGTCCCATGTCCCAGGGGGGTAGGATAATGAATGCAGTGTACATCAGGTTTCCAAGGAAGGAGATCCTGGGGAAAAGGGAGGGAAGCGTAAATAGACTGGCCAGTGCGTTAACGGCAGTAATGAGAGTGCGCGAGGAACCTAGGTTACCTGGGAGCAATCCACGTCAATTGATCGTGTTAGCTGGTGCCGTGTCACGGACAAAACATCGGCGGTTGGAAAACGATTGAGGAAGCTCCTCGGTGTACCGCGAATCGGTACCGATGGGGGAGGTCTCTGAAAAAGGATGGGTCAACTGTTACCTAGGACCGAGAGGAAGCCCGTCTAAAGGTACTGCTGAAAGATGCAGCAGGGCTTACCTTGTGGTGAGGAGTGGATCCTGGAAAAACAAGGGGACGCCGGGATCAGCGTCTGTCCGCCACGATCGTGTGCGGTAGAGTAGTGAAATGCTGCGACGGTAGTCTAAGGCATAGCTCACTGCTTCCGGGTTGGTGACGTCACGGAGCATGTGATCACGTAAAAGGGCCTATAGAAACTCACGCTGCACGGTAAGGGGCGGGGGTGAGGAGGGAAGGGGAGGAGGGTCTACAACACATTTGGAACAGAATAAAAGTACATTTACAAGCGTGGTGGTAGAAACATGAAAAGGATCCAGTCACGTTTAGAATACAGAAAGAAAAACATAAGTGACATGGATAAAACGAATTAAAAGTCACAAATGCACATCGAAGAATTCTGTATATACAAGGTCAGAGCAATCGATCAGATGGATTTGTGGTGCATGCATCGTAAACCTATGTTTACTGAAATCACAAGGCAAGGGGATGATGAACCAAATCAATGTGAATGAGGGCAGAATCAGTATGACAAGGACTAGTGTGTTAGACTGATGGGTAAGAGATAAGGGAGCCTGAGTGTTGGAAATATGTATAGCTGAAGGACTCTCAGGGAAGACATAGTACATGAGGCTCAGGTTAGGAAGGAGCTAGTTTCATATGGAAGAATGTCAAAGTGAAATGGTACTATTCCATCGTCAATTGTGTTCAAGCCTGTGTTGACTGAGTTACAAATAGTGATCTATTTGCATTCACACTTGTTCAAAAGGACTTTGATGTCACCGCCTCTGATGGGAAGTGTGGGTTGGTCTATCACCTGCCAGGTGATGTCTGTTTCGCAGTGGTTATGTTCAATGAAATGTGCGACCAGTGGTGCAGTAAAAACTTTACAATGGATTCTGCTTCTGTTTTGAATTATCCTTTGTTTGACCATTTGAGTGGTCTGACCAATGTAGATGAGGTCGCATGGGCAGCGAATAGCGTAAATCACATTTTGGGACCTGCAATTCGTGAGGGTGTTGAGTTTGTAGGATTGGTTGTTGATTTTGAAGTCTTTGGTATTAACAGTGAGGTCACAGACGACGCAGGCTTGGCATTTGTAGTGTCCAATAGCAGGGGGTAAACCCCAGCAGGCCGTGATGGTATTCTTGCCTAGGGTTTCTGTTGGCCACGTGATGGCATGTACTAGATGTGTGGCTAATTTGTTGCCTCGTTGATACGAGAAGAGCGGAGCTTCTCTGAACCTTTCAAATGGTTGTAGCAGCTGCCAGTTGCGTTTAATGATCTTGCTAACTTTATTGCTACTAGGGCTGAATCTTGAGACAAAGGGAATCCGGGTCATGTTTTTCTTAGGTTGAGGCGTGAGAAGATGTTCTCAATGGCAGTACCAGGCTCTTTGCGGGCTCTGGTGACTAGACGCTTAGGGTAACCCCTGTCAAGAAGTTTTTGGATCAGGATATCCGATTCCCGGAAGTAATCCTTCCGCCATTTGCAGTTCCTGCGAATGCGTAGGAATTGGCCATAGGGAAGGCCATCCCGGAGACCTCGCGGTTATTGCTCCTTGTTTAATTTCTGTTTCTCTCCCTGTGCCCCGAGTTGTTTTATTTTGTGATTGTTTTCTCTCTCGTCGCACCCAGCCCCTGCCGCGCTTCCCGCCACCTCCCGCCGCTGCCCCCTGCGGCCCCGCCTCCTTCCCTCTGCAGCCCTTCCCATTCGCCGCCCCGCTCCCGCCTCACAGCTGCTCCTCCCTCCCACTGGGACATATATTACGAAGTGCTCACGGTGGTGAGCAGTGACCTCTGTCCCTCTGGGCCGGTCACCCCCACGCACCGCGCACACTCCTCGTGAGTGAGCCCAGGCTGCCCCCGTTCCCGCCAAGTGCCGCCGCTGCCCGCAGCTGTGACCCTGGTCCACCGCTGTTACTGCTCTTGCCCCGCCTGCGCTGCGTTTGTATCTTCGATTCCGATTGTATTTCCCCTGTGTTATTGCTCCTTGTTTAATTTCTGTTTCTCTCCCTGTGCCCCGAGTTGTTTTATTTTGTGATTGTTTTCTCTCTCGTCGCACCCAGCCCCTGCCGCGCTTCCCGCCACCTCCCCGCCGCTGCCCCTGCGGCCCCGCCCCTTCCCTCTGCAGCCCTTCCCATTCGCCGCCCCGCTCCCGCCTCACAGCTGCTCCTCCCTCGCTCCGCCCCCCCCACTCTCCACATATGGCAGAGTGGCAAACGCGCAGCGTTGACGCGCAGCGGGCGCGCCGATTGTGTGCCGAAGGCGCGCCAAAGGTAAGCCCGTCTGCGCCCGTCCGCGCCCGGACCACGCCCAGCGCCAGAACCCCTGGCCCCCGCAGACACCAGCCCTCCCGCCGGACGTACGACGCCACCGAACTCAACGCACTCAATGCCGAGCGGATCCCGGGATGCTACCGAGCCACCCCGAGACGCACCCACGGACCCTTCAGCTGCCACTCCTGCAAGTTCACCTGCATCCGGACCTGCACTGCACCCACACCCACCAGGCCGAGCACCAGCAGCAACCACCTGAAGTGCATCCTACTCAACACCCGCTCCGTCCACAAACACGCCGTTGAGCTCTGGAACCTGCTCGATACAACATCACCAGACGTCGCCTTCCTCACGGAAACTTGGATGAACGCCTCCTCAGCGCCAGACATCGCCATCGCCATCCCGGACGGATACAAGATCACCCGGAGGGACCGCGGCAACCAGACCGGGAGGAGGCATCGCCATCATCCACAGGAACACCATCCGCATCACAACCAACACCGACGACACCCTCACAACCGCCGAACACCTACACTTCCAGATACACACCAACCCCAGGACCACCCTCAGAGGCACCCTCATCTACAGACCCCCGGGTCCACGCACACAATTCAGCGAAGACATCGCCGACTTCATCAGCCCGCTCGCCCTCCCCTCCGCTGACTACATCCTCCTCGGGGACTTCAACTTCCACCTGGAGAACAACAACGACCGCAACACCACCACCCTGCTGGACAACCTCGCCAACCTCGGTCTCAAGCAGCTGGTGACCACCCTCACCCACTACGCCGGACACACGCTCGACCCCGTCTTCTCATCCAGCAAGGACATCGCCTTTAGCCACACCACCGGACTCCACTGGACGGACCACAGCTGCATCCACTTCAGCTTCAGAAAGAACACAACCCACCACCACCAGCAACAGGTTGTACGCAGAAGCTGGAACAAGATCACAGCCGACCAGCTCGCCGCATCCCTGAGCCAGGACCCCCCCGCCAGCTCAGCGAACCCCAGCCAGGCCGCAAACAACCTCACGAAGTGGATCAGCAACTGCGCAGACAACCTCGCCCCTCTGAGGACCCCCGCCCAGCAGACCCGGCAGCAAGAAAGCCCCATGGTTCACCGACGAACTCAAGACCTCCAAGAAAAACTGCCGAACCCTCGAGAAAGCCTGGCGAGAAACCCAACACCAGACAACATGACCACCCTCAAGCTCGCCACCCGAAAACACCACCAACTGATCCACACCACCAAGAAAACAGCATTCAAGGAACGACTGGACAACAACGCACACAACAACAAGGAACTCTTCAACATCGTCAAAGAGCTCTCCAACCCCAACGCCGGAATCAACGACATCACCCCATCACAAGACCTCTGCAACTCCCTCGCCGCCTACTTCCACAACAAGATTGCAGACATACACAACAGCCTCCAAGACACAACCGACGCACCCCACGGACGCACCAACGCCCCCACCACCACCCTCCGCGCCTGGACCCCGATCAACACCGAGGAGACCATACGCACGATGAACTCCATCCACTCCGGATCTCCAACCGACCCCTGCCCCCACCACGTCTTCAACAAGGCCGACACTGTCATCGCACCCCATCTACGAGACATCATCAACACCTCCTTCGACACCGCTACCTTCCCGGAGAGCTGGAAGCACGCCGAACTCAGCGCTCTGCTGAAGAAACCATCAGCGGACCCCACCGAACTCAAAAACTACCGCCCCATCTCGCTCCTCCCGTTTCCGGCCAAAGTCATCGAAAAGACCGTCAACAAGCAGCTGGCCGCCTTCCTCGAGACGAACGGATCCCTCGACCTCTCGCAGTCTGACTTCCGGGCCAACCACAGCACAGAGACCGCCCTCATCGCAGCCACAGATGACATCCGAGCCCTGCTCGACAACGGAGAAACAGCGGCCCTCATCCTCCTGGACTTCTCCGCAGCATTCGACACTGTCTGCCACCGCACCCTAGTGCAGCGCCTCAGCAACGTCGGAATCCAGGAGAAGGCACTAGAATGGATCGTCTCCTTCCTCGCCGGAAGGACACAGAGAGTCCGCCTCCCCCCGTTCAGATCAGAAGCCACCGAAGTCATCTGCGGCGTCCCTCAAGGCTCCTCGCTCAGCCCCACCCTCTTCAATGTCTACATGAGCCTCTGGCGGCCATCGTACGCCAACACAACCTCAACATCATCTCCTACGCCGACGACACCCAGCTGATCCTCTCCTCACCAACGACCCCGCCACCGCCAGAACCAACCTACACGAAGGGATGAAAGATGTAGCCGAGTGGATGATGACCAGCCGCCTGAAACTGAACTCAGATAAGACGGAAGTCCTCATCCTGGGATCATCACCCTCCGCCTGGGATGACTCCTGGTGGCCCCCCGCCCTAGGCAGCGCACCCAAACCAACAGCCCACGCACGCAACCTGGGCTTCATCCTGGACTCCTCCCTCTCCATGACCAGACAAGTCAACGCCGTCTCCTCGTCGTGCTTCAACATCCTACGCATGCTACGTAAGATCTTCCGGTGGATCCCCACCGAGACCAGGAAGACGGTCACCCAGGCCCTCGTCACCAGCCAACTGGACTACGGCAATGCCCTCTACGCCGGAACCACCGCCAAGCTCCAGAAGAGACTCCAGCGGATCCAGAACGCCTCAGCAAGACTCATCCTCGACATCCCCCGACACAGCCACATCTCCGGACATCTGAGAGACCTGCACTGGCTCCCGGTCAACAAAAGAATCACCTTCCGCCTCCTCACCCACGCACACAAAGCCTTAAACAACCAAGGCCCAAGATACCTCAACAGCCGCCTCAACTTCTACACTCCTACACGCCAGCTTCGATCGACCAGCCACGCCCTCGCCGCCGTCCCCCGCATCCGAAGAGCCACCACAGGAGGAAGGTCCTTCTCCTACCTGGCCGCCAAGACTTGGAACTCCCTCCCGACCCACCTCCGCCTGACCCTAGACCACCTCGCCTTCAGGAAGCAGCTCAAGACCTGGCTATTCGAGCAGTAGCGGACCCCCCCCCCCCCAAGCGCCTTGAGACCCTCCGGGTGAGTAGTGCGCTATATAAATGCAGTGATTGATTGATTGATTGATAGAGTACTGAAGAAGAGTGTTTCTTTCGGTCGGCTTACGGTACAGGCAAGTACCGATTTTGTCGTCTTCTGCGTGTATTATGACGTCTAGGAATGGAAGGTCATTGGATTTGGACTCGCAGGTGAATTTAAGGTGGGTTTGGGACTGATTGAGCCTTTCAATGAAAAGGTTAAGGGTCTGAGTAGTGCCTTTCCATAATAGAAGAATATCATCGATGTAGCGTCGCCAAAGAGAGATGTGATCGACAAAGGGGTTATTAGCGGTGAGAATGTGAGTAATCTCCAGGTGGTGAACGAAGAGAATAGCAAAATTCGAGCGAAACAAGCTCCCATGGAGACACCTTTAACTTGGAGGTAGAAGGTATCGCGGTACAGAAAATAGTTATTTTCTAAGGTGATGTGGAGCAGATCTATAATAAATTCTGTAGGGATCAACGTGGGTCTTGGCCTAGTCTCAAGTAAAGTCTCAATGACTTCAAGTCCTTCGACATGTGGGATGTTAGTGTATAATGATTCTATGTCCAATCCGGCCATCAGATCTGTGTTAGTGTCAAAGGGTCTGTCTTCAATGGTGAGAATGAGGTCCATAGTGTCTCTGATGAAAGTGGCTGTGGAGGGAACAAATTCTTTTATGACGGCATCAATGTATTTACCCAAGGGTTCGAGGATGGAGCCACAACCTGAGACAATGGGACGACCCGGTGGGTTGGTACTGTCCTTGTGGATCTTCGGCAGTACATACAAATCAGAAGCTCCCCAGCCATATTCACCCAAGACCCTAAATTCCGCACAGGCTTCAGCCATCTAGCCACCACTTGCTCACGCCACTGGATGGTTTTAGGAATTGACACAGCAATTGACACAGTCTCAAAGAACTGGAAGAGATAGCAGAACTAGAGCGACTTATCCTAGCGGACACCTCTTTCACAGACGCGAAAAGTCTCCTAGAGAAAATTAACACGACCATCACCACCTTTAATACCTTTGAGCTTAACAAGAAAATTACGAAAATCCAGAAGGACATCAAATTCTACAATGTAGATAAAACCTATCCTTACCTACGTGACGAATTTTTCAACACTTCATACATCCCACCGAGAACACGCAACTGGGGTAGATACCGTAATAATCAACAGATTACCTTTTCCGATTCTTCCAATACCTCACTTGAGGATTCTGACCCGGGTGAGGGACCCAGCACCTCCAGAACTGCCAACAGACCACCACCGTTACTAGCAACAGGTTTTTTAGGACAGGGCCGCGGCCGCGGCCTACCACAACCTCGACCAAGGACCAATCGCCAATACCAACCTCAATTCTCAGGAGAAAGACAAGCACGAAACAGGTTCTACCAATGGTGACCACAACAATAATCGATCACATTCCCTCACCTATTGCCTTAGACTCACTTTCCATACCCATCTTCAATCTTTCGGAGCATATCCTATCACACGATGAAACCCAACTCCTCAGCAGGGGCTTAAGTTTCGTGCCCACAGAACGGACCAACGTTTTGGACCTTCAGTCCAACCTGCTACCATTCTTCCGAAGAATCCGGCTAAGACAATTCTTCTCGGACAAACCCTCATCCATTCTACCGACGGGACCACGATTCCACCCGCCCTCCACCTTCAATCCCCCCTCCTCTTCCATGCCTCCTGAAATATTGACGTTCGAACGCACTGTTCTACGAGAAGTCAAAGACCTCCAAACAGAATTCAAATATGTTCCCTACAACTTATCGCTCCCTGAAAAACAAGCCTTGATCAACCTCAAAAACAAATCTCACTTAATAATCAAACCAGCGGATAAAGGTGGAGGCATCGTGGTCATGAACATTGACAAATACGATCAAGAAGTGAAACGACAACTATCTAATCTCAACCACTATCGCCCGCTCACCAAAGATCCTTTACCTAACCTCAGAACCAAAATACTACAAGTCACTGGACGTGCTAGATCCCTTAACATCATATCTCAGAAAGAATACACCTTCCTCAACAATCAACATCCACGCACACCGGTTTTGTATGTACTGCCGAAGATCCACAAGGACAGTACCAACCCACCGGGTCGTCCCATTGTCTCAGGTTGTGGCTCCATCCTCGAACCCTTGGGTAAATACATTGATGCCGTCATAAAAGAATTTGTTCCCTCCACAGCCACTTTCATCAGAGACACTATGGACCTCATTCTCACCATTGAAGACAGTCCCTTTGACACTAACACAGATCTGATGGCCGGATTGGACATAGAATCATTATACACTAACATCCCACATGTCGAAGGACTTGAAGTCATTGAGACTTTACTTGAGACTAGGCCAAGACCCACGTTGATCCGTACAGAATTTATTATGGATCTGCTCCACATCACCTTAGAAAATAACTATTTTCTGTACCGCGATACCTTCTACCTCCAAGTTAAAGGTGTCTCCATGGGAGCTTGTTTCGCCCGAATTTTGCTATTCTCTTTGTTCACCACCTGGAGATTACTCACATTCTCACCGCTAATAACCCCTTTGTCGATCACATCTCTCTTTGGCGACGCTACATCGATGATATTCTTCTATTATGGAAAGGCACTACTCAGACCCTTAACCTTTTCATTGAATGGCTCAATCAGTCCCAAACCCACCTTAAATTCACCTGCGAGTCCAAATCCAATGACCTTCCATTCCTAGATGTCATAATACACGCAGAAGACGACAAAATCGGCACTTGCCTGTACCGTAAGCCGACCGAAAGAAACACTCTTCTTCAGTACTCTAGTTATCACCCGCGAGGCCTCCGGGATGGCCTTCCCTACGGCCAATTCCTACGCATTCGCAGGAACTGCAAATGGCGGAAGGATTACTTCCGGGAATCGGATATCCTGATCCAAAAACTTCTTGACAGGGGTTACCCTAAGCGTCTAGTCACCAGAGCCCGCAAAAGAGCCTGGTACTGCCATCGAGAACATCTTCTCATGCCTCAACCTAAGAAAAACATGACCCGGATTCCCTTTGTCTCAAGATTCAGCCCTAGTAGCAATAAAGTTAGCAAGATCATTAAACGCAACTGGCAGCTGCTACAACCATTTGAAAGGTTCAGAGAAGCTCCGCTCTTCTCGTATCAACGAGGCAACAATTTAGCCACACATCTAGTACATGCCATCACGTGGCCAACAGAAACCCTAGGCAAGAATACCATCACGGCCTGCTGGGGTTTACCCCCTGCTATTGGACACTACAAATGCCAAGCCTGCGTCGTCTGTGACCTCACTGTTAATACCAAAGACTTCAAAATCAACAACCAATCCTACAAACTCAACACCCTCACGAATTGCAGGTCCTAAAATGTGATTTACGCTATTCGCTGCCCATGCGACCTCATCTACATTGGTCAGACCACTCAAATGGTCAAACAAAGGATAATTCAACACAGAAGCAGAATCCATTGTAAAGTTTTTACTGCACCACTGGTCACACATTTCATTGAACATAACCACTGCGAAACAGACATCACCTGGCAGGTGATAGACCAACCCACACTTCCCATCAGAGGCGGTGACATCAAAGCCCTTTTGAACAAGTGTGAATGCAAATGGATCACTATTTGTAACTCAGTCAACACAGGCTTGAACACAATTGACGAATGGAATAGTACCATTTCACTTTGACATTCTTCCATATGAAACTAGCTCCTTCCTAACCTGAGCCTCATGTACTATGTCTTCCCTGAGTCCTTCAGCTATACATATTTCCAACACTCAGGCTCCCTTGTCTCTTACCCATCAGTCTAACACACTAGTCCTTGTCATACTGATTCTGCCCTCATTCACATTGATTTGGTTCATCATCCCCTTGCCTTGTGATTTCCGTAAACATAGGTTTACGATGCATGCACACAAATCCATCTGATCGATTGCTCTGACCTTGTATATACAGAATTCTTCGATGTGCATTTGTGACTTTTAATTCGTTTTATCCATGTCACTTATGTTTTTCTTTCTGTATTCTAAACGTGACTGGATCCTTTTCATGTTTCTACCACCACGCTTGTAAATGTACTTTTATTCTGTTCCAAATGTGTTGTAGACCCTCCTCCCCTTCCCTCCTCACCCCGCCCCTTACTGTGCAGCGTGAGTTTCTATAGGCCTTTTTACGTGATCACATGCTCCGTGTCGTCACCAACCCGGAAGCAGTGAGCTATGCTTTAGACTACCGTCGCGGCATTTAACTACTCTACCGCACACGATTGTGGCGGACAGACGCTGATTCCGGCGTCCCCTTGTTTTTCCAGGATCCACTCCTCACAACAAGGTAAGCCCTGCTGCATCTTTCAGCAGTACCTTTAGACGGGCTTCCTCTCGGTCCTAGGTAACAGTTGACCCATCCTTTTTCAGAGACCTCCCCCATCGGTACCGATTCGCGGTACACCGAGGAGCTTCCTCAATCGTTTTCCAGCCGCCGATGTTTTGTCCGTGACACGGCACCAGCTAACACGATCAATTGACGTGGATTGCTCCCAGGTAACCTAGGTTCCTCGCGCACTCTCATTACTGCCGTTAACGCACTGGCCAGTCTATTTACGCTTCCCTCCCTTTTCCCCAGGATCTCCTTCCTTGGAAACCTGATGTACACTGCATTCGTTATCCTACCCCCCTGGGACATGGGACTGTGTCCTTCTCAGGTAGACCACGTTCGCTTGCATGGTTCCTGAGCACTTCCATTAGCCTTATTTCAGCATATATAACTGCCTATGTGCTCACAGATCTCACTCCTTCAATAGTCGCCAGACGCGCACGGATACTTCCTGGCTGTGTCTCTCTCAGTTGGCCATTTCTCCTTCTCGCGCTTCACTCCGCTGCTACCCTTCACGTTTTTTATCGTCAGTTTCTTATCTCACATTCACGCGCAAATATTAGTACCTCTCCCTTCTTCCCCCTTCCCTGATCCCTTTCCATTCCCTCCCTGTACAGCACCGCTAATATACAGCAACCCGGT
This sequence comes from Calotriton arnoldi, assembly GCA_963921515.1. Taxonomy (NCBI): domain Eukaryota; kingdom Metazoa; phylum Chordata; class Amphibia; order Caudata; family Salamandridae; genus Calotriton; species Calotriton arnoldi. The sequence goes on along the minus strand of CAWUFW010000755.1, from coordinate 3,354,721 downwards.
CCTGAAGATGATCCTGAGTCATAGGATCGAAACGTCGTCGACCCCTCAGCGCAACTGATGGCGCATTACCCTTTGTGGTTCAACTAAAATTACTGCCTCTATTATAAATTGAAAATTACTGTTGTGAACCACATATACTCACTGTATATATTTGTTCACTAATTGCACTTTGCGCCATTTTCGCTGATTACACATTGTCACTTGCGTCGCCACTTTGTGTGTCACAAACACAATTCAGCACCAAGTCCAATTCGGGTTGTTTTTGCATTTCATTGCCTACAGTGCTGCTACAACTGTACCCGCATTATTGTATTCTTAAAATATATGATACCAAGTGCACTTTTCAAAAAAATTCTTTCAGAGTCTCCCTCTTTCCTTTTTGTAATGTGTTGTACATGCAATTTTAACTGTAACTGCATCACTGTAACTGTTTGTGCCTTATTGGTTTGTCTGTTGGTTTTTGCCTTATTCTAATCGGGCTGCTTCTCTGTTTTTGCCCCATTTCTGGCTTGTTTCCTGCTCGTTTTCCCCCTTCCTGCCGCTGCTGCCCCACGGCCCCTCCCCCCGCCGATTCCTCGTTCCCGCCTCCCAGCTGCGATCCCCCCCCTTCCCTACTTAATGGCGGCCGCTGGCGTGCCAAAGGCAAGCCCTTCTGCACCCGTCCGCGACCTGTCTGCGGCCAGCGCCAGGAACCCTGGATCCGCGACCTCCCTCCGCTACAACTCCGCTGCCCTCCTCGCACTCAACCCCAGAAGGAACAACAACTGCCAGCGATCAACGCCAAACACCACCCATGGCCAGTTCTTCTGCCGTCACTGCCGCCTACCATTCACCTCTGAACGCACCCCCACGGCCCCCGCACCGAACGCCAACAACACCGAAGCCCTGAAGTGCATCCTCCTCAATGTGCGCTCCCCGCACAGACACGCCGTAGAGATCTGGGACCTCCTCAACACCCTCTCACCAGACGTCGCCTTCCTTACAGAAACCTGGACCAACTCCTCCTCCGCCCCGACATCACCACCACCATCCCCGACGGATACAAGATCCAGAGGGAGGACCGCCCCAACCGCCCAGGAGGAGGACTCGCCATCGTACACAAGAGCTCCCTCCGACTCTCCACCTCCAACACGAAGGACTCCTTCCCCACCACCGAACACCTTCACTTCCAGATCCAGCCCAGCCCCAGAACCACACTCCGCGGCACCCTCACCTACAGACCCCCCAGACCCCGCGCTTCGTTCGCCACTACCATCGCCAACCTCATCGCACCCCACGCCATCGCCTCCATGGACTACATACTCATCGGAGACCTGAACGTCCACTTCGACAACCCCAGCAACCCCAACTCCGCCGCCCTCCTGGACAACCTCGCCAACATCGGCCTGAAACAACTCGTCACCACGCCCACCCACAAGGCAGGACACACCCTCGACCCCATCTTCGCAGGAGGTAACAACATCCACTTCAGCCACACCACGCAAACCCCATGGACAGACCACCACTGCGTACACTTCCACGTCGACAAACCCACGCCGCCCAAACCTGCACCGCGCCCCCACGAAGGAACTGGAGCAAAGTCACTGAGGAACAACTCAACTCCACCCTCAACCGCGACGCCCCACCACGTCGACCAACGCCAACCTCGCAGCCAAAGGACTCCACAGATGGATCTCCAGCTGCGCAGACAAGCTTGCACCACTACGCAACCCCGACAGACAATGCCCCAGGAAAGCCACCTGGTTCACCGCCGACCTCCAAGAATCCAGACGTGCCTGCAGACGTCTTGAGAAGAACTGGAGAAACAGCAAAACGCCAGAAGATCGCACCACCTAGAAAAACGCCATGACGGAACACCACCAACGCATCAGATCCACCAAAAAGACCTTCATCCAAAACAAGATCCTCGCAAACGCCGGCAACTCCAAGCAACTCTTCAGCGTCATCCAGGAATTCACCAAGCCCCCAGCGAAACCACAGATATCACCCCTTCCCAGGACCTACTTCCATCTAAAAATCAAGGCACTCTACGACAACTTCAACGACCAGACACCCAACTCCAAAACCACTTCCCACTCCAGCAACGCCATCCAGCCCACCATCTCCTCCTGGACCCCAGTCACCACCGATGACACCACTTCGACCATGAAAGGCATCCACTCAGGGGCCCCCATGGACCCCTGCCCCCCGCACATTTTCCACAGAGGCGCCACCACCATCGCTCCTGAACTACGACACACCATCAACACCACCTTCAAGACTGGCATCTTTCCCGATGACTGGAAACACGCAGAAGTCAGACCCCTGCTCAAGAAGCCCTCAGTAGACCCCACCGACCTCAAGAACTACCGACCCATTTCCCTCCTCCCCTTCGCGGCCAAAGTCACCGAGAAGACCGTCAATGCACAACTAACCAAATACATCGAAGAAAACTCCATCCTCGACCCCTCCCAATCCGGATTCCGCAGCAACCACAGTACCGAAACCGCTCTACTCGCCGCCACAGATGACATTCGCACCCTCCTCGACCAAGGACACACCCCGGCCGTGATCCTACTCGACCTCTCTGCAGCGTTCAACACCGTCTCCCACCGCACACTCACCGCCAGACTCCACGAAGCCGGCATACAAGGATCCGCCCTCGACTGGATCCGCTCGTTCCTCACCGGCAGAACCCAAAGAATCAGACTACCACCTTTCCTCTCCGAACCCCCGAAAATTAACTGCGGAGTGCCCCAAGGATCATCGCTCAGCCCCACGCTCTTCAACATCTACATGACCCCCCTCGCCGCCATCGTCAGACATCATGGACTCAGCATAGTATCCTACGCCGACGACACCCAGCTCATCCTCTCCCTCACCAAGGACCCAATCACCACCAGACTCAACTTCCAGGAAGGAATGAAGGTCGTCACATCCTGGATGAGCAGAAACTGCCTGAAGCTCAACTCAAAGAAGACAGAAGTCCTAGTCCTCGGACCCTCCTCCTCGGCATGGGACAACACCTGTGGCCTACCGCCCTCGGCAGCCCCCCCACACCCACGAACCACACCCAAAACCTCGGCACCATACTCGACTCCTCCCTATCCATGACCCGACAGGTCAACGCCATTGCCTCCAGCTGTTTCAACACCCTCCGAATCCTCCGAAAGACCTTCAAGTGGATCCCCCCCGAATCAAGGAAGGCCGTCACCCATGCACTCATAACCAGCAGACTGGACTACGGAAAAGCCCTCTCTGCTGGGATCAACAATTCTCTGCTCCGCAAGCTCCAGACCATACAGAACACCGCAGCCAGACTCGTCCTCGACATTCCTCGACACGAACACACCACCCAACACCTACGGAACCTCCACTGGCTCCCCGTTGAGAAGAGATTCACTTTCAAGATACTCACCCACGCCTACAAATGCCTCCACAACACTGCACCCCAATACCTCAATGAGAGAATCTCCTTCCACGTACCCAAAAGAAACCTCCGATCCGCCGACCTCACCCTCGCTGAAATCCCGCGTTATTTACAAGATAAGGGCCATTCCTGTCCTTACAGCCAGGGTTGGTGCACATTTATTTTCAAGCTGTGCACCAACACAGGCACCCTTGCACCATGGTGCAAGGGTGTGTCTGCATTGTTGGCAGGATTGTTTTTGTGTAGGAAGTGGCATTCTAAGAGGCATTTTCCTCTTTCTACATGTGCTACAGAATGCAACACACGTAGAAAGAGGTAAAAGCGAGGAGAAATGAAAACATTTCTCCTTGTTACCCCTGCTCTGGGGAGGCGTAAGATTTTGACGCATTCCCAGATTTATGCCATGCTGTAAATCTGGGAATGCGTCAAAAACCCATGGGCGTTGCGTGGTAACACCCACCGCAAATCAAATGGAATGCCTCTTTGAGTCAGAGTAAGGCAAGGCAGTGACTTGCGCTGCTTTGCCTTACTCCATATCTACGAGGCCATGCAAAGTGACGCAGTGCGGCTTTGCGTGACCTCGTAGATATGGGTCTGCACACTGTGCCTCTGGAGCATCACAAAAGTGACGCTCTGGAGGCACAATTGTGCCGCAATGGCTTGTACATATGCACCACTGTCTTCCAATTTGAGTGCTGTTTCACTAACTTTATAAAAATCCCTTAGTTTGCTGGTGGTTAATTTTTACAATTCCAACTGTGCACAGTGGAATCCTGAACATGTGATCATTTAAGATCCTTCGTGGCTCGGTTCAGACAGTCGCAGCCAGCATTAATCGCAGGTAGGGGGGCGGGGGATTGCGCGGGGAGCAGGGGGGGCTAATATAACAATAAAGAAAAAACGTACCTGTCCGCCGGCCGGGCCCTGTGTTTTCTCAGCGCCAGTCCTGCTCGGCGCCTGCTCCTGCTCCTGCTCTCCTGCCTCCAACAGGAGGCAGCCAGCCTCCCTCCCCTCCCCTAAGCCAATCACAATGCTGCAATGGCAGCGTTGTGATTGGTGGGGCCGCCGCCCAGCCAGGGGCTTACGGGGAGGCCATTTTCTCCATGTAGGCTGACTTGCAGCCTGCATGGAGAAAGGGCAGAGTGCGCACGACTGGTTTGGGCGGCCCCAGAGGGCCAACCAAACAGTCATTGCGCCCTCAGGAGTGGGCACACCACTCCTCCCCTGCTCGCAGAGCAGCCCGCCCGCAACCATACCCTTCTGTTCTGCTTTCTCGCAGTGAGAGAAGCAGAAACATAAAATGGCAGTTATTACCATTTTATGTTTCTGCTTCTCGCACTGCGAGAAAGCAGTGGGCCGACGCTCCTCCGCCCTAGTGGAGGAGCTGCCCCTGGGTTCAGAGAGAGGTATCATAAATATACCCCTTTGGTGCTGATGGGTGATTTCAATTTACACCTTTGTTCTGAATGTTGTAACTCTTCAAACAGTTCATTGCTCAATGTACTGACTCATGGGGCACACTTTAAGCACTCCGAGCAAGGGAAACTGATGAATTCTATTCTGCATGATTATAATATCTTTTTTATAATCAACTCGAGGAAGGAATACACTTCTGTTGTTGACATTCCAACCTTTCAGGCTAGAGGTTGTTCATCAGTTATTGACAGCTACTCTTCTCTGGGGCACTACCACTAAACTGACAATTCAACAGATGAGAAGAGAGGTGATGGCTCAGGATCAGGGACGCAGACTGAGTGGGTTAAAGTGATCCAGAGAGTCTTTTACAATGTTTTATTTAACATTATTTCTCAGATTTTAACGTTTGTCTGAATGAATCTACTTGCTGTTCCTAGAGGATGGCACAAGGATTGTAATAAGGAGCCTTGTCGCTGTGACTGTTTCTAAAAAAGACACTTTACACTATATAATGGTCTGCCCATTCTACAAGCAACTGCGGAAGGATTTTATTATTCCCCTTCTTTTAGGGAAATACTTCACCAAGGTAAAACCTGCATTGTTACATTTAAAACTACTCTCTGATCAACTTACTTGCTTTTATGTTGCCTGTTTTTTATCTGGAGCGATCAAACTAACGAACTCTTTGGACTCTACATGATGAATTATATATGTTACTGTTTTTTATTCAGCATTCTATGCCCTTTATAATATTTTGCTTGGTAATATGTAAAAGCAAAATGGATTTTATTACTCTTTCCCTTTCAGGCATTTAACTAATCTAGAAAATATTTGTTTTGAAATAGCCCCTGATGTGTGTGTCTGTCTTTATGACGTATGCTGCTCAGCTGGAGCAGTTTAAACAAGTAATATGTTGCATTTTAAATGAAGCTTTGTATTTTTTATTGTTGTCTTCTATGGTTTTATTGAGAAAAATTAAGAAAGAAAAAAATGATTGTTAGACCTGACATCCTTGGTATGGTATTACCCTAAACCTTTTGCCTTCACCCCTCCTGTTTTGCTGAATTTGTTTTTCCTGGCTTTAGGACTGCTGCTAACCAGTACTAAAGGGCTTGTTCTATCTCCCTAAAACATGGTACAATTGGCATCTATCTGATTGGTACATTTAATTTACCTGTAAGAACCTTGTAAATGGTACTACATGTAACCAGGCCCTGTAAATTAAATGCTACTAGTGGGCCTGCAGCGATTATTGTGCCACCTACTACTGTATCCTTTTCAAAACATGTCTCAGTCCTGCCACTGCAGTCTGTAGTGCAGTTTTTAACTGCTGTTTTCGACCTGACAAAATAAACCTTTTGCCAGCCCTAATCCTTCCTTTTTAGTGCTGTTAGAAATTGAGGTTTCTGGTTGGCAGAGAATACACCCTGTCCAAGCAGGAGCCACAATCCTAGTCAGGGTAAGTCAGATACACAACCTAAATTAACCTGTGCTCACCCTCTGGTAGCTTGCCACAGAGCAGTCAGGCTTAAGAGGCAATGTGCAAAGTATTTGTGCCACACTTAAATTACAGTAACACAATAAAAACACCACAAAAGGACTCCACACCAGTTTAGAACAATAGAGAATATTTATCTGAGTAAAACAAGACGAACACGACAAAAATCCAATCAGTAGAAGTCGAGATATGAATTTTTAAAGGTTAAATGCAAAAGCAGTTTTTAGAAATCAATAGCGCTCAAAGGCTAGGCCGGGGTAAATCCAAAGTTCAGGCTGACGGCAATGGAGGGCAGTCCGGCTACAGGACCCATGCAGGGCCCACTGAAAAATTACCTTGTAAGGAGCAAGTGTCAGTGTTGACAACTCTCTGCGTCGGTTCCAATTCATGCAGTTGGGTCGATGCGTCGGAGTCGAACCGCGCAGTAGGTGTCGAAGGAACGTTGCTGTGTCAAAGTCAAGCCTCACAGCAGCGTCTTCGGATAGGTGCTGGGTTCGTCATCGAACCTCACAGTCGGGATCTGCATCGTTGATTTTTGCAGAGAACAGCTGCAGAACCTACTTCTGAGGTCAAGGAATGTAGGGGGCATCTCAGGCAAGGGTAGTACTCACAGATGGCAGAATCCAGCAGCCCCAGCAGAGTTGCAAGAAGTCATTTGTGACCCTGAGACTTGGGTTCAAGGATGTAGAGAGCAGGTCCAGTCCCTCTCACTCCCAGGCATAAAGCAGCAGGCCAACACAGCAGAGCAGTTAGCAAAGTGGCAGTCCCTCTCACAGCACAGCAATCAGCAGGCAACAGGTCAACACAGCAATGCAGGTAGCACAGTAGTAGTCCCTCCTACAGCACAGCAGCTCTTCTTCCAGGCTGGATTGTCCTTGATTCCAGCAAAGTTCTGATTTGGTGGTGTCAGGGGTCCAGTACTTATGCACACATGTGCCTTTGAATTACGAGAGACATCAGAGAGGCTTTTGAAGATCACAAGGTCCCTGCCTTTCCTGCCCTGGCTCCAGACTCACAACAGGGGGTATGCAGTTCTTTGGGTGAGGCAGGCTATTCAGGTGTAAGTGTCAGCTCCTCCCTCCCAATCTACCTTAGGAAGGTCCATGAGCCTGGTGATGGGCCATCAGGATGCAAATGTCACACCCCTTCTCCCTTTGTGTGACTGTCTAGAGGGAATGCACAAAGCCAGCTGTCACTCAACCCAGACGTGTATTCAGAGACAAGTAGAGGCACAGAATGGTTAAAGTAAGACAATGCCAACTTTCTAAAAGTTCAAAAGAAACAATTGATGGATGGAATGCTGGACAATGCAAACATTCACCCCCAGTCACAAGGATCTGGGTTTAATCCATCATTCTTTTGCTCACAACACCACCCCAGTTTGGACCCAGCCATATGCAAATCAGTCTTGACCCTGTTCCTTGTGGGAACAGTCCAGCCCGAACTGCCAAGCCAGGTCCTCCCTGGACCGGAAGCAAGCATCTTGGGACCGGTTTCAGGGCATCGCCCTTCATCAGCCAGGCTAGCTTGAATCCAGTGGTGTAGTGAACACGGGACCCACGTCTGGGCATACCCTTCCCACTTAGGGCGACATATGCAAAAGAAAAAATTGATGGACGGAATGCTGGACAATGCAAACATTCACCCCCAGTCACAAGGATCTGGGTTAAATCCATCATTCTTTTGCTCACCACACCACCCCAGTTTGGACCCAGCCATATGCAAATCAGTCTTGACCCTGTTCCCATTGGGCGCAGGGTCAAAACTGATTTGCATATGACTGGGTTCAAACTGGAATGGCATGGGGAGCAAAAAAACAATGGATTCAGGCACAGATCTCTGTACTGGGGTGAATTTATGACGTTCTGCATTCTGTCCATCAATTGTTGTTTTTGCATTTGTCATCCCGAGTGAGACAGGTATGCCCAGACCTGGGTCCCGTGCTCTCCATGCCACTGGAGTCAAGCTATCCTGGCTGATGAGGGGTGAAACCCCGAAACCGGTCCTAGGATGCTTGTTCCCAGTCCAGGGAGGACCTGGCCTGGCAGTTCGGACTGGACTGTTCCCATTGGGCGCAGGGTCAAGACTGATTTGCATATTGCTGGGTTCAAACTGGAATGGCATGGGGAGCAAAAAAACGATGGATTTAGGCCCAGATCTCTGTACTGGGGTGAATGTATGACATTGTTCTGCATTCTGTCCATCAATTGTTGTTTTTGCATTTGTCACCCCGAGTGGGACGGGTATGCCCAGACATGGGTCCCGTGCACTCCATGCCACTGGAGTCAAGCTATCCTGGCTGATGAGGGGTGAAACCCCGAAACCGGTCCTAGGATGCTTGTTTCCAGTCCAGGGAGGACCTGGCCTGGCAGTTCGGGCTGGACTGTTCCCATTGGGCGCAGAGTCAAGACAGATTTGCATATGGCTGGGTTCAAACTGGAATGGTATGGGGAGCAAAAAAACAATGGATTTAGGCCCAGATCTCTGTACTGGGGTGAATGTATGACATTGTTCTGCATTCTGTCCATCAATTGTTGTTTTTGCAACTTTCTAAAAGTGGCATTTTCAGACTTACAATTTAAAATCCGACTTCACCATAAGTTGTGATTTTAAATTGTGAGTTCAGAGACACCAAACTCTAAATCTCTATTTTTTCCCATTTGGAAATTACACTTAAAAGATGTTTTAAGGCAGCCCCGATGTTAACTTATGGGAGAGATAGGCCTTGCAGTAGTGAAAACTTGAGTTTAGCAGTTTTTCTCTACTAGACCTTGTAAAAATCAAAAGTACATGTCCTACTTTTCAAATACACTTCACCCTGTCAATAGGGCTGCCTAGGACCTACCTAAGGGGTGGCTTATATGTAATAAAAGGGAAGGTTTGGACCTGGCAAGTAGGTTAAGTTATTAACACATATAAGCAACCGCTGCCTTGAGAATTCTCCTTGGGAACTCTGGTTTTATTTTTTTTAAAAAGGGGACTCTGTTAGGATGAGATAATCTCCCTCAGCTTTATCTACGAAGGTCAGGGTATCTAAAGATATTGGAGTAGACGCCTCACTCACTTATCGTGACATGCTTCATCATCGGCGCCTATCCACACCCGGATAAGATGATACTACTCGGGAGGACTCAACCAATGATGGAATGGAAGTTCTTAGATAAAGCAATACTGGACATGCAGGGATCCAGATGAGTGATGTTTAAAAATACCTCTAGGTATACCCAAACACTAGGTTTATTCGGAGGGTACCTGGGGTATGTATAAAAACGTGAATTGTTGGGTTTTACTGAATATGATTGTTCAGTTGTACCCTTTCTGAAGTGTCAGGTTGAAATAGCAGTTTAAACTGCACACACAGGCTCTGCAGTGGCAGGCCTGAGTCATGTTTAAAGGGCTACTGACATGGGTGGCACAATTAGTGCTGCAGGTCCACTAGTTGAATTTAATTTACAAGCCCTTGGCACATGTAGTGCACTTTACTAGGGACTTATAAGTAAATTAAATATGCCAATTGTGGATAAGCCACGTTACCATTTTTTGAGTTCAGAGTATGTGCAATTTAGCACTGCTTATCAGTGGTAATGTGCTCAGAGTCCTAAGCCAACAAAAACAAGGTCAGAAAAAAGGGGGGGGGCAAAATGTTTGGGGGTGACCCTGCAGAAAGGACCATTTCCAACAAGTACTTATGTCACCCCTAAGGTAGGCCCTAAATGCTCATAGGGCAGGGTGTATTGAATTGATAAAGTAGGACATGAGTACTTATGTTTTACATGCCCTGGCAGCACAAAACACCTACGGTCATTTTTCACTGTGGTAAGTCCGGTCTCTCCCATTGACTAGCACTGGGATACCTTATTATTTTTAATACATGCTTACTTTGGATTGGGAGCAGGTAGGGATATGCTGTTTACACTCAAATTGATTGTAATTTAATATCCTCTTTAATCATAAAGTTGGATATTAATTCACAATTCTTAAAATGCTACTTTTAGAAACTTGTCATTGTCTTGTGTGAACCATTTGTGCCTCAGCCAGTGACCTGAGTCACGTGACTGTGAATGGCTCTGATGTTGAGGTTTGTGATTTGCTTCCAGATAGTAGCACAAAGATGGCTTCGGTTGGACAGGATGGGCCATCCTGGTAGGATGACTGGGGACGAGCAGTACCCAACCCCACTTGCACTTCAAAGGGCTTTGACACCTGCCCAAATAAAGGAACGTGAAACCAGGCCTGCCCAGCCTTTTTATTAACCCCAGACAGTTTGGAGTCTCAACAGAGGAAGAACCTTCCAGAACCAGAGGTGGGGTAAGTGAGGGAGTCCACCCACACAAAGGCTCACACCAGGTATAAATATATGACCTCCAAAGCCACTCTTCAGAACATTCATGGACATGTGGAAGTTACAAAACAAGGCATTCACTGGCGCCAGAGGACAGCCCTGCTGCTTGAAGGATTACCTTGCTGTATTAAAAGGAAGACTGGACATGCTTACCTTCCTCCCAGGCTAACCAAAGTGACACCAAGAGTCAGTTGACGGACCTCCTGTGTGAGCTACAGGGACACAAGAAGGCCTCCCTACAACTGCCCAGCTGGTCTGCGGCAACCGGACCTGCATGGACCTGCAACTGAATCTGCCTGAGCCCTGCTAGCCTCTGCTTGATTGAGTCCCTGATCCCCATGAGGTGCCTCCTCAGGTCCTTGAACCTTGGCTGGCATCAGATTGTACTCCTAAAGAAAAGGTGAAAAGATTGGGCTCCACACATCCATAAACAGGCCTGTTCACTCCAAGACTCTGCCGCTCGCGACGACTACCAATGCGAAGTAACAGTGAAAGCTGCTGCTCACGCAAACAATGACTGTCTGCGATGAACGGCAACACAAGTCCTGCACTTCATGCCAGGGCAATGACAGCCCGCGATGACCACAAATTTGAAGCTACAATAACAACTGTCTGCGAAGCTTGACTGGCTCTTTACGCTACAGCGCTGATCGTCTTTGATGCTCAGCCTCCTCCTTGAGGCCTCCAAACAACGCTAACTGATCTCTTTGTGCCAGACTGAGAAGTTGCCTTTCAGCTGGACTAACCTGGTCCCTGTATCAGACCCGTGCTCCATCGTGGCCGGCCTGCGCTTGTGGCTTTTCCCCAGTCTAGAACGACCAGATGACTGCGAGTGGCGCTATATGATTTTAGGCATTATTTTCACTAAAAACTTTAAAATTGAATATCTCCAGTTCCACTGATTGGATATTTGTTGCTCTGGTATCATTTTATTTTTTTACATTTACTCTATTTTTCTAACTTGGTTTGGGACATTTCATGTGTAGTGTTTTCATTTTATTACTGTTTGTGTGCTACATAAATACTTCACACATTTCCTTGTTAAGTTTGACTGCTTTTGTGCCAAACTACCAGAAGGTTATGCAAGGTTAATTAAATGACTTTTGTGGTTCCCCCTTACAAGGTTTGTGATTGTTACCTGAGTGGGGCTTCCACCCCCCTCAACCAATAACCCAGTTTCTTGAAATGATGATGAGATTTGACAACAACAGCATTTAGCAGATCAGAGGCAGGCTCCTAAGGATACTTTTCGGCCCCTTCACTTACTGTTTTCTTTGAATTCAGCACTGTAGGTAGAGGGGTGAGTGCATAGGTTGCAATCATACATTTTCCGTCTAGAGGGAAACATTTACAGGTGGGATTATATGCTTACTTCTAGCAGAATGCTTTGGACCACTGAGCATAATTATACCTTGGGTTTTGCATTATGCAAGTTTTCAATAACATTATTCATATGTATCAGAAAGAGGGAATGAACCACACTGTCACACTGGGTGAATTGGAAATTGGCAACATTCATTTTTATCATGCATTTAATTTTCCTTTGTTCCCTCACAGTTATAGGCCTAAAGACTGTACCTATAACCACCTTCCGTCTGGAGAAAAGTGTGCTCACTGACGAAGACGGGTGAGTGCTTTCTACTCACTTATGACACACTATCCAGGAAGCCCTAAAGTATAAGGCCTCCATATATATTAATTTGGTCCTGATGAAGGCCAAAGACCCGTAGGGGCTGTTCCAGGCCGAAACATGTCAACCCGACCACCTGGTGTCATGGACCAGTGACTCATCCACTAAACACCGCTTTGTTTTTAGGCTTATCCTTATCCTACTCTTTTCCCCCCAATAAAGATTAACCTAAAGGATAGGAGATAATTTTAATCCATTCACCACTGTCAACATCCAGACAGTCTCCCTCCTGGTGGAGGTTTTGAATGGGACACTCAAGTGACAAGACCTGATGATGACGCTATCCACCGAACCACACTAAGCGGAGATTTCATACACTGCAGTCTATGAATGTGTGGTTGAGGGTCTCTGAGACAAAAAGTTCTGAGACTCTGGCACCGAGACTTATGTGGTTCATTCCCCCCTTTCTGATACATAACCAGTACCTCTTGGAAGCTGAATGAACCTCTGTTTCTTCCTCCCCTCCACTTTTTTGATCTGTACCATTCTTCATATGTATCCACCATTGACTTTTCAATCATGAATGATGTCCTAGGTCCTGTATACAGCAATAAGTTCCAGTACAATTAACATCTATTGAAAAACTTGTGGTTTTGTTAATCTTTCGCACACTAAAAATCTTCAGAAATGCACTATTGATAGACACAATGAATGCATGGGCCTAAGCATGGTTTTAATCTGTTTAGTCATTAAGATCAAATTGAAGAGGGTTTTGATTTATTCGGATTCCTTATGCCATTAAGTAATAGTGAACACCTTTGTTGGATAATATTAAAAATGGATAAATTAATTTACAAATTGCAAATTCATATTTCAGTATAAAGCAAGTCACTCGCGGGTATAATGTGAACTTACATGAGCAAACAGCTTTGTGAATTAGCCTTCTGGTGTGCACACCAAATTTATGTTGCAGATCATTGGCCCATGAAGGTAAAATGGCAACTATTACATGCAGATTCTGGAAATTATGTGTGGAAAATATCCACATATATTCTGTTTATGCCATGCCAGTGAAAATAAACGTGCACAATACTAATGGTTACAATTGTGGCTTCACCACTCGTTAGCAATGGCCCCTCCCCATACTCAAAAGTGATAATAAATAGCATATTACACTCTGTAGAGCTACATATATCCTATATGTTGTACATATATACGTGCATATATTGTATTATTGTGAATCCCATTAAAATTATGATTGTTCATGTTGCTACTCCTTCTGGGCCTAATGGGTCCTAAGCCAGGAAAACGCTGTGTGATTTGGCCGCAAAATGGGTTCCTCCAGGGTTGGCATCTGTCAATTCCTATACAAATGAAAAGAAGAAGCATATAAACAGACAGATGAGAATTGGATCTTGATTAATGAGGTGACTTGGGAGAGGAGGAAATAGGCAACAGTGGGAGACCTGTTTCTTTGAGGCAGGTACAAATACAGTCTCACAGAGTGGAATAAGAATTTCAATTGATAACAGCGACCTTTGTACATTTTTGGCCAAACTGCTAAGAGTTTCCAGCTGGTTAAAAGTCCTTTTTGACATCCGGAGGAAAAGAGATGCATTTGGAAAACATGGAGTCAGTACTTATGCTAAAATTCTGCCTTTTTAATCAAAATCCTAACAAAAAACAGGATATGTGAGGAAAATGGCTAGAATACCCTCTAGCGCCTTAATGAAGGGCCCTCATTTACTAAAGATTGCGTATGCTCTAACACAGCACAAAACAATTTAGTTTTAGCGTGGCGCATGACTGCTTTTATAATGGTGAGAAAATTGACAATGTATTTTGCATTGCATTGTGCCAGCTTAACTCTGTACAGTAACACAACACTATCTATAATATCAACACAAAGAGTCCTATTCACAAACCACATTTGGTAGTACGTTTAGTAATACTTCAATAGTACTACTAAATGATATTCAGAAAGAGTAAGCTTCTTGCTATTCACAAAATGCACTTCTACAGTTACTTTAACCAAAAAGGAACCAAAACAGTAGTAAATTACTCCAGCTCAGAGCTGAAGTATGTCCAGCATCACACATGGCCACCACTGATACTGCAAATCCCTCTCATAGAAGATAATGGAGGTAGGGACTTAAAATAAAACCTTGTATGAAATAATGTTAAATTAAATTAAGTTAATAAAATTGTTATGAATATAAACAAATATAGTTTAATGTTATACAAAAATATTTTTAAAAAGTCATATTTATATAATACATATCCTTTCTTGATAACACTTTATAATAATCCTTTCTGAATTGATAAACATAATGTAGCATTTGATTTTATTCAAATATAATTAAATCACTTTTAATTAATTCTACATATAACTTCTAATAATTGTTAATGTACAACTATTTTTTTTTAACTTTAGATGGATATTTATTTTTTAAACACACATGGTCACACAGCCACTCACATAATATATATGTTAGAAATAGTATCACTCCTTAGTAGTATAGAAAGTATACTATTTTAACGTATGTAGTACCTTAGTATATATGTTTGACACTCATAAACTTTTAGAAAACATGCACACTCACTGGATGATGCATCAGTGATGTCATTTGAGATGTCATCAGTGATGTAACTGACCATGTCATGAGTGATGTGATATGGGAGGTCATAAGCAGTGCATTGTGGGGCGTAAGTTATAGTTAGCTCAGATAACTATAGCTGCTGAATTTCACTGGTTTTGTAGGAGTTAAATATAAGCCTAACTATAACGTCTCTGTAACCTTTGGTTTTTTCCAGTGAATTTCTAAGG
Source organism: Calotriton arnoldi (assembly GCA_963921515.1). Classification (NCBI taxonomy): domain Eukaryota; kingdom Metazoa; phylum Chordata; class Amphibia; order Caudata; family Salamandridae; genus Calotriton; species Calotriton arnoldi. The sequence continues at coordinate 3,339,599 of CAWUFW010000755.1, read as the reverse complement.
TTTTTTAATGTTCTATTTCCTAACTATAACGTCCCTGTAACCTTTGGTTTTTTCACTGAATGTCTAAGGTTTTTGTATTGTATTTCCTAACTGTAACCTTTGAGAGTGGGTGTGTGAGTGCCTGTGTGGGTCTGCAAGTGGGTATGTGAGTGTCTGTGTGGGTCAGTTAGTGGGTGTGTGAGTGTCTGAGTGGGTCTGTGAGTGGGTCTATGAGTACGTGAGTGGGTCTGTGAGTGGGGGTATGAGTGGGTGTGTGAGTGCCTGTGTGAATCTGTGAATAGGTATGTGAGTACCTATGTGGGTCAGTCAGTGCCTTTAAGGCTCTGTGAGTGGTTGTGTGAGTGCCTGTGTGGGTCTTTGACTGGGTCTGTGAGTGGTGCTATGGGTCTGTGAGTGGGCATGTCAGTGGCTGTGTGTGTCTGTGAGTGGGTGGGTGTGAGTGGTGCTATGGATTTTAGACATTACTTGGGCATTTAAAAGGGGGAACCATGGACTGTGCTCTTATCAGCAAATGACAAGAAAGAACCCCCTCATCACAGTCACTGCATGAGATATTGCGCTAGAAAAAAGCAAGGATGCAAAGACCTCCATCACGGATTACAGATAACTTTTCACGGTGGAAATGCAGAGAAGACACACTTGCTTTGCCTTGGCCATACGCATGAAGTTAGGATGATTAGTACTTTACAGAAGTGGAGCTTGAACTCGGGCACCTGTTTTGTTTAGATCGGTAAGTGCTTCCCTTTGTTTCATTTCTGTAAAATGAGCATTGTGCCAGAATCAATCTTGCCCTGCATATTTATCCAAGAAGAGGCCACCGTTTTGTGCAACACCTCTACCCACGTGAAGTACTTTTTACTGGCTAAGTAGTAAGTGATACCTCTTTGGGTAAATGTATAGTGCATCTCCTACACTACAACTGCATAAAGGGCGCAGAAGAAATGTCTCCAGTGACCTTGAGTGTCTGTAACTTTACCAATGTGATTGTTCCTTGAGCGTCTTCATCAGATACCTTTACAAGGTTGAACTGCAGAGAAAACACACATGGATGATTTGTACTTTACAGAATTAAATTCTTTTTTGTTTGGTGGAGATGCGATCATATTCCTAGGCATCAAGACCCCCATCTCCAAAATCAGAGGGAAACACACTCGGGGGCCTTTTAATAAGCTGGAAGACATTGCATACCGCTAATGTCTATGGGGCGGAGCCAAACCGGTGGGGTTTCTAGGCAAGTTTACATATTTCTAGGTTTTAAAAGTTTGGAACACGATCTGTACTCTCAGCAGCAGATGACAAGAAAGAGCCCCCTCATCACAGACACTATGTGAGATATTGCGCTTGAGAAAAGCAAGGATGCAAACACCTTCATCACAGATAACTTTTAATGGTGAAAATGCAGAGAAAACACATTTGCTTTGCCTTGGCCATGCACCCGAAGTTAGAATGATTCGTACTTTACAGAAGTGGAGCTTCAAAAACGGCACAAATAAGGGGGTGGTGCTGCGTGCCCACCCTCCCCAGGTCGATTTTAGCCCCAGGGACCCCATTTCCTGTGGCCCGGCCTTTTAATTTTTGTATTATTAATACAGGAGGGGGCCGCGCGATCCTTCTCCCCCACCACTTTCGGGCCCGAACCCAATCCCCGGCCATTAACCAATGGGTGAGGGGAGCAGCATGTACCCCCCCCCTCTAGCCGATTTCGGCCCCAAAGACCCTATTCCCCGGGGCCTGGCCATTTATCCTGGGTGCCCCCAGGGCACCCAGTGTGCTATGGGACCGTGGTGGGAGCCTCAAGTCCCCCAATGTTCCTGCCGGTTCGTGGCCAGCATTGCTTTCACACATAGGGAGCTGCTAAACATGCAGCCCCCTGTGTGCAAAAGGCTTCCTTTTGTCTGTTTCCCTGCTCGCTTGACAGCAGAAAACAGATGAAAGCTCCGCTTCTAACAAGCCACAGCAAACAGCCATGTCCTGGGGGTGGGCACCCCGGGACATAACAGGAGCTGGCCCTGGGGGGGTGGCGGTCCCCAGGGCCATATAGTGTGTGCCTGAAGCGTGGTCCAATGATGGGCAGGGAATGTTCTTGAAGAAGTTGATGAATTCCCATTTGAATTTATGGCGTAGCTGCATCTCTCATTTATAAGCATGTGAGAAACACTAGGACTTCATCTTGCACACAAGAACTCTGGGAGGCCTTCTATCTTATTAGACTGGTTTGAGTTTGTTTCAGAGCATAAGGCTTAGAATTCAAGAGTTATTGTGGTTACAAGTTTTGTTGTCACCCTAGTCCTAACCAGAGTAACTCTGCTCTTGGTACCTAGAAATAATTGCTATTGATTTCTTGATTGCGAGCAATCAGAAAAGTTTTTGTACCGTGAATAAGTTAAAGGCAAATGAAGTTTGTGAATACCCCGGGTGACTGCCGTGCGGTGGCACCTTTATTTTCCAAGCATACCTTTGACACTGTGAACTTGGTTAGTGCCAGTATGAGATGCAACTGGTCCAGTCAGAAAGGTACCTGGTAATCATTAATTTCACCAGCATCTAGATGCCCTGGTGCTCCAGACAGCAATTAATTTGACTTGATTTTTCTAGTTTCCATTTCCTAACTAGTGGTGTCACTGTTAGTAGTTTTTGGAATCACCAATATGATTTATGGGGAGTGAGTTTATGTTGCATATATGAGTGCTGTATTGTGGGATGGGACCCATTAAGTTAACTCCTCCAAAGTCGTGGCATGAAAAAAAGGCCTACAATCCGTTGTCTGGCACTTGCACTTACTTGACTAAAGTGAGCGAATCAAAATCAATATTAAAATCAAAGAGAGACAAGTCTACTTAATCCATCTTCACTGGATAACCTCAAGATTCTAATGCTGAACGGCCTATATTACCTTACCTCATAAGAGCAATTTAAACTATGGGCTCAAGTTGTGGCCCTAGAAGGTTGTAGGACCATCTGGTTTTCCTTTCATGGGGATGATTTCCACTGCTCTACATTTCCTACATTATGAATAATGACCTATTCACTTAATACATTTTAGCAGATACTTGATTCTCAACTTTATTCTTTGTGAATATTGTGTCATACTATATCTGAGTTCCGGATCCTTAATAACTCCTTGAGTAAGCCTTGACTGCTGCCCCAAGCTACTTCTCTTCTGATTTTTTTTGTATTTTCTCAATCCTTGTAGTGAAAAGGGAGTTGCTAAACATCAGGATTCATTCAAATAAGAGGGCCACCATTTGTTACAGCTTGTGCTTGGGAGGTGGGTTCGATGTTAGACTGCCTGTCCCATTTTAGGGTGTAACCAAGTCTAATTTGATGTCCTTGGTCTATTTCTGCAAAGAAACAGATGAACTAAAAATCAGTGAACTGGTCTTACAGCTAGACAGGTTACCGGTCGCTGAGATTAACTAAATTAGTCCCCCCCACCATTTTATGTGATGTTTAAGTTAAGTGAGACAACATGTTGATATTCTGCAGCTCCAACCACAGGAGAGTGACCTTTTTCTCATCCTAAATCAGTGTCAGTGTTTCTCATACCCCTTGAAACAACCAAAGAGTAATCTGATTTAATTTGCTTGAATTATTTGAGGATGTGGGTTTCCATTCAGACAAATTGCCAGGAAGTGGGACTGGAGTATTTGATTATAGCTTGGTACTGGAAGAGCCCATCTGAGTGATACTTCAAAACAACGCACACTGGATGTCTTTCAAGGAAGATAACACTGGCTGTCATAGCAGAGTATGTGCCCTGTGTAGGCCGTGGCTACGCTGCAAAGAATACAACAGCGTTCCAACAAAGAACTCAGGGGCATATTATCAAGAACGGCGTTAAAATTATCGCCGCTTTAGCGGCAGGAAACTGCCGCTAAAGCGGCGATAATGGGCTTGATAATATGCCCTTGAGAATTCCAATAGAAGTCCATGTTCTGGTGTGAACCTGGGCTTCTATTGGAATTCTCAAGGGCATATTATCAAGACCATTATCGCCGCTTTAGCGGCAGTTTCCTGCCGCTAAAGCGGCGATAATTTTAACGCCGTTCTTGATAATATGCCCCTCTATTCCCAGCTGGCCATGATCTCTCAATTAGTCTAGAGAGATAGTAGCCTTCATGGATTTCTGGGCATAATTTTCCTCGCAGTCAGTACCTTGCTAAACAGGTCTCAGATTTCCTTGCTATCGGCCATTGCTTTCCTACGGGTTTGTATGAAAGGACATTGGGAATACAGCGAAGAATTCAGAAATTTATTTTGCTGATGGAAACAAATGTTGTACTATTTTCTGAATATTTCGTATAAACAAACTGATGAAACACGTGTCGGCTACTGAAGGCCAATGAAGCTGTTAAAGTGACTATGCAGTGTAAATATGAACAAGCATGTGAATTGTGAAGAAGAAAAGAAAATAAAGAAACAAGGAACAAGAAAACTCTTTCAGACACATTTATTGTATATTGTCACGTTGGATGCCCGGGACATTGTATCTATTGAAAGACTGGGGTTCTCCCTCAGACAAGTTAAGAGTGTCGGTGGCTGCTCTTCCCCTTGGAGCACCATTGATATTTGAGAATATTTGGGAATACTCTAGGTTTGCGCTGGTACCAAACCTTGCCACAGCATACAATGGGGCAGATTTACAAGCCCCTTATGCCACTTTTGCGCCGCCGTTGCGTCACTTTTGTGACGCAGCGGCGGCGCAAATCATGCGCCATGCTGCGGGGGATTTACAACGTGACGCATCTAGGGAGATGCGTCACGTTGTAAAGCCCTGCGCCACATGAAACCTGCGTCAGGCGTTCCTGCGCAAGGAAGCCCCGTAAAAGTGACGCAGTGAAATCTACAAGATTTCACGGAGTCACTTTTACGTCCCTGCTGCGTCAAATCCTTACGCCTGCTTCAAGCAGGCGTAAGGAGTGACGCAGCATGTTAGGTATAGGGCACCCCTGAGCAGTACTGGAGTTACGTCGCACTTGCGACACGACTCCGGTACTGCGCCACCCTTCCGCCGACAGATGCGTCACGCATCTGTTTATCCTTGCGCCATGATGCGCCGCATTGTAAATGCGGCGCATCTGTGGTGGCGCAAGGGTAAACTTGCGTCACGCATCTTCCCTGGCGCATCCCTGCTGATTTGCAGGGATGCGCCAGGGAACGTAAATCTGCCCCATTATATGTTTGAAATGTGTGTAATCACTGGTTAGATGCCTATGGCCAGCTTTCCACCCACCAAGGCCAATTCTCGGACTATTGACTCTTCTCCAAAAGCTTTACCATCATATTATTGGCGTGCATGGTAAATGGCTTTAGTTGTTACCTTAACATGTCTTGAATTGATTTCCATATCAATGTATTTAGCTCAGTGGCTACGGCCAGTGGTTTGTAGCACTTTATAAAAACCCTAAATAATAAAAATACTATTCCACTCAAAAAAGCATCTTAAATCATTAACCAAGGGGGTTAAGATAAACAGACAAGATTTGGAATTCTAATTTATTCTTCGCTCTTAGGAGAGCAGATAGTGAGCCTTGTGAGTTGAAAAAAGCTGTTGTAAACGTTTTTTACCACTTAGCTTTGCACACTTGTAGGATGAGGGCAGAGTCCCCAGCAGGCACTGTCTTTGGTCTCTCCATTATGTCCTCTACTCTTTCCTGATGAGTTGATGGACAATGCTTTAGGTTCTTTGCTGGGTAGTTGTGCTGCTGATCCTCCAGGCTCCTGGGCAGACTCTTTCTTCAAGTTGCCACTTCACACAGTGGCTGTGTTATCCTCTCGGTCAGGGCAGCTCATCTCCTCAATGGGCAACTCATCTCTTCCTATTCTAAGCAGTAGCAGCCACTACAGCTTATTCTTGTCTTGAGGAATGCAACAATCGGGCATGAGCGGCATGTCTGGTATGTCGTTTCTGTGAGATGATGCTGTAGAGCTTCCTTCGAAACTGAAATCAAGTACAAGCCTATGGCTCCAGAAAGTCAGTAGTTAGCTAAAACCGAGGCACAACAGAAAGCCAAAGCTCAATTAAAAGGTGTGCTAGGAGTGCCTACAATTTTCTTTCGCAGACTGGCACTGATGAGGCACTTACTGCAAAACCAAGCTTGTCTCCATAAATTCTTATTCCCTGATATAATTTTCTAGGAGCGCACAAGAAGAAATCCTTTAACATATACTTTTTTACCATTCTCTCTTGTGTCTCACTTGAGGTTCTGCTAGGATTAGGAGGAACCAAAATACCTCATCACTGTTGGTAAATCTATGCTTACAGCCCATGTTTCTCAGGGCCCAGGGGATGAGGGCCCATCTGTCGTCAGGCTGGTTCTCAAGTCAAGTGCCTGGCACAGTGTGATGCTTCCAGTCTGTTTCCTGATTAAATGGGCAAGTGCTCCATGGCACCTTGGAGACAACTCCAATGTCTGCCTTTCTTTTATCCAGTGCACAAGCCCTCAAACACTCATGGATACCTCTTGGATGATGCTGTTATCTGCAAAGCAGAGGTCAGATGAAAAGACCATCTGCCTTAGTTGAAATAATTGTCCTTGGGCTTGCATTGGGCACCACTGCAAGCCCTGTAAAAGGACCCATCCGGGGGGGCGTGGCCAAGATGGTGACAAGGTAGGACGCAGGATCATGCCCCTCCGGCCCGCCACACTAAAGCGTTGTAATATCGCCTATTCCCGGTGCCTTCTGACCTCCTACCGGGACCGGATGACTCCGGCGGGTTGAGCAGCACCTGCGGGCCGAGTTTCCTGCCCAGAGCGTATGGGTCACCGGCTTCCACTCTGACGCGGAGCAGAGGCCTAGCAGAGGAGTGAGCGAGCAGAGCGGCGGCCAGGTGCCGAGTGCTGGGCGGCGTGGCTTGGTTGCGGAGAACTGCTGCACGGAGACCGGCGGACGAGTAGCGCGGAGGGAGCGGAGGTTCCTGGAGAGCTGACCGGCAGTGAGCGGCGGTGAGAAAGGAGCGGTAACCTCCGCTGGCGCAGAGACTGGGAGGCAAGCGCCATCGGACCCGCCATTTTGTGCACCCCGCCACCACGGAGCTCCTGCGGAGCGCGCGGGCCCGGCTGAGACGCAAGCCTGGCTGCTGCTGTCGGAGGGCTGACGGACGAGCAGTGCGGAGAGAGCGGAGGTCCCCGGTAAGCTGACCGGCAGGGAGCGGTGAGTTGCGCAACACCTGCGGGCCGAGTTTCCCGCCCGGAGCATAAGTGTCCCTGGCTTCCACTCCGACGCGGAGCAGAGGCCTAGCAGAGGAGCGAGCGAGCAGAGCGGAGGCCGGGTGCCGGGTGCTGGGCGGAGTGGCTTGGTTGCAAAGATCTGCTGTCTGGAGGCCGGCGGACGAGGAGCGCAGAGGGAGCGGAGGGTCCTGGTGAGCTGACCGGCAGTGAGCGGCGGTGAGACAGGAGCGGTATCCGCCGCTGGCGCAGTGACTGGAAGGCAAGCGCTGGCAGACCCGCCATTTTGTGTGCCCTGCCATCACGGTGCCCCTGCGGATCACGCGGGCCCAGCTGAGACATGCGCCTGCCGGCTGGTGAGTCATCCTGTTGTCTATCCTGTTTTTTCTTGTTCTAGCTATTGATCAGGAGCGGCTAGGTATTGATCAGGAGCGGCTTTCACCATTACGCTGTAACCACAGTGAGGGTTTACAGGATACCGCCCTGATCTACATGGAGGTTATTATACTTCTTTGTTTCACGTGCACTTTAATTTTAATTCTGGTCCTGACGAAGCGCCAACGACCCTTATGGCGATAGAGGCGCGAAACATGTTGACCTATGACCGACGACACCTGGGCATAGTGTCCTCCAGGGATCGATTTTATTTAGCAGTTAGACTCTGCAAAGGGTACATCTGTTCTACATCGGCTGCATGATGACCCTTTATTAATCTTCCACACAATTGCACGCACTGTCTTCAACCTCCACAGAGGACCCACTCCCCACACACCCGCATGCATCATCCGACAGTCCTAAAAAGATCTCCGATAAAGTGACCCTTCGGGGGCCCGTAGGAAATTGCAGCAGCGGCCCTACGAGGAGCACTGCCTGATGATGAAGCATGACACCCTATGGGGTGTGTGAGGGCATCAGAGGACAAAGAGTGGTCTTCCATTACCTGAGTGGGTCCTTCACCTAGGATTTCCTTTCACTCTTTTCCCCTCTTTAGTCTTTTTGGGCACGGGTGACTTTTTGCGCCTGGCCATAGGAACAGTGTCCTTTTTTGGGTTTACATGTTGTTATAGGGAGCATGGACACTGGACCTTAATTAGCTCTCTGGTCCCCCTTCTCTTTTTTGTGATACAGATATAGGACGGCGGCTCAGCCTTGGGACCCGTACTTTCCTTTCTTTTCCTGTAGGTACACGAGCCCTCACTACACTGTTAGTGGTGGAGGGTCGTTGACGCATGGCGTTATGAATTTTTAACTTTTTACATTGCCGGCATTGACTGTTATATAATGGGGACACTGATATTTAGGTGAAGGGGAGCAGTTCTCCTGTTATACGCAAGCGCACTCTCGATCTTTATTTGCACATGCGCAACCTGTTTCTTTTTCAGCCGGCTTCCCCGGAAAAGGTAACTGCCCAGAGGCCTGGCCCCTTTACTATTTGAGCCGCGTTTACTGCCATTTCCAGTTGATAACTGGCAGTCGCATGGATGGGGTAGGCTGACAGGGGTCAGTACCTGGGAAGAACCGTGAGTTGATTACGAGGTTTAGTTATTGTAAAACAGAGCTTGAATTGTTATCTACCCATTGTGCTGGGGATATGTAATTGACAGCATGTCTGTCTATATTATTGTCGTTTCAGCCCGGTAATTTGCGGGCAGTCCATGCCTCTAGTCTGTGGAGCGATCTTCTTGGTATTGTTTGGTAAGGACTCAACGCTCCCTCTATGTGGCATATATTTCAGGGCTGAACCTGTTTGGGTATAGGTTATTTTGCCTGCATTTAACCCTTAATCTCACAGTATTATGTATTGCTATATACTTTATTAATTGTCTTTAGGCAGCATTTTTATGTTATTTAGGGTTGCAACTCCACCAAGCACCACCATTGTACCGATGTTACTCGTGTACCTATGTCTCTTTTTTATGTGGTTGTTGTGCACACAGCTGTAGCACACGAATGATGCATCAAGTTTTACTGATGCACATGCCTGTTGTCTATCCTGTTTTTCTTGTTCTAGGTATTGATCAGGAGCGGCTTTCACCATTACGCTGTAACCACAGTGAGGGTTTACAGGTTACCGCCCTGATCTACATGGAGGTTATTATACTTCTTTGTTTCACGTGCACTTTAATTTTAATTCTGGTCCTGACGAAGCGCCAACGACCCTTATGGCGCTAGAGGCGCGAAACATGTTGACCTATGACCGACGACACCTGGGCATAGTGTGCCTCCAGGGGTCGATTTTATTTAGCAGTTAGACTCTGCAAAGGGTACATCTGTTCTACATCGGCTGCATGATGACCCTTTATTAATCTTCCACACAATTGCACGCACTGTCTTCAACCTCCACAGAGGACCCACTCCCCACACACCGCATGCATCATCCGGCAGTCCTAAAAAGATCTCCGATAAAGTGACCCTTCGGGGGCCCGTAGGGAATTGCAGCGCCGGCCCTATGAGGAGCACTGCCCGATGATGAAGCATGACACCCTATGGAGTGTGTGAGGGCATCAGAGGACAAAGAGTGGTCTTCCATTACCTGAGTGGGTCCTTCACCTAGGATTTCCTTTCACTCTTTTCCCCTCTTTAGACTTTTTGGGCAAGGGTGACTTTTTGCGCCTGGCCATAGGAACAGTGTCTTTTTTGGGGTTTACATGTTGTTATAGGGAGCATGGACACTGGACCTTAATTAGCTCTCTGGTCCCCCTTCTCTTTTTTGTGATACAGAGTCAAGACAGCGGCATGAGAGGGGGTCTATCTCCGGGGCTGGGAATGAGGATGTCCCCGGCGCTTGCATATCCTGAAACCCTGCTGCAGCCCTGCCAGCGTGCGGTCGGAAGACGAGTGCGCTGGCCTACCTGGAGAAGGGAGAGGTGGCGGGCCCTACGGGTTCCGCGGCCCCTCTGGACCGGTGATCGAGGCGGGCGCAGGAGGAGACCCTGGTGTTTGAGGGGGACACCCCCAGGGGCTGGCGACGGAGAGGGCAGAGGCTGGACGCACTAGCCCGGGCGGGGGCCTCATCGGCCACCAGACGGTCCCTGGTGGGGTTCCCTGGATCGCCCGAGACTGGAACTAGGCATTATGCGGCGCCACGTGTGTAAAGACATGGAGAGACACCAGCGACGGCGCACGGAGACAGAGCAGGCTTCTCATCGATCTGGGACTAAGTCATAGCATGCCAGGGGGTTCACTCGGGTGTGCTCGCATCTGAGTCTGCAGCCTTGCTTCAAATAGAGAGAACGGACAGCCAGTTCCCATGCTACTGGCCTGATCGACGCAACTTTCCTGGCATTGGGGCCCACCCGGAAGGCAGTTGCTCGCCCCTTAAGAAGATCTGTGCTGCAGGCGGGAGCCGGTGCAGGGCCTTGCCCCACGGAGATGCGTGCAGAACGCTTGGAGCTACCGCTGCGGGCCAGGAATAAGTAGGGCACCAGGTGCTGGACTCGTGCGACATGGCGGCAGCACGCAATAAGAGAGATAAGACACTGAAGGAGCTGCTCATGAAGCAGCCGGGGTCGACCACCTCGGCTGGCGAAAAACACTCCGGAGCCGAGCAACGATACCCCGGCCACCAAGGCCTTTATGTTGGAACTCTTTGCTGCCATCAAGGAGGACATACAGGAACTTAAGGGCCAACTCTCCGCCGACCTCAGGGAGGTCCGAAGGGATGTGGATGAAATAGGAGAACGTGTGGCCACACTTGAGGAGCACGATGTTAGACGGGAAGAGGAACTCCACCAACTGCAGCAAGATATGCTGCGCCTCCAGGAACAGCATCTCGATCTCCAGGCGCATGCCGAAGATTTAGAGAACCGCTCCCGGCGGAACAACGTGCGGATCAGAGGCGTACCATGGCGAGAAGAAGGGGACGATCTCAGGGCCTATGTCGGGGCGCTATTCCAGCAGGTCTTGGGGGCAGAGGGTACGACGGACATCCAAATGGACCGAGTTCACAGAGTGGGCCTCCCCGTGGAAACAAAGCTCCGCCGCCGGACATCCTTGTGTGCGTCCACGACTTTCAATTGAAGGAACGAATCATACGGAAGGCGAGAGAGGCCCAGCCAATACAGTTCCGGGGACAGACACCGGCCATCTTCCAGGACTTAGCGGCTTCCACTCTACTCAAGCGACGTGACTTCAAGGTGGTAACCTCGCATCTGCGTGAACAAGGCATCCCTTACTCGTGGGGCCATTCTTTCCGCATTATTTTCAAACTCCAAGGGAAGTTGCACCAGATCCGCTCTCTAGCTGAGGCTATGGAGGTCCTCGGCCTGAATAATGCACAAACGGCGGAACAAGCAGAGAGGCCTAGAGATCAGAGCGCCCGCCGCACAGCAAGATGGCAACGAATTGGAAAGGCAGCATCCGTCCTGAAGCCTGATCAGGCCACAATGGATAAAGAGAGGGAAGCAGTGATCTCAACACTCTCGCAACCGTCGGACCGTCCGGCCACCCCTTGAGGTATCCAACAGTCTGCACGGGGATGGGCACTTGGGTGGGTGCTGGGGGGGCAGGGATGGTTGTCCTAAGAAGATTGCTGACAACCTTTCCGCGGGCGGGTGGGTACGACCTAGGCCTGCTATGGGCTGGGCGGCTGCTCGAGCCATGACCCCCTGGGTCCTCTATTCCTTGAAGAACTTTGGTCATGTTTTGCCTTTTGTACTTGTTCTGATATCGGTTTTTCCTTTGGGATTTGGATTTGCTGGGGGTTAGTGTTGGGGATCTCCGCACCAGTTAACACTTAGGGCTTGCCTCTTTAGAATAGTAGGGGAGAACTTAAATAGGCGCAGGCCTTGTAGGCGAAACATAGACGCACCAGATAGATATTTCACCACACTCATCGGATGGGGAAGGACCTTAGGGTAGTCAGCCTTAATGTCCGGGGCCTAAACAACCCGGTGAAAAGAGCAGCAGTACTGTCCTAATTGAAAATGCCGGGGGCGACATATGTCTCCTTCAAGAGACGCATCTCCTTTCCAAAGACACCATATGTATGCGCACTAGGCGCTTCCCACAACAATTTTGGTCAGCAGGCCCGTCTAAAAAGAATGGCGTAGCAATCCTGGTTGGGGCGCATTTCCCGGGTAAGGTCATAGCGACTGTCGCAGAGATAAAGGGGCGTTTGCTAGCGATTAGAGTGCAATGGGGCGGGACACACCTAACTGTAGCGTCACTTTATGCTCCAAATACACAACAGGAACCCTTCATCCTCTTAGCCCTCACAGAGGTTCTCACGTCTCCGGATGCGGCGATTCTGGTGGGAGGGGACCTTAATCTAGTAATGAACACAGAGTTGGACAGGTCTGGTCAACGAACACATCAAACAGGAGCATTCTCCCCAAGGGGACAGGAGTGGTTGGGGGACAATGGGCTACACGATGTTTGGTGCACGCAGCACCCCGCGGAACGGGATTACACTTACTATTCAGCGTCCCACAAAACCTATGCGCGGCTAGATCACTTTCTGGCCTCTACATCCTTACTACACCACCTGCACATGGCCACAATAGAGCCCTGCTCTCTCTCGGATCACGCCCTTATCACTGTTCACATCCCTGCGCATCGATCACGGGCGTTTCCCCCCAGGTGGCGCCTACGAGAGAATCTCTTACACTATGAGGATACGGTGCAACGCATCAAGCAGACAATAGAGGACTACTTATTGCTTAATGATGTGGGTTCCACGCCATTATCAGCCGTATGGGAGGCCCTGAAATTAGTCACTAGGGGGAATTCATTGCCATTTCTGCAGCATATAACAAACTCCAGAAAGAGAAGCGCAGCGAACTTGAGAAAGAGGTGGGGGAACTTGAATCGATTCACAAACGCACTGGGGCCCGAGGGTGTGGAGGGAACTGGAGGACCGCAGGTGCCTGCTGAAACACCTAGACCTTGACAGGGCAGAATATGCCCTTCTTCGCCTCCGCCACAAATTCTACCTTAGCAGCGATAAATGTGGTAAACTTTTGGCCCATAGATTGGGAACCAAGACGCAAGCGACTCTGATTCAGTCGATCAGGGACCACACTGGGGAGGAACAGAGCGCGGATGAACATATAGTGGATGCCTTTCGCACGTTCTATAGCACTCTATACACTGGGCAGGACCCGCCGGCGCAGGACCCATGTCCTTACCTGAATATTTGTGAGATCTCACCTCTCCCCAAGACCACGGCGGAGGCGCTCGACTCCGCGATTCGTATAGAGGAGGTGATCACGGCTATCTCTAGATTGAAATTGGCCAAATCGCCGGGTCCCGATGGGTTCTCGACCTCATTCTACAAGACTTTTTGCAGGGAGCTGGCTCCCTTTTTAACCAAATTGTTTAACTCCTTTTTAGAGGCGGGAGAGGTAACACCCTCCATGTCTGAGACGGTGATCTCCGTCATCCTAAAACCCGGAAAAGATCCCCGGGAGTGTGGATCCTACAGACCTATCTCCCTCCTTAATTTTGATGCGAAAATCTTCGCAGGTATTTTAGCGGCACGATTAAATCCACTCCTGGCAGATCTAATTGACCCTGACCAATCGTGTTTTATTCCCACGCGACAAGGGGAGAACAACACTAAACGACTTTTCCACCTTGTCGATAGCATAGAGCAATCGGGCAGGCAGGCAGGCCTTCTTATTGTCTATAGACGCCGAGAAGGCATTTGATAGGGTGGGATGGACTTATCTGTTTGAGGCCCTGCGTTGCTACGGGTTCGGGGAGAACTTTATTAAATGGATCCGATGCATCTAATGTGCACCCACGGCATTCGTAAGGGTCAACGGCAGCAGGTCGGCGTCCTTTCCAATCTCTCGGGGACCCGTCAGGGGTGCCCCCTATCCCCGCTTTTATTCGCGCTCTATATGGAGCCTTTGGCTCAACGTATAAGAGCGGACAGGCGCATAGCAGGTTTGAAATTTGGAGCAGATGTTCATAAAATAAGTCTCTATGCTGACGATGTGATCCTCTCCCTTACGCAGCCACATTCAACCCTGCCCGCCCTGCTTGATGAACTCACCGCTTTTGGAGACGTGTCAGGGTTTAAGGTTAATCTGAGTAAATCCAATATCTTGAATCTGTCGATCCCCTCAGAAATGGCGGTTGCCTTACAGCAGCAATTCCCATTCCAGTGGACCCAGAGTGACATATTGTACTTGGGTATTAGCCTTGCCCCGACCATTGCCCAGACGGTTACGCTCAATTACATGATTTTACTGGAACAGACGACCAAGGCGCTGGACGCCTGGTCGCGGTTGCGCCTCGCGTGGTTCGGGAGGATGGCGGTGGTGAAAATGACAATTCTCCCGCGCATTCTTTATATTTTTCAAATGCTTTCCATGTCTCCCCCACCTTGAGCGATAAAGCAATTGCAGGCTCTCATCAATAAGTTTGTATGGGGGGGGAAAAAGCAGCGTCTCTCAATCAATCAGATGGCATGTCCGAAGACTCAGGGCGCAGTGGGTCTACCTTTGATCAGTGGCTACTATCAGGCAGCCTGCCTCCGATACCTGGTGGAGTGGAACAGACCGCTATCCAGCAAGCACTGGAACTTCATGTACCAGTCCGTCGCTGGCGTCAACATTTGGAGGGAATTGTGGTTACCTCGTAAACACAGGGCTTGGGGTCTCTACTCCTCCCCTGTTACCTCTCCGACATTTAAGGTTTGGGACATGGTGGCTATTAAGAAAGGGTGGACCTCCTTTCCTTCGCCTATGACCCCCATTGTGGATAACCCGGATTTTCCTCCGGGACAGGCGTCAGCGGTGTTTCAGCGTTGGCGGGAGGAGGGTTGTAAAAGAGTGGGGACCCTCTTTGATACAGAAGGGCTGGCTCCGTTTGAACAGCTCAAACGAGATTATGGCCTCCTAGTGACTGATGAGTATCCCTTTCGTCAACTATATCACTGGATCCCGGCGCCTCCCAATTACGCCCAAATGTCCAGGCCCCTTACCACGTTTGAAAAATGGTTACTCCGCAAACACGACGATCGCCGTCTGTAGGAGAGTAGGATCTGGCTCTTATGTTGCCCCACTTTTTTTCTGATGTTTACACTGGTTTCTGGCTATAGTCAGGCTGGGACCCTGCCAATCAGGGCCCCAGCCTCTCTGTTCTCTCTAAACGACTTGGAGTGCACTCTAGGTGCACTAGTGATTGGATCCTGTGGTACCTTATGAGTCCCTAGTATAGGGTACCTTAGGTGCCAAGGGCATAGGTACTTCACAGGCCTACCAGGGGCTGAAGCATGTATTTGCCACCCCTGGGAAGCAGACTAAATCTGAAACCACAGGTCTGCTACTGCAGCCTTGGTAAGGTGGTGCATGCACCCCTTACTGTGATATAGGCTACCTATATCACTACATAGATACACACATATAAACCTATAAGTCACTCCTATGGCAGGCCTTATCAATCCTGAAGGCAGAGTGCTTGGTTCCTATGTGAGAGGGTGCCCCTGCATGAGCAGAGCCCCTCTGCAGCATTCGGAGACCCTTCTCTGATGCTGTTTGTAGTGCAGCCTGACCATATACTCTTAAGCGCATTATAACCCCGCGTTAAATGCTAACTTTGGGATGGCTGCACGGAAACATGTCGTGTTTGGTGTCAAACATCTTGGAATACTACCCCCCGCCAGTTTTGGCAGCGGGGGTAGCATTCCACCCTTCTAGAGGGATAGACATGTACCTACTGTGGAAACGCGATTGAATCCTGAAGAGCCCTGGCATCACAAAATGGATGCCACCAGTCACAGACACTGGGCTGCCCTCCTGCTGATGACCGAAACTCGCAGTGGAGGAAGCCCAACAATAGGTATCCTGTCCCAGGGAGGTGTGACCACCACCCAGACAGGGTTTAGTGTATTGGGGCTGGGTGGGTGCACTCCTAGAGTGCTTTGAAGTCCTGCACTGGGGGAGAAGAAGGCTCCTCTGTGCATACACCAGTTCAAACCGGCTCAGGGGCTACCTGCCCCTGCTCTGGCGTGAAACTGGACAAAGGGAAGTGGGTGTAGCCACCCACTCCCCTGACCCTCCCATAGGTGGGGTCTTAGAGCTAGTCCCTCCCTTCCTTTTTAGTATAAGGTAGGGAACCCTTGAACTTGCAAACTAGATACCCCTGGATGACGCTCTGAAGAAGAATCCTGGACCTTCGATGTTCCACTACCTCTGGAAGACTGAAGAATCTCCCTTGGAGTCAAGGAGTGACTCCCCTGCTTGGCAGGCACCAAAAACTGAAACGATAGTCGCAAACTACGCTGCTCCCGTCGGAGCCCGAGGTTCCTGCAGCCCAAGATAAGGATTTCCTGACTTCTCCAAGGCCATCGTGAGCCTCCAGCAAAGCTGAGGCAAGTGGACCCCACGAGTGATGAGGAACCGCAGTCCCTGGGTACCGTGCACTATTGTCAAGTGCAACCCCTTCACGACATTCTACGAACCTGTGCTTTGGACCACGTGTGGTCCCAGCCTCTAGCAGAAATCCCTCTGAAGATCAGAGGCCTACCCCATCCCGAGTGACCGTGGGCCCCTGCTGAAGGAATCCTCCTGAGGCATCTTTGCGATCCCTTTCCAGCCAGCTTGTGGGTCCCTTGAAGACTTTTCTACAGAACCAAAGTGCTCCTCTGGTTGCTCCAGGCCTGCCCTGACTTACCCTCGCTGGGTGAGTTCCCCAGACCTTGCTGGTCTGCACCATTGACTTTTTGTTCTTTTGACGAGACTTGCTGCTACCAAGGCTTGTTGGCTCCAATTGGGTCGCCGACACCGCAGTCAGCTGCAGACTTTGTGGGACACACTGAATCCAGCTCCTGGTTGTCCTCGACACCTCCTGGACCTCATGGCCGAAGAGTCAAGACACCCGTGAACTACCTGAATCTGTCGACGACGGTGGGCATTCATCTTCCTTGCCCCGGGTCACTGCCCAGTGACTTTGAACACTGTCCCCTCTGCTTTCAGGTCTCCCTTCTTCTGAATCCAGGCTTGGATTCCACCGGGCACTTCTTCTGGCCTCACAAGCAGCAAGTCTTCATTGGCTCCCATTGAAAACGATGCCGCGACCCGACACCAAAGGACACCTATGCACCCGGCTTCCCTGGGTGAGGTATGGTGCTCCTGTGGGTGTTGGCCCTAGAACTACTTACCCTGTAAGTGACTTTCTTGTAGCTACTCCCAAAGTGCCCTTAAACTCTTAATTTCCAACCGCGACTTGCCCCATTGAAGTCTACGGCGATCCGCGCCTGTGTTCACGCACTGCACGCGTCCCCGTGGGTCCTTTACTTACCTGCCTTGGGTGGTTTCGTGAGGCCCCAGCACTTCTGAAGGCCCTGGGCCTTGTCTCTTTGCAAGTCGTTGTTCTTAAGTCTCTTTTTAGTATATGGTCTGGTACGCCCCTAGGGCCCCAGCCATATTTGTGCTTAATTTATTGTGAAACGTTGATTTATGCATATGTTCCTGTCTTCTAATCTCACAAGAGATTAGTAGAGAGTTGTTTAGTAATAAATACATATATATTTGATATATATACCTGTGTGGTGTCTTTTCATTTGGTGATTCAAGAGATTGTGTGGTAAAACAAACTGCTTTACATTCCTCCAAGACTTAGCCTGAAGGCTGCTCTCCACAGCTACCACTAGGATAGCTTTCTATAAAGGTTGTCTTAAACCTACCTACCATAAGAGTTGAATTGTACTGGTGCAAGGTGTCCACTTTAACTAGTGAACAGCATATACCAGGCCAACTTCTCACACCGTCTCATCTGTGAATTATACGCCATGCTTACGGCGCGTCCCACTGAGCAGCGCACAAGGGCACAGGTCCGCTGGGAAATTGAAATAGGCCGGCCACTATCACCTAAGGAATGGGAACACATACTCTACAGAACGCATCACACTGCGCACAACACTGCCGGGGCAGAGTCCGCTTTTAAAGTTTTTTCATATTGGTACTACACCCCTGTACGAATCCACAGCTGGGACAAAAGCAAAACAGACCTTTGTTGGAGAGGTTGTGGGATGTCTGGCACTCTAGCTCACCTGCTGTGGCACTGCCCTAAGCTACAGCGTTACTGGGCGGAGGTCCTCGACAACATAGATGAAGCATTTGGTATTTCCATGCCTCGTTCCCCAGAATACACCCTCCTTGGCCTCTCTCACCTCAAGGTCTTTCCACTAAAATCCATACGTGGTAGGCAAATAGCATTAGCGCTGCTGGCAGCTAGACAGATCATTTTAGCTCAATGGGGCACGACATCTACACCTGAAGTGCTGTCCTGGGTACATCGCCTGTGGTATCTTTATGCTATGGAACGCATGTCTCTTGTAGTGGAGGGCAAGGGGGGGAGTATGCAAAACTATGGGCGCCTTTCTTACAACTGTTAACAAAAGACATGAGAGAAGTTACCTGTCCTAAATACTTGCAGGTCCTCAAACTGCTTCCACTGGAGAGACGGGCTAACGATCAGACAACGGCAATATGATTGTGGTGCTTTTTCAACCCTTATGTCTAGAGGCTCAGATCACAACAACGAGGCAATAACTGGTGCGGATGAGGGTGGGGGGGGACGTAAGGGTTTGGGAGGGATTTTGCTTTGGTATCGTTTCCCTTTTGTTATATCTTTCTTTGGTTAATCCCATTCATTTCCTGAAAACTAGGAAGTTGCAATTTAACA
Organism: Calotriton arnoldi; assembly: GCA_963921515.1. NCBI lineage: Eukaryota > Metazoa > Chordata > Amphibia > Caudata > Salamandridae > Calotriton > Calotriton arnoldi. The sequence continues at coordinate 3,320,793 of CAWUFW010000755.1, read as the reverse complement.
TACTGCAATATTGCTTATTACGCGGCCGGCCTCCGGGTTGTTGGCATAAACGCTGTGTACTGCTACATATGACTCGCTCTGCCGGCCAATGGATGTAGGCAGGAAGCTGTGTCCCTTTGCCTTGACTTCCACCTAATAAAAAAAGATTGGTTCCTAAAAGGACCCATCCTCTTTTGGTTCTATCCATGCTGAAAGCCCTGGGAGCTATCTTAGCCATTTGAAAAATTCCTCTGGCCTCTTTATTGAGAGTTGTTCTTACTTCCCAATTTGGTCTGTTGTGGACCCTGTCTCTTTTCATCTGACCCACTGTGTCCTACTGTCCACTGGTCAGCTGTAGCTGACAATTTCTTCAAGTCTGCAATGAGCCAACTGCAATTTCAATTCCACAGGACAAGCTGAAAGAAGTTCAAGAAGCAAATGATCTAGCACCCTTTCATAGGATGTTGCCGTCTCCCCTGTGACCCATCCTGTCACATCACTCTGCTGTGCATCATGCATTCATATCTCCCATGTGACACCCCTGGTCTTCCATGCACTCTTTAAATACACTTTAAGTGCTTTGCGAGGGGCAACCACACCCTGTCATTATGCCATTTATCATAAACTCATACATCTTCCTCCCACATCATCTAAATCTATGCTTGTTAGAATACATTTTACAACTGTTTGTATTTACACTTGTGAAATAGCATTTATTCTTGCTTAAAATACTACCAGAGCCTTTGCATAATGCACATTTTAAATGTTGAGCCATTTGTATTCCAGTGTAATTTGCACATTTAGCCTGTCTGATCAAGTAAGCATAGACTCATTTTAAAGTTGGCATAGCCAAGCGAAAACTGCAGATTTAGTGGTCAGCTTTCTTCAGTACATAACTGTATCTTCCTACCAAGGTATTCTAACATTCTGTGCATGAGAAGAGCTAGGCACCTGCTTGTTAGCGTTTGTTGTGAGTTTTGGTTTCAATATATTTTCTTCCCTCTGCTTGCTGCATTGTAGAAAATGTATAAAAGTAGGATGAAAATGTATAGAATTTAGAATGATGTGCTCCAACGGTTCAGATGGCAAAAAATGGTCCATGGACACTGCCTCTCGCACTGAGAATATGTTTGCTGCTGGGTATATTTTTGCATTAAACATGAGTTAGACATCTATGGGTTTTCACCAGTATCAGTTTTCTTCCAGGCTGGCTTAATGCTGAACAAGGGATTACCAACACAATGGGATAGTTGCTGTCTTGTGAAGTGACCCTCAACATATCAAAAGCAGGATCATATTCACTAAACTATACAACCACATCTGCACCAATGGTATAGTTCCTCACACCCTTGTAGGGATTACGTAGGCTATTTATAAAGTGCACTGTAGACACCTACAGATACTATTTTTAATTATGATAACAGGGATTGAATGTGAAATGGATAGTAATAGCATTTGGTGGTGTCATGAGTGTCGGCATGGTCTTTACTACCACCATCGCTAGTCCTTATGTTTCATATGCCCGTTTCCGGTGCCTGTCCCTCACAACTTATCTCTTTTGTTAACCTTCCTTCCTGCAATTGTTCTAAGTTTCTCTAACCTAATTTTCTCTCTCAAATTCACTTTGGATACTCTGTCTTTCAACCTCTAAATGGTCTAGTTTGAGAGCAGACAGGTCAGCGATGGAATGTGCTGGGGAAACAAGGTTTGATACATGAGAAGAAGGACTGGGAGTCAGGAAAGGAACAAACTAGAGAAATCCTATATGATATATTCCACACTATCATTAGCATCAGGATATGAGGCTATAGGTTCTTCCTGACAAGCTGGCACTTCCTTTTTCCAACCATTTATTTTGATGTAACTGGCAAACATGTGGTCATAAGCACTTCTACAGTCATAGCTTTCCACACTGAATCCTTTAAAGGTTTGAAGTCAACCATGTTTAAACAGGTCCTGCAGTTTAAAATGAGTTGTAAGACAATCTCCCTAAGTCTTGGGCCACATCTACTCCTTTCAACACCCAATATGAAGTCACTTTTGGGGGTCATGTTGTAGGCTGTGGTTACTGAGAAGAGTGTGTACTTGATACTGTTGCGTACAATATCTCTCCTAGGGTCCTGAATACTATTGCACTTCAGTTGAAATCACTAAGTACTTTGGATATGGATTTGGACACGGAGACAGCTGCCAATCAGTTCTCCTCTTGTTTAGGGGAGCTTGCCTCATGGATGTCCAACAATTGCCTTAAATTGAATGGCAATAAGAAGGAAGTATTGATCGTGGGGAAAGTCCCCTCAATCTGGTCTTCGGCTTGGTGGCCCCAGACCTTGGGGCCAACCCATACCCCCAAAGAAAAAACCAAAAATCTCGGGGTCTGGTTTGATCCAAAACTTTCCTTTGAGAATCAAATCAGGAAGGTAGCTGGAAAATGCTTCGGGACTCTTAAAGTCCTAAGAAAAACCCTTGACCTACTACCTCTCTCGGCCAGAAAAACTCTTGTACATGCTCTAGTCACATCTCAGATTGACTACGGCAATATACTTTATTTAGGAGCTGCTAAAAAGGTCTCAATAAACTTCAACACATCCAGAATGCGGCCGAGCGATTGGTCCTGAATCTTCCCAGAAGATCATCCTCCTCCAGAGCTCTGGACAACCTCCACTGGCTGCCAGTGGAAAAAAGGATTATCTATAAAGCTATGTGCTATTGCCACAGAATTCTGTGGAGGAGAGGTCCAAGCTATCTCCACCCCATGTTAACCCCCTCTATTCCAGTATGTAATCTGAGGTCGACGGGAGCCCACCTGGTTAAAGTGGCCAAACTTCAAAGGGCCAGGATGGGAGTGACATCCTTTGGCTATCTGGCAGCTAAAAAGTGGAACACCTTACCGCTGACCCTGAGAGCTGAACCCACTGAGACCATCTTTCCTAAAGATCTAAAAACCTGGTTATTTTACCCCTAATCCGAGATTCTCCTGTTGCCTTCCTGTACTCCTCCTCCTCGCTTAGATGCTATCTCTGCTCTCCTTCTAGGAGGTCTGGATCCTAGCATGGGGACACAACATTGGGTGTAATCAGGCACTCTACAAAAATTGAATTATTATTATGTACTCCTTATTCTCTAGTAGTAGCTCAAACAAGCAGACAACATTTATTTAAGAATCTAATAGAGGACCTCATATTCAGATACAGTATGGCAGAGTGATCACATATAATAAAGATCAATGTCAGTCACAAGAGGTATTTATGTGTAGTAGGAAAAGGAAGAACATATAAAATAAAACACAAAAAAGTAAACTGAAACACCCTACAATCTTCTGTTGGAGTACTAAGAAATTAATAACATTAGAGTCAATGGAAAATATTAACCAATCCAGAATGGAATTATTAACATTAGAGTCAAGGGAAAATATTATCCTATCCAGAATGATTGTAAGAAATTGGATGATTAGTCAAGGGGTGGGGGGGGGGGTGACTAACCACCTTCAGTAATATTCACCATCCTTGTCAGGGGGAACTCTCAAAGTCACGGACTTAACCTGAGCCCCACTCCCGGTAGCTGTAGCACAGATAGGCTCAACTTAGGACAATGTGTAAAGTATTTATGCAGTACCAAAACTAAATAAAGTAAAAACACAACATAATACAAATTCCAAACTGAATTAGAACAATTGAATAATAAAGAATTTGTGAAGTTAAAAAAAATAGTGCCAAAAAGTTTTAAGCGCCAACTGCGGTCAACTGATCATAGTAGACTGGGACCGAGGACTGATTTGAGGCCAATCGCTATGGCTTGCAGGTCAGATACAAAACCAGGTTGGACCCAGTTAGTCTCAAAAATGGAAGTCAAAAACCTTCAGTGGGGCTAAGCAGAATGCAGTAGCTGAGGAGAGTGCCACGAGATTGGTGAGCCGTTGGACTGGGTCCCTGTAAAACAATTGGTTTTTGGCAGGAAAGCTCTAAGCGGGAGAAATTTCATGTCCAGTGAATATCCCTTACTAGCCGGATACTTTTGCACTTTCTCCTGGTTAGCATTTCTATGCATTGTTCGCTTTTAGTAATTTTTCAGAGCTCGGAATCTTTCTGCAGGCTGAAGCCGAAAAGGGTTCAACGAGGATGGATACCTTGTCTGCAAGGTGCCAATAAATCAGATTTGCTGCTGTGGAAAAGCTCTGAGTGGGAGAAACCTGAATCTTCACCCAGTGGCAATGTATGTTGGTGAGATTGGCTTGGCAGGTTTCTCCTGGTCCTCTGGAGGTCATGAGGTTAAAAATGTTTCTAAGTCCCAGGTTATCAGGGGTGGGGGAAGACATGCAGTCAGACAAAGCCAAGGGTTCCAGGACCTCACGTTTAGCACTTGGGGGTCAGGACTCACTCTAGCAGAAGCCAACAGCAGAGTCCTAGGCAGGTTTACTTAGAACTGTCAGCTAGGCAGGTGCAAGAATGTGTAATTTTTTTTTTATCCCTGTAACTTGAACAGGAGGTCAGCCGTATAACCTTTGGAGTCCACTTCTTTGGACTGGGTACAAGAACGAGAAGGTCCAGTCCTTCAGGGCTCCTGTCAGGTCACAGACAACTTGTCCAGTCGTCTCTCTGTTCTTCCTCAGGTCCAGAAAATGTTATTAAAAGGGTATCATGAGATGCCACATGTATTCCTGACACTAGCCAATGGGTATGGATTATCACTGGCCCCTCTCTAATGAATAGGGTAAACGTACCTAAGGGTAATCCAACCTACTTGTGCAGCAGTTCCTGTCTACCCTACTGCAAACAATCCCACCAATGCCACCAATCTAAAATGGTGAAAACTTCTCCCTCTGTGCAGAGCCTGGGTGCCTATCTAGCGTTGTGGTTAGGGTAATTAGCAACTCATCCTTTGTTGTCACTCCAAACCAGTTCTGGCAGCAGCTCTCCTTCCACTGGTATTGGTGTCTGCCTGACTCGGGAGCACCAAAGTACGGGCCTGTCCAGGTGTTATCTGACATCTGCCTGTGACAGAGGCTGCCCCTTTGAAGAAAATGAATTGCCTCAGCACAGCCCAAATTGTCATCCTGCTGGAGGAACAAAAACTCTTCTCCAAACCCAAGCCTTTGTCTCTGCTCTGGGAGCAGTTTTCACACCTCCTTCAGTGCTTGAGCACTCAGATGGCTGCAGCTGAAGGCTAATGCAAGTTACCCTCCAGAGGCAGTAGTCAGGGAAAGATAACTTTCTAAAAGTGACTTTTCCTAAATATTTATCTAAAATCTGACTACACCAATATATTGAGCTTTTGATAAATAATAAAAAGAGTTGTTCAATTCTATTTCTAGCTGGTCCATACACTGAGATAGCATAATTAGTATTTAATATTGCATCCCAGTGTTTCTCTATGGGAAAACCAGTCTTCCTACAGTGAGAATCGTTTTTTGGTGCTAGTTACTCTAAGTACATGTTGAGATTTAATTTCTACATGTCCTACTTATAGATAACATGCACTCTCGAGCCTTCTGAGCTATAAGACCTACTTGCAAGTGACTTATTAATAATTAAAATGAAGGTTTGATCCTTTCAAAAGGGTTTATGTTGGCAGGTCGAATTGAAGTTTTAGAACTTCTCCAGTCAGGCTAAAATGGTAGGCCTGAAGCCTTGTTTGTACTGCCACTGTAGCAGATTGCACAATATGTGTTGCAGTCCACTAGTGACATTTAACTCACAGGCCCTAGTTACACCGTGAAACATGTACTAGAGACTTATAGGTAAACTCAATATGCCATTTACGGTTATGCCAATTTGGCCATGTTGAAGGAGGAAGCTCAGGCACTTTACTATTAGTTAGCAGGGGTCGAGTGCACAGAGTTCAACAGCCAGCAAAAACAAATAAGGCAAATATATTGGGGTACACCACTTAAAAGATGGTCATCTCCTACAATTGTGAGGACGGCAATGTCTGGACCACATCTGTTTGATGAAGGTGAGGTGTTTGAATGGTTCTCACATGTTAAAATATATCTGTTGTTATTCTAGCTTGTAGGTGAGGGTTTTGGGCAAGGTAACTCCCAGGCCCAGCTGCAGCACTCACTTCCAAAAAATAAAATCCACCATCCTAAGGTGTATTGAGAATCCAAAAAAATCACTGAAAGGGGAAAGGGGAATGTGAACTGGGGCAAAGTCGCAAGTCAATGGTCTCTCCAGTTCGTCGGTTCCTTCATGTTGCATTGTTGGTGCTACTGGTTATAGGGGAGATGACTGAAAGAAGACCAAAATTGAGGTGGAAATTCACCACCAGGTGGGATCCTTTAATGTCTCTGATTCATCATCACCCCTTTCCCTGTGAGTTAATGCTTAATTGTTCAAGTGTAATCCAATGAGAAAAACAAAAAGATGATAAATGTAATACGTTAATCTCAGCCACTGACAATTTCAGTGGGCCACATTCTAGTCCATCATTTCTTTGCACTATGTGCCACTACAGAAGGGGTTCATTCATCTGCAAATCAGACCACCAAGTTCCAAAATAGGCAGTACAGCCTAAACAGCCAGGCCATGTCATCTCTGCACAGGAATACCAGCAGCCCTACAAATGTTTCAACTTCGTTGGGCTTCAGCAGAGAAGAACAGCTTGTGTACTCTGGCACAGTGAGCTGCTCAAAGAGGCATAGACTACACTGAATGTAAAGAAGGGCAGTTTGAAAATATTTAACATCTTCAATTTGATTTAAAGAAATTCAAGTTAAAGGGTATTAAGACATTAACTAGATTATGATCTGATTATAGGGGAAAACAATCATGCTACACGTTTGAAGATGATACTACAGAATAAGGTCAACTTGAGCTTGAATCTATACATTTGAATGCATATGCAGCAAATAGCTAGTTTGCATTTATGCCTGAATTTAAAAGTTCTGTTACAGAGTGGCTGATTTGACATGAACGATCTCTGATTATCTCAAAATGCATTGGAATTTGATGGAGAAGTCATGAAAAACATAATGAGTGGGATTGTTTATGAGAACTGAATGAACTGCAAGTTTGATTGAAATTGATTATTGAACCCTACATGAATTAATTCTTATAAACTGAGAAGCTCAGGTGAGCTTGTGAGCCAGTGACTGCATTGCAATAATGGAGAATTTCCATAATGGTTATCTCTATGTATGAGATGTATAGATGTTTATATGAAATGGTTGTATGAGATATGTATTCAGAGATATGATCATCTCTAAAGGTAGAAAGGGAGTTTACTTAAGCAAAGCAAATAAATAAAAACATCCTCTTGGACTTAAAAAAAAAAATCCTGAAGAAAATGTATACATTTTGGAGTGTTGTTTATAACAGGTCATTTCTTGCAGTGAACTATTTAACTCATGTTTGGGATCATCTGTTCCACTTACAATGCTGGACTGAGAAAAATAAAAAAGTAATTGGAGGATATATAAAGCAATTCAATACCATCAATAGACAGCAGGCTGTGTATTGGAACTCTATCTGTTACTATTTAGATGGAAGTTTGACTTGCCTGCATGGGGTTTGACGCAGGACCTGGCCGGCCATACGCGGCGGTTCATCTTTAAGTATGGTAATAAAATGATACCTTACTTTAAAACAACTCTAGAAATTCACTGAAAAAATCAAAGGTTAAAATGATATTATTTGTTAGGAATTTAAATTATATCTCAATTTCCAGTTTTTTTAAAAAAACCTTAGAAATTCACTGAAAAACAACAAAAGATTAAAGTAATGTTATAGTTGGGTGGAAACTTCAAAGACAACGTAATGTTTTAAACTAAAAACAAAAAATTCAAAACAACTGAAAATCACCAGTTATAGCTATCTCAAGTAACTAGAACTCGTGCCCTAAAGTAACTATAACGCACACCCTTGCCATGCACTGCTAATTACCCCACATATTACAGCACTCATGACATGTTCTGTGACTTCATTGATAACATCACTGCAACATCTGAAATGACATTATTGTTGACAAGACTATGCATGGCGGAGGCGGGAATTATAGTTACTTTCAACTATAAATTTTCTATATATTGCACTCCTTCATTCATTAATTTTACAGTCCTCATGTCCATACGGAGCAATCATCAGAACCTCTAGAAGTGTGTGTGACAGCTAGTGTAATATCACACTAATAATTACAAGCGAGTGATATAAATGGGCTCAAGTAAAGCACACATCCACATGGGCACAAGCAGTGGTAATGAATGTGATATGACACTTCACAGTGATGCGTGTATATCATGTCTTCCAGTTAATAATGTAGTTGTGACTCAGTGAATTTCTCTGCAATTGCTGTTACTAGTTAGGTCTGTTTTTAAGTTTCAGATATTTCCCTTCATCTTGCTTTATATCTCTTTCTCTAATTGTCGATCACTCATTCCAACTGCTTTCTATCTCTGTACTCTCAATTTTTTTTGTTGTACTTCCTTTGTGTCACTCAAGATCTGTCTCACACTTCTTTCTTCCTTCAAACATTCCCATTCACATAGTTCCTCAATCCTGATATTTTCCTGTATTAGTCAATCACAATTTCCCCTCTTTAAACCTTACTTATATTCTTGGTCTCTATATTGCTGTTTTCGGTCCCTTCTCTAATGGCATCCTTCTCGCACTCCACTTCTGTCTTAATAGTTAAACATTACTTGCTAAATGTCTAGTCACATGTTATAAAGTTGGTAAGATAGCTCCGTGAGTTGAGCACTCACTGTTGAGATCTGTTTATTGTCTCCAAGTCTCAGGGTCGGATCCCGGCACGGTTGACACTGCCTCTCCTACGTTTGTGGTTTGTAAAATAAGGGCCAATTTTGATTGGGCAATGATAATTGTACATAAAATTGCTCTATATACATGCTTGTTTGGAGAAAAGATCAACTAAAAAGAATAATTGAAAGGTAGAATTTGGATAACAGCTGCGTCATCAGGCCACTCAGACACCTTTGGGGGGTTCAGGAGTAATGCCATCAAAACCCTGGCTGTAAATTTGTTATTAGTCTAAACTAAAGCATAACCAGCACACTAGAAACTACACCAGGCTAGAGATAAAACTGTTCATTTTGTTCATGGTTGTTGAATATTATTTGAGCCTAGTTTAACATGACTCGGCCTCGATTCCTCCTAGAGCATGTGACAGTTAACCGAGCACTGTGAAACTTCTTCAGAGCATAGCAATGGCCTCGTGCCTTAAAGCACGGAAGGAAAACGAGCCTCTATGCCTCTGTTCAGGCAGCAAGAGAGAGCCATACTTGGGCGCAATGTGTTCCTCGTGACAATGCTACACCAATGCCGGTAAAATTCCTGGTTTCATCTCCACAGTCCCAGACTTTTCATAAAGCAGTAATTAACATTTTTTAGCTGGCTTCCACCCATCAAAATTGTGGGTGTCACTGTAATTGTAACTTGTTACTAATAAGAAAGAGAAGAGGGGACAACGGATCGAGATCTTAAGCATGCCTGCATATAATAGAGGGTATTTGAGGTAGGCTACTTGTCCTTGGCAATGGGAGACCCCTTCCCCATTAATTTGCAAGACCTAGAGATGTGCAAGGACAGGTAGAAAAAATTGTAGTCTGTGTGGAAATAATTCCATTTATTTTTTCTGTAATTTTAGTGTGTCGCTTGACTCTTTTTTATAACTACAGAGTCTTTCAGGACAAAGAAAATTCATAAATCCAAAAAAACTCATAAAGTTTAACAAAACAAGTTCATGTTTCAGCCAACACGTGTTTCGCCCCTTCACACTGGCCTATCAGTCTGGGGCTTCCTCAGGGCTGCTCATTTAAGAGGAGCAAACATTATAAACAAGTACCATATATGTATATGATTATGATTCACTTCAGAGGTAAAATTAGTTATGAGATATATATAAACCGCCAAGGATGGAATAGTACATGAAATTAAGTACGTGTCCTTTTTCCTCTTCCCTTGACACTTACTTAATTTCATGTACTATTCCATCCTTGACGGTGGTAATTGGTTATCATGATGAACAAATATCCTTCCTGGGGGAAGAATTAGACTATTTGAGACGGAGCAGAAGGGAGACATTGCGTCCCAGAAATCGACCGGCAAAAAACGGCGAACAGAGGCCAGAAGGCAAAGGAGAAAAGCAGCCAGAAAACGCCGGCAACAGGCGGCCTGCCCGCGGACGTGGGCGGGTGGGCTGGAAGAACAAATAGTGGGTTCATTGCAAACCCCAATAACATCTCCAACGGCAAAGACGATCATTAATCTGGCACAAGTAGATTTGACGTTGGCAGAGGAGCAATTGCTTTCTTTGGGGCTGTCGTACTGCCCAGAGTCTAATTTTGACTATCCACAGACTAGGGCAGATATTTATAAATTTATACGCAAACTAAAATTAAAGAAATTCCATCAATTACAGATTCAATCCAAGAAAGTGGGGAATGGGGTAGCTATCAGCAATGAATCCGAAGCTGTGAATCTAGTAGTAGCCGATCTGGGTACACTGAAAGATTTGCATGAGCTGGCAGAAGAAACTGAGGCCATGAGTGACATTTCTAATCGAAGATCAATTGAATTGGGCATCGAGCATTGGCAACCGCCAGGGCTTGAAATATGCTCCAAACCTGACACTCCATTCAAATTAAAATCAAAGTTCACCCCCATTATGCCAAGGGATTCTTTGGATGTTTTTAATGAGCAAGTGGTGGCGCAAGTGAAAAAGCTAAACATCAATATTAATAAAAATAAGAGAAAGATGTCCAATCATGAAAGAAAATATGGCCAACTGATGGCAAAATTGAAAAATGAGAAAAATGTGGTAATCAGGAATTCAGATAAAGGAGGGAACATTGTGCTGTGGCCTCTAAGAGAATATTTGGAGGAGGCCTATTCCCAGCTTAACAATATTGAATGTTATCGCAAAAGTTCCCTCCTAAAATTTAAAGCAATTCAGAATCTCTTTTTACCAAACTACTGGCATGGAAAAGTATGGGTCTGTTGAGTCTTGAGGAATATAAATACTTAAAGAAGGAGCACCCGACTATACCATCAATGTATTTTATTCCTAAGGTACATAAAAACATCGACAGGCCACCAGGAAGACCAATTATAGCAGCATGTAATGGACTTTTAGAGAATATGTCACGCTATATTGATTTCTTTTTACAAGAACATGTCCATAATCTTAACTCGTATATACAGGATACCAGTGATTTTATCAGAAAAATCATGGATTTACAGTGGCAAAAAGGGTGGTATTTAATAGCACTCGATGTATCCTCACTCTATACTTGTATAAGAAACCAGGATGGGTTAAGAGCAGTGGGGCATTTTTTGTCAAATAGGCCAATTAAATATTTAAAGCATAACAAAATGTTAATTGACATGTTGACGTTTTGCCTTGAGAATAACTTGTTTATGTTCAAAAGCCAAATGTACCAACAGATACAGGGTGTAGCGATGGGGGCCAGCTTTTCCCCCAGCTATGCCTGTCTCTTTATGGGTTGGTGGGAGGAGTTGGTCCTCAAAAGACAATTTGAACTTATCTACAAGAACAATGTTGTATTATGGCTTAGATTTATTGATGATTTGTTCATTATATGGCACGGAACAGAAAATGAAGCCCGAGAATTTGTGGAACTTTTGAATGATAATGACCTCAATTTACATTTTACGTCCAACATTAGTGACAAGAGTGTTACATTTTTAGATGTACAAATTAATATAGTTAATGACACTCTGACTACATCACTACACCGCAAATATACGGCAGGTAATACTATGCTCCACGCGTCGAGTGCACATCCCCCACATCTGATACAAAGCATCCCATATGGGGAGATGCTTCGTATTCGTAGGATATGTGGTGAGGAACAGAATTTGAAAATAAAACAGATGGAAAGTAAGAAGCGGTTTTTAGATAGGGGCTACAGTACATCAACTATTGAAACTGCCATAATTAAATCAAGGAAACGCACCAGGAAGATCTTTTGCAGAACAATAAAAAGTCCCTGATAGCAGGCAGTGAAATAGGGGAGGTATCTAAGGAGCCTACTAGACTTATCCTGACATATTCAAAACAGGAGCAACAGTTGAGAGCCATCATAAGACGCAACTGGCCAATAGTTAGGGATGATCCGATAATTGGGGATTTACTCCCTAAACATCCAGCTATAACCTATAGGAAAACGGCATCAATGGCTAATGCACTAGTCAAGAGAAGCCCAGAGGAGCAAGAACAAAGAGGATGGCTGGTAGCAAGAAAAGGCTTCTTTAAATGCTCCAATTGTAAAGCATGTCAATATGGCTCCAACAGGACCACATATCATACCGCTTTTAATGACAGGGTACATGATATAAAACAGCATCTTACGTGTAGGACAGACTATGCTATCTATGTTTTGCAATGTAGCTGTAATCTGGCATACATAGGTAGCACCAAATTATCTGTTCATAAGCGAATATTACAACATATACGGGCAATTAATAACAATGACCCCAGTTACCCCGTAGCAAGGCATTTTAAGACGCATCATGACAGCAGTTTGCAACATTTAAAATACTTTGTTATTGATGCTGTCCCGCCTCAAAAGAGAGGTGGGGATCGGGAACTGAAATTGAGGCGCCTGGAGACCAGATACATTCTGGGGCTCGACACTAAATATCCTGGGGGTCTGAACACAAGTGAGGACTTATATACCTACCTGGATTAATTTGTTAATAAGTTGATATGGTTTTTACAACAGTGCAAATATAACTAAAAAATGTAATCCAACTACGAGCTAAGATGCAAATATGAATTTGAAATCTAAATTACATCTCTTATACTATTAGGGTTTTTAGACAATTTATTTTCTGGAAAACCTAATATGTATTACACATCACCTCAATGAAACATATTTTAGAAAGAGTTTTATTATTTGTGATTTTTAGTAATTGAATTGTATTTATTGATATTTATATGTATTTAATATTTATATACATGTTTATATTGGTTTTAATGCAATAGTGGGAATCAATTACTTATGAAATGGAGCCGACGCGTCGGTAATTAATTGAAATTAGTCGATAAAAAATTCTCTCTCTTTTTGCCCCTATGTCTGTATATATCTTCATTATAATCCTTTTGTTTTGAATCATCAAGACATCATGGAATAAGACATTAGTCAAAAATAGATGTTTTAAATAAGACAATATTGACATGATTTTTAAAAAAAAGTTTTTTGCACTAGCACTTTATATTTTAGCACTTTTTAGGGGTTAATTTTTAGCAATTTATGTAGTATTAAAAATAAGGCACTTCTTTGAAGTGTTTCAATCTATGGATGAGACATAGGGTGATAGATAGACCAATATAGTTTGTGCATTTAAGCAATGAATTTTCAAGGATCATTAGATCATGGAAATACACGGCATTTAAAATCTATTCTGACGATATTGTACAAAATTATGTATAAAAGTATAAAGGTGACAATATTTTATTGGGAGAGAAAAGCCTTTGAAATTCTTTTTATACCATGTTTTTATATTGTGTATTTATACTAATAGTGTTTTTTGTAATACTTAATTGTCGAATAGTAATTTCTTTTATGTCTATTAATTCATGATTGGACACTGTCACTTTAAAAGGGTTAATCACAGTGGGTAACGCTGTCATGTGATCAAGGCAGGTGAACTGCCGAAACGCGTCATGGCGGAGCTATTTTCAAAGCAATAAAGAACAAAATAGCACTTACTTTGGGTCCACTCTCGTTTGTCTCCTGCGGATGGGATTCTGTTGAAGAGCGAGGTTTCTTCACATATATATATATATATATCTCATAACTAATTTTACCTTTGATGTGAATCATAATCATATCTCTTTGGTACTTGTTTATAATGTTTGCTCCTCTTAAATGGGCAGCCCTGAGGAAGCCCCAGGCTGATAGGCCAGTGTGAAGGGGTGAAACACATGTTGGCTGAAACATGAACTTGTTTTTTTTAGATGTATGAGTTTTTTTGGATTTATGAATTTTCTTTGTCCTGAAAGACTCTGTAGTTATAAAAAAGAGTCAAGCGACACACTAAAATTACAGAAAAAATAAATGGAATTATTTCCACACAGACTACGATTTTTCCTACCTGTCCTGGCACATCTCCATAACTTGTTACTAATATAGCACGCCATAAAACGTCTGCCATTTGTAAGCACTCTACATAAGAAATGTTACTATTACCGCTGACCTTGAAAGGATCTAAGGCTGAGCCTGCCTTGCTGGGATTCCTAATTTCAAATCACCACAGTGGTCAGCAGCAAGCATTCAACTCACTGAGCCATCCTACCAGATTAGGGATCGTCTGTGACAGCATCTATCGTGGAAGTGCTCTTACTGCCCTGGCTTCAGGTAACACAAAGGCACTGGCAGGAACAGAAAGTAAGCAGGATTCTCTGAGACTGTTAGCTTCAGCACTTTCTATTCCTTGCTGTTTACCTTGAACCGCAGAAGCTAATAGGCAGATCTTGAAAGGCCAGATGCGAGACAAGAGCATAAACCCTGCGATGCATTCCAAGTCATAGTGTGATGCCACTTTCACGACTCCAAGCTGTTGGTACATTGTCATCAGTGTCAGGGGGGCAATTTGAAACTATGAACAATTGTGTGCATACATGAGAAGGGTGGCAAGTTGGCAACATTATGAGCAAATTCATTGTAAGTTAAAAAAAAAAACAAAAGCTGAGAAACTGTTTTCCTCTTTCTGTTTCAGCCTGTGCTGTCTAAAAATAAAGCACTCACTCTAAAAAAATTATTCGGGTAAATGCATTCACTTTACGCCCCGTAGGTGCATAAAAAAGACACTGAGCTCTCCCTGGGATCTGAAAAGCACAACATGATCTCTCCCCGATAGTAATTATATTTGGACCAATTATTTTTGGACCAATCCCTATAAACATGAAACTGCCTCCCAAACTTAGTAAACATTGGCTCAGCAGTTTTTACCTACACTTATGCCAACGAAAACCTATAGACAGCGGCTCTGGAATTCTGCGTTTTTGGCATAGTTATGGAATCGCTGCATTTGTCACATAATGCATCATTTGCTGCATAATTTGCAGATTTTAACAAAAAAAAGTTTCTATCTCAAATGGATCATAAGTTCCTAAGAACATGATAACTTGTTGCCGCACCGTGGGAGGGCCTTCACAAAGGTTGATTGATCCCTTTAAGTCGCTTATTGCTGTATTTGGGAGATAACCTGGGATTAATAAGGAGGGAACCTTTGACCAGTCACTAAAATGTCTAAAAATGGCAAAATAATGAAGTACGACTATCACAAAAGCATTACTCCCAATAAATTTCCTTTACTTTTAATTTAGTACCCCCCCACACATACGTAGGTCCAGGGCGGCTTTAACACTGGTGGTGCCCTTTGCGACAATGTCTGCTGGCGCCCCCCCAATGACCACCTCTGCCACGGTTTCACTTACTAGCACCCTTTGACAGTGCCCCTCAGGTCTCCATAACCACTGTCTCTCAGATTCATTTACTTTTATAGCGCCACTCTTACCAGTGTAAGGTGTCAGAGCACTTTACATCACACACACATTACAAAGAGACAATCCCTCATGCGTGTGTAAATCAGTATATAGGAAATGTTACATCAGACAGGACTACAAGGTCTAGTGTAGGAGTGACATGTCATCGATACTGGTAGGCAATATAGTTTAAGAGTCCTTATTCTAGAAAAGGACAAATTCAGAACTTAAAATGTAACATCATTGTTAGGGGTTCTCTTTAATAATAATAATTGTTTTCTACCCAAATGAACCTTTTTCACAAGATTAGGATGATGAAAGACTGGGCAAAAAAACATATAGCTCTAACACATATCTTGCAGTTTGCATGCAGCTCTTTGATGACAGTTAATATCTCAATGTTCTATAGTAGGATTTTGACTTATAAAAGACAAGTTACAAAAGGAGCTCTCTTACAGAAGCAGTAACCTTCTGACCTATTTACATTATATGCACTTTGTTATCTGCATAGTACACGTACTTAGCAGCAGGCATTTTAACCCTCTGTGCTACCTTAGGATGAGTCAAAACTTCCACTAGACAAACCTCTGCTCTCTTCCCAGGAAGATGATTATTCACCAGAGTTATCTTGACATTTTAATTGTTATCTGTAAATTGCTAGAGACCAGGAACACGGCATCCCAAGCTTCCTCCTACTGCTGTGACCTCCAAAACAAAAAAAACAAAAAAAAGTCTAAATCCTACACTCTTGTATCCCTCCACTATCCTTTTCAATCAAAATAACAGACTAACATGTCCACTTCTCAAATTTCATATTTCACTATACTAATTCAACACTAATCCATTATGGGTTCCGGAGTAGCGTGCTACTCTCCAAAAAAAGCGCTTCAACACCTCTTCAAGGATAACAAGTCCTACATAAATGCAAACCTTTTCCCTCTTCTATCCCTCCGCTATCCTCTCAATCCAAATAACTGACTAATGTCCACCATTCAAATTACTTTCATATTTCACTATACTAATTCACCACCAATCCTTTATAGGTCCCGGAGTAGCGTGCTACTCGCCAAAAAAGCGCTTCAACACCCCATCAGGGGTAACAAGCGCTATATAAATGCAAACCTTTTTCCCTCTTCTATCCCTCCGCTATCCTTCTGAATCCAAATAACTGACTAACCTACCCACCACTCAAATTACTTTTCATATTTCACTATACTAATTCAACACTAATCCTTTATGGGTTCTTGAGTAGCGTCCTACTCGCCGAAAAAGCGCTTCAACGCCTCGTCAGGGGTAGTAAGCGCTATATAAATGCAATTACAATACAATTCAATAATATACTTGCAAAAATGATGCCCCCACCCCAAATCAGTGCCCGGTGCAAAGGCACCGGTCGCACTGCCTGTTGGTCCTCCTGAATCACATATCAGTGGCCTTGCCTACAGAGAATTTAAAAGGAAAGTGCCATTTTGATGCTGTTCTTACAAGCATAAACCCTTACTCCATCGGACAGATATTACCCAAAAGTCCATGTTTGTGGTACATTTTAGATGGTTTATTAACCTGGTCATATGTACAGGCTACCTTAGGCCTCAAATATTGAATCTTCTATTTGAACTTTCCCGGCGTCCTTCGTGACCTCTAACGCTGTAAAGCAGCAGCTTCGAGTTGGTGAGTGAGAGCTGCATCATCAAGGGACATTGGGACGGTGATTACTTGCGACCGGCCACATATTTGTCTTCCACTCCATTAAACAGCTGTCTTCTCTCAGACATATGTGTCTATTAACTGTTTCATTGGGGCTTTACTGTCTCTGAAGAAAATGTACAGCATGCTTATAAATGACCGCATCCTCTCCAGCAGAGCCATGCCCCTGTCGATGTGGCTCTGTTTCCAAGGCTCTCTCTATCTTTCTCCACCCCGACCCTCGCCCCCTCCCACCCTGCCTTTTCTCTCTTTCTTAAGTTTATGTTTTTTTGCTTCTCTCCTGCGTCACACTCTGCTCGTTATTATCCTCCGTCACCCTCTTTTCCTCTCGTTCTCTCTTTCTTCCCTCCCCCTCGCCTCCCATCATCTCATCTCGCTAGACATACAGATATAGAGCGAGGAAGATATTTAAATATATGAATATCGCCTCCATCATTGCTTCCCTGTTTTTTCCTTAGAGTTTCTACAGAAGGTCTTGGGTGAGTAGTTCAGTGTCGCACTGCTGTCGCTGCTAAGAAGGGTGGGTGTAACGAGATCTCGTTCAGATAATAGATGCGGAAAAAAGCAAAGAGAAGAAAAATAGGATGCAAGTGACTTTGAAAAGGTTTTTTACGAGTGTCTGGAAAGATAACATACATTACAGACTTAGAGGAAACAAATACAATTAAATTCATGTCCTCAGAACAGTAAGAACAATCCTTATTTAATGTATTTGAAAGCTTTCCAAATTTCTCAGCTATGTTTTTGACAAATGCATTTGAATGGAAAATGTATACCAGGTAAAATTTCAAAGAGCTCCGATGTTATTGAAAAAGAGTTTGATTATTCATAATTTAATTAAGTTCTTGATAAATGGAATTGTATTTAACCTCTAGGAGACTGTAGTATGCTGTGTGTCTTGATTCCGCGAATGAGTTTTCTGGTGCTTTGACAGGGGCGTAATGCAGGCCCCTGCAGCTACTGCAGTGCTGGGGCCCTTCAAACCTTTATGGGGCCCCCATTGAGCTCAAGGCAAAGAACATCTGTGAGATATGGGAGATTCTGGAGCCACTCATCACGTTCTGCAGGGTGGGACCATCAATTTGCATTACGCCACTGGGCTTGTGTGTGATATCAGTGCCTGGATTGCTCCCACACCCACATAAGGAATGCTGGGGTGTTGTGAAGTGTCTCCTGAGGTTACCTTCACAGTTGAGGACTTATCAGAAATATTGTTAATTCCGAACCATTTGCCTCAATGGGGCCTTCTCATTCTTCTACAGAGTCTCACCAAGAAATGTCCTTTTGGAGAAGGTGAAGTCCCCGAGACAACCACACGGGTCTGTGTAAATCCACGGATCTGGTAATTCCAATGGAACTGGTAACTCCTGTTACTGGCCCCATTGACATGACGGCTGCACTTATAATGAGGAGTGTAGGCCTTTATTGGTGACTAGGGTGAAGACTCTGTACTCTGTTGGTCAATAGATATTGTGCAACACTGCATTAAAATAAAACCAGACCCTCCTCTTTTCTAAGCTTGAATATACTACTAGATTATCAAGGTAAGCATTTATGGGGTGGTATAGATTTACTATTCCACATCTATTAATTATCTTGA
Source organism: Calotriton arnoldi (assembly GCA_963921515.1). NCBI lineage: Eukaryota > Metazoa > Chordata > Amphibia > Caudata > Salamandridae > Calotriton > Calotriton arnoldi. The sequence goes on along the minus strand of CAWUFW010000755.1, from coordinate 3,302,039 downwards.
CCATGTGGAAGCCAATATTGTGGAGTTGATGTATGTGCAGACCAATATTACCACAATTGTGCTGAAGAAGTCAAACTTCTGCCATCATTGCTGGCCAGGGCAAGCAGGGACAGCATTTCACTGCTGGGTGATTGGTTAAACAAACAATGGGTTGGCATGAACTAATTTTGCTAAATATTTGAATCTGCAAAGTATGTGAGGAGAACTGAAGGGGCTGACACTGGATGACTTTGCACCTCTATCCACTATCTAGTACCTGCACTAGAATAAATAGGGAGGTCTAGGCACAATAGCAGTGGCTAACTCTGCCACAGTATTTGGTTCTGCTCGCTGCATGATCACGACCAGTTGTGGTCGGTTCCGCTGCTATTGGGTGATGGTGGGCATAGCGTGAAAAGGATCATCCCAGCGTGCTCCAACTGCACGTCATACACTCAGCCTTGAGGCTCCAAGGCTGAGAGTATGACTGGCCTGCGGGGTACGATAAATACACCCTACTGCCTGCCTCAGAGCCAGCAGCTTGCGCAGGGAGGGGCGGGGCATGGGGAGGAGGATAGGAGTGCTATGTGCACTCCCCAAGTGCACATATGTGTTTGGCCGGCCGTCTCAGGCCGACCAAAAAACACATGCGCACTTAGGTTTCTCCTGCCTGGCTGCATTGAACAGCTAGAGAAACCCCCACAGACTCCCTGGTCTGAGCGGAGCGTCTTTTAAGCCCACTCATACCAATCCCGCGCTGCTCCCACATGAGAGCTGCGTGGGGATTGCAGGGAGACCGTGACGCGGCCCCGGTGCTTGCTGGGACCAGGAAGTACGAGGCCAAGTGCGACACGGGAGGCTTGCAGCAGCTCCAGGTAAGTGTTTCTTTTTTTTAATTATTATTATTAACCCCCCCGCGCTTCCCTCCCAGGCTCCCCATGCTCCCTGCACCCACCTTGCCCACCCCACCACCTCTTTATTGTGGCAGTCGCCAATGGATAAATAGCTTCAACTGAACACCCTGCAGCAGCACCAGTGGATCTTGTGCCCTTTGCCTTAAGTAGAATTACACCAAACGAGCTGAGTTGAAGTGCTTTGGGATCGCTGGTCTGTGTGGACCTCAACCCTTGCACTCTACCCACAGGAGAGTATGTGTCAAACGGTCCTATAAGGCATAAAGGGTCACTGGTATACAGACTGGACACAGAGTTATTGCTGCTGAGCAGCCAGAGAAACCACCTGACCAAAGCGAGTATTGACAGTTGAGCTCCCATAAAGTGTCCTTGACATCTCTTTTCGGTCACAGCTGACAATTTGAAGCCTGGCTGGCATTATAAGCACCAATTGTCTCATTGCTGTATAGTGTGAACTGTAAAATAATGATGTTCTGAATTCTATCAAACACAGGTGTGGCACATTATTGGTCAAAGACACAGGAGGCGATGATTCAGAGTACAACATGGATATGCACCCCATAGCAAGGCTGAGTCGTTAATCTACTGCATATCATGAGTACAGAACTCCTATGCATTTCCAGCTCCCGCAACACCAATGCAAGCGATGCCATTGGAAAGAGACTATAGACAAGCCAAGCTACAGTTCGATAAGAAATAAAGTGCAATCCAAGCAGAGGATCAAGAGTTGAGATTCTCTGAGTCCTCTGATGGTGACATTGCTGCTCTTCGTGATGTGAAAGAAAGCCTGCGTTCAATAAATGCAAAATTGACTCTGACATATAGATCATTTTCAAGAGCTGTTAGATAAAAGGGACACAAGGTTAATCCAGGCAGAATCGAGAATTTCAGAAGTGGAAGACTCTCATCAGCAATCGGCTGACACCCTTTCAACGCTCACACGCCAACTGAAAATGAGTCAGGCTAAGAATAAGGATGTAGAGAGCCATCATGCCAGAGCAAAGTCCATATTGTAGGGTTGAGGAACCCAACAATAACACCTATATGGAGCTGTTTATCGAATGCCTCCTAGAAACCCTGTTCAAATATGATGCCTTTATTGTGGAGAGGGCACACTGCTCCCTAACTCCTAAACCACATTCGTGGCAGAACCCTAGACCCCATGACCTATAATAGCGAGACTGCTCAATTACAGGGACAGAAATCAAATACTATGACTTAGCATGGCAACCCCAGATTTGCAATATGGAGGATCCACAATCATCTTCTAGAGGCCAGAAGATCTTTCCTGGAAATTGGAAATTAAAAAAAATGATTCTAGGCAAAAGCTGTTAAATACTCAATGCCCTTCCCAGCCAGACTGCTTGTGGAATATAATGGGAAAACACACTTTTTCACTCAGCTTGACTCTGCGCTAAAGTTGGTATACCATCACCTCAAGCACAGAGATGGCCCATTTCAAACTCCAGTGGCCCCACCTCCACTCAGGGAAGTTATATATGTGATGCCTCCAGTATTAGTGATAATGTTTGATTTCCTCTTTAACTGTGTTAAACTGCTATCTCTTCACAGCAAGCAGTCTTAGAAATGTCTGATACTTCATGCCACTGTGATGGGGAATGTGTGTGAACTCTTTGAAGTGGTTATCGCAGTGTGCAATCAGAAACATTATTATTGTCTTTACTCCTCCTCACACTGTTAAAAATATTAATGCAAACCCATAAATGTGTTGCAGAAAGGATTGATCATTGCTTTATTTTGAGACTTGGTGACCGGGCTCGTGTGAACTATTGGTTGTGGAACAATGTTTATGGTTAAAATACAGTTATGGTCAATAGACCAGGGCTGGACTTCCTTTACGGTGGCTATGAGTCCGTTGTATAGGGTAGTTTTTCTTTGTGCATCACGATAGAGGAATCCGCTTATTGGGTTTGACATGGGTGGTGGGAGGCAGTGGTAGTTTCTTGGGGACTCTTATTTATAACTTTTATTACAGCGAAGACACCAGAAGATATTACTCGCTTGGTAATGCTCTTATTTATTGTGGTGATTGAGTCAGGTACGCAAGATGAGTTTCAAGTAGTTTTATTCAAGATGGTACAGTAGACAGATCAAGTCCATATCAAGACCCCACCAGGAGCAGCCAGCATGCTTCTCAGCCCAGATAACTGTGACTATTTGACCCACAACATTCTATAACATGTCATCACAGTAAGATTCTACAGGCAGGGTATGAATAGCATTGAACTCAGGATATAACATATCCCCCTTTCTCCCAAATATACAAAAGAACAACAATGAGAGAAGAAGAAAGATTAATAGGAGAAACAGAAAAGGAAATAAGAACCACGAACCAATGAAAGAAGAGAGCAACCGAAAAGGATGAGAGAAGCAAAGAAGATACCAAGATATAAGAACCATCCTCCCTTCTGTACACAAAAGAAAAATAACAAAATAACATCATCGGAGAAAAGAACAAAAAGAACCACGAATAGATGCCCCAAAACATACCCACTGGCCAGAACAGGAATGTAAGGAGGCTTTAAAATGAAAAACCAACAGAGCAAGAAAACACGACAGAAAAGCAGAAGAAACTCAGAATCCACACAAGACACCAGGAAGATGACAACGCGAGAGAAAACAGAAAAGAGGAAAGAAACAAGAAAGATGAGGAAAAGAAAAAGGATAATCCTCACCCAAGTCAAACACCATTATCAAAACATAATGAAAAAATGTAATGTGAAGACAACAGTGTATATGAACAATAAAAAAATCAATATAATCACTTACCTATGTGTGAAGATTGGGAGAACTATAACCCAAACCAAAACCCTACGAAAAGTGAGGGAATAAAAAGAGAATGGGACTAAAACCCACAAAACAATAGTACTTGTGAAAAATAGAAACACTCTAACATGTGGAGTGGACGACCGGGTGGAGACCCGTCACCTGAAAGTGTCTGGGTGGGAACCCGAACTAATGCAGAAGGACTGTGACCTTTGCATGGATCCCCTGTAAAAGGGTAGAACCGAAAGTGTTTGGGTAGGAACCCGTACTAATGCAGAAGGACTGAAACCTATGCATGGATGATCCCCTGTAAAACGGTAGAACTGAAAGTGTTGGGTAGTTGTGCACAAAATAGGAGTACTCCCCATACACACCCTATGTAGAGTAAATGAATTGACAAACGATATCCATGTGAGGACAAATTTGTGTGGAAATTCCACACCGTGCACTGCAGTAATGTGACTGTGTTAAATTGACACATATGAGAAGGAATTCATGACAAAACCCAAAACAGTTTAAGCAACTTTGAGTACAATTGTGGTCGGACTCAGGCCCACAGCGTACACCCTATGTAAGATAACGGTATATGTACCATATGTGGGTACATGTACACAATGTATACAAGAGGACAGGGCCTGAAACAAAGACTTACCCATGACTTGAGGGAAAATTACAGTGCCTCAGACTCCAACGTGCTAACAGCATATGTAGAGATGGTTGAAGGTGGAGTAAACGACATGACAATAAAGGCAAACTGAAACTTAATGCTGTGCACAAGAGAACAGACAGGCAGTCTTAAAACGTGGTGTGCCTGTCACCAGAGTGAAGAGAAGCACAGGTATGCAAAGGAACAGACTAGAATGAAGTCCACCTGAGTGCTCACATAGTCAAAGGCTCCTCTTGCGTCACTAAAACCAGCACACAACAGCAACGCATAGAAAATGTACCTCTGGCCAACGAGTGTATTAATTTCAGAGCGTCCCTTCACACACTGCAGAACGATCACTGAAATGCGTCGAGGAACTGCCATGTTCTACTCAACATCTTCCCTTCTTGAAACGACGTCCCTGCAGTTTTTCCACACCATCCCACGTGAGATAAACGTGGTTGGCAAAATAAGCAGGAAGAAAAGTACACCACAGTCCACACATGCAAAGTTGAAGAATCGGAGCCTCCACCCTAAAGATGGCGGCACGTTGAACACGCCGTCCCGGATGGCTCACGGCGCGTTGGTGAGGCACAACGTCCATCAGCAGCATAATGAAAACGAGAAGGCTGACAACGCTGAACATGACGCGAAGAAAACCACAGAACCCCAGTCGTGGCAGGTAAAACTGCGCGAGCTGTAATTGACACGCGCATGATTTTTAAACGACTACTAGGCGGTTGATGTAACGTCAAACATGTAAAGCCTAATATGGCCTTACTAAACTTAAAAATTATCACAAAATTGTGGTTCCTCACTGTAGATCATGCACAATGTTCAAAACTCACGTTTAGACAAGAAAGTCAGAAAGATCCGTAACGTGAGGCACATATGTCGTTTCACAGATGTCGTTTCCAAAATTGACACAATGACACTGTCTTGCGCAAGCACCCATAAATTGAAATTGTAACTCGAGGCCTGGCTTGGTTACATGTCCCATGCACTCCGACACACTTGATGCAGCAAAAAGGTCTCAGCGTGCCCCAACAATTAGAGAGAAAGGCGTGTCTCACCTTGACTTTGGCGTTAAGGAAAAGATTACCAGCAAAACTCCTCACAGCAGGATAACAGTTCCATTGTAAATTGTAGACAGACCTCTTTGGCACATGTGAAAACAAGGCAACAGACTCCGAAAAGAAAGCACTTGTGACATACAGGGAGGACCCCTTTGTAGAACTGGTAGCACACTTCTTCTCGAGACAGCGTGAACGTTAATATATGGTAGTTGATCACAATAGATGAGGCTTACCCTCACTGAAGGTGCAGCACTGGCAATGTAGTCCAGAGAATTAAATGAACCCGTAGACTCAACAGGGACTGAGTTCTTGAGGCGCTGTAGGGACAGCATGCAGAGACTTGGGCTGCAGTTGAGACAAGAGCTGGCACTGTTGCGTAGAGATGATGGGGAGTAGACGCCCAAAACTGAAAGGGCAGCTCTAGAAGTAGCACTTCCCCAGACGCACAGGAACATGAACAACTGGCAGACTGCTGTGGGCGACCGGTGTAGAGGTCACTGGTGGGGTCAGGGATGCCAGTTGCCATAGATTAACTTGAATTCATATGTACCTTAAAGTTGCTTGAGGTTCGAAGAGGTGACAGAATCAGGTTCTTTTGAAGATCGTCGCCAAAAACTTGTAGTGATTGAGTCAGGTACGCAAGATGGGTTTCGGGTAGCTTTATTCAAGATGGTACAATAGACAGATCAGGTCCAAATCAAGACCCCACCAGGAGCAGCCAGCATGTTGCTCAGCCCAGCCAACTGTGACTATTTGACCCACAACATTCTATAACATGTCATCACAGTAAGATTCTACAGGCAGGGTATGAATAGCATTGAACTCAGGATATAACATTTATCTGATGGCAGAGCAGGAACAATCCAGATTCACACACTACTCAGGCGGACTCAGTCACTGATCTAATGGAGAAATCAATTAGTTGGAATATATATGGAATTAACAATCCACAGAAAGCTGGGCAAGTGTTATTCTATCTTGACAAACACAAGATTGATATTGTTCTGCTTCAAAAGGGGCATATGGCCCATTCAGGGCTGCCATCTTATGTGTCTACGTTTGAACATCATCAGTATTTCTCTTCATGTTCTGCATACTCTTGAGGGGTAGTTACACTTATATGAAAAATTGTGAATTTCACACTAAAGGAAAGCATAACATATGCATTTGGCAGGGCAGTAATAATAACCGGGATTCTGGAAACACAGCCATTACTTTTAGTGATTATTTCCGTTACCAATATTGACGAGTCAAATTGTTTGACGATATGATTCTTAAATGTAGTAAAAATAAAGACTGGCCCATACCATGAGGGGTGATTTTAATTTGGCTTTCTCTTGGTATTTGGATAAAATGCAGTGAGACCATTGACAACCCTTAAAGTTGAGCATGGCCTTATCACTCATCATGCAATTGTATGGCTTAGTAGATGCATAGAGAACTGTACACCCTGCTTGCACTGAATTTCCATATTACTTTTCCTTCATCGACAAGTGTTTTGGCATTGTCATGCGACTAGGGTCACAATCAAAGATGGTGAAGATCTGTAATACTAGTATACAGCCTAGGATATTATCGGATCATTCTCCAGTCATTCTTGTTATAGAGAATTCCGCTCTCCCTCCACATTTTGTAAACTAAGGATTGAAGGGGACAGAGATTTGGGATTTGATATCCACACTGACATCAGGTCTGCCATAATACAGTACTTCAAGTTAAACGAGCACTCAGTTCCGAAGATTTAGACTACATGGGAGGCTTTTAAAGTGTATATTAGAGGCATTTGTATAGCAAAGGGATCGGATATTCTTAAGGCACTTTGCACACATTTGAAACAATTAGAGAACAGACTCAAAATGCTGGAGAGTGAGTATGCTACCAATAAAACGAAATCCACTATTGTTAAATTCCAGGAAATACTGTAAGAATTCTAGAATTCTCTACCTTGGACAGCATGTGTGTGACCGACTTTTTAGTGAAGAGGACAGCCCCAGGCAAACACTAGCTTGGGTGATCAAAACATCAAAACATCTATTGACAACACCCAGATCTTGACTATAGACACAGGGAATCATACCATAATTTCTGCACTAGTGGACATTACACACTCCTTTCAACAGTATTATGAACTTCTGTATGCAACTAGAATATAAAGCTTGTCAAGTCAACTAGCTACATCCTTAGACATTATAGCATTAGCTTTGACTGAAGACGGAGTGAGAGAATTATTAAATCACCCCCTGAAACTGGAAGATGTCAAAAATGTGATTGCAAGCCTTTCCAGTGGTAAGATGACAATGGCTCCAAGGCATAGTGTGGAAACTCACTGCACATCAGTACTATTGTTTTTTTTGTTTATAAGAAACTATCTCCACTGTGAGAGTTTATTTTTTTGCAAAGTGAACACAACAAACTTGGCAAGCGCATGGCAAAGTTCAGTGACTTCAGTGCAGCTGCTGCAGCGGTGGTTCCACTGAAGGCTTAAAGATCCCACAAGGAAAATGGTAGACCAGAGGATTCTAGGCCTTGACCAAACCTTTTTGTCCAGCAGGCTGCCCACTAGGCTTTAAATGAGTCTAAAAGACAAATAGTCTATGTCTGCCTTCTCTTTGCTATTACATAGTTACGTAGTGTAGTTTTCTTCGTTATAGAAGTACCTAATCTGCGACTTAAGTTATGGACCCTAAATTAATGAGTATATTTCAATAATCCCTTTAGCAGATAGAGTTAAGAATATTTGAGTCATCTTTGACCAACGGCTATGTATGAGAAATCAAGTTAACCAGGTATTTGCTTTGGTAAACTAATCCTTGAAAAAGCTAAAAAGAATTACACATTTTCAAGGCGAGATTCACTTCTATATTATGGTCAAAACTTCATTTACTGCTACAAAGAAAAATATCCAGCATTGCAATTTCTCCAGAATGAGACGGCTAAATGAGTGGTTGAGGTTGACAAGTGAGAGCACAATTCAAATTTTCCATACAATTCTCAAACTGCAGCTAATGCTAAAGTAAAATGTAAAGCACTCATGAGTATTCCTAAATGTATCTACTGTTAATCACTTTAATGTCTCAAAAAACATAAATCTAATCAGTTGCACTAGCTGATTCATAACCTTCACTCTCACAGGAAATTAATAGAACTGAAGCGAATTATTATATCTAAGGAGCGACTGTTTGCTTGGATTACATGACCATTGGGAACCGCACTGCCTCTTTTTATGAGGCAAAAAAGTAATCTGAAGGGGTCTGCGGCTGCATTACATAAAGTACCCCGGGGGTGCAGCATGCCTTTGCACCCAATTCATCCAGCGTACTTTGATAATACAGAAGGGGCTGCAGACGCTTGTGCGGCCCTTCTATAACATGGATTACGCCATCACAAAATGTATTTCAGAATTAACCTGCAGTGCAAATACTGGTACTGGTGCAATCCCAAAGGCCTGTTCCTTAATTTGTATGAGGGAAAACGTTTACCCTTGAAACCGAGCCATATAAGAGGCAATGCCAAAGAAGCCGTGAGAAAGCCCACGGATGTTTCACATGGAAAAGGAGTCACAGTCAGTGCACCCTCCTACTCAGAGCGACCAATGAGAGGGGGGTGCAGTGGTGCTCTGGCCACTGGCAGCATCCCTTAGTGGGTGGGTCCAGTTACACACTGCAACTAAATATGAGGGAATCCTACCACCTTTTAAAAGTGAGCCCAGTCTGCTGGCAGAGGTCCAGTTTTAAACTGTGCCTCTGTCTTTCACTAATGCTCTTTCCTCAGCATAGGCACGAACAGAAGATATGCCTGCAATGGGAAGGCCTGTGTTTTCTTCCGTGCTGGATCACACTGTCCTTGACTGTGCCTGGTGCACACACCTGAGGGTGTGTTGTAGTGCAGAACTTCAAAAGTGGTCCCCAGGACCTCAATTGAAACCTTCCTTTTTTTAACTGCATCAAAAAATGTTCGGATGCACGTGAGAGTTGGACTCAAAATTTGATGACGATGTAGGGCCCAATTCGCAAAGCTTCTCCTGTGAGCAGTTGAGTCTTCATCCTTGGTTTATTTTTGATGTCGGATTACTATGCTGTTCCTTTCTTACTAAGCTTATAGAAATTTCCAAACAACATATCTTTTCTTTCTAGTGCAACTATCAATGCTATATTTCCTGCTATGCTTTTTGCTGAACGTCAATATTTTTGTAACACAGGGAGGTCACTCCTCTCACAAGTTGATCCTTTCCTCCTGACACACATTCCTTTTTGCGCTCAGATCTCTACCAGCTGGAATGTTCAGTTATAATGAGATGTAAATCTTGGAAGTAGCCACTTTTCTTAATAGTGGTGAATACCTGTCATTTTAATTTGCTCTTATGGTCGTCCATGTTGAAAGTGGTTATTCCAATGTCTTCCTTTCGTGATGCGTGAGATGCAACCAAACTTTCTCAGGTGCGGTATTCCTTCTTTCTTCTGCTTCTAAAGGACTGCTCAATGATGAGCATTTACTGCCTTCCAACAAAGGTGAATAAAATCTTCAGTCTGCAAACAGAATACTCTAGAAATCCATGTCATCACAGATGTTACTAATGTGAGGCAATGGCATTACCTCACTGCAATCAGGGTGGGTGGTCTTTTACTTCTTATTTGATTAGTCCCCATGGGTCAGCCTTGATTTCCAAGTAAAGTCAGAGGTATGTTCTACAGCAAGAAAAAAATGAAAATTATGAAACATTGGCAACTATGTTGCTCAATAAAATCAAAAAGATACCTGGGGTGGAACAGGAATAAGCGGATCTTATTTGGATCATGTGCCACAATTACATAAATACTATCATACTCTGTTACGTGGGATGTTAAGTTATGTGTCATTGTATGTGGAGGGTCCTGAATCTAACTTCCTGTTCTTTACCTTTGCAGTGACTTCAGGAATTACCGAGTTGTTCTCTAACCACTGTTGGCATTTCTACATTTATCCTTCAGCAGTTTTGCCTTTATCTTTCTGGTTATTCAAATTCTTTATGTGGGGCATGTTAGGAATTTGTTTCAAATTGTTTCAGTTTGGGATTCCACAAGGTTCTTATCTTTATTGGTACCTTTCTCTTTTATTTATTTTTCATATTTTTTCGATCATCTTGTCACTAATGTTCCATTGCCTCCCAGATCTTTATTTCTTTGCCCTTTTTTAAGTTGGATCCTCATAACTCTCCACCCAGCTGTCTTCAATACTTCTGTTTTTCATACATTTAAGTGAGCTTTCTGGAAAAAAATAGAGTTTATATAACATATTATCTTTAAAGATCACAGATTTAGGAAAGATCTGAAAGAGGGAAGGAACAAAGAAGTATGGTTTGGTAACCGCTCCATTGTGAAGTGGTCTGAGGAGCTCGCAAAGAAGAAATTCTATGGGAAACAATTGTGGTTTGATGACAACAAGAAGACAGTGGGATATTTCTCTTAAAACGTCCATTTATTGCTGCTGGGGGAACACAACGTATATTTTGAAGGAAATGGAGGTTCTGGAGGAATGGTGGTGTAAGAGAGGCTGAATAAAGAATGGGGGAGAAGGAACACCTCTGCACAGGGTTTTTTCTGGTAGACGAAAATAGAGAGCTCCAGATAAGTCAGGGAAGAGATGGGAAGCTTAGAGGAAGAGAAGTATAAGAAGGACATAATTGAAGTCATGAGCCTGGGCACCTTGGTCAAGTGGAGGAAGAAGGGGATGGTAATGCAAGGATAAAAGTGAAAATATGATTTCTTTGGTTCATCACGTTTAAGTTTGACATCTTAATCTTGGGCGGGTGGGGGGGGGGGGCTGGAGAGCCTTAAGCGGTGGGTGAGGGTTATGGGTGTGGGAAGGGGTATAGAATATTATTGTTAGAACATTTTTAGGTGTCCTGTAGAGCTTGTGGCTAAGCTGAAGGCATTTTAACAGTGTGAGCTCTGCTTGCTTCCAATAAAGCAGCCTTTTCCAAAAACTCAAGTGCATCAAGAGTGGTCCTGCTCCCAATGAAGAAAGGAAGGGAGAAAAACAATGAAAGCTCAGGCACTTTTAATGTTGCCTGGCTAAGTAAACGGTAAGCTGAAAGCTCTGTGGAGAAAGTTCTGCTGGGACATTCACACTACTTTCAATGTGAGTATAGTTATTGCCCGGAATAAACATGCCTACTATTTTACTGGCATCAATGTCATTCTCTTGGCAGCTGCCCATGCTGTTTTTGATGTGTGCAGTCTCCTTGAAGCTATGTGGCAGAACTGTTAGACCTGTCAGCCATAGGGTGGTCTTCCCCCAAACTTTTTGCCTTCTGCCTCCAATTTTGCTGATCTCATTTTTGCTGGCCTTAGGACTATGTGCACATTAACACTGCTAACCAGTGCTGAAGTGCATGTGCTCCCTTTATAAAACATGTTAACATTGGCTTCTACCAAATTGGCATCTTTAATTTACTTATAGGTTCATAGTAAAGTGGTACTACATGTACCCAGGGCCTGTAAATTACATCCTGCCAGTGGCCCTGCAGCATTGATTGTTCCACCCACTTAAGTAGCCCTTTAAACATGACTCAGGCCTGCCATTGCAGCCTCTGTGTGCAGTTATTAAATTGTCATTTAGACTTGGCAAAATAAGCCTTCTGCCTGGCCCAAACCTATCTTTTTAATACATATAAGTCACTGACTCCTAGGGAAAGCATCGGACATCCCAGAGAGCAGGCTGCTGTGTATTTAAAAAGTTGGACAGGCACTTTTAGGTTTTACATGTCTTGGTAGTGAAAAACACCTACATTCGTTTTTCACTGCTGCAAGGCCTACCTCTCCCATAGAATAACATTGAAATGACCTTATTGCATTTGATAAGCTTTAATTTCGAAAAAGGGAACAGGTAATCCCTTCATGTTTGGTATCTTTGGAATTGGAATGAAAAAATCCTAACTTAGGGTGAAATCAGATTTTTCATTACAATTTTGAAAACGCCACTTTAAGAAAGTTGGCATATTTCTGCCTTAGGCATTTAGTGCCTGCAGCCTGTCTCTGGTCACATGACTGGGTGTAGTTGACAGTTGGGATTTTGTGTGTTCCTCCTAGACAGCCACACACAATAGAGGGCTTAAGTGTGCCTGGATGGGCCATCACTAGCAGGATGGGAGGGAGGAGCTGGGCACAGCCCTACTTACACTTGAACAGGATATGTCCTGCCTCCACACTAAGGATGTACTTAGTCTGGATCCAGGACAGGGAAGGCAGGATGCCTGGGGACTTCAAAGGGAATTTCTAGAAGCTTCCCCCACCTTCCAGAAGAAGGATACCAGGGATAAATATTGGACCTCAGACACCAAATCTTCACTTCTGGACCGGTGGATACTCTGCCAAGAAGAAGGACTGCTGTGCTGCTGAAAGGGCTATCACTCTGCTGGACTGCTACTCTGAAGGAACTGCTGTCCTGCTGTGCTGACCTGCTGTCCTCTTGCCTGGGAAGGAAGTATTGGACCTGCAACTTCATCTTGAACCTGTTATGTTTCATATAGGTACCCTAATATAGGCCCGGGTAATATCATACACCTTCACCTACATTTCCTCCCCTACACTACACAGTAACGGACCTTTTAGGATTGAATCTTTACCTAGTTCTAGTCCTGGGCACAGAAGGAGGGTTTCTCCCTGAACAATAGTGTCCTATAACTTCATCAATAGACTCACACAGTATGAATGAATATTCATAAGGGTTCTTGGAAACCAGGCTGGGGCTACACCACCTGCATAATATCTACGTACCAGGTTCATCCCAAACGTCATCCTCAAACCCAACAATGGCTAACACAAGAAACAAGGGACAAAGGAACCCTAGATACTTTCTGCATAAATATAACACATCTTGCTAGTGTTAGTTAGAGGGAACCAAGACTTCCAGGCCAACATACTGGCCAGAGACGCTGAGGCTCCTGCATGCAGACGCTCCAGCTGACAGTGGTATAACACATGCCTTGCGGGGTGCCCAACTCGAGACCAGGACGGGGTCCCACACTCTCTCTCTTCAGGTAATGGGGTTAGACTAAATCCTAGAGGGATTCTTGGCTTCACACCTACTTACATGCTAGGTACACTTAGGTACATCTAGATAGGCATCGTAGGAGTACGCGCTCTCTTTTATCATGCATTTTATATCCATGTATGCATTTATGATTATTTCAAAATGGTAGAACTGTACTATCCATTTATATTCACTATACTGCTGATTATATATATCTGCTACTGTCTAACAATTATTGCAGCACATCTATTTTACACTAGAAGAACAACTGCGTGCAATAAATTCTTATTGTAACACGCCCGAATGTTTCTTCTGTGTAACTCTCTGAGACCGAACAAGTGAGCACGAGTGACTGAGCGAAAAGCAGTACATTGTTTCCATGATCCTGAGGGATCAGGGTTGTCATGTTCTAAGGTTGCCAGAAACTATTCTCTCCCCGATAAGAGGAGACACTAGTGGCACTGTGAGCTAGCTAATGCAAACAGGCTAACATTTTCGGTGGGGGTGTTCAGAGTCAGTCTGCCACCAAGCCCACAGTTCATGTTATCCGAACGCGCAGATTCTGTATAGGTCATATATAGGAACTACACAACAAACCGAGGGCTATCAGAGTGACTCCAAGGGATAGTCTGCTGGCATCCTGATCTGAGCCTCGGGGACATAAAAGATTTCCACCAATCTGTACCAGCCCCTGGACCCAGCTGCAGGAATTTCCTGACCCCCAGGCGGTGCCCCTCAAGTCCTCGTCCCTTGGGGTGGCTCAGTGAGCTGAAATCAAGCTTTAGGGCTCTTCACAAACGGGCCCATTTGCACTGAGACCTTGGCTCTTACACGGGGAATCAGCATGTCCGTTCAACCTATCCCTTCACACTGCAGCATCAACCACTGTGGGGAATTCCAACATGAAGCCCCAGCAACGCCCACCCGCAACGCCTGTCCTGCACTTCACACTATGCCAGCAGCCTCCTGTGATGCTTTCCCTGCTCCCTGCAACCCTCTCCACCACAAACGGGACTCTTTGCATGGGTTTTGAAAAGGTAAACTTCAGCGGGCCCAACCTGGTTACTGTAGCTGACCTGTGCTGACTGAACTTGTGACTTTGCCACTCATGAATCCTCACTCCACACCTCATCACCCCTCTCATTCATATCAAACCCATTTCATTCACTCCACCTTCATATCTACACAAATGTCTCCAAAACACACCCACACTGATCCCATCACCCCTAAATAAACAGGGCAGTTAACACGTGGTAAACCTCTTTACAAGCTGACAAGCTCTGCTTATATATTTCCTGATAAATAGCAGGAGATCTACCATTTTCACTAACAACTTTGATTCACACTCTCTCATCAACATCACTTTGCAGCTGGAACCAAAAACTGCACCATCTGAAAAACAGTGCAGCATTTTCTGCCCTCCAAACGGACCATACCATCTTTACACATTTGCTCCACGTGGCTTATAGAGGCAGATGATTTAGCCTCCTCATCATGAAATCCCTCACCATGACCCTCCCTCTATTCACAGAATCCTCTCTCCTGTCCCTAGATCTTCTGAAAGCATAGTCCTTCCATCTTTCAAACTTTTTAAAGACTGAGAAACAAACATTAACTCACTGCCCTTCTCCATACATTTCGTGGTGATGCCCTCAGGCCTAAGATCATAGGGGCTGATTCACAGAACTAATCTGAGATAAAATCCTAAACTTACTACTTTTGGTATTCACAGAAGGCATTTAGTAGTAGTAAAGTTAGGACTCCTAACTTTACTACTACTAAACTGAGACAAAATCCTAACTTTACAACTTTTGGTATTCACAAAAGGCATTTAGTAGTAGTAAAGATAGGAGTCCTAACTTTACTACTACTAAAGGCCTTCTGTGAATACCAAAAGTAGTAAGTTTAGATTTTTTCTCAGTTTAGTAGTAGTAAAGTTAGGAGTCCTAACTTTACTACTACTAAATGCCTTCTGTGAATACCAAAAGTAGTAAGTTTAGGATTTTATCTCAGATTAGTTCTGTGAATCGGCCCCACAGAAAGTGGCCCATTGCCCTGATTTATCATCACAATCCTCTCCTACTAGGGGTGTCCCTTGCTCTTTTCAACATCTGTCTTGTACCCATATTTAATTTGTTTAAAGATACCTATACACTTCGTTATGTAGATTTTGTTCTGGACAACTCTTCAGTGTACGACTTGCATAAGGTTTTGCTTGAACTTGAGTCCGGAATGCTAGCTAATTATTTTCAAATTAACAGTGTGAAAACTGAGCTGACACTTGGACCCTGTAGTGAGCCTTCTTTTATCTCTCTACCACTCGGCCCCAACAATCTCAGGATAACATTTACTAATATCTTGTTAGCTAAAAACTAGGAGTTCATTTTGACTCCTGCATATTTCTGAGCACCAAAACAAGTATGACAGTGGGGAATTGCTTTTCTCAGCTCATAACATTAGAGTACATGTTAGATCTACTGTTTCTGTCCAATAAAGTTTTGGTGACGGGAGCAACAATCAGCCAGCCGCGGCCGCTGCAGGTAAGAGCGGTGGGGTGGTGGGGCCGGCTGGGGGGGATTTCAAGAGACGACCACGAGGGAAAACTAATTATTTAATTTTCCCTTGTGGTCGTCTCTCGAAATCCCCCTTCAGCCGGCCCCACCGCTCTTACCTGCAGCGGCCGCAGCTGCAATCAGCTCTAACCTTGACTACTGCAATTCTCTCAAAGTAGCATTTCCTGCTTTCAAGATCCACAGTCTTCATAAAGTACAAAATTTGGATGTCTGGTTGGGATCACTGACATAATATCGACAGACACAATATCGACCTACCAAAATATTGTGACAAAAATATCGATTACACTAATATCGACTTCCTACACTTAATTAAAAAAATACACAAATATCGACTACAAAATATCGTAAAACATTTATATCGTTTTCAACATTATCGAACTCAAAAATATCGGGATAAGTAACATCGCACACATTAAATAAACATACAAAATAAAAAAAATATCGATAACAAAAATATACACAACAAAATTATCGCTAAAAAAATATATCGACAAGTTATATCATTTATAATAACTCAATAGGTACCACCCAAAATATAAAAATAGCAATAACAGACATAACAAACATTATACATTACTTAACACATATTTAAAAAAAATAACAAAACAATTTCATAAACATTTATAAATACACAAATATTATTTACTACTCCAAACATAATATTAGAAATAAAATGTAACTCTTTAACATTTAAAAAGTTATAAATATCAAATAATATAGTACACCATTTTTTTTAATTTAAAAAGTAACTGAAACTTAATTAGCATTTTCCATATATAGAAAACAACTGACAAATTAATTAAAACAAACAGCTAACAACCAATGAAATACACATACAATTAAAATAACCCAATAAGATTGGAACAATAATTAATAACACACGATATAAACACACACAAATTCAACATTATTTTACCTTGCAACCAAAAAAGAAACAATAAGGAGAAACTCTGCCGGATTGCTGACCCAACACTGAACTGCATTACAGAAAACTCGGATTACAACTCCACAAAGTAAGTAAAAAGCATTTTAAAACAACTGCCACTAAAAATGCTGTCAAAATCTTTTAGTATGAACAAAATAATTAATACGTACTTTTTTAAATTATATCTCCTCTACAGATAATTCTGAACAAACTCAAAGAACAGCAGAAAAGTGCAAATAAGGCAAGTATTACTCTGAGATTAACTAAAACAATTTTCTTTAATACCAAACAGAAAAACTACCTAACCACAACTCCCCCCCCAGCTAAAAACGCAATAAAACAGATTATTTAATATTACTCTTTTTTTAACAGGAATCTCTACAGAAAAACCAAAACCAAACAGCAGAGAAATCAACATTGGAAAAAGTCTTCAAATTCAACATTGTAAGTATAAAATTGACAATGTTCACTTTCATAAAATAAAACATAACAGGAAATATTTTATTAATTTTTATATACATTTCTCTTAGCATTTGAAGCACCACCATGACTGAATGGGCCCAATTCACAACTTTCCAAAAAGGCAAATTATTATTATGTTATATGGGGTGTGTGTAGAAAAGCAAACAGGGGACAAAGTCAACTGGAAATGTAGCAAATATTATTTTAACAAATAATATGGAAGGGCTGCTACAAAGGAAACAACTGTATTATATGTTAGAGAGCATAACCACCCCCCTAACGTAGCTGAAATTGAAGTTAGAAATGCAATTGAAAATATAAAAGAAATTAGTATAGCATCTCAGAAGCCCACAACAGAAATCCTTAAACAAACGCTTCCCAGAGTTCCAGAGCATGTAACCGGCCAAATGCCCTCAATATCCTCATTAAAAAGAACTATAGCTAGAACTAAAAAAGCTACCGCTACCACCAAACCTATCCCCAAAACCTTTGCTGAAGTAGAAATACCACCTGAACTCACAGTTATACATACTGAAGAACAATTTCTTCTATATGCCAATAAATCAGCTGAAAAAAGAATAATAATGTTTGGGACTCCCACAAATTTACTAAAGTTACAAAACTGTGAGACATGGATGATGGATGGGACTTTTAAAATATGTCCCAAACCATTTTACCAGCTTTATACAATACATGGACTATTTCAACATACAAACATCCCCTTCATATATGCTCTACTGCCAAACAAGCAAACAGCAACCTATGTTGAACTTTTAAGCAAAGTAAAGCAAGAAACTAACAATTATTTCCACCCAAAAATAATAGTAGACTTTGAACAGTCAATGATACAAGCAATACTAAAAAACTACCCTCACACAGCAATTCAAGGTTGCTACTATCACTTTAACCAATGCATTTGGAGGCACCTCCAAAAATCTACATTAAGGGGGTCATTTTGATGGCGATCCGTCCGCCATCAAATGTGGATTGACCGCCCGCCAGATTAGGATGGTGGGCGGATCCACACTGCGACCGTGGCGGACGCAAAGACCGTCCGCCACGGAACCGGCACAGGCAATCGGACTGATTGTTTGGCGGAGCTGTCTGCATGCATAAAATGGTGGCGGTGCCTAGCAGGCACCGTCCACCATATTATGATGCAGGCTGTGATCCAGCCTTTCCATGACAGTGAAACCGTCATGAAAAAGCTGGCGGAGGTTCTTTTCGGGGGCCCGTTGCGTGCCCCCAATGTGTTGGCAGGAGGTGTATGTGCACTGGGGGGTACCCATGGTACCCCCCTACATCTCAGTGCACTAAGTGGCAAGCACCGTGTGGTGCCTGCCACCTAGACTGAAATGCACAACATGCTCTTTTAACATCACCGCGGGTGCTGCTGTCAGCAGCACCCGCCGCAATGTTAAAATGCAAGATGCGACCGCCATGGTGGCGGTCTCATCCTAATTTGGTGTGCGGAACCGCCGCATGTATTGCAGACGGTCCCAGTCACCACCACGATGGCGGATGGACACCAGTCCCCTACTTGACTACTTTGAGGATACCTGGGTGGGAAGGCTACACAGATCTGGACACAGATGACAACCTAAATATCACATTCCATGGTGGAATGTATATAACAGTACCCTAAATAAAGAAGCCAAAACTAACAATGCCGTGGAAGGATGGCATAACGCCTTCCAAGCCACAACAGGCAGAACTATACCAACTCTACAAAAACTATTGGAATGTATCCAAAAAGAACAAAGCTACCAACAACTAAGAATGGAACAGTCTATAACTCAACTAGGCCCAAAACTAACCAAGCAAACTAAACAAATGTTTGAGTACTTACAATTCAAAGTAAGACTCTACCCAACAACTAAAGGATTAGAGTATCTAGAAACAATAGCTAAAAGCCTACTTTAAATAAATCTACCTCCAAACCACAAAAATAATTAATATAAAAACAGTCAAAAAGTTTTTTTCCAACTCCAAAAATATAAATATTTTGTCAATTATTTTAACTAAAATTGTAAAAATAAACTGACATAATTATAATTTATATAAAACAACTAACTGTAACAATTACATTATAAACATTTCCCTCCCACTATAAATAATTTAAACTTACTTACAGTTTTCGTTGCTGAAGAAGAATAATCCAAAGTTCCATAATAAAATCCATAGTTGTTTAAAAAATCAATATTTAAAAAAATAATCCCCCCAAAAAATGGAAAAATTTAGCTGTATAAAAATTAATCCATCAGCAATAGGTCCACCAACGATAATCCATAAAAAACCAGAAAAAAAGATATAAAAAAGAAACGCTCTAGGAAAACTCGAAAAATTAAGGAAGTGTAAAATAACCATTAGTTTATTAAAACTAATACACACTTCCTTAAAAAAAAAAACACACTCTTCTCCCGACGATAACGTCCAACCAACAAAAACCTATTCGGAAATAAAACAATCCCTCCTGCACAAAAACGCATATACTCTATACAATATTACAAATAAATACAGTACTAACAACAGACTTTAAACATAATTACACATACCTATCAAACTCTAACACAGAGGGGTCGATTCCGATCTCGGCCGGTAGGGCACCGAATCGGATTCGGCTGAACCGGATCTGATTCGGAGCCCTTTTTCCCGACCGATTCATACGTGCGTCCGGGCGAGCGAGTACGATGCGAGCGCGTGCGAATTCGCCGACCGACTCGTTCGCGGGTCCCAACCGCTCCGACCGACTCGCACGGATGTGCCTCGCACCGCGTAATGGAGACGTTCCCCGACCGTGCAAGTACGATGCGCGCCTCGAGCAGTCCGAACGACTCGCGCAGTCCGGCTCCAAAGAGCAGTCAGAGCCGCACTTTGGGGGTCCGTGTCGGACCCCCCTGTACGCGTAGCCGCGCGAGTCGCACACAGGGGGGACCCATGGATCCCCCCTACCTGTGCGCATACGGCGCGAGTCGCTTCGCCGCGTACACGCTGTAGGGGGCGCCCTTGTTCGCCTCGCACCCATTGAGTCAATGGGAGCCCGCGTACGCGTTGTACGACCGGCTCCCATTGACTTCAATGGGAGTCCGACCGAGTCGAGTCCGATAGCATACGTGTGCATCGTACTCATTCGGTCGGGCTGCTAGGGTCCGATTCGGTCGGAAATCTCTCCGGGTCCGGCTCGGTCAGAGAGATTTCCTGCCCGAATCGGAATCGGCCCCTATGTGTATGAATGTACAAAATATGTATAATATAAAAAATGAATGTATCTACTGTTACCCAAAACGTTATATGTTTTAAATATTGTACAAATAGTGAGTAATAAATACTTATTTGTTGTCCAAAAATAAACAACTGAATAATGTAATAAAACAACAAATATATAATACTATTTTTTCCAAAATGTTATATCTAAATATGTAAATATGTACCAAATATGTAATGTGTAAACAATTAACAAAATGGTTTTTTTTCCTGGTTAAAACAATAAAAATAAATATACTTAAAAAAGGAAATACTTTTTCTAATTTTTAATTATCAATGTTTCATTATAAATAAAAATAAATAAAATATAAAGATGTTTCTGTGTTTTTTTACATGTTGTGAAATATTGTATCTATAATAAAATATTTATATTGTATCAATGTACTTTAAAAGCTATTATATTTGTCCAAACATTTATAACTATATCTTTATCCTTACACCATAATATATTTTTATTTCTTCACTATACCCACTATAAACTACATTAACTCAGGAAAGGTGTTAAATAGCAAACATTATAATTTACTACTAATTTATATTAAGTCAGGGAAGACACTGGACACTAACCTTATATAATTTACTATTCCAACTCCAAACCACATTAAATCAGGGAAGGTGCTGGACACTAACCATATATAATTACTATTCCAACTCCAAACCACATTAAATCAGGGAAGGTGCTTGACACTAAACATATATAATTTACTATTCCCACTCCAAACCACATTAAATCAGGGAAGGTGCTGGACACTAACCACATATAAATTACTATTCCCACTTCAAACTACTTTAAATCAGGGTAGGTGCTGCACACTAACAATATATAATTTACTATTCCAACTCCAAACAACATTAAATCTGGGAAGCTGCTGGACACTAACCATATATTATTTACTATTCCCACTCCAATTTATAATAACTCAGGGAAGGCGCTGGACACTAACCATATATAATTTACTATTCCCACTCCAAACCACATTAAATCAGGGAAGGTGCTGGACAGTAACCATATATAATTCACTATTCCCACTCCAAACTACATTAAATCAGGGAAGGTGCTGGACACTAACCAGATATAATTTACTATTCCAACTCCAAACTACATTAAATCTGGGAAGATGCTGGACACTAACTATATATAATTTACTATTCCCACTCCAATTTACAATACCTCAGGGAAGGCGCTGGACACTAACCATATATAATTTACTATTCCCACTCCAAACCACATTAAATCAGGGAAGGTGCTGGACACTAACCAAATATAATTTACTATTCCCACTCCAAAACACATTAAACCAGGGAAGGTGCTGGACAGTAACCATATATAATTTACTATTCCCACTCCAAACTACAGTAAACCAGGAACGGTGCTGGACACTAAGCATATATAATTTACTATTCCCACTCCAAACTACATTAAATCTGGGAAGGTGCTGGACACTAACTATATATAATTTACTATTCCCACTCCAATTTACAATACCTCAGGGAAGTCGCTGGACACTAACCATATATAATTTACTGTTCCCACTCCAAACCACATTAAATCAGGGAAGGTGCTGGACACTAACCATATATAATTTACTATTCCCACTCCAAACCACATTAAATCAGGGAAGGTGCTGGACATTAACCATATATAATTTACTATTCCCACTCCAAACCACATTAAATCAGGGAAGGTGCTGGACACTAACCATATATAATTTACTATTCCCACTCCAAACCGCATTAAATCAGGGAAAGTGCTGGACACTAACCATATAAAATATACTATTCCCTCTCCAAACTACATTAAATCCGGGAAGATGCTGGACACTAACCACATATAATATACTATTCCTAATAGCAATTATATTAACTCTTGTAAAATACAACACACTAAACATATGTATGTATCTATAATTAAATATACATTGCATAGTAATTTTTTTTTAAACATATCTGTTAAAATATCTCAGACATATTAATATCCCAAAAAAATTCATAAAACAGCCAAAAGATTCTTTACATTTTTTACCAAATTCAAAATTATAACCAATTAAATTCAAAATAATCACTCTAATTAAATTAAAATTTCAAAAATAATTTTAACATTTACATTTTACAAAATTAAATTTTAATAAACTTAAAACATAGTCAACTTCAACAACTATAAACACAATATCCCAACACTACAATAATTACATTTTATAAATACATTTTAAATTTTTTAAATTATGATCAATACATTTTAAAAACACTCACCACCCTTAAACACAATAAGCGCCATATTACACTCATAAATTTATTTTTCTACATTTTTAATTTAATTTCATTTTTTTTTTTAATTTGGAAAATTTAGTAACAATAAAATACCCACCCTTATCCCCTATAAACCCAAAATCCCACACCTGAGAAATAAATGTGTAATTTAATATAAAAAATATTTAAAACATTTTTTAATTTAAATTTAAAATTTTTAAAACACTACCCACCCTTATCCCCTATAAAACCAACATCCCGCACCTGAATTTTTTTTTTATGATTTAAAATAAAAAATATTTAAATTTTTTTTAAATTTAAATTTCACATTTTTAAAACACCCCCACCCTTATCCCCTATTACCCCAACATCCCGACCCTAAAAAATAGTATACATTCAATTTAAATTTTTTAATAAATTTTAAATTTTTCCCCATTTTTTTCAAAACACTCTCCACCCTTATCTTCTATTAACTCAACATCCCGCCCCTAAAAAAATATTATACATTCAATTTAAATTTTTAAATAAATTTTAAATTTTTCACCAATTTTTTAAAACACTCCCCACCCTTATCCCCTATAAACCCAACATCCCGCTCCTAAAAATTAGTATCCTTTTTTTTATAATTTATTTAACAATAATTATATCATTTACAAACATTTTACAAAATAAAAAAAAATACTAAAACGATATAATTTACTAACAATATTTTAACAATCGATATTTTTTACAACGATATTTTTTACAACACACAAAATCGATATATGCATAGATATTTTTTACATCGATATTTAATACTAACGATATTTTTACTCAATATTATGTCAAAACGATATGAAATACTCGATATTCTGACTACTTACCGTCTGTTTGATCATGGGATTGGTTGAGACAGCATGTCACAACCGCCAGGATAGAACTTCACTTGTTCTTTCTTTAACAGATAGAATCTTATTTATGTTATTTGCCTCATGTTTTGATGCTCCAATAAACTTTCCCTAACCTGTCTTACAGATAGAATGGGGCCGATTCCGATTCGGGCCGGAAATCTCTCCGACCGAGCCGGACCCGGAGAGATTTCCGACCGAATCGGACCCTAGCAGCCCGACCGAACGAGTTCGATGCGTACGCATGCTATCGGACTCGATTCGGTCGGACTCCCATTGAAGTCAATGGGAGCCGGTCGTACAACGCGTGCGCGGGCTCCCATTGACTCCAATGGGTGCGAGGCGAACAAGGGCGCCCCCTACAGCGTGTACGCGGTGAAGCGACTCGTGCCGTACACGCACAGGTAGGGGGGACCCATGGGTCCCCCCTGTGTGTGACCCGTTCGGCTACGCGTACAGGGGGGTCTGACATGGACCCCCGAAGTACGGCTCCGACTGCCTCTTGGAGCCGGACGGCGCGAGTCGGTCGGACTGCTCGCGGCGCGCATCGTACTTGCCCGGTCGGGGAACGTCTCCATTGCGCGGTGCGAGGCGCATCCGTGCGAGTCGGTCGGAGCGGTTGGGACCTGCGAACGAGTCGGTCGGCGAATTTGCATGCGCTCGCATCGTACTCGCTCGCCCGGACGCACGTACGAATCGGTCGGGAAAAAGAGCTCCGAATCGGATCCAGTTCAGCCGAATCCGATTCGGTGCCCTACCGGCCGAGATCGGAATCGACCCCAATGTCTCTCCTCTACCTTTCCTCGGCTTAATCGTGTAAAGCTAAAGTCCAAGAATTGCAAGGCCTTGCCCTTTCAAGGATGCACCACGGGGCACTCACTTCCCCACTAGAGCGTTGATATTCTTTTGTTATCGTGTTCCAAAAAAGCTAACAGTCAGACAGCCAGCCAGTCTAACCTAAAGACGTGGTAGCAAGGTACAAAGTTGCTCCAATTCTTTTCTGACTACTCCCTCTCCAACACAATCTCTAAATAGACTCATTCTCATGGCATACCATTAGACACCCATCCCTGCCCACCATTGAGCCCTCTACTTGAATGAATGAATGAGCAATTTATTGAGCGCGAACTAACGCCCGGAGGCATCTTGGCGCTAAACAGGACAAGGAAACGCTGTTCTGATCTCCTATTTCTGGACAAAGAGCCAGGTTTTCAGGGACTTTCTAAAAACAGACAGAGAGGTATCTGTTTTAAGTTTTACCGGCATACTGTTCCAAAGTAGGGCTGTGGACCTGAAGAAACCTCTGCCGCCCCAAGTGGTCCTCCAAAAAGTGGGAACCACCAAGTTCTTGGCAGAACCAGAACGAAGGGTCCTGTTGGGGGTGTACCACTGCAGGTTGTTCTTAAAGTAAGAAGGACCATGCCCATGAAGGGTCTTATAGGCCATGCATCGAGCCTTGAAGACAATGCGTTGCCTAACCGGTAGCCGGTGAAGTTTACTGATGGCTCCTTGTAATAAATGAATAGAACCAGGACCAGTTGGATTTCCATGTAGGTTTATTGTGGATATTGTAGATCAGGAGTCACAACATGGAGTAGTACAGGGTTAGGTGTAGAGTAGGTCTTCTCTACAGAGCGAGCCCCACCAGGAGCAGCTTCCTTGCTGCTCAGCTCATCCTCTCAACTGACACTCCACACACAGTCATACCAGCATTCTATTACCTCACCACACATACCAACATTCCAAGAACATCCACACTGGCTGAGCAGCAAGGCAGAGAAGCAGGAAAGGTGCAATACACTAAATACCAGTATACTACACACCTTCCCCCTTTAATGAACAACAACAAAAGAATTATGTAAGCAGTAAGCATAGTAAAAGCATAAATAAACATAGGAGTAAAACATTGCATTAATTAACAAAAATGACATAACACACCTCTACCCCTTTTTTACGGATTAAATGAAGAAAAGTAGAAAATGCAATACGCTAAACAATAATTGCAATAAAAGAAAGATCTAGCAACAAAGGTCTGAAAAAGAAACAGAATATATCAAAGGATTCACAAAAATAAGAAAGAGAATGTGAGAAAAAGAGATCTCCCACCGTATGTTCAGGAAAACTAAACAAACCACAGAAGAAAACAGGAACTTGACATCTAAGTCACCAGCAGGACACACCAGTTGGCCAGACTAGTATGGAAGTGATAAACAGAGAACGTCAACCAATGATAAATTAGTGCAAGAAAGAGACAAGAAAAAGTACCCCTCCACGAGAGCCACTGAGAAAGACTCTCATACTCACACCACCAGGAAAAAAAGGTTGGTCGCGATCTAACACATGATCCCTGGAGGAAACTAGAGAGGAGAAAAAGAGGTGACAACTACACCCTGTTGGATTTTAAAAATAAATCCAACATGACAGAATATAAGTGAAAAACACATTCTGTCAGTAAAACATAACCGTAGATTCTACACATAGTAAATTTAAAAATCCAGTACCGTAAAGTAATATAAGAAGTAGAATACAACAGGTGATATTTCCACGCACAAGTGAATATCACATATAGCCAGTAGGCTATCAAAATGTATACCTTGAAGTGACATATCCACGCACAAGTGGAATCAAATATAACCAGTAGGCTATTATAATGTATACTAAAATCAACTTACAAAGAAAGGATCATGTAAAACCCATAGGTGACAAATCCACGTACCGGTGGAAGGTCACATAGCCTAAAAGGCTAATTCAACATATACCTTGTAAAACAATATAGGTGACAAATCCACTTACCGGTGGAAGGTCACATAGTCGTAAAGACTATTTCAATATAAACTTTAAAAACCATATAGGTGAACAAATCCACGTACTAGTGGAAAGCCACATAGCCAGAAGGCTATTACAACATAAACCTTTAACTAATCCACACACAGTAAATATGCACAGGTGGAGTCAATAAAGAGAATCTCGCTCCAATAACTCTTGAAATAAACAGTGCAAATGTAAACTGTTAAATTTTAAAAATAGACATAAGAATAAACAAGATGTGCATCATCATGAAGAAAGTAAGAAACTGCTTGACAATGTGGATTACGTGAAACACATTCCAAAGGCAAACTTGTAAACAAATTAATTCCCTATAAAGAGAAATGCATGTGAGAAATAAATAACTTTGTTATTGAATAACATGCCCAGTAGATGGTGCTCTAAACACAGTATAAAGAACATAAGTGACTCTCACTATATTGAATGTGAAATCATTTTGTACAACATTTTTAAATATAACACTTTCTTGACTTTGCCGCACAGATGACTTTACAATCCCTTGGCATATGCCCCAGTACTAAAATACTTCCATCAGTATTGCCGTTTTTTTTTTAAGTGAGCAACATTAGTCTACTTCGTTTTGTTGGCTGAATATAGAATGTAACTTGGATTCCTGTAGCGCTGCAGCAACGTCTGATGGATAACGAAAAAGAAAAAAAAAAATGATACAGCAAGCAAGTCATTTACAATGCACACTCACCACGAATCAGTGACCTTGAAACTAGAGCGTTGAACTGAGAAAACAAAATCAGACACATACTCCTTGAAACGAACATCACAGAAGTGATGTTAACGTGGTTGGCATGGTTGGCAGAATAACGCAGACAAATAGGAAGACCTAGAGCACTTCAACTTTAATGTGCTCCGGTGGTGCCAGACAAGATGGAGGCACGTAGCGTGACGCCGTGCCGGGAGGCTCCAGGCACGTCGATGCATGCAGAGGTCCGGAAGGAGGAAAGCAGCTCATCAGACGTCACAGAAAACAGAAGGAGGAAGGTAAGGCTGCGCGAGCTATATGCGTGCTCGAGACACTTTTAAGTGTGAGGAGGCGGTTAAACTGCCATAATGGATGCATGTTTATGGATCAACAACAAATGTAAAACAAAGTACTCACAGTCAAATGCTGGCAGTATATGTGAAACGCAAACCAGCAGAGTAAACAGCACATTTTCCCAGATTAATTAACAGGGAAAAGCAGATTGCGCATTTCCACACGAGGACTCAGGGACATCAGCAAAATGCAGGCGGTATTAACCCAGCAGGCAAGGCAAGAGGAAAAACTCTCGTAGGCTAGGAAACGTAGATTTGTGGAGCACTTGGCAGCATCAGTGCAGCTCCGTTATTTCAAACCCCAAAGACCATCGCTTCACTCAGCTCCCCCGAAGTGCAGCACGTCTCTTTCAACTAAGGCCACAGGGAAGTAACGGGGTGAAACCTTCTCTGGGATGCTGCCAAAGTATGTAAGGCAGTATGCAGGCAACAGGCAGGAAAAGAAACAGAAAAGGAGGAAGTCTGGCACTGTAGAGTTATGGGCTTCAAACTTCAAGACAAGAAGCTCATAAATTGTATTAGCCCTTGACACTCTTCCCACGGAAACGGGTGGTACTCTCCCCAGGCAGGTTACAGCAGGCAGGGAGAAGCGTGATGTAAACAGGTAGATTAAAGTAGAGGAGGCAGGAACTGGCACACCAGTTGTGTGCAGGCAGGAACTGGCACACTTCAGTTGTGTGCAGGCAGGAACTGGCACACTTCAGTTGTGGGCGACCGATGGGAGGTCACTGGTGGGGCTCACCGGGTGCCAGTATGCCTTTTAAATGCGTAGCTGTAGTTGTAGGAAACTCATACCTTGGAGTTGCTTCCTGCTTTTCAAAATTTCTGTAGACCATCAGGTGGCAAGGCAGGTTCTTTCCAATCGTCGCCAAATGTAATAAATGAATAGAACCAGGACCAGTTGGATTTCCATGTAGGTTTATTGTAGATATTGTAGATCAGGAGTCACAACATGGAGTAGTACAGGGTTAGGTGTAGAGTAGGTCT
Source organism: Calotriton arnoldi (assembly GCA_963921515.1). Lineage (NCBI taxonomy): Eukaryota > Metazoa > Chordata > Amphibia > Caudata > Salamandridae > Calotriton > Calotriton arnoldi. The sequence continues at coordinate 3,273,403 of CAWUFW010000755.1, read as the reverse complement.
TCTCTACAGAGCGAGCCCCACCAGGAGCAGCTTCCTTGCTGCTCAGCCCATCCTCTCAACTGACACTCCACACACAGTCATACCAGCATTCTATTACCTCACCACACATACCAACATTCCAAGAACATCCACACTGGCTGAGCAGCAAGGCAGAGAAGCAGGAAAGGTGCAATACACTAAATACCAGTATACTACACTCCTCTAGCTGATTCCTTGTGTTTGCTTGATTCAAATTCTGACCAAGTAATATCTACAGGGCAATGGTAACCCTCGCCACTCCTACTCTGACAACTATGAGCTGCATATTTGAATGCAAGTTTTAGTAAGGCACAGTGCTCGGACAGAAACACCATATCAAGAATGGGCTGGCTACTGTGAGTCTACCACCTACGACACTTTCGACAACACTCTTCAGTGGTCCATTACTTCCACAATGCTCTACATGTGTTCACCCATACCAGCCCTTACCTCTAATCTGGGATCAATCTCATCATCTACTATCTAAAGATACAGATTGTCTAAGACAGATGTTCTCACGGAACAGCACCTAACCCAACATTTTCGTTTTAATGCAGGCAAGTAGGAGCACCAGGTGAAAAACAACAGAAAACACCCACGCAAATTAAATTATAATGTAATTTAATTGATAGCAGCAATAATTCATGTAATAGCAGCACTATTATTAGAGCATACATGATATTGCATTAAGTTACATAAATTCAAAGAATAATATGAGAGTGCAGACGGTACAGACAGGGTTTTTTATATTCCTAGGAAATGATGTCTGAGACTCCCTGTTGGTGGTCACGACCAATATTGAGGAGCGTCAGAGGTGCAGACAGTTGGGCTACACACAGCAATCTGCACTACAGTGGCGGCTCCCCCATTGGGGCGTGTGGGCGTCGCCCCACTGCTTTCTCGCAGTGCGAGAAGGCAGAAACATAAATGGTAATAACTACCATTTTATGTTTCTGCCTTCTCGCACGGCGACAGCAGAAGTCAGTGCCTGGTTGGGGGTGGGCGGTCCTGCTCGAGGGCAGGGGGAGTGGCTTGCTCACTGTTGTGGGTACTGACTGTTGGGTCGGCCCTGGGGCCGACCCAACAGTCAATACCCACAGCAGTGAGCAAGCCACTCCCCCTGCCCTCGAGCAGGACCGCCCACTCTCCCTTTTCTCTATGTAGGCTGCTGCATGCAGCAGCCTACATAGAGAAAATGGCCCGGGTGGGGCGCGCTCCGCTGCGCCTCACCAATCACAACGCTGGCGGAGGGGAGGGAGGCTGCCTGTGGGTGACAGCTTCCTGAAGAGAGCTGCGGCAGCTTCCTGAAGAGAGCTGCGGCAGCATGGAAAACGCGGGACCCGGGGGAAGGTAAGTTTTATTTTATTTTTTAATTAAACCCCTCCCGCCTCCCCCCACCACGTGCAACCCCCCCACGCGATCCCCCCCCCACCCGTCATGCCACCCGCGAGTATTTATCAGAGGGCCTTTGCAGGAAGGGGCCTACCTTGATACAAGGTTCCGTGAAGAAGTCGGGGCTATGTCCGTGGCTTTGTACCAGTTGGGCCTCACTGAAGTACCGTAGTTTATTTAACCCACGGTGCACCTCCTTGGTTCCGCAGGCATAGCGTACTACTGTTGTACTACTAGACTTCAAAAAGTTTGGGTAGGGGCCCGGGGGTTCAGTTGGAAATCTGGTAGTGCTAGAAATGGAAGTCTAACATTAGAGGTATGCACTATTCCGGAGGAGCCGTTTGCTACTGAGAAGGGTTCATACTCATTAGCAGTGCCAGCGCTGCATTCCTTTTGAGAAGCGCTGTGCTCGCTTTGAAATGTAAGCAGCGCGGACAGTTGCTTATATTTCTTGTCTGGGCCTTTGGGCAGTGTTTTTTTACATGGGCTGAGAGTCGTGAACTCTGCCTAGAGGGCTGGGCATAGGGTTTGTGCCTGTTACTGGCGGCTCTTCACCTGAGCAGTGATGCATACAAGCGCCCTGAAAACAGGTTTTAGCCGCATGAAGACCTATACAAATATAATGTGGTTTTATTCACTTAGGCGCATGTAGCACTAAACCACGCCACACATTCCCATGCTGACCAAGAGTGGAAAATGCATGAAGGTCGAAGACATTTATCTGTAAGTGCTGCGCAGTTCCCTTTCCGAGATTTACACTCAACGAAAATATTCAAAGCTGTGAATATTTGAAACATATTTACTGCGTCGGAGTGTGGTTCTCCTTCATTGTCCTTAACTCCTTACAAGTGCCCTACAACGTTTTGAGGATTAATTCCCTACGTACTGCATAGGTACTACTCTATTCTGCTTTGCAACCACAGCAACTGTAAAACCTTGCACACGTTGGTCGACTTTAAACACCGCGCCAGCAAAGGCATGTATGCTAGCTGCCCATGGCAATCTTTTTGCCTATATCTACTCTGTGACTCTGAAAGGAGAAGAAGAACAGACTTTCACACAGAAAAAAAAGTTCCCTTTGAGAGAGCTCCAGCTTTTTCCATCCCACTAAAAGACACCTCTGCATATATTTCAATCTGACTGATTGCAGCCAGCAGTGGAGGGTGCTTCCTGTGGCAGGTTTAGAGCATTTTCTTCCTAAATCGATGCCACATGCAGTGCAAGACACTGGGCGAGCGCACAATTTAAAGGGCTGAAGTTGGTGCATTGTACAATTTGCACATTACAGTAACTGGTGAACATATTAATGCAATAATATATGGGGCAATTGTTAATGTGTTTTTTAAGATTTCAAGACTATACCTTCCCACTGCTTTGTAAACTTTGCTTTCTCACTAAATGAATTTGCTTCAAAATGCAACATTTGCCAATCTTTTTCCAACTTTTTTTTGGGATGAGAACCCAGCTGTGTACCCCACCTTTGTCCATGAAACCTACTCGCTTCGCTCACTACATAAACTCTTGCCCAACTTTTACGCGCACCACTTTCAAATGCCACCAGCCGCCACTGCTGCACTACCCTGCTTTCAAAGTCTCACAGATGTTCAATGATACAGTCTCTTATGACTAATAAGTTGGCAATTGTTCTCACTTGATCCAACTAGAAGACTTGGATGTATTCATTGTGGGTTTCTCCAAACTCCAGTGTTGCGGCTGTTTGTCCATGTGAAGCAGATTTTTATATTCACCTCTTATCCCCGGGAACCATTTGAGTGTTAATTCCCTAGCAAATGCTTTCGTCCTAATCAATTATATATATATATATATATATTACATGTATATTATATGCATGTCATTGTGTGTTGTTCCCCCAGGAAATTATCTCAGCCTTAAATGACTGATAAGGAAAGGGAAACTCCAGCAATATATTTAGCTTGCTTTGAAAGTCCTTGACAACAGCAGCGGCTACACCTTTAAGAATTTCTGAGCAAATGCTGCATCTCTCTACTTTTGAACACATCATCAACTAAGCTAAGATAACCCTCATGTGACATCAAGATACTTGTGCAGACTAAATTCCCGTGCTTCACACAAATGCACACCCACCACCATAGGTGGTGAAGATCCTATACCCACTGTGGGGTTGATTCCGATCTCGGCCGGTAGGGCACCGAATCGGATTCGGCTTAACCGGATCCGATTCGGAGCCCTCTTTCCCGACCGATTCGTACGTGCGTCCGGGCGAGCGAGTACGATGCGAACGCGTGCGAATTCGCCGACCGACTCGTACGCCTGTCCCAACTGCTCCGACCGACTCGCACGGATGCGCCTCGCACCGCGCAATGGAGACGTTCCCCAGCCGGGCAAGTACGATGCGCGCCGTGAGCAGTCCAACTGACTCGCGCCGTCCGGCTCGAAGAAGCAGTCGGAGCCGTACTTCGGGGGTCCGTGTCGGACCCCCTTGTACGCGTAGCCGCGCGAGTCGCACACAGGGGGGACCCATGGGTCCCCCCTACCTGTGCATGTACGGCGCGAGTCGCTTCGCCGCGTACACGCTGTAGGGGGCGCCCTTGTTCGCCTCGCCCCCATTGAGTCAATGGGAGCCCGCGTACGCGTTGTACGACCGGCTCCCATTGACTTCAATGGGAGTCCGACCGACTCGAGTCCGATAGCATACGTGCGCATCGTACTCGTTCGGTCGGGCTGCTAGGGTCCGATTCGGTCGGAAATCTCTCCGGGTCCGGCTCGGTCGGAGAGATTTCTGGCCCGAATCGGAATCGGCCCCTGTGTGACTATACTTGAGACAGGGAAACATCCTGCTATCGTAAATTCATATTTTCACTCCAAATCTCCCAGAGACTACCCTCAATGGCACTTTTCACCTCTCACTCTGCAAACCACCATAACCCAGTTTCCCTTGTCTGATATTGCATATTCATCCTACTTATATTCTAACATAGCCATTATTAACAACACTCATAAAAGGATGCTCACCACCCCTTACACACTCCCTTACACTCTCATTAACTCCTTTCTTTCCTTCCACTCTTCTCAATTCACCTTCTCCCCCAAATTCTCCACTGAATTAGATCTATTAATAATTTGTGTCCTCCTGGAGCACCTTGAACCAATAAGACATTGGCTCTATATTGTATGATTCCGTCTTGTCATCTCTTACACCTATTCTCAGTAATTTAGAAATGGGGTAGGCATACCACTGCCTCAGAAACCAACAGCAGACCCCTTATCTCGATCTATCTATCTATCTACGACTATGGGGTCGATTCCAATTCGGGCCGGAAAACGTACCGACCGACTCGGATCGGGAATTTAGACCGACACGTACCGGCGCTGCCCGACCAGCGTAGTACGATGAAATGCATGTGAATCACGACCAACTCGCATGGAACACAAGCCGTACGACCCAACCGCACGGAAAACAGCTATCCAGACGGAAAACCACGCGAATCGAACCAACCGACACGCACCAGGAATGAACCCGAACGAAACGTGCCCGCGAACTTCGACCCGCACAGTACGATGCAATGCGTGGAAAACCAGACCGAGTCGCACGGAGCCCAAGCCGTACAACCGATACACATACAAAATCAAGCCGAAGCAACCCAAAACCCAGCGACCGACGTGTACGCCGCACTTGAAACACAGGAGAAACACTGCGTGAACGACTCGGAGAAGCTCGCATGAGACAACTGCAGCGTCCTACTCGGTCAGAAGAACGTCTCCTACATGCACAAAAACTACAAAGGAAAAATACAAAAAAAAGGGCCAAACAAGCAATTACAAAGCCAATAAATACTGGGGGGGGGGAACATGGAACAAAGACACACCCACAACTCCACCCATATAAAGCCCACAAATCCTGACCATGATCCTTTGCAAATTCAACTGACCTGCCAGCACAGAACACCTTCAGACAGCAACCACAGACACACTCACAGCTCATCCATCACACAAGCCACACACCATCAGCACCTCAACAAATAGCACCCTCACATACACCCAGCAAAACCTACACTCACACACCCTCACTTGCACACCCACACATACATCAATCACCACCACCACCCATCACCATGCCCCCAAAGAAGAATCCAAAGTTCCTAGACAGTGAATTGGAAGTCCTGGTAGATGAGATCCTCAGGGTAGAGCCACAGTTGTTTGGTACATTGGTACAACAGACCCCCATGTCGCAGAAAACCAAGATGTGGGAGAGGATCGTCGACAGGGTGAACGCACAATCACCATGTTTGCGCACAAAGGAAGACATCCAGAACAGGTGGTATGATGTGCGCAGGAGGGTCAAGGACCTACTGAAGAAGGACTACGCCTTGAGCCAATACACCGGCAGTGGCCCTCCTGATGAACCAGTATACCTCAGGCCCTGGGAGGAGAAGGTGCGGGCCATCCTACCACCAGTGAGCGTATATGGACTATCAAACATCCCAGAGCCTGGTGAGTACACAACAAATATATACAATATTGTGTGACAATACACACACATCACTGTCAAGGGGATAGTCAAACCATGCACCCTTAGCAAATCCACACCAACCAAAAGATAATCATCCCAAGATGTGTATGTCAGTCAAATAAACACAATACATGCCATCTCATAGTGATATGTAACTGTGTCATGACATGTACAAACCCAACAACAAATACAGCTAGGCAGTGGCACAAATCTAACCAACAAACACAGTCAGATATGTAGCCACCACCAGAACACCACCTCACAGGGAAGCACACTGAAAGGAAGGAATTCTGTGTATGCTGGTCAAGTCAGTGTAGCCAATAGCATGATGGGAGTTGTAGTCACAGATACTGCTCACCCTCACAATTGGCCCATCAACACCACTCTGAACCATGCTCACATCACAGGGAGTGGAAAACAACTGACAAGATGGCTGACACTGGGTACTGCTGTGGGGAGCACAAGGCCCTGCTGGGAACTGGGCACCAACCAACAGCAGGACACCACTGACTGACATCCTGAAAGACAACTTGCACTCCCTGCAATGGAAGCACGTTCCATGGTGGGATATCTGGATGGGTGGGAAGGAGGACTGACAGCTCTGACCATAGTTACAAGCAGCTTTTCTCACACACACCCTTAACACAAACTCCACACAACGCACCTGGGAGAATGCAATGCCTCACACTTTCATTAAATATCCCACAAAGAACCACCACCATGGGTTATGCTGTGTGAAGCACAGGGACACTTTTGGGACTTGTAGCCAAACTAACGCCAGGACAACACTCTCAGCCATCCTGTCAGCACAGGCACACTACCCCCACAGGGAAGCAGGGTCAAAAGGAAGGAAGTATGGGCATGCTGGGAAGGGGGTGTAGGCAATGGCATGATGGGAGTTGTAGGCACAGATATTGCTCACCTTCACATTTGGCCCATCAACACCACTCTGAACCATGCTCACATCACAGGGAGTGGAAAACAACTGACAAGATGGCTGACACTGGGTACTGCTGTGGGGAGCACAAGCCCCTGCTGGGAACTGTGCACCAACAAACAACAGGACCACACTGTCAGCCATCTTGCCATTGCTGTCACACTCACACACAGTGAAGTCCACTCAAAAGGAAGGAAGTATGGGCATGCTGGGAAGGGGGGTGTAGGCAATGGCATGATGGGAGTTGTAGGCACAGATATTGCTCACCCTCACAATTGGCCCATCAACACCACTCTGAACCATGCTCACATCACAGGGAGTGGAAAACAACTGACAAGATGGCTGACACTGGGTACTGCTGTGGGGAGCACAAGCCCCTGCTGGGAACTGTGCGCCAACCAACAGCAGGACACCACTGACTGACATCCTGAAAGACAACTTGCACTCCCTGCAATGGAAGCACGTTCCATGGTGGGATATCTGGCTGGGTGGGAAGGAGGACCGACAGCTCTGACCATAGTTACAAGCAGCTTTTCTCACACACACCCTTAACACAAACTCCACACAACTCACCTGGGAGAATGCAATGCCTCACACTTTCATTAAATATCCCACAAAGAACCACCACCATGGGTTATGCTGTGTCATGCACAGGGACACTTTTGGGACTTGTAGCCAAACTAACGCCAGGACAACATTCTCAGCCATCCTGTCAGCAAAGGCACACTACCCCCACAGGGAAGCAGGGTCAAAAGGAAGGAAGTATGGGCATGCTGGGAAGGGGGGTGTAGGCAATGGCATGATGGGAGTTGTAGGCACAGATATTGCTCACCTTCACATTTGGCCCATCAACACCACTCTGAACCATGCTCACATCACAGGGAGTGGAAAACAACTGACAAGATGGCTGACACTGGGTACTGCTGTGGGGAGCACAAGGCCCTGCTGGGAACTGTGCACCAACCAACAGCAGGACACCACTGACTGACATCCTGAAAGACAACTTGCACTCCCTGCAATGGAAGCACGTTCCATGGTGGGATATCTGGCTGGGTGGGAAGGAGGACTGACAGCTCTGACCATAGTTACAAGCAGCTTTTCTCACACACACCCTTAACACAAACTCCACACAACTCACCTGGGAGAATGCAATGCCTCACACTTTCATTAAATATCCCACAAAGAACCACCACCATGGGTTATGCTGTGTGAAGCACAGGGACACTTTTTGGGACTTGTAGCCAAACTAACACCAGGACAACACTCTCAGCCATCCTGCCAGCACAGGCACACTACCCCCACAGGGAAGCAGGGTCAAAAGGAAGGAAGTATGGGCATGCTGGGAAGGGGGGTGTAGGCAATGGCATGATGGGAGTTGTAGGCACAGATATTGCTCACCTTCACATTTGGCCCATCAACACCACTCTGAACCATGCTCACATCACAGGGAGTGGAAAACAACTGACAAGATGGCTGACACTGGGTACTGCTGTGGGGAGCACAAGGCCCTGTTGGGAACTGTGCACCAACAAACAACAGGACCATACTGTCAGCCATCTTTCCATTGCTGTCACACTCACACACAGTGAAGTCCACTCAAAAGGAAGGAAGTATGGGCATGCTGGGAAGGGGGGTGTAGGCAATGGCATGATGGGAGTTGTAGGCACAGATATTGCTCACCCTCACAATTGGCCCATCAACACCACTCAGAACCATGCTCACATCACAGGGAGTGGAAAACAACTGACAAGATGGCTGACACTGGGTACTGCTGTGGGGAGCACAAGGCCCTGCTGGGAACTGTGCACCAACCAACAGCAGGACACCACTGACTGACATCCTGAAAGACAACTTGCACTCCCTGCAATGGAAGCACGTTCCATGGTGGGATATCTGGCTGGGTGGGAAGGAGGACTGACAGCTCTGACCATAGTTACAAGCAGCTTTTCTCACACACACCCTTAACACAAACTCCACACAACTCACCTGGGAGAATGCAATGCCTCACACTTTCATTAAATATCCCACAAAGAACCACCACCATGGGTTATGCTGTGTGAAGCACAGGGACACTTTTGGGACTTGTAGCCAAACTAACGCCAGGACAACACTCTCAGCCATCCTGTCAGCACAGGCACACTACCCCCACAGGGAAGCAGAGTCAAAAGGAAGGAAGTATGGGCAAGCTGGGAAGGGGGGTGTAGGCAATAGCATGATGGGAGTGGAAGTCACAGCCCAACATCCCCCACCCACATGGCCCAGCAAGCTCACACTGAAGCATGCACACCTCACAGGGAGTGAAAAGCCACTTCTAAGATGTCTGACAATGGTCCTCTGTTGTGGGGAATACCAGGCCCTGCTGGGAACTGTGCACCAACCAACAGCAGGACACCACTGACTGACATCCTGAGAGTCAACCTGCACACACTGCAAGGGTGGCATGCTTCATGGTGGGATAACTGGGCTGGGGGGAGAAGGAGGGCCGGAAGTCCACCAAATACAACCAATGCTGGCCATGCACACACCTCAACATTCACATTGAAATGCTTCAGGTTGGCAGGACAATGTGCAACCCCAATATCAACCTATGACAACTTAGGACAATGCAATGTACAGGCCCGCATCCAGAGGTACAGTCACATCTGTCAGGTGTGTGAACCATTGATGCCTGTAGAAACATAACATACATTATGTGTCTCTTCCAAAAACAGGTGATGATGGGGACACAGCAGCAGATGAGGAGGAGTCCCTGTCCCAGGCTCCGGGGGACACTGAGCTCACTGGTGTGGAACAGCCTCTGCCCACCTCGGATGGCAAAGAACTACCTGGACCCTCCGGTGAGAGTCATCATGCAGCACCAGCAGGACCAACATCTGCACCCCCTGCACCCACCCCTCCAACAACTGCCAACACAGAGACCACCCCCGCCGACACGGACAGACCAAGGTGCACCGATGACAACAGCACAGGAACCCAGGCCCACCGCGGAGCAACGGACAACAACACCAGTAACAACCGCCAAGGGGGCCTAGGGTCACCTGTGCGTGCCACCGCAGGTCCTACACGTGTCGCCAGGGGTGGTGGGAGGGGTGGTAGACATAGGTCGCTGTTTGCAGCGGGGTCTGGACTGCATGATGACCCCCAACTGGTACGCATTGCTGATGCGTACCAGACTAGCACCGGAGAGGTCAGCCAGGTAGTGGGGATCCTCAAGGACATACAACAGCAGCAGGCTGCCCATCATGCCCGCTTGGACTCACACATGTCCCGTGTGGAGACACACATGTCTCGCATGGAGTCCAAGTGGGACACATTGCAAGAACTTACAGCAGTGCATAGGGACATATTGACATGCCTCCGCCAGATGAGCACCAACATGGCCACACCTCACTGTGTGCCCACAACATCTGGTGCTGCAACAACTGACACTGCCACAGGGAGGAAGGATGACTCTGGCGGAGAGTCCTCTGCACCGCAGCAGCCTGCACGTGAGGGTCCCCCCCAAAGAAGAGGGGTCATCCGAGGAAGGAAAACTGAGAGGCCGATGGCCACGCACATCCCCCAGGAACCCAACACCTGTTCTGGACATTCTCCTTTGTGTGCAAACTGTTCACCCTGTCGAATGCAACCCAACTCCCCCGCATGACATGGGGAGTTTAAGTTGGACCAATGTATCACATGACTGTGGACTTTACTCTGGACATTTCTGCTACCAAGACTTTCAACTCATCTGGGAACTTTGGATTCCGAACCCAATGTATAGCACCCACCATCCTGTGCACTATCCCCACACATGTATGTAAATAAACTCACTAATATACCATACTTGCCTCTGTTGTGATTCCAACATGGTTTCTGTCATGGAGATGATGATCTGCAAAATGACACTGTGCATGCTAACTGCTACAGCAAGTTCTACACCGTCATGTGAGTCATGGCAACGTGACACATATGAGGAAGACACACCACTGGGGCTACACAACACATACACACCAGGGCCATCTGAATCATCGCCTACACTGATGTTGCCAGGAAATACAGTGGAATGCACTGACACCACACCTATTCAGAGTCTGTGTTAACTAGCCCACAGGTGCAGTAAGCAAATGTCAGTCAGATGTGTGACCACAGACAACGCACATCACAAAGTGAAGCACAGGTTTATTACACATTTGCAACATGTTGTGTCCACCACAGATGCAAGGTAATCCCACGTGGCAGTGGCCACACAGTCAACAAGTGTAGAAGAAAGAAGGTCCAGGGGTGTGTGGCACATCACCTGTAGGGAAACGACAGCTTCCACCCTGGAAGTTGATTCACGGTGTCGGGGGATCACAGTTGAGCAAACAACTCTGAAAGTACCCTGTGAAGGACAGACATGACACACAGTCAAAAGCACTGAAGAACATGACAGAACTGCAAAACTCATGCCCAATACATGTCACAAGATACCTACACAAAACCAAGTTAGCATGTCAACACTGTTGGGGAGTACAGACTACCTGTAAGGACACATCGCTGCACGCATACAGTCAAGTAGCACATGGCCACACTCAAACAGCACCAGAGCACCACCAACAGATATCACGCAAACCCACATCATTGACATGACATCTCTGGATACTCACATTCAGCTGAAGAAGTTGGTGATGAGCTGTATGCGGACATCAGCCTCATCATCATCACCCTCACTGGCATCATGGCCCAGGCCAGGATCCTTCATAGGTGGCGGATGTTGGTCATCGTCATCCAGGATGAGAGGCAACTCCTTCCGCACTGCCAGGTTGTGTAGCATGCAGCAGACGATGACAATCTTGCACACTTTTGCTGGGGCATATGGGAGGGCCCCTCCTGTCTTGTCCAGGCAGCGAAAGTGGCTCTTCAGGAGACCAAATGTCCGCTCGATCACTCTCCTGGTCCGACCATGTGCCTCATTGTAGCGCATCTGGGCTGGTGTCACAGGGTTCCTGAGGGGCGTCAGCAACCACGGCATGTTGGGGTATCCGGAGTCACCTACATACAGACAATTGCACATTAGCTGAGTTTGAAAAGAGGGTGGAATACTACATTGCAGAACACACACAATGGTACAAAGTCAGTACACACCGACAAGCCAGGCACGCTGGTTCCGCATCATTGACATCATCCTCGGGATGTGACTACTCCTCATCACGTAGGCATCGTGTGCAGAACCGGGGAAACGGGCACACACGTGTGAGATGCACATATCTGCAAGACATACCACCAGAGCATTGACCGAATGGTAATGTTTTCGGTTCCTGTATGCCTGCTCATGTGCCTGTGGTGGTACCAAAGCCACATGTGTCCCATCAATGGAGCCAATGACATGCGGCATCCTCCCCAGGGCATAGAAGTCACTCTTGACGTCAGTGAGTTGTTGACGTTTAGGGAAATAGATGTACTGGTTCAGGTATCTCAACATAGCCTCCAAAACATCGCGTAGCACACGGCTGAACATGGTCTGTGACATCCCACCAGCAGACGCCACAGTGTGTTGAAAGGTACCCGTGGCAAAGAAGTGTAGGGCTGCCATCACCTTCACCTTGGGGGTCAGCGCTGTAGGGTATGTCCGGCCAGGTTGCAAATGTGGGGCCAACCGCACCGTCAATTCCTCAATCAGCGGCCTGGTGAAGCGGTACCGTCGGATGCAGTCCCGTTCAACCATGGTTGCAAGGTCAGGGAATGGTCTATGGACAGCTGGTGCCCTGCAGTGCATAGGTGAAGAAAGAAAGATTGTCAGTCACCCCACATATGGGGCATGGACCATACTCAATATCACATTATACTTCATTACGAGACACAAGTACATGATGTGTGTGCCGTTCTGTAAGGACATGTATGGCACCCACATGGCCGCCATCTAACATCACAGTTCAACATGTGTTGTCAACAAGTTCCAGGTTGTACTATGGGATATCATTAGGCTGTGTCACAGTACCCATGTACTGCTGTCACGTTCCAAACACACACCACAGTGACATGTGAGGACAGATGTGCCCCAGGCATCACAGCTCATTGACAGGTAGATTCCCAGGGACCCTGTATTGCCACATGGACACTGGCATGACATGGCGTATCATGAATACACCACAGCAAAACAACCATGACCCCCACAGGTAGTGGTCCCTGTTGCCTCTGCACGACAGACATGGACGTCTGTGACACACACACACGCACAACATCAAAGTCCGTGCACAAACAACGTGGATGTGGAGACAGTCTCCCATTGTGCACATGGAATCAGAGACATCTGAAACACAACATGCACACAGACTGTGGAGGGCCATCACTATCGTGGCAATGGGCCACCCTGTGACGTACATACCGTCCAACATGGGACTCAGGGGGTATGTGACATGACATACACATACCCAACCTGGAAATGTGACCATGCCACATGCTCTGAAATTAACAGTTGCACATCACAGTGGTCATGTGCACAACACACCAAGGATTCTGTCCCCATGAACACGTGCACAGCCTGGGAGTGGCTGCCCCCAAGTCCCACCCAAACAAACACATGTTGACCCCCATACACATAGATGGTAATGCAGCCTTACATACATTAGGATACAGTGTGGACAGGCTGTGGTGTTGTAGGTGTGCCCCTGAGTCCCTGGAAAGTAAATGTGGCTGGCATACGTTCACCTGTGACAGGCATGGTGACATATGCCAGTGACTTGTACAGGGACGCGTCGTACAGCAATGGACTGATCGGTGTGCACAGCTTGGCCATTGCATATGATATGGACCGAAATACGCGTTGTACAGCAATGGACCGATCGGTGCGCACGGCTTGGCCATTGCATATAATGTGAGCGGGTACGCGTTGTACAGCAATGGACCAATCGGTGCGCACGGCTTGGCCATTGCATATGTTATGAGCGGGTACGCGTTGTTTTTCGAAATACGCGTTGTACAGCAATGGACCGATCGGTGCGCACGGCTTGGCCATTGCATATGATGTGAGCGGGTACGCGTTGTACAGCAATGGACCGATCGGTGCGCACGGCTTGGCCATTGCATATGATGTGAGCGGGTACGCGTTGTACAGCAATGGACCGATCGGTGCGCACGGCTTGGCCATTGCATATGTTGTGAGCGGGTACGCGTTGTTTTTCGAAATACGCGTTGTACAGCAATGGACCGATCGGTGCGCACGGCCTGGCCATTGCATATGATGTGAGCGGGTACGCGTTGTACAGCAATGGACCGATCGGTGCGCACGGCTTGGCCATTGCATATGTTGTGAGCGGGTACGCGTTGTTTTTCGAAATACGCGTTGTACAGCAATGGACCGATCGGTGCGCACGGCTTGGCCATTGCATATGTTGTGAGCGGGTACGCGTTGTTTTTCGAAATACGCGTTGTACAGCAATGGACCGATCGGTGCGCACGCATTGGCTATGGCCTGGCACGGCAACGGACGCGTTTTCGAAGCTTTAACGAGTCTGATGCTGTGAATTCAGTTGGCCACCCACAACAATGTTGCAAAATCATGGGTCTCATGAAGTTGAACTTTTGAAGGATGCTGTGGGCGTGTGTAAGTGGTGCAATTCCATGGATTGGCCAGATTCAGAAGATGCAAACGACTTGGACCTATCACTTTGGACACATGGAACAGTAACTGCCTCAGCAGCACACATATAATGCTGGCTTGTACTCCTGAGAGCTCACTTGCATGCACTACATGCTCCAGGACGACATCTGCCACCACCACTGCTGCTGTCTCTGCATCCTCTGGATCCTGCAATGGCACGTACTGTGGAGAGAGCCCCAGCCTTCAGCACTGAGGAGAACCAGGCCCTGCTGGACAGCCTCCTTCCACAGTACAGCAAGCTGTATGGGAAAGCAGGGGAGCAGGTAAGAGTGCTGTCCACTGCCTTACTGAATGTGCATGTTGTCTGACTAGCAAGACTTACAGTGTGCACGCCACTGGCTAGCATGCTCACTGAGTAGTTGTCACCTCTCCATAGTGTGTAGTTACATGCACTGGACAGGTATAGTGCAGTAACAGTGCATTCCAACAAGGTTTTACTTCCCAGGCAATGATACCATGTAGTAACTGCTGAAAAACTGTTCATAGCCATCGCTGCACTGCCTGTGTACATCATGTGCCCCTGTGATTGAGACATGTATATCCATATGTGTGATGCACGGATATGTTGCATGTGTAGTGATGTCCTTTACACTTTGTCATCCTCACAGGTTGATGCCCACCAGAAGCAGGAAATCTGGTTGGACATCGCCCGGGCAGTGAGATCCGTGGGGGTCTACAGGCGCAGGATCCACAACTGCCAGAAGAGGTGGCAGGACCTTCGGGGCTGGACCCGGAGATCGGAAGGGTCCAGCTGAAGCTGTCGCCTCCTTGCAGGAGGGGCGGACACCGGCACCTGACCCCCCACATGCTCAGGATCCTGGCGGTGGTCTTCCCTGATCTGGATGGGCAGCTGAAGGCCAGACAGCAGCAAGGAGGGGGTGAGTCTATGACTGCACTGTGAACTTTGTCTGACATGCTATGTGCCCTTCTCTGGCCTGGTTAACCTTCCACAGTACATCAGTCTTATGGTCCAGGACCCATGTCCCTCAATTGTGACATGCCCACTCCTCATATGATACCCAGGTGTGGCCCTTGCAGTCAGGAAGTTGTGTCACTTGGGTACTGTGTCCTTACATTTTGCTTAGCTCAAGGTGGGGGTCAGCATTTGTTCCTGTAACTTTGTTGTGGGCTTCATGGGTGGGTCCATTGCTTACACAATGCCTGAGTTATGACATCTAATCTGCATGTAACTTTGATATGTGGTCCAATTGCTGATCTGATTCACCACATGTGCCTGGGGTATTTGGCACACACCCATGCTACAGGTGGGAACAATGTTTGGGCCTCAGGAGTATGTATATCAAGTGTGTCACACATACTTGGCCACCTGCCTTCTGTCCAGGGCTCATCCCTCTTTCACGTGGAGCAGGACAGTCATGCCTACTCCAGGCCATACAATATACTCTGTACTCCCACTCCCGTGTATCAGCTGACACGTTGTACCCAGTGGAATGTTCCCTCAGGTGTCTGCCTCTGTGTCATTGTGCTGTGGCTTGGTTGTTAGGACTACTGGGGTGTTTATCGGTTAGGGCTCAGCATGCCACCGGAGATGTGACCATATGAGACGATACTTGTGTGACATATAGGTGTTTGATCACTAGTCTGTGCAGACTGGGGTATGCGAATGTGAAGTCCAGGCAGCTGTTTCCCATTCACAGCAGATTGTGAGGTGCTCAGGTTCCGAGGGTTGTGTTTCATGTCTCCCATATGTCCAGTTGGTTTGACGTGGACAAATAAGAGTTCAGATGATGTGGTTTGTGGGGGAAGTACATGTGCACTTGTCAGCTACAGGACTTGCATTCCCCATGGCCTAGGATTGTGACACAGTGCAGACTGTTATTGGCTGGCTGCCCTGCCCATGTGACTGGAGACAGTGATGTATGACTTTGCAGGCATGCCTGTGCCATGGCATTAAACTTCCTAAGAGTGATCCTGCAGGGGAGTGACATGTGCTACATGCACCCCATTGTGGCATTGACTATCAGGACATGGGTGCATCATGGTGTCTGGTGCTGGTATGCATCACATGCATTTCAATTTAGACTCTGGCCATCCCTTTATCCAGACATCTGTACTGACTCAGTGGCAAGAGTTGTGATGTGAGCATGTTCACATACTTCACCGTGTTCTCTGCACTGTCCAACTACTGTGTAGGTGGTGCATGTGTCCACACTGGGGTATTGCCATCCGACAGTCACCAGACAGATGGGTGCAAGGCCAGGAGGGATGTGAGTGCCATGGTTGACCATCAGACTGACAATTGGCTTCTCCTACTCTGTTTGGGCACTTTGGGCAATGTTCAACTAAGCATGCCAGGGCTTGCTCTGTAATGTGCTGTACTTACTGTGGTGTGTGCGGTCAGTGCAGGTGACTGATGTTTGTCTGTTTCCCTACTTGTTTGCAGATACATCCACGGCCACAGGAGGGGACAGCTCCACGGACCAGGAGGAGCCGCAGAGCCAGACTGGGTCAGCAGCCGATGAGTGGTCGGAGGGACCCAGTGGCACGGAGGGCGAGGGGAGCCACACCGAGGAGTCCTCAGCAGCATCCACCTCAGCTGAGGACCACAGCAGCTCGGAGGATGACTCCCTTGTGGAGGCGGGTGTCAGCAGCCACCACACCCCAGCTAGTATTGCTGTCCCCGCCACCACCACCACCACCGCCCTCCCATCGGCTCCCATTCCAGAGGTCCATGGAGGCTCCCGTGTTTGGGAGTGTGTCTCCTTCGTGCCAGGCACCGCACGCCCTGCCCCTGTGTCCCCTGCTGCCCTGAGTGAGGAGTCTGTGTACCTACTTCGCCAGCTCCATGTAGGGCAGACAGCAATGCTGAGTGTCCTCCATCCCCACACCACTCTGTTGACTCAGCTGGTGTCGTTCATGGAGGGCATCTCATCGGGCATGTCTGCCCTACAGAGGAGCAATAGGTCCATGGACTCCTCACTGACGGCAGCAGTGTCCCTCCTCCAACAGTCTCTCACCCCTCCTACCTCTGCCCCATCCACACTTCCTGGCACCCTACCTGTCCCAAGCACATGCACACCTGCACAATCACCCAAACACACAGACACGAGCAGCACAGACACACCCACTACAAAGACTAAACGTGCACGCAGGCATCCTCAGGGGACTGATAGCACACCCACAGGGGATGGGGAACAGACACACACACAGGCATCCACAGTCACTCCGCAGTCCTCAGATACCTCTCCCTCCAAGGCCCCTTCCCTTGCCTCACCTGCAACCCCACCTACACAGCGGCTCTTCCTCTGTGACCTCGGCCTCTTCCCCTCCGATCCAGCTGATCCAGCATACAGGGGGAAGAGGAGGTCCACCCACACAGAGGGGAGTGCCCCTCACCCCCGGACACCCTCCCCCAGGCGCAGACAGACTGAGGCCCCCATCCGCAAGTCCCCCCAGAGCCAGAAGAGCAAGACCCCGCCGCCACCCTGCAGCTCAACCACCAAGTCTCCTTCCTCCATCCCTCCGGCCCCCACTCCACAGGTTCCCCCACCACACCCTGCCCCAGGTTCCCCCACCCACAGATACACCATCCCCAAAATGATCCGGCCTTCTCCCCCTACCACTTGCTCCTCCAGCACCACACCCCCGCTGCGCATGTTTGTGCCACTGGTGTGGAGGCCGTGTCCTCCCCCTCTGTCCTGCCCACCTTACCTGAACCCCATTCTACTCCCCTGGAGATAGGCACTGCAGTGGAGTCCACTACCACCCTGTCTGACTTGGGCACTGCAGTGGGGAACCTGTCCACTCCATCTGCACGGCCCACTGCAGTCGTGCCGGCACCCACACCATCTGACTCATGCCCCCCAGTTGTGCCGGCACACACCATGTCAGACACCTCCACTGCAGTTGTCAGTGACTCTCCAGCACCCACCACCCCTTCCCTGCCTCCTTCTGGTGAGCCCTGATCCTGTCCCTGCGGTGCCTGGCCTGCCCCCCGTATGCCCCTCCGAGGGGAATGTCCCTGGTGTGTAGCAGTGCAGGCATGCAAAGGGTGACATCTGCCACTGTCACCCTGTTTTGACTTTGTTAATGGACTGGCCATTGGCCTTGGTTATTTTTCAGGACTTTCAATTTTATAGCCACATATGCTGAATAAAGCTACTTTCTGTTCTCTAGTGGTTTTGCTTCTGATGTACATGATGTTGATGATGCTAACCATGCCCTTGCTGCAGTGATGGTGCTTTTTCATCTCAGGATAATGAAGTGTTACTGTGCAGGACCCCATGTGGTCCAGGGGGAATGTGTCCTATCCTGGTGTGTATCCATGTCATCCTTTGCAGCAATATGAGGGTGTCATGTTTTCGAGATTTGGCAATGGGATTTCCTACTTTTATTTGCAATATCACATCTGTGGCTTACACCCCTGCACATCTGTTGTGCTTGCCATTGTTCAATTTGTCTATTTCCCTGACGGTGTGACCATCTCCACTGGACATGCAAGTTTGGGCATCAATGGGGAAGGACTCATCTGTGTTATCAGTGCAACTTGCTATACATGTGTGTTGGATCTGTGTTGATGATTTTGGTGACACTCCCATGACCAGGCTGATATGACGGTAGCCTTCATTTTGTGCTAATTGTTGACTGAGTGACCAAGTGTTCTGCTGACATGATAGAGCCCTACTGAGACAACGTATGGCAGAGCTTTCCTTACACAGGAGTGGAGTCCCCTCATGGCAGTGTGTAATTCTGTGACATTGCCTGAGCACAAGGTGTGTGTTGTGTGAGCATGTCTGTGTGTGTTCACTTCCATTTTGCTAGGCTGGCTGGGATCCCTAGTGATGTTCCTGTTTGTGATGCTTGCTGAGTTGACATATGTTCCCCCAAAGTCTTCTCCCTGTGTTCTCTGGGATGTGGGTGCATGGCACATTACTGGTCATCAGGGTGTCACCCATAGGTGTGTTTGCTGTCAGGGCTGAGTTTGTGTGCCAACGCAGATGAGCCACAGTCAGGGTTCCCCTTGGCACTTGTTGGTTACACCTGTCATGTAATTTACAGTTTGTGTTAGCTTTCAGTGATTGTGACACGTTGTGTGTGTGACTGCTGCCACTCCTCAGGGTCAGAGCTGCAATGTTGTAAGTTGTCTATGTGTGTTCTTTGTGGGTGACCTTGGCTTCTTCATTGGTGTGTGACTGTGGCCGGGATCCCATTGGTTGGTGTGGTATTGACGTCATGCCCATGTACGGCGTACTGTGCAGTGTGTCAGACATTCACGAGTCTTGTTGACTGGCCATGTGTGATGGGTTTCTGCACCTTAGTTCCCACCACCACCCCTGGGATTGTCATGGGTGCATGTGCAATGTCACCTGTGCATGTGAGCTTCACTGCTGCACATTGGTGGAGATCAAGGTGTGTGGTGTTGAGTGTGTGCAGATGAGAGTTGTTTCACGGCTAGACCCCTGCCTCCATATTGTCCTTGGCTGACAGGTCGTGCTGATTGATTTGTGCTTGTGTAGGTGTGATGGTAGTTTGTTGCTCAGGACACATGACTGTGGCTCACTGTGTGAACGACATCTAGCTTTGTCATCACAGTGGGATTATCATGCAGGCCAGGGCCCTGGGGGTAGTGCTGTGGTGGGTCTGTGTCTTGCTGTGTTAGTTGCTGTTCCTACAAGCTTGTGTGACATGTGTAATTTGGGCTCCCTCTCATCTAAACAATGCCTGATTGCCCACATAGGGGATTGGGATCCATGAGTTACTTTTGTGTGGCACTATATGCACATCTGTGTAATTGGGATTCAGGCCTCCTCATGTGTTGTGTGGTTACCTGGGGACACTGGCACACACACACCCTCACCTCCTGTGTTTGATATGCAGTGTGGGGCTGCATGTTTGTGTTTGTGCATCATCACCACTGCATTGGCATATCTTTAGTGTGCCATTGGCTGTATGTTGTTTGGTGGGTTTCCCCTGCTGTCCCTGGGACTCCTAGGTCATCAGTCAGCACAGTGATCATGGTTTGTATGTCCCATTGCTGCCATGGTATGGTATTTGTTCACCTCACATCTACAGTCTCCACAGGATATCTACATTTGTGTGCACATTGGTGCAGATATGTGGTTCTGCATTATGATGGTCACTTCTGTCATTGTGTTATTGATGAATGTTGACAGTGTCAGCCCCCATGGGTGATGTTTGTCTGCACATGGCCAAAGGTATGTCTTATTTGCACTGCACTGTTTGCATCACCCAATCTATGTTGCTATGGGACACAAGCACTACTATGTTACTGATGTGTTTGTTGGTCTGTGACCTGGGATAATCCATGCTGTTTGAAATTTCCAGCTTTCGCCATCACAACACTGTGATGATGGGGTGTTAGGCCCCATTGTCACAATGTTCAAAATGTGCTTCAGCTATGGGCCCCACACTTGCCTTTTGATCACAGTGATGATGGGGGTTAGGCCCCTTTGTCACAATGTTCAAAATGTGCTTCAGCTATGGGCCCCACACTTGCCTTTTGATCACTGTGATGATGGGGGGTTAGGCACCATTGTCACAATGTACAAAATGTGCTTCAGCTATGGGCCCCACACTTGCCTTTTGATCACTGTGATGATGGGGGGTTAGGCCCCATTGTCACAATGTTCAAAATGTGCTTCAGCTATGGGCCCCACACTTGCCTTTTGATCACTGTGATGATGGGGGGTTAGGCCCCATTGTCACAATGTTCAAAATGTGCTTCAGCTATGGGCCCCACACTTGCCTTTTGATCACTGTGATGATGGGGGGTTAGGCACCATTGTCACAATGTTCAAAATGTGCTTCAGCTATGGGCCCCACACTTGCCTTTTGATCACTGTGATGATGGGGTGTTAGACCCCATTGCCACAGTGGTCATGGTCTGCTTGCATTGTGGATGCCACATACATGTATGTGTGACACATGTGATAGGGGTCACATTGTATGTTCAATTTCATGTTCAGTGTTGTAGGCATATGACACAGTCTACACACGCTTGTCATGGTGTTGGGGGGATGTGTTTTTCTTACATTCCTTATGATGCAGTATGCTGGTTGTGTCATGCATTGCCCATCCTATGAGTAGGGGTGGTGGTAGTGGTAGGCATCCAGCCCCCCCTGAGTAGGGGTGGTGGTAGTGGTAGGCATCCATCCCCCTATGAGTGGGGATGGTAGTATTGGTAAGCCTCCAGCCCCCCATGAGTAGGGGTGGTGGTAGTGGTAGGCATCCAGCCCCCCCTGAGTAGGGGTGGTGGTAGTGGTAGGCATCTAGCCCCCCCTGAGTAGGGGTGGTGGTAGTGGTAGGCATCCATCCCCCCATGAGTGGGGATGGTAGTAGTGGTAAGCCTCCAGCCCCCCATGAGTAGGGGTGGTGGTAGTGGTAGGCATCCAGCCCCCCTGAGTAGGGGTGGTGGTAGTGGTAGGCATCCAGCCCCCCCTGAGTAGGGGTGGTGGTAGTGGTAGGGATCCAGCCCCCCCCCTGAGTAGGGGTGGTGTTAGTGGTAAGCCTCCAGCCCCCCTTGAGTGGGGATGGTGGTAGTGGTAGGCATCCAGCCCCCCCTGAGTAGGGGTGGTGGTAGTGGTAGGCATCCATCCCCCTATGAGTGGGGATGGTAGTAGTGGTAAGCCTCCAGCCCCCCATGAGTAGGGGTGGTGGTAGTGGTAGGCCTCCAGCCCCCCATGAGTAGGGGTGGTGGTAGTGGTAGGCATCCAGCCCCCCCTGAGTAGGGGTGGTGGTAGTGGTAGGCATCCAGCCCCCCCCCTGAGTAGGGGTGGTGGTAGTGGTAAGCCTCCAGCCCCCCATGAGTAGGGGTGGTGGTAGTGGTAGGCATCCAGCCCCCCATGAGTAGGGGTGGTGGTAGTGGTAGGCATCCAGCCCCCCCTGAGTAGGGGTGGTGGTAGTGGTAAGCCTCCAGCCCCCCATGAGTAGGGGTGGTGGTAGTGGTAGGCATCCAGCCCCCATGAGTAGGGGTGGTGGTAGTGGTAGGCATCCAGCCCCTATGAGTGGGGATGGTAGTAGTGGTAAGCCTCCAGCCCCCCATGAGTAGGGATGGTGGTAGTGATAGGCATCCAGCCCCCCCTGAGTAGGGGTGGTGGTAGTGGTAGGCATCCATCCCCCTATGAGTAGGGATGGTAGTAGTGGTAAGCCTCCAGCCCCCCATGAGTAGGGGTGGTGGTAGTGGTAGGCATCCAGCCCCCCATGAGTAGGGGTGGTGGTAGTGGTAGGCATCCAGCCCCCCCTGAGTAGGGGTGGTGATAGTGGTAAGCCTCCCACCCCCCATCAGTAGGGGTGGTGGTAGTGGTAGGCATCCAGCCCCCCATGAGTTGGGGTGGTGGTAGTGGTAGGCATCCAGCCCCCCATGAGTAGGGGTGGTGGTAGTGGTAGGCATCCAGCCCCCTATGAGTGGGGATGGTAGTAGTGGTAAGCCTCCAGCCCCCATGAGTAGGGGTGGTGGTAGGCATCCAGCCCCCCATGAGTAGGGGTGGTGGTAGTGGTAAGCCTCCAGCCCCCCATGAGTAGGGGTGGTGGTAGTGGTAGGCATCCAGCCCCCCATGAGTAGGGGTGGTGGTAGTGGTAGGCATCCAGCCCCCCCTGAGTAGGGGTGGTGGTAGTGGTAAACCTCCAGTCCCCCATGAGTAGAGTGGTGGTAGTGGTAAGCATCCAGCCCCCCATGAGTAGGGGTGGTGGTAGTGGTAGGCATCCAGCCCCCCCTGAGTAGGGGTGGTGGTAGTGGTAGGAATCCAGCCCCCTATGAGTGGGGATGGTAGTAGTGGTAAGCCTCCAGCCCCCCATGAGTAGGGGTGGTGGTAGTGGTAGGCATCCAGCCCCCCCTGAGTAGGGGTGGTGGTAGTGGTAGGCATCCAGCCCCCCATGAGTAGGTGTGGTGGTAGTGGTAGGCATCCAGCCCCCCCTGAGTAGGGGTGGTGGTAGTGGTAGGGCTCCAGCCCCCCATGAGTAGGGGTGGTGGTAGTGGTAGGCATCCAGCCCCCCATGAGTAGGGGTGGTGGTTGTGGTAGGCATCCAGCCCCCCCTGAGTAGGGGTGGTGGTAGTGGTAGGCATCCAGCCCCCCCTGAGTAGGGGTGGTGGTAGTGGTAAGCCTCCAGCCCCCCATGAGTAGGGGTTTTGGTAGTGGTAGGCATCCAGCCCCCCATGAGAAGGGGTGGTGGTAGTGGTAGGCATCCAGTCCCCCATGAGTAGGGGTGGTGGTAGTGGTAGGCATCCAGCCCCCTATGAGTGGGGATGGTAGTAGTGGTAAGCCTCCAGCCCCCCATGAGTAGGGGTGGTGGTAGTGGTAGGCATCCAGCCCCCCCTGAGTAGGGGTGGTGGTAGTGGTAGGCATCCAGCCCCCCCTGAGTAGGGGTGGTGGTAGTGGTAGGCATCCATCCCCCTATGAGTGGGGATGGTAGTAGTGGTTAGCCTCCAGCCCCCCATGAGTAGGGGTGGTGGTAGTGGTAGGCATCCAGCCCCCCTGAGTAGGGGTGGTGGTAGTGGTAAGCCTCCAGCCCCCCATGAGTAGGGGTGGTGGTAGTGGTAGGCATCCAGCCCCCCATGAGTAGGGGTGGTGGTAGTGGTAGGTATCCAGCCCCCTATGAGTGGGGATGGTAGTAGTGGTAAGCCTCCAGCCCCCCATGAGTAGGGGTGGTGGTAGTGGTAGGCATCCAGCCCCCCATGAGTAGGGGTGGTGGTAGTGGTAGGCATCCAGCCCCCCCCTGAGTAGGGGTGGTGGTAGTGGTAAGCCTCCAGCCCCCCATGAGTAGAGGTGGTGGTAGTGGTGGGCATCCAGCCCCCCATGAGTAGGGGTGGTGGTAGTGGTAGGCATCCAGCCCCCCATGAGTAGGGGTGGTGGTAGTGGTAGGCATCCAGCCCCCTATGAGTGGGGATGGTAGTAGTGGTAAGCCTCCAGCCCCCCATGAGTAGGGGTGGTGGTAGTGGTAGGCATCCAGCCCCCCCTGAGTAGGGGTGGTGGTAGTGGTAGGCATCCAGCCCCCCCTGAGTAGGGGTGGTGGTAGTGGTAGGCATCCATCCCCCTATGAGTGGGGATGGTAGTAGTGGTAAGCCTCCAGCCCCCATGAGTAGGGGTGGTGGTAGTGGTAGGCATCCAGCCCCCCATGAGTAGGGGTGGTGGTAGTGGTAGGCATCCAGCCCCCCCTGAGTAGGGGTGGTGGTAGTGGTAAGCCTCCAGCCCCCCATGAGTAGGGGTGGTGGTAGTGGTAGGCATCCAGCCCCCCATGAGTAGGGGTGGTGGTAGTGGTAGGCATCCATCCCCCCATGAGTAGGGGTGGTGGTAGTGGTAGGCATCCATCCCCCTATGAGTGGGGATGGTAGTAGTGGTAAGCCTCCAGCCCCCCCTGAGTAGGGGTGGTGGTAGTGGTAGGCATCCATCCCCCCATGAGTAAGGGTGGTGGTAGTGGTAGGCATCCATCCCCCTATGAGTGGGGATGGTAGTAGTGGTAAGCCTCCAGCCCCCCCTGAGTAGGGGTGGTGGTAGTGGTGGGCATGCAGCCCCCCCTGAGTAGGGGTGGTGTTGGTGGTAGGCATCCAGCCCCACATGAGTAGGGGTGGTGGTAGTGGTGGGCATCCAGCCCCACATGAGTAGGGGTGGTGGTAGTGGTAGGCATCCAGGCCCCTATGGGTGTATATGGCGTTGGTGATAGCCATCCCGCCCCTATGGTTCTGCTGTTGCTATTGTAAGTCATTTCTGCATCCCTATGTGTGTGTGTTATGTGTCGGGTACGTGTCGTTTGTTTGTGTGGTGGGTGTTTGACTTACCTTCTGCGCCGTACGCGTCCGTACCGGTCCCGGTAATAGATGTAGAGTATTGGTAGGACCTGCGCGATGGGATTCGTGGCTGGTTCGTCTCGTTCGTCTTTCTCGTTGCTTCGACTCGTACTCGTGGCTGGCGTGTTCGTCTCGTAGCCGTGGATCGTCTTGTGGCGCGAATCGGAGCTTATGTGCGCCTCTCCCGGATGCTCTGGCGTGCCGTGCGTAGCTACGAGTTCGGCGCGTACGGAAGGCGCATCGTACTAGTCCGGGCGGAAGGTGCTGTATTTTAGCTTCCGTGCGACTCGATTCTGCGTTTACGGATCCAGCTCGGGCGGGGAACAGGAGCTGGATTGGGTGAGTACGGCTGGGTCGGGATTTGGGCAGTTATGCGCATCGTACTTGTTCGTTCGGACGGATGTTCGAATCGGTCGGGGAACACGCGTCCGGCTTGGTTTTTTCCCGGGCGAATAGTGTTAGGTGAGCTTCCGGCCGAGATCGGAATCGGCCCCTATGTGTCTCAGCTCCTCTTCTTCTCTATAACTCATTCACCCCCTATCTCTCATCCACCAATATAGCTATCCACTTAAAGTCTGATTTTCCTCCTCGCCCCTTCTGTGAGACTGATATTACCCAGGTCCAATGTCATCACATCTTCCTATTACAAATCTGTGTCATTCATTCTTATGCATATTCTTAAACTGATCCACAGCATTCAGGACAGTTGAACATTCACTCATGCTAGCAAATCCCGCCTTCCTAGGTGTTACTGGTACTGTCATTGATTATTTTTGTCTTATTCCCTCAATAACTCTTTTTCTATCGGTGCTCTTCACACTCACTGTCTAAACCAGCCCTGGCCCATGCAGGTAAGAGCGGTGGGGCTCGATGGGGGGATTGTGACAGACGATGACGAGGGAAAATGAAATAAATAAATAATTTTCCCTCGTCGCCGTCTGTCGAAATCCCCCCCACTGGGCTCCACCGCCCCACCGCTCTTACCTGCACGGGCCACGGCTGGTCTAGACCCATACCAGCAGGTGTCCCTCAGGGTTGAGTTCGAGGCCCTCTCCTTTCTTCTCTCTAAACTTCCTTCAGAGATATTGCCTCGTTATTTGGCTGTTCCTATCAAATCTACACTGGCAATATAGAAATTCTCTTCAGCTTCTCATCTGTCAGCCCTGTCTCCAAAACAATCTCTGATTGCACTGAACAAACTCATGACCAAATGATACTCTTACTGTTAGTGCAGGAAGTGATGTACTTTTACAATTAAGATCACACATTTGATACGCAGATTTGATTTTTTTAGTCAGATGTGATTTCTTTCTCGCCACCCTGGATGGGCAGAAGTTAGAATGCATGAATGCTCAGGGATCAGGGTCAAGGCTACCTACTGTCACGATTCACTCCCTGTGCTCTCGTGCCCACCACCAGGGGGCCTACTTGTGGGGCTTTCCAGTATTCTAATATGCTTCCAGACACTCCCCTGTATGCATATCCTGACTTCCAGGCATTTGGACACCATTTAGGAAGTGACATCCATTCCCAATCCATGCCGGGTTTTGTGGAAGCCAGTCTGCTCATGCTGGAAACTCCATTACCTGTAATCCCCTGCTCACTGCTTTGTCTCCACCCCTGCAGGCCAAGGATGGGTGGAGGAATTCAGTTCACCTGTGGCTGGCTGCTGCTAGCCTGCTCACAACTGATGCATGTGATTACTGTGAGCTCTTTTAAGCCCCAGCTCCCTTCAGCCCAGTGTTGGTCATTGTAGCTGTAACCGGTGAGGCCGATCCTTGTTTCCAGTGTTTCCTGAGGTTTTGATACCCTTGTTTCCAGTGATTCCTGAGCTATAGTTTATCCTTGTTTCCTGAGTTCCTGAACTATAGTTATTCTTTGTTCCTGTTCCTGGCCTTCAGCTATTTCTTGTTCCTGATTTGCACTGCTTGCAGTGCTCTCTTGACTCCTTGTTTCTTGAGCTGTAGCTATTTCCTGTTTCCTTGAACCAGTACTGCCTGCAGTGCTATCTTGACTCCTGAGCCTTAGCATTCCTTGTTCCTGAACTGCAGCAGTTTCCCATGTTCCTGAACTAGCACTGACTGCAGTGCTACCTTGACTCCTGAGCCTTAGCATTCCGTGTTCCTGACCTGCAGCAGTTTCCCTTCTCCTGAACTAGCACTACCTGCAGTGCTACTTTGACTCCTGAGCTTTTGCTCAATTCTTGTTCCTGACCCAGCACTGCCTTCTATGCTACTTTGTTTTCTTGATTCCTGAACCTGCACTATTCTAGTATACCCTTGTAGCTTCCCCTTCTGTATATCCTTTTCCAGTCCCTGCCTTTCTTCCCATTTCCTTGGTTCCAGTTCTAGTTTGCTGTCTTTCTATTTCTGCTGTCTTGCTTCTGTTACCTTGTACGTTTGTTACCTGCTTTCTGCCAAGTGTGCCCTATGATTTCCTTCCTTTCCTGTTAAGCACTCCTCCTTGCTAGCTCCTTGTCTATTGTGCTTGTGTTTAGTTCTACCCCTTTGCTGTTACTGCCTTGCGTGTTCCTGTTTGATCGCCAGGATCCGTGGGCACAGCTGACTACCTAGGTGGTGTTTCTTGTTCACTGTGAATATTGTCTTTGAGTTACTGTTATAACATCACCATAGGTATAAGCTCCACAGACCCTGCCTTTGCATACATATCCTATATGTGGGTATTTTCAGTCAGTATCTGTAACAGCAATTGTGGGTGAGGAACTTACTGAGCTTTAGTCTTACCGTGTGGAGCTCCTGAGTGCTTTACCCCACATTCCCTTTATTGTTAATGTTGTATTATATATATGTCTTGCACGTCCGTCCTGGGTGTAGTTAGTCTGAATGCTAAATTGCCTTGTGAGTGCCCTTCCTTTCTGAGTCTTAGCCATCTTGTTCCTTTGTACAGGCTTCCCCTTTGGATCCCTTTTCTCCTCTGACTTCCTGTGTGATCCTGGGCAGTGCTGTACTCCTCTCTCTGTGTACGTTTTCTACCCCATTCCCAGTCCTTGCCCAAGTCCCTGACTGTGTTCCCGACATAGTCCCGGACAGTCCCTGACACCTCTCGACCATCTTACCTATTTGACTGAGTGTAGAATTGTTCACTCACTCAGTTCAGCTTCTTTTTTGTCGATAACAAAGCATGCATGACTTCCAGTTACTCAGTCCTCTCCCTCAAACTGCCACTCCCACACTAAAATAACAGAAAGCTAAAACACTGTAAAGTTGGCAATGCTTGAAGTAAACAACAATGCTGTACACATGACTTTTTTACTAAATGCAAAGGTAAATTCCATATGAATATAATTGTTTTTTTTTTAGTGCATATTATAGAAACTTTGCAAGCTTCCTGATCTTCCACCCAGCCAACCTGCCACCATATTTTCCTCTCACAACACACTTCCCATGCAATTATTGACAACAGTGATTTCCTCAGACCCTAATTTCACATCCAGATTTGTGTCTCCTCTGCAACAGGATGGCATTCATCCTCTTATCCACTTTCATTTCCCCTTCATTTCAAACCTTACAAACCGTTCCATTCTGAACTCACCAATGATGACCCTGTTCTTTTTCTGCATCATTCAATGCCACGGATTTACAGACAACTCAACAACACCTCACGGTTACTGCTTCAGAATATAATGATTCACATTAAGCCACCACGTCACTTAATTTCAATTTGGTCCACATGGTAACTGCTCCTTCTGGTACCACACTTATCATCATATTATTTTTACCTACAATGTGCAATCAAAACTTTGCTCCTGTCCTCGTCAGCATTTACTGCATATATCTATAGAAACCTGCAGGACCAAGGAACAAGACGCGATAATACCAATGCTCTCAATGTCATAAAGATGTAAATAAATTATTGGAAACACATACCTATGTACAGGAATTGTATTTTGGAAAAATATTGTGCTGCTATTTTTATGCATATATGTTACATTATTAGTATATCTTGTCTGTAATAGTAGGTTTGTTCCTTATGTATTGCTTCATTGTTTGCTGGTATGAATGTTGAGTAGGGTCTGAATGAATGTGTGTAGATATGGGGCAGAGTTAATTCAGTATGAATGGAGTATGAATTTCTCAGATATCAAGGGGTATATCTCCTTTTTATGAATTCTAGTCACATTTTGGCACGTTTTTGGCTATAGATATATGTTTTTTTATATGACAACATGCATAATAAATTAACTAAATATGTTTTGATATCATAAAACTATGTCTTATATTTGATTATTAATTGCCCTGGGCGTCTAGACATACACACTTATTAGGACTTTGTGGATGATAAGGTAAGCATCCCCCCTATATGGCGAGATATTCTGCCAATGTAAAGAAATTGTTTCAGGCAGCTTGATTAGTTTCAGTAGATATATGCAGTCTTCTTCCCCTGAATCTCTGCCTATGCATCAACCCAGGGGGGCCCCTTTTTGTGACTTGTTTAAAGGTGCTTGTGAGCATTTACTCCACACTCCTGATTTTTCACACCCAATCTGCAATCACCTTATGGCTTTGGAGAATACTTCTCATAGTGTAGGCTATCCTGTAGACTCACTGGTAAGAATCGTATACACTCACAATGGCTGTACTTCCTGTTTCCAGTTCTTCTAACTGTGCTGTGGCCTCAATGAGTGCCTGCCTCAGTGACATGATTGGATCACTTCAGCAACCACTTTTTCAGTGAGTGAAAGTATGTTTATGATCAATTCCCAGTTCCAACAAACAATTCTCCATGAACTCGTATTTGAGCTGTACACCGTGATTTTGCTAGTACCTCTGCTGGCACAGCTTGACTGAGGAATGCTGCCGCTGTGAACTTTATCACTTCCCTTAACACTTGTCTTTTTTCAATGCCATCCGCCATGATTCACACCTACTTTAGAGATATATCTGTACCCATACCGAGCAAAAGGTGATTTGCTCAACCATATGGACACATAAGAGGCATTTATCCAAATCTTTGTACTAAACACAACCAGATAATCTTGATAGGGTTGTATGCTAGAATAGTTATAAAAAAGTATATCATGCTACAAAAATATCTTAGCCAAAATATCGACTAACAAAGTATTGTGAAAGTAAATGTCTAGGCAAGTGTAGATTTACTGTTCTTAACTCCACATATGCGTGCCTTGGAGAGATAATTCTTGACTGCATGATAGGTTCAAAATGGCAACATATGAGAAAGTAATCTATAAACAGGATGATAAGTTGGATAAATCTGAAGAAGTTTGTGATGGTTTCCTTATGGACTGATTTTCAGAATGGTCAACAGCGACTGGTGGGTCACTTTGGATACAGGGGTGGGGATGGACAGCGGATGGTTCATTGTGGAAGTTGAATTGTGTTAAAAATGGTTGGAAGAGGGAGATTCCTCAGGTTATATCATTAATGTCTTCACA
The DNA here is from genome assembly GCA_963921515.1 of Calotriton arnoldi. NCBI lineage: Eukaryota > Metazoa > Chordata > Amphibia > Caudata > Salamandridae > Calotriton > Calotriton arnoldi. Next base: position 3,242,768 of record CAWUFW010000755.1, on the reverse strand, counting down.
CCCTGTAATTCATAGCATTCTCTACCTTGTGAATATGATTGCACAAGTTTATTTTAGAATTTCAAATAATAATGTATGTCTATATTACTGGGCTGCTGTGGCCTTTTTTCTTTGATGCACAATAAAGAATTGTTATACATGGAGAGACCGATAGACTGTGCCTTGATCACACAAAGCTTGTGGTTAGGAAGTTGTTTGCCAGTGTGAACTTTTTTGCTCAATTTATTTATTTATTTATTTTAAGGTTTTATATAGCGCTAGCTGGACCCTGAGGTATCAGAGCGCTTTACAGAATCGAGAGCAAGGCAATAATCAGTCACTGAGCATATGACGTGGAATAATCATAGGTTCAAGTATACATAAAATGTATACAAGGGAAGTATAGTTATGCAGAGCGTGATCAGCACACAAGAATATAAAAACAGAAAAAAAATTGTTTGGCCATGAGGGCGGAAATTACTGAATTGAGGTCCATTCGAACAATTAGAGTCCATGGAGAGAAGGACATCAGGAACAATAGAGGCAAACACAGAGAAAGAAATAGCCAACTGCTCAACGGAGTTTGAACTGAGCAAGGGAGCCTATTTGAGCCAAGATTCAGTTTGTTTATGAGTTCCAGTATTTATTGAGGAGATGGCATTACAAGTCTCTTTTGAAGAGCGGGAAGGAGGGGTTGCATCGTAGGTCCCTGGGGCGGGAGTTCCAAATGCTGGGAGCATTACCTGAAAAAGAGCGAGTCTGGGCATTTTTCCTTTTTAATTTGGGAGGCATGAGAAGAAAAGCGGTGGAGCTTCTCATAGGTCTGGTTCTTCCTGCTTTTGTGAGTTTGTTGTCTAAATAGTCAGGGGGATGTGAGTGAAGTGCTTTGTGGGTGATGCAGCACTCTTGTAGATGCATCTTCCTTCGATGGGAAGCCAGTTTAGGGACTTGAGGGCAGGCGTGATGTGTTCATACCGTTAAAGTCTGTTATGAGCAGGGCTGCCATGTTTAGTACTAATCTGAGGGGGACTAGGTGAGTTTTTGGGGTCCCTGTGAGGATAGCATTCCCGTAGTCAAGTTTGGAGCGGACCAGCAATTGAACAACCCATTTGAAATCGTCCAATGGAATGAATGGTTTAATTTTTTTGAGGTGTTCTAGGGGGCCGATTCACAGAACTAATCTGAGATAAAATCCTAAACTTACTACTTTTGGTATTCACAGAAGGCATTTAGTAGTAGTAAAGTTAGGACTCCTAACTTTAATACTACTAAACTGAGACAATATCCTAACTTTTCGACTTTCGGTATTCACAAAAGGCATTTAGTAGTAGTAAAGTTAGGAGTCCTAACTTTACTACTACTAAATGCCGTCTGTGAATACCAAAAGTAGTAAATTTAGGATTTTATCTCAGTTTAGTAGTTGTAAAGTTAGGAGTCCTAACTTTACTACTACTAAATGCCTTATGTGAATACCAAAAGTAGTAAGTTTAGGATTTTATCTCAAATTAGTTCTGTGAATCGGCCCCCTAGTGTTTAAAGCGTTCCTTTGGCTGAGTTTTTTATATGATCCTTCAGTAACACATTTTTGTCGAAGGTGAAGCCTAAGGATTTAGCCGAGTTGGATAGAGTGAGCGAACAATTTAGGGCCTTCAGGTCGCTGATCCAGCTTTTGGTTACTTTTGGGGGAGGACAGAATAACTTCAGTTTTGATGGGGTTTAATTTTAGATGGTTGGAGTTAAACCAAGATTGAATCTTACTCAGTGTGGCGTTAAGATGTAGGATGTCACTGTATGATTTGATTTTGTAGTAGAGTTGTATGTCATCTGCATAGAGATGGTATTTGCTCCCTGCTTGTTTCAGGATGATAGTAAAGGGTTCCATGAAGAGGTTGAAAAGTGATGGGGAGAGGATTGAGCCCTGAGGGACACCAAGAGTGACAGGTGTGGGTTTCGAGAGGCCAGACTTGATTTTGATTTGTTGTGTTAGGTGTTGTAGGTAAGATGTGAACCATTTTAAAACTGTGCCATTGAAACCCGAGCTGGTCTTCAGTGACTACAGTAAGGATGGGTGATTGACTGTATCAAAAGTCGCTGAGAGGTCAAGTAGGATAGGAGGCAAGCATCTCCATTCTCTAAGGAGTTTATCTGCAATGTTGAGCATGGCAGTTTCTGTGCTACAGCCTTTCCTGAAACCAGATTGGAAGGAGTCAAGTAGGTTGTATTCACCTATGTGCCTGTTGAGATGTTGTAAGATAAATTTTTCCATGGTTTTAGCTAGGAGCGGGAGGTTAGAGATAGTTCTGAGGTTGTTGAGATCGTTAGGATCTGCCCTGGGGTTTTTGAGAATAGGAGTGATTTGACCTAGTTGGCGGGATTCCGGTACACACCCAGAGGCGAGGGAAGTATTGATGGTTTTTGTCCAACACGGGGCGATGATGTGGTTTGGGTTATGTACTATTTTTGCAGGAAGTGGATCTTTGGTGTTTGAATTAGGCTTTAATTTCACAATAATATTAAAGATTTCTAGTTCAGTCATGGGTTTGAAATTTGACCAATTGTGCGTTGTTTTTTAATTGGGTGTTAAAAGGTTGTCATATGTTCCACTTGGGGTTGATTGATTATTAAAAAGTTCGGATGGTCCGGCTGCCGTGCAGGGAGGAGTGTCAGTGAGGGTGGTTAGCAGGGACAGTAGGGTTGTAACTTGAGGGAAGGATTGCTCAATTTTAGTGATTTTGCCAGTGAAGAAGCTGGCAATTTCATGACATCATTCATCACATCGTTCATCACATTGTTCTCAAGAGCTGAATGAACCAACCAATGGATTTCATAACATGATTTTGGCTTAGTGAACTCGCACTTGTGCCTAATCATTGCCTATGACAATTTTTCTTTTTTCTAAATTGAAATTTTCAATATCTCCATGTTTATAATAGAATGGAACAAAAATAGAACATTTTACCAGACGTTAATTTTGATATACAAGCTGACCACATGGGTTAAATTCCCAACATAATAATATGTACACTTCCACTATATTCCATCCTTATTCACCTAATCATCCACCCTAGTTAATTCAAAAAGAAAGTATTGTCTGAATGAGGCCCATCTTTTCTTTTGGGCGTAAAGCTTCTAAAAGCGGTTCTTTGTATATTTTCTGTTGCTCATTACAGTATGTCAATTCCTCTATTCATGCTTTTTCATTGAGGCTCGACCACGCCCACAGTGATGGGCTACTAAATACTTGGCAGGTAGCAATGCTAGAGCTGTAAATTTCCTCTTAGCATATGTTATTGTTTTCACCCAACACAGAAAGGCAACTATTATGATGTCCGTGATTTTCTCTAATGTGCCTATCAATCGTGCAGTAGTCTCTCTCGTTTAACAAAAATATTTTATTGAGTTTCAAAAAGTAAATTGCAACAAACCAAACATCCCAGAAAAGTGGTCCCTCCCTCCCATTTCCTCCCCCCTTAGGCAAGACGTGACAACCCTATAAGCACATTCCTTCCAAAAGTTCACAATCGTTTCTACTCAAAGTTTGTTGGTACCACTGCACAGATCAGTAGCTGGCTTCCCAGCTCCTCAAACACTGTTACTTTCCTAGGGTAAAAACACTCCCTGTAGATTTCCTGATGTGTCCCACCAACATAACCCCCATAGATTCTCAGCCCATGTCTTCGTCCCGGGCCCCCCACGCTCCCCATATTTTTTCAAACTTTTTAGGACAGTCATGGGCCTTATAAATTTGTCACTCACCTCCCATACACCAATACATGTTGTGTTCCCAATCCTCTACTCCTGGTGCCCCTGCACTATTTCATTTTTGGATCGCATACCATCTAGCTATCATTAAGGCCACATCACAGAAAATGTGCATATATTTGACTAACAATTGTTCACCCCAAATGCCTAACATGATGAGTTTCGGTCTGTGGTCTAGTTAGGACCGACAATGCAATTCTGGGGGGTCCCACCATACCACAGTAGAAATCTCGTTGTGGCTGCCACTTGCTTGAAGAAACCGTTCAGGACCTCAAACATAGAGTTATGAAGGGCATATAGAAATTTTGGAAGGAATATCATTTGATAGAGCACAGGCGCCCTAGCAGTGACAGTGGCAGTTTACCTCAGTGGCCCATGTCCCTCCCATACTTTTCCAGTAGCCGCCCCAGGTTGTTGTCAAAGAAAGGCCAGGGGTCATGTGTAATAAATATGACAAGGTACTGAATCCCTTGCCCTCGACTGGAACTGGACATATCTAGCCGTGCCTGGGGCTCCATCCCGCAAGCGAATAAAGACAATATTTATTCCAGTTGATACATAGCCCCGAGTCTCAGTCAAAAACTCTAAAGATCTCCAATAGCCTGTTGATAGAATCCTCCAGATCGGCCAGATACAGAAGGACGTCATCAGCATAGAGTGTGATCACGTCCTCCCAGTTGTGCTCCCATCAGAGGCCATGCACCAGGGCGTCTCTGCGGATCCAGCGGGTTACCGGCTCCCTGGTGATTACAAAGAGGAGCAGGGACAGCGGGCATCCCTGTCTCGCCCCCTCTCCAAAACAAACCCTGCCGAGAGGGTCTTGTTGACCCTGACATGAGCCGTAGGACCAGTATACAGTAGACAAACCAAGGCTCGGAAAGATGGGTCAATGCAGATTCTCTCTAATGGTGCCATAAGGTACAGCCATTCCAGCAAGTCAAACGCCTTGGCAGCATCAAGTGCCAACAATGTCGCGGATTTCCCATATGCAGCCCTCACAGGCTAGGCATCTAAAGAGGCATCTGGGATTGTGCCTAGTAGACATGTATACTAAAGTATACAAAAAAGTGATTGATGGAATAATTCAATTAATCTCGACCACTGGTAATAACTCGGGCTGCATCCCAATCCATTGTTATTCTGCACACCATGTCACCTCAGTTTGAACCCAGCTATATGTATATCAGTCTCTACCCTGCTCCAATCGTAACAGTCCAGCTGTACTGCAAGCCAGGCCCTCCCTGAACCGGAACACAAGAAACCCAGGACCGGTTTCACCCTAGTTATGGGCTCATCAGCCAGGCACAGCTTGGCTCCAGTGACACAATGTGCATGGGACCCACATCTGGGCAAATCCTGTCCCACCTAAAGAGACAAACTAAAGTATACAAAAAAGTGATGGATGCAATGCTTGAATTAATCTCGGCCACTGGTAATAGCTCATGGCTGCATCCCAATCCATTGTTATTCTAAACATCATGTCACCTCAGTTTGGACCCAGTTATATGCATATCATTCTCGATCCTGCTCAATTCGGAACAGTCCAGCCCGAACTGCGAAGCCAGGCCCTCCCCGAACTGAAACACAAGCAACCCAGTATCAATTTCGCCTTAGTTATGGGCTCGTCACCCGGGTATATCTTGGCTCCAGTGACAAAGTATGCACGAGACTCATGTCTGGGCATACCTATTCCACGTAGGGCATAATACCAGATTGACCCGGAGCCACTATGGCGTGAATCACCGCCAGTAGGCGGTTGATCGCAATTTTTGCCAGGAGCTTCATTTCTATGTTGAGGAGATCGGCCAGTAAGAGGAGCACAAATCTGTAGGTTTACCCTGTTTATGAATAAAAACTATTTAAGCCTGCCAAAGTTCAGCTGGTAGTATCTTCCAGAACGAGCCTCCACCAACTTTGTGTGGATCAGTTTCACCACCTGCCGTTTTCCACATTGAAAGAAATCCACCGGGAAACTGTTGGGGCCCGAGGATTCCCCCCATTCAACTATGCCAGTGCTTCTGCAATTTCCCCCTCCTGCAAGTCGCCTTCTAGAGATTTCACTGCCTCCTTAGCCAATCTCTCAATCTGGATATCCCGGAGAAAGTTGCTTAAATCACCGGTGTGGTTGTCGTCTCATTTCCGGGCATAGAGCTCTTCCAGGTGGTCTGCATAAGCTTGCGCTATTTCCGAGGCTGCAGCACTTACTTCTCCTGTGTCTGTCCGTAATCTTGGGACCCACCTCTGACCCTCTTCCTTCCTTGCCAACCACGCCAACAGTTTCCCTGCCTTGTTCCCATCCTCATACAGTCTATGCTGTTGAGCTCAGAAAAGGAACCTGGCCTCCCAGTATGCTAAATCTTGATAGTTGGCCTTCACAACTTGAATGCGGGCTGCCAGCTCCTCATTTGGGTGTGCTACACTGGGCCTCCCATCCAACAGCTACTCCTACTTCTCTCTACTGGCTTTCTCTCTCTCTCTTTTTTTATCCACTGTTAGGACTATCATCTGACCACATATCTCAACTTTGTAGGTCTCCTGCATTGTAGCCCCTGAGGATACCAAGCCCTCATTTTCTTTGACATAGTCTCTGTGGCCTCCTGTAAATATCTCTTGGAGGATCACTCTAAGAGGATCCAGGGGTCCAACCTCAATCACTGGCCCATGAGTAGCACCGAGCCCGCCACTTGCCTACTCAACAGGGAGTGATGCGAAATCCCCCTCGGCAGGTATCACACACTACTGCATCTGCCTAGCCGTCGCACTAGGATCAGGATGTAATCTATTTGAGACAATGATTGCAGTGCATTGGCTGCATTAGACAATTGCCTCTCTCCGTACTGTCCAGCCCACCAGCGTGGTCCAACTTCATTGCTTCCAAAGAAGTCCTCAATCTAGCATTATTCCAGGGGGTCTTTCCACCATTAATCTTCCTATCCAGTATACCCCTTCCAACACAAGGGTCAGATCCCCTCCCACCCTGAAGAGTGCCTCTGGGACTGAAGCAATCCACCAAACATCTTATCGAGACCCTGCGCCTGGGGAATGGCAGGAATACCAGGACCCTACATACAGCTTCTCCCCCTGCCACATGCCTTCCGTGGCCACCCAGCAACCTTATCTCCGTCACCTGATATGGGAGGGATTTACATGCTAGTATACAGGTGCCCCGAGAACCAGCTGTGAATCATGCATGGCTAGTAAAGTGTATCTACCTTTGTCCAGATAGACACAGTTGTTTCCCCTTAGGGGGTTGTGAAAGGTACTTAAATGAAGAACGCCAGACTCTGGAGGTGATTAACACGTTTACTGAGTAGATCCACAGCAAAGACCCCATCCACATCAAAGACATAATGCAACTGCTCATCTATCCAAATCTAGCCCTGACTGGCATCAATATCTAATTAACGTACATGTATGAAAGCGGAACCCTGATCAGTATAACAATGTTAGGGGTATGGCACGCATTAACAGTACGGTGATATGGGCGGCTAATCATGGTCCACCAATATCTATGAAAGGAATATGTATACAAGCAGAATACTATCTATACCCTGATTTACAAAAAATAACGTTGAAGAAATTATATGTTTTAAAACAGCACGGAGATATGGAGGAATAACAGTCACACATAGATTTTCAGTCTTAGTAGAGAGCACATTGAATCTTACCAAGTGCAATTACCACACCTAAATAATGCAACCATCATTAAGGACACAAAACAAACATGAGAGTTCACACATTTATAGGATGAAAACCAGACATACTAAACGATGTCTGGTAATGTGTGTGAACTAACTTCTCTTTTTATTCACAGCTGAGAGCAAATGCAATCTCGCTTGCCGGAATGAATACGACCAGCTTTTCCCCCTAAAGTTGGTCCTGACGAAAGCCATCGACCCGGCAAGGGCGCATCTCGGCTGAAACATGTAGATCATTTTTTGACCATTTGTAAGTGATGTGAAGGACACATTATAGGTCCTATTTTTCACATCCACCTTTGTTTACAACCTTACCCTTATCATTGTTTTGAATAAATCTAATTCTATGATAAAGAGGTAATTTTTATTCACTTTTTTACAAAGTAGATCCCAACTATTTCCTCCGGAACACCTCCTGGTGGAGGCCAACAAGACCCAATGATGATGCTATCAACCATGACTACGCCAATGGCCAAAGACATACCAAAGGCGGAAAATGGCTGTTGAGGGTCCTACATATTTCTTATCAAGATCCCTCGAGGCCTCAGGGCTCCACTCCTTATTCATTACAGATAGTGTTCACCAGGGCAGCCTTTAGTTTGATTTCAGAAGCCGACACTAAGGGGCCGATTCTCATGCGGGTTGGAAAAGCTTCCTGACCGAGGGCCTGATTCTGATGCGGTTAGGAAGGCCTCCTAACGGCATTTGCGCCTTCCAAATCGGATCGGGAACGTGTCTTCCCGACCGAGGGCCCAATTCTGATGCGGTTAGGAACAAATGTTCCCATTGAAGTCAATGGGAGTTCAACCAAATCGTATCTGGAAGCATCCGGATGCATCCTACTCCGCCGGTCGGACTTTCCCGATCCGAGTGGGTCGGAAACCATTTCCCAACCGATTCGGTCGGGAAGCTTTTCCAACCCGCATCAGATCGGGCCCTAAGTGTCCCAAATATTCTTTCGCTTGAACATCGAACCTGCATTTTATCTGCCCTGTGCGTGAGACCAGCTTCACACAACCTAGCCAAAACTCTCCTCAGCCTACCATCATGTTCCTCCAGATCAACACCAGAGATCAGCACATCATTCTGATACACCTTGACACCTTCAGCTCCCGCAGAATGCACTCCATTGCCCTCTGAAACACAGAGGCAGATGAGATGAGACCGAAGGGCATTCTCAAAAACTTAAAGGTGTCAAAGAGTGTGATGAACGCTGTCAGATCCTGGGACAACTAATCCAACTTTACCTGATGGTAGGCCGAAGTTATTCCAAAGACGAGCAGTGCCTCGCCCCCTCAAGAGAACTCATCATTTCACAGATGTTACAAAGTGGCTAGTGGTCTACCACCACCACTTTGTTGAGCTCTCTTAAGTCAACACAGAGCCTGGCTTTCCCGTTGGCTTTCCGAGCCATCACGACCGGAGATAACCACTCTGTGGCCTCAACCTCTACATAATACCATTCTCAATAAGTTTGTTTGATTCCACTCTTGTGCTCTCCTTCACCAACAGTGGAACATTCCTAACCCTAGCCACCTTGGGTGCGATATTGGGTTTGAGCTTTGTGTGGTGAAAATAGTTTCTAAGACAACCCAGTTTGATGACAAACACTTCGGGAAATTCTCTAATTCAAATTTCACTCCCACCAAACACAGACCTGACCGGTGGCATCTCCTTCAGGCAAACAGAGGGACATTTATTAGGATCTAGTTATACATGTAAATCCCGCTGCTGAAACCAGCTAAGTAGCGAATCACCCTTATGGAAACATACACCTTTTCTGGGACAATTCTTCCTTTGAAATCAGTTGTACCCAGAAATAACTAAACAAATCATACCCTTTTGGCCTTATGTTAGGTTTCAGTATTTTCACTTTGCTTGAAAGGTGCTGCTCATAAAATGTCTTCGGTATCAGAGTTACCTTAGCTCCTGAGTCAAAAAGCATTTTCACTGAGGACTACTTCTAGACCCTCACAACACAATTCCTTACCTTGAAGAATGTTGACCTCTTTTACCAGTTCCTCATGAAGGTCAACTTCCTTCACCTTCTTCATATCTTCAATTGATTTACAGCACCTTGCAAAATGACCTTTGCACCCACAAATGTTACACGTTACCTTGCAGCCTGGACAATCTTTGAAGTTTGAAACATGCCCAGAGTTGCCACATCGAAAGCATTTGCCCTGAAATCCCTTCAAATAGGAGGGCTTTACACCTGGGCTTGTGCTTAGTTTATTTTTTGTTGATTTATCTTGGACCACCGTCGCAGCCTCACCATCACTTTTTTTCTATGGGAACATCCTTGTGAATAGCGTCCACACACGCTTTCAAGTGATCATGCATCTTGCCAATGGTGAGAACCTCCTGTAAAGAAGGATTGTCATTTGGCCACAAGCTCTCTCTAGCTTTCTCCAGGACACATCCCAACATCAGTTGATCCCTTAGCCGCTCATCTAGAGATACACCAAAATTGCAAGCAGATACTAACTTGCATAACACCGTGATGTACTGTTCCACTGATTCATCTTGTCATCGCATTCTCCTCCCAAAGTGATACCGCTCAAGAACAGTACTAACCTTGGGAAGAAAATATTAATCTAATTTGTTTTATACAAATTTTATACTCATTTAACCCTGATGAATCTCTCCCCAAAGATAAGGTGCTCAAAAACTTCCTGACCTTCCGATTCCAAGCAATGCATGAACAAAGAAGTCTTTCTGTCAGCACTAAGGGAAGTCCCACACACACAAGTGTAATGACCAAACACCTTCTTCCATTTTAGCCAGGAAAGGGGTGGCTCACCTGGAGATGAGAGAAAGAAAGGGGGTCTAGTAACGTTTTGCATAGTGCTAATTACTAGTAACAAATTAATTTTAAAAAATGGGCTTAAAAAAAATCTATGATAAGTTCAAAACAGCTAATTCAAATAATGGCAAGCACTACAAACTCTACTCTAATTTTTGTCAAGGCCCAACCCACATCTATTGTCCTAAGATACTTGTGAAGAGCACTGCAATAAGTACCAAAACTTGACTAAAATGTCACACGTAATTTTCACAAAGAATAAAATGACATTATGGCGTATCACCACAGACACTCAAAAACAGCTGAAAACTGTCAAAATCTTCGTGAAGTAACTGTTACCAGGGTGAGCGTATCACCGTAGATGCGCTCATAGCACATCTGCTGCATAGGACGATCATCAAACAGTGCAGTTTGGTGTGCACATCACCGTAAAATTGTGCACTCTTCTCCATAAGCGGCCTGATCCAAGATGGCCGATTGAAACATAGTCCAGCATGCGTATGATGCAGACAGAATGGAGTCGGATGTCATGCTTCTGTAGGCCTGGGCCGAATTGGGCCATGTAAGAGTGTGCATGCGCTGAGGCTGGTACAAGCACGAGCGTCGTAACTCCCCACCCAGGCTCGAGCACCAACACCGGGGACAAAAATGGCCCAATAGAAATGTTAAAAAAATAAATATAAAATCCTAAGGTGCCAGCAAAGCACCAATAATGGTCCAGGAACTGCCTCGCACGGCACAGCCACTTATGTCCGAGGAACTGTCAAGGCCAGAACCAACACGTCGGACCTCTTCACCAAACTGCCGTGCCATGAATTTAGCCCTGCAGCACCAATGGGGTCGTCTGTGCTGTGAAGGATATGCAGGTAAGAACAATAACTTCCTTTGTTGAGCCTGTGTCCATAAAAGGGTTTCAAGGGGGACACCGCCAAGAATAGTGCTGGGGGCTCTGCCAATGAGATTCTTTTAATACAAATTTTGTGGGGTACATAGCAGGTAACTCATCGCCAAGTGCAAAAGGTACTTTAATGAAGAACACCACATTCTGGAGGTGATGAACACGTTTAATAAGTAGATCCACAGCAGAGACCCCATCCACATCAAAGACCTAATCCAACTGCTCATCTATTCAAACCTACACATCCCATCCTAGCAACCACCTAACATTTCAACTTCCTGCATCATTACATGGATACCGGTGCACTGCATCATAACCTAGATACAGAACACCACATGGGTCTATGCAATAAGATGATGTCTAGGGCATGCCTAGTTAAATGTTTCATCACCATTCCTCACTTAAATTTATTTCCCATGCCATTCACATTCCAAGTTAGGAACGTGAGAGGGGTCCCTCCCAAACTATGAAGGTGGTGTGAGCCTACTGTGTGTGCCCCATTGCTTCTGTGCCCATATTTCTGAGTAGGTTTTGACCTGTGGTTGACTAAGTATGCCCCCTTCCCAATCCCCCCAAACCATCCCTCTCAAACATTCCCAAACTCTCTACCCCAAACTGTGTCCACGTGAAGTGAGAAAAGAACCTCCCACCCCCAATGCTTGAGGTACCTGTCGCCCACCCCCCAACATGTTATACTTCACCAAAACATTGATGTAGTTCTACAATCTCGGAGTGTGCCACTGCGCCTCACAGCAGGCTTCTCAGTATATGGATCTGCCCGATGGGCTGCAGAGGTCCAGGCTCCAACCGGCAACCTCCAGCGGTCCAGAGTCCTTGACCGGGTCTCTCAAACAATTTCGTCTGAAGTCATGACATTTGCAGAATTGGGAAGTGGAAGCAGGAGACAGGTAAGTAATGCATGGGATAATTCACAGGCAGGTACTATCTGGGCCCAAGAGGGAGGGACACGTGCATTAGTCAATTGGTGCTTGGGGGTACAGTGCTTTGGGACACTTGAAAGAGTTACATTTAGACACAGTAATATAATATCTGCAGAATAGGGAAGTGAAAGCAGGAGACAGCTAAGTAGTGCACCTGGATAATTCACAGCTGGAGTTCATTCTGCTGGCTGTGAATAAACACACCTGTTCATAGTATTCACCCAGCAGAGGGGGTTTCATGCACAGATGCTTATTAGTCCCAGGTCATGAGTGGCCCCTTCAGCCACACTGACATTTTAGTCACCGGCACAATGTATCTTGGGAATGGTAGTTTTGAGTTTTACCATGCTAAGCAGTGTTTTATGTGGACAAGGTCCTGTCTACTGAGCTCTCATTTCTGTCCTTGACACTCATCAACATTCCAATGACCTCACACGTTGGCTGAGCAGCAGGGAACTTAGAACTATGGAGGCAGCATAGTAACCAAGATAAGTCACAACAACAAACCAAAGTAAGACCAGTACCAGAAAACCAATGGAAAGAAGGGCCAAGATCACAGAGATCATATCAAGGAAGACCTAGGGGCCAGAAGCAAAAGGACCAGAAACGGTAAGACTACAACCTGAAAAGACCTGGGCTATCAGGACCTGGAGACCTTAGCCAGGGGGAAAATAAAGGGCCAGGAACTCGAGGCCCAGTGGGACCAGGATCACAACGTAGGTCAGACTCAGGGGTGACAAGGACTACATGAACCAGGGTGACCCTCAAAATGGGAACTAGAGGGGCCAGTGCCAGAGTGATGAGGAAGACCAGACCTAGGAGGATCATTACTAGGAAGCCCATGATAGAGGGGACCAGGCTCAGACTAACAAGAACAAGTTGGAACAGGCAAACCAGTAAAACTAGTAAGACTAGGATGGAGCATAAGGACTGGAGGGCTATGAAACCAAGGCCAGTGGGACCAGCACCAGAAGTTTTGATACATGAGGACCAGACAAAGGAGTGCCTGAACTAATACCAAGAAAACATGGACCAGGAGAACCAGGAGCAGAAGGATTAGCATCAGGCAAGCCAGAGGAATGGACAAACCAGGAGAGCAGGACCAGGAGGACTGATGGATGAGAATTAGGGTGAGGGGGATGAAAAGATCCAGGACAGAGAGCCTGTGAAACAAAAAACCTTGGATAGGACTAAGTGCAGGAGTGCATGGGAAAGACGACCAGACAGACCAGGAAGTGCAGGGTCAGTAAGTCTTAAGGCTAGTTGCAGAACCATGAGAGCATTGAGCAGGAGGACTAGGGCCAAAAGGATCAGGGCCAGTTTGAAGAGGATAACGAAGATTAGAAGTAGTACAAGGAAAGCAGGATAAGCAGGACAGGGATTAGGAAGAACAAGGGACCAGTACCAAGGGCACCCAAAAGATCAGAGCAAGGAGGACTAGGTGAACAAAAACGATCATGACTAGAAGGGTCAGAAACAAGGCTAAGAGGGTCATAAAGATTAGTACGTAGGGGACCAGGGCTAGGATTACCAAGTGGAGAATAGCAAGTGGACTGAACAGCGGTGGTCAGGAGGACCAGGACCAAAATGACCAGGCTCAGGAAGACCTGAACAAGGAGACTCTGGCTCAAGAGGGCCAGGATCAATGGCTACAGTACCAGTAGGACTAAATGGAAAAGGAAAAGAATTAGGAGGACCAAGACTACCCAAACCAGGAGGACAAAGACTAAGAGGGCCATGACACGAGAGGTCAGATGGACAAGGACCTGTGGTACCAGGGCTAGGAGGTTCAGGGTGAGAAGAAGGACCAGAAAGAAACAGTGCCAGATGGGCCAAGACTGGAGGAACCAGGAAGGGCCAGAATGGCTAAAAAGCAAGGCCTATGATAACAATCACAATAGGACAAGAGGACCAGGACAATCAGAGCAAAGGAGACCAAAGCTGGGATGTTGGTGAGCTAGGTCTGTAAGAACTAAGTCCATAAGAAACCAAACTATAAGGACTAGGACCAAGAGGATCAGGACCAAGAGATACATAATCTTAAGAAGCACAAGAACGATGAAAAACAAGAATAGCACAACCATGGCCAGGAGTGCCAGGGAGGTGAGACCAGGTACACAGGCAACCAGAGCCAGAAGGAAACGTTCTAAGAGAACCAGGAAACAAAGGACTAAAAGGACCAGGAAGATCAGGGCAAAGAGGATCAGGGCATTGAATACGAGGAGGACCAAGGTGAGGAGGGAAAGGAGAATCAGGAACAGGGAGACCAGGACCGGGATGACCAAACCCTGGAGGCCCACATCACAGAACTAGGAACAAAATGTCCAGGAAGATGAGGAAAATGATGGCCAGTACCAGGACGACCAGAGCAAGGAGGACCATGATCAGTTAGTGTGAAAACTTGAGGTCAAAGAGCAAGAGGATCAGGACCAGATCCTGGAAGACTAGGAAGATTGGGAGCATGATGACCAGGGAACAAGAATAATCAAGGAACTGGTGGGAAACTGTAACAAGGATACCAGTAGGACCAGAGCCAGGAGGACCTGGGCCAGAGCAAGAAGCATTAGAAAGATCAGCACTAAGAGGAACAGGCCTTTGGACTGCAAGGTAGACCATGACCATAGGACCAGGGCCCACAGTAACACGTGGAGCAGAAAGACCAGGACCTGGTGATAGCAGGACCAGGGTGAGGGAGAGGAGGGTGAGGAAGAGCAGGAGAACCAGAACAGCCAGAGGCAGGAAGACTAAAAGAACTGGACCAGGATGTCTAGAGGACCAGTGGCAAAATGATTAGGCTTAGAAGGACCCAGAAAAAGAGAACCAGGACCAAGAGGGCCCAGATCACTGGGTTCAGTGTCAGAAGGGCCATGGGGACAAGGCACAGTGCCACGAGGACCAGGATGATCCAAACTAGAAAGACAAAGGTAAGAAGGCAATGCATAAAAGGACAAGGACACTAGAGGCCATGTGGATTGAGGAGAACAGCAATACCAGGAACTAATGTAGAAGGAATCAGATGAGCAGGGTGTGAAGGATCAGAATGACTAGGTCAAGCGAAAAAGGGTCAAGACGACCAGGAAAGAAGAGGAAGAGCCAGGAAAGGGGGACTGGAAGGATCAGGATGGCCCAGGAGTTCCAGAATGAAGAGTATTAGGCATTCAAAGATTCATAAAGAAGGACCAGAAACAACAGGACCAAGTTTAGTGGGCACAAACAAGTAGGATAACAGAACTTGCGATGACCAGGAATAGGAAGACAGTGATAGGTAAACCAGACTGAGAGTAAGGAAGACTGGGGGAACAGGACCTGGAGAATCAAAAGAAGATGACCAGGCAGTCAGAGCCAGCAGGACAAGAGCTAAAAGGACCAGGGCAAGGAGGACCAGTGGAACCACAACCAAGTGGAAAAAAGATCAAATCATAGAGGCCCAGCAGTATCATGACCTGGCATACTATGACAAGGAGAACCCGGACAAGGAAGGCCACAATGACAGGAGCCAGGATGACCAAGCCAGGTGGCTAAGAACAGGATTACCTAAACAAGGAGGATCATGACTAAGTGGACAACTTAGTGTAGAATCAGGATGACAAGGAGCAGGAGGACCAGGGACAAGAGTAGCATGACAAGTTAGAGGAGGACCAGCAGAACTAGTCAAGGTAGGAGCAGGTGGACTACGGCCATAAAGAGCAGGGATCAGATGGGGGAGGATTAGGTGGACTAGACGGTTCCAAATATGCAGGACAGGAACAGGGCTAGGAGGACCAGAAGGGTCATAACCAAGAAGACCAGGACCTGAAGTACCAAGTGAAGCAGAAGGACCAGGTACTGGGGTATCAGGACCTGGCTGGTGACCAGGACAACCAGAGCCAAAAGGACCAATGGGACCAGACCTGGACCAAAATGAAGAGGCCCAGCCCAAGAGAACCTAATAAGGGAGATCAGGACCATGAACACATTACCACATGGACTAAGGAGACAGGGACTAGGGCAAGGAGAAACAGGATGACCCAACCCAGGAACATTAGCAGTCCCACATCTAGGATAACCAGAACAACAGAACTAGGTGCAGAGGACCCAGAAGGCTAGCAGGGCCAGGGTAGGGTCTGTAGTAGCAGGATCCAGAGGCCCAGGAAGGCCTAATACAAGGAAGAGCAGGTGCAGAGCCAGGAAGACAAGGGTCAGGAAGGACTAGAACCAGGAGTTCCAGATTCAGGAAACCAGTATCAGGGTGACAGAACTAGTTGGACCAGGATGAGGATCAGGAGGACCAAAACAACACAGAAAAGGACGACTTGAAACAGGATCAAGAAGAGGACCAACACCAGAAGGCACAGAAGGACCTGGAGGAGAGGGAAGAAGACCTGAAGCAGGGGGACACCTATCTGATTCTATGGCACATGTATTACGATCTCCCTTTTGTAAATAGTTCTTATTTATGCTTCTGTTGCTGTTCACTCTCAGAAACCTCCATCTTTTTAAGCACACATATAGAACATGTATTTGCTGAAAAATCAGAGCATGCATAGGGACTAAAAACCCAAGACTGTTACACTCTGCTCTCCAAGCGGTGTCAACATATGAAGCGCTCATTGTGAATCCAGCAAGAGAGGACAAAATGCCACGAATGCCATGAAAACAGGGATGTGCTCTTTAAAAATAATTCTTATCCCCGACTTGACAAGAAAGGAAATTGGACTTACTGAGCCGCAAGGGAACGGAGCGGAAAGATCAGTCGGCTGCGATACGCGGCGCACCCCCTCTGGCGTGTGGGCGGGAGCGTGGGAAGCGCAGCGGAGCTATCGCAGGGCAGCCGCCAGAATCTCCTTCCGGGGCAATCGAGGTAGAGTGATCGCGGTCCCCAGCAACTCACTGAAAGTGAATGGTGCACGGGGGGAAAAACAGAAAGTGAAGGAAAACGCTGTGAAGGCCATAAACTCTGCACATGGAGCTGTAGGAGAAAAAGAAGGGGAAGTAAAAGAAAAACGTATGAGCAAGGTAAGCAAGTCTCCAGGGGTTGAGAACCTGTGTAAAAATCTACAAGCTGGGGATAAAGATCCCCAAACACTCGAAGAGGAGGGGAGGGAAGGCCCTGAATATACCCGTTCCTCTAATACAGCCACAACGGCAACTAGCAAGAAAAACAGAGGCACAAGTTATTGCCTAAGGAACAGGCAATTTCTTGGAAATACCCCGACTGCTCTCTCTAACCCCAGTATTGTTCCACTAGCAACGAGAAAAAGGGAAGAAAGCAGGATACGGATGCAATAGCATCCCAGAATACTAGAGGGAGAAAAATAAAGGGAGTGGACCAAGCACGGGCAAAGCTTCCAAAGTTAAAGTCACTCCCTCACTAAGATCCTTTTTAAAGTGCAAGTTCAAAAGCAATCTCAAGTAGATCGTAAGGGACACGATTCACCTGAAGAACAGCCAGTAAATAATTTCCCTAAAAATAAGAGTGAGGGTAGGGCAGTGGAAATGGAGGAAGACACTTTGCAACCAATACAAGCACAGGTAATAGAGAGTAATATAATAGAGGAAAGTCAGACGTTACCAACAAAAGTAAAAGGTGACAACTCAGGCTGCAGGAGGCAACCCCTCAATCTCCTAGAACCACCGCAAAACTCGACAGAAAAAATGCTGGAAAGAATGCTAGAAGAAATGAGGGCTAAATTTGCGATTTCTGAGGATAACCAAACTAAAATACAAGAGGCTTGTGAGATGTTAGACACCAAATTGAATGCACTAGGGGAGAGAGTAACTGCAGTGGGGGCAGTGGCAAAATCATTAAGTAAGGAGGTGGAATTGCACCAAAGGGAGATCAAAACTCTCAAGTCCAGTGAGGGGAGCCTTAGGGATAAGCTTGAATCTCTGGAAAACCAAGCAAGGCGAAATAATCTAAGAATTTTGAATGTGCCGGAGGGATTGGAAAGAGAGGACATAAAAACCTTTGTAATCTCGCTATTGGAGGAAAATTTCCCCTGGGCAAAAACAGCAGCTTTAGCTGAAGATATACAAAGGGTGCACCGAGAACCTTTCAGTAAAAACAAGGAAAGAAAGACCCCGAGGAAAATTTTGATAAACTTTAAAACCTATACCCTCAAAGAAAAACTTTTGAGTGATGCTCTTAAGAAAGGTTCCTTCAACAAAGATGAGTGGTCGTTCAGAATTCGATCGGATATCTCAAAGGCAACACAAGACAGACAGTGGGAGCTTGGCCAGCAGATGCAACATCTAAGATCCCTAGGCGCTACGGTCCAAATGCGCTTTTCCGCAGCACTGAGAATTATGTGGAAGAACAAAATGCACAATATAAGAGAGCCAAAAGAAGTTGAGCGGTTCATAGAACAAATGCGAGAGCAACAGGAAACATAACTCAGCCGCAAGGAGAGCAGGGGTGCTCAAAAGGGCCTTAATACTGCCCAGTGAAGAGGAAAGGGAGGCTTCTCCAGGGTGGGAGAAATCAATAATGAAAAAAGTAAAAAATGTACACACATGGGTGGGGAGCATAGTAGGGGAAAATAAAAAATAAAAAGTCCTCAGTAGACAAAAAGATGGAGGTAGGGACCAGCAAGGTGATGGGAAGGCTCCGATTCGATACAAGTAATAAATCATGAAAAAAGATTTAGCAGTAGTCAATATATTATCTTGGAATGTAAATGGCCTTAGAACTAGGAATCGTAGAAGGAAAATATTGGAATATCTGAGAACAATTGATAGCGAAATTATTATACTGCAAGAAACACATCTCCTTAAAAAGAATGGGAGGAAATAATAAAGAGTCAGAGGTGGGTGGACTCATATGCTTGCACTAATCAAGAATGCTGCATCAAGGGGTAGCTATATTGTTAAAAAAATCACTCAAGGCAAGGATTGAATCGTCTGAGGCTGATAGGAAAGGGAGATGGGTGGTAACTAAAGTAAGAATATCTGATAAACAATACACGATTGTGGGTTACTACGGGCCAAATACAGATGACCCAGAACCTTTACAAGATTTATACACTCAATTATTAATGGCCTCATCCCCAATAATTATGGGGGAGACTTTAATATAATTCTAGACCCGAAGGTGGACCGTTTTCCAGCTAGAAAAGAAGCGAATCTTTCAAAAATGAGAGAGTGGCTAGGCATATGCCTTAGAGATTTGGGTTTAGTGGATATTTGGAAGGTGAAAGGTGATAAAGGGCAGCGCTTTACTCTCCAAAATAAAAAATTAGGGCACTCCTCTAGGATAGATTATTTCTTACTGGACAGAAACCTAATTGAAGGTACACAAGGTGTAGAACACCTTTCAGCTCATTTATCCGACCACTCTGCAGTCTTGTTAAAACTCCAGATGAGGCACGCTATTGTATCTCCAAGGTGGACAGTAGATCGCACAATTCTCACAGATCCTTTAAATATAGAAGCTCTCCAAATAGAGACAGAGCAATTCTTTCTACTAAATAAAACAGGAACCTCCATGCAAGTTAGTTGGGATGCCTATAAGGCAGTAATCAGAGGAAAGATATTAAGTATTGCTGCATACAATTCCAAAAAAAGAAGCTTAAAATAAGTCAAATGGAGGAAGCTATAAAATTCCTCGACATCCAATTAGAAAAAGAAATCTCAGCATTAGAGAGAAAAAGATTGGAGACAGAAAGGAAAGGAAAGAAAGAAGCCCTTATAGAAACTTTGGAGAGCATAGTGAGAGAAAAGTGGGAAGCAAGTAAACTGGCTCACTATGAATATGGTGAGGGATGTGGTAAGATGCTGGCCTAGAAGATAAAAACAGACCAAACAAGAAATAAGATAGTAGGTATCCGGTTCGGTAACCCTGCAGAAATAAGCTCTGAAGATTCCAGGATCATGCAAGAATTTGTGAAGTTCTTTGAAGAACTATATGCAGAAGAGATTACTCCAACAAAAGAGCAACTTCATAACTACTTAGAAAAACTAGATTTCCCTTCCTTAACACAACAGGAAAGGGAAGAACTGAATGAAAGGATCACCAAAGAAGAAGTAGAGGAAGTTGTCAGAGGTTTAAAGAAAGGAAAGGCTGCGGGCCCGGATGCCCTTCCAAACGAACTGTATACTAAATTAAGAGAAGTTTTGGTTCCCCCCCTGACAGAGTTGATCAATGATATTTTTTTGGACAGGGGAGACCTCCCTGAATCATGGAATGATGCAGTAATTAGCATTCTTCTAAAGCCCGGTAAGAATCCCGCAATATGTGAATCATACAGGCCTATATCCGTCTTGAACTGCGATTATAAAATATTCACGCAGATAATGGCAAAGAGGTTAGGCAAAATTGCGGGATCCCATATAAATATAAATCAAAAGGGTTTTGTGAAAGGGAGACAGATCCAGGAACTGACTCATGAGGTGGTAGGAGCAATAGATATAGCTACACAAGAGAAGATACCCCTATCTATCATCACTTTCGATGCAGCCAAAGCATTCGATAGGGTGAATTGGTTGTTTTTGAATAGTGTTCTGGAAAAATACAAACTTGGGGATAACTTTCAAGAAATGGTTAAGCGATTATATAAAGATCCAAAGGCCAAAATCCTAATCAATGGTAATTTAACAGAAAAAATTAAAATCAAGAGAGAGTACGAGACAGGGATGTCCATTGTCTCCCCTGCTTTTTAACTTTTACATCGAACCTCTAGCACAAAATCTCAGAAACAATACAGAAATTCCCCCTTTTTCTTATTTAGGGTGGGAGAAAAAGTCGCTCTTTACGCGGACGACCTAATGATTTTTACGAATGACTTGGCAGGAGCTTTTGAACCTATAGAAAATACTCTGAGGCAATATGGGAGAGTTTCCGGTTATATGATTAACCAATCAAAAACGGAAATTATGGAGTGGAACACTCATAGTGAAAATCAACTCGTCAAAGAGAAGATAAGATATCTAGGAATAGAATTGGTTAAAGACATAGATAAAATAGCCCAGATAAATTTTAATAGGATTTTAACAGAAGACTACTTAAAGTATGGGGAGGCCTTCCCTTGACATTTATGGGAAGATCGAATATCATAAAAATGTCAATTCTACCCAAATTCACTTATATTTTCAGTGCAACTCCACTTGAGTTTAAGAGGGAACAAATCAAGAAATTACAAGGGGAACTAAATAGCTTCATCTGGTCATCCAAAGGAATAAGAATAGCATGGAAAAAGCTAAGGAGGAAAAAAGAACAGGGTGGGATAGCAAGTCCAGACATTTTCGAATATTATAGAGCTTTTCAGTTTAAATATATGAGGGTTCTCTTAAACAACTATGAATTGTACCCCACCTATTTACAAGCCATGACAGGTTCTGAAGGGAACTATTTATATAAATTTGGTCATCCTAAGTATTTTAAAAAGGTCAAACTGAAGGTGCTTAGGTCTGCAGCAAAATTATGGTACAACATAAGAAACACTTTAAAGATACCTTATTATAGTTAAAACGCCCCCATATGGGACTCACCAGGGACCCCTGAGTGCCTAATGGACAGGCTAACAGTTCCTTTGAGGCAAGCTGGATTTCTGAAATGGGGTCAACTGATCATAGAAAATAACATTATCAGCTGGGATCAACTAACAATTATGACGAACGGATTAGTATCAAAATTTAAATACTACCAACTTTCAAGCTGGATGAAGACCCAAACTGAATGTAAACAGGGAAATAGTAATTTGGAAAAGGAACTGCAAGAGAGTGGAATTTAAAAAAAAGAAGTTTCACGATGGTATTGGGCCCTGATATTAGCTGGTGAGGAGGACTATGTAATTCCAGAAGAGATCTGGGGAAAGACCTGCCGACGTTGGACGTCCAGAAAACATGGCAAGTATCTATGGAAAAATGTTGGTCTGTTGTAAAATCTGCTGCTTTAAGAAGAAACCATTTATTTACCGCACATAGAGCCTACTGGTCCCCGAAGAGGTTATCTAAGTTCAGCGGGCAGAGAACAAAAAAATGTCCTAAATGTGGAAAAGAAAAGGCGGACGACTTGCATATGTTCCGGCAGTGCCCCCAGCTCGAAGAGTTCTGGTACGAAGTGGGTAAGGTACTAGAGAAATTGCTAGAACGACCAATTGATGTAAGTATTGACCTTGTTATATTTGGGGTGATTAAAATAGAAGCAGGCCTTCATAAGTTAAATAAGAAACAAGAAAACCTTCTCTTTCTATTGATTTTATTAGCTAGAAGGGAAATTTGTATCAAATGGATAAGCCCCGCACCACCTACACACTGGGAATGGCTAGCATCTATCCAAAAGATAAACAGGTTGGATAGAAGTGGGAGACCGAGTAAAAATATAATTTCTGGGAAATTTGGGAACAGTTTATCCAGCCATAGCAGTTAATGTAATTGTATTGATCTACATGCATAAATATATAAAGTCCAATGATTATGCGATAGCAATAAATAACAAGCATAATGCTCTGCCTGAGTAGCCAGGATGGCTAGCTCCCTCCTCGAAAAATACTTTATTGGTAATGGAAATAAAGGGACCCCTGCTGGAAATTCCAAGAAATCAACTCCCCAAACGTGAAGCGAACATACGGGGCAGTGAAGGGTCGGATTCGCTGTTGCAGGGGTCCCCGATAACTCCATACACAATCTATTGCGGAATGAGGACAAAAGAAAAAGAAAAAAAAGACTGTTACACTCTGACATCTGTGTGATAGCAGATGCTGTCTGATGCTAGCACAGTGTTCTGAGGGTGGGCAGTTGGCAGAGAGACTGAAACTTAGGGTCTAAAGGTGGATGGGTAAAATGGAGTGTGGTTTGTGAAGAATGGCACAATGGGTTTGAGAAACTCAGATCGCTGCAGTCTGCAAAAATGTTTAATGGCTAACAAAGGGGGGCAAAGGGCTATGGCAATCAGCAAAGGGGAGCGCAGGATAGGACCATAAGAAGTCTCATATGAGCCGAAGAGTAGGTGAGGCAGGCTCCAGATAGATTGTCTCAGACAGCCTAAAGAGGGATTCTGATTAACAAAGGGCTCTGATTGCCAGCTGAGATAGTACACTGGGAACCAAGGTCAGCAGTGATAGCTAAGGCACCACACTAGTGAGCTGTGAAACTCCAAGAGCTCGATGAAGAGTGGTGAAGGTACATATGTGGAAAAAGTGTTTGGAAGGTTAGCAAAGAGGCAATGAGAGTCAAGACCAGTAGAATTGTCTGTGTGACTCCCAGACCTTTGAGTTGACATTTTGTGTGCATGTATGTGCGGTGGATATGTAGCAAGTGTAGAGTAGTAAGACTCCCATGTGTAGTGAAAGTCTATTTGCATGGACCAGAGGGATGCATTTTGCATGATGTGATGGAACTTATATATACAGCTGCCCTAGACAGTGGAAGTGTTTTGACTGCATCTTTGCGGCTGAAGGATGGAGACCCAGACATTGAAATGAGGGAAGGTGGATAAGAGGCTACCCACAGAAATACTGTGAGATCCGTGCTAGCAAAGGGCTGCTAATTAGGGCTTCTCCGAGTGATAGCATTGGGTGAGTAGATGTTAGGAGTAAGGGGTACATCAGTGGTTTCTTAGTTAAAAGTGACAAAGTTTCTAAGCAGGGCTTACCTTTTGTCTTTGCCTGATAACTGACCAGGAAGGCTCAAGATGGCCAGGCACTGAGATTTCATGCTTCATTGTGTCCTTGTTTTGGATACTCCGGCTTGGATCTTGCACTATTACTACTTCTGTGAGAGCCATCATCTAACACAAAAGTTGTGTCTGAGCTGAAGCCTGAAAATTACATTTAAAAGAGAATCACCCCAAATCAGTTCTGAAACCTCAACAGTGGATTCACATATTCTTTCTGGAAAATGAGTATAAAAATTGAACTGTGAAATGGTTGATCTGTAGGTCACAAGAATGAAGGTAATAAAATGTCTTGGTTTATTTAGTGTCTTATTTCATACAATAATTTGTAATAAAGTCAATGGATAAAACATTTCTGTGAGTTTCTTTTCTTCTGTGCCTTTGATGCCTATATTCTTTCTCTGATTTACTGGAAATATTCATTCATATTCCTAAAAAATTCAATACAAGTAATTATAGTCCCATTCCTTTGCTTGTCGATCCTCAACCGTATACTTTTCTGGCAGCCTGACAGAACTGGGGGTCGAGGAGGGTGGACTTTACACCGTCCACTCTATTTAGGGTAAAACCTGTGAGAAACCTCCAAGCATGTGTGAGGCCATTCGTTTTTTGTTTTTGCAAAAACAAACTCCTGCTTTGGGAGTCTGTTTTTGAACAACAAAAAAACATTTGAAAAGTTTGCTGGCTGGCCATCATGTCTGATGGTAGCAAAAGTAGTTTCTGTCAATGTAGAGAGTTATCCACAGGGCCAGTTGCCAACCACATATTTTGCGGCTTAGGTCTCTCAGGATGGCTGTGGTATTGTCCTCCGTCATTCCTTCCATCATGCAATTGTTCTAAAGCCTCTCAATTATACTGTGTTGGTTGTTTCATAAGGGTCACCAACATAGTATAATTGTTTCTGTTTGGAAAAGATCACCCTCCCCTTTTTCCCACCCTCCCCCCTCCACACCCACTTCTTCCACGCGCCCTCTTTTTGCCCCTCCCACCCCTCGTCCCACCACCCCCCACCCCCTCCAGTGATGTTCTTTCCCTTCCTCCCGCCATCCCCTCTCCCTCACCCCCCCCACGGACATGTAGGCAGGCGCACACCCCCTCCCCAGCACGGGCAGCCGCCCCCACACATTCGCGACTATGCATACTGATCTCCTCCCGGGGACACCGCCCACCTCGTCCCTCTGATGGCATACCAACCGATAGATTCCAGTTACACATTACAAGCTACAGAAATAAAAGTAGAATTTACAAACTTTACTTTCAATCACTCCTGTCTTTACATCAATCTCTACAAAGAGCCCTATCACAGCTTCTCATGTGCACCCGGAGCTACAACTTAGGCAGCTAGAAATCTATCACTTTAGAATCTATTTTTGTAGCCTGTAAAATATCTCGATGCCTGGGGGGAAGAAGGTGTCATATCTCCCGGAAGAACCCAGGAAACTTATGTTATATTATTAGGATTTGTAAAGCGCCAAAAACACCCGGAGGTGTCTTGGCGCTAGCTAAAAAGGCATGAGGAAACTGGGAGGCTAAGGAGAGTTAAAAGCCAGGTCTTCGGAAGTTTCCGGAA
This sequence comes from Calotriton arnoldi, assembly GCA_963921515.1. Classification (NCBI taxonomy): domain Eukaryota; kingdom Metazoa; phylum Chordata; class Amphibia; order Caudata; family Salamandridae; genus Calotriton; species Calotriton arnoldi. Next base: position 3,217,524 of record CAWUFW010000755.1, on the reverse strand, counting down.
GGCTAGTAGGTTGGGGCATTTATGATATGCAACTTGTGATTTTTTTTAAATTATTATTATTTTAGTTTTTACTGTTATTAGCCTCGGACACGCGGCCCCTTTCTGCTCTGTTCCTGCCTCAGGTAGAAGTCACCATGTCCCCCTGCTTCTCTCTTGTCCCTGTTCATCTGCCTCTATCCCCTGTGCGCCTGTCCCGTGCCCCTGCTTCGAGGGTGTCAGTCCCTCTTGCCCCTGCGCAGGTGCCCCCCGCCTCAGTGCTACGTGTCTCTCTGTTCCCTTTGCCTCCGTTGACTGTTGTTCGGTCCCCGTGACCCCGACCCGGTGTTTTAGCCCCTGGTGCTCCTGTTCCCCCACTTGTCTGTCCCGTATGCCCATGTCCCGTGTGACTCTCCCGTGTACCCCCATCCCATGTGCCCCCCTGTCCCGTGTTCCTCTGTTCCATTTGCCTGTCCAGTGTGCCCATGTCCCGCGAGCCTCTGTCTGTGTGCCTCATGTGCCCCTCCCCACGTGTGCCCGGTTCTCCCAGCTCCATGGTGCCAGCAGGGTGCCAGGCTGCCTACCTGGGGTTGCTGCCGGCCGGTCCTGGTGCGCTCTGGCGGGGGCTCAGGCGGGGGCTGCTCCGATGGTCCTTTGTGCCGAGTCCGGGCTCCACGCCCCCTGACCCCGTGTCTTAACCTACGTATCCCTTTCTTCCCTGTTCCTGCTCTGTTTCCCTTTTCTCTTGTGTTTTAACACTGAACCATTTCTGCTTTAACTCTGAACTTTCCTATCCGGTCTCCTCTCCCAAACCTGTTTCTTTACTGTCCTCTGTCCATCCTCTCGGTCTCACAGTGTACTTATAAGGTCCAAAGGCGAGACCTATTGGCTATGCCATTGCTTGTTTAGAATGCAGTCATAGGGATAGTGGCGAGCTGTCTTTTGCAGGCCACCATCTATGTAATTACAGCTGCATCCTAGATGGTCACAAATTGGCATCTGCCTATATTAATTAGGCAGGTCATTCTGAAACCCCCTGTGAATACCTATTTTGTGAACTACCTATTACTTCTTAGGGTGGTTTGTAAAATACTATTCCATTTGCAAAAGGTATGTGTATGTGTGAAATTGCAACCACATTTTGCGAATGAAATAATAATACATCAGGACCCTAACTTTCATAAGGAGATGGATGACAATTATATTCACTACTTGATTGCAGTTCTACCTGATGGTAAGCACCTGTTGAAATCTGCATAAGGCATAATAACATAATATTTAGGTTGTTTAGACACTAGTCGGGTAAATAGTGAAGTTCCTCTTCTATCTACATAGCAACTGACAATGTTGTGCATACTGGCTGCTATTTAGAAAGCCACCAGGTGAATAAGGATGTTTATTTTCCATTTGCAAGGTCACTGTCCAAACAGTACGTAAATTCTGCTTTTTAGCCAACAACAGGGTAAATATTAGTTTTTTTTGCTAATATGCCAGGCTACCGGTGCAATAGTATGTTTTTGCTATTTAATCAGCAGCCAGGAAAATAATTAAGTTTATTTGCTATTTGCATAGCTACTGGCCAAATTGTAAATAACATCTGTTATTTTGCTAGCAGCTGGGTCATGAGTGAAGTTTCTTTGCTGTTTGCTTGACTGTTGGCCAAACAGTACATAACCCCTGCTAATTAGCCAGATGGCAGGCAAATAGTGAAGTTTCCTTGTTATTTGCACAGCAGCTGGCCAAACAGTGCAGAATCTCTAATTTAGCCAGCCCTGGGTAAATAGTAATGTTTTTCTATAATTTGCATGGTTGCTGGATAAATAGTGCAGAATTACTATTATTTAGCTAGCGGCTGGATAAACATTTCCTTGCTATTTTCAAGGCTGCCTGCCAGATAGTACATTATTTCTACTATTTAGTCAGCGGCCAAGTGAATAGCAGAGAAACTTCACTATTTCCCTGCTGTCTGGCAAAATAGCTGCTACCAAACGCTTTACAGAACCGGTGTTCAATCAAGCTCAATTGAACATACCGGGAAGAATGAAAGGCCGGAGCAGCCTTTTTGGCATCAATTGGGCTGCAGTGATGGTCATATCCTGCTTCACCCACCCACTCTCCGAACAAAGACTGGCAGTCCAAGTACGAGGTAGGGGATCAGGGACGATCTGGAACAATCCCAAAACTGAAGGAGATCAGAGGTGGTCTGTGCTTGCGAATAAAGACATCATATGCAGACGCTGCCAGGATCAGGCTTGGATGGTAAGGAACCAGAAGAAATCTAAAAATACAGAAGCATTACAGTGAACAAACACTGAGCAAATCATTGGGTGCAGTCTGTATAGGAATGTATGTGAAACAGAAACAAAAGACTGTCATAGAGAGATTGAGACATCGTGAATATGTGCAGAGATAACCAGAGGCTGGTGGGAGCAGAGGCAGACAAAGGCCTGTAGAGGAACAGCAGAGACAACAACATGAATGAAGAGCCCAAGGCTGCAAGTTATGCGCATCATGCCCTAGCATGTTAAGAACCATCACTGTGTGACTTCCACAACATCATTCCTCCCCTCACTTACTACTACCGTTGTCACCAAGTACACCAAATCTACAGTGAAATTCAATCATTATCTGGCTACAGGTCTACTAATTCAAAATGTCTTCTATTTAATCACTGCGATACAAAAGGGGATGATGGACGGAACGTTTGAGCCAATCAAACACTCACCCCCAGTCAACTGATCTGGGTTTAATCCATCATCATTCTTTAGCTCACTCCACCACCCCAGTTCAGACATGGCCATATGCAAATCAGTCTGACCCTGTGCCTCATGGGAACAGTCCAGCCCGAACTGCCAAGCCATGTCTTCCCTGGACCGGAAACAAGCATCCTAGGACCGGTTTCTGGCATTCCAGCCGTCATCAGCCAGGCTTGCTTGAATCCAGTGGCAAAGTGAGCAAGGGACCCACGTCTGGGCATACCCCCGCCAACTTAGGGGCGAACAAAGCGATACAAAGGGGATGATGGACGGAACGTTTGAGCCAATCAAACACTCACCCCCAGTCAACTGATCTGGGTTTAATCCATCATCATTCTTTAGCTCACTCCACCACCCCAGTTCAGACATGGCCATATGCAAATCAGTCTGACCCTGTGCCTCATGGGAACAGTCCAGCCCGAACTGCCAAGCCATGTCTTCCCTGGACCGGAAACAAGCATCCTAGGACCGGTTTCTGGCATTCCAGCCGTCATCAGCCAGGCTTGCTTGAATCCAGTGACAAAGTGAGCAAGGGACCCACGTCTGGGCATACCCCCGCCAACTTAGGGCGAACAAAGCGATACAAAAGGGGATGATGGACGGAACGTTTGAGCCAATCAAACACTCACCCCCAGTCAACTGATCTGGGTTTAATCCATCATCATTCTTTAGCTCACTCCACCACCCCAGTTCAGACATGGCCATATGCAAATCAGTCTGACCCTGTGCCTCATGGGAACAGTCCAGCCCGAACTGCCAAGCCATGTCTTCCCTGGACCGGAAACAAGCATCCTAGGACCGGTTTCTGGCATTCCAGCCGTCATCAGCCAGGCTTGCTTGAATCCAGTGGCAAAGTGAGCAAGGGACCCACGTCTGGGCATACCCCCGCCAACTTAGGGCGAACAAAGCGATACAAAGGGGATGATGGACGGAACGTTTGAGCCAATCAAACACTCACCCCCAGTCAACTGATCTGGGTTTAATCCATCATCATTCTTTAGCTCACTCCACCACCCCAGTTCAGACATGGCCATATGCAAATCAGTCTGACCCTGTGCCTCATGGGAACAGTCCAGCCCGAACTGCCAAGCCATGTCTTCCCTGGACCGGAAACAAGCATCCTAGGACCGGTTTCTGGCATTCCAGCCGTCATCAGCCAGGCTTGCTTGAATCCAGTGGCAAAGTGAGCAAGGGACCCACGTCTGGGCATACCCCCGCCAACTTAGGGCGAACAAAGCGATACAAAAGGGGATGATGGACGGAACGTTTGAGCCAATCAAACACTCACCCCCAGTCAACTGATCTGGGTTTAATCCATCATCATTCTTTAGCTCACTCCACCACCCCAGTTCAGACATGGCCATATGCAAATCAGTCTGACCCTGTGCCTCATGGGAACAGTCCAGCCCGAACTGCCAAGCCATGTCTTCCCTGGACCGGAAACAAGCATCCTAGGACCGGTTTCTGGCATTCCAGCCGTCATCAGCCAGGCTTGCTTGAATCCAGTGGCAAAGTGAGCAAGGGACCCACGTCTGGGCATACCCCCGCCAACTTACGGCGAACAAAGCGATACAAAAGGGGATGATGGACGGAACGTTTGAGCCAATCAAACACTCACCCCCAGTCAACTGATCTGGGTTTAATCCATCATCATTCTTTAGCTCACTCCACCACCCCAGTTCAGACATGGCCATATGCAAATCAGTCTGACCCTGTGCCTCATGGGAACAGTCCAGCCCGAACTGCCAAGCCATGTCTTCCCTGGACCGGAAACAAGCATCCTAGGACCGGTTTCTGGCATTCCAGCCGTCATCAGCCAGGCTTGCTTGAATCCAGTGGCAAAGTGAGCAAGGGACCCACGTCTGGGCATACCCCCGCCAACTTAGGGCGAACAAAGCGATACAAAAGGGGATGATGGACGGAACGTTTGAGCCAATCAAACACTCACCCCCAGTCAACTGATCTGGGTTTAATCCATCATCATTCTTTAGCTCACTCCACCACCCCAGTTCAGACATGGCCATATGCAAATCAGTCTGACCCTGTGCCTCATGGGAACAGTCCAGCCCGAACTGCCAAGCCATGTCTTCCCTGGACCGGAAACAAGCATCCTAGGACCGGTTTCTGGCATTCCAGCCGTCATCAGCCAGGCTTGCTTGAATCCAGTGGCAAAGTGAGCAAGGGACCCACGTCTGGGCATACCCCCGCCAACTTAGGGCGAACAAAGCGATACAAAAGGGGATGATGGACGGAACGTTTGAGCCAATCAAACACTCACCCCCAGTCAACTGATCTGGGTTTAATCCATCATCATTCTTTAGCTCACTCGACCACCCCAGTTCAGACATGGCCATATGCAAATCAGTCTGACCCTGTGCCTCATGGGAACAGTCCAGCCCGAACTGCCAAGCCATGTCTTCCCTGGACCGGAAACAAGCATCCTAGGACCGGTTTCTGGCATTCCAGCCGTCATCAGCCAGGCTTGCTTGAATCCAGTGGCAAAGTGAGCAAGGGACCCACGTCTGGGCATACCCCGCCAACTTAGGGCGAACAAAGCGATACAAAGGGGATGATGGACGGAACGTTTGAGCCAATCAAACACTCACCCCCAGTCAACTGATCTGGGTTTAATCCATCATCATTCTTTAGCTCACTCCACCACCCCAGTTCAGACATGGCCATATGCAAATCAGTCTGACCCTGTGCCTCATGGGAACAGTCCAGCCCGAACTGCCAAGCCATGTCTTCCCTGGACCGGAAACAAGCATCCTAGGACCGGTTTCTGGCATTCCAGCCGTCATCAGCCAGGCTTGCTTGAATCCAGTGGCAAAGTGAGCAAGGGACCCACGTCTGGGCATACCCCCGCCAACTTAGGGCGAACAAAGCGATACAAAGGGGATGATGGACGGAACGTTTGAGCCAATCAAACACTCACCCCCAGTCAACTGATCTGGGTTTAATCCATCATCATTCTTTAGCTCACTCCACCACCCCAGTTCAGACATGGCCATATGCAAATCAGTCTGACCCTGTGCCTCATGGGAACAGTCCAGCCCGAACTGGCCATTCCGCTTGTTGATTGATTCTCCTCATTCCGGTACTGGTTCCTTCGCCTTCATCCTCTCGTCTTAGTACCACATCAGCGGCACTTTCTCTCAGTGTCTCGATCTCTGTTTCTCCTCTGTTTGAGATCTTGATGCCACTCTGTGTCATTTCAGGTAATTGCACTTGACATTCCGCCAACTGATCTTCACCCCTTCCTTCTTCCAGTGGCTGGACTGACACTGGTGCTGTTGGCCTGGGTGGTCTCTCGATTGTCAGCGCAACCACCAAAGCTCTTCATTCAGGATGATAGACCAAAAGCACTTCTTCTGGATTGCTCACTCTTTTGGTGTGCAAGGCATGAATCCAACTCAGGACTCCAGCACACTTTACAGCAGTATGTATAGTGAGGATCACCTGAAAGGGACCTTTCCATCAGGATTCAGGGCAAGTCTTCTGAGCGTGCCTCTTGATCACGACCCAATCACAATGATTGAGGTTGTGGCATTGTTCTTGATGCACGTCTTGTGTAGTAGCTGAGACCTGATGAGAGACAGAATGAACCACGTCAGCCAGTCCCTTGCAGTAATCTAATATAATATTGTCAGTGATATTTGAAAGAGCATTGGCAGGAATGGCATGCAATCTCATCTTCCTGTCAGGTATACTCCCAATACTTATCAGCACCAATGGTAAAGCGTCTGGCCATTTCAGAGAAGTTGATGTACAGACCTGGGCCAATCTAGACTTGATGGTACCGTTCATTTGTTCAACAATACCAGATGCTTCTGGTCTGTAGCTTCAATGTAATCTTTGTTAAATCTGTAAGGCTGTGCAAATCATCTTCATCACTTCATTGTTGAAGTGTGTTTCTCTATCTAACGCAAGAGAAATTGGCATGCCGAACCTGGGATGTTCATTTCCCTACGTTTAGCTGTTGACAAGTTACACAGGGATAGCAAATATCTTCTGCCAACATTCTGAATCTGGGGCTGTACCAACTCTACCTGAAAAGTCTCACCATTGCGTCTCTCCCTAATTGTGTGTATTCATCGTAGTATCGTGTCATTGGAAACAGCCAGCTATCTGGTAAGACTGGTCTCCCATCTGCTGACATCCAGATGTCATTTGCATTTTTCTCGCATCCTGCTTTTACCCAATCATTCTGTTCTGCTTCTGACACATTTTCCAGCACTGTTTCAATTCATCTCATGTGTCAGTAGCTTTCATCAACATTGCAACCCATAGAACCCTCCTCTTCTGACTCACATGTGAAATTTCCATTAAAGGAACAGGCTAACAGTACACAGTACATGCCTACTGAGTCAGTGTATCAGTTGCCCATAGAAACGTATCTGCTTCCTCATTGATGTGCTAAGCACTTTACCACAGCAATTTCTCCTGATAATTGCAGAGCATCCAACAAGTCCTTGACGTAGGTTACATTTTTGATAGGGGTACCTGAAGATGTAAGAAAGCCCCTCTGTGACCACAATTGTCCAAAGTCATGGATGGCATCATACCCATACTGGCTGTCAATGAATATGGTGACTCTCATTTGAGCAGTTAAATTGCAGGCCCTAATAAGAACAATCAGTTCAGCAACTTGGGCCGAAAAAACCTTTTGAAGCCATGAAGCTTTGACTACATCATTTATAGTGCACATGGCATATACTGCTCTGAGTGTGCCATCATTTCCTCTCAAGCATGAGCCATCTACGAATAACACATGATCAGATTCAATGAGGGGTTCATCCTTAATGTCCTTAATTTGGTGCACAATTCCGTGACATCTAGACAATCATATTCACTTTCATCACAATTTTCATCATCATTTACAGGTAGCAACGTTGAAGGATTCACAGGACTTGAATCACAAACCACAAATTGGGGCTTTTCTTTAAATGAGCCTATTTTTACTGAAACCTTTTCATAAACTGGATTTGTTTATTTCTTACTCCTACAACTTGGATAGTTTTCCCTGAGAGAGGTAAGTCTGGGACTTCCACTGTTCTAACTGTGGATCTGGTAGCACCGGTATCAATAATAATGATACGGGGTGGCCATAGACTTCTGCATCTATATATGGGCCACTCTGGTTTACCTCTAAGACTGCGCCAAGTACGCAATCTTCTTCCCATCTCAGGCACCATCATTGTGAATTTTCTGAACATGAACCATCAGTTTCAAATAACGGGAATTGTTGTAATGCATTCTGGTTTGGATTCTGAAATTGTGACATGGCATTCTGAAATGAGTTGGTATTCATGTTTGGCGTTTGATTGAGATTAAGTCTAGGATTCCCCATTTGTGCAGGTGCAACGGGCATCATTGGTGCCTGTCCCTGCATCAGCATCTGCATTTTCTGTGCGGGCACATTTTGTGTTTGCCTACCTTGCTGCATTTGTACATTTCCTCCAGCATTGTCAGGATTATATCGACATTCCCTCTTACAATGTTCAGCTCTATGACAGATGTGACAAGCTGTAATCTTTTTCATAGCAGCAATATCTGATACAGATCCAGTACCTACAGGAACACTTCTACCTCTTCCCTGTGACATATTCATTCCTCCTTGACTTCCCTGAAAACCAGACTGTGGCACAGCAACTCCCTGCATGCTTCCTTGATTCCCTACAAAATAAGGGTTCTTAAAACCTTTCTGAGCCAACATAGTTTGTGCTAACATGATTTTTTCTTTTATCCTTTTCAACTTCATGTCTAACTCATCGCTACAGTATTTTTCATATCTCAAGGTTTAGTTGAGTGACTTATTTTGCCAACAGATCATGCTTTGTGTTATGTGCGAACAGATCTGTGGCTTCAGCCCTAAAACAAACTGGGATACGAAAATCCCCATAACCTTCTCCTCAGGTTATTCACATCTGCTGTGTGTGCTGCTGAAATACCTGCAACAATCTCTCATAATATTCGTGTACAGTCTCCATTGGCTCCTGTGTGGTTCTTTTCATTTTAAGCCAAGCCATACCTTTTGGAGGTACTCTGCCTTTCAAAAAGGTAATAACTGCCTCATACTTCTCCATCACCGTAGGAGATGGCGCATTTGTCCCAGCCACTCTCACTGGTTCTTCCCTACGCCACTGTACCACAGTCTTACATTCAGCCCATAAATAAGCAGGCACTACCATGTTAAACACATATTGAAATCAGTCCACAATACCTTTGAAATCTTTATGAACCTTTCCACTTGTGCATACCACTGCACTGGCTTGTCTCTCAATTTTAGAAAATTGTTCGTGAATGCTGTCAGATCACCACGACTCCAAGGAACATGTACATAACGTTCCTCCTGTGATTCTCTAAGTGGGTAAACTGTCACTTTTCCCTCATTTCCTTCATCTGGCTTTCCTGCAATAGCTGCTTCCCTCTTTTTCTTCTCATGTTTCTTAGCACATTTAGTTTCTAGTTTTTCAGTTTCACTCCATCTATGAATGCGCTCGACTAATTCTATAATATGCAAATGCCATCCTGTATTCCTCATATTCTCGAATTCCGGGTCATCCAATGAAACCCTATAGCTTCTGTGTAGATGCACATTTGTTGTAAGCTCTTTTTCATTTTTGTGAGCCGGTTCTGTTAATTTATCATGAACTAAGACTGCCATTCTTGTAACCTCTTTCAGAGATACATTAATTCTTCCCTTTGGTACTGTTCTATGTGCTCAAATTCTAAACATCCCCTTATTATTTCCTCTAGTTGAATGTTCAATTATGAGACATTTAAAGGCTTCTCTTCTTCAACCTCTAATCTCTCAGGTGTTCCTGCACTCTCTGCCTTACTAGGTCCTGCTGTTTCATCAAACGAGGCTGGTATATACCCTTACTCAGTCGCAACTATTTCTTCTGGTAATGTTGGGGCTGTGAGTACTAACATCCCTCCATCGATTAGTGCTTGCAAAGTTAGTGGTGGCTTCCAGGCAACTATCTGTGAGTTCTAGGAAATCGGGACAAATCCCGAAGTGGGTAAGTCTCTGGTAATTAGTTGAGTTTTAGGTCTTGTCTCTACAAGTGGAGGGGCACTTGCTACTACCCAAGTTACAGATTGAGCATTAACAACAGGTACTGGTCTATACTGGTCACTGCAGTTGTAGTATTCACCGTTGGAACGGCAACTTGTGGTCTAGCTATTACTGGTGAGGCAATCTATAATATTTGTAGGGGTCGTTCAATTGAGGTTGCACCTTGATATGCAGGAGCAGTTGGCACTTTCGAACTAGTACTAGTGCCTGATTCACTCTGCTTTGCAGGGATCACATGTGGTGGGAGTCTTGAAGTCAACATCTGTTCCAATATTTCATCTCCTGAATCCATATCTGACTCATCCCCTTCTTTCTTAAAGGAATCTTTGTCCTTTCCTTTCTTATCAGCCTCTGAGGTAAGCACTGGATATAATCTAGTGCCCTCTATAATAGCTTTTCTTACACTGCTCTTCATCCCGATGGGCATTTGCATAATTGTTCACTGCCCTATAAGTCCTCCTCTGGCATTTTTCCTTCTCTTTTTTCCCTAGCAACTCTCTACCAAGCATTAAATGCTTCATATTGAATGGGTCTGGGTGGTGGCTTCATTTCGTACAATTTTCCTTTCAAATTATCAAGAATCCTGATATTAAATGACCTGTAGCTAGGGAAACTCAAAGCACCCTCCTTGTCAGTTATCCTACTTCATTGGCAAAGCCAAAGACATGTGCTTGAACCACGCTCAGTAGTAATAATGTACGCAGGCATACTGGAATAGTAACATCCCTTCTTACCAAATTCTTAAAATCTTTAAAACGTTTCATAATGAAAGGTCAATTTGAAATAGCACGATTAAACTGAATGTTAAAATTTTATTCCGTATACGTCAATTCTCTGTTAAACCAATTGAATTCCAGTTATTATTTTCACAGTTCTTAACAACAACTCAAATACAGTATTCTTTTTTAGGGAATCCAATCCCAACGTGGCAGTGCAACGTCCCCAACCAATCACAGCGCGAAGACCCACCAACCAATCAATCCTAGTGCGAAACACGATGGCACACAATCTCACTCTTTGCAGCAGCTCACCCGCCTTTACAATTGTCTTCGTACTTGCACATCTATAATTATCAACGTTTAAAACGCATTCTTGCTTGCTTTACTAACGAAATAAAGTTAATCCAATCCCAGCGCGGCACTGCAACGTCCCCAACCAATCACAGCATGAAGACACACCAACCGACCAATCCCAGTGCGAAACACTATGACACACAACCTCAGTCCTTGCAGCAGCTCACCCTTCTTTACAATTGTCTTTGTACTTGCACAACTCTAATTATCAACGTTTAAAACACATTCTTGTTTGCTTTACTAACAAACGAAAGTTTCCCACACATTCAAGAATATTTTTAACAATCGCAAGTGAAAACTCGACCAGCGTGAAATCACCCAAATCAATGCAGTTTCTCCCGTTTGCTCAATTAGGTTCAACTAACACTGATCAATGTTAATCAATCACAACTTAATCACTCTATGTCACTGGTGTAGGTGATGGTACCTCACACACCACACCTCAAAATCTCTACAAACAAGTTTTCAATTATTATGTTATTCTGGGATCTTAAGAATACAACGAGTCTGAAATCTTCAAACACCTTTTCAACCACTTATCGACTATTTCTTCTTATCCACTCATTCTAATCAAACATTCAGCCTAAAAGAAAAGCACAATAACAACCACAACGCATTTGCCCTATTAATACTGACACCTTCAAAACTGCAACTGCCTTCAAGTACTGCTTTGCCAGATCTTCAAGCTCTGGACATTGGATTCAGGAATCGGAAATTTCAAATAGTATATCTGGGTAATTTTATAACTCCATTCAGGGTGTTAAACCTATCCTCTGCTACCAGATTTGCGGGCACAGAAATCTCATAAATATTTTATAAGTAGCTCCACCTCAAACTTACTAAGTGAACTTCTAATTTCCACACCTCTTCGGGTCAATGAATCTTTGCCACCGTATTAGAATGGAGCACAACCCAAACACATGGCTAAAATAAACATTGTCTTCAACATTTGATGTTCAGTCAATAATGAGAGGTTTGGTGAAATTTTAAAAGCTTATTTTCTCTTTCAGAGTTTAGTCTGTATTTTTGTCTTTTTATTCAGATTAGTTCAAATAAATCCATTTACAGAAATTTCGAGAAAATTTGGTTAGAACAAGCATACAAAATAACAGTGTGTTACATAATCTAAGTGCCTAACCTACCCTAGCAAGAGCACATAAAATGTTCCTTTTGGAAAAGAGCAAGCAAAAGACTAATAACTAAGAAAAAGGTCAAACTCCCCTTAAAGAGTAATTCTGGAAACTCAGCCGAGTTCCGTATCAGCTGCAGTAGCAACCGTTGAAACAGTAAAGGAATTAATCACAACAGTAGCTATGATCGGCATAAGATAGAAAGTCTCCTCACAAATTGCAAGGAAACAAAGAAATCACTGTTAGCAGTAGCGTATGGCAATTCAGGTTAGCACAACAAAGTGCTAAGGGACATGGCAGGGTAGGGGTACATAGAATGCCTTTACGCCCTAGCTAGAAACACGTACTATATAGAAAGCACAAAACATGTTGCAAAAACTGATGGTTATGTCACCTATAGCCAATGAGGAAGGATCTTCCGATGGTCCGTCGCCTTCTCCGTCGATTCCCATGATAAACGTCCATGTCGACATGTAGTTATTTGAATGTGGCTACAGCATATTACAAAAAGATACATCTAGGAAGGTTCTCATGAGAACCTTGCAAGCCTTCTCTGTTAGCTGTTCAGTGTCCCATTGTGTAACAATATCTACTCTATGAAATGAAACATGAATATCTAGCATGTCCTAGTTAGATCATGGAATTTAAGCCTACAATGTGCATGCTTTCATTAATATACTTGTTCATTATAAACATATGGCAGAGGAAACAATCTAAAATATAATGAAGTCATGTGGTGTGAAGAAGGAAATAAATACATTTTGCAGCAAACAGCACATTCCCAAGGATGTCAAGTTCTACAGTTCAGTTATAACGTTAAATTATCATTTTGCAAAAAGGCATTTATTTTCTTAAAGGGAGAGGAAGGAATCAAGAAATATTGGGGCCTAGCAGTGGAAGAACGATAGAAATTGGAGCTTTCTGTAAAAATAAGCAGCATTTTCACTTATTGCATTTTTAATATAAGCACATTTTCTAACCACTATTCTGATAAGCATTTTCTATGTTACTGTTAAAGCATATTTCTATATTATAATGAGGTCAAATTTACATAAAAAAGTTCAACTTCCTCACCCTCGAACAGTCCTTCTCTGGAACTCCCTGACTCCGGAACTACGAACTCTAAATTCATTTACCACATTCATAAAGTTTCTCAAGACCCATCTCTTCAGACAATTTTTAAGTTACCTTATTCAATCAAATCATCCTGTACCCATCCATCTGGAAATCCTTCTATGTCAACTAATGTTTCAGAAAATGTGTACCCCGTGAGTTAATCATTTCCTATCCTTGTTGTACCCCAGAAACCATTGTGGACTATGTTATAGTAAATCTCCTAATTTCCTTAACCCTTGTTTATATGTCGAAAAAGCCTGATAAGTGGTTTACTGTAAAGGGACTAACACCTAATGGTATTGGTGCTCTATAAAAATGTTTAAAAAAAATGTAAATTTCAGAGTGTGGCGAGGCTGAAGAAGACGGGATTTTATTCCAGATTTGTTTGCTGATCTAAAATCTGTCTGGAAAATCTTGAAGCTCTATCGATGCAGTGTTTTGGGAACAAGACAGAGGGTGCCGAATTATGATCTCTCCTTCTTCAGAAGGACGTGTAGGGAGTTCAGAGCAGGCATCGTGTGATTGTAGTGTCAAAATATACATATTAGAGTGGTGCCATAATGCTGGATACTTGGGAACTTAGAGCGATCCTCTTTGGTAGACTTATATTAAAAAGTTTACAATACTGATGCCAGGGAGTGACAATAAGCCATGAGTAAGAAGTTGACAGCTCTATTAACGTTGGGAGAATCACTGTTGAGAATGCAAGAGATTTGGTCTTGAATCCTTGCAGCCCATGAGCAGGAGCTCACTCGCCTAGCTGTGGAGAAAGGGACAGTTTTGCTGCATTCAGACCTGGAGACCTTTGCAGCAGTTAGTTGCCTTATGATGGTTTCCAGATCCCTGTTCCAGCATGAAGGAGATCTTGGTGTCGTTTGCATACATGGGGTTCCTGAGAGTGTGACCTCCAAGATATCAGTTAGTGGAACAATTTAATCGCTAATATGGATTAGCAAGTGGGTTATTCGGAGATGAAGGGACCAGTTTGACTTTTTGTTTATGACTGTTCAGGAAGGATATAAACTGGAATAAAGTGGTTCACCTGCTGCAGTGAATGCTCACAGGTGATCAAGAAGATTGTTTTTGCAACTGTGCGGCACATAAATGTGAAATGTGTGTGTGCGTTTGTATGTGTTTGAAGAGTATTGGTGTGTTAAGAGCTTATGTACAAAGGACATGCAAGGTTTTGTGGAAAATATGCAGCACAGAGATGTTATTAGAAGCTGCATACCTTCCAAGCAAGAGCTTAAAGGACAATTATCTGTAAGTATTATGTAGGTAGTACATCAGTCCATAACTGCATACATTGCTGCAAGGGGTAAGCTTGTTCACGTTGATTACTACAATTCTTAAACTCAGTCCATAAAATATTTACATTCAGAATAAAACCATCCTGTGCAAAGTGATGCATTATCATAAATTCACAAACATCAAGCACATTTCATTAACCTTACGTAAAACGTAAATAATTAAATGCTTCAATTGCATCCTGTTTTGATGTGCGCTGCCTTAATGCATTTATTATATGCAGAGTAAATTAGCTGGACCTATTTACATATTCTACCATGAAGTATGAAATATATACTACTTTCTGAAGCACTGTGTTCCTTTTTAATAGAATCACATTCATAAACCTGCGTAGTAATCTTTGAAAAGCATGTCAACACATTCAGGAGTAAAGCACACACAATACAGAGATTTGACAATGGCACAATTAGCATGCAGCTGAGTGACAGAAATCTGTAGAATTTTGTAGAGATCTTTACTGATCAAAAAAGGGATATGAGTACCAAAAATGAGAAAACACAGGCAGTGGCAGTCGCTTCTTAATGGGGGTGGCGGGGCGGGGAGGGTGTTGGGTAAATGAAATTTTAAAAAAAATCCAGTTACCTGCAGGCCGGCCAGCCGGCCGCCGCCTCTCGGTCCTCTGCGGTTCCTCGGTCGACAGCCGGAGCAGGAACCAGGAAGCACACAGGCTCCCAGACTCTATGAACTGAGTTTCAATGCCATACAAAATATGTTATGGTTAACGTGTGTTCAAAAATAATTATATTCAATTTAATTTTGTAACTGGTATACTGGGGAAAAAATGGAAGTAGAGATCAAGCAGGTCTGATGGAAAGGTTCAACTCAGAGTAACAATGACTGTGAAAGCAAAATGACTTATCAAAATTAAAACGGAAAAAGAAGGCAAGCCTGAAAATGGTAAGGCAAAATCCAGAATGACAGTAAAGTGAATTGGGACTTGACTTAGAAAAAACTAGTTAAAGATTCTCCAGCAGATAATACACAGGGAAAAAACTAGAGGGTAAAAATGTAGCACTGTAACGTCAATGAAGCAACCAATCAGTTGAGGAAAATCTCCAAAATGTATTCTTACAAAAAAAGTCCTCTAATCCTGGACAAACATCTAGGCACCATTTAGATGCATTATAAAGACATTCTCAGCTTCTTGAATCAAAATAGTGAAAATACAAGAGGCTATCACCAAATACCCTGGCCAATCACCATACCATCTTTAGTCTGACCCACGTAAGACTCATTCCAATTTTTCTTAGAGCCCAAGGAAGAGGTTGAGCAAATTCGCCAGTAACATAAAAGCAACTAAAATGCAAGGAAAACCTTGCCCTTGCTCTGTCCTCAAGGAATATCAGGTGTTGAGACCTGCCGAGAACCCTTAACTTCCCTAATTCCCTGCGTGGGGTTTCAGTTTGCTGATACACCTGCTAGAGGGTAGGATAGGGAAAGGAGTGGGTGAAAACCAGAACTGGATTCACCCTCTCAGTGGATTTGGTTGAGATGGTGGTGCAGTTTAGGGGCTTCCATCAAACGAATTAGGGGCGATGTCATAAGCCACCTACCTGGATCCCAGGTGGTTCCAATGGGTTGGAGACGCTGGTTCCCAAATCCTCTTGAGACGTGCCCTTGGTTTACAGAAGGAGACACTGCTCCGGTGGCAACTCTCAGAGGGAAGAGGGTTCACACCAGTCCTTTCTGGCAGAGCCCTGCCAACAGAATGTACAAGTTGAACAAAAACAATGGTTACCTTGACTGCAAGCATGATGTTGCGACTGAGCTCAGCACATAGCGAAATCAAGTCTGTTAATGCGTCTCTCCTTTTCTTCATGTTTTTCCATCCAGGTGCTCCGGTGGCAAATCTCAGAGGGAAGGGGATTAGAATGGAGAGAGCGTGTAGAGTCAAAAGATGCTGTGGCTCGTCTACTCAAACACAACACTGCAGCAGGCATTCACACCAGTCGTTTCTGGGAGAGCCCTGCCAACAGAATGTACAAGTTGAACAAAAACACTGGTTACCTTGACTGCAAGCATGATGTTGCGACTGAGCTCAGCACGTAGTGAAATCAAGTATGTTAATGCGTCTCTCCTTTTCTTCATGTTTTTCCATCCAGGTGCGAGACTGATATGGGACGTCCTATGTGGTGAGGTCGAAGTGGAAGGAACAAGGGAGCTGGCAAAACAGAGTCCTGGAAGCCGGTAGTCAGGTAAGTGGCAGGCGAAGAGGCTAAGCGAAGAGGAGGAGTGTGGACAGTCTTTAAATAAGACTGCTTTAGAACATTCATAAAAGTAACATTCTAATTATTTGTAACAAGGAACAGGTGCCGATTATTAATTTAATGAGTCTGTCCTCTAGAAGGTGTTTTAGAATGTTCACAAAGGTCGCGTTCTAATTGCTTATAACAAGGAACAGGTGCAGGGGATTAATTTGATGAGGGCTGTCTTCCGGAAGGGTCACTTGGAGGTCATCTATGCCGGTTGCTTGATGCTTATTCTGGTGGATTATCTGGATCTTTCCGTGGCGCCTGAAACCTGACCTTGTATATGCGTGGTAAAACATTTGTGAAAGCTATTAAGACTTTTCAAACAAACTGGGGAACACCAGCTGCAGCTAGCTATTACAAACAGCATGTAATATGGTCAAAAGTCAGGGTACAAGACGTTTGTTCTTTCATAAGTGTTGGGAGGAATGATATGAGTTGTGCCGGTATATTGTGATCATCAAGAGAGGTGAGCTGTGGCAAGAATCCTGACAGGCCAGCTGTAGTTAAGGAATTGAGACCATCTGTAGCTAAAGAGAAGGCAATGTTTATGAGTCTGAAATATAATAATTAGAGTAAGCAAATGCTAATAGGTAGACTTAATGCTATTAAGAATGATATATTGACCATTTACTTCATTTTGCAAAACTGACTCCATTTTCTGTGCTGACTCCATCTTGTGTAACAGACTCCATTTTCTGTGCTCGCACGTAGCTGCAAAGGGGCCGATTCACAGAACTAATCTGAGAAAAAATCCTAAACTTACTACTTTTGGTATTCACAGAAGGCATTTAGTAGTAGTAAAGTTAGGACTCCTAACTTTACTACTACTAAACTGAGACAAAATCCTAACTTTATGACTTTCGGTATTCACAAAAGGCATTTAGTAGTAGTAAAGTTAGGAGTCCTAACTTTACTACTACTAAATGCCTTCTGTGAATACCAAAAGTAGTAAGTTTAGGATTATATCTCAGATTAGTTCTGTGAATCAGCGCCACAGTGAGGAGGGGATGTTTTCGCTCTTCACTTGTTTTCGCTCCTCACCGATCAGAGTGAACTGGAACATGCTGTGTGGGACGCGTGCTTGGTACCTTTCAGGGCAGAGATTGTTGTTGCCAGAGAAATGTGTGGAATGTACAGCTCTGTCTCGGAGTCAAAATACAGTAGCCTGGCCAGCTTCTGTCTTGACCTTGACACAGCATCCAGACTAAGGAGCATAAGAGGGAATTTAACAATCAGGTCGCCCTCCACTCAAAATCGAACATTATACTAAATAGACCTGATTGCTTTTGGACATATAACAACATCCTTCTGGGATCCTGAAGGCGGGATACTAATATCTCTGCCCGTGAACGTCCAAACGAGGTTGACGGGCGGCAACTGCGTGTGCAGGGGATGTGTAACCTACGAATGAAGGACACTCCCTAGAAGGTGGGGTGCCGGTACAAACTCTGTGGGCAACCACCTGTCACCCTTGGCTTAAATTGGAAGTCCAGTGAGGTGAAGACTGGCCCCGAGCCCTGATGAAATTGCCGCGAGGTATTTTGGCAATTAAACATGTTGGCCTGTCCTAAAGTGGTCTGAAACATGCTGTTCGTTTTTAACCTTGAGTGGGCTCACAGCATCCAATAAAAGTAGGATCGTGTGCAAGTGAGTCATAACTCATTTTTAGTCTGGAGAAACGTGGTTATTCTTTCCCTCATCACGGGGTCTAGTTGGGATAGATCAACACAAGCACTTCTTGTGCAATCTTTCACATATATTTTTTCTTCACCTCTTATAATACATTAGACACTGTATTCATTTTTTCATGGTCATGAAAGTCACCAATGATGAGAAACGTGAGCAAACTGGCGAGTACCTGCCAGCAGCTCCCTTGGTGATGCTTACATGAGGTACTTTCTGACCTTCACACACTTTTTCTTTCTTTTTGTACACACTATTAAGTGGGGGTACAAGTAGGGTGGACTGGTAAACACAAACAAAAATTTGGACATTGAGGATTGGACGTAATTGGCATTTGTTAGAAGCCAGCGTTTGGGCAGAGATATTAGTATCCCGCCTTCAGGATCCCAGAAAGTTGTTATATGTCCAAAAGCAATCAGGTCTATTTAGTATAATGTTTGACCTTGACACAGACCAGTACAGTCAGCTCGGTTTTTCATAACAGAAGAAAGGGGGCGAGGTTTCTAGAACCTTTGCCTCACGTTGAGTAAAAGGTATTTAAGGAGAAGGATCTTGGCAGGCAGATGGGAGCTCACTTGTGGGGCAGACGTGTCGTCACAAGAGAATTTTGGATTTGGTCCCGATCGCGAGTCCTGCCTGGCTGTCAACGGGCTCCTCCAGCTTGAGTTGGCAAGGATGTCGAGTGAACGATCGGTGAGGTGTTATTTACTTTGTGTATATCATTTCTAAGGTTCTCTGCTCCATGTATATATACTCCATGTTATTCTGGTTTTGTGCTTAAGTTACTTGATGTTTGTGAGTCTGCATTAACCAATATATTTTGCCTTCCTTTTCAAAATATTGTATTAATAAATATGTGTGTGTCACTTTAAATGCACCTGAATGTGTTTTCTTGCCTCGCCTTAAGAGAGTGCTGGTTCTTATTTTGTTGCCTCGTCTTTTGGGAGTGCTGTTTTACGTGTGTTATTTAAAGGTGCAGCAGTCATTTGCCCCCTCTTGCGACTGCTGGGTTTAGGTGTGTCCTATTGTGTCAAATTAAAAGCACGACTGTTGACAAAAAGTGAATGACTGACACTTTGTAATGATGATATATGCGATATAATGCAATATAACAAGTTCCTGCCAGAACAGGATGCCAGGCAGAAACCCCAGGACTCCAGAGGATGGTCAGATCACTAACTGAGGAAAAAAACATAAAGCAGAAACAAACAAGAAGGTAAAAAACAATACCAGAGGAATAAGGAAGGAACTAAAGGACTAACTGTGGGGGGCGTAAAGGGAGAAAGTAACAAAAGTGCAAGGACAGGCAATGAGTGTGAACTACTGAGAAGTGGGAAACCACAGCAACTATGCAATGCATTGCCAGATTTCTGCTCCATATTGAAAGGCAGCTAAATACTGACTCTTCCATCAATACCCTGGAAGTGGTCAGACTACCCAGGAAGGGAGAAGATGCTTAGATCACTGGGGGGCGTGGCCAAGATGGCGGAGTGAACGGACGCGTCTCGCCCGAGCTCCGTCTCCGCCAGCCTTAAGCACACTCACAGCCCCAGCATCCCTCCCCAGCTGACACCAGAGGTTGCCGTTTGCATGGGGGTATCGGCGGCGCTGCAGATTGGAACGTGTGGGCGGTCAATCCTTTCCCCTGACTGCAGAAGATCTGGCCCGGATCTCTCGCGGGCAGCCTGCGGACTGCGCCGTGGAGTCCCGAGCTCCGGTGGGTCCGTGGGGGCCGCGCCGGGCCTGTGCTGCCCCGGTGTGGTGACCCTGCTGCTTCTGCTCTGGAGCCCCCCTGAGCCCCGTAGAGGAAGCACTGCGCCGCGTGATTGGCGGGGCATGGCCGGTGCTGGGGCCTGCTCGCGGCCGAAGCTTGCGGCGGCCTATCGGCTGGATTGGCCTTGAGAGCACAGTGGCGCTTTCCGGTCCACTACACGGTGCCCGGTGAGGAAACGTCGGAGGGGCGGAGCCGGCGCTCCCATCAGTTGCTGTTCCAGTCCTCGATCCAGCTTGCCGTGTGCCTCGGGCCCCCACAGCACTCCCCAGTGATAGCGAAGGCCGGCCACCCCAGGACATGAGGCTGTCTGAAGGTATGATCCTGTTGGTGAGGGGAGTGCTGTGGGCGCTTGAAACTCTGGTGTATGCGCGACCGGGCACCTGCCCGGCGGCCCATCCTGCCCCTTTTTGGGCCCTGTGTCTGACTGTGGGCCCTGGTGGGCCCGGCCTACAGCGGTGATCGGCATTTCCTCTCTGGGCCTGCGCCTGCTGGGGGGTGAGTGGCCCCCGAACCCACGACTTGCAGCCCGGATTGCTCCTGGGCGCCCTCTTGTGAGAGTAACGCCTGACTGCCCTCGGCGGTGATCCACTCGTGATGGCCCTCATCTTGTACTGGCGGGGATGGGGGCGGCTGCTTATGTCCTTGGTGAATGCCTCTCGCCTTCTTAGTTCCCCCCAACTACTATTGCCCCCCATTGGGGATGGACTCTGATTATTTCCTGCTTTTCACTTATGTTGTTTGTTTTATTGTAATGTTGGGGTGGTTCTGGGGTTGTTTTGGGTCCCCATCCGACGAGCCAATATGGAAACAACTTTCATTTATGCTTACCTACAGTAGCCCTGTGTATATCTCACACCCCTTCCTTAGTGCTTTGAGGGTTTGCTGTGCACACGCTTCGCCTCCCTTGCTTTCCCTGTGTCACTGTGCCCAGAGAGACTAAGATAGTTAGCCTCAATGTTCGGGGCCTTAATAACCCCACTAAGAGGAAGGCTGTATTATCCCTGTTAGAACAATCTACAGGCGACATTTGCCTGCTGCAGGAGACACACTTACTCTCCAAAGACACACACAGAATGCACACTGGGAGATTCCCACAACAATACTGGTCAGCAGGGAAGGGCAAGAGGGGAGGAGTTGCCATCTTATTCTCCAAGCATTTTACTGGTACACTCCTGGGACCGGTGGCTGAAATCAAGGGCCGCTTATTGGCCCTTCGAGTGTCGTTCGGCTTTTTCTATTGCACGCTGGCCTCCATTTACTCTCCCAATGAACAGCAGGAGGCTTTCCTGCTGGAAGCCTTAGCCAAAGTACTCCACTCCCCAGATGCGGCAGTGGTTGTGGACGGGGATTTGAATGTGATGATGCACGCGGAGTTAGATCGCTTGGGCCAGCAGGTGGGTGGTGCGGGAGCATTGTCAGCCCAGGGCCGGGAATGGTTGGAGGATTGTGGGATAAGAGATGCATGGGCGCCTTGCATCCGGGGGAACGGGACTTTACCTTCTATTCCGCGCCCCATAAGACCTATGCCAGATTGGACCACTTCCTAGTCTCTCCCGCCACCTGAGGTCGTGTCCAAGCATCCACTATCGAGGCCCGTTAGCTTTCGGATCATGCACACATTACTCTCACTTTACATACTTCTCCCGCTCGCACTACGGCTCCTCCCTGGCATCTCCGTGAATCAATGCTGTTGTCCCCAACAACAGTGACTGCGTTCCGGAAGTCGATACGGGACTATTTGGCACTTAATGACGATGGTTCCACTGCCCTCTCCTCAGTCTGAGAGGCTCTCAAATTAGTGGTCCGGGGCGCTCTTATCCCTAAGGCTGCGGATGAGAATAAAGCAAGAAAGGAGAAGAGGGGGGAACTTGAACTGTGGGTGAAAGAACTAGAGGCTATTCACAAGCGAACTGGTGCCCCTCGAATATGGAGACAACTCGACCGGGAACGACGCCACCTTCAACTCCTCGACCTCGATAGGGCGGAACATGCCGTTGTCCGCCTAAAACACAAATACTTTGTAGGCACAAATAAAGGGGGGCGTATGCTAGCGCACTGCCTGCGTAGTAAACAACATGCACATGCAGTGAAGGTAGTCTGAGATGCCTGCTGGGCGGAAGTCTCGGGGGACGTCAGCATTGCGGATGCCTTCCGGGATTATTATTCGGAGCTCTATACTGCCGACTGCTTGATCTCGTCGGATCCATCCGCCTATCTGAGTACAGCCACGATCACTTCCATTCCGGAAGCCGGAGCTGCTGCCCTTGACGAACCTATACGCACCGAGGAGGTGATCTCAGCGATCGCTCGCCTAAAGTCGTTGAAGGCACCCAACCCAGATGGGTTCAGCGCTGCTTTCTACAAGACCTTTTGCCTGGAACTAGCTCCTATACTCACACGCTTATTTAATTCCTTTGCTGACTCAGGCACTCTGACTGGCACAATGCTCTAAGCTTCGATCACAGTGATTCCGAAACCTGGCAAAGACCCCAAGCTTTGCAGCTCATACCGACTGATTTTATTGCTGAATCTTGATGCAAAATTGTTTGCGAGCATACTAGCTCAACGCCTGATGCCCGGTCTTGTAGACCGAATCAGGCTGGGTTTATACCTGCTCGACAATGTGGAGATAATACCAAACGCATTTGCCATTTGATCGATAAAGTGCAGCATTCCCACGAAGAGGCCTTGCTTTTGGCGGTGGACGCAGAGAAGGCCTTCGACAGGGTGCACTGGCCTTACCTGTTTACCACTCTTGAGTGGTTTGGAGTAGGCTCCCACTATCACAACTGGGTTGTGAGTATTTACAGCTCTCCTAGCGCATCGGTGAGGGTGAACGGGGTCAACTCTAGCGGTTTTCCTATCGGGCGGGTAGACAACAGGGCTGCCCTCTTTCACCACTTCTCTTTGCCCTCTATATGGAGCCCTTTGCTCAAAGGCTCTGTGATAATCCCAACGCCAGGGGCATTCCATTTGGGGCAGATCAGCACCTGATCAGTCTCTATGCTGATGATGTTATCTTCTCCATTACTCACCCTATGACTTCTCTTCCGGCTATTTTGGCTGATCTCTCTACCTTTGGGCAGAACTTGGGATTCCGGGTCAATATTCAAAAATCACAGATATTGAATTTGACCTCCTCCCCACGCACCGAAAGTTCCTTGCGCGCTTTGCTTGTCTTTGATTGGGTCTCGGAGGAACTTTCCTATCTTGGTTTAGTGATCAACAGGAGTTTGGAGAAGACCGCGGAAGCCAATTATTCCAGGCTTCTCGCACTTATACACAAAGACGTGACACATTGGCAGCGGCTCCCGTTGTCATGGTTTGGCCGTTTGGCTGCGGTAAAGATGAATATCCTTCCCAGAGCCATATATGTTTTCCAGACTCTCCCGCTACGGCCACCTCGAGGTCTACTGCTTAGGCTGCAGCGTGACGTCGATCGCTTTATATGGGGGTCTGTGAAACCCAGGTTGCAAAAGCAACTCTAGCTACATCCGAAACGGGAGGGCGGCCTCGCAATATCCAATATGACCCATTACTATCAGGCGTCGATGCTGCATTACTCAGTGGAATGGAAATACCCGCTTACGGAGAAACACTGGGTCTTCATGGATCAGACAGTTGCGGGTCGACACATCTGGAGGGAATTGTGGCTACCTAGAGCCCATAGGGCTTGGGGGCTTTACTCTTCCCCTGTGACACGATCGACATTACAGGTTTGGAATAAAGTAGCTGCCTCCGCCAGTCTTACCACTTTTCCCTCGCCCATGACCCCCTTGTTCTCGAATCCAGCATTTCCCCCTGGCATGACTAAAGGGACAGATAAACGATGGGCGGAGGGGGGCTGTAATCGGGTGGGATGCCTTTTCGATCACAATGGTCTGATTCCGTTCAATCAACTCATGGTAAATTATGGCTTGCTTAAACCAGACCGCTTCCTCCATTTGTAAATGTTGCACTGGCTGTCTGGTGCGTCCATCCGTCCTCATGTTGGCAGACCTATGTCCCCATTTGAAAAATGGCTGTTCCTCAAAAAAGACGATAGGAAACTTATCTCTGAAATTTACTCCTATTTATCTATGACCCCACCCAAGGGCAGGTCCGCTGGGAGGAGGAATTGGGTCGAACGCTGTCAGACAAAGAATGGAGTGATATTTTTTATAGAACACAGCACACTCCACGGGACACACTGAGACGTCATTCAAGATAATTTCCTACTGGTATTACACTCCCGCCCGTATGCAGAAATGAACCCCCCAGTGTGATGGCCTGTGTTGGCGCGGCTGTGGCAATCCTGCCACTTTAATCCATCTGCTATGGCATTGCCCGAAGCTCACGTGGTACTGGGAGCAGATTCTGGATGAGGTTGATAGGGCCTTTGGCCCCACCCTACCTATGTTCCCTGCAAATACATTACTTGGTCTACCTAACGCATTAACATTCCCACTACGTTCAATCGAGGGAAGGCAGATGGCCCTAGCTCTTAATGCTGCTCACCAAGTTCTCCTGTCTTGCTGGAATTCGGACAGAATCCCCGACCACCTGCAGTGGCTCCACCAGCTATGGGCTTTATTGGGCATGGAAAGATTATCGATGGCAACATTGGGAGATAAGTCAGAGTACTCTAAGATTTGGGCCCCCTTTATATCCATCTTATCCTGTGAGTTTCGGGAGCTGACCTGTCCCAAATACCTCCGTATCTTAAGACTGATCCCAGATTCCCAGGATTTGGAGGAAGTTAGCGCTAACGCAGCAGGCTCTTCATAGCCTTGTTTCTATCCCGGTGTCTACTATCTCTGGGATATGGCTCGTTCGAATGGGGCGGGGTGGGGAGGTGGTTCTTGATTTTTGTTTGCCCTTCGGGCCGCATTAGGTGTTTTCAGTTTTTGAAAAATGGCAAGCTACACAATACAGCAGCTCATCTCCGTTGTGTGTATTTTGTGGAGACGTGATATGTTCTCTTGGTTTTACCTGTTTTGATGCATCTAGATTATGGCTTATCTCCCCTGATTCCCCTTATGACGCGGCCAGCCCTGAATGGGTTGTAGGCGGCTTGCTGTGTATTCCCTTTTTAGTATTTCATAGCCACATTGCTGCCTGTATCTTTTTCTACTGCTACCTTTTGCGCGGCCGGCCCATTTGGGTTGTAGGCGGCTTGCTGTGTATTGCTCTTCATTATGTACTTTGCCAATAAAAACTGATTTAATTCTAGAAGGTGCTTAGATACAATGTTGTGGTGTCTAGTACTTAAGTGAAACCAATTTCCAAAGCCCCATTCACCAGACTCTCCAGGTTTTCCCGACCCTTCAGGGGAATCAATGTTAGACAGCCTACCAAATCCAGACAGAGGCCTCCTTACATGGTGCCCAGATATTACACATTCTCAATGGTCCCCTCCAAGAAGATGTTCCCCACATACATGAAATAAGCAAATATTTCTCTACTCCTCAAGGGTATTCTACCAGAATATTAAGTTTTTAATATTGTCTCCCAAAATATTGTCACCAACATATCGACTACCATAATATTGTGAAGGTACGTGTATATTGGTATAATAAGATGTATTATTCTTAACTGCACATATCATATTTTACTTCACGGTACATTGATGTGGAGGTATGTAGACTTGGAAGAACACTAATTACAACACTGGAATGTTGAGAGCTCCATTGAAGACCATAAAGTGTCTCAGGGCTTATAATGGCTGGTATAAGCCTTCTGCCCCAACATTCCAATGTTTGTCTTTCTATTTCTCCCTTTTTAATTCAGAACATTCTACCCTTAGTGGTTGAAATGTTCTAATAGACTTATAGCCCTTACAGTTTAGACTATATCAGTTGTTAAACGCCTTCTCCCTCATTGTAGAATCTCTCCTGTGGCCTGTAACACAGGTTCAGAACCTTTATCCTCCTGACAGATTCTGCTTAGCGCCAACCTGATGATAGTTGGATGAAAAGTAGATTCTGACCCTCTTATCCTCCAGAAATGGGCATAGTTCTCCTGTCTTTAAGTTCTGGTTTCTTGAAATTGATAGTGTACAGTCTCCGCGCGTCGCGGGAAATCAGGATGTCCAGAAATGGTACTGCTTGATCTGATATGGTGCTAGTGAACTTCAGGTATGGATTGAGTGTATCAGGAGCAGAAGTTTTCTCATGTTTCCATATTCCCATTCCAGAGGATAAGAATATCTTTTATGAATCTGCACCATATCAGCATATTGGTATGGTATGAGTAGCCGTCTCCGATCCTGATCATATATATTGTTTTTCAAACTCTGCAATGTAGCCGCAGCTAGGCTCGGCACAAAGGTGCTTCCCATTGATGTGCCCTGTATTTGATGGAACAGTTGGTCTTTATTTTTGAGGGCTATAGATGCACAGTCCACGATGAAGCTGATCGGTGTTGCTTACTCCCACTGGGTCTCTGCCTGTAGGCTAGTTTCTATCACCTCGATGGTGGCATCTTGTGGTATGTTGGTATAAAGCGCCTCGACATTGAGGGCAACTAGTAGATCAATCTTCTGCTGGAAGGTGAGGTTCTTAAGTCGGTACAGTATTCAGTTGTGTCCTTCAGGTATGATGGTGGTTTCAAAAATAGAGGTCTCAGGAAGTGATCACAAAATTTACTTAGTGGATCAAAGAGGAAGTCAATACCTGATACTATTGGTCGGCCCGGAGGTGGCGAGAGCCCCTTGTGTATCTTGGGCAAGATATAGAAATACTGGATTCTGGGTGCGAGGTTGACCAAAAAGTACACTTCATTCTTAGTTATCCATCCTTCCGCTGCACTGACCAGATGCTTAATCTTGGTTGACAGTCTGGTATTCGGGTCATTGTAAATTGGACGGTAGTACTGATCATTAGAGAGATGCTGCAGGCATTCATCATCATAGACGGTTGTGGCCAAGAGGACAATTTCTCTCCCTTTGTCTGCAGGTTTTATGATTATCGCAGGGTCTTCTGTCAAGTTCTCTATGATGTCCCTCTCTTTGTTCGATAGGTTGCGGAATGCAGCAGGGTGGTTCATACGTTCTACTTCTTTGAGTACTGCCTTTTCAAAAGTTGTGACCTCGCTGGGTTTCATTGCTGTTGTTGGTGTGAAACTTGAAGGGTTATGCAGTGCTGAATCGACTTGATCCGTAGTTGGTTTGTCTTGGAAAAATGCTCTAAGGTGACTTTACAAAAGAATTGTAGTAGTTGGCTGTTCAAACAGAAACTGCCTTCTCGTGGGGTTGGGACAAAGCTAAGTCCTTTTTCCAGGACTGCTTCCTCCTCTTCAGTCAGAATCCAAGATGATAAACATAGGGAACTGCGGTTGCTGGGCCATCTGGTACATTGAATGCCACATTGGAGGATGTCCAGGGTAAGGGCCCATTTGTTGGTTACCAAGAAAAGGGGCCATCGGATAAATAAGAAGGAAAGGGGATTGGTTGCCCGTCAACTTTCGTAGCTCTCCAAGCTGTCATTGCTTGTTGTGCTGCTAAAGTAACTATTTTTCCTATGAGATGTAGTTGAACCTTTCTTATAATCTTATAATCTTAACCACATTATCACAATAATAAAATAATGTACTCCACAATACATCTGTTCGCTGCTGCAAAAATACACATGGAAAATATTTGAAACAAAAAGATAGATATACATTCATACTGCGCAACTGATTCATGTTGCACAATCATCAGTATTTCAATACCAATCTACCCCACGTGTGTGTATACATGATAATTTTTTAGGCATCTCACATCATAAGATTATCGCAAGTAGGTATATATACTAAACTAGATGCACCTTGATAGCAGCAAAAGTCCTATTAAAACAGATAGTTTTCCTCGAGTGAGGGAGGTTTATAAGCATCAGAAATTATGCAAAACGTCATTATCCCCAATGTCAAACCGAACTATCAAATCATCATAAAATCAAACCAAAAGTTAACCACTAACATCTATGTCCAAAAATAATAATTGTTTCATTACCATACCAAAATATATAAAAACATATATCCAGGCTGGTGTTTCTTGACTAGAATCATGAAGAAAGGGATTTACAAGAATGTGTACAGATCGTCTTCCATATTCAGGCCCTGATGGCTCTTGCTGTTTAATTCAAGGATATACCTTGACTCAAGCTGAGGTAGTTTTTCCTCCTCTCAAGTCTCAGGGAACATTATCAATAACAAAGTATTTCACAATGCCACATCTCCTTTATGTACTGAATTATAGTGTCGGGACACCAGATATGTTTTGTCTCACTTTTTTATCACATGGATATGCTGCAGAATACATTTATGTACCTGATGAACAGTGCCCCCTACATACTTCAAGGGACATGGACACGTAAGTACATAAACCTCATATTCACTTCTGCAGTTCAAGCTACTCTGATCTTTTGTGAACTCTTCTGGAAAGAGGTAGAATATTCTGTTTTATTTATGCCAAACAGGTACACCTTACACTTAGCGCATTTCCTAAAGCCCTTGCTCTTAGACAGCCAATTTTGAATATCGGCTGTACCAGGGTTAGTAGTTACCAAGGCGTCTCCCATTGAGTTACCCCTTCTCTAGGTTCTCTAGGTTGTCAATACTTATCACCCACAACTGGACCACTTCTCATTAAATGCCAATGCTGCATCATTATACTCCTGATTGTTTGCCATCCCATACTGTAATCTGTAATATATCTGTTTTCATCAGCGGCGACCTCTCCCTCTTTTTTTCCTGCTGCCAAAGATCAGCTCTTCTCTTTTGACTAGGTGTGCCCTTTTCTTTGCTGCTAGCAAAATAGATTATGAATACCCTCTTTCTTTAAATCTACATTACAAATGGGGTGAGCATGTAATACACTGGAGCAGGTATATTGATGACCTGTTCCTGATATGAAAGGGCATGGAAAGCAGTGAAAGATCATTTTTAAGGAAAATTGATATCCATAACCTCAACCTACAATTCACCCACATCATCAGCAATGTTGAGGTTAGCTTTCTTGACTTTACTGTATACATAAAGAACAACAGATTGGAGACAAAACTGTTCAGAAAACCTACCTCAGGTAATGCACTACTCCATGCAACCAGTTTTCTTCCCTGAAGCTTGGTCAACAGCATCCATAACAGGGAAGGTATGCATGTAAAACGCAACTGTAGTGAAGTGATTAAAGAAGATAGGGCATTGGAACACCTAACAAGAAAATTTATTGACAGGTCGTATTTGAGAGTTAATATTGAACAAGCTAAAAGAAACCTAAGTCTAAAGTGAGAGAGAGGTTGCTATTTAAAAAACAGTGCAACTACGAAACACACTAAAACAGATCCACACTTCAGACTAGTTACAGCAAACAACAAACAGGAAGATGCAATGAGATCTATTCTGCAAAAACGGATCACTGACATAATATCGACGACAACAATATCGACCTACCAGAATATCATGTCAAGAATATCGATGTCCAGAATATCGACATCCTATCTACAACATGGTAAGTACAAAAATATCGAGAAAAAAATATCGTTGTTTAAAATATCGAAGTTAAATATATCGGGTTTTTTTAAGGTTAACATTTTTTTGTAAAATAAGGAAAAAAATACTATTAACTTAAAAATAAATTATTTTAATTTATTTGTAAATGTAAAAATTTATAAATATTTAATTTAAAAAAAATAAACATACATATTTACAATTTAATATATACATATTTACTTTAAAATAATTAATAAACAATATTTTTATTTAATTATAACATATTAGAAATATATCAAAAAATACAATTAAATATATACACAAACACCTGTAACATAAATATTATAAATAATAAAAAATTATATTATAATTTTAATATATAAAATATTAATTACATTTTAAATAATAATTTAGGACAAAATTAGGGAAAGTGTTGGATAGCGGAGGGGTAAAAATTACTATTCCCACTTCAGCGAATGCAACAGTAGGGAAAGTGTTGGATAGCGGGTGGATAAAAATTACTATTCCCACTCCAGCGAGTGCAACAGTAGGGAAAGTGTTGGATAGCGGGTGGGTTAAAATTACTATTCCCACTCCAACGAGTGCAACAGTAGGAAAAGTGTTGGATAGCAGAGAAGTAAAAATAAATATTCCCACTCCAACGAGTGTAACAGTAGGGAAACTGTTGGATAGAGGAGGGGTACAAATTACTATTCCCACTCCAATAAGTGCAACAGTAGGGAAAGTGTTGGATAGCGGGTGGGTAAAAATTACTATTCCCACTCCAACGAGTGCAACAGTAGGAAAAGTGTTGGATAGCAGAGAAGTAAAAATAAATATTCCCACTCCAACGAGTGTAACAGTAGGAAAACTGTTGGATAGAGGAGGGGTACAAATTACTATTCCCACTCCAGTAAGTGCAACAGTAGGGAAAGTGTTGGATAGCGGGTGGGTAAAAATTACTATTCCCACTCCAGTGAGTGCAACAGTAGGGAAAGTGTTGGATAGCGGGGAAGTAAAAATAAATATTCCCACTCCAACGAGTGTAAAAGTAGGGAAATGTTGGATAGAGGAGGGGTAAAAATTACTATTCCCACTCCAGTAAGTGCAACAGTAGGGAAAGTGTTGGCTAGCGGAGGGGTAAAAATTACTATACCCACTCCAGTAAGTGCAACAGGCGGGGAAGTGTTGGATAGCGGGGGGTAAAAATGACTATTCCCACTCCAGCGAGTGCAGCAGTAGGGAAAGTGTTGGATAGCGGTTAGGTAAAATTTACTATTCCCACTCCAGCGAGTGCAACAGTAGGGAAAGTGTTGGATAGCGGGGGGTAAAAATTACTATTCCCACTCCAGTGAGTGCAACAGTAGGGAAAGTGTTGGATAGCGGGTGAGTAAAAATTACTATTCCCACTCCAGCGAGTGCAACAGTAGGGAAAGTGTTGGATAGCGGGTAGGTAAAAATTACTATTCCCACTCCAGCGAGTGCAACAGTAGGGAAAGTGTTGGATAGCGGAGGGGAATAATTTACTATTCCCACTCCAGCAAATGCAACAGTAGGGAAAGTGTTGGATAGCGGAGGGGAATAATTTAGTATTCCCACTCCAGAAAAATAATTAACATTATTTAACAAATAATTAATTATTCAAAAATAATTTACCTCCCACCATATTCCCCTATAAACAACACCACCAATATTGTAAAACATGACAAAATTAACATATTTAATTGACAATTAATTAATTAACTAATAACAATTAATAAGCAAATTATAAACAATAACTAATAAATTAGTTCACACAATTAACACTATAAAATAACTTTAAATATTATAAATAAAAATAATAAAAATGTTATTAAAATTAAATTACTTCCCACACTACTCCCTATCAACGCAAAACAAACTCTTAAAAAAACACACAATTAACATAATAATTAATTAATAATTATTAATATCCAAATAATTAATAATAAATTAATAACCACATTTAACAATATAAAATATTAAAAATATAAATATTAATTAATAAAAAACATACATTCATTAACTATAATTAAATTACTTCCCACCCCACTCCCCTATAAACCCACAACCCACTCCTAAAAAATGAGACAATTAACATATTTAACAATTAATTAATAATTATTAATAACCAATTAATACATCATTAATATTAAATTAATTACCACAATTAACAATCTAAATTATTAAATACATAAATATTAATTAATAAAAATTACTACTTAATTAATAATAATTAAATTACTTCCCACCCTATTCCCCTATAAACCCACAACCCGCTACGGAAATAAAAGCAAAATTTAATTAAAAAATAATTAATAACTCCTAAAAATTATTAATAAATTTATTATAATTAAATTACCTCCCACCCTATTCCCCTATAAACCCACAACCCGCTACGGAACTAAAAAGCAAAATGTTGTTAAAAAAACATTAATTACTTATAAAAATTTAACACATATATTAAAATACAAAAGCAATACTTACACAAAAATATAGAACACATACATTTAAATTAAATACTAACATACATAACACTAACTAAAAAACGATATTTTTAACATCGATATTTTAAGAAACAATATTTCTTACCTTCAACTCGATATTCTTGTCAATGATATTCTGACTGTGGATATTCTGGCATGACGATATTTCAACATCGATATTCTGGTAGGTCGATAATTTAAACTCAATATTTTGTCTGTTTACCTGCAAAAACACTGGCACCTCAATTAAAATGACCCCTTTTTGGGGAAAGTGCCCCCCAACCAGGGATAACATTTAAGAAAGCAAGAGCCATGAGACAGGAGTTAGTCAAAACAGTCCTGAAAATGTACCATCTACACAGACCACTTGGTTAGGTCACAGCATAGGTTTTAGGAAGTGCAGTCAGTGTAAGGTATGCCAACATGGCATCAACACCAAGGAATACAAGACACCTGTTTCACAAAGGAGTAAACGAAATCATGGGAGCTACCACTGTAAAACAGATTACGCAGTATATATCCTACAATGCCCCTGCCAATTAATATATGTGGGAAGTACCATACTCCCAGTGCACAAAAGGATTTTACAGCATCTTAGGTCAATCAATAATGAAGATAAAACATATCCTGTTGCTAGACATTTTGAGGAACAACACGAGAGCAACAGAAATACCCTTAAATACTTTGTAGTAGATGCAATCCCTGTGAACATCATGGGAGGTGAACGGGAGAAAGCACTAAGAAAGCTGGAATCCAGATATATAGTACTGAATTCAACAACTCTCAATGGCCTTAACATGGAGGAAGACCTCCATACGCACTTGTAGATGTTTTGTATCTCTCTAATGGAATAATGAGGCAATATACATGATTTTTTAATTAAGAGTGTGGCACAGGGGTGTAGTGGTAATATTCTCATATGAACAGGAGACGCCAGTATTCACAACAGTGAACTTATGAAATGTATCTTTAGGTAATTTTATAGATGATAATGAAAATGACAACATCCTGCCTTGAATATGAGATTGTTGCATTCAAATATACAGTGCAGCATGTATTAACCAATTTGCATAACCCGGGTCGAAGAGAACATATAGAAATGTCCTGGACATGGTGAAGTTGCACTGGGAACATCACTGGACCTTGAGGAAGAAGGATACAAGATGTCATACCATTGTCATGAGGCTTAAACGGACGCACTCAAAGAATCCAACTACTGCCCTTCACCTCTGAGCCCAAAGGCATCATCTGCGGTATCGCTTAAGGCTCCTCCGTCAGCCCCAAGTTGTTCGACGCCTACATGACTCCGATGGCCGACATCATCCACACACCACAGACTCCACATTATGTCCTACGCAGACGATACCCAACTCATCCTCTCCCTCACTGAAGACCTTGCCACCACTAGATCCAACTTCCGGAATGCCATGATGTCATCCCCGACTGGATGAGGTCCAACTGCCTAAAGCTGAACATGGACAAGACGGAATTGCTCATCTTTGGGAGGAATACCTCACCGTGGGACGACACCTGGTGGCCCACCAAACTCAGACCCTCACCATCCCCCCACTGATAACGCCTGCAACCTCTGTATCATCCTGCACTGCAAACTCACTATGAAGCGCCACATCAACGCAGTATCCTCCACCTGCTTCCACACCCTCTGCATGCTTCAAAAGATCTTCATATGGATAACCATCAACACCAGGAAAACAGTCACACAAGCCCTCGTCACCAGATGACTGGACTACAGAAATACACTCTTCATACCGAAATCACCACCCAACTCCTCAAACGACTCCAGACTATGCAGAATACCACAGCTAGACTCATCCTTAACCTCCCGAAACAGACCAACACCACCCCTCACCTTAGAAACCTCCACTGGCTCCTAGTGCAGAAGAGATGCCAGTTAAAGATGCAAAACCCACACCTACAAAGCCCTCCACAACCAGGGACCAACCCACATCAACCACTGCCTGTTTTCCACCAAACTGCCAGACAACTGCGCTCCACGCCCCTCGCCCATATCTCCTACCGTGCTACCAAGTCCTGGAATGACCTCCCCCGCCATATTCGAACCCCCTCTTCACTCGCTGACTTCAGAAAGTGACTCAAGACCTGGCTCTTTGACTAAGACCTGCGAGACATCAGCACCTGGATACCCCAGGGGTGATTATCCGCACTATATAAGTACTGTTTGATTCTTTGATTGATTGATTGATTGATTGTTTGATTGGTTCCGTAGTTGGTAAAATAATCTGGGAAGGGACACCTTTTTAAAAGTTGCCCCCATCCTGATCTTAGGGGTAAAATTAATAGGGTGCTGCTCAAAGCTACCGCTGAACTTGAACACTTGCACTACACAGAAAGCAGGATGCACGCATTGGCAGCGATTCATAATACATTATTCAGTACATTAGGGAAGTGTTTTACATCCAGTCGTATTAACACATGTAGTGGCCCTAAACCAACCCGCACCTGGTTTAACAAAGACTGCAGCAGGGTGAAATCTGAACTGTGGAAGGACCTTGCGAAAGGGGACGTCCCAGCCATCAGAATCTGTAGGAAACAATAGAAGCGGATCCAATGTAAAGCTCAGAATTGCTGGAACACATTGCTATGCGAAGATTTACATGACGCCGTAGTTAAAATGGACTCTAGGAAATTTTGGCGACTGGTAGCCAATAAAGGGCAGCACCCTTCAACTTGCATAGCTGATTCCATTCACCCGGAGACCTGGCATAAATACTTCTCAGATCTCTATGGCCCCATTCCAGTCATGAGCCTAGCTGATGAAATCCTATGTTATACTTCACCAACCCCTTCATCCTGCTCTATAACTAAAGGCTTTAGTGAGACAGTGAGGGCAATCAAGTCCATAGCTACAGGTAAAGCTGCAGTGCCAGATGGGGTTCCGGGGGATCTTTTCCTATCCGACACTGAGTGTTGGGCCACCCTTATACTATCTGGGATGGAAATCCCGCAAAGCTGGAAGGTGGCGGAAATTGTCCCTGTACACAAGAAAGGCCAAAGGGACTCCCCCGCAAATTATAGAACTATGGGGCATATTATCAAGGAATAGCGATATTTATCGCTAACTGCGCTTAGCGCGACTTTGTTTAACGCCGCCTATCGCTGGAAAATATCGCTGAGATAACACCCTATTAACAAGGTTTATCTCCATAGCGATAAAATTTCCAGCGATAGCGGCAAAATGTGAGAATATCGCTGGAAAAGCAGCGATATTCTCGCATTATCGCTAAGGTGGATTCAGCATTAGAATCCACCTCCTATACTCTAAACAGGTAAGTCGTCCTCACTAGCAGGTGTTAAAATCTAGCGATAAACGCGCTTAGCGCGAATTATTTTATCGCTTCGCCTGCCTTGCTAATAGGGGGTAGTGGTGATAGCGACTGTTTTCAGTCGCTTTTAGTAGGGAACGCCTTCCTTGCATGTCATTAGCGATAATTATCGCTGACATGCAAGGCGATGTGAATCCCGCCCGCTAACGCCTAAAAGCTGTCGCTAATGCCTGTTAGCGACAGCTTGCTAATAGGGCGATAAAAATTTCGCCGCTTTAGCGGCAAAAAGTGCTGCTAAAGCGGCGATAAAGCCCTTGATAATATGCCCCAATCAGTCTTATTAATGTACGTTTTAAGCAGGCAGATCCTGTACAAGCTTGAGCAATGGAGAGAAGTAGATGGGACACTGTCTTACCTACAAGCTGTGTTTAGAAGACAGATGAGTACCATTGACGAGGTCTTCAGGTTCACGTCCACATATTGGAAGACTGTCCTATTCGAAAAATCGCACCTATATCTGGTTTTCGTGGACCTGAAAACTGCTTTTGGCCTGGTCCCCGCCAAAAATTGTGGGAAGTTTTAAAAGCCAGTAGGATGCCACTAGACCTCCTGGACATTATTAGGCGCCTACATCAGGACACCTATGCACAGGTCCGCTGGGTTCCTAGGGGTGAACTAACGGATCAGATAGGAATCCATAAGGGCATAGGCCAGGGTGCATCCTCGCCCCTACTTTGTTCTCCCTATACTTAAACAGTGTGGTTCCCTATTTGGAAGATTGTCTGATGATGCACCTAAGTTGGTGGGTAGAAAGATCTCCCGCTCAAATTTGCTGATAACACGCTCCTAATCTCTAAGACCCTGAGAGGTCTCCAAACACTGGTTAATAGATTTGGGGAGTTTTGTCATGAAATAGGAATGATGATCAATCATGCCATAACTAAATTTATGACCATAATCCCACGCAGGTCTTTCACTGCCTCGAATATGCTTGGGGGTGAGCCATTAAAAAAGAAACAGATTTTAATTACCTTGGAATCACACTATCCAAAAATATGTCCTGGTCTACTCAGGTCAAGAAAAGTGCCTTAAACCTGACACATCACGCCACAGCAATCCTTAGACCTTTTGTGTTGTAGGAAGGTAGAATCTGACTGCATGGTTACCCCTTTTTGCCTGGTGTTTTGCTGGTTTTTGACCAGTCTGACTGGGATCCTGCTAATCAGGACCCCATTCTATCTGCTTTCTCCCTAAATTGGTTGTGTTATGTACTTAGGTACACTCCAGATTGGATACTGGGGTGCCCTTGTCAGTCCCTAGTATATGGTACCCATCTACCCAGGGCATAGGTACCCCAGAGGCCTCCCATGGGCTGAAGCATGTATTATGCCACCCATGAGAGGCCATGCAAAATGGAACTTACAGGCCTGCCATTGCAGCCTGTGTAAGTTGGTGCATGCACCACTTACTTAAGATATAGGTTTACTATATCTAAGGGTCACTACACTTAAAACCTATAAGTTACCGCTACAGCAGGCCTCGACAATCCTGATGCAGGGTACTTGCTTCTAAGTGAGAGGGTGCCACTGCATGAGCAGGACACCCCTGCAGCCTACGGAGTCCATTCTCCCGGGTTGTTAGAGCTACAGCCATTTACGACATTTAGAGTGGCATTATGCGACCGCGTGATGACCAACTCTAAAACGGCTGAAAGTAACCCTATCGTGTTTGGTGTCAAACATTGTGGGAGGTATGATTCCACCCTTCTGAAGCGGGCTTCGTGGGGTCCCTGGTCTTCCCGGTACCAGCCTTCACGACCCGGGCAGCACAAAATGGTTGCTGCTGACCAGAGACACATTTCTGCCCTCCTGCTTCTGAGCCAAGCTCGAGCAGGGGAAGGCAGCACAATAGGCATCCTGTCACAGGGAGGTGTGACGACCTCCCAGACAGGATTTAGTGTATCTGTCCAACCCTCTCCCATGGGTACAAAAGGGCTTACCTGGCTGTAGGACCATAGATTCGAAGTGGACAAGATTCTGAACAAGAAAGCACCGACCTTCGATCGTCTGGACACTCTGGACTTCGCTGGACTTCCATTGGGCACGACTTCGTCTCCCTCTCCGTCCAAAGCATCGTCTGTGCCTGTGCACCATACAGCCTCCATGCAGGATCCTGTGGAGCATCAAGGACAACTGAAGTATCTCCCTTGGGGTGAAGGAGTCACTCCCCTGCATTCACAGGCACCATAATGCAACTGACCAGTCTGCTGATCCTGAGCTCCTGCGGACTCCGAAGACTCCAACAACACAGGAGGTGGGTTCCTATGTTCCATGAGGTTGAGCTGCCCTCTCACCAAGTCTGAGGCCAGTATCACTCGTGGGGACTGCATAACCCAAACCCCTGTGCACCGTGTATTTTTGCAAGTGCATATGCTTGTTGGCATTCCCCAACTAAGTGCAATGGGATATCGATAGCCCCAATGTCTGCACACATTTCATACAAAGGACTCCGGCCTTCTTGCACTCTGTGCCCTGCAAGCTGTTACTTTGTGAAACTGATAGAGGTCACCTCGCGACTCCTGTGCCTCCGGCCTGTGGGTCCATTTGAGGGACAACACTGCTTTTCTTGAGCTCCCCTGGTTGATCCAGGCCTGCCCTGACTCTCCTTGCTGTGGTGAGTCCCCTGGTCCTTGCTGGGCCAGACTGTAACCTTCATTGACCTTCTTCATGGGTTGCCACTGCCAAGGCTTGTTGGTGCTCCCGCCAGACACCAACCCCTCAGCACTCGACATCCTTTGTGGGACAGCTCGAATCTGGCTCCTGGTTGTCCTCGATGTCTCCTGGTCCCTGCAGCTGTAGAGTCAAGGTCTCCATCATCACACCTGAAGCACCCAACATCGGTGGGCATTCGTCTACCGAGCCCCTGGTCACTCCTGAGTGACCCAGACTCTGTACCCAAAGCTTTCAGGTACTCTTCAACATGAATCCACCTTTGGATTCCGACTGACACTTTTCTTCTTTCCCGCAGTGGCATTTCCTTGAAGTCCTCCATTGAGATCGACTGCGGTTTCCGACACCACTTCAGCCCTATGCACCCAGCTTCCCTGGGATAGGTAACTCTGGTACTACAGTATCCACGGGTGGGGTGGCTCTCGAACCTCCTATGATCCAAAGGGTTTGTTCGTAATCCACAGGGAAGGGTCCTTAAACTTTAAAACTGCAACCGCGACTCTCCCATTGAATTGTACGTAGCACGCGGTCGTGTTCTCACACTGCACCTATCCTCCGTGAGGTCCCTCCTTACTCACCTTGGGGGTTCCTTGGGGTCCCAGCGATTCTACATCCTCTAGTCACTGTCTTGACTCGAGTCGTGGTTCTTATACCACTATTTTAGTATATGGTTTGGTCTTCCCCGGAGCCCACTGTGTACTAGAGCTACTTACGATTGTTTCTGGGCTACAGTATTGTGTGCTTTGTGTTTATCTGCGTGTAGCAGATACTGTGATGTATTTAAGGTGTGTTATAACAATAAATACAGATTTTTATAACTACTATGTGGTTCTCCTTTCATTTAACCAATACAAGAAGGTTGCATTCTGGTACAACAAGCTGCTTAACATTCCTTCAAGACTAAGCCTGAAGGCTGCTCACCACGGCTACCACTTGGATAGCTTTCTAAGGTTATCTTTGACCTCTTAAATCACCATAAGGGTTGTTTGGACTGGTGCAAGGTGCCCACTATAATTAGTGGACATCATATACCAGGCCAACTTCTCACATTGGTGTGCAGCGGTTGGGATTCAAGCCTGCATTGTTTTACCAGATACATCTTTGTATTGATTAACTGAAAACCACTAAGTACTAGGTACATATAATACTAGCTTAGAATAAGTAAGTTCTACTGAACTTAGGGTTGGGTAAGTCAAGGGTCTAGCACACCCTTTCTCCAACTTCAGAGAGTTTAGTTCCCACTAGGTTAGGTAGGTGCAACACCTCACCACACTTCGTATGTCTTCTAAAGGAGATGCCAGTGGCTCTCTGCCCTCTAGATACAGTGAGCTTTCATTCCAAGAATTGAAAGCCCTGTGTGCCTCTAGAAAGCTGAAGACAGGGAGAAGTGCCAACACTCAACGTCTCATAGAGACATTACTTCTGGATGACCTTAGGAAGACCCCTGGGTCAGATGAACAGGAGAAAGTGGGTGGGACAGGGAATGAGGACAGGTCAGGAGGTGACACCTTTTATGACCTAGACTCAAACCCTAGCCAGGAGAAACAAGATGGTTCCCACCTGGACAGCTCAGATCTTCAGGGAGATGATGGAGAAGGCCAAGAAGGGCCCCTCTTCACCCCTCCTGGAAGAGTGCAGAGTTTACCAAGGAGATCTAGATCTCCCTCTGCAGAGTCTGATCACTCAGGACAGTCTGTAGGGACCTCTGTATCTAGCAAGAGGGACCACTCTTATGACAGGGAGTTCCAATTTCTGGAACTTGAGAAAGCTAAGCTTAGGCTCAGGCAACAGCAATTGGCCCTGGACAAAGAGTCCCCAGAAGTCCAGAGAGCTAGAAAAAAGTTGGGACTAGAGTCCCATCGTGGCAGGAACAGTGTCACTAGAATTAAGGAACATTCCTTTGATAATAGGAACCTGAGCAAGATTGTCCCTCCCTACCATGTTGGGGATGACATCCATAAATGGATAACTGCTTTAGAGAAGGCCTGTAAAGTTCAGAGGGTCCCTCAAGAGCAGTGGGCAGTTTTCTTGTGGCTCTCCTTTGCTGACAAAGGTAGAGATAAGCTCCTCACTGTTATAGAAGAGGATGCTGACAAGTACTCAATCTTTAAGAGTGCTCTCATTGATGGGTTTGGCTTAACCACTGAACAGTATAGGATTAAGTTCAGAGACACCCAGAAGGCACAAACCCAAGACTGGGCAGACTTTGTAGATTGTGCTACAAAGGCACTGGAAGGTTGGATACTTGGCAGTAAGGTGCATGACTATTTAGGATTGTACAATTTGATTATGAGGGAGCAGATCCTTAATAATTGTCAAAACCAGCTTTTGCACCAGTACCTGGTGGACTCAGATCTGACTTCTCCCCAAGAATTGGGAAAGAAGGCAGATAAATGGGTCAGAACCAGGGTGAAACAAAAGAACCAGGGTGGTGACCAGAAGAAAGATTCTTCCAAGACCCAAGAGAAAGGTGGGGATAAATCAAAAGATAAGTCCTCTGAAGGTCCCCAAAAATCCTCTTCTGGGAGTGGGTCCCAAACTCCTTCCTCCCCTGACAAGAGACCTTATTGCTTTGTCTGTAAGAAGCCAGGCCACAGGAAAAATGATGCCATTTGCCCCAAGGTCAGCAATAAGGAAAATATTCCTCCAAACACTACTTCTACACCGCCTGGTACTACAGGTAGTAATCCCCCAGGTGGTGGGAGTGCTCCCAAAACTTTAGTTGGGTTTTCTTGGGTAACTTAGGTGGACCCTGGCCTAGCCAGGTCCCCCACACAGGCCACTTTAGTCTGTGATGGTGGCATGGGGTTTGCCACTTTTACTGTCAGTCCCAATTCCTTGGGCAAGTACAGACAAGAGCCTCTGATCAATGGTCAGAAAGCTGTAGCCTATAGGGACACAGGGGCTAGTGTCACCATGGTGACAGGAACCCTAGTCCCCCCAGCCCAGCTTTTACCTGAGTTCAAGTACCAGGTGACCAATACTGATGGTGTTAGGCAGATCATCCCATGGCTATAGTCAATCTCAGCTGGGGAGGGGTCACTGGTCCAAAGAGAGTGGCAGTGTCCCCAAACTTGCCTGTAGATGGCCTCTTGGGTAATGATTAAGAAACTTCAGCCTAGGCTGAAGTAGAGCTGAAGGCCCATTTACAGATGTTAGGCCTCCCTGAGAGAGTTGGTGGGACCCCTAGGGCCTCAGTCCAACCCCAGGACACTTTTGGAGTCGTGGAGCCTGAAACAATGGTCCACTCTGCTCCACCAGAGAGCACAGGGAATGAAAAAAAGTCTTCTTCCCCCCAGACTATAGGTAAGGGTCAGCTTCCTCAGGGAGCTGATCCTACCCCTTGTGAAGGAACTACCCCAGAGGTGGTCATGCCTGTCCTGGCAGAACCACTGAGGGCAGGGGACCCTTCCAAGGAGATGCCCAGTCTGGAGCAGGTATCCTTCCCCTCTCTACCCAGTCTCTGTCAGCCTAGGGCTACAGAGGTCAGGGATATCAGTGAACGCCTGGGGGCCCACTGTCCAGAGGAACCCCCTCATCAACTGATTAGGGACATCCAGTCTAGTAACCCTAGCCAGGTGGATATTCCTCAACACTCTGAGGGATCCCTCTTACCCTTAGGTAGTGACATCCCCCAGATGGACCCTGTTGGCCAAAGGAAAACCTGGGACAAGACTGTCCCAAACCTTCCCTGGCCCTCCATTGTTCCAACCAGAGGGACTCAACCCCCAGCTGTAGGCAGCCAGAGGTTGACCCTAGGGCCAGATATAACTCAGTCATGGAAAGAAAGGCCTCCATGGTGACCAGTGCTCTGAGGAAGCTGAGACCAACCCTATTAGTACCCCACCAGCCTATTTCTTTACCAAAGCAAACTACAGGTACTTATCCCAAATTTTGGAGAGAACCCAAAACCCTTCAGGGAAGGGACTCCTTAGTGGTCCATAAGACAGGGGGTATCCATGCTAGTGCAGGACCTTCCTTATATGGTCACTTAGGAAATAAAGTCTCAACTGGCAAGGTTAGCCTTATCTCCTTTCGTTTGGGGGGAGGTTATGTAGGAAGGTAGGATCTGACTGCATGGTGACCCCGACTTTTTGCCTGGTGTTTTGCTGGTTTTTGACTAGTCTGACTGGGATCCTGCTAATCAGGACCCCAGTCTATCTGCTGCATCCCTAAAATGTTATGCCATGTACTTAGGTACATTACAGATTGGATACTGGGGTACTCTTGTCAGTCCCTAGTATATGGTACACATGTACCCAGGGCATAGGTACCCCAGAGGCCTCCCATGGGCTGAAGCATGTATTATGCCACCCATGAGAGGCCATGAAAAATGGAACTACAGGCCTGCCATTGCAGCCTGTGTAAGATGGTGCATGCACCACTTACTTTAGATATAGGTTTACTGTATCTATAGGTCACTACACTTAAAACCTATCAGTCACCCCTCTAGCAGGCCTTCACAACCCTGAAGGCAGGGTGCTGGGTTTTACGTGAGAGGGTGCCCCTGCATGAGCAGAGCACCCCTGCTTTCGGAGACCATTCTCCCGCGTTGTCGGTGACGCAGCCAGACATATAGGTAGAGGTGCATTATATGCTCGCGTAAAATGCTATCTTGAAAACGGCTGCAATAAAACATGTCGTGTTTGGTATCAAACACCTTGGAATCATACCTCCACACCGGTAACCGGTGTGGGAGGTATGATTCCACCCTTCTGAAGCGAGCTTCTTGGGGTCCCTGGTCTTCCTGGTACCAGCCTTCTCGACCCGGGCAGCACAAAATGGTTGCTGCCGACCAAAGACACATTTCTGTCCTCCTGCTGCTGAGCCAAGCTTGAGCATGGGAGGCAGGACAATAGGCATCCTGTCACAGGGAGGTGTGACCACCTCCCAGACAGGATTTGGTGTATTGGGGCTGGGTGGGGGCACTTCCAAAGTGCCTGAAAGTCTGCACGAGGGGCACACTTGGTGTCCCTGTGCATAGTCCAGTTCAAACCAGTCCTGGGAGCCGTTGGCTCCTGCTCTGGTGCAAAACTGTACAAAGGACAGGGGAGTATCCTCCCCACTGTCCTGACCCTCCCCTGGGAGGGTCCCCTGAATCTGTCCAACCCTCTCCCGTGGGTACTTAAGGGCTTACCTGGCTGTAGGACCCTAGATTCGACGTGGACAAGATTCTGAACAAGAAACCACTGACCTTCGACCGTCTGGACACTCTGGACTTCGCTGGAATTCGACTGGGCCCGACTTCGTCTCCCTCTCCGTCCAAGGCATTGTCTGTGCCCGTGCACCATACAGGCTCCGTGCAGGATCCTGTGGAGCATCAAGGACAACTGAAGTATCTCCCTTGGGGTGAAGGAGTCACTCCCCTGCATTCGCAGGCACAGTACCACAACTGACTGGTCTGCTGATCCTGAGCTCCTGCAAACTCCGAAGGCTCCAGTAACACAGGAGGTGGGTTTCTACATTCCTTGAGGTTGTGCTGCCCTCTCACCAAGTCTGAGGCCAGTATCCCTCGTGGGGACTGCATAACCCAAACCCCTGTGCACCGCATACTTTTGCAAGTTCCTATGCTTGTTGGTGTTCCCCAACTAAGTGCAATAGGCTATCAATAGCCCCAACGTCTGCGCACATTTCGTACAAAGGACTCTGGCCTCCTCACACTCTGTGCCCTGCAAGCTGTTACTTTGTGAAACTGCTAGAGGTCACCTCGCGACTCCTGTGCCTCCGGCCTGTGGGTCCATTTGAGGGACAACACTGCTTTTCTTGGGCTCCCCTGGTTGCTTCAGGCCTGCCCTGACTCCCCTTTCTGTGGTGAGTCCCCTGGTCCTTGCTGGGCCAGTTCGTAACCTTCTTTGACCTTCTTTGTGGGTTGCTGCTGCCAAGGCTTGTTGGTACTCCCGCCAGACACCGACCCCTCAGCACTCGACATCCTTCGTGAGACAGCTTGTATATGGCTCCTGGTTGTCCTCGACGGCTCCTGGTCCCTGCAGCTGTAGAGTCAAGGTCTCCATCATCACACCTGAAGCACCCGACATCGGTGGGCATTCGTCTACCGAGCCCCTGGTCACTCCTGAGTGACCCAGACTCTGTCCCCTCTGCTTTCAGGTACTCTTCAACATGAATTCACCTTTGGATTCTGACAGACACTTTTCTTCTTTCCACAGTGGCATTTCCTTGAAGTCCGCCATTGAAATCGACGGCGGTTTCCGACACCACTTCAGCCCTATGCACCCGGCTTCCCTGGGATAGGTAACTCTGGTACTACGGTATCCACGGGTGGGGTGGCTCTCGAACCTCCTATGATCCAAAGGGTTTCTTTGTAATCTACGGGGAAGAATCCTTATACCTTAAAACTGCAACCGCGACTCTCCCACTGAATTGTACGTAGCACGCGGTCGTGTTCTCACACTGCACCCGTCCTCCGTGGGGTCCCTCCTTACTCACTTTGGGTGGTTCCTTGGGGTCCCAGCGATTCTACATCCTCTAGACACTGTCTTGACTCGAGTCGTGGTTCTTATACCACTATTTTAGTATATAGTTTGGTCTCCCCCTGGAGCCCACTGTGTATTAGTGCTACTTACGATTGTTTCTGTGCTACAGTATTGTGTGCTTTGTGTTTATCTGCGTGTAGCAGATACTGTGAGGTATTTAAGGTGTGTTATAACAATAAATACAGATTTTTATAACTACTGTGTGGTTCTCCTTTCATTTAACCAATACAAGAAGGTTGCATTCTGGTAAAACAAACTGCTTAACATTCCTTCAAGACTAAGCCTGAAGGCTGCTCTCATAAGCACAGAGAAATGCCCATTTTTTAAAGTGGCATTTCTACAATAGTAATGA
Organism: Calotriton arnoldi; assembly: GCA_963921515.1. NCBI lineage: Eukaryota > Metazoa > Chordata > Amphibia > Caudata > Salamandridae > Calotriton > Calotriton arnoldi. The sequence goes on along the minus strand of CAWUFW010000755.1, from coordinate 3,172,544 downwards.
AAAATCCACCTACACCTTTAAGCAGAATTTATCACTACTATTCCAAAATACCAAACATGGCAACGCTACTCTTTTCAGATCAGGAATTACCACTTAAGTACCTTTAAGGGAATTCCCAATGCTAGCTTATGAGAGGTGTAGGCCTCACAGCAGTGAGAAACCAAATAGGCTGTTTGTCACTATCAGGACATGCCACACAATAAAGGCACATTTCCTACCTCTTACCTACACAATGCCCATAGAGCTACCTAGGGCCTACCTTAGAGGTGACATATATGTAGTAAAAGGGGAGTTCCAGGCTTGGTAAGTAACTTTAAATGCCAAGTCAATGTGTCAGTAAACTGCGCACGCAGGCCCTGCAGTGGCAGGCCTGAGACAGGTTTGAAAGGCTACTTCTGTGGGTGCCGAAAGCAGCACTGCAGGCCCTCTAGTAGCATTTAATTTACAGGCCTGGGTATATGGGATACCAATGTGCAAGGGACTTACATGTCCTCAACCCTCTGTCAAATTAATTGGGTTATAGGTGCGGCTTTGTCTTTGTCTATACAGAAATGCCTCCTTTACCCTGGAAATAGCCCTAGAGTCAATGCTTGCTGGGTTTTCGATGTACTCTTGCAGGCCCACCTCTAGGAATTCTTTTTTCATAAATCTTATCCAGGGTATATTTAGAGCTTTATCCAGAGAAAGACAATCTCCCAGTACTTCCTTAGAGAATTGGGCATCAGGATTCCCCTCAAATCATCAGCCATGGGAGTAGTGGTGCCAGCTTTATCCTGTCACCTACAGGTGTTGTGCCCAGCTCTGATAAGCACATAAAGGCAGGGCATGATTGGGGGACGGCCACTATCCTTTCAGCAAACTTATTTTGTACCAGGTGAATTGAGCCGGGACCTTTATAGCCCCAGACCCCCATCCCATAGTCGCCACTTACTCAAGCAATGTCATCCTCATATTTCCAAAAGGTGGCAAACAGGCATGTTGGCATAATTTTGAAATCAAGAGGTTATGACTGGTGATGTGGCATGCATGGCTACAACATGCACATGTGATGTGAATACTAGTGCATTGTATGTGCATTACTTGACAATAGTCATTTTGTTTGCTATTATTTCAGAATGGGTCATACTTATCGTTCACAATATCTATGATTGGTGTCTGGCATGACAGAATTGAACACAGGTGTTATATGTATTTTCCAGTATAAAGTCACTCACTATGAAAATTTAAGTCACATGACCTGAACATTATTTATAAACCTACACATGATTTAGCATGACCAAGTTCCTGTGTACGAACATATGATACAAAGCTATTTAAAACATTTATTTAAAGACAACTGTAAATTCTGCACAATAGTTCATTGGTGAAATGCTCTCAACTACACATTTTAGAAGATATAATGTAATACAGACAACATGGACATGAAACACATTAAAAATAAGACATGATACTAAAAACCTTGACAATTACATATGAAAGAATAGATCTTCTCAAAGATAAATGTAACCCTGAGGTGCTGCTGCTAGTAAGCCTCCAGATGAGCATGGTGAATTACCCAAAGTGTTTTAAGGAGCCTCCTGTGCAGTGGGAGAGCCTACAGTATCACAAATTTGGATGGGATAACTCCCAAACTTTTGACTTTGACCCGGTCCAGGGCAACCAGATATCTCCGGTTGGCATTTTTTCCGGTTCTACTGATTGGATTTTTTCGTTTTGGTCTTGGTTTATTTTGTAAATGTTACTCTATTTTGCTAACCTTGTGTGGGATCTTTTTGTGTGGTGTTTCACTGTTTTACTGTTTGAAGTGTTGCACAAATACTTTACACATTGCCTCTAAGTTAAGCCTGACTGCTCTGTGCCAAGCTACCAGGGGGGTGAGCACAGGTTAATGTGGGGTTTGCTTGTGCCTTACTCTGACTAGATTTGTGGTTGCTGCTTAACTAGGGCTCACACTCCAGTCAACCAGTAACCCAATTTTTAACACCCACTATATTTCCAGTGCCCTTTTGGAAAGATCCACTGGCCAAGCAGTGGAGTGAAGCTCAATCAATCAATCAATCATTATTTGTATAGCGCTACAATCACCCATGATGGTATCTAGGCTCTGGGTTTCAGTGTTAAGTCGAAAAGCCAGGTCTTGATTCTTTTCCTGAAGTCCCCCAGCGAGGGTGATGACCGGAGGTGGAGAGGAAGACTTTTCCAGGACTTGGCGGAAAAGTAGGAGAAGTAGCGCCCTCCACTGTGGCTTTGGTGAATGAGCAGTGTCTGTGCTAGGGCGGAGGAGCGAAGGTCTCTGGATGGATGGTTGGTTGGTGGAAGTTCAGGTGGTGGTTGATGTATGCTGGTGCTAGGTCATGGAGGGTTATGTAGGTGTGTGTCAGTGTCTTGAATTGGCATCTTTTCTTGACGGGGAGCCAATGGAGGTTCCTAAGGTGTGATGTGATGTGGGTAGGTTTAGGCAGGTTGCGAATTAGTCTGGCCGATGTGGTCTGTAATCTCCTCATGAGTTCAGTGGTGGTTCCTGCATACACTGCGTTGCCCCAGTAACAGTTTGCTTGTGTCGATGGGGAGCCATTTCAAGAATCTTCGGAGCATGCAGTGAGTGTGGAAGCAGGCAGAGGAGACGTCCTTTATCTGTCGCTTCATGGTGGGCTTGCTGTCCAGGATGATGCAGAGGCTGCTAGCGTGATCTGTCAGTGTGGGAATGGGTCCGAGTTCTGCAGGCCACCATGTGTCATTCCAAGGAGAGGTATTGTTGCCAAAGATCAGCACTCCGGTCTTGTTAGTGTTTAGCTTCAGACAGTTGGTCTTCATCCAGTCGGTGACGTTCTTTATGCAGTTGTGGAAGTTGGTCTTCGTGGTGGTGGGGTCTGCGGAGAGTGAGAGGATGAGCTGGGTGTGGTCGGCATAAGATATGATATTGAGGTTGTGGGTTTTGACTATATCGGCTAGAGGTGTCATGTAGGTGTTGAAGAGAGTGGGGCTGAGGGATGAACCTTAAGGGATGCCGCAGATGGTGCTCTTATGTTCTGAGACAAAAGGACGTAGGAGGTAGACTAGCATTTTGATATGTGCAGGCATGGCCTGGGAGCGGGCTGTTGGTGAGATGAGATCCTGCTCCTTGTCTGCAACCATGTCAAGTATCACATCTGGAGAAAAGCAGTATCTATCCACTACCGCTTCCCTTGACATAGCAAATATATTGATCCTCTGCCTGTATAGCTTCTCTCCCTTCCTCAAGTAATAGTAAGGAGCAAGGTGTTAGACCTGTCAGCCTTAGGGTGATCTTCCCCTAGACCGTTTGCCTTTACTCCACTGTTTTGTGCTGAATTTATTTTTGAAGGACAGTGGTTTACCCCTGCTGACCAGTGCTAAAGTGCTTGTGCTCACTCATTTAAACATGGTAAAATTAGCTTACACCCAGTAGGCACAATTTATTTACTTGTAAGCCCCTAATAAAGTTTTACTACATATACCATGCTACTAGTGGGCCTGTTGCACTTAAGTAGCCCTGTAAAAGACTTTCTCAGGCCTGCCATTGCAGTCTGTGTGTGCAGTTTTAAACTGCCATTTTGACCTGACAAAAAAAAACCTTTTGCCAGGCCTAACCTTCCTTTTTAATACATATGTCACTCCTAGGGAGGCCCCCAAAGGCCCATGGGCATGGTGCATTGTATTTAAAAAAAATTGGACATGTACTTTTACATTTTACTGTCCTGGTAGTGAAAAACTCTCAAATTCATTGTTCACTAATGCAAGGCCTACCTCTCCCATAGGATAGCATTGGGATACCCTATTACATTTAACAAGTGATAACCTTTGAATGCACGCAGGTGTGAAAGTCATGTTTGGTGTCTTAGGAATTGTAATTTAAAATCATCTTTAATGTTAAATGATGTGGCATAACTGCCAGAGAGTCTTTGGAACTGAGGAAACAGGTTTGAGACTCAGCATTGGCTCAGCATCTTAGGATTCTGGGCAAATCACTCAATCTCCCTGCGCCTAAAAAAACAAACAAAAAAAGGGATTTGATCTCGAGTAATGTAACTGGTGCTCATATAAAGCACTCCAATGCCTTTAGGTCAAGGTCGCACTATATAAAACTGTAAAAAAAAAAGATAACGTCGTATTTTAAGTTACAATTCTGAAAATGCCACTTTTAGAAAGCGGCATTTTTAGAAAGTTGGCATTTACTTGTTCTACCCATTTGGTATCTGCAGTCAGTTCCTATGTCACATGACTAAGTGTATTTGACAGTTAACCTTTGCGTATTCCTTCCAGACAGCATCACAATAGAGGGTATGGATGTTGGCAGGATGAGCTATATCCGGCAGGATGGGGGGGCAGAGCTGCCACCTACCACGTGTACTGCAAAGGCACTGACCCAGCTCACACAGAAAGGCCTTCACACTAGCTTATTGTGCTCCCAGACTGAATGGGACCGAGTGGGACTCCTCTATAGGGTAAAACTCCCACTTCAAAGTGGGCACCAGGTATAAAAAGGGGACCCTCAAACACACTCTTCAGTACACTCCTAGACCGGTGGATATTAGAGAAGAAGGACTACCCAGCTGACCTGCGGCGCTGCACCTTCCTGGACCTGCAACTGGATCTGCTTGAGGCCTGCCCTGCTATCTGAGAAGGAAGACTGGACCTCCACCCTTCATCCCAGGCTGAAGTGACTCCAAGGGTCATTTGACTGAGCTACAGGGAGACAACAAGATCCAGAGCCCTCACTCCAACTGCCCAGCTGAACCTGCTTCCTGGACCGACAACTGGACCTGCAACCGGAACTGTATGAGCCCTTCTGGCCTCTGCTGCAAGAGTTCCTGATCCCAAAGAGGTGCCCCTCAGGTCTTGTACCCCTGGTGTGGCATCAGTTTAGCTCCTCCTTAAAAAAAAGGAGAAATCCTGACGTTTTGGGCTCCTCGTGACTGCAAATGGGTTTGTTCGAGCTTAGATCTTGCTGCCTGCGCCGACTGCCAATGCGAAGCTCAGGGAAACTCGACTCGTCATGCCACTGTGACCGCCAGGAAAGACCGTCAGCGTGAGATCTGCATTTCGCACTACAGCATTGGCCCCCGAGGTGATACCTGGCCTGCTCTTCGGGATACAGCGACGACCATCCATGACACTCTCCTTGCTCCTCATGGCCTCCTCCATCACAAATGGAACTCTTCCCACTTGACTTTAGAAGGTAACTTTTTCAGTGAGACTAACCTGGTCCCTGTAGCCAGCCCGTGCTTCATCGCAGTTGGCCTAAACTTGTGACTTTCACCTGGCCTCGCGCGACCAGATTACCGCAAGCGGCGCTTTGTGATTTCAGGCATTATATTTATCTGAAAAATTTAGAATTGCATATCTCTGGTTCTACTAACTGGATTTTTGGCAAATAATTTATTAAAATTTACTTTACCTTTCTAAATTGGTGTCGGATTTTTCTTGCATTGTGTTTGCACTTTATTACTTTTAGTGTGCTGCATAAATTGACTGGGAACATGAGATGTCTGAGAACTTAGTAGCAGATGCTAGGGCAAGGGATGTTAAATCTTTCTGGGAATCGTGCCTCACGGCAGGCGGAATGCTACCTCTAGTGTCGATTATAATTTACAGCCACAGATCTGGGTGGATCACTTCCAAAAAATGTATGCAGCCAAGCCCGACCCAGAGAATATACAACAGAGTAATGTTTAATGTCTCCCCACAGATGAAGACCCCCCCCCTCTATCTTTCCAGTTCAAAGATATAATGGCGGCTCTTATGACACTTCCTGCACACAAAGCACCTGGCCCGATTCCCTTCCTGGGGACCTCTTCAGACCAGACCCTCTGATCTGGCCCACATACTTTCAGCTGCTGCTCCATTTTATTCTTGCAGGTGGCCCGATTCCTAGCTCTGGATAACCGCAGAGATTGTCCCGATTCACAAAAAAGGGTCCATAGAAGACCCTGGGAACTACAGGCCCATCAGCCTAATCGACACATCCCAGAACCTCTTCTGTCGTTTGATTCTGGATCAAGTGCTCAATTGGGCTCACTCTGTTTTCTCAGCGTTCAAGGTGGGTTTCAGGAATAGGGTCAGTATGGTGAATCAAATCCTCCGATTCTGCACCCTATACTGGTAAACAGTCTCACTAGACAAGGGTCACCTGTATGTGGTCTTTATTGACCCGAAGACAGCTTTTGATTCCATTATTAGGGCGAAGAAGTGGGAAGTTCTGGAAAAGATGTGTGTTCCCCGTAACATTTTGTCTGTTCTTATCAGGTTGCATGCTTTCAATACTGCTAGAGTCAGGTATGGAAACTGCGGTAAGCTCACAGACCTTTTAAGATTGACACTGGTGTCCGGCAGGGTTGTGTGTTGGCCTCAACACTGTTTACCTTTTATATTAAAGATTTACTATAGGCATTGACTCCGCCGGGAATGATGCACCCAAACCTGGCCCTCACAAAATTGCGACGCTACTTTTCGCAGGCGACATGCTTCTAATTTCTAAAACCCCATGTTGTCTGCAGGCACTACTTGTTCACTTTTTTATTTTTTGCAGTGATCACGTTTTTGAACTAAATATTAATAAAACAAAATTTATGGCCTTTAATCCCTATAAATTTGTTAGAGCAAATATTTTGGTGCAGGGTGGTGCTCTAGAAAAAGTTCAGGGCTTTTATATTTGGGGGTCTGTTTGAATCACAAAATGAGTTGGTTCATGCACATCAGGAAATCCTCACTAAAACACCAACAAGAAGCTGGCGCTGTAGTCAAACTGCGCAAATGGGCCCATGCGTGCTCCTTGGAACCAGTGGTGGAAATTTACAACATTAAAGCAAAAAGCACAGCCATGTATGGTGTAAAACTTTGGTGTAATGCAAGAGTGATTAACTTGGCAAAACCGAACATAGGTTTGTGAGGAGCTTTCTTAATCTCCCACAGAGTGCCCCTCGCCTCCCCTAACTCTTGGATTTGGGGATTGTCTCTCTAACTCAACTTATCAGGTGTCGCCCTATTTTGTACTGGCACAGACTTTGGTCCCACAGAAGAACTAAAACCCTATAGAGTTGTGATCAGTGCTCTCCTTAAATCTTCAGGTTGCGAGAAGATTGCCTGGTTTGCCTATATTAATGCTACACTGCATGAGATAGGCTTGCTTTTGCTTTGGGATGCCTGTGCCACGGCAACACAAGTCCCTCCCTCCATAGTCAAAGAACGACTGAAGGAGCATATGTGGTTGAGGGATCTGAAATGTGTCAAAGCGGGTAGTCTCACTATTTTATGTACATTAAGCTCTCCCCTGCATCTGAATGATTTTTTTACATCCTCCCTGGTCCCATTCCTTTGCAACTCTTTTTAAAATGGAGGTATGGGTTTCTGCCATTAAACAGTCTCTGTATAAAATAGGGCATGCATTGTTGCAGTTCTAACGTGTGTCCCTCATGTAATTCAGCTGAAGAAACTCTGCACCATTTTGCCTTTTTCTGTCCATCCTATGATAGACCATGAAAACCATGGCTGAGGCCAGTATGTAGTCTCTTGGGCTTTCGTCACTATGTTCATGTACTACGCACTTTAAGTTCGGACACAAGAGAGGTAATTGATGTTGGGATGACAACATTTTTGCACGCTACTTGGATTATCCGCATGTGCATTGTTAAAGTGCTGAAGCAATGATGTTTTGAAAGTACACTTCTTTTTGTATCTTGTAAAATGCTTCTCCATCTCCTTTGAAGTCTCCTCATTTTACTTTTTCTTATCTTATTGTGAGACTGACATCTGTACTAGATTGCTGGTTTTTATTGCCTTTTACTTATTTGATTTTATCTGGTTACTAGCTGTACTGTGTTTTATGGATCTTTGTATCTGAAATAAACATTTTATATGATACAAAATACTTTACACAGTGCCTCTACGTTAAGCCTGACTGCTTTTGTATCAAGCTACCAGATTGTTAAGCACAGGTTAATTTAATGACTTTTATGGTTCACCATGACAAGGACGGTGGCTGTTGCTTGGGAAGGGCTTACACCCCTATCAACCAACAACCCAATTTCTCACACAAGGCAAAAAACACATTCACCAACATTGTTAACAACATGTATGGTCTGTGACTTGCCTTCCAATATGAGCATTCTCTGTGTGGTTGGTTGATGTTATAGTGAGTTTCACTTGGTGATGGGTGTGGTGGAGTCATGACTGTTAAATCCTCACCCCATGTTTTAGCAGGTGTGTTGGATGTGAATGAAGCCTTGTAGCTGTATGTGTGTTTTATTAATTCTAGCAATGTTTACTGTTGTGTGCCTGTGTGTTTATTTTACAATCAAATAAAATAATATATTTTTGAATTAAAAAACATTTTTGTCTACATAAAAGGTTGCTTTTCTTTTTTCATATTTTCCTGTGTGCTCTTAGTATGAGTCTATGCCTCTGTTGATTTATTCATGAAAGATGTGCAGTACCACTGAGTGGCTATGTGTGGTGTGTGACTTATTTGAAAACTTAGATAAATGAGAATTAAGCCTGTTTAGGCTGTAGTACTACTGGAGTAGATGTGGGTGTATGTTTGGTAAGTAGCAACTGGATTGCACTTTTGTAGGTGTGCTCTTGTTTCTCCATGTGCCCCTCATTATTTGTTATTTAATTCCTCATATTTAGTAGTAGAAATTCCTCATTTTTCCACCACCCCTATTTACACCAAACACATAAAACTCTACACATATGAGATAGGAGAGGTGTAGGTGGAGATCTCCATGTGAATGTTAGTGCACAGTATTTATGAATATGTAAAGTAGTACTACAAAGTGTGGGCTGAACTTACCTGGGTGTCTGCAGGCTCCGGCTGTCATCCCCAACTCTTCTGTTTGTGTGCCACCTGTAAAAACAAGAGAACAGGGAAACGCGCCGACGAGTACATAAGTAAAGAAATAGGAGGATGCGCTGCACGAAGGGACTAACAAATGCGTGCTATTTCAAAATACAGGCTGACCATAGCAGAGGAAAAGAGAATTGGGAAGACCAGAAAGGAAGAAGCCACTGAGGAGAACATCCCCAGAGGAACCAGAAGCATGGTCTCCAGGTGGAGGGGTGGAAACCTCACGCCTGAAGTCCCAACAACAGGGAGGAAGCAGACAAGATGACCCAAAAGCCCCACTCAAGAGACCAAGAAGATTTACTGGAGGGAGATATACGGCCTTCAGGACCTGCTTCTCCTCAACCTAGACCCACCATGGTCCCTGGAGGGATCGTGGCTTGCCAGGTGGATGACTACATGGTGGCGCCTGGTATCCTTTACATCCACCATGAAACCCCCAAGCTCTCATGACCCTCTCTTGCCTAAGGGACAATGCGCTTCGGAGAGGAGGGAGAGTGACTCCACAAAGTCAGGAAGGAAGGGGGTGAAACAGGAACCAGTATTCTGACCTAATATAGGTTTGGTGGTTTTTTCAGGCCTACCTTTAGTTTCCTCACCACTCAAGCCTTTATGTAAAGGCCTTACACCAAACCTCCTAACGGGGAGGTACGTTTGTTTCCTTTTCTTAAATGACCCAGAAGAGGGTGAGTTTCTTCAAAGTCTCTGTTGGTTTTGTCCCTACATATGTGCTTCAGTTCTATTGTTCAGTTTGAAACCTGGAAGAGGGGGTAGGGAGGGGGATTGCGGGGAGGGCAGAACAATGGTGGTATTTAATAGGTTCTCTGAAACCCGGAATGTGTGAGTAGAACGCCTGGAAATTACTATAGCCTTATAGCCCGCCGTAGCGGGCTATACCGGCTATTAAAGGCCCGCTCCAGTGTTAAAGGCCTGAGCCCGAGCCGGTATAACCCAGCTACGAAGGGCTATAAGGCTATTAGAACACTCTGCCACTAGAGGGCAGAATGTTCTAACAAATTAAACAAAGGCCTCTCGGAGCCCTAAGGGATTGAAATCCCCTAGGGCTCCGAGAGGCCTTTGTTCAAACAACATTGGAATGTTGCTCTGCGGGCCTTTACCGGCCCGTAGAAGCTCGGAGCACTCCATTGTATTCAATGGAGTGCTCCACATTCCAATGTTCTAATATAGGGTAATATGGGGTAAAGGAGAGACCAAGGCAAGGTGAGACATTTTATAATCGGTTTATTTAAGATATAACTTGAGGGACAGTCCAAACTTACCCTTTACTTTTCTCCTCTTCGGAGGTCCAACGAAGACAGGCAACTCTTGGGCTTCCCCGACTTTAGATTGGATACCTAGACTATAAACAGGAAAAGGATTAGTGGAAATCAACGTGCTAAAACACCTTATGTACTACAAAAAAATATTCCTAATGAGTGCAGAATTAGAGCATTCACAACTAAACCACATAATAAAATATAAAATATTTAATCCCATTAACCTGGAACTGATTTCAAAACATCATTTGATAGTCTAACTGGCTCTTGGACCCTTAATAATTCACAAAGCCCTGGCTGGAAAGTCAAATATCTACTGCTGCTTTATTCCTATGTTTGGGATGATATTTGGACATGCATGGAATTCCTTAAAAATCCCAGGATTTCTCACAAAAACCTATGAGACTCATACCTTTCCATGCACGTCCAAACTTCTCGGAGTTTACTCATGTCGATTTTTGGTCATGGTGGATAATCCGCATAGGTAAATGATGCAGAAATATGCACTAGTAAATGTAAATTTTTCCACAGGGTAGCTTTTTTCCCTTAGGAGAATGAATGAATGAAAGCTGATTATAAAAAGTACGACAGCGACCTCAAAGGGCATCTCTGAGTGTCAAAACACTCAGTGAGAAACAAAGGTCACTGGGTAAGGACAAACCCATCTGTGAGAAAATTGAGCCAGAGAACCTGCAAAAACATTCAACATGATCTACATTGAGAATTATTTTAAAAAGCACGTGTTTAAGGGTTTTCTAAATTTGAACTGGTTTACTTCGTTTTATAATTTGATGCTGTAAATGATTCCAGAATCTGGCAGTGTGAATGGAAAATGTTGTGTCCCTGGTTTTAGGGCCTGATTTATATCTTGCCAATATAGATACTCCGGCACAACGGCTGAGGAGTATCTATACCGCCAAGATTGTTGTCTGCCCGACAAATTTATATCTGGGCGGACCTTAGGTTTAAACATGGCAGAGACTACTCCATTTCCACTGTGAATAAACCCCTCCGGAGGCCTTTTGGAGTACGGGCCGTCTGAGGCAGACCTCTAGTCTAATCTAGGCAGACATCAAATCTAATCGCACACCTAATTTAAATGGGCAGAATTAGAGGTCAGTTTTCACTGCCCGTCACAGTCAGGAAAACCCTGGTGGGAAGGGGCAGTGAAAGTTGCTACATGCTCCCCTCGCCATGGGAGCCCTGGAGAGGGCTCCCATGGCGAGGGTAAGATGAGAGGAACCACTGTGACAGTGGTTCCTGCTAATGCTTTAGAAATGACTGCCAGCTTGGCAATCATTTTAAAATTTGGCAGGCAGCACCTCCGTCAGGGTGACGGGGAACATTTTCTTTTTTCTTTTCCAAAAGAAAATCTTCTCCAGGATTTTCTTTTTGAAAAAAAAATGAAAACAGTTTGGTACACAGCTCCATCATGTTTACATAGCCATGCACCAAGCCGTAAACAGCATTGACAGGAACTACCATGACGGCGCTCCCTGCTGATGCCTTGGAGTTTACCGCCAGCTTAGCGATCATTTCTAAATTTGGCGGAAAGCACCTCTTTCGGGGCAATGGAGAAATTTACTCCACCATCCTGACAGAGAAATGGGCCACAAAATAAATCAGGCCCCCTAGAATTTTTAAATTTGGGAACTTGACACAGAATCACAGATTTAGATCTTAAACAGGAGCTCGGAATGTATTTGTAAAATTTTTCACTTAAGGAGATAGGGCCAGAGTCATAAAAGGAGATAGGTGCTTATATAGACATTTGAACATCACTCCTTTCTAGACAGGTAATTAGTGCAATTTGACGAGGTGATGGCTAATCGAATCGGTCCTAGTAAACACTAAAATTAGTTTGCCACCATATTCTGAACCATTTAATGTTTAGCCAATAGATACTTTGGTAGTCCCATCTAAAGAGAATTACTGTAGGTGGGACATGATGTCAGCTTGAGCTACTATTTTTCTGTAGCTAGACGGCACGAAATGAAGGATTTTCGGCCTGTTTTAGTGCACAGAAAGAGGCTGCTGTAAATTTAGTGATCTGGGTCATAGAGTGAGCTTGGATACAATAGTCACTTGCAGGTTCCTTACTGTTTCCGAAGGAATGGCTGGATGCTTGCTGAACCAACCCATCAGCTATCAGCTCAAAAATTGGCCTTATTGTCCACCACTAGCACCTCGGTTGTGTCAGTATTCAGTTGAAGTTCACTCTGCTTCAACCAATCAGCCACAACAATCATTCATTTATCAAAATTCACACATATCTTGTCAGTCTCTCCATCAAACCTGATTTTTAATTATGTATCATCTGAGTAACCCTAAAAATGTAAAAACCGTAGGATCAGCTCCTTTCTTTTCCAGAATTGGAATAACTACATCGTTCTTCCAGTCAGTAGGTAACTGCCTGACCTAAACGAGGTGTTTGTAAGTGCTGTGAATTTCTCCGAATGATTTCACTGGCAAGGTAAATGTACTTCATCCTGTGGGGATTGCAGCAGGTCCAGAGAAGCTCCTTTCCAGCCGTTTGCATCGGGCAAAAGCACTTACTTCTCCCTTTCATGGGATTAGATTTGAGATTTGAGAGTGCTTCCAAAGTGGGAACTACCTATAAAAATATTTGAACATCTCCAAACCTATGTGTTTGTGGGTGTTGGTTTATTGGTGCAAAATGGCAGAGATTACACAATTTTAAGATTCTGTGAATCAGGGTTTGTGGATATTACTTTACCTTATCCAGGCACCCATGTAACACTTATTCTCGCAAAGTGATGGTCAATCAGACATTAGAAGCTTAAATGCACACAGTGACAACTTGAGAAGGGTTGTCCTGAATACGGGTTTCACGCAGTCATGTATCTTGTCTTATGTACGCATAAGTAATATTTACTTCTTGATTTTTCATCAATTTAGTATGAGGGTGCTGAGATAAATAACCATTGCCTCACACTACTTGCTGTAAGAATCACTTAGGGCTTCATTATGAGTATGCCTTCTTCATTGTTTGAGGATTTTGTCAGATCTCATTGAGGAAATCCCAACAAGAGATCTTGAACACTGACGTCGGGTGTGTTTTGGACTCCGTTTCCCATGATGCCATGCGTCAGGTGACGCGCACGCAACATCATGTACCTATTGCCCCCATGAGCACTTCCGGGACAGGCAACGCTGCCGATTATTTTGTATGCTGGCCGACGTCGGATCAAGTAGCTGGTCTGGTAAGGGTGCTTTCGGCACCAACCTAGTTTGTACTTCTTGTGCCCAATCATCGTGGGCCCTGGTGGTACCACGAAGAGCGGTTCCTGAGTTTCTTTGTTTGGGAGCACTACGTGTTCTCCTCTGTTGGCGAGTATCAGCTGAGACTCATGCAGAGGGGAGAACGAGCGCTGGTTGGGTCACTCCTGTCTGTATAACAGGGTTTTCTCCTCCGTTGGCGAATTGCAGGAAACTCATGTGGAGGGGGAGATTATATCGATGGGATCCTCGTTTATCTGACTTTGTTGTATTTCTTGTTTATACAATAACAATTCTTATGAGAGAGGTTTGCTACAACTACTGAGAGCTAGTTGATGGTACTTTGTCTTTAGATTATTGCCATTACTTTCGAGTTTCTCTGGTGGGAACAGGCATTACTGTCAATGGACTCCCATTTGTTTTATGAGACTTTCGTATGTGTGGAACACTTTTGCATTCATTTTTAGGTCGAGCATTCGAGACCTCTTGTATATACTTTAGTATATACTAATATGTATTCATTAGAACCTCATTCAGCACCCTCATAGATTAGTTAACATAACCATAAAAGTCATGGATATATTAAAGACATAAGTACAGTACTCAATCTGCAATATCAATCCTTGTAAAAGCATACACAAATCATTTATCTCTCTTCTCGAGAATGAAGACAACACAAAAGTCCAATTGTTACTCCAATTTATTTTCCACTGTTGGTTTATTCTTTATATTGGTACTTCCAGCACAGATCAGCCAACACGTGTTTCTTCTTTAGAGACTTTTTCAAGGCTGGAATGTAAATATAATACATGTTGCTTTTGTTCATACAAAGATGGTGGTAAAAGTATAAATACTTATACGTTCATTTTCTTGACAAGCTAACAACCACTTCTATATAGATTACACGCCTTAAGTAATTGTACCAAGTTTATATTTAAGAAAAAACTTTAGGCTTAATTCCAGAAAGTAAGAACACTTAGATCCGAAATATAGAACTGGTGGGTTTTTAGTTATACCACTATTTTTGCTATAACTGGGCCGAATCACACTTACACTTTGGACACAGCTTTTGGTGAAGAATTGATCTTTCTATAATTGGTGTCTGTCAGATCTTTTACTTTCGGTGAAACTTTGGGTCGAGAGAACAATATCTGTGCTTTTTCCATTTTTTTTCTCACTTTATATATATTCTTACTTTCTGGAATTAACCCTAAAGTTTTTCTTAAATATAAAATTGGTACAATTATTTAAGGCGTGTAATCTCTATAAAAGTGGTTGTTAGCTCGTCAAGAGAATGTACGTATAAGTATTTATACTTTTACCACCATCTTTGTATGAACAAAAGCATTATGTATTATATTTACATTCCAGCCTTGAAAAAGTCTCTAAAGACGAAACACGTGTTGGCTGATCTGTGCTGGAAGTACCAATATAAAGAATAAACCAACAGTGGAAAATAAATTGGAGTAAGAATTGGACTTTTGTGATGTTTTTGTTCTCGATTAGAGAGATAAATGATTTGTGTATTCTTTTACAAGGATTGATATCGCGGATTTAGTACTGTACTTATGTCTTTAATATATCCATGACTTTTATGGTTATGTTAACTAATTTATGAGGGTGCTGAATGAGGTTCTAATGAATACTTATTGGTTGTGCATTAGTTTTCTAATGTACAGTTGTCACCTTTGGTAGTAGGGTGTCTGAACTGTGATAGCACCTCTGTGAATACAAAATGCTTCTATGAATTTTTCTCACACACTATTAGATTGAGATAACAAGCCAGTATATGAGGTGCGGTAATTTTCCCATTGGGGACCACTACTACCACGTTTAAAAAAATTATTTTTGGGGGATATTTTGTTGTTACCAGCACTCAAGTTCATTTGAAGGTAGAATCTGGTACTAATAATATCAGAGTAATCAAGACATATATAAACAGAAAAGATGGCAGCATTTGATGATGATAGGGACAAGGTATTTAATAAAATCTTCTCGGGACAGAGTATCCAGAATAGAAACATGAATGCACCTACTGATAAACGTCAAGGACTAAAGCAATTGTTTATTAAATTAGAAAGAACACACAAACAAGAGCTGTCACAATGGTGGGATTTGACAATTTTTAAAAAATATATAGAAATTAAACAAGTACCAGGAGGTCTTAGAGTAATCATTTTTCCTTCATTTGAGGATTTGGATACAGATTTATTAAGTGAGTGGGAGAATTTGATTTTATCCTCGTCCTTCGGAATGATGGACATTCTAATAAGGCACGCTGAGAGAAAAAGATCTAAACTACTGAGTGAAATTGAACAGTTGGACGATGAGATCAAATCACTGAATCTTAAAGAAACGACTGGAAAAAACTATAAGATTTTGAGAGAAGTTCTTAGTGCACACCAAACATACATTAGGGATAAGAAAATGCGAAAACTCAGAAGAGATGACAACGACTATAGAAACGGCAGAATATTTATGTTTGCCAAAAAGTTTGATTAATTCAAACCTAGAGGGATACCGAATGTGCGTAATGAAGTAATGCCTGTTGCCTCGACCAGAACACCTACAACTGTGGGGGGAGGGGATTACACCAATGTAGCCTCCTCTTTTTTAGCGGAACTAGAACGCTACAGAAAGGGAACCAGATCAAGTTTCAACCAAAAGACTACAAAAACAATAGAACCAGATAAGGGGGAAGAAAGATCAGGTATATACCAGGCAGAAAGAATGGCGACGAGATCCACATCACGCATTCAAAAGAACTAAGTGCTAAAGTGGGTGGTGTACCTAAGGATATGTCTGTGTCCAATACTAATATTGTCAATGCTCAAAGTGATGATGTTTCAATTGTTAATTTATCACAACTTGTACTATCTACTGCAGAAACCAATGTTTTAAAGAAAGGCTTAAGATTCTACCCTATGTCAAAACCCAATTTTACTCAGATCCACATTGATTTGTTTAAATTTGTGCGTAGGCTAAAACTAAAAAAGTATTTTTATGCCAATCAGAAACCTTGTCCAATTCCTATTTTTTTTGCCTCTAAGAGTGATAAAATGATTAAAGATATTCAAGATCTGCAAATGTTGTTGTCATTGGATGAAAGCACTGGGCCAGCACCAACTATTGGTGAAATTTTACAGGATTTGCATATAGCCGCTAATTTAAATATGGATAGTGGACTTAGGACAAAATCTACCTTTATACCCATGTTACCATCTGAGAATCTGATTCATTTATTTTACAAGGCCATAACAAATGATCTATATATGTTGGAAGACAAATTCCATCACAAACATAGTAAATTTAAAGATAACCTTAGTATAGACGAACGTACAGCATTACAACGACTGTCAGGTTATTCGGAACTGGCAATCAAAGAGGCGGACAAGGGGGGCAATATTGTTATAATGGATATTGAATACTACATTAAGGAAATTGACAATCAGCTAGCGGACACTAACGCATACATTAAGGTACTGCAGAACCCATTGAAGGGGGTAACATAATTAATTAAAAAGAAATTGAGCTATTGGAGGAGCTCTTGTCTTCTGACGGACATGGAATTTAAATATTTATTCAATCCATCACCACGAGCCCCATGTATCTATACTTTACCTAATATACATAAGATTTGCACCTCCCCACTGGGTAGACCCATTATTTCAGGGATTGGGTCACCCACAGAACATATTTCTGAGTATATAGACATATTCCTGCAGCCTATAGTACAAAACCTACCAGCATTCATTTCAGACACAAAGGACTTATTGAATAAATTGGATGACCTAGCCTGGTCAGAGGACTTTACATTTGTTTCTCTTGATGTCAATGCTCTATACACTAGCATCCCGTTGGATAAGGGCATGGAGGCTCTAACTTACTATCTATCCAAACGAGATGCCACCTTATATGAACATACTCAGATGATTTTGGAACTCACACGTCTCACCTTAGAAAACAACTTCTTCTTAAACAATGGTACATGGTTTAGACAATCATCTGGGGTTGCCATGGGGTCTAAATTTTCCCCCTTCTTTGCTAACATCTATATGGGGTTCTTTGAACAGCACTATATATGGAGAAGCTGTCCGCCCAACATGACAGGATCGATCATTTATTGGGGGAGATTTATAGATGATATCCTTATGATTTGGAGTGGAGATGATGAAACACTCAAGGAATTTATCTCACATCTCAACAAGAATGTGTACAATTTGGGGTTCACACATCAGGTCAACAAGAAGGAGATTGACTTTCTGGACATCACTTTGTATGTAGAAGACAACAAGATTGCATCTAAACTTTATCGCAAACCCACTGCGTGCAATTCTGTACTACACGCCGATAGTGCGCATCCTACCACACAGATCAGAGCTATCCCCTTTGGGGAGATGACGCACGTGAGAAGGAACTGAGGCAATGACATAATTTTTCAGGAGGAATTGCATCGTTTGAAATCTAGATTCACAACTAGAGGATATGATAGGAACACACTGGACAAGGCACAAAGCAAGATAAGGAAGAGATCACGCTCAAAGCTCTTAAGATCTGGTAATAAAAGAAAACAACAGATGAGTAATGTGGCTCTTATTACACAATACAATTCACATAGTCATGATGTTTTCAAAATTTTATATAGGCATTGGCATCTTTTAAAACTGGACCATAGCTTAGACAAATATGTAGCAAAGAAACCACAAATTACATATAGCAGAGAAGGACACTTAGAAATATTTTGTGCCTATCCTACATTCCCCCAAAAAAGACAGGAGTGGTAAAAACATGGTTTCCCAATAGACCCATGGTTTTTCACAGGTGCACTGCATGCAATGTTTGCCAATATGCAGGGTTTTTGTTACAATATAGGACAGGTTCATCAAATAAGACATTTTATAAACTGCAACACTAAATATGTAGTGTGCTGTATTGTGTGCCATTGCGGCCTGATTTATGTGGGCAGTACAATTAGGCCCCTGAAAGAACGGATCCAAGAGCATGTTAGAGCAATCCGTAATGGTAACACCAACTACCCACTTGCTGTTCATTGTAATAATTTACATGCAACATCGGGGGTTGTAAGACTCAGTTTTCATGGCATTGCAGTAGTTGATGAAAATGTACGTGGTGGCGACAAAACGTTAGCACTGAGAAAACTTGAAACTAGATGGTTGATAAAACTGAGATCTGTAGAACTAGGGCTAAATGTGGATAGGGAGTTACATCTTTTTCTAGATGACTGATATTATGTATGATTAGAAAGTTTCTGAAAATGATATGTGATAACTGTGTAACATGCCTCTTGTCATGTAAAAACATGAAGTTGTATAACGTATTGCAGACCAATGGATTTAAAACTGGAAACCTGAATTACTATGCACTAATGATTGTTATGATTATTGCTTATCTCCTTCTCTATGTACTTTATCTACTCTCTGGATATATTTTTCCACATATTTGGGGTAACTCATATTTTTGATCGGAGACTGGTGAGCTCTAACTCTTGACATTTTGTGTGCTTTGGACCAACCTGTGCTATTAGTACGGTGGGAATGCTAAATATAATTTTTGGACTAAATTTACTTAGGATGACTTGAAATACAGGCTTTAGTATGTTCATCTAAATTAGATGGGTCTATAAAAATTGTGGTTTAGGGACATTACTTACGTGCAACTTTCACTGTGTGCACTGGACAAACACGATCGTGTTAGGCAAATTCGCAGGATTTGGACAAGACTTTGGTTTAATATGGTAGGCCAATTATAATGTTTAATCAACAATATATGGAACCTTTGGCCTCTCAAATATGGCGGCCATCGGAACTATTTTTTCATAATCAACTGGGAATGTGAGGGCCTCGAATCTGGTGAGAAAAGATTTGAACCATCTCGGAATTCTAAATATACATATATTTTATCTCATATAGATTGGTATACAGATAAGGCTTACAGCATTACCATGTTACATTTGTTATTCCCATTCGGATATTACGCACTACATGACCACTTCAAAATGGCAGTGCCTATGATTCCGCATTGTGGAACCTTGTATACTAGTTTATGGACCGGAAGCGAAGGAATCACATGACTAGGACGGCCTTTAAACAACAGAGGGAAATGGACGCTCAGCGTCATTGTGCCGTGTACGGACTCGCGTTTCTTGGTCACGCTTGCAGTGATTTTCGGGTAAGTGTGGTTCACTAGAGATTTGGACAAAGATTTTTATTGAAATGGTACATAGACTTGGCCTAGAAGAGTGGCGGTTTATATTTAGTTTTATTTGTACAATTCTTGTCCACAGCGAGGAAGCTTATCAGGGACTTCCTCACTACGTTTGCAACACACTCTTTAAATACCGTGGCTTGAGACAACAGCACAATTTTTGCTTTAGGATTGCACCTCGTATATAAGGTAATTATGGTATCTTATCTACAATTTTATGACATTTAACATAAACTACTTGATTGCTTGGTTCAATTGGGAATAATATGGGCCCTTTACCAACGCTATTAATATGTAACATGGGGCTCCATTTTGGTCTTTTGGTTCTTTATTTACTTATTTTTATATAAAAATATAAGTTGTCGTTTGATCTTCATATTAGAAGTTAATTGGCAATGTGCGTGACTACGTCAATGTCTCAATTATTAATGATTGATTACTAACATATATATATACACATGAAGACTAGGGGTCTTTTTGTGATATCACTCATGCAACAAATATTGACGCCATTACTTTCTTATAGACATCAGTTTATTGTTACAAATAATATAAGGTGGATTCGACCATGGACTTTTAACTTAGATCTAGGACTGACCCTTCAACTATCTAAAAGTACGTGAACCGCAGAATTCTAGTAAATTATAACATCTTTTCGCAGAGCTATGGTCTTATGTTCAGTATTATGCCAGACATCTGGATTACTGAACAATTTTAGTCACTATATAGAATTCACTTAAAACAATTATTTAAATCTTGCAATTCTAAGATCTGAATAGTATGCAATCTCAATGAGTCTCATCTCCAATAGTCTGGCAGTTGACTTTATGTACTCTTATTGCTACAGAAATCTTGGGCTAGTAACACTGGTACGGGCGTGACACATGGTGTCGTAGCGTTTGCAACATAATCGGAAGAACACTTAGATCCAAAATATAGAACTGGTGGGTTTTTAGTTATACCACTATTTTTGCTATAACTGGGCGGAATCACACTTACACTTTGAACACAACTTTTGATGAAGGATTGATCTTTCTATGATTGGTGTCGGTCAGATCTTTTACTTTCGGTGAAACTTTGGGTCGAGAGAACAATATCTGTGCTTTTTCTTTTTTCTCTCACTTTATGTATATTCTTACTCTCTGGAATTAACCCTAACGTTTTTTCTTAAATATAAAATTGGTACAATTATTTAAGGCGTGTAATCTCTATAAAAGTGGTTGTTAGCTTGTCAAGAGAATGAACGTATAAGTATTTATATTTTACCACCATCTTTGTATGAAAAAAAGCAACATGTATTATATTTACATGCCAGCCCTGAAAAAGTCTCTAAAGACGAAACACGTGTTGGCTGATCTGTGCTGGAAGTAGCAATATAAAGAATAAACCAACAGTGGAAAATAAATTGGAGTAAGAATTGGACTTTTGTGTTGTCTTCGTTCTCGAGAAGAGAGATAAATGATTTGTGTATTCTTTTACAAGGATTGATATCGCGGATTGAGTACTGTACTTATGTCTTTAATATATCCATGACTTTTATGGTTATGTTAACTAATCTATGAGGGGGCTGAATGAGGTTCTAATGAATACTTATTGGTTGTACATTCGTTTTTTAATGTACAGTTGTCACCTTTGGTAGTAGGGTGTCTGAACTGTGATAGCACCTCTGTGAATACAAAATGTTTCTATGAATTTTTCTCACACACTATTTGATTGAGATAACAAGCCAGTATATGAGGTGCAGTCATTTTCCCATTGGGGACCACTACTACCATGTTTAAAAAAAATGTAATATACTTATATGGGTATGTAGTTTGTGGGCTCTGGAGATCAGCCCTAGGACTTTTCTGCTTGCGCTTAGGGCCTTTTTTTCTGTTCAACTGCCTCTATTTAACTTTCTTGATAGAAAATGACCAGCAGAGGTCAGTAAAATACCAGAATCACTATAGCATTCTCTAGATTCCAATCCATAGAAATTGTCTTCCACAAAGACAATAATATATTTTTCAAATCTTGTATTTTCAGTGATATAACCACCGAAGGCCCTGATTTTATATTAAAAACAGAGCTTTGGACGATACCATTTCCCGCTGAAAGGCAATATTTCTCTCCGTGTGTTCCCATACCTGTTGTGTCACGCAGTTTGGTGCTTACTTTCCCTCCATGTTAAAGAACAGTAGATGTTTTAGCACCCAGGCTAATGTGCTGCATAGTTAAATACATATAAGGTCCCAAAGGCGAGACCGATTGCATTACAAATGCTTGTTGTTTACAGGTATTACTAATGAGTATGGAAGGGGTGACATAGATGGGAGTGATAAAGTGTGGGAGATAAGCACTCGTTTGTATCATCACAGTAAAGGTGTATTTTCTTCTACAGATCTCCCTCCCTGCTGATCCCTACCTTTCCTTCCCCCACTTAATCACTTCAATGCTCTGAGCTGTAATAGCGAGCAGACTTGGAGTTATTGAGAGGTGGATCCCTACTAGCATCACTCCAACCCCGAGGATACATCGAACCTGACAGAATAATCGGCCCACGAAATAGTGTCCTCCTTGTTGGGGTTTGGTTTGATATAGGATTGCCACCTTAGAAGATGTCATAGCAGCTCTTGCAGCAGTACAGATTGAAGTGGCTGCATCTCGCACGGAGACTGCTGCCCTTCAGGCAAGAGTAGAACGTATGCAGTGTAACCTCTTTGAGGTAGGGGGTGGTTCTCAGGCTCATACCAAACCGGTAGTCGTAGAAGTGCCTACGCCCATTCCATTGGCACCCCCTGAACAGTTTTATGGGGACCCTAGTAAAGTACAGGTGTTTAAGTCAAGTCAAAATATCTTTATTCGGTTTCATGTTGATAAAAACCATAAAAGCACAATATAAAAACAAAATAAACTAAGGTATAATACAACATATACAATCACAAGGGCGAACCAGATGTAAACAAATTAACAATTCATCTTGTATGTACATATTGCAACTGAAGTCCCGGACACCTGGAACTACATATAACATCCACTAAAAGTAATAGGTTAAAACACATTAAGTGGTGCATTAAAACCATTGAATGAAGCAGCAAACTGTTGGCTGATCGAGTGCATGAAACCAGAAATTATGATGAGAAACAAGCCAGTTAATCACAACTCGCCCTGAGCCTAATGGCACATTTAAAAAACTTAATACATGAAATACAATGTTACCCGTCAGCATCTGAAGGAATATAAAAGCAAGCCGAACTTGTTTAAAATTGGCCTGTTTCAAAATGGGAATTAAAAAGGATTTTCTAGGAGTGTCATAAAAGGGCAAAACATTGTAAAGTGAACCATGTCCTGCGGAGATGTGCCATTGCAGCCGCAGGGCAAAAAAGATTGCCCTCTATATGATCCCCTTGCATATGTGAGAAGTAGATAAAAAAGATCGAGCCGAAACCTGGTCAGGAGGAATCGATCATAGGAGTTCACGAGACCCAGTAAGTACGGCTCTGCCATCATGGTTGTCCTTAAGATGACAAAGCTATGTATGCTTGGCTTCATGAGCTCCCTCTCCTCCCTTAGCATGGTCTGACGTGTGCTAAACGCCGTCTTGAGGAGGACTAGATCTTCCTTTCGTGTTCCGGCAGGGTTGGAAAAAAGGTCTCCTCTTCCCAGGCTCATGAGACTCCTTTCAATATATTTAAGCCATGGTACCTTGGATGCATGATCCAGAGCCAGGCAATCTTTAAGGATTGCCTTGTTTAATGAATCCCCCTCCTTAACCCATATTTTCAGCCAAAGAGACACCGGGCGAAAGGCTATCAGATCTATGATATGGGGCATTCCTAGCTCTTCGTGGGCAATAAAAGAGGGGGTGCCCTGGGGAACGGATAACAGTTGTCTCATGAAATTATTTTCCGCTATGTGAATGTCCTTTGTGTCAACATATCCCCAGATTTCGCTGCCAAAAAGGGCCTTTGACATACACTTAGCCCTGTAGAGCTCCAGAAGAGCCCCCCACGGGTCTCTTCCCCAATCTAGCAGCAAAGTTAAAAATTGCGGCAGTCTCCCTATTGAGGTCATTTCTCTTGCGTGTAAGTTGAGGCCCCCATTTCAATTTATCATCCATGAGTACCCCCAGATAGAAGAACGCAGACATTTTAGGGATCAGGGTAAGCCCTACCTTGAAGGTGTAAGGTCTACTGGGCCGCACCCCCACCTGCATAATATATGATTTGGTGTTATTAATCCTCAGATCCAGATCTCCCATAAACTGTGCAAATGTGGATAAAAGAGATTGCAAGTCCCTCTCAGTCCTTGCCATCAAAACGGCATCGTCTGCATATAGCAGAACCGGGAGACCTTGCCATCCTATCTGGGGGTAATCGGCCTTTGTCTCCAGAAGAATTTTCTCTAAATTATTAATATAAAGGTTAAAAAGAAACGGGGCCAAAATACATCTTTGGCGGACACCACCCCTAACGGCTAATGAACGTGATACATTCAGGCTAGCCGAGTAACGCACGACCACCTTAGTGTCACGGTGGAGGTCATATAAAAAGGAAACTATCTCCCTGTCCACCCCTAGGGAGGAAAGGATCTGCCATAATTTGCCTCTATTCACGCAATCAAATGCAGAGGACAGATCCATGAAGGCCAAGAAGATGGTACCCCGGCGGGCTACAGTATATTTACTAGTTATCAGGAATAGGTTCAAAGATTGGTCAATTGTGGAATGACCAGGGCGAAAACCATATTGGGCCTCTGACAAGATGGTATTATCAGTAGCCCATGTCGATAACCTACCCAACAATATCCTCCCGACCACTTTTACCACCGAATCTAACAGGGAGATAGGTCTATAGCAGATGGTACTGTCCCTATACCCCTTTTTAAAGACTGGCACGATGATAGAGGTCGCCCATGAAGCAGGGGTACCAAGTCTAGCGACTGTATTAATTATAGAAGCAAGCACTGGTGCCCAAAGTGCCACATCCGACAGGTAAAGATCAGGGGGAATTCCATCGGGGCCCGGGGCCTTATTACATGTCATACCAATAATACCTCGCCTCACCTCATCCACCGTTACTGTTAAAGTTTTGGGTGTGCCGCAAAAATCGGGTAACAGCGGCAGGGCCGGAGGTCCCTTGAACATGCCCTCGAAATGACTAACCCAGTCGTTCTCTGTGATATGTGCATCGAGGACATTAGCGGCCTCTACTCCTAAAATGGGGCTATTAATGATACTCCAGAACTTAGCACTGCACTTATAAGTTGTTGCTTCCATGAGATTACCCCAGGCATCTTCCTTCAAAGCCTCCCTGTGATTGCTAAGGGCTAGTTTATACTGCTTTCTACGAATTTTAACTAGTGCGGCATTCCTCGGGGTAGCTTGCAGGGCTAGTTTTAACCTCCTAGCAGCAAGCGAGCATTCTGGATTAAACCATCTAGGTGCCCTTTCCTTTTGGGCTCCGTGGGGAGGAACTGTCAATAATTTAGTGACAGAACTGGAGATAATTTCGAAGGTGCGGATGATAGACTCGTCCGACTCTGCCTTTGCGTGCTGACAAATCTGGAACTCACTCTGGCACATCTCCAGAAGGGACTCACACAGGATGTCTGAGGAAATCTGCCCCCACCTGAGCCGTCTCCCACCATCCGTTGCCCGCAAGACCCCTCCTCCAGTTCTCTGTGTTTTTAAGTCAAATATAGGCCAGTTAACTTTAATGCACAGTGGATTATGGTCACTGTAGTTACTGGCTAATATAGAAAAGTCAGAGATCAGGTAATAGAGGGGAGTGGAGATTAGAATGAAATCAATAATGGAGGGTTCCCGGCCTAACCCCTTGAAGGTCGGGATTAGATACCTCCTAAAGAGGAACATTTTTCCCATGGCTGGTTGTAAATCTAAATCACAGACTAATGCATTTAATTTCTCCCTTTGTCTGCTATGTTCGAAGTGCACACCATCTACCCGAGGACAAGAGGAATCGTTGCTAGCCCCCGAGCCCAACCGTCTTAAGACCCCACATACATGCGTGTTAAAATCCCCTAACAGGGCTATATCACCAAACTTACGTGGCAAGGCCATACAATTCATCAAAAATGAGCATAAACGTGTGACGTTAAACACCTCGGGGAGGGAAGAAATGGCATTATAAAAGTTCAAAAGCAGTAAACTATGCGACCCTGAAGAAAAAGTTAGCGCCTGAAGACACAGGTTATCCGTGTTCAGTACCACTATACCACCTCTTAAACTAAGTGACACATAGACTGCCAGACCCCCTTTCGGTCGACCAGCCCTTGAAGGAGTTGCAGGAATGTTAAAAAGCTTGTATCCCTCTAAAAAGTAAGTGCTATCAACGGTCCAAGTCTCCTGCAAACAGATAATGTCATATTTTTTGATAAAGGCCAACCACGCCGGATCCATAAACTTACTAGCCAAATCGGCTATGTTCCATGAAATGATGTTACAAAAGTTATTATCCAGCAGATGACTGCAAGAGGTCCCCTGAGCCAACTGGTCCTTAGGATCGAGTTGTAAAGGCACCATAGAATTCCTGGGATCTGGCCCAGCCAGTCAATCACAGGTGTCAAGTTGAACCAGTGGCTCGAAAGAATTGAAGAGGGGGACTGATGAGAACACTTGAGGCGTTCCAATAAAGTCGGGGTCACTGGTTTTCTAGGCTGCAACGCCACAGGTAAAGGTAAGTAAAAATAGCCCAGGGGCAATGCCCTAATGGAGGAAAAAGGGCCAGTTCTGTTACAGTGGCAAGCTGCATGGAGAATCCTTTCTGCCAAGTGTGGGCGGATAAAATTAATAATTATGCAATCACCACCGCTGCTCTTTTTCAAGCCTCCTATCCAGGCCACCCTCCTGACCATGATGATATGTCTTTCCACTCTAAGGCCCAAGGGTGTATTATTGTTAAGCCAATGAAGGACCTTATTCTTCAATTGATAAAAGTCCTCAGAAGCATCCGGCTTTAGAACTGGCACATTTCCTAGAACCACTACATATGGTGTTGCTTCCAGGGGTAGGTGGATGGAGTTTAAACCCTGGGGCAGTGTGTCCTGAGCACCGGAGGCAACAGTTAAAGCTTCCCCATCTGCTGCCCTCGTGTGAATAGCTAACTCCCTACGGTGGCTGGGCTCTGGTCTAGTTAAAACCTGTGGGCACGCCCTCGCCTGCAATCCACCTATGGAAGGTAAGGGTTGACTAATGCTTATAGGAGGGCCAGACAGGGGAATAGTACTCCCTGGGTGCGAGGTTTGTACATTATACGCCTTACTTGTAACAGATGTAACAGGAGCTGGAACAGCAATTACATCAGCTGCGTCGCTGGTGCGAGAAACAAGGTTGGAGGTTTTGAGGAGTTGAGACAAGTTTGAAAATTCCCTCTCAATAAGGGACAGCCTTTGCTTTATTGGCTCCAGTTTGAAGTCCAAACGATCAAGAAGAGAGCTCAGACCAGCTTCAAGCATGGCTGCCAGGTCGTCTTTTGATATGGGGACTGCAGCCTGGGTGTTGGACGTTAGAGTATCCACTTTAGGTCATTTTGCCTTGACCCCGGGGGTGGATTATTTGTGCTTGGCCCCGGGTCCGACCCCACCATGAGACCATCCCTCCTGCACAACTACTCGGGGGGGCTTGGCTTTGGGCTAGTCTCCTACTTCCTTGTATGGGCCCTACGGTTAGCTGATCACTATCAGACTGCGTCTCAATGGCGGTAGGGGGTACGGGGATAGCTACCGACTCAGTTCCCTCCATGGAGCCCTGCAACCCACCTGTGGGAGCACAGACTGGTGAGTGTGGATGATTCACCGGGGACCGGGAAAGTCGGCGGGTCACCATTTCAATTTCCTTATCAAGAACCCCCACCGCTCTTTGTAAAAAGCAGTCCATAGTATTGGTGATTGGAGCAGCGTGAATCACCGCAGTAGTTTTGCGCTTCCCCATAGCTCCCAAAGTCTAGGTCTTTTGTAGGTGTAGATACCAGTTTCCGTGAGTTCAAGCCACAGTTGTTTTCTATCCTTTCCCCTCAAGATCAGGTAACAGTTAACAAGTGAGGAGGAGCCTAGCTGAAGTAATTAATGTGGTGCCCCGAAGGGGCTTACCTTGTTACGCTGGAGGCTCATGGGTCCAGGGGTGGATGGACCATATAGTAGGCAGCTAAAGCTTGAATTACCGTCGTCTGGGCCTCTGTGCGGCGACCTCAGTGTAGTTACTGGATAATCAGGCCCCCAGGTGGTGCAGCCAAGAGAGAGAGCCCAGCCTCCTCCGGGCTCTGACAGGCACAGACGGGTCCACCCTTGGCCCGGGCTTCACCCGGGCGCGTCCGCGCGCGTCCCCGCTGCGGGAGCCCTGGCCAGATTAAATGCACCTCCTGGCGCACTTGAGGGGCGTTGGCGGCATCCGTGCGTGCCTGCTGTGCTGCAGACTGGTCAAGGTAGGCCCCCCTGTGGCCCTGTAGAACAGTTAACAATGGTAGGTGTTTCTTACTCAGATTATGCTACACTTTACATGCAAATCAAAAGCCTTTTCTACAAATCAAGCCAGAGTTGCCTTTTTGATCTCATATCTGGCTGGAGAAGTGGCTCAGTGGGCAGTCCCCTTGGTAAGGAGAGACGATCCCCTCTTATATGACTGGGAAGCCTTTAAAATAGACTTTGAGAAGGTATTTGATGGGAGATCAGCCTCCCTTTCTGCTGACAAAGAATTACTTGACTTACGTCAGGGGAATAAAGACCTAGTGGTATACTTGAATGCCTTCCGGAGGCTGGTGGCCAAAACCAATTGGCCTCCATCAAAACAATCTGCAGTCTTCTACCAAGGACTCAAAAAGGAGTTAAAAGATGTTATAGCACAAATAGACCTGACATTACTCTTAGATCATCGTCTCAGTGAAAGAAAGGGGGACAACAAGAAAAAAGAAAGAGCGTGCCCTCGGTTTGACCGACAAAGATCTGCTGAATCTTACCCTGTCACATCACATGAACCCATGGAAATAGGGACCGTGAGAGCATCTCTGTTTTAGGAAGAAAGGGAAGATAGGCGAAAGAAAGGACTATGCCTGTACTACTGTCAGGAATCAGCGCCCTCAGTTCAGGAATCGGGGCCAGTCAG
Organism: Calotriton arnoldi; assembly: GCA_963921515.1. NCBI lineage: Eukaryota > Metazoa > Chordata > Amphibia > Caudata > Salamandridae > Calotriton > Calotriton arnoldi. The sequence continues at coordinate 3,143,845 of CAWUFW010000755.1, read as the reverse complement.
TGGGGGCTACAGTACATAATCTGTCTTGGACTGCATTAGTTAATGCGTGGTCCACTAAAATGGCTGCCAGCACTAAGGTCAGCGCTGCAGCCTTTCTTGTGTGAGCGCGAGGCTTTCCACACAGCTGAGGCTCGCTCTCTCCCTCAGCTGTGCGCACTTCAATCAAGACCGTTACTAGCTAACAGTGCTTGAGCCTTCGTCCGTGTAGTGTTAGAGCAGTTTAGGCGATTTTCGAGTTTCCGACGGCAGTATTCACCTCGAATTTCTCGGCGGGTGTTTGTTTCCACTTCGAGAAGAAAAGAGGCATCTGTCAGAGACTTCGTTTCAACTCTGAAGACACCAGCCGCATTCCGGGCATTCCGACTGCGCAACAAAGTTTCAACCAGTCACCCAAGTACCGAGAGAGGAGAAAAGCTTTTACATTTATATGCGCTTGGTGTTTTTTCTGTTAACCCTTATTCAAGGGGGCGTGGCCAACTGCCGGACATGGCGGCCGCGACTTAGTGGAGCTCCGAATCCGGGCTCATTAATCCTGGCATTTACTGGCTGCACACGGCGTCCAAAGGTCCAGAACGGCAGGCACCGACACCGGAAAGCGGAGCGGACGACTAGACCCGCTTTTCGGACTGCTGGTGGGGCGCTGTGGCGAGAGCTGAGGACCGGGCCCTGTGCGGGAAACAGAGAGACGTGCGGAGATCCTCGGCTCGAGAGGCGGGGAAGCTGCCTGTTGGACGCGCCTCAACTGGGCACTAGCGGGGAGTGTGACCGGAGACCCTGGCCCGGCTGTGGGAGTGTGCCGCTCTGATCGTGGAACGACTCCGGGTGCAACATTGAAAGGCCGGAGGCGAGTGCAACTACGCCACAGTAGCGGGCCTTTGGACTGGAGGCTACGCGAGGCCACGGCTGCTGTGGGGCCTACGGCGTCTCCCTCCGGGAGCTGCGGTGAGTGCTGGCGCGCACTGAGAGAGGGCGACTGGCGCCTATGTGCCACAAAGATCTGGAGGCACACGGTGTAGGGACTCCTGCGAGTGGCTGAGGAGGCATGTACCCGGCTGGCCTATGCAGTAACTCCGAGACTGTGAGCAGGGGCCTGTAATATTGCTTAAGCTCCTGAGGTGTGCTGTTGCTGAAGCTGCCACAAGTGGGATGGGGAGTCCCTCCTAAAGCCAAAGGGGACACTTGCTACACCTCTAGCCCCATAGCGAGGTTGCCAGGACTGGGGTGCTGCGACACAGACACTGTTAAGGTAGTCCTGGACAGTTAACTGGTCAGCGGTGCGCACAGGCCGACAGACGTCGCTGTTGCCGGAGGACGCGGACACGGAGCTGCCCCCCATACTATTCCTACACAATAAACTTGGTTCAAGCCCCGCAGGGAGCTCTGGAGTGGTTGGCCAGTGGCATTTAGTGGTGGCGACGCAGTGGCGTCGCTGTGTCTCTCATACCCTGGTGGGGTGGTCTTTTCCCGCACTCATTGGCCCGGGCAAGCTGTAATGGGCCGCAACAGGGGAAAACAGCAGGACGCTGGCCCGAGTGCGGACCCCACTCACGGCCAGGTCGACCTTGGAGAGGCCTCACAGACGCCTAGCTGCATACCGCCTACCCAGATGGCGGAAAATGCGGATAAACTGGATCTTATCCTACAAGAGGTTAGAGACTCAAGGAAAGCCATCGAGCAACAAATCGGAGCCCTTATGACCGGATTCACGCTACTTAAGGCGGACCACGCGAAGCTAGCGGATAAGGTAAAGGATCACATGGTGGCGCTAGCAGATCTTTCTCCACAACAAGCTCAGAACACGACCCACATACACCAGCTCCAACAGCAGGTTGCTACATTGATGGACCGGGTGGAGGATGCGGAAGGAAGGGCAAGGAGAAATAATGTACGGGTCATTGGGCTGCCGGAAAAAAGCGAGGGAGATGATCCAGCTAGATATATGGAGCAGTGGTTCCGTGACCATGTTGCTGCGGAAGGCCTCTCTACCCAATACTGCGTGGAGCGCGCACACAGAATACCCACTGGCCGGCCGAAACCGGGGGCCCCCCGACCCCTCATTGTCCGGCTGCTGAACTACAGAGACCGGGATACGCTTTTGCAGAAAGACAGGGAGAGGTCTCAGATTCATTTCGAGAACAGCAGGATATCGCTTTACCCGGATTATACGCTGCTAGTCCAAAGACAGAGATCCTCCTTCATGGGAGTTAAGAAGAAACTGAGGGACCTGAATCTGAAATACGCATTGCTGTTCCCGGCCCGACTGAAAATTATTTATGACCGGAAAACGCACTTCTTTGTAAGTCCGGGAGACGCTGAGGAATAGTTGGAGGTGACGGACCCGGTGGGGACCGGGGATAATGCTTCCCAGTGTATGCAGTGCAGCTCTTCTCGAGTGGATATGTCGAGTATCCGGCGCAGCGGGAGGATACGCAGGAACTCCCGATGGACCAACCCCACGCCGCAACAAATGCACCAGGGCAAGCAACAAGCGATTGAGACGGCCGCTACTTTCAGACAGCCTACGTTAATTGAGGACTCCTCCTCCTCGGACGGAACAGGGAATGGGTCGGACTCTGAAGGCAGCGTGGCCCTCTTCCCCACTGTGACCCCACAGACGGCGGATGGTGTGTTTGGCTGACCGCCAGAGGATGGTGTTGTTCATGGACCTGCCATAATGGACGTTAATGTATCCTTTTTGTGGAACTATGTTATTGATGCTGTGTGTAACTGTGATTGTATTTTGTTAGCCCGGGTTTCAGTAGAGATGGAGCTCGAGTTTAAGCTGGAGTGCGAGTATGCACCCCATGGACGGTGTTGGTAACGATCCCCAATTTGCGAATGCTGCTCTTGTCCAGGGCATAGTTTTGCTCACTATGTTTTGGTTTCTGGACCGGTACAGTTCTTCGACCGGACCGAGTATTGGGGTATATGGGGGGGAAACAGTCCCATTTTTCTGTATACCTTGGGTTGGCTGTCTAGCAGCACATGTATGTTATTGCCTGTTATACTGCACGCCGCGTTTTTGCAATGCATTTACCCAACACATACAAGGTAATAACGTGGAATGTTCGGGACTGGGCTCTGTACATAAGCGTCATAGAATTCATGCTCACCTGCTGAGGCGCAAAGCACATATAGTCTATCTGCAGGAATCCCACATGGTGGAACAGGAGGCGGTGAAATTACGTAGGAAATGGAGGGGGCAGGTCTTCTCCACTAGTTACTCTGGGTACGCACGGGGAGTCACCATCTGGGTGAGACACGGTGTGCCATTTCAGCCCCTAGAACAAAGAATTGATCAGCAGGGACGCTATCTTTTTATACGCGGGTCCCTTGATGGTCAACAGGTAGTACTAGGTAGCACATATGCGCCGAATTTTGAGCAGGAAAGATTTCTAGCCACCCTAAACCTGGCATTGGCGGGCTGGGAGATGCATCCCTGGATAATAGGTGGGGACAATAATGCAATAATGGACGTTGACCTTGATAGGTCCCATCCCCCTTTGAACGGTACGGGGGTGATTAAGCAGGCGAAGGCTCTCTGCGGTTGGGCAAAGGGATGGGCATTAAGTGATGTGTGGAGAATGCGGCACCCGACGCACAGGGAATACTCTTTTTACTCCCCGGTACATATGCTACACACAAGGATAGATAGGGCATTCTGCTCGAACACGATAGCGTTGCAAGTCACACACGCCACATACCTAGCAAAGACCTTTTCCGATCACAACCCACTTGAGATAGAGATTACGTGGGGCAGGATACCTACTCCAGTGCCTACATGGAGGCTCTGGCCACAGTTGCTGGAAGACACGGCATTCCGGGCCACGATTGCAGACACTATTACCCATTATTTCGCTGAAAACAGTAACACGGCTTCTAACGGACTGATAGAGTGGGACGCCTTTAAGGCGGTCATACGAGGTAGGTCAATAAGTGTGACAGTGGGCGCCAGGCAGGAGGTTCAAAAATCCCTCGTGGAAACAGAACACAAGATGGACAAGTTGGAACAGGAAGCAGTACATGACAAAGAGAAGCAGGTGCTACTTCAAGAAGTGCGTATCAGGCACGCTGAGTTGTTAGACTCCCTCCGACTCATAGACTATCAGAGGTACACGCAGTTGTGCCACTCCGAGGCGGACAAGTCGGGGACACTGTTAGCGAAGATATTGCGAGAGGACTCCCCCACAATTGTGATCAATGAAGTAGCTACCCTGTCGGGCGAACCGGTGCACACCCAAAACGACATTAATGCAGCTTTCTGCCAGTATTATGCCTCATTATACAGCAAGCCTGTGGATAGGGAGGAGGATTGCACAGATGACTTTATACAGGCACTATCCTATCCCCAAATGACAGCGGAAGCCCTGGAAGGACTGGCAGGTCCCATCACTGCAATGGAAATTAAGATAGCACTAAATGGGCTCCCGCGAAATAAAACGCCGGGACTAGACGGGTTACCTGAGGAATTTTACACTACCTTTACAGACTCACTCTTACCCAACCTAGTGCACTTATATAATACAGCGCTGAAGGAAGGGGCACTACCCCTTACCACGGCGCAGGCACTGGTGGTCTCGCTCCCGAAACCAGGTAGGGATCCTACGGACATGGCGAGCTATCGCCCATTGTCATTACTAGCGACGGAATACAAGATACTGGGTAAAGTGTTGGCAAATAGGCTTCTGCCCCTTCTGAACAAGATGATCCACATAGATCAGACAGGTTTCTTACCGGCTAGGAGCACATCTCTGAACACTAGGAGGCTGCACCACCTTATGTTGACTGCCCCGGAGCACTATGCTCATGCGGGATGCATATCGTTAGACCTACGCCAAGCGTTTGACACATTGCAATGGGGGTACATGTTTAAAGCGCTGACTAAGTTTGGGCTCCCAGAGGGGTATATTAACTGGCTCAGATTGTTGTACAACGCACCTACTGCCCGCGTTCGAACGGGTGGGCACATATCGGCAGAATACCCGATATTTAGAGGGACGAGGCAAGGTTGCCCACTTTCGCCACTATTGTTTATACTGGCGCTGGAGCCCCTGGCGCTACGGTTACGTAGAGATACACGGGAATTGGGTATAGAGATAGGGTCTACAACACACCTTTTCTCGGCATATGCGGACGACATTGTCCTTTACATCAAAAACCTTCGGTCAGATCTGGCCCCCTTCGCGGAGATCTTTGCCACCTTTGAGCATATATCGGGATTGGCCATTAACCCAGCGAAGTCCCATGCCTTTTTCTTTTGCGAACACACCGCGCCCACAGACATTACATTTGGATCCATGACACTAAAGGTGGCCCTGCATACGTTCAAGTACCTGGGCATTCATGTATACAGGACCCCTGCTGACATGCTGGAAGGTAACCTTAACAGAGCAATTAGTGCCCTGCGTTCTAGCGTTGCATTTTGGACCACGCTACCACTGTCGGTGATGGGCAGAGTGGCTATAACGAAGATGGTTTTTCTCCCACGATTGATTTACTATTTCACGAATCTGCCTCTATTGGTCCCTCAAACTACCTTTAAACTCTTAAAAACCTTACTTATTGATCTTGTTTGGGGGAAAGGCAGGAGAAGGATAAGTCTTCGAAAGCTCCAGCTAGGTAAGAGAAGGGGAGGGTTAGGAGTGCCGGATCTTAGAGCGTATTACTACGCCTGCCAGTTGCAATGGTTATCTTTTTGGACGGCAGGGCGTAATCTGCAAGAAATCGGGTTCACGGAGCGAGATATAAGTAATGGGGCCCTACACACACTGCTATTACCGAGGTGCAAGCCCCCTCACCATCTTCCACCCTTACTACATATAGCTCTGCAATGTTGGAAGGCGGCGCTACAGTACACAAGCTTGCACCCTGCGTATGCCGGCAACATCCCCTTATTGGGTATACCACTAGCAGTCGGGAGGCTAACAAAACGTACACTAACGCCTTGGTTGGAAGAAGGAATTAGCACGGTATCTGACTTATTTAATGATGGGCAGCTACTGGATCATGACAACTTTGTTCGGGAGACGGGGGCACCGGGACACTTGTATATGGTCCATGCGGCACTAACCCATTATGTCAAAACACATTGGGCTCCACAAAGACAGGAACCCACCAACCACGAACTGATTAACGCACTACATTATATGGGCCGTGGGAGACACCTGATAAAATGGCTATATATAGGTATTCGGGCACATACAGAGATCGCCCTTCTTTCATTACGCAATGCATGGGCGGAAGACATAGGAAGGGCCATTGAGGACAAGGAATGGGAGAGAATCATAGAACACCCCCGGAAAACCTCCCGTAATGCCAAATTTAAGTTTATTCAAACAATGATTTTACATAGGGCATACCTTACCCCACACAGATTAGATAGGATGTTCCCACAGACCCAACATCACTGCCCGAGATGCCACTGTGAGGGAGCTGACCTAGCCCATATGGTCTGGTCTTGCCCGCGCCTACGAGAGTTTTGGGATACGGTTAGATGTTACACGCAAGGAGCCACACATAGGAACATACCTAATACTATGGAAGAGTGTCTTCTGGGTCTTCATAAGTCATACACCAAATACAAAGTACAATACAGATTTGTGAACCTGTCGCTGCTACTGGCAACGCGGGCAATTACAATGCGTTGGAAGTCCAAGAATCCCCTTCAGCTCGTGCGTGGTATAATGATCTGCTCCGTTGGGGCAGTGCAGAAAGTGCTGAAATCCGGAGGGAGGAGGCTAGGGGCCTGCGTAAGAACCCGATAGCATTAGATTGGGATATTATGTTAGAAGCCCTGAAAGCACAAGACCTGGACTCTATTGCCACCACTCAGGGCACTCAGTAGAGTCAGATGGAAGAGCAATCTATAGTAACGCCCCGAACGATGTACATGCAAACAAGCGTTGGTGTACCATGAACAGGATCGACATATACTTATAAGTAAATTGCAATAATAGTTAATTGTATAGTGCTGCTGTAAGCTAAGCTACCGTTATGGGCCATATGTATACAAGGTAGATTTATATGTCAACAAAGGGACTGCAGGGAGGGGGGAGGAGGGGTTTTGTTGGGGGTTTGTTTTTCAGTTTAGTAGTAGCCTGAGGCGTGAAGAATTGTGGAATTAGATATGGCCTGGAAGATGTGAGGCTTACAAATACGTGATGTGATAATTACTATGGGAAATGTAGCACACTGTAAGCGTGTATATATTATTTACAGCAAAGACATTCGTTTACCTCTGTAATGCAAAGTAGATTCCCATGCACTTTTGTTCAAAAAGTATCATCCCACATGCTCCATGTAAAGTATAAGATTACGACGATAAAAGAAATAATAAAATTTGTTTAAAAAAAAAACCCTTATTCAAAACTAATTTCCAGTTGAAGGTTTATTTAAAAGAGCGTTACAGAGAAGTTTAGAGTAAACCATTTCCTTTGAATTCTTACCTGAGTATTCAACTTGGGTTGACTTTCCAGTATAATTGTGACATCCTGAAGAAGAAAGAAAAGGTTATATTTAGTTCTTAAACAAAATATCTTCTAAAGAATTAGCAGACTAGGAAAGTATACTAAGCACATGTTGTATTCCTACAGAAATAACAGCACTCATTACAAGACTGAGAGAAGCAATTTCCACAGAACACCTTTAATAAGAAGGGAGGCAATAGTCTGGTCTCCTAGGGGTACGTTAATTAAAAGTTAGCCATTACTGATATGTGTTAGGATCTGCTTTGACAGTAGTAACGTGTATTATTTGTGTTATAGTGTCAAACTGAGAATGCTGCTCTGAGAACAACCAAGAAAAGCAGTCAGTAATAGAAGGCACCAGGAAAACAGAAGACCAGGCTGTCTCTTCTCTGTCACATACCCCTTTCCCCTCTGGGAATTTCTTCACGTTCCTTTGAGTAAATTAGGGAGTGTGGAGGAAGGCTCAGGGAGGCGTTGGGAATAATCACCATTCTGCTCCTGTGAAGTATCTTGGGAAAAACTTCAAGTAAGCACTCTCGTGACAGAGTGAAGTGCCCACAAATTTTTTACTCACCCGAGCAGAATGGCCGAGGGATTGGACCTGAAGAGTTTAGGAGGGGTGTTAGAAGCTATTCAAAAAGAATTGCTAGCTGTTAGAGAAGAGAATAAAACCTTAAGACAGGATCTGTTGGCCTCCAAGAGAGATACGACGGATTTAGCCAGCAAAATGGACAGTTATATCTCAGGCACTAGTTTTTCTGCCCAATCTCAGGATACACAAGCTAGTGGCTCCACCTCTTTACCACACTCTAGAAGTACCACACAAGTTGTACACTCCTTGTCCACAGTTATCCCACTGGCCCCTCCAGAACGCTTTAGTGGTGACCCTCAAAAGGCTCAAATTTTCATCACGCAGTGCTCTCTGCACTTCATGTGTCGGCCCGCCATTTTCCCTGATGCACAATCCCGGGTAGCCTTTATTCTATTGTACCTAAGTGGTGACGCAGCTGCCTGGTCCTTGCCTTTAGTCTCCAAAGATTCAGCTATCCTGTATGATTTTGATGAATTTAAAAAGGAATTTCTATGGATCTTTGATCGGAGAAGAGTTTCCCAAGCCACTGACAACGAGTTGCTGGAGCTAAGACAAGGAAACAAGGAATTAGTTGCCTACCTGGCCCAGTTTAATAAACTCATTGTAGAGACAGATTGGCCAGAGAATAAAAAGGCTGCATTATTTTACAGGGGCCTGAAAGACGAACTCAAAGATGCCCTGTCTCAAATACCCAATCGCCCTACCGAAGCTTCCGCTCTTATCGATTTGGTCCTAGAGTTGGATTATAGACAGTCTGAACGAAGAGGCGAAAAGAAGAGGGATTTCCGTCCGAGTGTACCCAGATTTGATCGGATGAATTCTGAGGGAACCAGGTTAGCTGAGAACACTCAAACTGTAGAACCTATGCAGATTGGAGCGGTGAGGGGTCCTCTTTCCAAGGAAGAAAAAGAGAAGAGGAGATTGAACAACCTTTGCATGTACTGTGGAGTCAGTGGTCACTTTGTTAAGTCCTGTCCAAAGAAACCAACCACTTCTCCGAAGGAAAACTTGCGGCACCACCAGTAGGAGGGGTTGGACTGGTGGTTGCTAAAGAAATCACAACTCCAGTTTCTCACTTGTTGGCGAACACGCTGCAATAGTCTGCTCCACATTTAACTCTTCCAGTTACCTTGAAATTTCGATCATTTAGTCACCCAGACATTTCGGTGATGATTGACTCTGGAGCCACCAGAAATTTCTGCGACATTAAATTTGCTGCTAAGATAGGATTGCAAGCAATACGAAAAACGAAGAGTGAAGCAGTGAGAGCGGTGGACGGCACGAATCTTTCCTCTGGTCCAATTGTTAGCCATACAGAGGAAGTGGAACTCGTTTTACCAGATGGTCATTGAGAAAGTCTTCAGTTTAACTTAATTGATGCACCTCAGTTTCAATTAATCCTAGGGCTTCCATGGTTAACAGAACACAATCCTCAAATTGATTGGGAGAAAAGATCAATTAGGATGAACTCAGAATACTGCAAGGAGTCCTGTTACCACGGCAAGAACCAAGTGAAGGAGTCTAGCCTAGCTGCCTGTCTGTGTGAGAACGGAGCAGCTGTGTGCGTGATACGTACAGAAGAAATTCCAGAAATGTACCGGGACTATGAGGATGTCTTTAGTGAAGTCAATGCTGAGAAACTTCCCCCTCATAGATCTTATGATTGCAAGATCGAGCTGGAACCTGGAGCGAACCTCCCGTGCAGTAGAATCTATGCCCTGACTGAAAAAGAGGACTCATATTTGAAGGAATATATCCAGACCTACTTAAAGAATGGTTTCATCAGGCCTTCTCAGTCTCCAGTCTCTTCGCCGTTATTCTTTGTGCCAAAGAAAGAAGAAGGTGACCTTAGAATGTGTATAGATTACCGCGCCCTGAACAGAATCACCGTCAAGAACAGATACCCACTGCCTCTGATTTCTGTACTCCTGGACCAAGTAAAGGGAGCCCAGATCTACACCAAACTCGATCTCAGAGGGGCCTATCATTTGATCCGGGTTAGAGAGGGTGATGAATGGAAGACCGCGTTCAGAACCAAGTTTGGTTTGTATGAATGCCAAGTGATGCCCTACGGTCTTTGTAATGCTCCGGCAGCCTTCCAGTATTTTATAAACGACGTTCTGAGTCAGTATATCGACAAGTGTGCCATCTTCTATATTGACAACATCCTGATTTATTCAGCGTCGGAAGGTGAACATCAAGAGCACGTCAAAGGAATCCTGGAGAAGCTACGGGAGCACAGTTTATATGTCAAGCTTGAACAATGTGCATTCCATGTTCGCTCGGTGGATTTCCTTGGATTTATTCTATCTCCAGAAGGAGTCACCATGGACACGCAAAAAACCAAGGCAGTGTTGGATTGGCCATCTCCTACTACTGTAAAGGAAATGCAATGATTTATTGTGTTTGCCAATTTTTACAGGAGGTTTATCCAGGACGTTTCTCGAAAAGTGATTCCAATAACTCGTCTGTTAAGAAAAGGCGTTCCTTTCTGCTGGTCGGAAGATGCGGAGACTGCTTTTCAGTCCCTCAAGAAGAGTTTTACTTCGGCGCCCATCCTCCTCCACTCGGATCCTACTGAGCCTTTTTATGTGGAAACGGATGCATCAGATCAAGCTATTGGAGGAGTCCTATCCCAGAGGCACAAGGAGACCGGTCAACTGCATCCGGTAGCATATCACTCTCGAAAACGTCTCCCTGCTGAGATTAACTATACAATTACAGAGAAGGAGCTTTTAGCTATAAAAGATGCCTTCAAGGAGTGGAGACACTACCTGATGGGAGCCCGGCACACCGTAACAGTATATACAGACCATAAGAATCTACAATTCCTGAAATCGGCAAGAACTCTGACGCTGCGTCAACTCAGATGTTCTCTATACTTTGCGGATTACAACTTTGTGATCACCTATCGCCCTGGAAGTAAGAACGGTAAGGCGGATGCCCTATCCAGATTGGACACAGAAGAGCAAAAGATGGCTATAGACGACCAAAAGATCATTCCTGAATCGAAAATTGTGGGAGCTGTTATCAGGGAAACTGAATCTCTAGATGAAAAAGTAAGAAGGTTTTTTACTCCAGAAGAGCTTCAACAATGGGTTTTGGAAGACTCGTCTCGAGAAATCCGAAATGGATTGCCCTATCATGATGGAGCCTTGTTCATACCTACCTTGGAACTACAAGAACAAATTTTGTATGACTGCCATGATCACCCCATGGCAGGTCATAAAGGAATAAATAAGACTGAAGAACTGATTAAAAGACAATTCTGGTGGCCGAAAATGTCTAAAGACATCAAGCAATATGTACTAGGTTGCGGGATCTGTGCTCAGGGAAAACCGACACGGCAATCACCTCAGGGGTTACTACAACCAATGCCAACCCCCCCTCACCCATGGCACACCGTGACTATGGATTTGATTGTAGACCTCCCCTCCAGTTGGGGCTACAGCGCAATCCTGATCTTTGTGGATGCTTTTACCAAGATGGCCCACTTTGTTCCATTAAAAGATACCCCTAATGCTAAGGAATTGGCCACACAGTTTAGTTTACATGTGGTGAGATTACACGGAATCCCAAAGGTTCTAATTTCAGACCGTGGCACTCAATTCCTGTCTCATTTTTGGAAGGCCTTTACCCAGGGGTTAAATATTGAAACAAGATTCTCCACAAGCTACCACCCAGAGACAGATGGGCAGACTGAGAGGGCAAATCAGGAGCTAGAACAGTATCTGAGACTATTTTTGTTAGATCAGGAAGGGGATTGGCCAGATCTCCTCTGGGCCGCAGAATTTGCACACAATAATTCCAAGAATAGTTCTTCAGGTCACTCCCCCTTCTATTTAAATTATGGTCAACACCCAAACCTGATGATCAGTACTGATGAAGTTTCAGTCCCAGTGGCTACAGAGTTTGTCAGACATTTAAGTGAAACACATGAAAGGGCTAGAGAAAAGCTAGAAAGGTCTAAAGAATTGTACAAAAGTTATGCAGACAAGAAGAGAAGATTAGGAGACGATTATTCAATAGGGAGCAAGGTCTGGCTTAGCACCAAGAATTTAAAACTAAAAGGAAACCGGAAACTTCAACCTCGCTTTATAGGTCCCTTTGAAGTAGAGAAGAAGTTAAATCCGGTGACTTATAAGTTAAAATTGCCTGCACAGCTAAAGATTCACCCAGTTTTTCACGCCTCCTTACTAAAGAAATCTTCACCGTATCTCAGGTCCAGAACTCTTCCCAAGCCAATTCCAACTGCAGACGGAGAGGAGTTTGAAATTAAGAGAATTCTAGACTCCAAGTGGAAGAATAGAAAGTTATACTATTTGGTAGATTGGAAAGGTTACGGACCTGAAGAGAGATCCTGGGAACCACAGTCTAATGTGCATGCCCCAAGACTAGTAAAAGACTTCCATGAACAATATCCCCTTAAAGCGAAACCTGGGGAAACCCCCTTGCGGAGGGGTACTGTCAGGAATCAGCGCCCTCAGTTCAGGAATCGGGGCCAGTCAGTGGGGGCTACAGTACATAATCTGTCTTGGACTGCATTAGTTAATGCGTGGTCCACTAAAATGGCTGCCAGCGCTAAGGTCAGTGCTGCAGCCTTTCTTGTGTGAGACCGAGGCTTTCCGCACAGCTGAGGCTCGCTCTCTCCCTCAGCTGTGCGCACTTCACTCAAGACCGTTACTAGCTAGCAGTGCTTGAGCCTTCGTCAGTGTAGTGTTAGAGCAGTTTAGGCGATTTTCGAGTTTCCGACGGCAGTATTCACCTCGAATTTCTCGTCAGGTGTTTGTTTCCAGTTCAAGAAGAAAAGGGGCATCTGTCAGAGACTTCGTTTCAACTCTGAAGACACCAGCCGCATTCCGGGCATTCCGACTGCGCAACAAAGTTTCAACCAGTCACGCAAGTACCGAGAGAGGAGAAAAGCTTTTGCATTTATATGCGCTTGGTGTTTTTTCTATTAACCCTTATTCAAAACTAATTTCCAGTTGAAGGTTTATTTAAAAGAGCGTTACAGAGAAGTTTAGAGTAAACCATTTCCTTTGAATTCTTACCTGAGTATTCAACTTGGGTTGACTTTCCAGTATAATTTTGACATCCTGAAAAAGAAGAAAGAAAAGGTTATATTTAGTTCTTAAACAAAATATCTTCTAAAGAATTAGCAGACTAGGAAAGTATACTAAGCACATGTTGTATTCCTACAGAAATAACAGCACTCATTACAAGACTGAGAGAAGCAATTTCCACAGAACACCTTTAATAAGAAGGGAGGCAATAGTCTGGTCTCCTAGGGGTACGTTAATTAAAAGTTAGCCATTACTGATATGTGTTAGGATCTGCTTTGACAGTAGTAACGTGTATTATTTGTGTTATAGTGTCAAACTGAGAATGCTGCTCTGAGAACAACCAAGAAAAGCAGTCAGTAATAGAAGGCACCAGGAAAACAGAAGACCAGGCTGTCTCTTCTCTGTCCCATACCCCTTTCCCCTCTGGGAATTTCTTCACGTTCCTTTGAGTAAATTAGGGAGTGTGGAGGAAGGCTCAGGGAGGCGTTGGGAATAATCACCATTCTGCTCCTGTGAAGTATCTTGGGAAAAACTTCAAGTAAGCACTCTCGTGACAACTGCTGAAAGAAAGGTCATTTCATTTGTGACTGGTTATCAAGACCCAGAGGCCTTCTGTCCGGAGAGGGACAAGCCAAGACGCTCATTGGTGAGAAGACGACGGAAAACTAAAGAGCTCGAGACAATGTGAAGGGTTACCCTCGAGCAGAACAAGCATCCCTTCTATAACCCAACCAACCATGCCTTCTCACGATCATCTTTACATTGATATCCAGATGTGTATTGCGTCAGAATGGCATTTGGTGCACGCCATGATCGACTCCGGGGCAACAGGTTGTTTTATGGATCAAACTGAAGCCAAACGTCTAGGGGTTATCATGTTGGAGAAGAAATTACCCAAACAAGTCTTTGCTGTGGACGGAAAATTATTGGAGTCTGGGCTCATTTGCCAAATTACAGAGGATTTACCCATCGTCCAGTGGTTCCCAAACTTTTTCGACCCACGGCTCCCTTGACCCATTGGCCATTGCCCGTGGCTCCCCACTGTTATTTTTTTTTTAAGGGTGGGGTGGATGTAAGCCCGACCTTGGGAGTACTTGCATTTTTCTCCCTGAAAATAATTGGGATGAAGCTGATGAAGGAATTATAATCATATACACAGGGTGTTTCGTATTACTAATGCGGCGTCTCTAATAAAATATTCCTAGTTACACTTTTTTGCCCATGCCTTTTTTAGAGTACCCTCTCAAACTTTTTTATCCCACTTACAGTGCCAGATAAAACCCCTATGCATGTAGGCCCCATTGCCAAAGTGTTTGTGCGCTTGAAGAATATTTGCATGCACTTCCATTTCTACCCATGTCAGACGTGCCAACACACCTGTCTGAGCAGGGTGACTCACAATTTTTTTAACACATACAGCTATATTTTTGCTGTCTCCTCCCTAAAATTGCCTCCAAATCAATGCAAGTAAAATAAATTCCTCTGATTTTTTATTTTTATTAAACATCCCTCTTTCCTGCTTCCAAATGTTGGCATTATGCCGTATATGGTGTTTTACTTCCCTGTGCTCAAGGAGAGAGCCGGCCTGTCTGGAAATGTATATGTAATGAAAGAAATATGTACTGGAAGTACCTATGATTCAAGTACAAATGTCAATACTTGATAATACTTTGTGTTTTTAATAGACAGGACAACTGTACTTTCCTTCACCCAATCAGTGTCTTTAAACGGTAGGCATAGATTAATACACTTTAAGTTTTTAAATAGAACATATTATACACCTTGAAGGTAGACAATCAAAATGGGTTTAAAGTGATGCGGTATGCGGTGGCGCCTGCTCGTGTGTACGTGTGTGTGCGGCAAATGTCAGTTGGAGACGGTGCCACAGGCGGGGGGAAAACCCTGAACCCCCAAGGTAGACACAAGGTCTCTGAACGATTGATACAGGTGGCCTGTGCACACGTAATTTATGTCTGCAGAGCGAGTGCTGCGACTCTAGAGTACAGATATACAGATACACAACAATCACAGTAATCCAATGTTGCGTTTGTTCTTTGTTTAATGTAGATCAGATGCCCAGCCAACACGTGTTTCGTCAGGGTATTGGACCCACGACTTCTTCAGGGCTATTGGACAGATGGGCTGAGTGGAGATCTATCTCTCCGCCGGTTGTACTTCCGTCCCGGCTGCAGTGGGTGAGTATCTCCAAATGAATGGACATCAATGCGTGGGGTGGTAGGTACCACCAATGAGTACACTGGTAGTGCGTGCGACTTCAGAGCAGCGAGTACGCTGAAAAAATCCTTTGACCTGCGATGAAAACCGGAAGTGCTTACGTGAGTCCGACAGATTCGAGCGCAGCGGGGCAAGCGGTGCAGATTTTTTTCATACAGCATGGGTATGTCCACAGATTGCTGCTTTTTGGAACCAGATATTCTTGGATTGGGGAACATCATTGGTACTCCACTTACTCCGGACCCCCTATTAGCCCTATTGGGATACACTAAACCACAGCCTAAAGGGGTTCGGAAGCTTTTGGGATTGGACCTTCTTCTGGCTAAGAGGCAAATAGCTATGCGCTGGGCACAAGGACCACCACCCTCGAAATTGGAGTGGGAAAAAGATATGATCTTCTGCAATACACAGTCTGAGACATAAAGTGAGCTAATGCCTCCACAGAGCCGCCCCAAGAATTTCTGGGGGCTGTATAAACAGTATTTGTTGTCAAGGGATGAGAATGGTACGGACGACGTTTAAAGTTACTGTGCAGGAACGAGCCCCTTAAACTACAATATGTCATTAAGGGTAATACTGATGCACATGGTTATAATTATTTTCATTTGGAGCAATGTTGTTGCAAAATGCTCATGACTGGGGTGTGTTATTCGACATGTGGCCGCTGTCCCTACTGCGCATCTAACGGATCACTTTCTTTGCTTTGTTTTTTCATTCATTTCTCACAGATTGCATGGTATTTATCCCTGCTATAATGTTACTGTCATTGAATTATGTACAATGCTGTGGACTGTTAAATTAAATCAATACATTTTTATTTACTTTTTAAACTGTACTTTCCTGATAACTTGCATTGGTGTAAAATGCATTTGGAAAAAAGCAAAACTATTAACTAGTGTAACAAAATAAATCAGGCATCTTCCGCTTACTTTGGGAGTGTTGGAACGTGGGGATCCAGTGAAATATGGAGGTCATCTCCCTCGACATGCCATCAATTAAGCACTACGTTTAGAGCTTTAGGCATGTCACTTACAAAGCATTGACATCATGTGTTTAAGTCTAATTAGTTTAACAGAAGCCAACAGACCCTTCAACATTAAATGCATCAAAGTGCTTGGTGCACGGCTCCCCTGGCTAGGTTTCATGGCTCCCCAGGGAGCCACGGCGCACAGTTTGGGAACCACTGCCATAGTCTATGAATCCACGCATAAGGAGACCTTGTCTTTTAGCATTATTCAAGCACCACAATACGGGATTTTCCTGGGATTGCCATGGCTTCGGAAACACAACCCCGAGATCAATTGGGCAGAGGAAAAGTTGAAATTGAATTCCAAACATTGTCAACCCCATTGTGTGATATCTGTAGATCTCGCAGTCAAAGTGCTCGCCAACATACAATTCATTGCTACTGCGACCGAAAAGGAGACGGTGTTACCCACACAATATCAAGAATTCGCTGATGTTTTTAGCGACAAGATGGCAGAAGTTCTACCACCATATAGACAGTATGACTGTCAGATTGACCTCGTTCCAGGCGCTATTGTGCCAGGTGGAAAGATATATGCTCTTATAGAGCCAGAAAACGAACACCTACGCAGTTACCTCAAAAAGTATCTGGATTTGGGCTTTATACAACATTCAAAGTCTCCAGCGGCCTTGCCTTTGTTTTTTATACCTAAAGCGAATGGGGAGTTGAGAACCTGCATAGACTTTCGCGCATTGAATGCCATTACGGTGAGGAATCAGTATTCCCTTCCTTTGATCCCTGTATTTCTGGAACAGGTGAAGAAAGCGGTGGTGTACACCAAATTGGACCTCAAAGGGGCTTACCATTTAGTGCGTATGAGAGAGGGAGATGAATGGAAGACCGGATACGGGTTGTATGAGTATCTGGTTATGCCATTCGGGCTATGTAATGTTCCCGCTGCATTCCAATTCTTCTTCAACGATGTCTTACTTGAGTATCTGGATAGATAAGTGGTGGTGTATATAGACGACATCCTTATATATTCTGAAAGCGATGAAAGCCATGTACAACATGTGAGTGCAGTATTACGCACCCTCCGTAAACATCTTTTGTTTTGCAAGAATTCGAAATGGGAATTCCATGTAACCTCTGTGGAGTTTTTGGGGGTGATACTCTCGCCCCGGGGACAGGAGATGGCTGAACGGAAGTTGATGGCGGTGAAGGAGTGGCCGACCCACAAACGGTTCGTGATGTCCAGTGTTTTTTAGGATTCGCCATCTTCTATAGACGTTTTATCAATCAGTTTTCTTATTTGGTAGCCCTTATAACCAAACTATTACGCAAGAAAGCTGTTTTTCAATGGACTGAAGAAGCTCAAACGGCGTTTGATGAACTCAAACACGCATTTACCTCCGCCCCGGTGTTAACTCATGCAAATCCTGATAAACCCTTCACTGTAGAAGCGACGCTTCTGAATTGGCTGTGGGAGCAGTGTTATCCCAATGAGAGTTAATCACAGGACAGATGCATCACTTCATAATTCCCCTTTCTACTGCACATGTGTTTTTCATCTACGGTTCCTTCCATTCGTACACCCATCAGAAGCCCAGAATGTGCCTGAGGTACACAAAAGGGTTGCCCATATCCAAAAGTCCTTGAAAGATACACAAAGACAGTTGCAACAGGCCAAGATAAACTATAAAAAAAACAAGCAGATAAGCACAGAAGGCCTAATCCCTTGTATAAAAAAGGGGCTCGAGTGTGGTTGTCCACAAAAAAACATTCTGTTCAGAAGATATAGTATATTCAACCCCAGATACATTGGACCATACAAGGTGATTAAACATGTAAATCCAGTGGCGGTTCGGTTGGCATTACCATCTAACCTCCGCATACACCCTGTGTTTCATGTGTCCTTATTGAAGCAATCTCACGTACCTATTAAGAAAAGACCTGCTCCCATTTGGGTTAACAACGAACAAGAGTATGAAGTCAAGAGATTAGTTCATTCCAAAATAAATAGAAATAAACTTTGGTACTTGGTGGCTTGGAAGGGGTATGGGCCAGAGGAAAATTCCTGGGAACCTTCCTCTGGGATACATGCCTCCAGGCTAAAGACTTTGTTTCATCAGCAAAATCCGCTGAAACCATGTTTCTGTCAGTGTGGTCCTGGGAGGGGATGTACTGTCAGATCTCATCAAGGAAATTCCAACAAGCGATCTTGAATACTGACATCCGGTGTGTTTTGGACTCCATTTCCCATGATGCCATGCGTCAGGTGACGCGCACGCAACATTACGTACCTATTGCCCTCATAAGCACTTCCGGGACAGGCAACGCTGCCGATTATTTTGTATGCTGACCGACGTCGGATCGAGTAGCTGGTCTGGTGAGGGTGCTTTCGGCACCACCTAGTTTGTACTTCTTGTGCCTAATCATCGTGGGCCTTGGTGGTACCACGAAGAGCGGTTCCTGAGTTTCTTCGTTCGGGAGCCCTACGTGTTCTCCTCTGTTGGTGAGTCTCAGCTGAGACTCATGCAGCGGGGAGAACGAGTGCTGGTTGGGTCTCTCCTGTCGGTATAACAGGGTTTTCTCCTCCGTTGGCGAGTTGCAGGAAACTCATGTGGAGAGGGAGATTATATCGATGGGATCCCCGCTTTTCTGACTTTGTTGTATTTCTCGTTTATATAATAATTATTATGAGAGAGGTTTGCTACAACTACTGAGAGCTAGTTGATTATACTGTGTCTTTAGAGTATTGCCATTACTTTCGAGTTTCTCTGGTGGGAACAGGCATTACTGTCAATGGACTCCGATTTGTTTTATGAGACTTTCGTATATGTGGAACACTTTTGCATTCATGATGCTATGCTGAGAATAGCATGCTGACATTCCTTTCTTTTTGTATAATCTGTTGATGCTAATAACAGGGGGAGCGTGGATGTACCCTTGATTAGAATTCACACCTCCCCTGTGAATCAACGCATTACAGATAAAGGGGTAGGTAGATTCAGCAATGGGATGAAAGTGTTAAACAGTTAGTAAAGAATGGTAACCCATGATATTCTTTTTTCATCCTAGCTGTGTATACCGCCTCAATACTTCTAGCCAGGCTTACAAAAACAGTGAGAAGAAAGTCTATGAATTCGGAACTTGCCTTATTATCATTTTTGTTTACAGGTATTACTAATGAGTATAGACGAGGTGATATAGGTGGGAGTGATAAAGTGTGGGAGATAAGCAGTCGTTTGTATCAGCACAGTAAAGGTGTTTTTTCTTCTACAGATCTCCCTGCCTGCTGATCCCTACCTTTTCTTCCCCCACTTAATCACTTCAATGCTCTGAGCTGTAATAGCGTGCAAACTTGGAGTTATTGTGAGGTGAATGCATACTAGCATCACTCCAACCCCGAGGATACATCGAACCTGACAGTTTTCCCCTGCAAAAATACCAATATAGCTATGCTAGGTATTATAAAATTCCAATAGTATTCCGATTTCCACTTACCAGAATGAGGAATAGCTATGGAAATTGGTGCTTGTGCAGTGATTTTCAGGTTTTTCTCTCCCATTTCCACCCAGTTTGGGGTTTCCTCTGTACTCGTAATGAAATTATAGGCCAAGTCCTAATTTTTAAAACTGGCATTAAAAGGTTTGCCAAATTTCTCCATGTTACCAAGGAGACTATACTCCAATCCTGGGCGTTCCTTTTATATACGTTTGTAAACTGGTAATTTAGCACAATTGGTTTAATTGATGTGGTCTAAAACTACAAGTCTATTAATACATAAGCACTAAGTGTCTGTGTGTATGAGCCACATGAGATCTAAAGAAACCGCAACCTATACACCTCTTGACAGGCTACAAGGAAATACCTTTCAAAAGGACGGATTCCCATCACTCACCATTGGTGACATGCTTCATCATCTGGGTCTCCTCCTAGTGACAAGCTAGTGTCTCTAAGGGCTACAACCCTTTCAGAAGGAAAGGGGAGCTCACGGATGTTTTAATGATGTTTAGTTTGTAGCGATATAACACCCTATGATAGATCCTACAGATGTGAGCAATTGGTTCGTGTCGGGGTGATGAGTGCAGTGCAAAGTAGTGAAAATAGTGAGTTAAAATTGAACAGTGAGAGAAAAAAACTTTAATTGGTATCTCTTAAGGCTCAAGCTTAAAAACAGTGCAATGACAGTTTTCAACAAATAACTGTCTATGAGTAGAAACCAAGGGTCACCATGTTTCAGCCACGGAGGAAATATTCATCCTCGGCCTTCTTCAGGACCACAACAATATTGCTACTGCATTAGTGAAAAACAAATATAAATAAGAAAAGGTTGGAACAGATACAACCTAATCACCTGTGTTCAGGGATATACAAGTCCTCTGCAAGTGACGGATTACTATTAGCATCTGCAAAAAGAGTGAAAAAACGATCCACATGTAAAGGTTGTCAACTTTCAATGGGACTCATAAGCTCAATACACCCACTAGATACATAGTGAACCATTTATTCGTCATCTATGATCTTTGGTATTCCATAATTACATGTTTTCATGCTTACCTGTATTGCACGAAGAAAAAGCCTCACCTCACCTGGCAACGGCTCAGGAAAAGGAGGCACCGCTCTGTGAGAGAACATAGGAAAGAACAGAAAATGTTCAAGGTAACCTTATTTTCTCTTTACCCTCATTTATCTACTGTTAAAAAGGAGCACCGTGCACACACACGACGACTAGTTCCAGAACTTAAAAATGCTATGCTAACTCTTACAATGGTATGTGTAGTTCTACAATACTGTAAACCTTGGAAGGATATCATTTCCATATGTAAATCTACATTGGTGCACTTAGTGCTAGTCTGCACTGCTATGTACTTTGTTTGGAAGGAGACGCCCTTCAACTGCTCTCCTTGCCTTGTTTATTTGTATAATCATTTGCTAAATGGTCATAATACTGTGAGCCTCCTTGTGCTTATCAAAGTCGCCAACTTCATACTAGAATATAACTATCGTTTATTTATTTATTTATTAAAGAAGGTGCTAGATGGCATGATATGACATGCTCGTTAGTGGGCAACAGAAAAGGCAACAGGAAAACAAACACGCCCAAGCACTCTCTCGTGTGTTGTATTCATAGAAGACAAATCAACCTAGTCTGCTGACACAACCCTGTGTATTTGAATGCCAGGCTTCCAAACCAAAAGGAGCCCGGTCCAGAATCATACTGCAATTATGTAAGATGAGCTGGCGAGGAATCGTTAGAACAGACTGTTCTGTTACAGGGGATACCGGAAAAAGAACCCGACAGTAGAAAAGGAATAACCCTTACCGCTACGCCCCTTGTACAAAGACTGTACCAGCATCCAAACACTAAAAACACACAGCGTGCGCAAAAGCATACCGCTCACCTGTCCGTCGGTACCTCTGGCAGTTCGTCAAGCCGTATGGGGAGGTACCGGACGTAGGGTGACACCATTTTTAAAAGCAGCAATCTCGGTACGTCACACCCAGTGTATTGGACCAGCTCGGGTCATATGACTTACCCGGAACTGTAGCGCTAGAGGTCATGGGACTTGTAGTTAATAAATCAAGCGTCCCATATGATGTATGGAGCAGGAAGGGAGACTGCTCACCTGCTCTTATTTTCAATGAACTGCGCCACGATTATATAAATGCTGGGGATGGTCCTAAGAGTGACCGGGTGTTATTGTATACAAATTAGTATTACGTTATTCCCATCTGGCGATGACACAATCTTTCGTATGGCTCTCCTTCGTAATGAAACAGGGAGCCCTCATGAGATATGAATATCTCTAACAATACATTTTAGTACCTGACAAATATTCATTATCAGTATAAAGATGCCAGCATGTGCTACGGAGGAGGTCAAACACTTTCTTACGCAACGGCACTATAGCGTTCAGGCACATCTTGCCGACTGGGGTATATCTCTGTTGTAGCTATCAATACTCAGCATTCCTTACACGTGAGGCATGGCTCTTAAATATGCCATCTATCCTAAATGGTACTAACCCCCTCTTGATCGTAACTAATGCTACTTTCCAATTTACAAATGTAATAATGTAACTATATGAGTGGGGGTGGAGTTGTCGTGTTTATGCATATCTTGTCTACATAAGTAACATCCATTTGTCCATGTCTACTGCCGACCTCCTTGTGTGTAACAATCATCATTATTAGGTGCAAACCTTATACAGGCAATGACCCATAAAGATAAAGTATTCCAGACGTCTTAGAGGAGAACTGGTCATACTCCTATAGATGACAGATCTAGTGGACCAGCGATGTATAACACCTATCCTCCTCCCAATCAGAGAGAACTTGCAAGATTTGGTATATGACTACGAACCCATGGGTCAGAATTACAGTGCAACCCATGGTATCTCATCGTTCAATCCTGTTTTGTCACTCTGTAATTTAAAAACCCATTTCTGTTCTCTAACAAAAAGAAACCTGGAGATGTCTGTGACGTGTGTGGGAATAAATGGTTGTTCCAAAACTGTCCACATGAAGTCATCAGGTCGGTGATTAGCTTCAAGAAAATGTCTTGTAAGTCTTGTAGCTTGTTTCTTGCATCTCATCGTGCTCTTGTGTTCAAGGATCCTCAGTTTGACCTTACGAGTGGTCATGCCCACATATTGTAATTTACATGGACAGGTAATGAGGTAGATAAGTTTGTCACTATTACAATTGGTAAACTTATTTTGCACCCACGGCCTATTGGTCCCTATGTCCACAGATTTAGATTGTTGGGTTTGAGGACAGGCCGCACATGACCCACACTGAAAGTGGCCCCGAACAGCAGGGAGGTCCCAAAGGGTCCCTATACTTGAAAGAGGTTTGGTTTTGGGTCTGGTATGGACTAGTCGGTCCCGAAGATTTGTGCTTCTTTTGAATGAAAAGAGAGGAGGTGGAATTTGTTCATTCCCTATCTTGAGTATGCGCCAATGTTTGCGTACGCTCTTTTGGATGTTGTTGGACATGGTACTAAAAGTGTTAATAAAGGTGAGCCTGGTCAATTCTGGTTTGGGTCCTGACAGGTCCAAGAGGGCTTCTCTGTTGTTATTCATGGCCCGTTTAAGCGAGCGGCGCACCAATTTCTTAGGATATTTCCTATTGCATAGTTGGGAAGACAATATGGTTGCATGATTTGCAAATCTTTCCTTAGTAGAACAGTTTCTCCGAGCCCGGAGAAATTGGCCAAAAGGTAAATTGTCACGGAGTGACTTTGGATGATGGCTATCGTAGCAAAGTAAAGAGTTTCTAGCCATCTGCTTTCTGTATAGCTCTGTCTCAAGGCCTGACGTTGTAGTTACGATCAACAGATCCAAGAACGCCAACTTGTTTTTGTCATATTCCACCCTGAATTTGAGAAATTCATTCCTGCTATTAAGCCATGTTTGGAATAGCAAATAGACTCTGGGTTGCCTCGCCAGACGACGAAGACATCGTCTATATAGCGCTTCCATAGATGTATCGAGTCCCGAAAGGGGTTAGTCTGTGTCAAGACATGTTCCTGCTCGAAGCCATGGACATACAAATTAGCCAGACTGGGAGCAAAAACGCTTCCCATGCTGGTACCCGAGACTTGGAGATAAATAGTGTCTTCGAACTTAAAAAAATTCTCCTTCATTGCAAGTTGGGCGCAGGCCATGATAAACTGCACCGGGGTGATGGAGTCCAAATCTCTATCTGCCAGTAACAATGCGATGGCATCAAGTGTTTCATCCTGAGGAACTGAAGTATAGAGAGACTCAACATCGAATGAAACTAAAAAATCAGTTTCTATATCAAAATCCACCTTTGGTAACAGGCGCAAGACATCCTTAGTGTCTTGCAAGAATGTGGGCATTTCCTTGACCATAGGTCTAAGGAAATGATCCACAAAAGTGGACAAAGGTTCCAAGACTGAGCCCAGTCCGGAAATGATGGGTCGCCCCGGTGGTGGCCTTTGTGGTTTATGCACTTTAGGTAGTGCATAAAAGTAGGGCATAACCGGATGTTCAGTTTGTAAGAAGGCTGCCTCTTGGGTGGTTATCCAACCTTCATTCACCGCTTCTTCTACCATATTGGCAATGATCTTTTTTATTTTCTCGGTTGGGTCAATTTTTAATGGGCGATAGGATCTTCTGTCACCTAGTTGCCGTAAGCATTCTGTTCGATAGGTGTCGGTGTCAAGCATGATGATCGCACCGCCTTTATCCACCGGTTTGATTGTAATCCGTTCATCAGTGGTAAATTTCTGTAATGCCATTTGTTCTTTTTTGGGAAGATTGCAGTAAGGATTATTCCCTCTTTTGCAGAGTGCCGTTATGTCTTCGACACTGCCTTTTCAAAGTTTAAGACTTGTGCAGGTATTAAGTGAGCTGGTGGATTAAAAGTTGAACGTTTCTTTAAACCAGTGTTTTTGTCAACCGGGTCCATGAGCTCTTGTTGTTCTTTCTTAAAGAAAAAATGTAAGCGGATTTTGCGAAAGAATTTAGCAAGTTTGCATTGGGTCTGAAAGGGGTCGCCTTCCCATGGGACCATTCCCACTGCTACAATATCCCCACAATCCTAATGCCCAGCCTTTTTTAGGATTTGGCCGCGGGCGCTCCAGAGGAAGACGGAGAAACCAACAGGCCCAAGTACACTGGAGCCCCCCTCCGTCTCCCAGGAGTCTGCGCAGCAACAAGAAGAAAACCCTACAACAAGCGGGGACCAGTGCGGAGACGGATTAGTGGTCAATTTGAGCTCTTGGATCATAACAAAGGACGAACAACTAGTCCTGAATAGAGGTCTGGGTTTTGTCTCTACCTTCAAAGGCGACCCCTTTCAGACCCAATGCGAACTTGCTAAATTCTTTCGCAAAATCCGTTTACATTTTTTCTTTAAGAAAGAACAACAAGAGCTCATGGACCCGGTTGACAAAAACACTGGTTTAAAGAAACTTTCAATGTTTAAGCCACCAGCTCACTTAATACCTGCACAAGTCTTAACCTTTGAAAAGGCTGTGAGCGAAGACATAACGGCACTCTGCAAAAGAGGGAATAATCCTTACTGCAATCTTCCCAAAAAAGAACAAATGGCATTACAGAAACTTACCACTGATGAACGGATTACAATCAAACCGGCGGATAAAGGCGGTGCGATTGTCATGCTTGACACCGACACCTATCGAACAGAATGCTTACGGCAACTAGGTGACAGAAGATCCTATCGCCCATTAAAAATTGACCCAACCGAGAAAATAAAAAAGATCATTGCCACTATGGTAGAAGAAGCGGTGAATGAAGGTTGGATAACCACCCAAGAGGCAGCCTTCTTACAAACTGAACATCCGGTTATGCCCTACTTTTATGTACTACCTAAAGTGCATAAACCACAAAGGCCACCACCGGGGCGACCCATCATTTCCGGACTGGGCTCAGTCTTGGAACCTTTGTCCACTTTTGTGGATCATTTCCTTAGACCTATGGTCAAGGAAATGCCCACATTCTTGCAAGACACTAAGGATGTCTTGCGCCTGTTACCACAGGTGGATTTTGATATAGAAACTGATTTTTTAGTTTCATTCGATGTTGAGTCTCTCTATACTTCAATTCCTCAGGATGAAACACTTGGTGCCATCGCATTGTTACTGGCAGATAGAGATTTGGACTCCATCACCCCGGTGCAGTTTATCATGGCCTGCACCCAACTTGCAATGAAGGAGAATTTTTTTAAGTTCGAAGACACTATTTATCTCCAAGTCTCGGGTACCAGCATGGGAAGCATTTTTGCTCCCAGTCTGGCTAATTTGTATGTCCATGGTTTCGAGCAGGAAATTGTCTTGACACAGACTAACCCCTTTCGGGACTCGATACGTCTATGGAAGCGCTAGATAGACGATGTCTTTGTCGTCTGGCGAGGCAACCCAGAGTCTATTATGCTATTCCAAACATGGCTTAATAGCAGGAATGAATTTCTCAAATTCACGGTGGAATATGACAAAAACAAGTTGGCGTTCTTGGATCTGTTAATCGTAACTACAACGTCAGGCCTTGAGACAGAGCTATACAGAAAGCCGATGGCTAGAAACTCTTTACTTTGCTACGATAGCCATCATCCAAAGTCACTCCGTGACATTTTACCTTTTGGCCAATTTCTCCGGGCTCGGAGAAGCTGTTCTACTAAGGAAAGATTTGCAAATCATGCAACCATATTGTCTTCCCAACTATGCGATAGGAAATATCCTAAGAAATTGGTGCACCGCTCGCTTAAACGGGTCATGAATAACAACAGAGAAGCCCTCTTGGACCTGTCAGGACCCAAACCAGAATTGACCAGGCTCACCTTTGTTAACACTTTTAGTACCATGTCCAACAACATCCAAAAGAGCGTACGCAAACATTGGTGCATACTCAAGATAGGGAATGAACAAATTCCACCTCCTCTCTTTTCATTCAAAAGAAGCACAAATCTTCGGGACCGACTAGTCCATACCAGACCCAAAACCAAACCTCTTTCAAGTATAGGGACCCTTTGGGACCTCCCTGCTGTTCGGGGCCACTTTCAGTGTGGGTCATGTGCGGCCTGTCCTCAAACCCAACAATCTAAATCTGTGGACATAGGGACCAATAGGCCGTGGGTGCAAAATAAGTTTACCAATTGTAATAGTGACAAACTTATCTACCTCATTACCTGTCCATGTAAATTACAATATGTGGGCATGACCACTCGTAAGGTCAAACTGAGGATCCTTGAACACAAGAGCACGATGAGATGCAAGAAACAAGCTACAAGACTTACAAGACATTTTCTTGAAGCTAATCACCGACCTGATGACTTCATGTGGACAGTTCTGGAACAACCATTTATTCCCACACACGTCACAGACATCTCCAGGTTTCTTTTTGTTAGAGAACAGAAATGGGTTTTTAAATTACAGAGTGACAAAACAGGATTGAACGATGATATACCATGGGTTGCACTGTAATTCTGACCCATGGGTTCGTAGTCATATACCAAATCTTGCAAGTACTCTCTGATTGGGAGGAGGATAGGTGTTATACATCCCTGGTCCACTAGATCTGTCATCTATAGGAGTATGACCAGTTCTCCTCTAAGACGTCTGGAATACTTTGTCTTTATGGGTCTTTGCCTGTATAAGGTTTGCACCTAATAATGATGATTGTTACACACAAGGAGGTCGGCAGTAGACATGGACAAATGGATGTTACTTACGTAGACAAGATATGCATAAACACGACAACTCCACCCCCACTCATATAGTTACATTATTACATTTGTAAATTGGAAAGTAGCATTAGTTACGATCAAGAGGGGGTTAGTACCATTTAGGATAGATGGCATATTTAAGAGCCATGCCTCGCGTGTAAGGAATGCTGAGTATTGATAGCTACAACAGAGATATACCCCAGTCGGCAAGATGTACCTGAACGCTATAGTGCCGTTGCGTAAGAAAGTGTTTGACCTCCTCCGTAGCACATCCTGGCATCTTTATACTGATAATGAATATTTGTCAGGTACTAAAATGTATTGTTAGAGATATTCATATCTCGTGAGGGCTCCCTGTTTCATTACGAAGGAGAGCCATACGAAAGATTGTGTCATCGCCAGATGGGAATAACGGAATACTAATTTGTATACAATAACACCCGGTCACTCTTAGGACCGTACCCGGCATTTATATAATCGTGGCACAGTTCATTGAAAATAAGAGCAGGTTAGCAGTCTCCCTTCCTGCTCCATACATCATATGGGGCGCTTGATTTATTAACTACAAGTCCCATGACCTCTAGTGCTACAGTTCCGGGTAAGTCATATGACCCGAGCTGGTCCAATGCACTGGGTGTGGCGTACCGAGATTGCTGCTTTTAAAAATGGTGTCACCCTACGTCCGGTACCTCCCCATACAGCTTGACGAACCGTCAGAGGTACCGACGGACAGGTGAGCGACATGCTTTTGCGCACGCTGTGTGTTTTTAGTGTTTGGATGCTGGTACAGTCTTTGTACAAGGGGCGTAGCGGTAAGGGTTATTCCTTTTCGGCTGTCGGGTTCTTTTTCCGGTATCCCCTGTAACAGAACAGTCTGTTCTAACGATTCCTCGCCAGCTCATCTTACATAATTGCAGTATGATTCTGGACCGGGCTCCTTTTGGTTTGGAAGCCCGGCATTCAAATACACAGGGTTGTGTCAGCAGACTAGGTTGATTTGTCTTCTATGAATACAACACACGAGAGAGTGCTTGGGCGTGTTTGTTTTCCTGTCGCCTTTTCTGTTGCCCACTAACGAGCATGTCATATCATGCCATCTAGCACCTTCTTTAATAAATAAATAAATAAACAATAGTTATATTCTAGTATGAAGTTGGCGACTTTGATAAGCACAAGGAGGCTCACAGTATTATGACCATTTAGCAAATGATTATACAAATAAACAAGGCAAGGAGAGCAGTTGAAGGGCGTCTCCTTCCAAACAAAGTACATAGCAGTGCAGACTAGCACTAAGTGCACCGATGTAGATTTACATATGGAAATGATATCCTTCCAAGGTTTACAGTATTGTAGAACTACACATACTATTGTAAGAGTTAGCATAGCATTTCTAAGTTCTGGAACTAGTCGTCATGTGTGTGCATGGTGCTCCTTTTAACAGTAGATAAATGAGGGTAAAGAGAAAATAAGGTTACCTTGAACATTTTCTGTTCTTTCCTATGTTCTCTCACAGAGCGGTGCCTCCTTTTCCTGAGCCGTTGCCAGGTGAGGTGAGGCTTTTTCTTCGTGCAATACGGGTAAGCATGAAAACATGTAATTATGAAATACCAAAGATCATAGATGACGAATAAATGGTTCACTATGTATCTAGTGGGTGTATTGAGTTTATGAGACCCATTGAAAGTTGACAACCTTTACATGTGGATCCTTTTTCCACTCTTTTTGCAGATGCTAATAGTAATCCGTCACTTGCAGAGGACTTGTATATCCCTGAACACAGGTGATTAGGTTGTATCTGTTCCAACCTTTTCTTATTTATATTTGTTTTTCACTAATGCAGTAGCAAAATTGTTGTGGTCCTGAAGAAGGCCGAGGATGAATATTTCCTCCGTGGCTGAAACATGTTGACCCTTGGTTTCTACTCATAGACAGTTATTTGTTGAAAACTGTCATTGCACTGTTTTTAAGCTTGAGCCTTGAGAGATACCAATTAAAGTTTTTTTCTCTCACTGTTCAATTTTAACTCACTATTTTCACTACTTTGCACTGCACTCATCACCCCGACACGAACCAATTGCTCACATCTGTAGGATCTATCATAGCGTGTTATATCGCTACAAACTAAACATCATTAAAACATCCGTGAGCTCCCCTTTCCTTCTGAAAGGGTTGTAGCCCTTAGAGACACTAGCGTGTCACTAGGAGGAGACCCAGATGATGAAGCATGTCACCAATGGTGAGTGATGGGAATCCGTCCTTTTTAAAGGTATTTCCTTGTAGCCTGTCAAGAGGTGTATAGGTTGCGGTTTCTTTAGATCTCATGTGGCTCATACACACAGACACTTAGTGCTTATGTATTAATAGACCCGTGGATATTGTGGTTTGTATGTAGCTTGTTAATGGGGAATATATCTACGCCAGGTCTTTAAACATTCTCTCAGACCCTTTCTCTACGTTTTTAGTTTTTCTAAGACTACAAGTACCAGAATGCATTAGGTTGTTAAGTAGACTCCAGCACTAAAATATTGCATCCTTTGTGACATGAAGCCACCCTGTGCCTTTCTTTATCTGATGCATTTTTCTACAAACATAGCTGCCAATCAGGTCCATGTTACGTGACACATCAAGCAGAGCACACTGTTGCATTGACTGTGCATTTTATTAGCTCTATAATGTCTTAAAGGGCTCTGCAGTAAGAATAATAAATAAACTGAAAAGGCACAGGGAGGCATAAATCACAGATCACTGCTTCCAGCATGGGATTCTGCTTCACTCTGGGCCACACATGCAGGCAGGCCTAAGTACCACAGAGTATGTTTGAAACCTTTACTTAAATCTTATTCCAGAATGTAAGCCACACCCACATCAAAGGGGCAGCAGGATCCTCTCCAGCAACACATTAAAAAAAAACTAGGAGCTATACCCTCTAAGTCCCTCAACATCGTCCCAGTCATTACAAATTAGGTGCCTGTCACCTCACAGGACAGAAATCAAAACAGGAGAATCCAAAAGAAAGCTAGCCCCACCCATCCAACCCGGGTGCTATAAAAGCGGCTGGAGCTAATAACTCCTCCTGTTTTGTTTTCTAGCATGGGGACGAGGATCGCAGGAGGTCTCTGCCAGACTTAAACCACGCTGAGGGGATATAACTTCCTTGCTGGGCTTGGGAGCGAGCACCCTTCCAACGTGGGACTCAGTATTATGGAGCTGGAGGATGATGCTTCATATTGGTAAAGGAATTCTTCCCCTTCTGGTTTTTGCTCAAGGGATGATGGCTGCTGTTCTTTCCTTGCCCATTCTGGTAGCAGCCGACAGAAGAGAAAGTGTCATTGGCTGCGCATTGTTTGTGGTTTACGCTTGCGCGGTTTTGCCCATTTGACCATGCATGCACGCAATTTCGTTTTGGACACACTGGATAGAAGCGCACATGGGAGGCCATATATTTAAGAAGCAGGCAAACGTTGTTGAGAAAATTATGATCATGGTTGCTTTGTTTTGCCTGTTTGTGGTGTCCTGCTACCTTTGTATAATGTGAACATTGGAAAGCATTCCAGTAAAAGAAGGCGTGTCTCCCCTTTGCGTTCCCCGGCCTCTTCATGGTCTCCAGATGATCTACCTCTACTAAGCGTGGTAGATCTGTGATAGGAAGAAGAGGAGGGAATCCACAGGATTGTGCTTCAGACTTTCTCTGCCTTAAAAGGGGAGGAAGGTTTTAATAAGCAGAAGATGGTAGTGCCTTCGAACTCTGGAAAATCAGACTGTGGTGAGGAGCTGCAAGTCTCTGCTGAACAGAAGGGCAAATATATTTCTAAGGCTGTTTTGCCAGATCTATTGGCTCACATTAGAGATAACATGAGTTTCACTCTGCTTGAGAGGCCGGAACCTCTGATGATATCCTGCTTAGACAATTCCAAAGGCTGCCTAATGTGGGTTTGTCAGTTAATCAGTTCATTTTGGATGTGGTCAAGCAAGAGTGGAAGGATCAGGATAAAATTATCCTTCCAAGATTCATGACAAAGCTTTATCCTTTGGAGAATATAGATACAGTGTTGCCGAGTAGCGTTAATGTGGATTCAGTGGTGGCTAACTTGGTGGGCCGATCTTCAACATCGGAAGAGAACATTTTGAAGGACTCGGCAGATAAGAAGGTAGATTCAACCCTAACAAAGTATTCACAGAGTCCCATGTGGCCATGAGAGCTGAAAACTATAAAGACAACACTGCATAGTCACTGATTTTGGATTTCAAGGGCCTTTTTTCAGCTACTCAGAATGAATCTGTTTGTTTACCTCTGTTGGAAGAAATGGAGTGTCAGATAGAATTCCTTTCAGACATTTCATTTGATGTGGTGAGGGCAGGGGTGCCTCAATTGCTGCTAGAAGGAACCTATACCTTAGAGATTGGAACAGTGATGCTGGCTTCAGGACAGTTTCGTCTAGTGATCGATTTGAGGAACTTAAATTGATTTAACCGGAACATCAGGTTCAAGATGGAAACCATAAAGAGAGTTGTTTCTTTGACCATTCCAACCAGTTTCTGATTACCTTGGATCTGATGGATGCGTATCTCTGCTTACAGATTGCCTTGAAGCATCACAAGTTTCTGAGGTATGCTAAGAAGGACCAACACTGGCAGTTCATGGTTCTTCCCTTCGGGTTAAGGTTTCTACCAAGGGTGTTTACAAAGAAGATGGCCCCAGTAGGTGCTCATCTTCATCTGCAAGGAATTCCAGTTTTCCCATACTTCGATGATTGGTTGCTTCACGCCCCAACAATCGATCAGACCAAAATGATCTGGCAGCAGACAAAGGAGATCATTACACATCAGGGACTTCTCAACATCAGAATATGCCAGATGCCTCCATCCAAAGATTTAGTGTTTATCGAAAACTGTCTCAGAACAGATCTAGGGAAGGTTTTTCCTCCCAAGAAGAGGATTATGCACCTTCATTTGGTAAATTCATGAACTTCTGACCTCCCCGGAAGCCCCGTTCAGCCTTTGGTTGAAAGTCGAAGGACACATAACAGCAACAGTGCACACAATCAATCTGTCACAAAGTCTTGTAGAGCACGGCCTTTCACACAGCGGGGTCTAGGCACTGGGTGGAAGTGCGGGCCTCGTTCGGAGAGGTGGTGGTTGAAGAGCCAAGTATTGAGCTGTTTTCTGAAGTCGTTCAGGGATGGGGAGGCACAAAGGTGGTCATTATAGGACTTAGCAGCGAGATAGGAGGAGCACCCTCTGCAGTGGCTGCAACGGATACAAGAGATGTGGGCCAAAGCGAGGGTGGGGAAGCGGACCTCTCAGGTTGGTTGGCGGAAAGTCAGGTGACTGTTGATATAGGTGGGTCCGGTTCTGTGGAGGACTTTGTAGGCATGGGTAAGGAGCTTGAAAAGACATCTCTTCTAGACTGGGAGCCATTGGAGGACTCTGAGGTGCGGGTGATGCTGGATCTACTGGGGAGGTTGAGTATAAGTCTGGCTGCCGAGTTCTGGATGGTTTGGAGGCAGTTGAGGAGGTGTTTGGTGGTTCCGACGTACAATGCATTGCCATAGTCAAGTCGGCTGGAGATGAGGGCTTAGGTGACTATCTCCCTGGTGGAGATGGGGATCCATCGGAAGATCTTGCTGAGCATGCGGAGGGTGTGGAAGCTGGCAGAGGAGACAGCATTGATCTGTTGCTTCATGGTGAGATAGGAGTCTGGGATGAATCCGAAATTGTGTGCGTGGTCGGTGGGGGTGGGTGCGGAGCCAAGTACGGAGGGCCACCAGGTGTTGTCCCAGGTGGAGAATGTGTATCCGAAGATGAAGACCTCTGTCTTGTCTGAGATGACTTTCAGGCAGTTGCTCTTCATCCAGGTGGCGACAATGGTCATGGTGGTCTGTAAGTTGGCTCTTGTGGTGTCTGCGAATTCTGTGAGAGATAGGACTATCTGGGTGTCGTTGGCATAGGAGATGGTGTTGAGTCCGTGGATGCGGGCGATATTTGCCAGAGGAGTCATGTAGGTGTTGAAGAGGGTGTGGCTTAAGGAGGAGCCCAGGGGCATATGATGTTCTTGGGTGCGGCAGAGAAGGGAAGAATGTGAATCCTCTAAGTCCGGCTGGAGAGGAAGGAGGAGATCCAGTCGAGGGCCTTGCCCTGGATGCCTATGCGGTGTAGTCTGGTGATGAGGACGTGGTGGGAGATGGTGTTGAAGGCTGTCGATAGGTCAAGGAAGGTGAGGTTGGCGGATCTGCCTGGGTCGAGGAGGCATCTGATGTTGTCCGTTGCTGCGATTAGGGTGGTCTTAGTGCTGTGGTTGGACAGAAGAATAATTGGGAGGGGTCGATTGGTAGTTTTTTTCGAAGTGGTCTGTGAGCTGGCGGTTGAAGGCTTTCTCCAGGACTTTGGAGGGGAAAGGGAGGAGTGAGATGGGTTGGTAGTTTTTGAGTTTGTTGGGGTTGGCTGAGGGTTTCTTTAGGAGGGGTTTGACCTCGGCATGCTTCCAAGCATCCGGGACAGTGGCTGTGGTGATGGAGGTATTGAGTACTGTGAGGGGGTCGCAGATTGCTTCTATTCCTAGGTTGGTGATGTGATGGGACAGGGGTCCGAGGGAGATCTGGATGAAGGGAGTTCATGATGGATGCGGTGTCTTCGGTCGAGAGCTGCTTTCAATCAGTGATTCGGTGGGGGTGTGGGGTGCTGTTTAGGGTGCATAGGTGGTCGAGGGCAGTGGGTTGGGGGTCAAAGTTGCTGTAGATGTCGGAACTCTTGCGGTGAAAATAGTCTGCTAGGGTGTCGCAGAGGGTTTTGGAAGTGCGAATCCTGTTCTCAGTGGCAGACAGGCAGAAGAATTCTCAGACGATGCTGAAAAGTTCCTTAGTGTGGTTGGCCCTTGCCTCGATGTAGGTGTTGAGGGATTCCTTATTGGTTTCTCTGAGCCGGTGGTGATAGCTCTTGAGGGAGGATTTGAAGGAGTCAAGGTTGGCAGGGGTCTTGTTGGAGCACCACTGTCTCTCCAGTTTCTTGCAGTGGCGCTTGAGGGTCAGGAGTTCTGGAGTGTACCATCTTGCTTGGTTGGTGGGTCTTCTGCTGGTGGAGTTCTTCCAGTCGCCGATGGTGTCAGTAGCTTAGGGGATCCAGTTTGAGAAGTTCTGTATGTTGATTTCAAGGGAGTCTGTGGGGACTGGTCTTGCTTCCTTTAGGGCGGCTGTCAGGAGGGGTTCGGTGACTTTGCACCAGTTGTGCCAGGGGAGAGAAGGTTGTCTAGTCAGGGGTTCCAGCGGGTCGTCAATGGAGAAATGAAGGATGCTGTGGTCTGTCCAGGTCAGTTTTTTGGTGTGGGAGAACTTGGTGTGGTTGTTGGTGGAGAAAATGGGGTCCAGGGTGTGTCCTGAGATGTGTGTGGGGGAGGTGACCAGTTGAGAGAGGCCGATGATGCTCATTTTTTCAAGAAGCGTGGTGGAGTTGGTTTCCTTGGGGTACTCAAGGTGTAAGTTCAGGTCTACCTGGAAGATGTAGTGGATGGAGTCTATACCCAGGGGGGGTAATGAAATCCGGTATGGCGCCGTAGAAGCTGAGGTGGGGCCTGGCGGTCTGTAGGCCAGGGTACCACAGTTTAATGGGCTATGTTGCACTTGTGGCTGCTTCTCTGGTATTGCAAAAGCCAATGATTCTCAATTCTACATACATTGAACAAGCCAATCCAGATGTCGGTGGAGGTGAAAGAATCTCTTGCTTGGTGGGTGGACATTTGCAATCTCCAAAGGAATGTGAAGATGCATGTGGACACCCCGGTGTTTCTCATGATCAATGCCAGTTGTCTTGTTGTGTATCAACAGTTTTGGACAAGACCTGTCGATTCTATGGATGCTCCTGGAGGGTAAAACGTTTTCAAATTGAAGGGAATCGATGGCGGTGTTTCAGATACCTACTACAGAAGAATTTGTTGGTGAAGTCAGTCAATACTGTGGCGATCTCATACATAAACCATCAGGGGAATACACAATCGAAGATCCTTAACCTAGTTGCAGTCCAGTGAGTCTTTGGGCAGAGAGCAACCTATAAAACCTGCCTGTGGTTCACACCAAGGAAGTCAACAACATGTTGTCAGAGTCATTAAGCCATAGATTTCCCTCTTCTCAGGATCTCTTTCTTTCCAGATTAAATTTCAGGAAAATTTACAAATGGTTTGGAGTTCTATTCCTGGATCTGTTTGCAACCAAGGACAATGCACTTCTTCCAAATTTTTGCATCAGGTTTCCGGAGGAGAAAGCCCAGGGAGTGGACACTGTAGTGATGACATGGCCAAAATGAGTGCTTTGTGCCTCCCCTTTGTTCCTTCGTATTCAGACTCTTTGTCACAATTTCTGGAAGAGAAATGCAGACTGATTCTAGTGGTTCCCTTTTGGCCGCAGAAGTTGAGGTGTCCACTCCTGAAATCCCTGGCACTTCTTCTGCCTTGGGTATTGCCCCAGTCTCCTTCTCCTCTAAGACACTCTGGTATATCCCTCCCTCTAAAGCTCACTCTATTGGTTAAGAAGTTGAGAAGTTCACTCCTTTAGCAAGGCCTCTTTCTCCTTCTTTGGTGGAGGTTATTGAGAATTCAAGGAGATCTTCTACACTGAAATCTTATTCTAAGCACTGGAATTCTTTTGATATGTGGTGTTCTTCTTGTAACTTCATTTCTCCTTATTGTGATCTGTCTTCAGTCTTGAAGATCCTTCTGGATGGCTATCATCTTAATCTATCACTTTCTACATTAAGGTCTCAATGGTTTGCTATTAAGGCCTTTGGACATTTTTCTGAGTCAAAAAAGGAAATATATTTTTTGGCTTATAGATTCTTTACGAGTTTTGTAGTGTCTAGACCTCCCTTTTCTTTACCTACAGCATGGGATCTTCCTACTGTTCTGAAGGCTTTATAGAGTCACCCTTTTGAACCGTTGGAGAAAGTTGATTTAAAAATGTTGGGGCATATTAGCAAGACCGGCGATAAAATTATTGCCGTTTTATCGGCAGGAAACTGCCGCTAAAACGGCGATAATGGGCTTGCTAATATGCGTTATGGAATTCCAATAGAAGCCCAGGTTAGATGTGCAGGAAATCTAACCTGGGCTTCTATTGGAATTCTATAACGCATATTATTAAGCCCATTATCGCTGCTTTAGCGGCAGTTTCCTGCCGCTAAAGCGGCGATAATTTTATCGCCGGTCTTGCTAATATGCCCCGTTATTCTTTAAGGTTCTTTTATTGGTGGCTATCTTTCAGCCCGTAGGGTTGGGGGACTGGGCACTTTGAGATGTAGTCTTTCTTTTGTCAGGTGTATGGATGATGGAGTCATTCTCAGACCTGATCTTCCCATTATTCCCAAAGTTCATTCGGTTTTTCTCAGATCACAGGAGTTGATTCTTCCTTCCTTCTTTCCTTCTCCCACCAATTGTAAAGAAGTATTGTTGAGTAGTCTGGATGTTAAAAGGGCTCTTTTTATTTATATTGTCATGTCTCAACACTGTAGAAAGACAGATCATTTATTTGTGACATTTGCCCAGTCTGGAAGGGGAAGGAAAGTGATGCAGCGGAATTTTCTATACCTTCTGGCTCTGGTATAGTCGTCAAACAAATTGCGCCCCTGGCTGTATTAACCGTTGGTTATTAGCTGAAAGTCTCTTCTGTTAGGTAACATCAGAACATCAATTTCAATTTACAGTGAAACCAGTTTGACTCATTCCCCAGTCAACCAACAACCCAATTTCCAACACTATCACTATGTCTTCACTCTGTTGTATACTGATATCAATGGCAGCCACCACCTTTAGACAATCAGGCAAACCTGTGGCAACTAGGTCAAGAGCTGCTGAGAAATAAGCTACAGGTCTCTTCACACCACCATAGGTTTGTGTAAGCACTGAGAAAGTGCACCCTTCCCTCTCATTGCAATAGAAAATGAACTCTTTACTTAAATCCGGCATTTCTAGTGTAGGGGTGCGACAGAAACTTTCTCGCAGCTTGAGGAAAGCATTCATGCTTTCATTGTCCCATGGTAGCGGATCAGACACATCTTTATGTGTAAGCCTCTGTAGACGTTTAACCAATAGGGAAAAGTTGGGCCTCCACTGACGACAGTAGCCCACCACTCTCAGAAACAACATGACTTCTCTCTGTGCAGTTGGAAGGTTCGTTTTGAGAACAGCAGATATCTGCAACACCTTCCTGGCTCCTTTCTCGATATGATCTCCTAGATACAGCACTTTCTTGAGGAAGTATTGCAATTTGCTCAGAGACACTTTGGGGCCGATTACGATGTCGGTCAGAAAGCCTCTGACAGCTAGTCAGAAGCTTTCCAACGGCGGTCGGAGGCTTTCCAACCGTCACGGTACATTTGCAGTCCAACCGCTGAATTACGATGTCGGCGGTCAGAGTGGTCATTCCGACGCAGTTCTGACCGGCTCTCGGAGTCTTCCAACTGGTCAGAGCCGCACCGTAATCCCCTATGGACAGCATTTCCGCTGTCGGGATTACGATGTCTGTTTCCCACAGCCTTTCCGTGCCGGCCTTTCCGACATGGAAAGGCTGTCGTAAAGCAACTTTGGGGCCCTCTTGCCTCCGCGGCCTAAGGTTGGTGGCCGAGAGGGTACCTGGGATGCCTCCCTGTAAATCCCTGCACTGTGTGGCAGGCACCATGGGGTGCCTGAAACAGGGTGCAGGGTTTTACATACACACCCATTTCTCTATGGGAGCCTGTATTACGGCCGGTTTATGGGCGTAACACAAACTCCCATAGAGAAATGTGAGTATCCGACCGAACAGTGTTCGGTTGCATTGTAATAAGGCATCGGAACCGCCGACCAGAGGTCGGTCGGTCCCGAAACCGAGACGGTGTTGGTCGGAGGCAACTCCGACCAACATCGTAAGAAGCCCCTTAATGTCGATTTTCAGCCAAAAGATTCAGTACAGCAATAGTGTCTTACTTGCATGTTTTTTGTGGTATTGATGCCACTAACAGGTAATCATTGTACTGGACTAGGACTGAATTGCACAGTAACTTTAGGGTCTCCAGATTCTTTTTCAAGATCTGGTTGAAGATCTAGTGGCTCTCTGTATACCCCTGTGGAACTCAGCACTATGCCAAAATTATATTTTGGAACTGAAACGCAAAGAGAAACGGACTCTCTTCATGCAGTGGGATGGAAAATACGGCTTGACACAAATCAATCACTGTGAATTACTTGGCTTCACAGGGTGTCTGAAACAATATTACGGCAGGATTTGGTACCACAGGACAAAATTAAACAACAATATTATTGATTTTTCTAAATCTGGACATATGCAGTACTTACCATTTGTTTTCTGCATGCCCATAATCATGGAATTACATGGATCACTTTCAAGTCCCTTGCTCTATCATGGATTCAATCACCAGAGTGATTCCAGCCACCGTCTCTGGTGAGAGATTGTTCTGGGGTGTTCAGGGATACTCTGCATCTGGTTTGACCGTAATTTGTACTGGCGCTACACATTTTATGAGTCTGTCTTCGACAGAACAGTCCCAGACTTCAGGTTTAACAGTATCTTTCAATCAAATCAAGGAGCAAATCATCTGTAGTAATTATCGGAAACAGCCCAACGGTGGTTCCCTGTTTGGCCAATTTAAAATCGACATCTTCATCATGAGTCTAGAACTCAACTCCCTCCAGTGTACAATATATCTTGCAGTTTAACTTGCACAATCAATCTCTGCTTAACAGGACTTGAATCATACACCACAAACTGATGGTCCTCTTCTAAGGAACCTAACTATACAGGGACCTTTTATTACACAGGGATTACGATATGTTTATTATCAACACTTGAAGAATGTTTGCATGCACTTCCATTTCTACCCATGTCAGACGTGCCAACACACCTGTCTGAGCAGGGTGACTCACAATTTTTTAACACATACAGCTTTATTTTTGCTTTCTCCTCCCTAAAATTGCCTCCAAATCAATGCAAGTAAAATAAATTCCTCTGATTTTTTTTTTTTATTAAACATCCCTCTTTCCTGCTTCCAAATGTTGGCATTATGCCGTATATGGTGTTTTACTTCCCTGTGCTCAAGGAGAGAGCCGGCCTGTCTGGAAATGTGTATGTAATGAAAGAAATATGTACTGGAAGAACCTATGATTCAAGTACAAATGTCAATACTTGATAATACTTTGTGTTTTTAATAGAGAGGACAACTGTACTTTCCTTCACCCAATCAGTGTCTTTAAACGGTAGGCATAGATTAATACACTTTAAGTTTTTAAATAGAACATATTATACACCTTCTCGCCTCCACAGATGGACCGTGAGTCCAACAGATGCGAGCGCAGCGGGGCAAGCGGTGCAGATTTTTTTCATACGGCATGGGTATGTCCACAGATGGCTGCTTTTTGGAACCAGATTTTCTTGGATTGGGGAACATCATTGGTACTCCACTTACTCCGGACCCCCTATTAGCCCTATTGGGATACACTAAACCACAGCCTAAAGGGGTTCGGAAGCTTTTGGGATTGGACCTTCTTCTGGCTAAGAGTCAAATAGCTATGCGCTGGGCACAAGGACTCCCACCCTCGAAATTGGAGTGAGAAAAAGATATGATCTTCTGCAATACACAGTCTGAGACATATAGTGAGCTAATGCCTCCACAGAGCCACACCAAGAATTTCTGGGGGCTGTATAAGCAGTATTTGTTGTCAAGGGATGAGAATGGTACGGATGACGTTTAAAGTTACTGTGCAGGAACGAGCCTCTTAAATTACAATATGTCATTAAGGGTAATACTGATGCACATGGTTATAATTATTTTCATTTGGAGCAATGTTGTTGCAAAATGATCATGTCTGGGGTATGTTATTCGACATGTGGCCGCTGTCCCTACTGCATATCTAATGGATCACTTTCTTTGCTTTGTTCACTGTAGAAGTAACGCTTCTGAATTGGCTGTGGGAGCAGTGTTATCCCAATGAGAGTTAATCACAGGACAGATGCATCACTTCATAATTCCCCTTTCTACTGCACATGTGTTTTTCATCTATGGTTCCTTCCATTCGTACACCCATCAGAAGCCCAGAATGTGCCCGAGGTACAAAAAAGGGTTGCCCATATCCAAAAGGCCTTGAAAGATACACAAAGACAGTTGCAACAGGGCAAGATAAACTATAAAAAACAAGCAGATAAGCACAGAAGGCCTAATCCCTTGTATAAAAAAGGGGCTCGAGTGTGGTTGTCCACAAAAAACATTCTGTTCAGAAGATATAGTATATTCAACCCCAGATACATTGGACCATACAAGGTGATTAAGCATGTAAATCCAGTGGCGGTTCGGTTGGCATTGCCATCTAACCTCCGCATACACCCTGTATTTCATGTGTCCTTATTGAAGCCATCTCACGTTCCTATTAAGAAAAGACCTGCTCCCATTTGGGTTAACAACGAACAAGAGTATGAAGTCAAAAGATTAGTTGATTCCAAAATAAAGAGAAATAAACTTTGGTACTTGGTGGCTTGGAAGGGGTAGGGGCAAAAAGAACAATTGATGGACAGAATGCAGAACAATGTCATACATTCACCCCAGTACAGAGATCTGGGCTTAAATCCATCGTTTTTTAGCTCACCATGCCATTCCAGTTTGGACCCAGCCATATGCAAATCAGTCTTGACCCTGCGCCCAATGAGAACAGTCCAGCCCGAACTGCCAGGCCAGGTCCTCCCTGGACTGGAAACAAGCATCCTAGGACCGGTTTTGGGCTTTCAGCCCTCATCAGCCAGGATAGCTTGACTCCAGTGGCATGAAGAGCACGGGACCCACGTCTGGGCATACCC
This sequence comes from Calotriton arnoldi, assembly GCA_963921515.1. Lineage (NCBI taxonomy): Eukaryota > Metazoa > Chordata > Amphibia > Caudata > Salamandridae > Calotriton > Calotriton arnoldi. Next base: position 3,102,479 of record CAWUFW010000755.1, on the reverse strand, counting down.
GTCCCACTCGGGGTGACAAATGCAAAATGAACAATTGATGGACAGAATGCAGAACAATGTCATACATTCACCCCAGTACAGAGATCTGGGCTTAAATCCATCGTTTTTTTGCTCACCATGCCATTCCAGTTTGGACCCAGCCATATGCAAATCAGTCTTGACCCTGCGCCCAATGGGAACAGTCCAGCCCGAACTGCCAGGCCAGGTCCTCCCTGGACTGGAAACAAGCATCCTAGGACCGGTTTTGGGCTTTCAGCCCTCATCAGCCAGGATAGCTTGACTCCAGTGGCATGAAGAGCACGGGACCCACGTCTGGGCATACCCGTCCCACTCGGGGTGACAAATGCAAAAAGAACAATTGATGGACAGAATGCAGAACAATGTCATACATTCACCCCAGTACAGAGATCTGGGCTTAAATCCATCGTTTTTTTGCTCACCATGCCATTCCAGTTTGGACCCAGCCATATGCAAATCAGTCTTGACACTGCGCCCAATGGGAACAGTCCAGCCCGAACTGCCAGGCCAGGTCCTCCCTGGACTGGAAACAAGCATCCTAGGACCGGTTTCGGGCTTTCAGCCCTCATCAGCCAGGATAGCTTGACTCCAGTGGCATGAAGAGCACGGGACCCGAGTCTGGGCATACCCGTCCCACTCGGGGTGACAAATGCAAAAAGAACAATTGATGGACAGAATGCAGAACAATGTCATACATTCACCACTGTACAGAGATCTGGGCTTAAATCCATAGTTTTTTTGCTCACCATGCCATTCCAGTTTGGACCCAGCCATATGCAAATCAGTCTTGACCCTGCGCCCAATGGGAACGGTCCAGCCCGAACTGCCAGGCCAGGGGCCAGAGGAAAATTCCTGGGAACCTCCCTCTGGGATACATGCCTCCAGGCTAAAGACTTTGTTTCATCAGCAAAATCCGCTGAAACCATGTTTCTGTCAGTGTTATCCTGGGAGGGGATGTACTGTCAGATCTCATCAAGGAAATCCCAGCAAGCGATCTTGACTACTGACATCGGGTGTGTTTTGGACTTCATTTCCCATGATGCCATGCATCAGGTGACGCGCACGCAACTTCACGTACCTATTGCCCTCATAAGCACTTTCGGGACAGGCAACGCTGCCGATTATTTTGTATGCTGACCGACGTCGGATCGAGTAGCTGGTCTGGTGAGGGTGCTTCCGGCACCACCTAGTTTGTACTTCTTGTGCCTAATCATCGTGGGCCTTGGTGGTACCATGAAGAGCGGTTCCTGAGTTTCTTTGTTCGGGAGCACTGCGTGTTCTCCTCTGTTGGTGGGTCTCGGCTGAGACTCATGCAGCGGGGAGAACGAGTGCTGGTTGGGTCTCTCCTGTCGGTATAACAGGGTTTTCTCCTCCGTTGGCGAGTTGCAGGAAACTCATGTGGAGGGGGAGATTATATCGATGGGATCCCCGCTTTTCTGACTTTGTTGTATTTCTCGTTTATATAATAACAATTCTTATGAGAGAGGTTTGCTACAACTACTGAGAGCTAGTTGATTATACTGTGTCTTTAGAGTACTTTCGAGTTTCTCTGGTGTGAACAGGCATTACTGTCAATGGACTCCCATTTGTTTTATGAGACTTTCGTATATGTGGAACACTTTTGCATTCATGATGCTATGCTGAGAATAGCATGCTGACATTCCTTTCTTTTTGTATAATCTGTTGATGCTAATAACAGGGGGAGCGTGGATGTACCCTGGATTAGAATTTGCACCTCCCCTGTGAATCAACGCATTACAGATAAAGAGGTAGGTAGATTCAGCAATGGGATGAAAGTGTTAAACAGTTAGTAAAGAATGGTAACCCATGATATTCTTTTCTCATCCTAGCTGTGTATACCGCCTCAATACTTCTAGCCAGGCTTACAAAAACAGTGAGAAGAAAGTCTATGAATTCGGAACTTGCCTTATTATCATTTTTGATTACAGGTATTACTAATGAGTATAGACGAGGTGATATAGGTGGGAGTGATAAAGTGTGGGAGATAAGCACTCGTTTGTATCATCACAGTAAAGGTGTTTTTTCTTCTACAGATCTCCCTCCCTGCTGATCCCTACCTTTTCTTCCCCCACTTAATCACTTCAATGCTCTGAGCTGTAATAGCGTGCAGACTTGGAGTTATTGCGAGGTGGATGCATACTAGCATCACTCCAACCCCGAGGATACATCGAACCTGACAGATTTCCCCTGCAAAAATACCAATATAGCTATGCAAGGTATTATAAAATTCCAATAGTATTCCGATTTCCACTTACCAGAATGAGGAATAGCTATGGAAATTGGGGGCATATCAACAAGGGCCTTATCTCTGCTTTTTTGGCTTTAAAAGCCAAAAAAGCGGAGATAAAACTATCGCCCTATTTACAAGTGGGTGCTAACATGCATTAGCGCATGTTAGCACCCGTTTTCCCGACGCCTCGCTTTGCATCTATAATGAGATGCAAAGTGGGCATCACTGGGCAGTACTGCTTGTAAATTATCGCTGATGTGCACATCGTGATATTTACAAGGAGGCCCACACACTTTAGCAGACGTTAGTTTTTGGCGAAAACCGCGGTTTTCGCTAAAAACTAACGCCTGCTAAAATGCTGACTTACCTATACTTTACATTGGGGTGGATTATGCTGATACGACCACAGGGTCGTATCAGCAAGCGTATCGCCGTTTTCCATGGAACATCGCTGGAAAACCAGCGATGTTCCATGGAAAACACCGCTATCGCTGGAATAATTATCGCCATTGCGCTATGCGTTGTTAATACAGCGCTAGCATAGCGTTAATTTCCAGCGATAAAAAATCTCACGCTAAGCGTGGCCAGCGATAATTATCGCTGCCGCTTGATAATATGCCCCTGGTGCTTGTGCAGTGATTTTCAGGTTTTTCTCTCCCATTTCCACCCAGTTTGGGGTTTCCTCCGTACTCGTAATGAAAGTATAGGCCGGGTCCTAATTACTAAAACTGGCATTAAAAAGTTTGCCAAATTTCTCCATGTTACCAAGGAGACTATACTCCAATCTGGGCGTTCCTTTTATATACGTTTGTAAACTGGTAATTTAGCACAATTGGTTTAATTGATGTGGTCTAAGACTACAAGTACCAGAATGCATTAGGTTGTTAAGTAGACTCCAGCACTAAAATATTGCATCCTTTGTGACATGAAGCCACCCTGTGCCTTTCTTTATCTGATGCATTTTTCTACAAACATAGCTGCCAATCAGGTCCATGTTACGTGACACATCAATTAGAGCACACTGTTGCATCGACTGTGCATTTTATTAGCTTTACAATGTCTTAAAGGGCTCTGCAGTAAGAATAATAAATAAACTGAAAAGGCACAGGGAGGCATAAATCACAGATCAATACTTCCAGCATAGGATTCTGCTTCACTCTGGGCCACACATGCAGGCAGGCCTAAGTACCACAGAGTATGTTTGCAACCTTTACTTAAATCTTATTCCAGAATGTAAGCCACACCCACATCAAAGGGGCAGCAGGATCCTCTCCAGCAACACATAAAAAAAAAAACTAGGAGCTATACCCTGAAAGTCCCTCATCATCGTCCCAGTCATTACAAATTAGGTGCCTGTCACCTCACAGGACAGAAATCAAAACAGGAGAATCCAAAAGAAAGCTAGCCCCACCCATCCAACCCGGGTGCTATAAAAGCGGCTGGAGCTAATAGCTCCTCCTGTTTTGTTTTCTAGCATGGGGACGAGGATGGCAGGAGGTCTCTGCCAGACTTAAACCACCCTGAGGGTATATAACTTCCTTGCTGGGCTTGGGAGCGAGCACCCTTCCAACATGGGACTCAGTATTATGGAGCTGGAGGATGATGCTTCATATTGGTACAAGGAATTCTCCCCCTTGTGGTTTTTGCTCAAGGGATGATGGCTGCTGTGCTTTCCTTGCCCATTCTGGTAGCAGCCGACAGAAGAGAAAGTGTCATTGGCTGCGCATTGTTTGTGGTTTACGCATGCGCAGTTTTGCCCATTTGACCATGCATGCACGCAATTTCGTTTTGGACACACTGGATAGAAGCGCACATGGGAGGCCATATATTTAAGAAGCAGGCAAACGTTGTTGAGAAAATTATGATCATGGTTGCTTTGTTTTGCCTGTTTGTGGTGTCCTGCTACCTTTGTATAATGTGAACATTGGAAAGCATTCCAGTAAAAGAAGGCATGTCTCCCCTTTGCGTTCCCCGGCCTCTTCATGTTCTCCAGACGATCTACCTCTACTAAGCGTGGTAGATCTGTGATAGGAAGAAGAGGAGGGAATCCACAGGATTGTGCTTCAGACTTTCTCTGCCTTAAAAGGGAAGGAAGGTTTTAATAAGCAGAAGATGGTAGTGCCTTCGAACTCTGGAAAATCAGACTGTGGTGAGGAGCTGCAAGTCTCTGCTGAACAGAAGGGCAAATATATTTCTAAGGCTGTTTTGCCAGATCTATTGGCTCACATTAGAGATAACATGAGTTTCACTCTGCTTGAGAGGCCGGAACCTCTGATGATATCCTGCTTAGACAATTCCAAAGGCTGCCTAATGTGGGTTTGCCAGTTAATCAGTTCATTTTGGATGTGGTCAAGCAAGAGTGGAAGGATCATGATAAAATTATCCTTCCAAGATTCATGACAAAGCTTTATCCTTTGGAGAATATAGATACAGTGTTGCCGAGTAGCGTTAATGTGGATTCAGTGGTGGCTAACTTGGTGGGCCGATCTTCAACATCGGAAGAGAACATTTTGAAGTACTCGGCAGATAAGAAGGTAGATTCAACCCTAACAAAGTCTTCACAAAGTCCCATGTGGCCATGAGAGCTGAAAACTATAGAGACAACACTGCATAGTCACTGATTTTGGATTTCAAGGACCTTTTTTTCAGCTACTCAGAATGAAACTGTTTGTTTACCTCTGTTGGAAGAAATGGAGTGTCAGATAGAATTCCTTTCAGACATTTCATTTGATGTGGTGAGGGCAGGGGTGCCTCAATTGCTGCTAGAAGGAACCTATACTTTAGAGATTGGAACACTGATGCTGGCTTCAGGACAGTTTCGTCTAGTGATCGATTTGAGGAACTTAAATTGATTTAACCGGAACATCAGTTTCAAGATGGAAACCATAAAGAGAGTTGTTTCTTTGACCATTCCAACCAGTTTCTGATTACCTTGGATCTGATGGATGCGCATCTCTGCTTACAGATTGCCTTGAAGCATCACAAGTTTCTGAGGTATGCTAAGAAGGACCAACACTGGCAGTTCATGGTTCTTCCCTTCCGGTTAAGGTTTCTACCAAGGGTGTTTACAAAGAAGATGGCCCCAGTAGGTGCTCATCTTCATCTGCAAGGAATTCCAGTTTTCCCATACTTCGATGATTGGTTGCTTCACGCCCCAACAATCGATCAGACCAAAATGATCTGGCAGCAGACAAAGGAGATCATTACACATCAGGGACTTCTCAACATCAGAATATGCCAGATGCCTCCATCCAAAGATTTAGTGTTTATCGAAAACTGTCTCAGAACAGATCTAGGGAAGGTTTTTCGTCCCAAGAAGAGGATTATGCACCTTCATTTGGTAAATTCATGAACTTCTGACCTCCCCGGAAGCCCCGTTCAGCCTTTGGTTGAAAGTCGAAGGACACATAGCAGCAACAGTGCACACAATCAATCAGTCACAAAGTCTTGTAGAGCACGGCCTTTCACACAGCGGGGTCTAGGCACTGGGTGGAAGTGTGGGCCTCGTTCGGAGAGGTGGTGGTTGAAGAGCCAAGAATTGAGCTGTTTTCTGAAGTCGTCCAGGGATGGGGAGGCGCAAAGGTGGTCATTATAGGACTTAGCAGCGAGATAGGAGAAGGAGCACCCTCCGCAGTGGCTGCAAAGGATGCAAGAGATGTGGGCCAAAGCGAGGGTGGGGGAGCGGAGCTCTCTGTTTGGTTGGCGGAAAGTCAGGTGACTGTTGATGTAGGTGGGTTCGGTTCTGTGGAGGACTTTGTAGGCATGGGTGAGGAGCTTGAAAAGACATCTCTTCTAGACTGGGAGCCATTGGCGGGCTCTGAAGTGCTGGTGATCCTGGATCTACTGGGGAGGTTGAGTATAAGTCTGGCTGCCGAGTTCTGGATGGTTTGGAGGCAGTTGAGGAGGTGTTTGGTGGTTCCGACGTACAATGCATTGCCATAGTCAAGTCGGCTGGAGATGAGGGCTTAGGTGACTATCTCCCTGGTGGAGATGGGGATCCATCGGAAGATCTTGCTGAGCATGCGGAGGGTGTGGAAGCTGGCAGGGAGACAGCATTGATCTGTTGCTTCATGGTGAGATGAATCCGAAATTGTGTGTGTGGTCGGTGGGGGTGGGTGCGGAGCCAAGTACGGAGGGCCACCAGGTGTTGTCCCAGGTGGAGAATGTGTATCCGAAGATGATGACCTCTGTCTTGTCTGAGAAGACTTTCAGGCAGTTGCTCTTCATCCAGGTGGCGACGATGGTCATGGTGGTCTGTAAGTTGGCTCTTGTGGTGTCTGCGCCTTCTGTGAGAGATAGGACTATCTGGGTGTCGTTGGCATAGGAGATGGTGTTGAGTCCGTGGATGCGGGCGATATTTGCCAGAGGAGTCATGTAGGTGTTGAAGAGGGTGTGGCTTAAGGAGGAGCCCAGGGGCATATGATGTTCTTGGGTGCAGCAGAGAAGGGAAGAATGTGGATCCTCTGAGTCTGGCTGGAGAGGAAGGAGGAGATCCAGTCGAGGGCCTTGCCCTGGATGCCTATGTGGTGTAGTCTGGTGATGAGGACGTGGTGGGAGATGGTGTTGAAGGCTGCCGATAGGTCAAGGAAGGTGAGGTCGGCGGATCTGCCTGGGTCGAGGAGGCATCTGATGTTGTCCGTTGCTGCGATTAGGGTGGTCTCAGTGCTGTGGTTGGACAGAAGAATAATTGGGAGGGGTCGATTGGTGGTTTTCTTCGAAGTGGTCTGTGAGCTGGCGGTTGAAGGCTTTCTCCAGGACTTTGGAGGGGAAAGGGAGGAGTGAGATGGGTTGGTAGTTTTTGAGTTTGTTGGGGTTGGCTGAGGGTTTCTTTAGGAGGGGTTTGACCTCGGCATGCTTCCAAGCATCCGGGACAGTGGCTGTGGTGATGGAGGTATTGAGTACTGTGAGGGGGTCGCAGATTGCTTCTCTTCCTAGGTTGTAGATGTGATGGGACAGGGGTCCGAGGGAGATCTGGATGAAGGGAGTTCATGATGGAGGCAGTGTCTTCGGTCGAGAGCTGCTTTCAGTCAGTGATTCGGTGGGGGTGTGGGGTGTGTAGGGTGCATAGGTGATCGAGGGCGGTGGGTTGGGGGTCAAAATTGCTGTAGATGTCGGAACTCTTGCGGTGAAAATAGTCTGCTAGGGTGTCGCAGAGGGTTTGGGGAGGGCGAATCCTGTTCTCAGTGGCAGACAGGCAGAAGAATTCTCAGACGATGCTGAAAAGTTCCTTTATTGTGGTTGTCCCTTGCCTCGATGTAGGTGTTGAGGGATTCCTTATTGGTTTCTCTGAGCCGGTGGTGATAGCTCTTGAGGGAGGATTTGAAGGAGTCAAGGTTGGCAGGGGTCTTGTTGGAGCACCAGTGTCTCTCCAGTTTCTTGCAGTGGCGCTTGAGGGTCAGGAGTTCTGGAGTGTACCATCTTGCTTGGTTGGCGGGTCTTCTGCTGGTGGAGTTCTTCCAGGGGCCGATGGTGTCAGTAGCTTAGGAGATCCAGTTGGAGAAGTTCTGTATGTTGATTTCAAGGGAGTCTGTGGGGACTGGTCCTGCTTCCTTTAGGGTGGCTGTCAGGAGGGGTTCGGTGACTTTGCACCAGTTGTGCCAGGGGAGAGAAGGGTGTCTAGTCAGGGGTGCCAGCGGGTCGTCAATGGAGAAATGAACGATGCTGTGGTCTTTCCAGGTCAGTTTTTTGGTGTGGGAGAACTTGGTGTGGTTGTTGGTGGAGAAAATGGGGTCCAGGGTGTGTCCTGGGATGTGCGTGGGGGAGGTGACCAGTTGAGAGAGGCCGATGATGCTAATTTTTTCAAGAAGTGTGGTGGAGTTGGTTTCCTTGGGGTACTCAAGGTGTAAGTTCAGGTCTACCTGGAAGATGTAGTGGATGGAGTCTGTACCCAGGGGGGTGATGAAATCCGGTATGGCGCTGTAGAAGCTGAGGTGGGGCCTGGCGGTCTGTAGGCCAGGGTACCACAGTTTAATTGGATAGGTTGCACTTGTGGTTGCTTCTCTGGTATTGCAAAAGCCAATGATTCTCAATTCTACATACATTGAACAAGCCAATCCAGATGTCGGTGGAGGTGAAAGAATCTCTTGCTTGGTGGGTGGACATTTGCAATCTCCAAAGGAATGTGAAGATGCATGTGGACACCCCGGTGTTTCTCATGATCAATGCCAGTTGTCTTGTTGTGGATCAACAGTTTTGAACAAGACCTGTCAATTCTTTGGACGCTCCTGGAGGGTAAAAAGTTTTCAAATTGAAAGGAATCGTTGGCGGTCTTTCAGATACCTACTACAGAAGAATTTGTTGGTGAAGTCAGTCAATACTGTGGCGATCTCATACATAAACCATCAGGGGAGTACACAATCGAAGATCCTTAACCTAGTGGCAGTCCAGTGAGTCTTTGGGCAGAGAGCAACCTATAAAACCTGCCTGTAGTTCACACCAAGGGAGTCAACAATATGTTGTCAGAGTCATTAAGCCATAGATTTCCCTGTTCTCAGGATCTCATTCTTTCCAGATTAAATTTCAGGAAAATTTACAAATGGTTTGGAGTTCTATTCCTGGATCTGTTTGCAACCAAGGATAATGCACTTCTTCCAAATTTTTTCATCAGGTCTCCGGAGGAGAAAGCCCAGGGAGTGGATACTGTAGTGATGGCATGGCCAAAATGAGTGCTTTGTGCCTCCCCTTTGTAACCTTCGTATTCAGACTCTTCTGTCACAATTTCTGGAAGAGAAATGCAGTCTGATTCTAGTGGTTCCCTTTTGGCCGCAGAAGTTGATGTGTCCACTCCTGAAATCCCTGGCACTTCTTCTGCCTTGGGTATTGCCCCAGTCTCCTTCTCCTCTAAGACACTCTGGTATATCCCTCCCTCTCAAGCTCACTCTATTGGTTAAGAAGTTGAGAAGTTCACTCCTTTAACAAGGACTCTTTCTCCTTCTTTGGTGGAGGTTATTGAGAATTGAAGGAGATCTTCTACACTGAAATCTTATTCTAAGCACTGGAATTCTTTTGATATGTGGTGTTCTTCTTGTAACTTCATTTCTCCTTATTGTGATCTGTCTTCAGTCTTGAAGATCCTTCTGGATGGCTATCATCTTTATCTATCACTTTCTACATTAAGGTCTCAATGGTTTGCTATTAAGGCCTTTAGACATTTTTCTGAGTCAAAAAAGGAAATATATTTTTTGGCTTATAGATTCTTTACAAGTTTGGTAGTGTCTAGACCTCCCTTTTCTTTACCTACAGCATGGGATCTTCCTACTGTTCTGAAGGCTTTACAGAGTCACCCTTTTGAACCGTTGGAGAAAGTTGATTTAAAAATGTTATTCTTTAAGGTTCTTTTCTTGTGGCTATCTTTCAGCCCGTAGGGTTGGGGGACTGGGCACTTTGAGATGTAGTCTTTCTTTTGGCAGGTGTATGGATGATGGAGTCATTCTCAGATCTGATCCTCCCATTATTCCCAAAGTTCATTCGGTTTTTCTCAGATCACAGGAGTGGATTCTTCCTTCCTTCTTTCCTTCTCCCACCAATTGTGAAGAAGTATTGTTGAGTAGTCTGGATGTTAAAAGGGCTCTTTTTATTTATATTGTCATGTCTCAACACTGTAGAAAGACAGATCATTTGTTTGTGACATTTGCCCAGTCTGGAAGGGTAAGGAAAGTGATGCAGCGCAATTTTCTATACCTTCTGGCTCTGGTATAGTCATCAAACAAATTGCGCCCCTGGCTGTATTAACCGTTGGTTAGTAGCTGAAAGTCTCTTCTGTTAGGTAACATCAGAACATCAATATCAATTTACAGTGAAACCAGTTTGACTCATTCCCCAGTCAACCAACAACCCAATTTCCAACACTATCACTATGTCTTCACTCTGTTGTATACTGATAACAACGGCAGCCACCACCTTTAGACAATCAGGCAAACCTGTGGCTACTAGGTCAGGAGCTGCTGACAAATAAGCTACAGGTCTCTTCACACCACCATAGGTTTGTGTAAGCACTGAGAAAGTGCACCCTTCCCTCTCATTGCAATAGAAAATGAACTCTTTACTTAAATCCGGCATTTCTAGTGCAGGGGTGCGACAGAAACTTTCTCGTAGCTTGATGAAAGCTTTCATGCTTTCATTGTCCAATGGTAGCAGATCAGACACATCTTTATGTGAAAGCCGCTGTAGACGTTTAGCCACTAGGGAAAAGTTGGGCCTCCACTGGCGACAGTAGCCCACCACTCTCAGAAACATCATGACTTCTCTCTGTGAGGTTGGAGGGTTCGTTTTGAGAACAGCAGATATCTGCAACACCTTCCTGGCTCCTTTCTCGATATGATCTCCTAGATACAGCACTTTCTTGAGGAAGTATTCCAATTTGCTCAGAGACACTTTGGGGCCGATTACGATGTCGTTCAGAAAGCCTTCGACAGCTAGTCAGAAGCTTTCCAACCCCGGTCGGAGGCTTTCCAACCGTCACGGTACATTTGCAGTCCAACCGCTGAATTACGATGTCGGCGGTCAGAGTGGTCATTCCGACGCAGTTCTGACCGGCTCTCGGAGTCTTCCGACTGGTCAGAGACGCACCGTAATCCCCTATGGACGGCATTTCCGCTGTCGGGATTACGATGTCTGTTTCCCACAATCTTTCCGTGCTGGCCTTTCCGTCACGGAAAGGCTGTCGTAAAGCAACTTTGGGGGACCCTAGCAGGGCCCTCTTGCCTCGGCGGCCTAAGGTTGGTGGCCGAGAGGGTACCTAGGATGCCTCCCTGTAAATCCCTGCACTGTGTGGCAGGCACCATGGGGTGCCTGAAACAGGGTGCAGGGTTTTACATACACACCCATTTCTCTATGGGAGCCTGTATTACGGCCGGTTTATGGCCGTAACACAAGCTCCCATAGAGAAATGTGAGTATCCGACCGAACAGTGTTCGGTCGCATTGCAATCAGGCATCGGAACTGCCGACCAGAGGTCGGTCGGTCCCGAAACTGAGACGGTGTTGGTCGGAGGCAACTCCGACCGACATCGTAAGAAGCCCCTTAATGTCGATTTTCAGCCAAAAGATTCAGTACAGCAATAGTGTCTTACTTGCATGTTTTTTGTGGTATTGATGCCACTAACAGGTAATCATTGTACTGGACTAGGACTGAATTGCACAGTAACTTCAGGGTCTCCAGATTCTTTTTCAAGATCTGGTTAAAGATCTAGGGGCTCTCTGTATACCCCTGTGGAACTCAGCACTATGCCAAAATTATATTTTGGAACTGAAACGCAAAGAGAAACGGACTCTCTTCATGCAGTGGGATGGAAAATACGGCTTGACACAAATCAATCACTGTGAATTACTTGGCTTCACAGGGTGTCTGAAACAATATTACGGCAGGATTTGGTACCACAGGACAAAATGAAACAATATTATTGATTTTTCTAAATCCGGAACTATGCAGTACTTACCATTTGGGTTCTGCATGCCCATAATCATGGAATTACATGGATCACTTTCAAGTCCCTTGCTCTATCATGGATTCAATCACCAGAGTGATTCCAGCCACCGTCTCTGGTGAGAGATTGTACTGGGGTGTTCAGGGATACTCTGCATCTGGTTTGACCGTAATTTGTACTGGCGCTACACATTTTATGAGTCTGTCTTCGACAGAACAGTCCCAGAGTTCAGGTTTAACAGTATCTTTCAATCAAATCAAGGAGCAAATCATCTGTAGTCATTATCGGAAACAGCCCAACGATGGTTCCCTGTTTGGCCAAATTTAAAATCGACATCTTCATCATGAGTCTAGATCTCAACTCCCTCCGGTGTACAATATATCTTGCAGTTTAACTTGCACATTCAATCTCTGCTTAACAGGACTTGAATCATACACCACAAACTGATGGTCCTCTTCTAAGGAACCTAACTATACTGGGACCTTTTATTACACAGGGATTACGATATGTTTATTATCAACACCCACAGCTTGAACTTGTTTTCCTGAGAGGGGTTAGTTTGGGACTTCCACTGTCCTGAGAGTAGAATGGGTAGCGTCGGTGTTATTCAAAAATGACACCTGATGATCAGTTTACATCACCATCTACAAAAGGGTTACTTTGGTCATCGGCCAAGACTACGCCAAGTACGCAATTTTCCTCCCCTCACAGGCACCGTCATTGTTACTGATCATATCCATAGTCTCTGAAAGTAAAGAAGACTGGGAACTGTTGGAAACTGTCATCATTCTCAAAGGAATTTAGGTTAGATCTAAGAGCTGAGTTCACATTAAACCTTGGATTAGCTAGGTTCTGTGGTGCCATCAGGGCATGGGGCATCAGCATCATTCGGGCTTTGGACATGTTAGGGCTCTGAGACCTCTGCATCTGCATGTTTCATACTGGCATCAAATTAACATTTTGCATTTAACCATCACCTGACATTCAATTTGGATTTTGCCTGCTCTCCCTCTTTCAATAGGCCAACTTATTACTAACCCTGGGCGAAGTGCTACGCTACGCTCGCGTAGTTTGCGAAGTTTGCGCTACTTCGCACAACGCGAATTGCACGTAGCACAGTGCAAACACGCGTAGCGTAGCGTAGCGGTCATTTTTTGCTTGCTCGCGGTCCTCAACGTCAAGTTGGCGACCGCGAGCAAGCAAAATGACATCCCGGCGAGACTTTTTCCTCGTTCGCGATCAGCAACATCAAGTTGCCGATCGCGAGCGTGGAAAATAAACCTCCCGGCGAGATTCTCAACGCGGGGAGGTCAGGTTTCTCATTGCGAGTGGTCGCGTATGCTCGCGACCGCTCGCGATGAGAAACTACCAGTCCGCGTTGAGAAAGCTGCCGCTCGAGTAAAAATCTACTCGAGCGGCAGTAAAAGACAGCTCGCACTGTGCAAGTTGCCGTTTTCAATGATTGCACAGTGCGGACAAGCATCCGGCACTGTGCAATCATTGCGAACAGTGCACTACGCAGTTCGCGTAGTGCTATGCGAAGATCGCGTAGTGCGAACTGCACTTTGCGTAGCTTCGGAAGCACTACTTCGCGAACTACGCCCAGCCTTACTTATTACAATAATGATACAGATTTTTTCTTTTTGAGAGCTGCCACAACAAATTTCAAATTCAAAATGCTTTATTTGGTTTACAATCAACACAAACTATAAAAGTGCATCAATTTATAACATAATTTAAAATTCAACCATATAATATAGTCTCTAATAAAAAGGTTCAAACACTGGTTCTTAGTTCAGTATCTCAAGGTGAGTCAATCACTTTTTCCTGCAGATCCTCTAATATGAAGGAAAATGCAGCTGAACAAAATTGCATATCTTCCAATTTACATAAACATAAAAAAGCCATTCTAAAATCCAGAAGATTACTATTAATAAATAGTGGTTTTAAAAAATGTTTTCTTAATTTCTCATAAAATGTTCAAAAAAGAGTAAAGTACAGGGCAGATTGTTTGGATTTCCCAATCATACAGGCAATTCTGCAGTTCCTTACACCACTGGTTTCTTTTAGGAAAGGACACATTGATCAAGACTGATTTGCATATGACTGGGTCTAAACTGGAATGGCATGGCGTGCAGAAAAACGATGGATTTAACCCAGATCTGTGACTGGGGGTGAATGTTCGATTGATTCAGCATTCCGTCCATTATCTCTTCTTTTTGCATTTGTCACCCTAAGTGTGAAGGGTATGCCCAGACGTGGGTCCAGTGCTCGGTACGCCACCAGATTCAAGCTATCCTGGCTGATGAGGGGTGAAACCCCAAAACTGGTCCTAGGATGTTTGTTTCTGGTCCAGGGAGGACCTGGCCTGGCAGTTCGGGCTGGACTATTCCCATGGGGAACAGGGGCAAGACTGATTTGCATATGGCTGGGTCTAAACTGGAACGGCGTGGCATGCAGAAAAACTATGGATTTAACCCAAATCTGTGACTGGGGGTGAATATGTGATTGATTTAGCATTCCGTCCATCATCTGTTCTTTTTGCATTTGTTGCCCTAAGTGGGAAGGGTATGCCCAGACGTGGGTCCCGTGCTCGCTATGGCACCAGATTCAAGCTATTCTGGCTAATGAGGGGTTAAACCCCGAAACCGGTACTAGGATGCTTGTTTCTGGTCCAGGGAGGACCTGGCCTGGCAGTTCGGGCTGGACTGTTCCCATGGGGAACAGGGTCAAGACTGATTTGCATACGGCTGGGTCTAAACTGGAATGGCGTGGCCGCAGAAAAACGATGGATTTAACCCAGATCTGTGACTGGGGGTGAATGTTCAATTGATTCAGCATTCCGTCCATCTTCTGTTCTTTTTGCATTTGTCATCCTAAATGGGAAGGGTATACCCAGACGGGGGTCCCGTGCTCGCTACACCACCGGATTCAAGCTATCCTGGCTGATGAGGGGTGAAACCCCGAAACCGGTCCTAGGATGCTTGTTTCTGGTCCAGGGAGGACCTGGCCTGGCAGTTCGGGCTGGACTGTTCCAATGGGGAACAGGGCCAAGACTGATTTGCATATGGCTGGGTCTAAACCAAGCCAAGTCAAGGACAAGATGAGTTATCTAGAAGCTTTAAAACATTATCATAAGCAGATCAGGAGAGCACATAGGGATTTTTATGTGCATAAAATTGAATCAGCCAAGCATGCTCCTAAAGACATCTATCATATCATAAAAGAGCTCACCTCCCTTGAGCGTGTTACAGCACTGATGCCTTCCTCCACAGAGTACTGTAATCAAGTGGCTAGTTATTTCGCCGGAAAAATTGAGAAAATGTATGCCACCTTTCCAGAGGCCAGTAGAAATTTTAAATGTGTCCCCCCAATAGATGAATCATATCAAGCAGGGCTCTTTAATTTTCAAGCACTTACTGTGAAGGACACTCTCCAACTTCTCTCAGTGGTTAAATCTGGCTCTCCCACAGACACTATTCCCCCTAGTATGCTTTTACGAGGGAAGGAAGCTATCGCATCGGTGCTCACAAACCTGATGATTTCTTCCTTCTCCTCAGGGCGAATCCCAAGTCACTGGAAACATACGATGGTGGTCCCGTTGGTGAAGAAACCCTCCCTGGATCCCGCACTTCCAGAAAACTTGAGACATGTTTCCCTGCTTCCTTTCTTTGCAAAATGGCAGAAAAATGTCTCAATCTCCAATTGACCAAATTCATTGAAGAAAACCATGTGCTTCATGACACTCAATCGGGTTTCAGATCCTGGTATAGCACCGAATCCGTGCTACTCTTAGCTTCTGAATCATTGAAAATCGCCGCGGACGAAAGAAAGACGGCAGCTTTGATCCTGCTGGACCTGAGTGTGGCTTTTGACATGGTATCCCACTGCCTTCTTTTGAAACAGTTGTGGGATATTGGGGTCAGAGGAGGCACGCTGAAGTGGATCAGTAATTTTCTTCACGATAGGTCCTTTCAGGTCTTACAGCGGCCTTTCAAATCTGAGAGCCGATCTCTACCACAAGGGGTTCCACAGGGCTCAGCTCTAAGCCCGACGTTATTCAATGTCTATATGCGTCCTATAGTGGATACAGTCACAAAACATGGGGTGAAGCTAGTGTCTTATGCAGATGACACAGCTATTCATTATGCTAGAACAGAATGAAGCAGAGGCTGCTCCTAAACTTAGAGCTTGTCTAATTGATCTGGCCAACTGGATGAATTTTAGCTGTCTACAACTAAATGCAGTTAAAACTGATATTATGGTAGTTGGCAAACAACCCTCTATTTGGTTCCGTGTCTGGTGGCCAGTCGAACTAGGTCCGTCCCTGGTTCCTAAATCCAAGATCAAAAATTTAGGAGTATGGTTCGATAACACACTATCATTTGAGGAACATATAGCAGGCTTAGCCGGCATGTGTTTTGGTTTATTGAGGATGTTGTGAACAATCTTCGATTTACTACCTTTGGAACAAAAAAATCATTATCTAGGCGATGATTATCTCTCTTCAACACAAAGAGCCCTCGGGTCCGGGAAATTGACTACCGGTTGTCTCAATGAGAAAAAAATGGAAAGAAACAGTGCTGTGGGAGAGGGATCCCTTTTAAGGACGGTTTCCCTCACACACCAAAGTTGTCATGCTTCATCATGGGGATACCTCCTCGCGTCATGAGCCTAGTCGCGATGCGGGCTACAACCCCCTCGCTGCGAGGGAGGAGCTCAGGGATGTTTTAGTGAAGAAGAGGGGTATAACTAAAACCCAATGTGAGCGAATGTGTGAGTGAGGTAGTGCAGTGCTGACTAAACAGTGATGAGAAAGAGTGGGTAAAACTAGCTACAAGGTAAGACTACCGTAGTTTATTGATGCTTCCTGGTGCCAAGATTAAAAACAGACATTGAGTAGTGTGGCTGCCGTAATTAGAGGCAGCTGCACTGAAAAGTGATCAACATGTTTCAGCCGTAATGACCTGTAACAGTGTCGTGGCCTTCTTCAGGATCTCTTTTTTTAAAAAGCTACTGCAAAGTGTGTGTGAAAACACTAAAGATAAAGGTGCATTTGCACAAGCGACGCAGTGTAATACAAAACCAGTGATCCGGCTGTTCAGCAGATTCACCTGTGTACCTGTGGTAATATAAAAACAACATACTGCACCGTTAGAACAGTGGGGTACAGCGTGTTTGGACCACATTCTCACATATCTAAAGAGACAACACAGCGCACTTTAAGTGAGTATCGCAAGTGCCATACAACAAAATAAGTGCGTAGTCGAGCAGTTACTTGGTTCTGTAACACTCCCCTGCAAATGTCAGGTACCTTACATCATCTGTCCCTGGCAAGTGGCCCTAGGTACAAACGCCCATCCATCCTAATGAGTAGAGGTGGAGGCGTTACAAATTTGTAAATAGTGGTGATGCCTACTAGCATGAACGAGAAACAAGTATCCAGTGACTGAAAGAGGTAGGTAAAAGGTATGAACAGACTAATGCTGTTTGCAAGGATGCACCCATGGTTTCAGATTTACCGCATGAGGTGCTGAATGCAAGGTAAATCTGTAATTAAGGCTGTGCGCGGTGTCCCAGGGTTTGTAACAGAAGGTTTAGAAGAGCTTCACATGGTGTATTAGGGGTTAAAGGCATTGAGGGCCCGATAAACCGGAGTGCGTACCCCAATCTTGTAGAGGGCTGGTGTAGTGTGGTTGTCCCTGGAGTAGGGGGATTATGCTAAAAATACGTAATGCCTAATGGTGTGACTACCCTTGGCCATAGAGAAGTTAAACCCTTTTGCTGGCAGTGCCCAGTGATGTATCTCGGAAGTATGAAGAGGGGTGTGTAGGGGATATCACGTCGAGCACGTGAAACACCCAGCGCAAGTCCCGGTGGAGACGCCCTTCTGAACATAATACAAGCCAGGGGTGGCACAAGAATGGAGGGGACCGGCCCAGTAGAGGGTGAATTGATGTGACCCCAGGTGAGGCAGCACTTCGGGGCACATCAGAATGATCGCGCTTAGTAAGGAAATTGAAATAACCCAGGGCGGAGCGGCGCTTACAGGCAAGAGCGTAATGGCGCGTGGCGAGACTTACCGCTCAGCTTGAGCGTGGCATCAGGAGCGTCTGTCCGTGGAACAGGAAGACGCTGTCAAAGAGCGGAGATCCGGGTTAAAACGCGGTTTTGACCCGGAAAAACAGTCACTAAACCGGAAGTGTTCCTAGGAATGATGGGAACCGTAGTTTTAAAGCCGGTTTAGCACTGATTAGGGCACACCCTCATATTAAACTAATTACCCGCATGTGCTTTGTGAAGTTTTAAGGGGTTGATGGAAAACACTCCAAATATGCCAGCATTTTTAATATATGTAGAGCCTAACGGAACCGGAAAAATACCCAGTAGGAAAAGTAGTTCCTTACCGGTTCACCGTTGCATGTGGCCAATACTCACACCTCACTTGTGTGTCATGAGGCAGGGCAGAATGAAAACTCCGATTGTGTCAGCGTTGTGATGTACGTAGCGACCAGCAGATTGAGACATGAAAATCTATGATAATTAGAGAAAATCTTCCAAACGGTAAATAACGTGATGGAAGGTCTAAGATGCATGAATGGAGAACTTATAAAGATCACAGCGTGTGGCAAAGGACAGTATACGCATGCTAAGATTGTGATGTATGTCAAAGGTTGCAGGTCCAGGTAGGGAACGCTATATCAACCGTGTGATAGATGGATATGTTGCCCACCGACTGGAGATTCATGGTGCTGGTGGTGAGGGCCAAACTCAAAATCCAGTAAGAGATAGCCACGGGATCTCATCATTCAGCCCATTGGTGGATGTATCAAGTCTGAAGACCCACCGTTGTTCAATGCGTAGTAATCTTTTTGTGAGATTAGGGGTATTGGGGTGAAGATTGGGTTTGTCGAGCACTGTCCACATCATAGTGTCTGCTGGGTATTTCATTTCGTAGAAATGTTTGGTTAGTTTTGTGGTTTGTTTAGCACACCTTATAGTGCTTATATGCTCAAGAATGCGGGTCTTCACTTTGCTTGTGGTCATCCCGACATACCTCAAGTCACAGGGGCAGGTAATCAGATATACCACCTGCTCGCTGTTACAATTGGTATGTTGTCTGCGCTCCCATGGCCTGTCAGTGCCGATAGTCCGGGTAGCTGCCGTACGGGGGCACACCATGCATGTGCCGCATGGAAAATGTCCTTGGACAGGTGGAAGGTCCCACAAAGTGTTCTGTCTGGCAGAGTTTGTCGTGACCGGAGGTCTAGTATGTACTAGCCTGTCTCTCAAATTGCGGCTCATTTTGAACGCAAAAAGAGGTTTCTCCAGGTTTAGGAAGCCTTTATTAAGGATGTTCCAGTTCCTGTTGATAGTCTTCTTGAACTCATTGGAAAAGGAGCTGAAAGTGTTCACACAGACCAGTTGTGTTTGTGTCTGTCTATTAGGAGTGGTGTCCAACAATGCATCTCTATTATTATTGAATGCTCGTTTAGCCGACTTTTTTACCAGCGTGATGGGATACTGTCTGTCCAGGAGGTTGCTCCATAGTTTTGCAGCGTGTTCCCTGTACTTTTCTGTACTGGAGCAATTGTGTCTTAATCTCAGAAACTGGCCGAAGGGTAGGTTGTCCCGTAGAGCCTTCAGGTGATAGCTGTCATACTGAAGGAGAGCATTGCGAGCCAAGGGTTTTTGATATACTTCAGATTCCAAGTGGCCATCCAGTGGGACTATGAGGAGGTCTAGAAAGAGAAGCTTCTCTTTGCTGAAATCACATGTGAACCGGAGATGTGCATTCTGTGCATTCAGCCATTGATGAAAGGCCATGATGGATGGTGGATCAGCACGCCATATGACGAAAATATCGTCTATGTACCTCTTCTACAGCCTAAGCTGCGAGAGGTACGGGTTGTTGCTAGACAGGACCACATCACCCTCAAGACGTGCATGTAGAGGTTAGCCAGACTAGGGGCGAAGGTGCTGCCCATCGAAGTACCTGATGTTTGTAGATAGAGGTGGTCTTCATATTGGAAAAAGTTTTCTTTCATGGCTAAAGTGGCACACTCCATGATGAAGGGGATGGGCGTGATGCTGTCTGGTGGAATGTGGCTCAAAAGGCTCTCAATAGTAGCAATTGTCTGATCTTGCGGGATGCAGGTGTACAATGACTCCACATCGAAAGACACTAGGTAGTCAGTGGCATGATCAAAGTCGGTTTCCTTGAGAAGACGGAGAACATCTTTGGAGTCTTGAAGGTAGGTGGGCATAAGTCAGAATCTCAGCAGCAGTTGGCCCCTTGCCTTAAGAAAGTGGCAGATGGCGAACTGCTCCTAAAATTAAAAGGGGAAAAAACTGAGCTGATGATGGCGGGGGCCAACTTTACCCCACCTATAATGTTAGGCTGGCCGGACTGCCTAGGACCTTCACCCCCTCCCTCCTCTCCAATAAAAAGTCTGGGTATGTGGTTGGAGACTTCTTTAACAATGGAAGTACAAGCCCATAAATTGACCACCTCTTGTTTTGCCATGTTAAGAATTCTTCGAAAAATGTAAGATTTACTTCCCCCAAAATCAAGGAGAATTGTAGTTCAGGCACTCATTCTTTCCCGCCTGGACAATGGAAACTCCTTGTATCTGGGATCGCCAAAATTGGTCAATTAGAAACTGCAGGTGGCTCAAAATGCGACGGCAAGGACTATCTAAAAGCTACCAAAACACACCTCTGCTAAAACTGCTTTGACCTCCCTACACTGGTTACCAGTAGAGGAAAGGATAAAGTTCAAGGCCTTGTGTTTGGCCCACAGGAGCATGAATCAGAGAGGACCTCCCTTGATTAGGGAACTCTTATCAGTATATGCCCCCAATAGAAGTCTATGGTCTTCGAACGTAGGGCTCCTGAAGGTTCCACATGTTCGTAGATCCAGATGGGGGGCAGATCGATTTCTTATCGTCCCCCAAGCTATGGAATTCTATGCCGAAAGAATTGAGAATGGAACCTAATGAGAAAGATGCTCAAAACCTGGCTCTACCCTCAATAGTTAACTAAGCATCAGCTTTTGATTATCAAGGTGGGAGTATCTGACTCACTCAGCGCTGGGAAGCCTTCGGGTAGCTATGCGCTTTATAAATCCACATAGAGGGTGAGCACAGGTTATCTTTTAGTGTGTAAGTAGTAACCCTGACTAGGATTGTGGTTCCTACTTGGACAGTGTGCACATCTGTGCCAACTAGAGACCCAATTTCTAACATCCGGTTTCAAGGCAAGAAACTGTTTGAATACCAGCTAGAACAGATGATGCTGAAGGCTTTCAATGACATAAAGCATGCTCTGCCATATAAAGGCAAACGTAGCTCACCAAGAGGCTATGATGACAGCAGATCCTCTAGAAGAAAACGCTTCCAGCCCAGAAGAAAGGAGAAGAATTCTGAATCTTCCACTTTTAAATTGAGGCAGAAGCAGCAGAGGTCCAAACTATCACGGAAAGATGTTTCCAGTTGGGGGGCCAACTTCAATTTTTTGTACAGAAGTGGAAGAAGGACTTGTTCGATCAGTGGGTTATGAATATCATTGAGAGAGTATATGTGATAGAATTTGAATCTAAGCCTCCAAGCTCGGGAAGCATGCCTACTCCTATTCCAAGGAACAGACCTGAAGAGAGTCAACAAATTGGATAAAGATAATTCACTTCAAGAATGACAGTCACAAAATGTTTTCCTATGGTGCTTCCAGAAGAGTTTATGGTTGCCATAGATTTACAAGACACTTACTTTCATATTCTCAAATATTTGAGGTTTGCGGTAGGAGATCAGCATTATCAGTTTGCAGTTCTCCCATTTGGGATCAAGTCCACTCCAAGGGTATTTACAAAGGTGCTGGCACCCTTGATAGGCATTTTACACAGAGGAGGGGTGTTTTTGCATCCATATTTAGACTATTGGTTTTATTAAACAACGAAAAAGACTTTGTTCTGGAGAACTTGCAGCTATATTGGTTTTTGACAAATTGGGACAAATCTCAGCTGTCTCCTTCATAAGATCTGGAATTCATAGGAGCAAGTTTCCAGATGGACATCGGGCTTGTATCTCTGCCTTTGAGGAGACAACAGAAGATGTTTTTGAATCCCCGCACCTGTCTGAAACAGCATCATCCAACTGCCAGAAAATGATTGAAAATTTAGGGGAACGTGTCAGCTTCCGTTTATCTTGTCCCATGGGTAATGTATCATCTCAATTTGTTTGTCAACCAGATTTTCCCATGTTGGTCTCCAACACCACACCAGTTGGAGAGGAAGTTGTGTCTCTCCAGTGCGATCAGGCAGGATTTGGAATGGTGGTTGGATCCAGCGCATTTGTCAAAGGGCTTCCTCTTGAATCCTCCATCCTATTCAATCATAAAAACAGATTCCAGCAAGAAGGGTTAGGGACCCTGGATGGGTTCTGAAACAGTCCAGGCAAGGTGGTCCCTACCAGAGCAGAGGAAATCCTCCAATTGGAGGGAGTTGGAGGAGGTTCATGGAGCTCTCAGACAATTTTCCCTGTCAATAGAGAACAAATTTGTACTGATAACAACAGACAATACATCAACCAAGGCTTACTTGAACAAACAGGGGGATATGAGGTCAAGGTCTGTGATGCCATATTCAGAGGATTTAAAATCAGAGGGTAGATATGCTGAGAAGGTTGTGTCAATCTTCATTGAATTATCATCTCAATCCAGTGTATTTCCAGAGAGCTGCAGGCAGTAGGAGCTTCCAGCGATGGACTTTTGCAGACAGTCAAAATTCCCTGCTTCATCAGTTGTATTCCAGAACCAAGGAGGAGGGAGCTTGGAGTGTGGATGCTCTTTCTTGTCCTCCGTTACCCCCAAGAAATGGTTATCAGTCGCTAGTATTTGAAGCCCCCTATGGCTTGAGCCTGGGTCAGCCACAGCGGAGCCGGTTGAAGTGATTATCCCCCCTGCCCCTTCGGATCCTGATACGTGGCCCGAAATCTTGCTTGTAGATGGTGGCCCCCCCAGGGATGCCCAGGGTTGACTCCCTGTTATCCCTAACACCCCAATCTCTGGGTGAGTGGTGAAATATACTGGTCTAGACTCCTTTGGAAGGATGGCATCAAGGATGAAACAGGCAAGGGCCTGCCCCCATATCCTCCCAGGCATTCAGGGAAGTTCCCTGCTTTTTGTCCTGGTTCCGATCCAATGTTTCAAGCTCAAGCTTGACATCAGACACCTGTAGCCCATCCACTGCAGATGAAATATCATCCACAGTAGTACCCTTAGTGTTTGCCTTTATGGATGGAGCTTTAGCAGGCTGCGATTTCTTCCTTCCCATTCTTCGTGGTCTGATGAAGTGAGTCCTAGGGCTTCCGGGCCCAGATCCTCCTCTGGCCATTGCCTTCACAAACATCCAACCCCAAGAACGGTTTAGAGAATGCTACATAAAGGTCCTCATGATTATCCTTAGCCCCGCAGATATCCCGGCCCCAGAAAAGAGAAGTGAAACAGTGTTGAAGCCAGAGATGCAAGAACCCTTCTAGAGTCCCTTTTCTGGCAACATTGTAGCCAGGGTTGTTCAACGAAAGGTGAGTGTCTTCTGGAAGCACAGAGCTGTAGTTGTTCCGGACTCTGTCTCCCTTTGGACCAGATGTTAGTCACCTCATCCCTCGCAGCATGGCAGAGCCACAAACCACTGCCTCCTGTGGCCGAGAAAACCACCTCGCAGCTCATCCGGTGCGGCCCCCAGGAGAGGAAATGAGACCCCACCCACCGACCTGCTCCAACTAGCTGCTGCCGTCAATGATCCCGATTCCGCAGCGGCTGCTTAATCCCGCCGCCTTCACCACCCAACCGACTGCCGGGCAAGGAAGTGGCTCCCAGTCCACTGAGAATCCAGCAGTCGCAGCTGTGGTCAGCAGAGATAGGTAACGCTAGCCTCCATTGAGCCATCTGTGTTTTTGGTCCCGGAGGCAGCTCAGAATGGGGCTGCATCCTTACACAGCTAGCCCCGTGCTACCATCTTGCCACCAAACTAACTCCTATCCTCTCTTAATATTCGATTGAATCCAAGGGCGATCTCTGATCATAACTCTTTATTATTATTTCTTCCAGTGGCTCAACTTCTTCAGTATGGTGGGTCCCGCCAGCGGACGTTTGATATGCGGCTGCTATTTGAAGTGGGGTATGTCACCTACATGAATAAAGAACTGGGGGAATATCTGCAGCTTAATGTTGGCTCTGCTTCTCCTTCAGTGATATGGGACGCACTTAAGGCCTGTTGTAGAGGGCATATGTTGAAGTATTCAGTTTATCAAAGAAAGGAGCTGATTAAGGAAGAGGTCTGTGTAAGGTCTTCTCTCAGCAATATGGAATGTTATTTAGCATGTAGCACATTAAATTAGGGTCGGGGTATCTTTGTATCAGTTTTGGGTCAACTTGCAACTGCTCAGGCAACACTCAAGGAGAGGCTCTGGGATCGGTTGATTATGATGATCCGGTCAAAACAAATAAATACCTTTAAAGATAATGAAGAGATGGGGTGTACACTTTCGTATCGGGTTAAGGATAGGATGAGTATGAATAGCATCCAGGAAATCACAAATGAAAGGGGTGATCAGGTCAATGATCAGATACTTATCCAAGAAAAATTCCGAACGGGACTATCAAAAGCTCTACCATGAGGATGAGGCAGCATCAATAGAACCCACCTATCAATTCATTTGCAAGCATTGCCATCTGGTGTTGACCAAGTCACAACATTCCAACCTGGAGGCCGAAATTTCCCTGTTGGTAGTAGAGAACGCAGTAAGACAGTTAGCTAGAGGCAAAGTATCCAGTCCAGATCAGATCCCTTTGGAGTTTTATGTGACCTTCACAGAATTCCTTGCGCCTCTCCTTTGTGATCTCTTCAACTCCTTCGAACTCTCAGGGCAGGTCCCCCAAACTTGGTCAGAAACTAATATTGGTATCTTCCCTAAGAAGGGGAAGGAACCCAGGCTGTGTGCGTCAAATCCGCCAATCTAATTGATCAATGCAGATTCCAAAATATACACTCGGTTCCTTGCCAACAGACTATCTTCTATGACGTAGATCTGGTCAATGAGAATCACAATGGGTTAGTACCAGGAAGAGACACCACAGCCCATGTAAACACGGCCATCTCTGCTATAGAAGTTGGGTTGGCCGATGGAAACCTGGTCGGAATGATAATGCACGTTGCTGAAAAAGTATTTTACTGGGTTTCTTGGTAGTTCCTGTGGGCAGCGATGGATGTCGTTGGCTTTGGTGCTCAGTTCAACAATCGAATCCAACAATTGTATAGAGGGTTAACAATTGTATAGAGGGTTAAATGCAAGGTTTCTTTGTTGAGGTATTCTTTCAGATCCTATGAGTATTACTAGGGGCACCAGTCAGGGGTGTCCTCTTTCCCCCCAGTTATTTCCTATAATATACTTTGAGCCATACGCCCAAGCTCTGAGAATGGCCAAGAAGATCTCTCCATTGCAAATACATCAGTTAGAGATTAAGGTTTTAACCTAAGCGGTTGACGTAGCCATCTTGACCTCTGCCCCGATCGCCGCCTGACGACAATATATACAAATGCTAGTCAATTAGGTTCTGTCTCAGGGTACAAGTTAGATATTGATAAGACCCAACGTCGCTGCCCCGGGACAAGACTGACTCTGGGTACGCACTGAAACATACCTGGGGGTCGATGTGTCATTAGAAATGGAAGAAATAATTCAATCGAATTATGACCAGCTGTTCACGAGGGTGCAGGAGACATTCATTAAGTGGAATAGACTCTATCTGGGGATAATTGGGAGATGTAACCTCATTAAAATGATAATCCTGCCTCGATATCTTTACCTGTTTAGATGTATACCTCTCGATTTCCTAAAATCTTTTTTTCAAAGATTGAAGCATCTTGGCAGAAATTCATCTGGAGTTATCGGAGGCCTAGAGCTAACATACATTATTTCAATTACCACGTGATAAGGGGGTCTCTTCTTACCAGGTTTGAGGTTTTATTATATTGCTGCATTCATGTCCCGATTAATGAAGGTACTTAGTAGGGAACCATGGATGCAGGGACACATGTTCCCAGAGTATCTATCATGGGACTAGGCCATTGGGCCCCGTTGTGGCATCATTGACACAATCAACTTTAAAAGAACTAGGTTTAATTCTTTGTGGGTCTATTATTGTATTTGGTCCAACCTCAAAAACATACTGCCGGAAATCACTCTGTACAATGCCATACACACTTGGGCTACAATTCCAACTGGCCCTGCCAAGTACATGAGAGCTTCTTGACATGCTGGAAAGGCTCTCAACTTTTTACAACTGGGCAATTATTTGAGGGAGGTATCTTTCTCTCATATGAGACGGTGAAACAAAGGTTTTCTCTTCCTTGTGCCAAATTTTTCCGATATTTACAGTTATGAATTCTTTTAGGCAGTGTGAAGTCTGAAGATGTACTCTGTACTCAGTGTAGTTTATTTGGACTATCTGGTGAAGGGCCCTCTCAAAAGATCCATCAGTCTGACCTATAGGATAATCTCTTCAGTGGAGGCCAAGGCTGGAGTCGGGGTGGACTCTTTCAAATCCAGAGCGGATAAGTGGACCCGGCATCTTGGATCAGAGGTACAGTAAGATCTCAGGTACACTAATCTGCTCACACAGAGTGTCTTCAATGTTTCAAGGGTTTTATTAACGACTTTTATCTTACACCCAATTGTCTTTATGTCATGAAGGTTAGGCAGACACAAAATGATTTCGCTGTATAGCTGAACAAGCAGAAGCTGTCCATATCTTCGTTTCCTGCCGTCAATCAAGCCTTTCTGGGAGTAAGTCATGGGGAAACTGAACCAGACTTTTCTGACTGATGTCTCGTGGGATTCCAAGTTAATATTGTTCGGACAGTCTCCAGGTATTCCATCACATTTAGCAGGGATATTTTTTTTTTGCAATAGCACTGACAAGATTAGTGCTGGGCTGGCACTGGTTGCTCAAAGAACCCCCTAATCTTATGCTCTGGTGGCACAAATTTGTGAACACTGGTTTGCTGGAACTGTCCTTAGTTGATCATGATGAACATAGGGGCAGGCTAAGGACAATCTGGGACCCAATGAGAGGGATTTTGAGCCATTTTCGGACTATCCAGGGTTGGTCATGACCTATTATTATTGTTAATCAAATCAAGTATTTTCTTCCATGTGATTATGTGGTTAGTTTCAATGATCAGTTGCACCTTGTATCATAATTTTTGTTTGCTAACTAGTGCATCACTTGGCTCAGGTATTTTTTCCTGCTGTATTTTGGTGATGAGATATATATGTCTTCTATGTGCTTATTATATGCTCCAAATAAAAAATATAATAAATAAAAAAAATATCAATCAATGTGAATTATTACAGCTCTCAAGTTTCCCACGTTCATGCATGATTAGATCATGCTGTTCAGATTTTTGCTAGGCGTTCTGGGAATTGTGGTCCCATTTAAACAATTATTAACTCAGGTCTTCAAATTCCAAAATGCAATGAAAAGACCTGGCCTGGATGAGCTACTCACGCCAGTACCTGAGAAGCATGAAAGGCCTGACTGGTGTGTGTAGATTATGACTTGACTGACTTAGAAAACTTTAAAGCCTGGTGCTCCTCTAAAGGACTCCAGGTTTTATAGCATTCTAGGGCTCTCAGTTTTGATCATCTCTGTTAGACTCCCAAGACTACCAGAATGAGAAGGAAGAGGCAGTTGGTTATGGTATTTAAAGGTGACTTGATATTGCTGTTGCGAGAGGTTCTATTACAGTTCCCTAAGGGTGACCAACGTTTGCTGAACGTTAATTCCTGCACCCACTATTAATGGTGATGAGCACAACTGAGGGTTACCTACATCCGTCAGTGGGGCAGTAATCGACCAATTACTGTATTTATACATCTGCAAAGCAAGTAAGTGCTAAATGTGAGGAAGTGGTTGCAGCAGTGGTTGCAGGTGGTGGGCATGGGCCTGCTTTTTGGGTACAGTGACTAACCTTTTTAGGTCTAGCCTTTGAAGCAGATTCAGCCGTCTCTACAGTGTTTCTAAAATAGGTATATATAATTTATGTACATAGACTGGCTTTTGGTCAGGAGGCTTCATCTACTGGTCTGTTAAATTGTCAATCACATTTTGCTTCTGCCCACCACAGCATACAGCATGGGGCAATGGGTCAGTCCATTTTTTCCCAATTGGTCGTCTTTACTTTAAGTGACTGTACAAAGTCAGTGCACATTGTTCACACCTGTCTAAAAACAATTCCTTTTACAATAGTGACAAAGCTGGCTCAAAATGTCCTTATATATTGATTGTTTATCTTTAAATAACCACAATTGTTTGCCTGCTTACTAAGGCTTACCAAGGCCATAGAGGGGCTTGGAGCCGCTCATCGCTTACCGTTGGTTGGCTTTACTGTCACTCTCATATGGTTGCTTCTTTTTCAATGGTTTGCCCCTGTCCATCATGTTTCTTTACATCTCTTGGAGCAATACCAATCTACTTGTGTCCTTCCACTGCTTACTTTTAGGGAACTACTTTTCTCTTTTGTCCACGAGAGTGCATGTGTTTTCCAGCTTTCTCCTTAGCACACCATGTTGCTACCTCTCTTCCATGAGCTTCCCCTACCCCACTCTGTGATGTGCTCACCCTCCTGTGCTTTTGCCCCCCACGTTGCTTTCTTGCTTAGTTGTGGATCCTTACCAGGGGCTCATGGGCTTCGGTGAGGCACCACTTACTGCCCTTTGACACAACTACTAATTATTTACCTAAACAATGTTTATGAAAACATGACTTTCATATTCTCATGAACACTGCCAGCATGCAGGTAAGGCCTTTCAGCCTAATCTTTCAAGCACCTGATGGTAAGAGGAGGAAGGGGGCTGAGGGTGCTGAAGCACAACCCAGCTACAGAGTGTTGTTTAACAATATGGTACTATGTAGTTGAATGTCTGGATTGCGCATGTCTGAGTAGTTTGACTACGATTCCCTCACACAGGCACAATCCATTTAATTTAGTAGATACATTGCACATGCCTCAGGCAGCACAGTATATCTCCTAAACGTGTCTGTCAAGGCACATATCAGTGCATCCCTGAGGCCAATGAGAAGTCATAGAGCAGCAGAGGCAGGATCCCCAGCACAGTTCCAGTTTCCGATAGGGCTGTTCTTCATGTCCTATCAAGAAGCTGGAAGAGGGACTGAGGTGGGCTTTACCTTTTTTAAACCTGGCCTTTCTGCTAAGCCTGGTTCCCCCTTGAGAATCCTTGCTTGCTGATTCCAATGTCCAGTGCAAGATTCCTGCTCAGCTACTGCCATGGAGTCTCCAAGTTGTCAGAAAAGGTAGCAATATAAATTTTAATAATTATGTTTCACTGGGTATGTGTGAGAAATTGGTTTGTTGGTTGAAGGGTGTGTGAGCCCTTCTCAAGCAACAGCCACAATCCCTGTGAGAGTGAACCACAAAAGTCACTAAATTAACCTGTGCTTAACCCACTGGTAGCCTGGTACAAAAACAGTCAAGCTTAACTTAGAGGCAATATGTAAAGTATTTATGCAACACACAAACAGCAATCACGTAGAAACACCACACAATAAAAATCCCACACTAATTTAGAAAAATAGAGTAAAATGTAATAAATTATTTGACACCAAAATGACAAAAACCCAATCAGAAGAACCGGAAAATGCAATTGTAACGATTTACGGTAAGTATAGTGCCTAAGAGGACAAAGCGCCATTCGCGGCTATCTGATCGTGCGAGACTGGGTGAAAGTCATAAGTTCAGCCTGATCACGATGGAGACTCAGGCTGGATACAGGGACGAGGTTAGTTCCACTGAAAAAGTTACCTTCTAAAGTCAAGGACCAAGAGTTCAGTTCTCTATGGAGGAGGCCGCAAGGAGCAGGGAGAGCATCAGGGATTGTTATTGCTCTAGTGCAAAGAGCACACTGTGCTATGCAGATGGTAATCGCTCCAGCTTGAAGATCCTGTTGGGCGTTGCGTGCAGTCTTTGCTGGAGATTTGCGTTGGCTGTCATCGCGGTCTGTTGATGCTGTAGCACAACGTGCAGATCTAGAGTTTACTCCTAAAACAAAAAAAAACATCATATTCTTGATGTAAAACTTCTTCAAAACTAGCCAACACGTGTTTCGTCACTGTATAATTATTTTCCAATGAACTTCCTCAGGGCTAGGAAAAGTAACAAACATCAAAACATTGTAATACAACTGATATTCAAATCTAGTATAGATAACCTCCACCGTTTACCAGTCACCAAAAACAGTAGAAGTCAGAGGTGAGTTATACTAGGAGAGGAACTGGAAATACTTCATGACATGTATGAATAAGTGATAGCTACATGTATAAAAGTACCACACACAAAATACCAAATGCTTGTGAAAAATGAGATCCATTCTCATCTGTGTTACAACACAAAATACAAAACACACAAGATGATGGACGGAATGCTGCACATTGGTAAACATTCACCCCCAGTCACAGATCTGGGTTTAATCCATCGTTATTTTGCTTCACCACGCCACCCCAGTTCAGACATAGCCATATGCAAATCAGTCTTGACCCTGTGCCTCATGGGAACAGTCCAGACCGAACTGCCAAGCCACGTCTTCCCTGGACCGGAATCAAGCATCCTAGGACCGGTTTCAGGCTATCAGCCTTCATCAGCCAGGATAGCTTGACTCCAGTGGCGTAGTGAGCACGGGACGTCTGGGCATACCCTTCCCACTTAGGGCAAAATGCAAAACACACAAGATGATGGACGGAATGCTGCACATAGGCAGTTCGGGCTGGACTGTTCCCATTGGGCACAGGGTTAAGACTGATTTGCATATGGCTGGGTTCAAACTGGAATGGCATGGTGAGCAAAAAACGATGGATTTAGGCCCAGATCTCTGTACTGGGGTGAATGTATGACATTGTTCTGCATTCTGTCCATCAATTGTTGTTTTTGCATTTGTCACCCCGAGTGGGACGGGTATGCCCAGACGTGGGTCCCGTGCTCTCCATGCCACTGGAGTCAAGCTATCCTGGCTGATGAGGGGTGAAACCCCGAAACCGGTCCTAGGATGCTTGGCTCCAGTCCAGGGAGGACCTGGCCTGGCAGTTCGGGCTGGACTGTTCCCATTGGGCACAGGGTTAAGACTGATTTGCATATGGCTGGGTTCAAACTGGAATGGCATGGTGAGCAAAAAACGATGGATTTAGGCCCAGATCTCTGTACTGGGGTGAATGTATGACATTGTTCTGCATTCTGTCCATCAATTGTTGTTTTTGCATTACAACACAAAATAGACATTCCCTAATGTGGCCACCCAGAGCTGTTGACACCTACAACATAAGATGATAATAATGACGAAACAACAGAAGTGTGGTAACTATATAACAGCGATAACCCAAGAGAGTGTTCATCTGTCCTTGATATTACTGCTCAAAACACTACTGTTGAAAATAAGCAAGGGAAAGTTCCAGGTGCACTGAAAACAATATCAACAATATCTAATGAGTTTTCTAACTCATTGTTCTCAAAATTGTTCTGTACTGACTGCCTAGTGGTTATGAAATCATATGTTCATGAAAGTGTGTATAACCAGAGGGCCCCTAATCACCAAGTGATAATAGACGCAATGCTGAAGGCTCATATCAAATAATAGTCAAAATGGACCAATGAGTCCATTAATTATAAATATGATATGCCTGGAAAAAAGTAATCAAATAAATTAAGAATCAACAAATTTGATATGTTATCAAAAGTTCACTATGCATTATGCACCATAGTTGCACGAATCCAACTCGGGACACAGGCGCCAGGAAAAGTATCATAATGGAGGATCTCATACAAGGCCCTCTACACGAGTAAAGAAGGAGGGAGCATTTATCATTCATAATATAGGGTTGCCGAAATATGTTAAATCAAACCAAACACGGAGAATTCACTCAACCTGTGTGGAGAACCAATATACATAACACTTGTTAGGCAAAAAATTATGAAAATCAATGGACTGAAGAGTGTGACACATCCTGTAAAGGATGTCAAGAATAAGTTACCTCGTACCAGGTGAGGAGGTATTAGCTCGACCCAAATCGAGAAAAACAACCCAGAATGCAAAACTGTCAATACTAGTAGAAACTCACAGTAAGGGAGAATGCTCCACGTCCCAGCCACTCAAAATATATGTGGTGTAGTGCATAGGTGCCATATTAGAGTCGCCTAAATACAAAGCTATAGAAAGAGGACTTGACGTTGACCGTAATCTTAGAAATCTCTCATGGCAGCCACCGTAAAGACTGGGGCACATTTTGCAATGTACACTTTTTAATATATAAAAGTATAACAAACAATGGAAATGAAACGCATAACGGATTCCTGCAGAGTTTATTTACCACCTAAAGACAACCAGGCCATTTCCTTTGTAAAGGAAGTGAACGGTTTCACTAAAAACAATCTGACGTGCATATCTGGTATCAAGTAGCTATCCTGCCATTCAAACTAAAAGAAGGACTCCACACAAAGTCGAGCTGTGATAAATAGATTAACAAAAGCAGCCATCTTAAATCAGTGATTGTTTGATGAGTTAAAAGCAAAAAAAAGTCAAAACAGCTAGCATCCTCCCAACAACAAATGAATAATGGAGATCTAATATTAAAGAATACAAAGGTCAAATAAAAGACCTTTATATAGGTGTAGTATTATTTAGCTAAAGATCTCAAGTTGTGGAGTGTAAAGGCTCAGATATGTCACATACAGTATAGTTATGAATCTCCAAAAAATAATGCATTGTCAATATTTTGACCTACTTCAACAGCTTTTAATTACATGGTCCACAGTGCTCTTTTCACCTGAATTTCATTTGTGGTTTCCCCTTTGGAATCTGCCGGTAGTGTTTCTAAACAATGAAATTAAAAATTACGATGTGAATAATGTGTACTGCATTCAATAATGTGCATTTCAGTAGGATATTTCGGATCTCCCTGTTTAACTGCTCTAAGATGTTCTGACATTTTACCACGCCAGAGTCTGATGGTACTTTCAGCATAAATCATGACACATTTACAAGTTAAGATGTATATCACAAATTGGGTTCCATAATTTTTTTATTGCTCTTGATCTCATAGTTTGGGCTATTATTATAGCAAAAGGATTGCACCTTGTCAATCACTAGTTTACAGACAACACAATGACCACATTTATAAAAACCTTTAGTAATAGTGGACCACCAGGGCACAACTTAGTTGGTCCAGGACAACTAGGACACCCCCCCAATCCTACTCCCCCCCCAAAGAAGTCGGTAAAAAGTCTTGGATTCATCATTGATGGGGACCTCTCCTTGAACCCACAACTTAGCTCAGTGATATCTTCCTGCTTTTTTCAACTCCGCAGAATCAAGAACATAAAGAAATTTCTCACTGTTGACGCCTTTCTCCAAGTTATAATAGTTTTGGTTATGTCAAGAATTGACTATGCCAATATCTCTATCTGGGCCTTCCCAACTATCTCACCTGGAGGCATCAGTTGGTCCAAAACCAGGCCGCTCGGTTGAATTATCAACTCTCCAGACATTGTCACATTTCTCAAGTGACAAAAGATCTTCACTAGCTTCCAGTTGCCCCGAGAGCCACATTTAAAACAAGTTGTATAGTATTCAAATCCCTGCATATGAAAAGTCCAGCCTTTATAAGATCTTGCATTCATAAGTATTCCCCCAACAGAAATCTCAGATCAACTCATCTACACTACCTAGTGATCCCCCAATTCAAGAGGAAAAGAACAGGCCAGATGTTCAGTCATTGTCCCTCGCATATGGAACTCCCTGCCTCTGGAACTCAGGACTTCTCCCAATTATTGGAAATTCAGACAGATGCTGAATGTGAGAAGTTGGCCTGGCATATGCTGTCCACTAATTATAGTGGGCACCTTGCACCAGTCCAAACAACCCCTTATTGGAGATAGGTTAAAGACAACCTTTATTGAAAGCTATCCTAGTGGTAGCTATGGAGAGCAGCCTTCAGGCTAAGTCTTGAAGGAATGTAAAGCAGCTTGTTTTACCAGTCTATAATCTCTTGAGTGACCAAATGAAAGAGGACCACACCAGGTATATATTCAAAATATATGTATTTATTACTAAACACACCCCTCTAGTCTCTTTATGAGGCTAGAGTTCAAGTACATAAATTATAAGTTAGTTATCTACAGTAATAGCACAAATACACGTTTGAGCCCCAGGGGCGTACCAAACCATATACCAATAAAGTGGTATAAGAACCACGACTGAGCTAGACACAAGGCCTAGAGCCTGTAGAAGTGCTTGGACCACAAGGAACCACCCAAGGTAGTGACACAGGGGACCCACGGGGGATGCGTGCAGTGTATGAACACAGCCGCGAATCGCCGTTAACTTCTATGGGGAAAGTCGCGATTAGAATTTAAAAGTAAAGGGACACTTAGAGGAGGACTTGGAGCAAACCCTTTGAGAACTAGGCTGATCTAGTGTCAATACCCACGGGAGCACCGGAGTACTCGAGTTACCTCACCCAGGGGAGCCGGGTGCATAGGTGTCTTTCGGGGTCGGGTTTCGCTCGTCGCTTTCAATGGCGATCTGCTGCAAAGTGCTGCTGGCGGCCAAGTCGAAAGTGTTCGGGTGGATCCAAAGGTGGATCGAAGATCTGAAGAACCTGAAAGCAGAGGGGACAGAGTCTGGGTCACTAGCCAGTGACCAGGAAGGCGATGAGCAGATGCCCACCGATGTCGAGTGCTTCAGGTAGGTTGGACGGTCGTCTTGACTCTTCAGCCACGAGGTCCAGGAGGCGTCGACGACAACCAGGAGCTGGATTCGAGCTGTCCCACGAAGTTTGTCGATTGCAGGGGTGTCGGCGACCGGATTGGACCCAACAAGCCTTGGCAACGGCAAGTCTCGTGGAAATGGAAGAAGGACGATGTTGCAGACTAGCAAGGTCTGGGGGACTCACCCAGCAAGGGTAAGTCAGGATACGCCTGGAGCAACCGGGGAGCCCAAGCAGAAAAAGATTGGCCTTCGGGAGGGCCTACTAGCCAATGGACTAGTGACCGCGAAGGAGCCTCGAGTCGATGCACGTGGAGCTGGCTCACAGGACACTCGTGGAGTGGAGGCCAGTGATCTTCGGTGCAGTTGGTGCTGGAGGCTGGGGCTACTCGGAGCCCAAAGCACGACTTCGTGAAAGACCCAGAAGAGGATGCACTTGCAAATGCGATTGGTGTCCAGGGGTCACGGTTCCACGTTACCCACGACAGCTACGGGCCTCAGCTTTGCTGGGGACTCAGGGCAGCTTCGGGGAAGTCTGGAAATCCACCTCTGGTGATGCAAAGATTTCAGCGTCCGACGGGAGCTTCAGCGATGCAGACCGGACAATTGCTTCTTTGGTGCCTGCCAAGCAGGGGAGTCACGCCTTGACCCCAAGGGAGATTCTTCAGTCCTCTAATCTTGAAGTAGAGCGTCGAAGGTCCAGGATTCTGTGTCAGAGTTTCGTCCAGGTAAATCTAAAGTCCTAAGGACTGGGGTCCCATACTTATACTAAGGTAGGGGGTTGGACATACTCTGGGGACCCACCTATGGGAGGGTCAGGGCAGAGGGGTGGTTACACCCCTTTCCCTTTGTCCAGTTTCGCGCCAGAGCAGGGGCTGGAAGCCCCTGAGCCGGTTTGAACTGGGGTATGCACAGGGACACCAAATGTGCCCCCAGTGCAGGACTTCAAAGCACCAGAGAGTGCTCCCGCCCAGCCCCAATACACACTATCCTGTCTGGGGAGGTGGTTACACCTCCCTGGGACAGGAAACCTATTGTCCAGGCCTCCCATGCCGGAGTTTCGGTCAGCAGCAGGAGGCCAGACTCGTGTCTGTGGCAGCGGCATCCATTTTGTGATGCCAGGGCTCTGGAAAGTCAGTACCGGGTATACCGGTGTGTACATGTCTCTCCCTCTAGAAGGGTGGAATGCTACTCCCGCCGCCAGAACTGGCGGGGGGTAGTATTCCAAGATGTTTGACACCAAACACGACATGTTTCCGTGCAGCCATCCCAAAGTTAGCATTTAACGCGAGGTTATAATGCGCTTAAGAGTATATGGTCGGGTTGCACTACAAACAGCATCAGAGAAGGGTCTCCGAACGCTGCAGAGGGGCCCAGCTCATGCAGGGGCACCCTCTCACATAGGAACCACGCACTCTGCCTTCAGGATTGATAAGGCCTGCCATAGGAGTGACTTATAGGTTTATATGTGTGTATGTATGTAGTGATATAGGTAGCCTATATCACAGTAAGGGGTGCATGCACTCACCTTACCCAGGCTGCAGTAGCAGACCTGTGGTGTCATTTTGGATGGCCTTCCAGGGGTGGCACAATACATGCTGCAGCCCCTGGTAGGCCTCTGAGGTACCTATGCCTTGGGTACAGAGTATACCATATACTAGGGACTTATAAGGGCACTCCAGATTCCAATCAGAGATGTGCCTAAGGCACATGGAAACCATTTTAGAGAGGAAGCAGCTAGGCTGGGGTTCTGATTAGCAGGGCCCCAGCCAGACTAAGGTCGAAAAACAGTGAAGCATCAGCAAAAAGTGGGGGTACCCATGTGAAGCAGATCCTACTCTCCTACACAACCCCCCCCAAACGTAGGGACATTAAACTAACCTTACCCAGTTAAGTCTTCATGTTCTAAGTGGAAGTACCTAGAGAGTCCATCTGCATTGGCATGGTTACTCCCAGGTCTATGTTCCACTGTGAAGTCCATCCCCTGTAGGGAAATGGACCACCTAAGCAGTTTGGGGTTTTCACCCTTCATTTGTTTTAGCCATAAGAGGGGCTTATGGTCTGTTTGAACAAGGAAGTGAGTACCAAACAAGTATGGCCTCAACTTCTTCAGAGCCCAGACCACAGCAAAGGCCTCCCTCTCAATGGCTGACCAACGTTCTCTCTAGGGGTCAGCCTTCTGCTAATAAAAGCTACTGGCTGATCCTGACCTTCATCATTCAATTGTGACAGTACAGCCCCTACCCCCAATTCAGATGCATCTGTTTGAACAATGAACTTCTTGGAGTAATCAGGACTCTGTAGAATGGGAGCAGTGCACATGGCCTGCTTTAGGTCATCAAATGCCTTTTGACAGCTAACTGTCCACTGAACCTTTTGGGCATTTTCTTGGAAGTTAAGTCATTCAGGGGTGTCACTATTGATCCATACCCCTTGACAAATCTCCTATAGTACCCAGTCAGGCCTAAGAAGGCTCTCACCTGAGTCTGGGTAGTTGGAGCAGTCCAGTCCATGATGGTCTGGATCTTGTTCTGCAGTGGTTGAACCTGGCCTCCACCCACAAGGTGGCCCAGGTACACAACCTGACTCTGCCCTATCTGGCACTTGGTGGCCTTGATAGTCAGGCCTGCTTTCTGCAGGGCCTGTAAAACATTTCTGAGGTGGACCAGGTGATCCTCCCAGGTGGAGCTAAAGACAGCAATATCATCTAGATATGCTGCACTATAGGCTTCCAGACCTGTAAGGACTGTATTCACCAACCTCTGAAAAGTGGCAGGTGCATTCTTCAGACCAAAGGGCATCACCACAAATTGATAATGCCCACTAGGGGTTGAGAATGCTGTCTTTGGCTTTGCATCATCAGCTAGTCTGATCTGCCAGTAGCCAGCTGTCAGGTCAAATGTGCTTAGATACTTGGCTGAGGCCAAAGTGTCTATTAGCTCATCTGCCCTTGGTATTGGATGGGCATCAGTCCTAGTGACTGCATTGAGACCCCTGTAGTCCACACAAAACCTCATCTCTCTTTTCCCACCATTGGTGTGAGGTTTTGGCACAAGGACCACTGGACTAGCCCAAGGGCTATCTGAGGGTTCAATAACTCCCAAATCCAACATCTTCTGGACTTCTGTCCTGATACAGTCCCTGACATGGTCAGGTTGCCTATAAATCTTATTTTTAATAGGCAGACTGTCCCCAGTGTCCACTTCATGAGTGCACCAGGTAGTCTGACTGGGTGTCAGTGAGAATATGTGTCTGAACTGATTGAGCACCTGTTAGAATTGGGGGTCTCTAGTTGGCACAGGTAGGTACTTGTGACAAATAGGGACCCTCGCCTCTAGTCAGGGTAAAGGGGTACACTCCTAAAATAACCCCTGCTCACCCCCTTGGTAGCTTGGCACGAGCAGACAGGCTTATCTCAGAGGCAGTGTGTTAAGCATTTGTGAACACATACAGTAATCCAGTGACAACACTACAGATGGACACCACACAAGGTTTATATCAAAAATAAGTATTCTTTATATAGTTTTAACACAAGACCATAAACGACAAAAATCCACAATACTGTACTTAAAATGGTAGTTTTAGCTTAGTTCAGTTCAGTTCTTAAGATGCGACACTTTAAGTCAATGTACCTTACGATGCGGGATGCTTCCACAACAAGCAATGTTGCAGCGATGGAAATGCGACAAAGTTCTGGTGCAAAGAAATAAAGACGTCAAGTTCTTCCTGATGCGGCACGCTTCTCCGATGTTGCGAGAAGTCTCGACTCGATGCGTCAGCGGCGACACCCTTGTTCAGCGATGCGACGGCAACAGCTTCGGCTGCGACACTCTTCTGCAACGTTGCGAGACGCTTCCGCTCGATGCGACAACTGCAGCGGCGACACCCTGGTTTCGTGATGCGACGGCAGCAGCTCCGACGGCGGCACGCTTCTCCGTGGATGCGAGGCGCTTCTCTCGATGCGGTGCAATGCGTCAGCTACAGCGGCGACATCTACGATGCGACGGCAGCGGCTGCGACGGCGACACGCTTCTTCCTCGATGCGAGACTCTTCTCTTGATGCGGTGCAATGCGACAGCTACAGCGGCGACATCTACGATGCGACGGCAGCAGCTGCGATGGCGACACGCTTCTTCGGGGTTGCGGGACATTTCTCGAGATGCGGTGCAATGCGTCAGCTACAGCGGCGTCATCTCCGTGATGCGACGGCAGCGGCTGCGACACGCTTCTCCCTCTTGAGTCGCGCTTCCAGCTCCTTGCGACACACAGTCCCTTCAGAAGGCCCAAAACAGCAGCAGGCACTTCCAAAGGATTCTTGGGGAGCTGGTGGTTGAAGTCTGTTGTCCCTGAGACTTCAGCAGGAGGCAAGCTCTTTTCTCAAGCCCTTGGAGATACTTTACAAGTTGAATAAAAGTGCACACAAAAGTCCTTTCTCCTTCCTTTGGCAGTCAGGCAACCACTGCAGGCAGATCCCTCTAGCTTAGGGATAGTCTTCTCCTCAGTTTCTTCTTGGTTCCGCTCCTCAGCAAAGGTTTCTTCTTGTTTTCCCAAAGTGATCTAATTTCCTAGGGGTCTGGGTCCCCTTTTATACACCTTTTTTCTTTGTTCTCTGAAGGCAGAGAGGCCTCTGCCTAGTCCAAAACCAGTTCTGGTCAGTCCTGGAGCACTTTGTTTTTCTGACTCCTTCTTTCCTTTCAGAATGTGGGGCAGAGTGCTCAGCCGCCCGGCAGGAGGTGGAGCCAGCATTGTGGAAGGCAGGCACAGCCCTATTCAGACCCAGGTCCAACTCCTCCCTCCACTCTGGATGCAGATCTTTCTATTCAGCCCTGTGCTGACTCACCCTGTCTCCTGTAGCCACCACCAGCCCCTGTCACTCAATCTCCAGACAAGGAATACACAACCTAGCAGAGGCAGGCTTGGAAGTTTAGGCAAGAAAATACCCACTTTCTAAAAGTGGTATTCTCAAACACAGAATGTTAAAACCAACTTCACTAAAAGATGTATTTTATCATTCTGAGTTCAGGCATACTAAATTCGTTTTTCTACCATGTTCCCTGGGTCAGTTCTGACTATAAGGTGTAATAGTCAGTCTGCCCATTCTGGCCTATGGGGAGCAGGTAGCCTTGCAATAGTGAAAAACGAAAATGGCTGTAATTCACTATTAGGACATGCCACACACACCAGGGCATGTCCTACCTTATACTTACAATGCACCCTGACCTAGGGCCTACTTTAGGGGTGACCAACATGCAGTAAAGGGAAGGTTTAGGGACTGGTAAGTGGGTGTACTCACCAAGTCGACATGGCAGCCCTAGGCTGCACACAGGCTCTGCAATGGCAGGCCTGAGACACATTTTACAAGCCGCTTCTGTGGGTGGCACAACCAGTGCTGCAAGCCCACCAGCGGCATTGGATTTACAAGCCCTGGGCACACTGAGTGCACTGTACTAGGGACTGACAAGTAAACCAATCATCCAATCATGGAGTCACTAATCCATCACACAATTTATAATGGGGAGAGCATATGCACTTTAGCACTGATCAGCAGTGGTAAAGTGCCCAGAGTCATAAAACAGCCAACAACAGGTCAGAAAAAGTATAGGAGGAAGGCAAAAAGTTTAGGGATGACCCCGCAAAAAGGGCCAAGTCCAACACAACCCCCTTCCAGCCAAAACGCAGGGGAGACCAATCACTACCCTGATGGGCTTCTCTGCTTTGGGCGATAGAACCTGGACCCTGGCCCACAACAGCAGGGGCATACTCCAGTTCTACGCCAATCTGAACCTATTTGGATCCCTCTGTCCATACTCTCAGGGCCCACCAAGCTAATCCAGGGGGAACCCTCCTCCTCACCTGTGGACACCACCTGTGCAGCACCTAACCTTAACTTGCTCACAGGTGTGTCCCAACAGACAGACAGCAAGCCACAGTGGCCACTGACAGTGGTCAGGGATGAGACCCAGGCCTTATGCCTCTCGGGCTCTCAAACCTCTGTGGCGTCAGAGAGCGGGGGCAGTAGCCCCAGGTGCTTGGCACCCTTTGTCCATTCTCCCTCCTGTCAGGTCAGGTATGACATCCTGGCGTTGACCCACCAGCCACGGGCCTATACCCGGCGGCTGGACTGGAGACTGGGGTGGGCTTTCCCACACCCGGTCCTCCTCCTTGGGGCTCTGTACCCTCCCACCTGGAGCGGTACCCCTTCCAGAATTGTCAGGGCACCTGTGGCCGGTGTCCTGCACAATCCGCCCACCAGTTCAGGGGTTCTATCCTGCACTGGGCGTCCAGGTCAGGGGGACACCCTGAACCTGGTCCTCCAATCTAGGGTCTAAACCCTCCAGTTGAACCGGGGTCAGAGGCGAGGACTCCCTCCCTCTGCACCCCCTTCCAGAGTACTGCCCCTCCCATCAGGAGCGGTACTCCTTCCAGAATTGTCAGGGCACCTGTGGCAGGTGTCCTGCACACCCGCCCACCAGTTCAGGGGTTCTATCCTGCAACTGGGATCCCAGCATAGGGTCTGTACCCTTAGACTGGGCAGAGGCCAGGGGTGAGGCTGTCCTCTCCCCGCCCCCCTTACTGGGGTCCTGCACCCTCCCACCTGGAGCGGTGCCCCCAGAAGACAAACTGGTAGGGGCACTGTTAGCAGCTACCCCTTCCTCCAGGTCCGGGGGGACACCCTGAACCTGGCCCTCCAACCCAGGGTCTGTACCCTTAGGCTGGACCTGTGCCTGGCAACCCAGGACTTCCGGGAGGGTACACCAACCCCCCCAAGGAAAACACACTCATCTAGAGTTGTGTAAGAATCTGCCTGGCGCACCAGGACTTCCTGGGGAGCACGCATGCCCCCCCAGAGGGTAACACATCTCTCAGGTGTTGTGTGACAGTCTGCCTGGCGCAGATCTCCCGACCCCTGTCCATCTGACAGCGCGTGAAGATCCCCCAGGACAGAAGTGGTGTCACCATGGTCATTCACTGGTGACTCAGCCCTTCTGGCTGGTCCCTGACCCACTGGTTCTTCCACTGGGGACTCTCTCCCCTCTCACCCCTCACTCTGGACTTCTGCACCCTCCACTTAGGACTGGCACTGCCAGACACCAGAAACACTGGAGCTCCATTTACAGACGCTCCAGGTTCTCTAGACACTAGGAGATCCTCCTCAACAGGCGGCCCATCAGGGCAGCCTAGGCTCCCTACCTGGTGTTCCCTTAAAGAACCATCCAGGCTCTGAGACTGGGTTTCGGGCACCTTGGGACATGCAGCCCCACACTCACTCCTTCTCCTCAGAGACAGGACGTGAGCCCCTACACCCCTCCCATTACCACGGGACCTAGCTGGGCTACACTGAACCTCTCCCACCACTCTGGGTTGGAAGACACCTGAGCCATTCCTCTTAGGGTCACTCCCCAATGCCTCTTCAGACCCTCTGGAATCCACCGAAAGGTCTGCCTCCATTGTGAGCTCCTGGGGTCAGAGAACTCACACTCCAACAGGTGTTGGCATAGCTCTGGAAAACAGGGACTTACAATATGCTCTCCCACAATTGGATCACATAATCCCTCACAGGTGTTAACCAAACTATCCTTCACCTCACCATCCAGTGCCTCACATACGTACTCCCACACCACTCTCCTGAGACTGGCAAGACAGTATCTGACTGTCTCTGTCACTCAACCCACACTCTTCTGGGCGGTCTTCACACTCACACACCAGGACTTCAACCATGGGGGAACCCCTCTCCCTCTCATCTAGAGTCAGTAGAGTGTCCCTCCCACCACTAGGACCATGAATCACTGTGTCAGTTTCCCTATTCCTCTCAGGGACACTGCGCACTACTGGAGCTACCTCATGTCCTTGAACCTCCTGGTGTATGTTAACCCCCTCCAAGTCAGGCGCCACATCTCTGGGTGTGTGCACTACTCTCTCAGCACTGAATAACTTAATTTTGCTGCCACCATCTGAGCTGGACTCCACCTCCAACTCAGCAAAGCTCACTTCCTGAGCTGCCCAAATTTATTTTTCTTGGGCTAAGGCCCTCTGAGCCTCCTCAAGCTCTCTCAGCTCTTCGTCAATCTCTCTCAGCCTCTGCTCATGAGCCAGAAGCCAGCTATCTTTTCCTGTTTCTCCCTCACTTTTAGGGAATTCCTCCTTCTCAGACTCAACTGGTAGCGTTGCCTTCCAGCTGGGTAACTCATACTGGAATAGGGATGCCTCTAGATCCTCCCTGACCTTCTCTTCACAGGCAGCCCCTTTCCTTGCAAAACACACGTAGTTCCTTCATTGTGTAGACAAACATGTGCCAGAAGTTGAGTTCCATTTTGCAACAACTAACCAGAGTCATGGTATCAAAAATACTTCCAGGAGGACACCATAAAACAGAAAAACAGTATGTGGTTGCGTTTGGTCTGCACTCACTAGTAGTGTTCACCAATCACTGTACATGAGTCACAAATGCAAGTCCAGAATCCTCACCGCTGACCACCAATGTTAGAATTGGGGGTCTCTAGTTGGCACAGGTAGGTACTTGTGACAAATAGGGACCCTCGCCTCTAGTCAGGGTAAAGGGGTACACTCCTAAAATAACCCCTGCTCACCCCCTTGGTAGCTTGGCACGAGCAGACAGGCTTATCTCAGAGGCAGTGTGTTGGAAACGGGGTAGCGTGGTGCGGAGCGGGAAGGCTAAACTAGGAGCATTGTGTGAAGCATACGCGCAGCACACACAGGCGACACACCAGGCACACTACAAAAAGGAGACCACACCAGTTGGAGTAAGAAAAATAGCATCTGTATTGGGCAACAGCCTAGCAGATGGTAAATCACAGCGGTAACACGGCGCCAACCGGCAACCGGTATACATAAAACAGTGGGGACTATGTACAGGGCAGCACCAATCGGGCCGCTGCCAGCATCAACAAAAGCATGGGATGAATCAGGTTCAATTCAGGTAGGTACATTCAATTTGGTGAAAGTCATAATGCCGGTAAATCATACAGCAGTTGTGCTTAGGCCCCTATTCAATTTAGTAAAGGCCTTACAAGCCTGGCATAACCCCTCGCTGCAGATTAGCCTGCGCGCCACTTCACACAGGGGAGCCCGACTCCGGGCCCCTGGCAAGACAATGTCCTCAACGTTGCAGCTGCCCACTGTGATCCGGGGCAGCTGTAAAGACAGTGCAACACAGGGGGAAGGCGGGCACCGACAATGTGCCCCGACACCACCCCCCGACCAAGTCAAGGGCAGGGTAAATATGCCCATCGTTGCAGCGGCCCGCTACTGCGGTGCCGCTGTGTGTCCCCAAGGGTCACTGGCACTTTCGGTGCCTCTGGGACCCCCTAAACATCAAGTGCCTCCTACGCCGCAGCTGCCCACTGTCAGATGGGGCAGCTGTACGGATTCGCCCGACACCGGGGGCGGGCACCGGCAATGTGCCCCGTAGCCCCTCCCTGCTGCTACTGGTTCCTTCAAGGCAGCTGCCCACTGGCAGGCGGGGCAGCTGTGCAGGACGCTCACACGGGCCCTCCTGGAGGCCCTCCTGGCACCCGCACTTCTCTACGAGCCCTCCCTCCGGGACTCGGGGTGTAAAGTTATGCCCTAACACGTTGCAGCTGCCCACTGTTATACGGGGCAGCTGTGAAGTCAGCGCGGGCACACCGGTGCCCTCTTAGCAACAAGGGGGAGGTGGGCACCGACAATGTGCCCCGACGTCACCCCCAACCACCAGCAGACTTGGCCCCACTCACCGGCTTTCCTGCAGGCGTCGCGCTGCTTCAGGTGGCCCTCTCTTCACCCGGGGCCCTTCCTGGGAACCGGGACTTGGTCCTGGAGCCGGCGAGGCTCCACACTACTCCGGCGGTGCCTGCGAGGCTCCCGACGGCCTCCCTCAGCCGCTGGCCTCTTCTTCACACGCGGGCCCCAGCTACCACACACGCGGGCTCTCCTCCTCACGAGAGCCCCGCCAACACCGGCGCTTCTCCCTGTCTTCACCCGGGCCCCCTCCTGGGAACCGGGACTGGGATCGAG
Source organism: Calotriton arnoldi (assembly GCA_963921515.1). Classification (NCBI taxonomy): domain Eukaryota; kingdom Metazoa; phylum Chordata; class Amphibia; order Caudata; family Salamandridae; genus Calotriton; species Calotriton arnoldi. The sequence goes on along the minus strand of CAWUFW010000755.1, from coordinate 3,057,943 downwards.
AGCCCGCGAGGCTCCGGACCTCCCTCTCTTCCGGAGCGAAGTCTCCGGCGGCGCTGGCCAGCGCGGGGTGGGCTCCCGCCTGGATCCTTCTTCCGGCGCCTCTCCTCACGCGGGGCTCTCCTCAGCTTAGGGGAGCCCCCACCTCTTCCGGCAGACCTCGGCCGAGGTCTGTCTTCTTCCGGGTCGCCGCAGGCAGAGCGGCGGCCCTCCGCAGATCCCGTAGTGCGGGGTGGGCTCCCGCTCGGGTTTTCTCAAGGCAGGAAGGCGCGGGTAGGCTCCCGCGGCACTTCCCAATAAGCCGCCCTTCCTCACGGCCACACGCGCTCCTTCTCTCTAGTGCACGACAGCGCTCCCGAGGCCGCGGCGGTGATCCTGGGCGATTTCCTCTTGCGCTGGGCAATACGGGGTAGGCTCCCGTTTAAGGAGTCTCAAAACCACGGGGTGGCCTCCCGCTGGTTTAATTAGCACCACAGGGCAGCACACACCCGCGGGGTGGGCACCCGCTGGTAGGCAAAGCTTAGGGGGGGTTCCCCCACGCTGGGTTCTCCTCGGGGCACGTGGCAGCACAGCGCTGCAGTCACGGCGGCGACAGGGACTCCCAGCGCTTCCTTCCTCATGGCGCTTGAACTCACAGCGCCCAGGGGCCACGGTGGTGATGCCTTCCACAGCGCTTCTTCAGGGCATAGCACTTCTTCAGGCCCACAGAACTTCTGGGTAGCCCAGCGCTTGGGCAGCATACAGCGCTTCCAGGTCCTAGCGCGTTGAAGTCACCGCGCTTCTTCAGGCACCGTAGATATAGCGCTCCCCAGGCGCTAGGGTGCCGGCAGTCCAAATATGGCGCTCACAGGGCGCTAGAGGCCCTGGGGACAACAGAGGGGTGCAGATGGGCACAGGGGCCAGCACACAGGCCCAATGTGGCGGTCTCCCCTGGCAGAAGGTCCCTTCCCCTTCAGTCCAGGCTCTGCACTGCCTCAGTCTCCTCACATGGCAGCTTAGAAGGTTCTCTCCGGAACCGGTTCTAACTGGTTCAGGGGGAGGAGTAGAGCACCCTCGGTGCGACGCTTCCCTCCAAAAGCAGGGGGCGCTGGGGGACAAACCACTAGGCTGCCACCCCACCTCAGTCAGGCGTCACATGGGCAGGCAGGCATGGCGTCCATTTTAACAGTGACATTTTTCCACAGTGCTTTTCTAAAATGGCGGCGCTAACAGTGTGTACCATATTACACAGCATATTTTATTGTTACACAAGCGAAAAAATTCAGGGCAAAAGGGCCAAGTCCAACACAGTGTGTTAAGCATTTGTGAACACATACAGTAATCCAGTGACAACACTACAGATGGACACCACACAAGGTTTATATCAAAAATAAGTATTCTTTATATAGTTTTAACACAAGACCATAAACGACAAAAATCCACAATACTGTACTTAAAATGGTAGTTTTAGCTTAGTTCAGTTCAGTTCTTAAGATGCGACACTTTAAGTCAATGTACCTTACGATGCGGGATGCTTCCACAACAAGCAATGTTGCAGCGATGGAAATGCGACAAAGTTCTGGTGCAAAGAAATAAAGACGTCAAGTTCTTCCTGATGCGGCACGCTTCTCCGATGTTGCGAGAAGTCTCGACTCGATGCGTCAGCTGCAGCGGCGACACCCTTGTTCAGCGATGCGACGGCAACAGCTTCGGCTGCGACACTCTTCTCCAACGTTGCGAGACGCTTCCGCACGATGCGACAACTGCAGCGGCGACACCCTGGTTTCGTGATGCGACGGCAGCAGCTCCGACGGCGGCACGCTTCTCCGTGGATGCGAGGCGCTTCTCTCGATGCGGTGCAATGTGTCAGCTACAGCGGCGACATCTACGATGCGACGGCAGCAGCTGCGACGGCGACACGCTTCTTCCTCGATGCGAGACTCTTCTCTTGATGAGGTGCAATGCGACCGCTACAGCGGCGACAACTACGATGCGACGGCAGCGGCTGCGATGGCGACACGCTTCTTCGGGGTTGCGGGACGTTTCTCGAGATGCGGTGCAATGCGTCAGCTACAGCGGCGTCATCTCTGTGATGCGACGGCAGCGACGGCGACACGCTTCTCCCTCTTGAGTCGCGCTTCCAGCTCCTTGCGACACGCAGTCCCTTCAGAAGGCCCAAAACAGCAGCAGGCACTTCCAAAGGATTCTTGGGGAGCTGGTGGTTGAAGTCTGTTGTCCCTGAGACTTCAGCAGGAGGCAAGCTCTTTTCTCAAGCCCTTGGAGATACTTTACAAGTTGAATAAAAGTGCACACAAAAGTCCTTTCTCCTTCCTTTGGCAGTCAGGCAACCACTGCAGGCAGATCCCTCTAGCTTAGGGATAGTCTTCTCCTCAGTTTCTTCTTGGTTCCGCTCCTCAGCAAAGGTTTCTTCTTGTTTTCCCAAAGTGATCTAATTTTCTAGGGGTCTGGGTCCCCTTTTATACACCTTTTTCTTTAGTTCTCTGAAGGCAGAGAGGCCTCTGCCTAGTCCAAAACCAGTTCTGGTCAGTCCTGGAGCACTTTGTTTTTCTGACTCCTTCTTTCCTTTCAGAATGTGGGGCAGAGTGCTCAGCCGCCCGGCAGGAGGTGGAGCCAGCATTGTGGAAGGCAGGCACAGCCCTATTCAGACCCAGGTGCAACTCCTCCCTCCACTCTGGATGCAGATCTTTCTATTCAGCCCTGTGCTGACTCACCCTGTCTCCTGTAGCCACCCCCAGCCCCTGTCACTCAATCTCCAGACAAGGAATACACAACCTAGCAGAGGCAGGCTTGGAAGTTTAGGCAAGAAAATACCCACTTTCTAAAAGTGGTATTCTCAAACACAGAATGTTAAAACCAACTTCACTAAAAGATGTATTTTATCATTCTGAGTTCAGGCATACTAAATTCGTGTTTCTACCATGTTCTCTGGGTCAGTTCTGACTATAAGGTTTAATAGTCAGTCTGCCCATTCTGGCCTATGGGGAGCAGGTAGCCTTGCAATAGTGAAAAACGAAAATGGCTGTAATTCACTATTAGGACATGCCACACACACCAGGGCATGTCCTACCTTATACTTACAATGCACCCTGCCCTAGGGCCTACTTTAGGGGTGACCAACATGCAGTAAAGGGAAGGTTTAGGGACTGGTAAGTGGGTGTACTCACCAAGTCGACATGGCAGCCCTAGGCTGCACACAGGCTCTGCAATGGCAGGCCTGAGACACATTTTACAAGCCGCTTCTGTGGGTGGCACAACCAGTGCTGCAAGCCCACCAGCGGCATTGGATTTACAAGCCCTGGGCACACTGAGTGCACTGTACTAGGGACTGACAAGTAAACCAATCATCCAATCATGGAGTCACTAATCCATCACACAATTTATAATGGGGAGAGCATATGCACTTTAGCACTGATCAGCAGTGGTAAATTGCCCAGAGTCATAAAACAGCCAACAACAGGTCAGAAAAAGTATAGGAGGAAGGCAAAAAGTTTAGGGATGACCCCGCAAAAAGGGCCAAGTCCAACAGCACCTGTCTGCAATCAGTCTGCTGCTGGGTAGTGAGGCTGCCTGCCAAGGCTACACCATCCACTGACCCATCACCAGGGTTCTGTGAGAGCAGGTCAGGGAGTGGGTCACTCTCTTCCTCCTGTCCCTCATCAGTAGCCATGAGCAAGCCCATGTCTGCCCTGTCCACATATGGTTTTAACCTGTTGACATGGAGAACCCTGTGGGGACTCCTGGGTGTTCCTAGGTCCACCAAATAGGTAACCTCACCCTTCTGTTCAACAATGGTATGGGGTCCACTCCATTTGTCTTGGAGAGCTGCTGGGGCCACTGGCTCCAACAACCACACCTTCTGTCCTGGCTGGTAAACAGTCAGTACAGCCTTTGGTCATGCCAGGCTTTTTGAAGTTCCTGGCTAGCCTCGAGGTTTTTAGTTGCCTTTTCATATACTCAGCCATCCGGGAGCGGAGACCAAGTACATAGTCCACTATGTCTTGCTTTGGGGGCTTGAGAGATAACTCCCATCCTTCCTTCACCAAGCACAATGGACCCCTGACAGGGTGACCAAACAAAAGTTCAAAAGGGCTGTAGCCAACCCCCTTTTGAGGCACCTCCCTGTAGGCAAATAAAAGGCAGGGCAAGAGTATGTCCCATCTTCGCCTAAGCTTTTCTGGGAGCCCTTTAATCATGCCCTTCAAGGTTTTGTTGAACCTCTCAACTAAACCGTTGCATTGTGGGTGATAGGGTGTGGTGAACTTCTAAGTCACTCCACACTCCTTCCACATTGCTTTTAAGTATCCAGACATAAAGTTTGCACCCCTGTCTGATACAACCTCCTTAGGGAAGCCCACTCTTGAGAAAATTCCAAGGAGGGCCCTTGCCACCACAGGTGCTGTAGTGGTCCTAAGGGGAATAGCCTCTGGGTACCTGGTGGCATGATCCACTACCACCAGGATAAACCTGTGCCCAGATGCTGTTTGGGGATCCATGGGACCAACAATGTCAATCCCCACCCTTTCAAAGGGAACCCCCACCACAAGTAGTGGTATCAAGGGGGCCTTTGTAGTGCCACCTGCCTTGCCACTGGCCTGGCAGGTTACACAGGAGCGACAAAACTCCTTGGTGTCTTCAGACATGTGGGGCCAGTGAAAGTGAGGGACAATTCTGCCCCAAGTCTTGTTCTGGCCCAGGTGACCTGCTAAGGGAATGTCATGGGCTAGGGTCAATAGGAAGCCCCTGAACTTCAGAGGTATAACCAACCTCCTGGTAGCACCAGGCTTGGGGTCTCTACACTCTGAGTACAAGAGTCCATCATCCCAATACACAGTATGGGGACCACTAGCTTTCCCAGCAGCCTCAGCAGCAGCTTGCTGACTGAGGGGTTCAAGAGAGGGGCAGCTCTGCTGCTCCTGGCTCAGATCTGCCCTGGAAGGGCCCCCTGTCCCCAAGAACTCAACCTGGTCAGGTTCAAGCTCCTCTGGGACAGTTCCTTCTCAGGACTGAGATCATCCCCTCAAGAGACTGATCTTCCTTCTGAGCCAAGGGGGAAGGCACTGCCTTTACCCTACTACTCCTCTTCTTGGAGGGCACTTGGTCCATTATTCCAGAATCCAAGGCCTGTTCAGTGTTAGACATTTTGGCTTGTGACCTGGTCACAGCAAACACATCTGCAGGGATCCCCAGCATTTCTGCATGGGTCCTGAGCTCCACTTCTGCCCAAGCTGAAGTTTCTAAGTCATTGCCAAGCAAGCATTCAACGGGTAGGTCTGCACTTACCACAACCTTCTTAAAGCCAGTTACCCCTCCCCAGAGAAGTTAACAACTGCCAGAGTATGGTCTGTTCTGACGTTGCTAGCATTGGTCACTTGGTACATTTCACCAAGTATAATCTGCCCAGGATTCACAAGGTCTTGTGTCACCATGGTGACACTTGCCCCTGTGTCCCTAAATGCCAAAGCCTCTCTTCCATTGATTAAGGGCTGTTGTCTGTACTTGCCTAGATTACTGGGACTCACAGAGGAGGTCATATCCATGCCTCCATCACAGACTAGGACAGCCTGAGTGAGTTCTCTGACTAGGTCAGAGCTCATCTCTTTACCCAGGGTCAACCCTACTAAACCCTTGGCTTGTGTAGTCCCACCACCAACTGTAACTGCACTAGGGGAGCAGGTGCCTTAGGGGCATTGGTGGGGGCTGGAGTAGAGTCTTTGGACTTGGTGCAATCACTGGTCCAGTGGGTCTTTTGCTTACAGACCTTGCACCATGGTTTCCTTGGCCTTTCCCTTTGGTAGACTGTGAATCCCCACCTGAAGAAGATTGTTGGGGGCCTTGTGAAGACTTTTGATCTTTACCCTTCTCCCCACCCTTATCAGAGGTTTTCGAATCTTGCTTCTTAGGGTCACCACCTTGGTTCTGTACCTTCTGCTTCACCCTGGTTCTGACCCATTTGTCTGCCTTCTTTCCCAATTCTTGGGGAGAGGTCTGATCAGAGTCTACCAGGTGCTGATGCAACAGCTGATTTTGACAGTTATTAAGGATCTGCTCCCTCATGGTCAGATTGTACAATCCTGTGAAGTCACATACCTTACTGCCCAATAACCAACCTTCCAGAGCCTTGGCAGAACAATCAACAAAGTCCACCCAGTCTTGAGTCTGTGCTTTTTGGGTATCCCTGAACTTTAACCTGTATTGTTCAGTGGTTAGGCCAAACCCATCAATTAGAGCACTCTTCAAGACTTTGTAATTATCAGCATCCTCCTCTCTAACAGTGAGGAGCTTATCTCTACCTTTGTCTGCAAAGGAGAGCCACAAGATTGCTGCCCACTGCTCCTGAGGGACCCTCTGTACTTTACAGGCCCTCTCTAGAGCAGTTATCCATTTGTGGATGTCATCCCCACTCTGGTAGGGAGGGACAATCTTGCTCAGATTTCTATGGTCATAAGACCTTTCCCTATCTTTGGGGAAACTGTTGCCACCATGGGACTCTAGTCCCAACTTTTGTCTCTCTCTATAGAGATCTAGGGACTCCCTGTCTATAGCCAATTGCTGTTTTCTGAGTTCAAGCTGGGCTTGCTCATACTGTATCAGTCTCTTTCTCCTCTCATGAGAGGATTCCCTCCTATGAGAGGAGACAGAGGTCCCTATTGAGGTGTCAGAGTGGTTAGACTCCTGAGAAGGAGACCTAGACCTTCTGGGCACACTCAGAACTCTTCCTGGGGGGACAAAGGGGAGGTCAGTCTGATCCTCCCCTCCTCCTCCACAGAGGAATTGGGTTTTCCAGGACAAGGTCATTTTCACCTTCCTGGCCAGTTTCAGAGGGGGGCCTGGGTTTCTTCACCCCTGGCCCCTTCCTCATCTTCTGCCCCACCCTCTTTGCCTACCCCTTCAGACCCTAGGGGCCTGCTGAGATCATCAGCTAGTAACACCTCCCTGAGGTGTTGGGTGCTGGCACTTTTGCCTGCCTTCAACCTCCTAGTATTGCATAATGCTCTCAATTCCAAGAATGGGAGTTTATCATACTTGGAGGGAAGAAGCCCATTGGCTTCTGGCGAGGACTCACTGGGTCCTGGCTTTGAAGACATTACTAGTGAGGTGTAGTGTATGCACTACCTACTCTAGTGTGGCCTACTAAACTCTCTTGAGTTGTAGAAAGGGTGTGCTATCCCTTAACACACAACTCTAAGTTCAGTAGAACTTACTGTATTACTAAGCTTGATTTATATGTACCTTAGTTACCCTTAGTGGTTTTCAGTTGATCAATTCAATTGAGATTATCTGGTAAAACAATAGCAAGCTGGAATCCCACACGCTGCACACCAATGTGAGAAGTTGGCCTGGCATATGCTGTCCACTAATTATAGTGGGCACCTTGCACCAGTCCAAACAACCCCTTATTGGAGATAGGTTAAAGACAACCTTTATTGAAAGCTATCTTAGTGGTAGCTATGGAGAGCAGCCTTCAGGCTAAGTCTTGAAGGAATGTAAAGCAGCTTGTTTTACCAGTCTATAATCTCTTGAGTGACCAAATGAAAGAGGACCACACCAGGTATATATTCAAAATATATGTATTTATTACTAAACACACCCCTCTAGTCTCTTTATGAGGCTAGAGTTCAAGTACATAAATTATAAGTTAGTTATCTACAGTAATAGCACAAATACACGTTTGAGCCCCAGGGGCGTACCAAACCATATACCAATAAAGTGGTATAAGAACCATGACTGAGCTCGACACAAGGCCTAGAGCCTGTAGAAGTGCTTGGACCACAAGGAACCACCCAAGGTAGTGACACAGGGGACCCACGGGGGACGCGTGCAGTGTATGAACACAGCCGCGAATCGCCGTTAACTTCTATGGGGAAAGTCGCGATTAGAATTTAAAAGAAAAGGGACACTTAGAGGAGGACTTGGAGCAAACCCTTTGAGAACTAGGCTGTTCTAGTGTCAATACCCACGGGAGCACCGGAGTACTCGAGTTACCTCACCCAGGGGAGCCGGGTGCATAGGTGTCTTTCGGGGTCGGGTTTCGTCGTCGCTTTCAATGGCGATCTGCTGCAAAGTGCTGCTGGCGGCCAAGTCGAAAGTGTTCGGGTGGATCCAAAGGTGGATCGAAGATCTGAAGAACCTGAAAGCAGAGGGGACAGAGTCTGGGTCACTAGCCAGTGACCAGGAAGGCGATGAGCAGATGCCCACCGATGTCGAGTGCTTCAGGTAGGTTGACGGTCGTCTTGACTCTTCAGCCACGAGGTCCAGGAGGCGTCGACGATGACCAGGAGCTGGGTTCGAGCTGTCCCACGACGTCTGTCGATTGCAGGGGTGTCGGCGACCGGATTGGACCCAACAAGCCTTGGCAACGGCAAGTCTTGTGGAAATGGAAGAAGGACGATGTTGAAGACCAGCAAGGTCTGGGGGACTCACCCAGCAAGGGTAAGTCAGGGCACGCCTGGAGCAACCAGGGAGCCCAAGCAGAAAAAGATTGGCCTTCGGGAGGGCCTACTAGCCAACAGACTAGCGACCGCAAAGGAGCCTTGAGTCGATACACGTGGAGCTAGCTCACAGGACACTCGTGGAGTGGAGGCCAGTGATCTTCGGTGCAGTTGGTGCTGGAGGCTGGGGCTACTCGGAGCCCAAAGCACGACTTCGTGGGAGACCCAGAAGAGGATGCACTTGCAAATGCGATCGGTGTCCAGGGGTCACGGTTCCACGTTACCCACAACAGCTACGGGCCTCAGCTTTGCTGGGGACTCAGGGCAGCCTCGGGGAAGTCTGGAAATCCACCTCTGGTGATGCAAAGACTTCGGCGTCCGACGGGAGCTTCAGCGATGCAGACCGGACAATTGCTTCTTTGGTGCCTGCCAAGCAGGGGAGTCACTCCTTGACCCCAAGGGAGATTCTTCAGTCCTCTAATCTTGAAGTAGAGCGTCGAAGGTCCAGGATTCTGTGTCAGAGTTTCGTCCAGGTAAATCTAAAGTCCTAAGGACTGGGGTCCCATACTTATACTAAGGTAGGGGTTGGACATACTCTGTGGCCCCACCTATGGGAGGGTCAGGGCAGAGGGGTGGTTACACCCCTTTCCCTTTGTCCAGTTTCACGCCAGAGCAGGGGCTGGAAGCCCCTGAGCCGGTTTGAACTGGGGTATGCACAGGGACACCAAATGTGCCCCCAGTGCAGGACTTCAAAGCACCAGAGAGTGCTCCCGCCCAACCCCAATACACACTATCCTGTCTGGGGAGGTGGTTACACCTCCCTGGGACAGGAAACCTATTGTCCAGGCCTCCCCTGCCGGAGTTTCGGTCAGCAGCAGGAGGCCAGACTCGTGTCTGTGGCAGCGGCATCCATTTTGTGATGCCAGGGCTCTGGAAAGTCAGTACCGGGTATACCGGTGTGTACATGTCTCTCCCTCTAGAAGGGTGGAATGCTACCCCCGCCGCCAGAACTGGCGGGGGGTAGTATTCCAAGATGTTTGACACCAAACACAACATGTTTCCGTGCAGCCATCCCAAAGTTAGCATTTAACGCGAGGTTATAATGCGCTTAAGAGTATATGGTCGGGTTGCACTACAAACAGCATCAGAGAAGGGTCTCCGAATGCTTCAGAGGGGCCCAGCTCATGCAGGGGCACCCTCTCACATAGGAACCACGCACTCTGCCTTCAGGATTGATAAGGCCTGCCATAGGAGTGACTTATAGGTTTATATGTGTGTATGTATGTAGTGATATAGGTAGCCTATATCACAGTAAGGGGTGCATGCACCACCTTACCCAGGCTGCAGTAGCAGACCTGTGGTGTCATTTTGGATGGCCTTCCAGGGGTGGCACAATACATGCTGCAGCCCCTGGTAGGCCTCTGAGGTACCTATGCCCTGGGTACAGAGTATACCATATACTAGGGACTTATAAGGGCACTCCAGATTCCAATCAGAGATGTGCCTAAGGCACATGGAAACCATTTTAGAGAGGAAGCAGCTAGGCTGGGGTTCTGATTAGCAGGGCCCCAGCCAGACTAAGGTCGAAAAACAGTGAAGCATCAGCAAAAAGTGGGGGTACCCATGTGAAGCAGATCCTACTCTCCTACACAGAAGACGTGGCTCTTCAAGCAAGCCTATTAATACTATCCTGAGCCGGTTGGTTTAGTTACCTCAGCACCAAGAAACCGTTTGGTGCATGTGCCGTCTAAAAGTTATAGTAACATAACATGGCTACATAGAGTTGTAGAGATGGGCGGACCTTATAGTCACACTCTTTAAGAAAAATACTGTACATCAATGTTAATTTTTTAGATGGTCAGCAACATAGGTTTCTTTTAGAAAAATATGTATGCAGACAAAAACAGTAAAGGTAAGAACTCCCCCCCACCCGACTTACTTCATCATGGGTGTGACAGGGTGCCCTCGGAGGATGACTACTGGTGCCCTGGGGGTACCACAGAGGTGTGTTTTGCGTCCACAGAAGGGCGGAGGCGTGGCCCTCAGCCAGACCCGGAAGTGGCTTCAAGTACGCTAGCAGAGGAGAAGACAGCTTTCAGCGACGTGGGAGACGAAGCGGGACGAACAGCGGAACAGCGGGAGCTAGAGGAAGCGAGTGCAGAGGCCACAGACTGTACGAGCGTACCAGCGAGGGCGGAGGCCACAGACCTGACGAAAAGTAAGGAAGCGAGCAGCGGACCAGTGGCGGATGTTTCCCCAGAGGAAGGCGCTTTGGACGAGGCAGCCGTGGCTCTGTCAAGGAGCCACAGCTTCAGGCAAGTGACCTGAACGACCGGGTGTTTGATGGGCGGGTGGGTTTTCACCCACGCTTACTTCACGGGCCTGTAGAAGGGTCCGTGCGGCACATTGAAGGGAGGGATAGAAATTCCTTTTTTGTGTTAAGGGTGATATCAGGGGTCTGGCTAGGTCCAGGACATCGGTCCGGATGAGGAGAAGAATCCAGAGCTAGGTGTGACTAGCGGCATAGGGGTCACGTGAAGACTAACAGTCCCCGCACTCCCCTCACGCCCCCTTTACATTTAATTTGCTTTATCTTCTACCTATCACCCCTTTCTTTTTTCATACCGTGTGAAGCAACACTTTGAGTCCCTATCCGGCTATCACCCTATCTTCCAGGGGAATGTTACAGGGTTATCCAGCATAGTGGTAAGCAACACGGAAACTGATAGCCTCTCCCTTTCATTTTTCCTGAGGGGAAGCTCGACGCCAGAGAAGAGCGCCGAAGAGGAGCTGAACGAATGAGGAGAAGTTAAAACACGTGGGAAAGAAGACACAAACCGAGACGGACTTCGGGACCCTCTCCTGCTTTGTGGGCCGTAACATTGGGCAAACACCAATAAACACCTCTTGATTGCATACCTACAGCCTCCCGTTTTGTGTTGTTCTGTGACAAGTGGTGTCAAAAGTGGGATAAACCCTCCCTTCCCGACATAGGACAACACCATGACCCAAACAATCAGCCTGGACGATATGCTGAAACAGCTGGCCGAAGGGCAACGTCATCTCCAATTGGTGGTGGAGGGACAGACCACTGAGGCACAAAAGGACCGGGAACTCCTGCAGGAGGCCCTACAGACGCAAGCCGGTCTTATTGCACAGAACCAGGTGGTTCAGGATACTGCCATTCAACGCCTAACAGATACGATCGCAAGCGGCAAGGTACACCCCAACGTACCTAGTTCGGTGCTACAAAAATATCAGCCAGGGGAAGACCCGGACTTCTTTTTTACGAACTTCGAACGGGTAGCCAGCACTGCCCAGTGGCCAGTTGAGCGTTGGGGTCAATATATAGCACCCCTTCTGTTGGACGAGCTACAGACCGCCTACCAGGCAGCAAATCCGGCAGGAACTACCCCCTATGGAGCAAGCAAGAAGGCCATGCTAGAGAGGCTGGGTTACGACCAGGAACACTACCGTGTTAAGTTTAGGACAACCCCTGTGCTCTCTTCTACCGAATTGGGGGTTGGGTATCCGCTGGTTGCAGCCTCATACCTCTACAATGGAGGAAGCGATGGATAAAGTTCAGCTCGAGCAGTTCCTGGAGGGGCTCCCGAGTCCAACAAGAGCCTGGGTGAAACAACATCCAAACATCACGGTCACCAGCGCCATCGAATTAGCCTGTGCCCACCAAAGAGCACCAGAGGTACTGGTATTTATGCCACGAATGCCAACCCCAGTAGCCTTAAAGTGGAGGTTCTCCGCTCCCAGTCCCTCTACTCCCCCTCTTCGGCCCCTCTTGGACCCGAGGCTCCCGTCCCGTCCCACTGTACGGGAGGGCGGCCAAGGACCTCAATGTTATCAGTGTGCTGAGTGGGGCCACATCGCACGGAACTGCCCCCAAAGAACTAGCCCCAGTGAACCCATGGAGGTGGGGTATACAAGAGGCCGGGTGCTCTGGGCAGGAAATGGGAAGGAGGCCTATCACCTGTTTCTCTCTGAGAATGGAGTCACAACGAAAGTCCTTATAGACTCGGGATGTTGCCATTCCGTACTTAGCCGAGAGCGGATACAGGGCCATCAGTGGCAAGAAGGAGAGAAGGTAGCGATCACCTGTCTTCACGGAGACCAGAAAACCTACCCCGTGGCTGTTGTAGACATAGAGAAGAAAAGGGAAAAGGGAAAAGGGAAAAGAGACCAATACAAGTCGGAGGAATACCGAGACTGGTGGAGGACATGATAATAGGCACCGACTATGTAGAGTTCCCAACACTATTGTCCAGGGTTATCAAGGCAAAGGAAGAACGCACGTGGCTGAAGGGAGCTCCCTTTTACAGAGGACATAAAAGGGGGTAGGTATAAGACTGTAAAAAACCATAGAGAAAAGAGAGAACACAACCATTACATGGTATTGAACGGGTTGACTAACAACCCTTCTACTTACTCAGTTACAGATGGAGAGCAGGGAACTCCGCGCAGCTTCAGGGCAGCTCAGAAGGAAGACCCCACCTTGGGAAACACCTGGGCCCAGACAGTGACAGAGTAAGATGACCAGGTAGGCCCTTGTTTTTACACTTCAAGGGGTTTATTGTATAGGAGGGTCAGGAAGCCTACCGAAACGATAAAGCAACTCCTGGTCCCCCTTCCTTCCCGTGACCAGGTCCTCCACCTAGCACATAATGAGGCAGGTGGGGGCCATTACGGAAGAGAGAAAACCGAGGAATACCTCTTACGCCACTTTTATTGGCCTGGGGTCTTCTCAGACATCAGTCGCTTTTGTGCGGTCTGTCCCCTGAGTCAATGCTTCAACCCCTCCCACATCCCTAGGGCACCCTTGGGTCCCCTCCCGATAATAGAGGTACCCTTTTCCAGAGTTGGTATGGACCTTGTGGGCCCTCTGGTTGCCTCTACCAGGGGTTACCAGTACATCTTAGTGCAGGTTGATTATGCAACGCGGTACCCCGAGGCTATACCACTTACCAACATGACAACCTGTAGCGTAGCACAGGCAATGATAGGGTTCTTCAGTCGGGTGGAGTTCCCTCGGGAAATCCTGACAGACCAAGGCACACCCTTTATGTCATGTCTCATGGCCCAAATCTGCAATCTATTGGGAGTTCGACAAATACGCGTCTCAGTCTACCACCCCCAAACGGATGGCCTGGTAGAGCGGTATAACCGCACCATTAAGAACATTCTGAGAAAAAACGTTTCTGCGACAGGGAGGGATTGGGATAAACAGCTACGTCTGACCATTTTTGCGATCCAAAGTCACACCCAGTCCTCGACCGGCTACAGTCCGTTTGAGCTCGTGTTTGGGAGGGAGCCCCGGACCCTGTTAGAAATGGCAGCGCAGAGGTGGGAAGATGAAGAAGACGAAGGGAGGGGTCTCCTCGATTATGCCGCTCTTCTCAAAGAAAGACTGTCCACGCTGTGGGAGGAGGTTATGCAGAATTTGGAACCCACCCAAAATAAACAGAAAAGTGGGTATGACCTTAGAGCAATGCGGAGAAAGTTCCAAGTCGGGGATAAGGTCCTCCTCCTTCTTCCCTCTACCGATTACAAGTTGTTGGCCAAGTGGCAGGGCCCCTTCATAGTACTAGCCCAGGTTACACCAGTCACCTATAGGGTGGCGGTTCCACACTCAGGGAGGGTGGGTCAGATATACCATGTTAACCTGTTGAAGACATGGGTGGAAAGTCCAGAGCCAGTTAACATGTCCTCTACCAACCTGCTGATAACTGATACCCAACCACTGGCTATTCCCTTTCCTCCCGAGGGCAAGACCACCAGAACAGGCACTGTCCCCATGGGTTCCCAGTTGACCACAGAGCAGTTGAAAACCCTCCTCTCTGTAGTGGACAGTTTTCGAGACTTCTTCTCCCACAGACCAGGTAGAACACCCCTTGTGCACCATGACATCAGAACTGACGGGCCAAGCCTATCAGGTTGAGACCATACAGAATACCAGAGGCCAGACGGAGGGTGGTGGAAGGAGAAGTTGAGGAGATGTTACGTGACGGGATCATAGAACCCTCCTGCAGTCCATGGTGTTCCCCCGGTTGTACTGGTACAAAAGTCTAATGGCTCTCTCCGGTTCTGTGTTGATTTCAGACAGCTGAATGCGATCTCCCAATTCGACTCATACCCCATGCCATGTGTGGATGAGATGATAGACAAGCTTGGCACAGCCAGGTACCTAACCACACTAGACCTGACTAAAGGCTACTGGCAAATATCCTTGACACCTTCAGCCCAGGAGAAAACACATTTTCCACCCCCTCAGGCTTGTATCACTTCAGGGTTTTGCCCTTTGGCCTTCACGGAGCCCCAGCCGCCTTCCAACGGCTGATGGATGTGGTGTTACAGGCACACCACAAGTACGCAGCCGCCTATCTGGACGACATTGTGATCTTTAGCCACACGTGGGAACAACACGTCACCCACATAAGGGCGGTACTCAACAGCCTCAGACAAGCAGGACTCTCGGCAAACCCCGAGAAATGTATGTTAGCCACGAACGCCATATGTTACCTGGGATATCACATACAGGAGGGACAGATACGACCTCAAGTGGACAAAGTAGAGGCCATCAAAACCCTGGAGACGCCGTCCATGAAAAAGGGTGTAAGGGCCTTCCTGGGTTTGGTGAGCTACTACCGTCGATTCCTTCCCCAGTTTTCGTAGGTGGCAGCTCTGTTAATGGACCTGTTAACAAAAGCATGCCCCAATACTATCAGGGAGTGGTCGCCCTGTCAACTGCAGAGTTTTGAGACACTGAAGGGACTGTTGTGTCACGACCCGGTTCTTATTTGTCCAGACTTCACCAAAGAGTTCACCCTACAAACCGATGCCTCGGACAGAGGACTGGGGGCGGTCTTGTCCCAACCCGACGGGACTGGGGAACTACACCCCGTGGTGTTCCTGAGCCGTAAACTGCTACCTCAGGAGTCACGTTACTCCACAGTGGAGAAGGACTGTTTAGCCATTAAATGGGCTGTCCAACCGCTCCAGTACTATTTGTTGGGTCTGTGAGAAGTTGGCCTGGTATATGCTGTCCACTAATTAAAGTGGGCACCTTGCACCAGCCCAAACGACCCTTATTGATGATTGGGTCAAAGATAACCTTTATGAAAGCTATCCTAGTGGTAGCTATGGAGAGCAGCCTTCAGGCTTAATCTTGAAGGAATGTAAAGCAGCTTGTTTTACCAGAATATCACCTCCTGAATGACTACATGAAAGGAGAACCACACAAGTGTTATATAAAAAATATGTAATTATTACTAAAACACTCTCTACTAATCCCTACCCGAGATTAGAATATACAGAACACAATATTAAATCAATAGAACGACAGTAAATAGCACAATACACAGCGGGCTCCAGGGGGAGACCGAACCCTATACTAAGAAAGTGGTATAACAACCTCGACTTCAATAGACACAGTGCCTAGAGCACGTAGAATCGCTGGGACCCCAAGGAACCACCCACAGGAGTGACACAGGGAGCCCACGGAGGACGGGTGCAGTGTGGGAACACAGACGCGACCTCCGTACAACTCTATGGGAAAGTCGCGGTTGGAAAATCACAAGTTAAGGACACTTCGGAGAGGACTTCAAGCAAACCCTTTGGAACATAGAAGGTTCTAAGGCCAGCACCCTTGTGAGTACTGAGGTACCCGTGTTACCTATCCCAGAGGAGCCGGGTGCATAGGGGTCAAGTGGTGTCGGAAACCCTCGTCGTTTTCAATGGCGTGATGCGAAGAAGTGCTGCTGCCGGGAAGATGAAAAGTGTCTGGTGGAATCCAAGCCTGGATTCGAAGTAAGAAGAACCTGAAAGCAGAGGGGACAGAGTCTGGGTCACTTCACGTGACCAGGGGCTCGATAGACGAATGCCCACCGATGTCGGGTGCTTCAGGTGTGAAGATAGGATGTTTGACTCTGCAGCCACGGGGACCAGGAGATGTCGACGATGACCAAAGTCCAGAGGTGAGCTGTCTCACAAAGGATGTTGAGTGCTAAGCAGTCAGTGTCCGGATTGAACACCAACAAGCCTTGGCAAAGGCAACCCACGCGGGCAAAGGAAACAAGTTACAGTATGGACCAGCAAGGTCCAGGAGACTCTACAAGCTATGGGGAGTCAGGGCACATCTGGAGCAACCAGGGAAGCCCAAGGAAAGTCAAAGTGACCCTCGCCAGGACCCACAGGCCAACGGACAAGGGATCGCGAAGGGACTTCAAGCTGAATCACAAAACACCAGCCCACAGAGCACTCGTGGAGTGGAGGCCGGAGATCTTTGGTGGAAATGCTGCTCGGGGTTGGGACTACATGTATTCCAAAGCACAGCCTCAGGGATTGCCAAAAAGCATATGCTGCTGCAAAAGTACACGGTGCACAGGGGTTCGGGGTGCACGGTCCCCACAAGGGATACTGGTCTCAGGATTGCTGAGAAAGCAGATCAACCTCAAGCACACTTGGGAACCCACCTCCTGTGTTGCAGAAATCTTTGGAGTCCTCAGGAGCTCGGGAGATGCAAACTGGTCAGATGCATTTAGGTGCCTGCTGCTGCAGGGGAGTAACTCCTTTACTCCAAGGGAGATTCTTCTGTCGTCCAGCGAAGTGTAGACCGTCGAAGTACTTGGTTTCTGCTTGCAGAGTTTAGTCCAGGTAAAATCCAAAGTCCTGTAGTCAGGTTTCCTACTTTATACCCAAGGAAGGGGTTGGACTAACTCTGGGGACCCACCTAGGGGAGGGTCAGGACAGAGGGGTGGCTACACCCATGTCCTTTGTCCAGTTGCGCGCCAGAGCAGGAGCCAATGGCTCCTGCAACTGGTTTGAGCTGGACTATGCACGGGGACACCAAATGTGCCCCCAGTGCAGACTTTCTTGCACTCTAAGAGTGCACCCACCCAGCCCCAATACACTAAAGCCTGTCTGGGAGGTGGTCACACCTCCCTGTGACAGGAAACCTATTGTCAGGCCTTCCGCTGCTCGAGCTTGGCTCAGCAGCAGGAGGGCAGACTCGTGTCTGTGGCTGGCAGCATCCATTTTGTGCTGCCCAGGTCGAGAAAGCTGGTATCGGGTAGACCGGTGCCCCATAGTAGTGGTACTACAAGGGAGGAATCATACCTCCCACACCAGTTAATGGTGTGGAGGTATGATTACAAGGTGTTTGACACCAAACACAACATGTTTCTAAGCAGCCGTTTTAAAGTTAGCATTTACCGCGAGGTTATAATGCACTTAAGTATATATGGTTGGCTGCATCACAGACAACCCCGGAGAATAGATTCCGAAGGCTGCAGAGGGGCTATGCTCATGCAGGGGCACCCTCTCACACAAAACCCAGCACCCTGCCTTCAGGATTGATAAGGCCTGCCATAGGGGTGACTGATAGGTTTATATGTGAAGTGATTTAGAATAGATATAGGTAACCTATATCTAAGTAAGGGGTGCATGCACCTCCTTACACAGGTTGCAGTAGCAGACCTGTGGTGTCATTTTGAATGGCCTCTCAGGGGTGGCATAATACATGCTTCAGCCCCTGGGAGGCCTCTGGGGTACCTATGCCCTGGGTACATGGTGTACCATATACTAGGGACTGATAAGGGTACCCCAGAATCCAATTTGAAGTGTACCTAAAGTACATACACAACCAATTTAGGGAGAAAGCAGATAAACTGGGGTCCTGATTAGCAGGATCCCAGTCAGACTAGTCAAAAACCAGCAAAACACCAGGAAAAAAGTGGGGGTAACCATGCAGTCAGATTCCACCTTCCTACAGAGTCGCTCTTTTTGGCTGTACACTGATCATGCCCCTCTGGTGTGGTTGGCCCAGAATAGGGACTCCAATGCTTGCATCCTGAGATGATTTCTGGCACTGCAACCTTTTTCGTTTCAGGTGGCTCACCGGCCTGGTTCACAGCAGACCAACGTGGACTTCCTCTCCCGTTCCGCATCCGTCTCATGGCCCGATCGGCCATGCCTGGTGGGGAGGCACTGTGACAGGGCACCTTCTAAGGATGACTACCGGTGCCCCGGGGGTACCACAGAGGTGTGTTTTCCATCCACGGAGGGGCGGAGCCCTGGCCCTCAGCCAGACCCGGAAGTGGCTCCAAGTACGCTAGCAGAGGAGAAGACAGCGTTCAGCGACATGGGAGACGAAGCGGGATGAACAGCGGAACAGCGGGAGCTAGAGGAAGCGAGAGCAGAGGCCACAGACCGGACGAGCGCCGAGGAAGCGAGGGCGGAGGCTGCAGACCTGACGAAAGGCAAGGAAGCGAGCAGCAGACCAGTGCGGACGTTTCCCCAGAGGAAGGCGCTTCGGACTAAGCAGCCGTGGCTCTGTCAAGGAGCCACGGCTTCAGACAAGTGACCCGAACGACCGGGCGTTTGATGGGCGGGTGGGTTTTCACCCATGCTTACTTCATGGGCCTGTAGAAGGGTCCGTATGGCACATTGAAGGAAGGGATAAAAATTCCTTTTTTGTGTTAAGGGCGATATCAGGGGTCTGGCTAGGTCCAGGACATCGGTCCGGGTGAGGGGAAGAAACCAGGGCTAGGTGTAACTAGCGGCATAGGGGTCACGTGAAGACTAACGGTCCCCGCACTCCCCTCATGGCCCCTTTTCATTTAGTTTGCTTTATCTTCTGCCTACCACCCCTTTCTTTTCTCATACCTTGTGAAGCAGCACTTTGAGTCCCTATCCGGCTATCACCCTATCTTGGGGGGGAATGTTACAGGGTTATCCAGCGTAGTGGTAAGCAATAAGGAAACTGATAGCCTCTCCCTTTCATTTTTCCCGAGGGGAAGCTCGACGCCAGAGAAGAGCGCCGAAGAGGAGCCGAACGAATGAGGAGAAGTTAAAACACATGGGAAAGAAGGCGCAAACCGAGACGGACTTCGGGACCCTCTCCTGTTTTGTGGGCCGTAACAGTAGGCAATCACCAATAAATACCTCTTGATTGCATAACTACGGCCTCCCGTTGTGTGTTGTTCTGTGACAATGGGTTTGTGCCCTGCCGGAGTCCCTGCAATCGTCCTCTAAACCCTCTATGTTAGAGATCGACCGTACGCGGATAGGTATAAGAATCACTTCTGTTTCACTTGGAACGTCAAAAAGCGTGCTGACATCACCGCACGATTTACAGGTATTCTCCCATGGCTTAACAAGAAATGTAGTCTGTTTAGAGTGTTAGATTCGTATTGGTTACAATACAAAAACAGTGGATCTCTTTGCAAAAAGTGGTGCGTCAGCTTGCCTACTGCTATAAATATGTAAATCATGCATTTCGCCGCATACTATTCTAAAATCTGAGTCACCATGAATAGTAATGGTATTCTCGTCATGGGGGGTCAACACCCCCCATGACTAGAATCCCATTACTAATCATGGGAACTCAGATTTGAGAACCACGTCTTGCGGTATGCTGACTCTCACCTTTCCAGTGAACACTGAAGGTACACTGCCACCATTGTTGCTGGACTCTGAGGCTTGTTTTGCTTTGATGTTCAGCTCCTTCAAGAGCCAGTAATAGGTTCTTTTCAGCCGAAGCCCTCTCAGGCTCAGCCTTCTCTTTTTGCCTAGGCTCTATCTGCCTTTCTCTCCTCATCAGCCCTCTGGGCCAGTGCCTCCTCCATCTTGAGTTTGGTCATCAACAGCTTGAACTCTTTCTCTGCTTTCCTGTCCACCAGCTCCTTTGGGGACAGATTGTGAGCTGAGATGCTGCTACTGGATCTGGCAGGAGGCTTCACTCCTGTGGGTCCTCCTCTCTCCTCCGGAGCCATGATCAGGGGACTGACAACCTCCCCCTCCATCTCTTCCTTCTGCTCCTCCTCCTCTGTAGCCTTTAACTGGCGAACTTCCCACCAGGCCCTGAGGGCGTTCTGGAGCTCCTGCTTCTTGGAGCCCTTGGTTGCTGGCAGCCCTCTCTCCCTGCAGAATCCCTTGAGCTCAGCCACAGTGTAGCTCTCCTGGTTGTTGAGCTCAAACTCCATGCTTGCAAGTATGGCCATGGGTGCACAATGTCAGGTAGGATTTAAGTGAATTTGTAAAAAGCAACAGATGCCAATCAAGGATAAAAAAAAATTACAAAATTGACATCAAATTGTTTATAAGGGATTTAATAGTTACACAAAAGTACTGGAAGGCACTGCACAAACACTAATCCCACCACTGAGCGCCAATGTGAGAAATTGGGTTGTTGGTTGACAGGGTGTGAGCCCGTCTCAAAAAACAGCAACAATCCATGTCAGGGTGAAACACACAAGTCACTAAATTAACATGTGCTTAACCCTTTGGTAGCTTGGCACAAAAGCAGTCAGGCTTAACTTAGAGGCAATGTGTAAAGTATTTATGCAGCAGACATACAGCAATAAAGGGGAAAAATCCCACAACAATTTACAAAAATAGAGTAAAGTTATTAAATTATTTGACACCAATACAAAAGAAATCCAATCAGTAGAACCGGATACATGCAATTTCAAAGATTTTTGGTAAGTATAGCGCCTTAAATGCACAAAGTGCCACTTGTGGCAATCTGGTCATGGCGAGAATGGTGAAAGTTACAAGTTCAGCTTAACCACAATGGAGTGCGGGCCGAATACAGGGACCAGATTAGCCCTGCTGAAAAAGTTACCAGTCTAGCTAGAAGAGTTCCATTTGCAGTGGAGGAGGCCGTGAGGTGCAGGGAGAGCATCAAGGATGGTCATCACTGTAGCGCAAAGCGCAGACGAGGCGTTGTGGACAGTCGTTGCTGTAGGGCAAAGATCCTGTCGGGCATCACGGACGGTCGTTGCTGGAGACTTACGTTCGCGTTCACCAGTGCTGTTTATGCTGTAGCGTGACGTGCAGATCTCATGTGGCCGGTTGTCGCTGGCAGTCATCACTGGCGGTCGATGTAGCGCAAAGAGTCAGGTTCACTGGAGCTGTGCCTTGGCGGTCAGTGCAAACGGCAAGATCTTGGAACAAACAGGCCCGTTCACAGTTGCAAAGAGCCCAAAACTTCAGGATTTCTCCTTTTCAAGTTAGAGGTGTGCCCTCTGATGCCAGCGAAGGGGCCAGGACCTGGGGAGGCACCTCTTGTGGATCAGGGACTCACTCTTGGAGGGGCCAGCAGGGCTCAGGCAATTCCAGTTGCAGGTTCAGGAAGCAGGTCAGCTGGGGTAGATGCAGGGAGGCCTCTAGAGCTTGTTATGTCCCCTGTAGCTCAGAACAGGAGGACAGTCAGCGGAATCTTTGAGCCTGGAATGAAGGGAGCAGGTTGAGCCTTCCTTCGCAGCAAGCAGGGCAGGCCTCAAGCACCAGGGCGTCCTTCTTCTGTTTTATCCACAGGTCCAAAAGTGTACTGAAGAGTGGGTCTGAGGTATCCCTGGTTATACCCTGTGCCCACTTTGAAGTTGGAGAATCTTCTGGAGTTTTCCTCCTACAGAGGTGTAT
The DNA here is from genome assembly GCA_963921515.1 of Calotriton arnoldi. Classification (NCBI taxonomy): domain Eukaryota; kingdom Metazoa; phylum Chordata; class Amphibia; order Caudata; family Salamandridae; genus Calotriton; species Calotriton arnoldi. The sequence goes on along the minus strand of CAWUFW010000755.1, from coordinate 3,036,083 downwards.
GAAATGTTATGCCTCCCTGTCCTGGTCCCAGTCTGTCTGGGGGAACAATAGGCTGGTGTGAAGTCCTTTGTGCCTGTGCTGAGGCAGCCCCATTGAAGTGCAAGTGTGGTAGGCGATGGCTCCGCCCCTCATCCTGCCAGACATGGCCAATCCTGCCAACATCTAGTCTCCCTTTGTGACACTGTCTGGGAGGAATACACAAAGGCTAATTTCCAACTACACCCAGTCATGTGATCCAGGAACAGGCTGCAGGCACCAACTGGTTAGGACAAGAAAATGACAACTTTCTGAAAGTGGCATTTCAGAATTGTGACTTAAAATCTCACTTTTCCATTAAAGAGGGTTTTAGATTATAATTCATTAGACACCAAACACGTCATTCCTACCTGCTCCCACACAAACGTTATCAATTGTTAAAGGTAATACGGTAAACCGGCGTTATCCTATAGGAGAGGTAGGCTTTGCAGCAGCGAAAAAGAATTTAGGAGTTTTTCATTACCTGGACATGTGATACTTAAAAACACATGTCCAACTTTTTAAATACAATAATTCCTGCCCTAAGGGATGTTTAGGGCCTATGTTAGGGGTGACTTATATGTATTAAAAAGGAAGATTTGGGCCTGTCAAAAGGCGTATTTTGCCTGGCCACAAATGGCAGTTTAAAACTGCGCATACAGACTGCAATGGCATGCCTGGGACATGTTTTAAAGGCTACTTAAGTGGGTGGCACAATCAGTGCACAGGACCACTAGTAGCATTTAATTTATAGGCCCTGGGTACCTGTGGTACCACATTCTAAGGACTTACAAGTAAGTTAAATATGCCAATTGGGTGTAAGCCAATTTCACTATGTTTAAAGGAGAGAGCACAAGCACTTTAACACTGGTTATCAGTGGTAGTGTGCACAGAGTCCTAGGGCCATCAAAAATGAATTCAGCAAAACATGAGTAAAGGAAAAAAGTTTGGGGGAAGACCACCCTAAGGCTGACAGGACTAACACTATTTGTTTGTGGGTGTTTTGTGAGTGATTGAGAGTGAAGGGAGTTGTGTGAGTGTGTTTGAGAGTGTCAATGAGAGTGAAACTGAGTGAGAATTGGAGTTTGAGAGAGTGTATATATAAGTGAAAGTCAGTGTGAGGGAGTGAGTGAAGGAGTGTGAGTGTGTTAGAAAATGTGAGTGAGTGGAGATTGTGTGAGATAGTGGAAGTGAGTCAGGTGTTGCTATTGATGGTGTAGTAGGTGCAGTTGCACCAGGGCCCAGAGTCAGTCAGTGTGAAAAAGTGAGAGTGTTTGTAAGTGAGAGTGAGAATCAGTGAGGGTGCGTACATCTGTGTGCATACATCTGTGTGTGAGTAACAGTAAATGGAAGTGAGTCTGAGGGACAATGTGTAAGTGAGAGTTTGTGAGTTACTGTGAGTGTGGAAAGAGAGTGAATGTGAATGTGAATGAGTTAAGAGTGAGTGAGTAAGAGTGTGTTTGCATGTTTTATGATTGTGAGTCTGCCACTGGCCATGGCATAGTTAATATAATTCTGAACTTATAGCAGCACCAAAGGCAGTATGCTTCAGGTGGCATATTGGAGACAATTCTTGGCATAAAGAAGTACACTCCTGCCAAATTAAAGGCCCTGACATGCTAGAAGCATAGGGGCCCTGTGGAAAAATGTTGGTGGTGCTCGCATACTGGAAAAAATTCTTGGTGCACCTGAGGTAAAATGCTGGTGCTAGGACATTGGAGGTAATTCTTGTCATGAAGGAGGGCACCCAAAGCAAAATGCAGACCTTGAAATTCTGGAAATAATAATTTAGATAAGTGGACAGCTATGGCAAAATGCTGGTGCGAGCATACTGGAGGTAATTCTTTGCCTCATAGAGTGTAGCCATGGCATATCGACGAGGGGGAGAGGATTGGGGTAAGCAAGCCATGATAAAATGCTCGCTCTAAAATATTGGTGGTAGTTTTTGACATACGGACCACTCATGGTATATGGCCATTATCAATGCCAAAAATCTGGTACTCGAATATTGTATATAATTCTTTGCAAAGAGGGTACCCTTAACAAAATTCTAGGAATGGTACAATGAAGGTCACTCTTAATATATGTGGTAAATGCTGAAAAGAATGAGGTTAACTCCTGCCAAGTATTACGCCCCACCACTTCCAAAGATCACCAGCCACCTCTGTTCTTGACTCTGTGCTTCTTTCCCCAGCTCCACATTTCTTTCTTTTGCCCATTTGCTCTTTTCCTCCCCACGTTGCTCTCTCTCATGCCTTTATGCTACACTCCACCGCCAACCCAAGCTCTCTGTATTGCTTCCCCCACTAGAGCCCTCCATGTTGCTTCCCCCACCCGAAGCGCTTATGTTGATCTGCCCCTATGTGTCTATTTATTTACCGCTCCAACTCAGATTGGGAAATAAAAAGGGGAAAAAAAGTCTGTGTCATTTTGTAGGCACAAGCATGCATGGTGTGCGCACCTGCCAAATAAAAGGAGGCCGTGTCTTAGGCTTTCTTTTATTCTTCGTTAGCCATACTGCAAAGCGTTGATGATGCTGTAGAGCATCGTTAAAAACCATTGGCAGAGCTAATAGCTCTCAAAGGCAAGACCTATTGGCATTGCAAAAGTTTGTTAAAGTTGCTGTTATAAAGTGTGGAAGTGACATTGTAAAATTGCAGCAGCCTACAATTTAAGTGCTTGTTAGGTATTTATTCTTCCATCCTTAACAATTAATAAAAAATAAAATGCGTGGCAGAAGTGAGAGTCTTTTTAGTAAAAAGAAATCACTGGTAAAATTGCCCAATGCTTTTAAAATTTCTCATTTTCATTGCAAGCATAGGGTAGTAACATTTAAGTAGCAGCATTTTTTCTTTTTCCTTTAGAGGCATTTATTTGCAATTTAAAAACAAAACATCCAATGCACAATCTGGGGAAGTCCACACCTCCTGGCTTTGGTAATGTGTCTACCATTAGTCTATGGCCCGGGACAAGAAGGAGAAAGACAGAAATTGAGAAAGAAAGAGGACATGGAAGTTGGAAAAACGGTGACAAAGGGAGAAAGCACGGATGAAAAATAATCTGTAAGAGTGAGATAAAGAAACAGGGAGTGTAGTAGAGTGTAGTAGAGTGATGGTCGAAAGTGGCATGAGGTGGAATCCAGACCAGGCAACTTTGGTATTCGGAAACCACAGCATTTGACAGCAGCAACGACGTGCTCCTAAGAAACATTTCGAGCATTAAGCACAGAGCCTACATGAAAATGCAGTTCATCACCAAATGTTGTTAGGGTGCCATCAATACAATAAAATACAATAATTTTGTGTTTCGTCACTAACGCCTGCACATTGCTCCCCCTCTTCCCCGCCTTCCCGGGGGTCAGCGCGAGAGACGGCACTGGCCCTTTAATGAGTCCACCTTAAGATAGCCCCCCCTCCCTGCGGCTGACATCACGGGGGATTCGGGGCTCAGATAAATATAGAGCCGCCGTCTGGGACCAGGAGAGTCCGCGAAACACTAGAGGAGCCCCGCCGAGAGCTGCTCAGCCCAGTGACAGGTAGAGAGCGCCTGCCGTGAGCCCAGAGTCCGCGCCTGCCTTGCCGAGGACCCGGGGCTCCCTCTGTCACCTGCTGCATGCTTTTTGTAGTCTCCGTTATCCCCTCTCTTTCTAGAGGAACAGAAGTGCCACATCCTGTCACACCATGCTGTTGGTCTGTTTCTTCCTTGTGCTCGAGGGGTTATTAATGGCCTGTAAAGTGCCAGCTGGCACTTAACTGTCAGTCCATTTGCGCCTTAATCTCAAGGGAACAGTTGCTCTCTGCCACGCTGCCCCTTCTCACACCCACCTCAGCTCCCACCCCAGACTGCAGCATTATCCCAGTTTTTAGGATACAATAAATATTCCTCCTCTAACTAGTACTGGGATGGAACGGTACTCTTCAAATGCATGCACAATTTTGCTAAACGTGGGTGCTGGAAAGTAGCAAGTAGCGACTTTTTTGTGGTTTGCATGTCCTTGCTTAGTTGCTTTTGATGACAGTATAAAGTGTCACAGTTTACAGAGTACGCAGTTCTCGCACGACACTTTTTTTTTTTTTACCTAACTTTAGTAGCAAAGTCTGAGGACCTAAGCTTGCGCGCCAACTGTCAGCAGCTCACGCGCCATTTTACTCAGTGCGCACGTGTTGGAATGTTATTAAATACTTGCTGTGAATGCAAAAGCACTCCGTTTTCACACGTTAGTACTGTGGGTCGCGCGCGGATGCAGACATCTTATATTGCATGCCATTCGTTCAGATCTATACAGGGCCTACTCATCGTTCCTCCTTCCTTCTGTCATCGATATCACGAGTGCCACTGCATCCAAATTAACAATGACGACGAAGATTCAGTTCTTCTGATTGACGTATTAAAAATGTTAACGTGGTCCAACATTCACCTGTTGCTGATTTTAAAAAATATTTTATGTTGTCACTTATAAACTGATCGCCCTCTTAACAAGTTTCTACTGTGAATTATGACAGACAGCCATTCGCATTAAATCCCCCTCCACAATCGGCGAGTCTACTGAACAACCCTTGCCGCCGCGTGCGTGGCTGATTCTGTGACTGCCCTTCCTACTTGTTAGATTGGAAGCGATACAAATAGCCGTTTCTTGGTTCAGATGTTCATTCTGGTTTCAGTCACCCCACTGAACAAATACTTTCGTGTTTCGTAGCATAAAGGCTGATAGGTGCATAAGCACAGTTGCAGAATTCAACAAGCATTTGGAAAGATAGTAGGTGTTGCCTTGGCAAGTTGGGACCTATTTTTAGGTCTCACTAGTACTAGACAGCTGATGAGTTAGTTGTCTGTGGTGAAACATTTTGTCAACTTACCAAGAACGTACAGCGGCTTGGTGCCAGCCCATTGCTTACCATTGGTTTGCTTACCTGTCACTCTCACTTGACTGCTTCTTTGTGAGACAGAAAGAGAGAGAACTCTTTATTGTGCCAATTAATATAAATTGTCAATTAAAGTAAATTGGTTCAATAAACACTGAAGCAAAAAACACAATATTAGATAATGTACAAATACTATAAAACTACTGGTAACAAGTTAAAACAAGCATTTGCAATGCAATAGGTCTCGCATTTATTTCGAGTTTAAGCTATTGGCATTGTAAATGACAATGCCTTTTATTTATGTTTTAAAAACGAAAACAAAAATAAAAGGCATTGTTATTTGCAATGTCAATAGCTCAAACTCGCGTAAATGCGAAACCTATTGCATTGCAAATGCTTGTTTTTTACTGGCCTTGATATGTAAATAAAGGCCATTTGGCTAAAATACCAGCCAGGTGGCACCCTAATCAGAGAATCCTGCTCTGAATGGACAGCTTACCGCCGCTGCTTCTTTCATCTTTCAGAATGAGAAAATAGACAAAAGCGCCAGGTAAAATCACGCAAAATCTTTGAAAGTATATTGGCTAAAACAGCTCAGGCACTGAGGTGCATAGCAAAAAATACCAGCTGAGTACTGAAAAGCTCAATGCGTTTGAAACCTTTTCAGTTAGCTCTTTTTGTCACCAGATAGAACGTTTCAGTCATTTCAGGCCTCTCCAGTATGCAAAACAGAATAGAACACAGAAATAAAATTAAGAGAATTATTACAACAGTGATTTGCATGGAACACTTATATAGACACAAGTACTCACTACATGGCATTTTTTCTCCTTGAGGCATCACACATGGAAAAAGCATAATGCCATGGTTTGTTTATGTACAGGAAGGTGTCTCTTCCTGTACATAAACCAATCCTTTAAAATGCCATTTTGTAATCTTTCATGTGTGCTGCATGAAGCAGCACACATGAAAGTTACAAAAAGGCATTTTAGGACTGTTTATGTTCAGACACCTTCCTACACATGACCAATCCTCCCCTGCACACAGACACCCTTGCACTCTGGTGCAAGGGTGCATGCGTTGGCGCTAAGTTGTTAAACTTAGCACCATTGCAGGGGGAAACGCAAGGCTGCACCACATTCTTGTAAATATGGTGCAGCCTTGTGTTTCCGAAGTGGTGGAGCGTGTCGTTAAGCCCAGGAGGCAAACGACACGCTCCGCCACCCCCCTGTGTCTCTAATCATAACAATTCCATTCCGAGTTAGGCAAAAAAATATCAAATCAACGTAACCAAACATTTGATATCATAGGAAGCTCTGCAAGAGCAGAGACAAGTTCATTAAACATATAAAACACAAATATTAAAACAAAACTTTAATACGATGCAGAAAATATGTCATAAAACACTGGAGATTATTGCAAAATCACTATGAAGCATCCCAGTAAAAATAAGATACAAAGTCTTATGCACCAAGGGAAAATCAGGTATTGTGTATATAACCATATTGTTTTCCCACCAACTGTCTTAAGCGCAGAGCCGAGGAAATACACTTATAGATAATCAAACATATATATTCCGTTTGAAGAAGCTGCAAATAGAGTAATGCTGGCTTACATTGTCGGATATTATTCAGAGCTTTCAGCAATAGACATAAAAAACGTTTCCTCACTGCAGAATATAAATTACAGAAAATTAAAAAGTGTAACAGCGACTGTCTCATTTTCGAGTCACATGGGCGGGCTCTAACATAGAATCATGAAATGTACAGCATGGATAAGAAACCAAACAGTGCCCAGTGTCGAGCCTAAATCCGATGAGGTAAAAACGTTGTGTTTGGGTGAGATATGGTTCCACAGCGGTGGTGGGTAACATAGGGGAGAAAATCAGCTACCCTCTTTTTCCCTTTCTCAATCTCCAACCTATGCTGCGCCCTTATGGCAAGAAACTCATACTGTAGTTGTTTCTTAGAGATGTTAGACAGTAGTGATGGATTATGGTAGCGGTCCTCTCTCCCAATCAGGGCAAGATGCTCTTTCACAGATAGGTTACCCAGTCAGCCTAGTCTATCAGACTAGCCGGTCAGCCTAGCCGGTCAGGGTCGGCCTAGCCGGTCAGCCTAGCCGGTCAGCCTAGCCAGTCAGCCTAGCCTTTAAGCCTAGCCAGTCAGCCTAGCCAGTCAGCCTAGCCAGTCAGCCTAGCCAGCCAGCCTAGCCGGACAATTTAGCCAGCCAGCCTACTTAGCTCACCAGCCAGCCTTTCAGCCAGCCAGCCAGCTATAATACGTGATCTTAGCCAAAAGGCCGAGAAGCGATGCTGTTAGTGAACTAAGAGCAGGGCCACTGGAATTATGCGATTGTGCAGCTGCTGCGATTTTCGCTAAATTATAGATTTGCTGCATTTGCCACATAATCCATTATCTGTGGCATAATCTGCAGATTTTAACAAAAAAATTCTAGCTCAAATGGTTCAAAAGTTACTAAAAATGCAGCGACGTGTCGCCACGAGGTGCAAGGCCCTTTGCAAAGGTTGACTGGTCACCTCTATGTTGCTTATTGTTACATTTCAGTGTTAAACTGGCATTAATAAGGTGGAACCAATGCCCAGACAGTGTTATCAAATGTCAAAATGACGAAATAATAAAGAAATACTATTACAAAATATGCCGCATTATGACGCATAATTTGCCCTTATTGCTGCATAATTTACTCAACCCTGCTGCATAATTTGGCCCTCTCCTGCTGCATAATTCCAGTGGTCCTGGCTAAGAGGCCAGTCAGCTGTCTAGTGTACCTTATACGTGGCCTAGATTCTTATTACAGATGGAACAACATTATAGGCTATTAAATGAAAAACAAGAGGTTTTTGTACAGCTCATTCCTGAACTCACAGTATTTGAAGCTGCTCTCATACGTGATGATGAATAAGAAGGAGGCTTGGAGAAATAAAGCATTTGCCTAGGATCACACATTTTGGTCAAACAAAAAAGTCAGGATTGAGCACAGATTTTCGAGTTTGTCACTCTACAGTTCAGCTCCAAGTCGTCGATGGGTATCGCTTTCTGACGTCATAGGTTGGTACAGTGTTCATAATTCTTGGAGGACGAGATTAGATGCCAGTGACTTGCAGAATATACATTTCTTTTGGGGCAGTTTTAGATAGCGCACACAGAATACCTTATACCTTTTTTACGACACAGGGAACTTTGCTGAGAAGAGAACCTGGTTCTCGGGTTGCAGGGGCAGCGCTGAAGTCAGGGGCCACATTGCCTCCCATTAAAGCTCGACTTGTCTTCGGCTCCGGACCTCGAGCTGCGCAGGAGCCAGGCTTCTGGTTCGAGCTTGGCTCTTGCTTTCAGTGGCTCGCCCACCTCTGAAAACCCTGCCTGCTGGGCCTCGTATGCGCTCGGGCACTGTGGGCGCTATACAAAATTCTTAAATAAAAAAACTGCATGCTGGAAGACATGCAAGGCAGAATCCTTAATCACGGGTGCGAACGACGGAATATCAGACTCAGACGTTTATCCTTCCCAGGTCAATAAAATAAATAAACTGGTAGGTGATAGAAGGCAAAACGGGTGCGTGGGTTCAAGCTCTGCTGCACACCGTTGTGTGTAGCCCCTTAGGTCACTGACTTGGCACTAGACAGAACGGACATACTCAAGATTTCATCCTTTAACAATTGATAACAGAATACCATCGTGCTGGTATTAATTACCGCTTTGGATTCAATCGCTAGTAGTGATCACTTTTGAGTGGTACTGGACAGGACATATCTCTCACCTCTTTATCCTGATAGTGTGCTCAGCCTGGATAGGTCAATTGGTTGTGCACCTACTGCAGAAATCGCCCTGTAGCCTCCAGGCAGTGGTTCTAATCCCAGCTGGACCAACCTCGCCCTTCATCCTTCTGAAGTCGGTGTAGTGGGTAGCACAGTAGTGGGTGTCTGTCACGTACTCAGGAGAGACAGCGCAGGTTCTGCTGTGTGGTCTGTGAGTACCCAGGGGGGACCAGTGGAGTCATGCCCCACCTGCCACGCTTTTCAACAGCGCCCGGCTACGAGGAGCACACGGCAGCGTGCATTGATCCAGCCGTCACTCATTAACGCCCATTGATCGAGGCGCACAAAAGCAACAGATTAAAAAGCGCTCAGTAGACGATCAGTCTAGGCTTGAGCGCGGACGGCGCAGCTCCAGCAGTAGTGGAAAGCGCCCAGTGGGCGTGGCGCTGGCAATACAATATAGGCGCTCGCTCTTTTTCTGGGGAGCGCGTTCTGGGAAGGGACTTGGGGACCCTGGAGCGAGGAACCTTGATACACAGGAGAGGGCTTACCTCGAGCTCTAAACTCGCCCTCGGCTGCTCTGCTCCCCTAACTCCTTCATGACTATACGGTGTGATCTTATGCAAATCACGTCAAGCCCATCAGTCTCAGTCAATACTTGAAGCTTTCAAAACAACGGGACCCTAAAGTTAAATGTCAGTACATAGCTGAGTGGGATATGTATTGATCTAGGAATCTGTACGTCACGCTTGGTCGACTCAGCCTTTCATCCAACTACAATGCATGTAAAGAGAGCCACTAAGCTGGGGCATAATAAAAGCTGCTACGAAGGAGTCAGGGTCAGGCTGTGTTACTGCGACCGTGACTGGTGTCACTTTTGACATATGCATTGATAACGGGACAATTACGTATGACTGCTGTGGCGTTCGTGTGCTCCGCCCCCGCTAGGTTTCCACGCAACTGAACGTATTGTGTTTCTGTGAGAAACAACACAGTCCACACACGTTCGCTCCGGTGTCTTGCTTCCTGTGGGCAGGGAGGGATGTTCACGTGTCGGATCCCCGCCCCGTTGTAGGGAAGACAAGGAACGCACCACCATTTCACTCCTTACACTGTAGTGCCACGACAACAAAAAATCATACTTTCAACCTACAAATATTCAGTGACCTCGGAAACGTTCGTGGTATAAGCAGCCAGGGATAGTCAGAGGGTTAGTGCAGCTGCGGCGGAGACGCACGCAAACCCCAACAAGCGCGCGCGCCTCGCACGGCAGCAGGGGGAGGGGGGAGAGGAGGGAGCCTGCGCGATTCACTTGCGGGAGCGAGCGGCACCAGGAGCGATAATTGCTACCATATGGCGCCAGCTGCTCGCTCCCGCAAGTGAATTGCCAAACGTGCACGCATTGCCATTGAAGGCAATGGAACGTGTGCACGTTTTTGGCTGAAAAGCCGAATCGATCGCAAAAGGTCTTTTTACCTATGCAGCGCATGCGCGCTGCGTAGGCGAGACCTAAAAATATGACAATGATGTTGTTGTACCAATAGGAGATGGGTCATTGGGTCTTGCCCTTGTAAACGAGTGTTAACCCCCCCCCCCCATCCCAATTGCACTCAGGTTTCCAGTCTTTTTGTGACAAAATGCAAAATGTTTACGAATTTGTGGAACCCTGCTCGGTCCATCGGTCTTAAGTAAATCCAAGGTTCTTTACTAGTTGAAATTCCCTGGATTAAAACATTGGCTTCAGTAAGGTGCGGCATGCAGTTAAAACCACTGGGCATCAACATAGCAGGTGGAGCATGGTTTCACACCTGTGATCACAGAACCTTCAGCTCTGAGGGCTGGGCTGGTTTGCCCAGTTGGTTCTGTTCTCTTGAAGAGGCAGAGCCATTAATCTTGCATGTAACAAATATTACGTATCGGCTCGTTCAGCTTAAGGCCTCTTTTGAATAGGGCTGCATCTTTCTTATTTCATAGGAGCTAGCTAGCAATTATGTGGGGGTAAGGTGCGTCCTGAATTATCTCTAATTTTGCTTTTCGGGAAATGGCCAGCAATCCATCTGTTTTTTCAAAGTTGATTTAATGGCCTGAGATGTTACTGACAATGTAGTGACTGTCTCTAGGCTGGTCATTAGATCGTTTGCCGCGTTTATTAAATTATTTAATTATGCTCCCAGAGGTTAGTTTGAGCCCTGAAGATCTCCAGTAAAAACCTTTTTAAGAGTTCCTTAGTCGGCTACGATAAGTGAGCAGTGGTATATTTAATGAATTACGCCTTGCATTCTTGGTTTTGTCTGGTCAGATTGAACTTCAGGCTTAACAGTGCTTGCTTCGTGTAGTTTGGTAAATTGAAGACTCACCTATACGCCCTACACTGTATTTTGTTGAAAGCAGCGGATAATTTCCTGGGGTAAGCTTGGTGGTTGTACTGAAACAATGGGCAGTAGCTTTGTTTGCACAGCTCGTATAATTTCTTCGGGCAAAGGGCTGTGTATGCATTTAATTTACAGAGCGCATATGTGACTTCCGATGCTTTTCTTGGGAGGTGCTGTAGCTGTGTTATAACCTTTCGATTTACTGAAAACATAACGCCCAGGTTGTTATATTTCGGCGTGCTGGTGATCTTCAGTTTGCCACGCCTCCATGTCTGTTCGGATTTATTTTTGTAGTTTTCAAATATCATGACCTTTGTCTTGCCAGCGTTAGCGATGAGCTCGTTGTATAAATTAAGCTGATCAAGCGCCCTCTGCATACCGTTTGTGGTGTATTCTAGGATGATCAGGTAGTCAGTGTACTGAAGCAAAGGAAATCTATGTGTGCCAATCCGTGGAGGCACAGCTTGGCTTTGGATATGGCTTGGCCCAGGTCAGTTGTATACAGATTGAACAGAATAGGTGCTAACGAACAACCCTGTTACAGGCCACAATTTGAGGGTATTTCAAATGTAGCCATATTCCCAATGCTTAACTTAACGCAAACCCATGTGTTCGAATGCAGACAGATGATTGCCTTCAGAAAAGAGGAGATACCTCGTTGTGCAAGCTTTAACCATAGTATATTTCGGTCCACACCATTGAATGCAGCTGAGTAGTAGATGAAGCAGGTGAAGGAGGGGGAGGCTAAAAGCCTGCAAGGTGCGATTAACCAAGTTGGATAGGGCAACTGTATTGTCTATTGTTGATGATTTTGGCCTGAGCCCGGTTTGGTAATAAGAAATTATGTTTTCTTCTGTGGCCCATACCTGCTTTTTATTTGTGACCCAGCTTGCCAATCTTTTGTTTGTCCCTCTCATATAACATAGCCTGTTTACCATCAGACTTCTGACTGGCTGGCTTTTGAGCTTCCACTGTGTGCTTTTCAGCCACTCCTTTTTCTTTTGGGTTAAGAACTCCAAGGGAAAGCATGTATTTTCCAGCTGTCTCCCCCGTATATTTCTCTTCACTGCACTCTGTGTTGCTTTCTGTTGCCCATGTGCCACCCCCCTCCATGTTGCGCTTGCCCTTATATTCTTGCCCGTTGCTTTCTCATCTGTGTGCTTCTCACCTGCCAATTCCATGTTGCTCTCTTTCGCCTGTTTCCCCCAGTGCCCCACTTGGCTCTTTCTGTCTTGTCTGCTTTCTCTCCACTCATGTCCTCTGTTTTGCTTCTGCCCACCCATACCCTCTGTGTTGTTTCCCCGCCCCGTGCACCCCCCCAGGTTGCCTCGACCATTCAGTGTTGAGCCCTTCCCACCCCGTGTTGCTTCTGTCCACTGTGTGGCGTCCCCCACCCACTTAAAAGAAACACTTTTGTGTATATTTTTGTTCTTTTTGGTTACCGATCCAACCCGGATGTGTAACTAAAAAGGAAAAAAGTGTCAGTGTCATTTTGTAGATGCGTGCATGCGTGGTGTGCGTGCCTACAAAATGACATATTCAGCCACATCAAAGGTTTTAAAAAAATTCTTTAGCCATGTTGCATAGCAACAGGGATGCTGTGAAGCATTGCTAAAAACCGTTGGCTAAGTCAGAAGATCCTAAAAGCGAGACATATTGGCTTCGCTAATGCTTGTATAATTTTTACTATAAGCATATGGCACAAAAATTAACAGGAAATTGCTACTGCCTTAATGTGGAAACCATATTCATGCAATACATTTTTAAATAAAAAAAAATAATTGCATGTAATTTAAATGGAAACGAATTTATGCTTCCTAGCAGGCAGGTGTACTAAGAACAGGTATTGAAGTACTTTTTATAAACCGCAATGGAAAATGTTATTCCTACTCGTGCACAGAAAAGTTACAGTTCATTTTGAGCAATGTTACACGAAGAGATAGTTTAAACACACAAGGATGACTAAAAATCCAAAAGGATAACAAATAGAAAGAAAAGAACATTTGTATAGTAAGGTCCGCCTATTCTGACACTAAGTTCACTTCTTTTTAGGCGATTGCCCACACTTGAGTAGGCAAAATGCCATCACTTGCTGCGCAACAGAGCCTATGGTTGAAGTAGACTGATCCAGAGCTCTATGCTATAGGCTGTGAAGGGCGGAAGCAAAATTTGAATGACATTTGAAAAGACTAATCTAACAAGAGGGTTGAACCAAAGCTTATCTATCTATCTATCTATCTATCTATCTATCTATCTATCTATCTATCTATCTGTCTGTCTGTCTGTCTGTCTGTCTGTCTGTCTGTCTGTCTGTCTGTCTGTCTGTCTGTCTGTCTGTCTCTTACCTTCTGTCGGTCACCAGTAGGTAGTTACAGTTAGGAGCATGTTTCCTAGGAAAAGCGTTTTTTTGACTTGCCTATATCTTTGGCGCCGTTTGACGAATCTTCACAAAATTTTGCAAAAAAAGTGTGCCAGTGATTCTAGTTGTCCATGGAAAGTTTCAGGGTGATCCATCTAGCGGGGGCTGAGAAAAAAGGGGTAGGGCCTACAAAAGTGTTTCCTATGTTAATTCCCATAGGGATTTTGGACACAACTACAGCCCGAATGGCTGGAAACAATTACACCGAATTTGGAAGAAAGCTAGCACTTGGTCCAGAAAGAGTGCTTTTTGTTATTTGATGTAAATCCGTTCAGTAGTTTGGGAGATATTAAAGAAAAAACAAATTTGTATATCTAGGGACGCGAAGACTCACGAACCCTATCGATCTCCTGCTGAGATCTGATTGGCTGCCAACACTTCAACCAGGGAGTGTTTGCAGCCATCTTAGGACTCGGCTTCAGCCAAGAACCTGAAAAAAATGTTTAAAAAAAGAAAAGGGGGCAGAGTAGGAATACCGTGACCCCTTAGCTCTGGTCTTCCCCGCCAGGGCAAAAAAGCATTTTTTGAAAATTTTAGCTGAAAATCGCAGTGGATCTGTGACATTCCCACGCTTGTTTGAAAAGAGCCCCCGGGTGGGCCACGTCCTGGAGGCATTTGTTAATAAAGGCTCCATGAGCCCCGGGGACCACCACCTCCCCAGGGCTTTATTTACATATTGGAGGGGGGCCGCGCAGGCCTCCCTCCTTGGGCTCTTTCGAGCCCCTGAGACCACCACTTCCCCGGGGCTTTAGTTAGAATATTGGAGGGGGGCCGTGTGGACCCCACTCCATGGGCTCTTTAGAGCCCCGGGAACACTACCTCCCCAGGGCTTCGAACCAATAATTAGCAGGGGCCATGCCGACCCCCCCCCCCTCGCTCGCCGGGGAATACCACCTCCCAGGGCTAGCAATTAAAGTTCATGTGGGAGGGGGGCGTGCAGCCCCATCCCAGGCCATATACGACCCCAGGGACCACCACCTCCCCGGGGCCAGCCTGTGAAAACAGAGGGAGCGGGGCCACGCACCCCCCTATTGGAGCCATTAATGGCCCTGGGGACCTCCACCCCTGAAGGCCAGCTCCTGCTATGTCCCGGGGTGCCCACTCCCAGGACATAGCTCTTTGCTTTTGCTTGGTGGGAGCTGGCAGCTCCCTCCAAGCAAAAGCAAACACTCCGGTTCCAGCAAGCGGGAGCTGTCAAACTGCTCCAGCTTGCTGGAAGTGGTGGTTTCATCTCTTCCCCTGCCCGCATGTCTGCAGGCAGGGAAAGAGATGAAAGTATTGCTCTCGCACACAGGGAGCTGCATTTTCAGCAGCTCCCTGTGTGCAAGAGCACTGCCGGCTTCCATAGAAGGCGGGGAGCTGGCTGGGACCACGGGGGGCTTGAGGCTCCCCCCGCGGCCCTCAACATGCAGACTGGGTGCCCTTGGTGCGACCAGGGCACCCAGCGAGACGTGTCCAGGCCCTGGGGGATGAGGTCCCTAAAAACGAAATCGGCCTGGGGGGCGTGCGGCCCCCCTACCCCGTTGAAATAAGGCCCAGCCTAGGGAATGGGGTCCCCGGGACAGAAATCAGCCTGGGGAAGGGGGGCAGTGGACCCTCCTCCCCCATTGAAGATTTGCCAGAGCCCAGAGGATGGGGTCCCCGGAGCCGATTAAGTGTTGAACATTGCAAGCACTCACCCCCAGTCAACTGATCTGGGTTTAATCCATCATCATTCTTTAGCTCACTCCGCCACCCCAGTTCAGACATGGCCATATGCAAATCAGTCTGACCCTGTGCCTCATGGGAACAGTCCAGCCCGAACTGCCAAGCCATGTCTTCCCTGGACCGGAAACAAGCATCCTGGGACCGGTTTCTGGCATTACAGCCGTCATCAGCCAGGCTATCTTGAATCCAGTAGGATGCTTGTTTCCAGTCCAGGGAGGACCTGGCTTGGCAGTTCGGGCTGGACTGTTCCCATGAGGCACAGGGTCAAGACTGATTTGCATATGGCTGGGTTCAAACTGGAATGGCATGGTGAGCAAAAAAACGATGGTTTTAGGCCCAGATCTCTGTACTGGGGTGAATGTATGACATTGTTCTGCATTCTGTCCATCAACTGTTGTTTTTGCATTTGTCACCCCGAGTGGGACGGGTATGCCCAGACGTGGGTCCCGTGCTCTCCATGCCACTGGAATCAAGCTATCCTGGCTGAAGAGGGGTGAAACCCCGAAACCGGTCCTAGGATGCTTGTTTCCAGTCCAGGGAGGACCTGGCTTGGCAGTTCGGGCTGGACTGTTCCCATGAGGCACAGGGTCAAGACTGATTTGCATATGGCTGGGTTCAAACAGGAATGGCATGGTGAGCAAAAAAATGATGGATTTAGGCCCAGATCTCCGTACTGGGGTGAATGTATGACATTGTTCTGCATTCTGTCCATCAACTGTTGTTTTTGCATTTGTCACCCCGAGTGGGACGGGGATGCCCAGACGTGGGTCCCGTGCTCTCCATGCCACTGGAATCAAGCTATCCTGGCTGAAGAGGGGTGAAACCCCGAAACCGGTCCTAGGATGCTTGTTTCCAGTCCAGGGAGGACCTGGCTTGGCAGTTCGGGCTGGACTGTTCCCATGAGGCACAGGGTCAAGACTGATTTGCATATGGCTGGGTTCAAACTGGAATGGCATGGTGAGCAAAAAACGATGGATTTAGGCCCAGATCTCTGTACTGGGGTGAATGTATGACATTGTTCTGCATTCTGTCCATCAACTGTTGTTTTTGCACAAAGAGAACAAAGACATCAGACCCAAAACCCCAGACTTTAGAACATTCCTGGAATTGAAGAGGAACCTTTGCCAGGGAGAAGAGCTGGAGAGACTGGGGAGAAGTACTGCCCTTGCTGTGTGTCTGGGGTTGGCCTGCAGTTGCTGTTTCTGCCAAGGAAAGGAGAAGGACTTTGCTGTGTGCTGTGTCCCCTGCTTGAAGGAGATCTCCAAGGGCCTGAAGTGAGCTGGCCCCTTTTCTGAAGTCTCAGGGACACAAAGACTTCACCCCCAGCTCCCCTGAACTCTGCTGCTTTTAGTGCTGACCTGCCAAGAGGTGCCTGTGCCAGTTTGGGGCCTCTGGAGGTTGTTGCTGCTGTTTGGGAGCAGGAAGAAAGAAGAAACTCAAAGAACTACAGAATTTGACGCATCGAGGGATCGCAGCTGAAGAGGACCGACGCAGCGCTGCTCGACGCCGCCGCATCGATCGCCGACGCGTGCCGGATTTCCACTCATTGTACCTGTGCGGCAAGTTTGTCCAACGCATCACCAGTGGACCGGAACCGTCACGAAGAATCGGTGCATCACTCCCCATACAGGCGGGATTCGGTGCAACCCTTCCTCTGCGTGCAGCGGGACTGTTGCATCGCCTCCCCAAGGTCTCAGGAGTGTCGCAACACTTTGTTTTCCGACTCTGCTGCTGTTTGGCTTTTGGAACTTTGACGTATCTACAGGTACTTTGCTGAAAAGTCACGCATCCATAGTTTTCTATGATACAAGTTCTTGAGACCTTTTTAAAGTCATATTTTTAACTGTGTATGTTGGATTTTTGTCATTTTGGTCTTGTTTAGTTTAGATAAAGATACTTTATTTTTCTAAACTGCTGTGGTGTCCTTTTGTGGTGTTTTCACTGTGTTACTGTGAGTGTTGGTACAAATACTTTACACATTGCCTTTGGGATAAGCCTGTCTGCTCGTGCCAAGCTACCAAGGGGGTGAGCAGGGGTTATCTAGAGTGTGTATCCCCCTTCCCCTGACTAGAAGCAAGGGTCCCTATTTGGACAAAGGTTCCTACCTCTGCAACTAGAGACCCCGATTTCTAACATCACATATTATATCACTCATGACATAGTCAGTGACATCACTGATGACATCATCCACAGAACCACTCACACACCCGCTCACACCCCATACAGCCTCTCATACACTCACTCATTCACACACCCACAGAACCATTCACATACCTATTCCCGTATCCATACAACATGTCAACTGCTGAACAGAATTAAACCAAATTTGGCAGAAAGCTAGATTTTGGTCCAGAAAGCGTGCTTTTTTTTTAAATGGCGTAAATCCGTTCAGTAGTTACTGAGAAATTAAAAAAATAAAAATATTGATATCTGAGCACCGAGGAGGATTCACGAACCCTCCCGAGCACGAGCTTCATTCTGATTGGCTGTCAACACTCCAAACCAGGAAGTGTTGGCAACCATCTTGTGATTTGGTAAAACCGAGTCACAAGAAATCAGTTAAAAAAAGGATAAAAAACAAGAAAAGGGGGCAGGGTAGATAAACCCTGACCCCCTAGGCCTGCTCAGGGGTCCCACAAGGACCCCCAGGGCCAAAAAAAGCATTAAAAAAAAAAAATCGGCCGAATTCGCGCTGGGTGCCCGATTTCGTCCGAATTTCTTTTTTAAAAATGAAGCGCGGGCTACCGCGCTTCGATTTCTATAAGCCCCTGGGTGGACCAGGTCCCGGGGGCAATACCTAATTATGTTGCGGGGGACCGCCACCTCCCCGGGGCTTAGTTAATCATATGCAGGGGGCACGCGGACCCCCCGCAGCCCCGGGGACTGCCACCTCCCCGGGGTCTTTTTTAAAAATGTGTGGGGGGGCTCCTGACCCCCCCATGCTGCCCCGGGGACCGCCACCTCCCCGGGGCATTTACATTTTAGGGTGCGGGGGCCTCGCGGGCCACCCCAAACCCCGGGGACCGCCACCTCCCCAGGGCTTTAAATTATTTTGGGCAGGGGGGGCCTCGGGGGCTCCCCCAAGCCCCGGGGACCTCCCCGGGGCTATATGATTTAAATGCGGGGGCCATGCGGCCCCCCCAGCCCCAGGGACTGCACCCTCCCCGGGGATATTTCCAAAAATAAAGTGTGGGGGGCTCGAGCCCCCTTATACTGCCCCGGGGACCACCACCTCCACGGGGCACAAATTATTTAAATACGGGGGTACGTTGCGGCCCACTGGCCCCGGGGACCACCACCTCCCTGTGCAAATGATGGGAGGGGGCCACGCGGTCGCCCTCCTGGAGCCCTCTATGGCCCTGGGGACTGCCATCCCCCAGGGCCGGCTCCTGCAATGTCCCGGGTTGCCCACCCCCGGGACATTGCCGTTTGCTATGGCAAGCCCTGCCATAGCAAACACTGCTTTGCTTCTTGGAAGCGAGAGCAGGACACCTGCTCTCGCTTCCAAGAAGCAAAGCAGAATTGCTTTTGTCAAGGGGAGCTGCATGTTAGCAGCTCCCCTTGCCCAAAAGCAATTCCGGCTTCCGCAGGAGGCGGGGAGCTGGCAGGGACCATGGGGGCATTGGGGCTCCTCCCGCAGTCCCAACTTGAGGGCCAGCCCCGGGGGATGGGGTCCCCAGGGCCAGAAGTGGCCCGGGAGGGGGGCCACTCAGCCCCCTCCCTTTTGATGTATATATTTTTTTTAAAATAAGGCCGGGCCCCGGGGATGGGGTCCCCGGGGCCATAATTGACCTTAGGAGGGGGGCACATGGCCCCCCTCCCCAAAAAAGACCAGGCTGGCCAGGTCCCGGGGGATGGGGTCCCCGGGGCCCGAAGTGGCCCAGGGGAGGGGGGCCACGCGGCTCCCCTCCCGGGAAAAAAATAAAAATAAACAAAAACGAGGCCAGGACCCGGGTGATGGGGTCCATGGGGTCAGAAGTGGCCCAGGGGAGGGGGGCCACGCGGCTCCCCTCCCGGGAAAATAAAAAAAAATAAACAAAAACGAGGCCAGGCCCCGGGGATGGGGTCCCCGGGGCCAATAGTGGCCCAGGGAAGGAGGACCAGGCGGCCCCCTTCCCTTTTTTTTTGTTGTTGAAAAAAACAAAAAAATGATCAGGCCCTGGGGGATGGGGTCCCCAGGGCCCAAAAATAATTAAGGGAAGGGGGGCCTCACAGCCCCCCTTCCAAAAAGCAAAGAAAAAGAGAAGCCGGCATCTCGCCGGAGGCCCCACCCCCTCCCTCCACCACTGTGCAAACGCGCCTCCTGGCACGTTCTGAATTGGGGAATTAAGTCCCCTTCAATCCTAAGGGTCCTTAGGGGCCAACTAGACCACCAGGTACCTCCAGTAATCCCAACACAGTGGGATTGCTGAGAGGTGGTCTGAGGCCACCCCCCTTTTTACACCACTCTGCAAACGCGCCTCTTGGCTCACTGCTGGTGGGGCGATGAGGTCCTCTTGTGTCCTGAGGACCTCAGGACACAAGTGGACTTCATCCCCCGAGCAGCAGTGCACCAGGAGGCACGTTTGCAGAGTGGTGTAAAAAGGGGACATGGCCTTGGACCACTCTCAGCATTCCAGCTGTGTGTGGCTTACTGGAGATACCTGGTGGACTAGTTGGCCCCCAGGGACCCTCAGGAGGCAAAGGGACTTCATCCCCCAACCAAGAGCGCGCCAGGAGGTGCATTTGCAGAGTGGTGGACAAAGGGGGCATGGCCTGTGTCCACCTATCAGCAGTCCCACTATCTGGGGCATACTGGAGGTATCACGTAGGCTAGTTGGCCCCTAAGGACCCCCAGCAGCGAAGTGGACTTTAATCCCCATCCAAGAGCGCGCCAGGGAGCACGTTTGCAGAGTGGTGGGGAAAGGGGGCGTGGCCTGCTATGAGAACTTAGCAATGCTGCTGTGTGGGACTTACTGGAGGTAATAGGAGGGGTAGTTGGCCATTAAGGTTGTCCTTGGGGGGAAAACACCCCTCCTGTTACCTCCACTAAGTCCCACACAGTGGGATTGCTAAGAGGTCTTCGGAGGCCACACACACCCTTTCGCCACCACTCTGAAAACGCGCCTCCTGGCACAGTTCTAGTTGGGGTATGAAGTCCACTTTACTCCTGATGGACTTTGGGGACCAAGAAGCCCTCCTGGTACCTTCTGTAAGTCCTACGCAGCGGAATTCCTGAGCGCTGGTTGGAGGCTCAGCCCCCTTTCTCCACCACTCTGCAAACGTGACTACCAGTTAAAGAAACATTTGTAATTTAATAGGTCTCGCATTTGCAAGAGTTAGAGCTATTGGTGTTGTAAATGTAAAAGTTTTTTACTAATGTTTTTTGGAGTGGAGTGGATGTACGTTGCGTGTAGTGGAATTATGTGGTATGTTGTGCAGTGAAATTATGTGGATAGAAAGTATGTGGTATTTAGTGTATAGGAATTATGTAGAGTGGGATTATGTGTTATGGAGAGCAATTATGTGTTATGGTAGTCTGTGTTGTGGAGTGGTAACCTCAGGTTTAGTCTTCCTCGTTTCCATAGAAGCTAAACTATGAACTCAATGAGACAAAAAAAAGAAGGAATCACTGAGGAGCACTTCTGGACCTAGTCAGAGATATGAGCAGGGCCACTGGAATTATGCGACTGTTTGGCTGCACCAACTTTCACACAATTATACATTTTCCGCATTAGCCACATAATCCATCATCTGCTGCCTAATCTGCAGATATGAACAAAAAAAGCCTTGTTTCTAACTCAAACGTCTCAAACGTTACCAAAAATGCAGCGACAAGTGTTACAGCGTGGTGGAAGGTCCTTTGAAAACCTAGAATGGTCACCTGTTACTTATTGCTAAACGTGAGTGTTAAATTGGTACTAATGGTGTGCAAGCCACTCTTGCTTCTTTCTGTACCTCTCTTGCCTCTTTCTGCATTTCTGTTGCTTCTTTCTGCACCTTTCAGTCTTTTTCTGCACTTCTCTTGCCTCTTTTGGCACATCTCTTCTACTTTCTGCACCTCTTTAGCCTCTTTCTGCACCTCTGTTGTCTCTTTCTGCACCTCACTTGCTTCTTTGTGCACCCCTCTTGCCTCTTTCTGCAGCTCTCTTGCCTCTTTCTGCACCCCTCTTCCCTCTTTCTGCACCCCTCCTGCTTCTTTCTGCACCTCTGTTCCTTCTTTCTGCACTCTTTTGTTTCTTTCTGCACCTCTCTTGCTTCCTTCTGCACCCCTCTAGCCTCTTTCACCACACCTCTTCCCCCTTTCTGCATGTCTGTTGCTTCTTTCTGTTCTTCTCTTGCCTCCTTCTCCACCCCTCTTCCTTCTTTCTGCATCTCTGCTGCTTCTTTCTGCACTTGTCTTGCGTCTTTCTGTACCTTTCTTGCTTCTTTCTGCACTCCTTGTGCCTCTTTCTGCACCCCTCTTCTCTTTCTGCACCCATCTTCTCTTTCTGCACTCCTCTTGCCTCTTTCTGCACCTGTGTTCCTTCTTTCTGCACTTCTTTTGTTACTTTCTGTACCTCTCTTGCTTCTTTCTGCACCCCTCTTGCCTCTTTCTCCATCCCTCTTTCTGCACCTCTGTTGCTTCTTTCTGCACCTCTCTTGTCTCTTTCTCCACCCCTCTTCCCTCTTTCTGCACCTCTGTTGCTTCTTTCTGCACCTCTCTTGCTTCTTTGTGTACCCCTCGTGCCTCTTTCTGCACCCCTCTTTGCTCTTTTTGCACCACTCTTGCCTCTTTATGCACCTCTGTTGCATCTTTCTGCACTACTCTTGCTTCTTTCTGCACCACTCGTGCTTCTTTCTGCACCCTTCTTCTGTCTTTCTGCACCCCTCTTGCCTCTTTCTGCATCCCTGTTCCTTCTTTCTGCTCTTCTTTTGTTTCTTTCTGCACCTCTCTTGCTTTTTTCTGCACCCCTCTGGCCACTTTCTCCACCTCTGTTCCCCCTTTTTGCATCTCTGTGGCTTCTTTCTGCAGTTCTCTTGCCTCTTTTTCCACCCCTCATACCTCTTTCTGCACCTCTGTTGCTTCTTTCTGCACTTCTCTTGCTTCTTTCTGCACCTTTGTTCCTTCTTTCTGCAACCCTTGTGCCTCTTTCTGCACCCCTCTTCCCTCTTTCTGCACCCCCCTTGCCTCTTTGTGCACCTCTGTTCCTTCTTTCTGCACTTCTTTTGTTTCTTTCTGCAACTCTCTTGCTTCTTTCTGCACGCCTCTTGCTTTTTCTGCACCCTTCGTGCCTCTTTCACACCCCTCTTCCCTCTTTCTGCACCCCTCTTGCCTCTTTCTGCACTTCTTTTGTTTCTTTCTGCACCTCTCTTGTTTCTTTCTGTATCCCTCTTGCCTCTTTCTCCACCCCACTTCCCCCTTTCTGCATCTCTGTTGCTTTTTTATGCATTTCTCTTGCTTCTTTATGCATCTCTCTTGCTTCTTTCTGCACCCCTTGTGCCTCTTTCTGTACCCCTCATCCCACTTTCTGCACTCCTCTTGCCTCTTTCTGCAGCTCTCTTGCTTCTTTCTGCACCCCTTGCCTCTTTCTCCACCCCTCTTCCCTCTTTCTTTACCCCTGTTGCCTCTTTCTGCACCTCTGTTCCTTCTTTCTGCACTTCTTTTGTTTCTTTCTGTACATCTCTTGCTTCTTTCTGCACCCCTCGTGCCTCTTTCTGCACCCCTCTTCCCTCTTTTTGTACCCCTCTTGCCTCTTTCTGCACCTCTGTTGCTTCTTTCTGCACTACTCTTGCTTCTTTCTGCACCTCTTTGCTTCTTTCTGCACCACTCGTGCTTCTTTCTGCACCCTTCTTCCCTCTTTCTGTACCTCTCTTGCCTCTTTCTGCACCTCTGTTCCTTCTTTCTGCTCTTCTTTTATTTCTTTTTGCACCTCTCTTGCTTCTTTCTGCACCCCTCTTGCCACTTTCTCCATCCCTGTTCCCCCTTTTTGCCTCTCTGTTGCTTCTTTCTGTACTTCTCTTGCCTCTTTCTCCACCCCTCATCCCTTTTTCTGCACCTCCGTTGCTTCTTTCTGCACTTCTCTCTCCTCTTTCTGCACCCCTCTTGCCTCTTTCAGCACCTCTGTTGCTTCTTTCTGCACTTCTATTCCTTCTTTCTGCACCCCTCGTGCCTCTTTCTTCACCCTTCTTCCCTTTTCCTGCATGTCTCTTGGTTCTTTCTGCACTGCTCTTGCCTCTTTCTGCACCCCTCTTGCCTCCTTCTGTACCTCTTTTGTTTCTTACTGCACTGCTCTTGCTTCTTTCTGCACCTCTCTTGCAAATTTCTGCACCCCTCTTGCCTCTTACTGCACCCCTCTTGCCTCCTTCTGCACCTCTGTTGGTTCTTTCTGCACTGCTCTTGCCTCTTTCTGCACCTCTCTTGCCTCTTTCTGCACACACAGGGCTACTTTTAAACTGACCTCAGGCTCAGCAGTGCACACATGCAAGTGCAGAAAAGGGCTGCTGGCCTCTAAACTGCCAGGCCCTATAATATGCTAGGGACTTAGAGGTTGTTTTAATCCCCCTGCCCTATTATGTACTAGGGCCTTACAGGGGAGGTCATGCCAATCACAGGGGTACCCCAACCCATAGTGTACCCTAGTGTATGTAGGTGTTTTCACTGTATTCTAAGTGTCTTTCAGCATAGCACTGGCTCTGGGCCTGGTTAGGCAGAGCCCAGAGTCAGTCAGTGTCAGTTACCACCAGTACCAGTCAGCAAAAAGTTGGGGGGTGCCCAGGGCACAGGATGACTTTGCAACAAGGCCTCTTTCTGCACCTCTGTTGGTTCTTTCTGCATATCTCTAGCTTCTTTCTGCACCTTTCTTCCTCTTTCTGGACTTCTGTTGCCTCTTTCTGCATTTCTCTTGCTTCTTTTTGCGCCTTTCTTCCTCTCTCTGCACATGTCCTACCTCTGTAGGCATAGTTAGAAATTAGCATTTAAAAACCTTAGAAATTCACTGAAAAAACCATAGGTTTCAGGGACGTTATAGTTAGAAATTATCATTTAAAAAACCATAGAAATTCACTGAAAAACCATAGGTTTCAGGGACATTATAGTTAGCATAAGCATTTAAAAAACCATAGAAACTCACTGAAAAAAACACAGGTTTCAGGGACGTTATAGTTAGTTGGACATTTCACTCGTACAAAACCAGAGAAATTCGGCCGTTATAGTTAGTTGAGCTAAGTATAACTCGCGCCCCCGCAATGCACTGCTGATGACATCACATATTACATCACTCATGACATGGTCAGTGACATCACTCATGACATCACTGATGACTTCTCAAATGACATCACTGATGACATCATCCACGTGATAATCTGATGCACCTCCTCACACCCTAATATAACCTTTGATACACCCACTCTAAAATACAGACTACCATTCTCGAAACCATAGACACACCAATACCAATTACTACATACCCACTCACTGATTCCTAGGTCTACACACACATCCACTCACTCACCCATACAGTCACTCATACATGCAGTCACTCATCAATACAGCCACTATCATATGCACTCATACACCTATACAGATACTCACACACCACCACTCACCCATAGAGTTACTTACACAGCTAGTCAGTCATGCAAAGAATCAATCACACTCCCATTTACTCACCTATACAGTTATACACACACCACCTCACTTATTCACACAGATACTAACACATACTTACTCTCTTATACAATCACTGACACAAGCACACACTCATCCACACAGCCACTCTCACAATCACTCACTCTCACATATAGTCATTTATATACTTCAACACTCACATTTACTGCCTTTCACATATGTAGTTACTCACACATGTACCACTGACCACTCACCAACACAGCCATACACACACTCACCCACCCATACAGCCCCTCGGAGACGTACTCTTGAACCCATACACCCAGTGAATCACCCACTCACACATCCATGCAGGGAGTCACACACACCCCACCCACCCACACAGACACTCAGGCACCCATACAGATACTCAGACAACCAATCAATAACCCATATAGACACTCATGTAGCTACCCACCAACCCATGCAGCCACTTACACACCAACAGACAGACTGATACAGACATTCACACAGTTTAGTCACTAACCCATGCATTCAGTAAGACACGTTTAATCACTCACTTATACAGTCAGTCACGCACCTACTAAATCATCCATTCAGACAGTCATACACCCACTCATTCTTCAATACACCTTGGCCTATATATATATAAAACATATTTAAACTTTACAGAAACACACAGTCACTGGATGATGTCATCAGTGATGTCATCAGTGATGTCACTGACCATGTCATGAGTGAAATGCGTTTTTTGTGCTAGTAACTTTGGCACCATTTGACGAATCTCAACAAAACTTTCCAAAAAGTGCTCTTTTGCCTGGTTTGTGTGTGGAAAAGTTTTGGGATGATTTGTTAAGATAGGTCCGAGAAAAAGGGGGGGTGCCAAAACAGAAAATCCCCATGCATTTTCCATAGACTTCTTTAAGAAGCGCTACAGCAAAAACTGCAGAACGGATTACACCAAATTTGGCAGGAAGCTAGATCTTGGCCTGCAGAATGTGCTTTTTGTGATTTGGTGTAAATCCGTGCAGTAGTTTTTGAGAATTAAAGGCACAAAAATATTTGTATATCTGGAGGATATTTGTGGTCGGCGAGAGTCTCGCGGGAGCGCTAATTTAAAATTAGAGTGTTTTGATTGGCCCAGGGAGCTTTTTTTCCCTTGGGCCATCTTGCTCCCGCAGGAGCCACACTCCTGTGGGAGCAAGTACTCTGATTGGCTGCCAACAAGATGAGAAAAATGTTGCTGGCAGCCATTACAGGACTCGGAGACTTAGTCCCCTGTCCTGAACTTGTACAAAAAAATAATTTAGTGGGGCAGGGTAGAGATAACCTGTCCCTTGAGGTCACATGGGGGCAACCCAGAGGGCCCCCACCTGGGGCCAAAATAAAAAAAAATCAGCGTTTTTTAGCACGATCCTGCGAAATCTTGTATAAAAAAAAATGGGGACCCTTGATTGCATTGCTTATTTAAGGGGAGGTGTTTTTTCGGCTTCTGGGACCCCTTGTCCCGGGGCCCAATTTAATTATTATGGGAGAGAGGGCTCACTGCACAAAGTCTGCTCCCAGTGGGCAGGAGCTTTAAAACTGCTCCCGTCAGTTGGGAGCAGACTTGATTTCCGGTTCCTTGCCCTCTCTGATGTGGGCAGGGAAACTGAACAACAGATTGCTCCCACCCTGAGGGAGCAGCATAAATAGCTGCTCCCTCGTGTGGTGGAACAGTGCTGGCTCCCGCAGCATGCAGAGAGCTGGCTGGGGCCTCAGGTATACTGGGGCTCTCCCGCGGCCCGACATGTGCTTGCTGGGTGCCATGGGTGGGCACCACCTATATTAAAGGCAGTCCTCTGGGGGATCGGTTCCCCTGGGTCATACTAGGCTCAGGGAGGGTGGCACACAGCCCCCTCCCCTTTAATATAAATACAACCCTGTGGGATGGGGTCCCCAGGGCCTAATGAGGCTCGGGGAGGGGGACAATATGCCCCCTCCCCATTTTAAAAAAAAACACTGTCCTGGGGGATGGGGTCCCAGAGGCTTCAGAAGATTCGAGGAGGGGGGATGCACGACCTCCTCACTTTTAAAATAAAAAAATGTATCTAGAGGATGGTTTCCCCAGTGCCCGAGAAGTGGGGGCATGTGGCCACCCTCATTTTACAGTAAGGTACAGTCCAAGGGGTCTGTAAAGCCTCTGGGAGGGGGGCCGTGCTCCTCCTCCCTTTATTAATTACTCAGCCCCAGGCGATGGGGTCCCCAGGGCCTAATAAATCTTGGTGGAGGGGGGCAGTCAGTACCCCTCCCCTTTTTAATAAAATACGGCCCCAGAGGGGTGGGGTCCTTGGGGCCTAATGAGGCTAGGGGAAAAGGGCCACGCGGCCCCTTCCTCCTTTTAAAAAATGGATGGCCGCAGGGGATGGGTTCCCTGGGGCCAAAAGAGGCTTGGGGAGATCTGTTTTTATTTTAAAAAACATTGAAAATTCACTGAAAAATACAAAGGCTAAAGTCACATTATAGTTAGGTCAATATGTCAGTGACAACATTAGCGTTTTAAACTCAGAAAACCACAGAAATTCACCAGCTATAGTTAGCAGAGCTAACTATAAGTTGCGCCTCCATCATGCACTGCTTATGATCTCACATATTACATCAACCATGACATGTTCTATGGCATAATTTGTGATATCACTGATGACAGCTCAAATGACATCATTGATGGCCTCACTAATGTCATCAATTCCCGGATCCTCCGGGGCTAAAGCCCCACGAGGCCCCACTTTCCGAGCCTTATCAGGCCCCGGGGACCCCAGGCCCTGGGTCGCATGACATTATAAATGGGAGGGAGGACCCCATGCCCCAGGGCCGTACCTTATATAAAAGGGGAGGGAGGCTACGCAACTTCTCTCCCTGAGCCTATTATGGCCCTAGGACTCCATCTCACAAGGCCTGCCTTCAGTATAGGTGGGTGCCCCAGTGCCCACCATGGGCACCCACAAACAATACGTTGGAGGCCGCAGTAGTAGCTCAATGGCCCCCCCGGCCCCAGCCGGCTCCCCACATAGTGCAGGAGCCAGAATTGCTCCTTCCCGGAGAGAGCTGCTGTGTCCTGCTTGCTCCCTCTGGGAGGGAGCACTATGTTTTCTGTTTCCCTACTCGCAGGAGTGCGGAAGTCTGCTCTGAGCTGGCAGGAGCATTTTTAAATCTCCCGCTGGCTGGCAGCAAACTTGTATGTTTGCCGCCATTTGGCAGGAGATTCAAAAATGCTTCCACCAGACGGGAGCAAACATATGTTTCCCTGCCCACGTAGTGCGGGCAGGGAAGCTAGTGTCCCTGTGGTGGGCTTCCCGGGGCACAGTCACTGAGCCATCCCTGGGGGATGGGGTCCCACCCCGAGCCTTTAAAGGCTCAGGGAAGGGTGCCACGTGACCTCCCTCCCTTTTAATTTGAATCACCGCCCCTGGGGGAAGGGGTTGCCAGTGCCTTTTTAAGGCGCGGGGAGGGGTGCTTTGCAGCCACCCTCTCCTTTTATGTATATTTCGGCCTCTTGGGATGGGGTTCCCTGGACCTAATTAGGCTCAGAGAGGGGTAGCTCACGCACTGTTTCGAGCACCTTGGGAAAGTTGCACTAGATCTTTATGCTGACCGATCTGGATCAGGAAAGAAGTAATCCTTACTGTAAAAGTTCATAAAAACCACTAAAAATATAAACACAAAAAACAATAAAATGTACAAATTTTAAAAAGTTTTAAAAATTTCTTCCAGTGTGCAGAACCTAAAAGGCAGAAGATAAAAACTAAAGGCTGTCCTACATGTTGCAGCATGTCATATCCAGGGCTTGAAAAAATTTGATCACATAACCCCACCCTGATGGAGCTCCATTGTCTCCCCTTACTGGCCCACACCATCTCCAAAACCACCTACATCATTTGGAAAGCTATCATGACCAGCACCCCTAAGTTGACCATCTCTGGTGGTTCTTGGCATACCTGCAGACTGGACACCATCAGACTATAGACTACGAAGTGTAAAAAAAAAAAAAGCAAGGAAGCAAGTCTTTTCCATCTATGCACCCAGGATCTAGAACAACATCTCTGGAGCCATCAGGACTGGCCAAACACTGTTCCAATTTTGAAAAGAATTGAAGACTCGCCTCTTTAAAGAATATTACATCATAATACATTAACCCAGCTACTTCTCCTATCACTTGTTGACTTTATGCTTGTCTTTGACGCTGCACAGCGCTCTGCTGCGTTTTGGATATGTATGGCATATACATACATACATACATACATACAAAAGTAAATGAATAACGAAAACCTATCTTCTATGCAAAGTCAGGTTTCATTGATTAAGCTATTGCATTAAAACCCAACATTGACAATTTGCAACACTTTTTGCTCATCCTTTATTATGGAAAACAAAAGTCAACATCAGAGGGCATAATTCGTTAGTTTCCAGTTTATAAGTGCGTCTGTCTTTGACCTAGGTTTACCTTTTATGGTTGTAGTCTGGAATATCCGGTAGGCAATATCGAGATTCTATTATAGCCAAAATATCGAGGAGCAAAATATTGAGGATGTAAGTGTATATAGGTAAGTATAGATTTACTATTTTTAACTCCACATTGGCCTACACCTGATTGGCACATTTAATTTACGTATAAGTCCATAGTAAAGTGGTACTGCATGTACTCATGGCCTGTAAATTAAATGCTACTAGTGGGCCTGCAGCATTCACAGTGCAACCCACTTGAGTAGCACTTTAAAACATGTCTCAGGGGTGCTGTAGAAGCCTCTAGTGTAGTTTCAAAACTACCATTTCGACCAGGCATAGTAAGCCTTTTGCCAGGCATAAACCTTCCTTTTTAATACATATAAGCCACGCCTCAAGTAGGCTCTAAAAGCCTACTTGAGCAAGGTGCATTGTATTTAAAAAGTAGGCCATGTTTGTAAATTATACATGTTCTGGTAGTGAAAAACTCCTAAATTCGTTTTTCACTGCTGTAAGGCTGATCTCTCCCATTGGATAAAATTGGGTTACCTTATTGCATTTAACAGGTGCTAACCTTTGATTTGGAACAGGTAGAAATATCATGTTTCAACTCAAATGAATTGTAATTTAAAATCCTCGTTAATGGTAAAGTCAGGTTTTAAGTCACAATTCGGAAAATGTCACTTTTATAAAGTTGGAAATGTTCTTGCCCTAACCATTCGGTACCTTCTGCCAGTGTCCTGGGTCACATGACTACATGACTGTGGATAGCTTAGCTGTTGTGCTCTGTGCATTCCTCCCAGAAATTGAGACAAAGGGGGACTAGGTGTTGGCAGGATGGGAAGAACTTTCTAGAACCAGATGTGGGGTTAGCCAGGATGTCCCCCCAATTGAAATGCTGCACCAGGTATAAATATTGTACCCTCAGAGCAACTCTTCAGTACACTCCTGGACCTGTGGACATTACAAGACGAAGGACTGCATAGTTGCCCAGAGGACTACCCTCCTGCTAGAGGCCCACCTTGTTCCTGTGAAAACTGCCATGCTGCTTCAGGCCTGCCTCATTCCCCAGAGGACGGTCCTGCTGCTTCAGGCCTGCCCAGATCTCTGAGAAGGAAGACTGAACCTGCTCCCTTCATCCCAGACTACCTGAGTAAATCCAAGGGTCATTTGGCTGATCCCCTGTTCTGAGCCGCAGGTCCTTAACCCTTGGCTGGCATCAGAGTGATTTCTTTTACAAGAAAAGGTGAAATTCTTAAGTTTTGGGCTTTCCGTGCCAAGACACTTCCACACATGATGACCGCCAGTGCGAAGCTTCGATGAACCTGACACTTCGATCTACAGTGACTGGCCTCGATGACTGGCAACGCAAGATCAGTACTTCGTGCCACAGCAATGGCAGCCCGTGGTGACCGCCAATGCAAAGCTCCAGCAATGCCCGTCTGTGACGGCCAACTGGATGTTCGTGCGACAGCGACATCCATCCGCGACATCAGGCCTCGACGACCCTTGGCAACGCTTTCTCTGCTCATCGTGGCCTCTTCTACCGCCAACCAAACTCTTTGCACCGGACTTTGAGTATGTAACTTTTTCAGCAGGACTAACCTGGTCCCTGTACCCGGCCCATGCTCCATCGCAGTCGGTTTGAACTTGTGACTTTCCCCCAGTCTAGCACGACCAGATGACTGCTAATGGTGCTTTTAGGCGCTATATCCACCTAAAACTTTGAAATTGCATATCACCAATTCTACTGATTGGATTTTTGTCATTCTAATACTTTTTATGTATTAGAATGTACTCTATTTTTCTAACCCGGTTTGGGTTTTTTTTGTCTTGTGTTTTTACTTTATTACCATTTGTGTGCTGCTTAAATATTTAACTCATGGCCTCTAAGTTAAGCCTGACTGCTTTAGTGCCAAGCTACCAGAGAGTTAAGCCCGGGTTAATATAATGACTTTTGTGAAACACCTTGACAAGGATTGTGGTTGTTGCTTGTGTAGGGATTCCGACCCCCCCTCAAACAATACCCCAATTTCTTACAGTCCTTAATAAGAATATTCCAAAAATTGTAAAGATCAGAAAGTGGAGTGACTATCAGTATGATTCTTTATTTTGTCAGTCAAAATCTAAGACCATAAGCCATGATCTTGTGACCTGGAAACATCTTACGCATTGTCGACCATTTGATCAAATGGTTGACAATTTCGGGTCCTCTGTCGCCAGTTATTGCTGTATGCGCAGAAGCATATTTCTAGGCAGTTTGAAAATTGTTTCATCGTAATATAGGTTTTAACGGATTTTCTTGTGCGCCGATTAATTGCACTGGCAGTTTGTTGACTTTGTACAGGTAATTTGGCAAAAAATTCTGGTTACTATAATATTTTGAGCTTTTATAAACCAATGAAAGTATGTAGGCAGTGTCTTCTTCGCCTCTGCTGGCTGAACAGTGGCTTCTGTCAACTTTTATTTACCTGATTCCTGAGGGCTCTTTAAAAGAGATAGAATTTATTTGATCTTTGATGCCTTATCTCAACAATTCTCAGTTCACTCTAATTTCTCCCCGTTCATCTTTCATCTTTGATTTGCATCTCTTTCTGTCATGAGTGAAAGCCATGGGCTAAATTCCAACAACTCTTTGCTAAGCTCTATTATACCCTACTGTTATTTAACTTTGTGCTATCAATATAATAATCTGGAACCTTAGAGGCAAGGTTAAGCAGGAGGCAATTTATGGAATGCTGCTGTACATGTGACATTGTCTTTGTGCTTTGTTACATGTTATCATCTTTTCAGCCAAGTGGCTTAATAATTTGGTATGGCTTGAACTTCCATAACATTCATGGTGATGTGTAGGAGAAGCACAGTTTGGATAGGGGAGGACATAGCTTCTTGCATCCGATGGTGTCTGCCTGGTGAGCACAGTCAGGGCCGGACTGGGAACTCAAAACAGCCTTGGCAATTTTGTCAGACCAGCCTCACGCCCCCCAGGGGGGGCGAGGTTGGGAGTGCAAGTATGAAGCACTACTGCTCTTGATACTGGGGCCGATTTTGCAGCACTTCTGCAAAACTGAGCCCAGTAATAAACTTGGCCTGCACTGCGGCAAAACCGGCCCCCACCATTCCAGCCTCCCTGGGAAACCCCTGATGCCCGCTACGGCCAGCCCTGCCCTGAACCCAGTATGCACAGGAAACTTTACACTAGCACCTAGAATTACTTCATCCATAGTCCCGTGTTTAAATCTGGGAAGATTCCAATTGTGATGCCACCCTTTTGATTTCAACCTCCTAATTCTTCAATTTCACAGACTTCCAGCAACAATTAGCAGATTTTGGTCACTATCCGGGGAGGTGAGCAAATTACTCCCTGTCATTTAATAAAGTGATGGGTGGTTGAGGGCATTTGTTGATCTGACACCCAAAAATTACATTTGGGATCAAATAAGTCCTTTCGGTTCCCCCAACACTGGCCAATTTTGACCGTGACCAGCTACTATTGAGATACAGGCCGCTTACGTTTGGTATAAGTCATTTTCGAGAACCATTGGCACCCTGGACATTGACTTGCGGACAGTTTGAAGAGAGACTTGTTTCTTTACCCAGCTACTATAAACTTTGTTGCTTTTTGCCCCCTATCACTGGCCACTGCATCTCCTGGCCATCCCATTAATCAGACACTCCAGTGGCTAGAAAGTTTGCCCATTTTTGTTTGGCCAAATCAGCACTCATTTACAGTTTGGGTTAGAGACCCCGCTTGACTTCTGGGTGAGGGTTTAATTTTTTTTTAAACAATCACTGAAGCATTGGATCAGGACACTGAGCTGTTTTGCTTGAACGCAGGACCAAAAGGAAATTATGACAAAGGCAGACATATTCTTTTCAAAAGAGAAACTTTGTTTCACCCTGTCTGGCATTATCTAGTGTAGAAAATAGACTATTTACATCTGCATATATTCAAGGCGAACTGAGGATTACCAAACATTTACGAACCCGTCCAGTGCTATAGATCACTGTATTAAAGCCTTTATAGAGACAGCTAGGACACACAATGCTAGAATAACAGTTGACGCCGAATTTAATCCCCAGAAAGTGCTACATTTTCTTGCTGTACCTAAATGCCTGTCCTCTTTGAAGCTATAACTCTGACTGCACCGTGACCTTTGAAACTATGTGTCAATAAGTACCCTAACTTTCAGTAGCTCCTTAAAGCAGCCCATGACTGCTTAACGACTGTAATCATCTGAAGACTGTAGACACAAATAGCAACACTTGGCATCCAATGAGAAGTGCAGATGCACCCTGTTTAAGGCTTTGGAAGGATAACTTCATATTTCGCTCATCGAAACTCAAAATATACCATTACTAGAATGAAGAGAACGTCACTGATGTTGCGCCAGAGCTCACCGCAATCCTGGCATGCGCAGGAATGCACTGAATACTGGATGCAGGCCTCAAGGGCTTAAGGGTAAATCTAGGAAGCTTTCAAGTACCCTGGAAAACCGTGTCCTGTAGAAAGCAGTAATTGTTTCCAGTGTGGTGACATAAAATACGGCATGACTGCTTGAGTGAGGTGGCTCCTATTTTAAGCATTTTACCTTGACTGCCCAATCACATTTAAGCTGCTTCGTGCCCAGTTCCGTGGAGCTTTGTACTCCCCGAGGTGCAGCATTTGGAGTGGTCAAGATAGAACTAGATGACTCCTGCCAGCTATGACCTGGATCTAAGTTTAGGTATAAATCATGAGTATTAGAGGGTTAACAGGGAGACACTATGTCGATCATCAATCTCACCCCTACAGTGCAATAATGGTGTGTATGGTTATCTTTCAGATGTTCGCTGTGGAACCCTCTGCCACTATTAACCAGCAAGCGTGCAACTGCAATCTGTTTACAAAATGTATTTTCCCTCAAGGATATGTGTTGAACTCAAAGCCATTTTTGTCTATGAACTGTGATTTGGCTCCTTTTTTTCAATGTAGTTAAGAAAACATGAATTAAAGATATTTTTGTATCATTTTGCTCGTGTGATTTACATATTTTACTTAAACAAAACTGCTTAACACACCTCAAATGAATCCTGAGAAATTATGATGCATGTGACAAAGAAATTGGCATTAATTTTTTAGCAGTGGTAAGTCTAGAAGTGGCACCTAGGAGGCTAGCAATAAAAGAAAGGCTATTGATTCCGATGTAATAGTCTAAGCCCTAACTAATAAAATATGTCTTGTCAAAGATCGAGACCAATCCTATTTTAAGAAATTGGAGTGGCAGCCTCCTGAACAGCAGGGTAGCTCAGATTCGTTCTCATTGACCGGCTGGTGATTAAGGCCCTCAGTATGAGCGGGCTCCTAATTCAGTTAAGGTTGGAAACAGCAGTTACCGAGCCCATCAGAATTATGAGCTCTGGGAAGCTCCCCAGGGGCCGTATTATAGAAAGTGCCAACAGGCACTTTGAAGGTGCGCTGTGGTGCAAACAGGGAAAGTGCACCCTATATGTACTAGGGCCCTAAATCTCTTGACTTTCAGACAGAGATTTCAGCTGCTAAAAGCAGGCCAAATCTTCAGGTGAATGTCTGGCCTAAAATAGGTAATTACCGGCAGTAGTGAATCCAGAATGACCAATTCCCCAGTTATTCCTAATTTCTTCATGGACCCTCAGGGTCCAACTCATAATGGGGCCGGAGTTACCAGTATCTGTATCTCTAAGGGTCGTTAGATATGATCCATTAAACGGTTCACTAATAATGAGGGCTTTATGTTCTGTTGTGTTATAGTTACAAAGCAAACACAAGGAGATGATGGAAGGGGCGCTGAAACTTTTCAGACACTCACCCCCAGTCACAGATCTGGGTTGAATCCATCATTATTCTTTAGCTCACTTCGTCACCTCAGTTCAGACCCAGCCATATGCAAATCAGTCTTGACCCTGTGCCTCATGGGAACAGTCCAGCCCGAACTGCCAAGCCAGGTCTTCCCTGAACCGGAAACAAGTATGTATGGATTCAATCCAGATCTGTGACTGGGGGTGAGTGTCTGAAAAGTTTCAGCGCTCCGTTCGTCATCTCCTTGTGTTTGCTTTGTGTGCCCTAAGTTGGCAGGGTATGCCCAGACGTGGGTCCCTTGCTCACTTTGCCACTGGATTCAAGCTAGCCTGGCTGATGAGGGCTGTTAGCCCGAAACCGGTCCCAGTATGCTTGTTTCCGGTCCAGAGAAGACATGGCTTGGCAGTTCGGGCTGGACTGTTCCCATGAGGCACAGGGTCAAGACTGGTTTGCATATAGCTGTGTCTGAACTGGGGTGGCGAAGTGAGCTAAAGAACGATGATGGATTCAACTCAGATCTGTGACTGGGGTGAGTGTCTGAAAAGTTTCAGCACTCAGTCTGTCATCTCCTTGTGTTTGCTGTGTTATAGTTACAACCAGGTTACATTTGTATGCGTGTTCCTCGCTGCAGCTATATCTTACGGACTCTTGGGTACCAGTGTTAACCTGTTTAAGGCCCTCTAATGGTCTCCATAAAAATCATCGAAATGGGGCATCAGTTAAAACTCCATGTCTCATATTCTTGTATTCCATGGCCAATCACTTTATCTGTCTCGGCATTTGTTTGTCTCATTTGACCGTGCTAAGTAACACGGTGACCACCAGTATTAAGTACTACATTTAAACAATACCAGTTGTTGCTGAAAAGACTTTTATCAAGATTCACAAATGTACACTATAAATACATCATGACAGGAGCTGTGCAAGCTTCCCTAACACAAATAAGTGGCATAAAGCAGCCAGCAGTGCCAGTTTTGTTCACATGCACGCAGAACATGTGAATCACACATAGCAAATCTGCGTGCTCTCTCTCTCTCTCTATCCATCTCAATTTTTAGTGGCGGCCAGTGGCAAACAAATCTGGTGGGACAAATAGTTAACCCACTGACAGGCACTGGTGAAAAAAAAACAGCAGTGCCCTTAGGCTCAATGCCAGAGCTCTCAATCGTGGTCCATTTTAAACAGTGTTTATAACGGGCCACAATTGTGAGTTCTGGAGTTGAGGCTGTAGGCACTGTGAGTTTCTCACAGTGCCTGTCAGTGAGTTAAATCAAATTATTATTAAAATAAACAAATAAAGATTTACTTCCCCACTACTCCTCTTCATCTCGGCAGAGTGTGGCTCCTCCAGCACAGGCAACAAGCTCCCAGATCCTCATCCAACTCCCCTCTACCAATCCTGGCGCTGCTCTCATGCTGCTCAGGCAGCATGAGAGAACCACCAGGATTGGCTGGAGGGCCCTGGTTCGATGCTCCTTCAGGCCCTGGAGGCATGTGCTTGCTCTCCACCCAGCTGCCTAACACAGCTCGGGTTGGAGGGTTTAAAGTGCGCATGTCAGGCTGGCCGTCGCAAGACAGCCGGCCAAAGTGACATGCACACTTTAAAATGTAGTGCACACTGTTCCTCCCTGCTGCTGGCCCCACCCTCTCAGACTTGTCTGCTGCCAGAATGAAAAATAAAATGATAGTAAATTTGTTTTATTACCATTTTATTTTATATGTTTCCTTCACTTTCAGCGGTGGGCCAATACTCCTCCACCCTCATGGAGACTCCGCCGCTGGCAATTTTTCTTGACCCACACTGAATCATTAGAGCACAGATAGCAACTGTGCCCACTTCACACACAGAGAATGGTAAGGCATGTTCAGCTTCAGTGGAATTTCAAGAATTGTGTGCATAAATTTGTGTTTGTGGCCTGTAAAGGTGTGAAGTGAGAATAGGATGGTGTGCGTTAAAAGGGGAGTGAGGCAGATGGAGGAAGGGGAGGCAGAGAGTAGAGGAGGAAAAAAGCTGAGTGGGGCAGGGAGTTTGAGGAGAAACCCCTCTTCTTTTGGCATGGACGTTTTGCCAGGAGAGCTACGCATGAAGAGGCTTTGTGTGCCATTCTCATGTGCATAGTGTCAGCCATGATGGGGTTTTTGACTTTTGCCGGTTATGGCAAAGATAAACATTCATCACTGCCCCCACTCAGATTCCTGTGGGCCCTTTACCTCCGCCAGATTGCACTGCCTGTAAAAATTCTGATTGAGATCCTTGCTGTGCCCGTTCTCATGGCAGTGACAGTGGTGGGACCACCACTAATATTATCAGTGATGTTAAAGATCAAGCCAATAGTTGAGCCTCAACATCCAAATCAACTGAATCACCAGTTTCCAGGACAGCATCTTATCCCTGTGCATGTCCCCATTGTTTTGACTTGGAAGCCCTGAATGGATGTATGTGTGTGTATATATATATGTTTAATGTCCTAAGTTTGTGACCATCTCCTAAGTGCTTGACATAGTAGAACTGCAACTGGCCAGAGTGTTATTAGTCTACCATGCTCTACTTTTGCAGTGCCAGCTATTCCAGGATGGTGTAGCAGACCTCGCCCTCCTTTTCCAGTGGACATTTTGGAGTGTGTACAGCACACACAGAGCAGAGGAGAAAGAGAACATTTAGTGCATAACACTGGTGCAAACATATTGAAATGAGCAACCAAGCTGCCATTTTCCTACAATTCTTGTAGGCCTACAGTAGCTGTAGGCCTACAACAAGCAAACAGCAGGCATCAGGAAAGAATGTACCAGGAAGCAGGGGCGGGGCCATAGATTAAGACAGAAATAGTTGGCCAACACATTTAGTAGTTGTAGCTGACTAATATAGCTGTGAACATATACATGATGAAGGGTCTCATTCAGCCTTACCTCCTCTGTTGTAAGAACACCTTGCAAATTTAGTGATTCCCTCCAGGCTGTCTGGGAACTTTGTGCCTTCATGTAGTCATTGGCGTGGTGGCTCCATTGAAGGCGTTGAACTTTGTTGAGTGGGCAGTGTGTCTGATGCACCCACTTGGCAAAGTACTTTGTTCTGCAAGAACAAATTCCAAAGCCAGGAGTTGAATCTTGCGAAAGACAATAGCAATGGACTGATACGCATGAAGCTTTCTCTTAGCTTGGAGGCCATTGTGTGATTTCCCTGCTCTGGATTGCCCCTGGGGGTCCCTGGTAGGGAAAACAAGTGACAACAAGTCTTCCCTAAATAGAGTGGGGTGACCGTAACTTCCTCTAACAGCTCTGTAACCTATGTAGTCATGTCAATAAAACATTATTGTATTATACTTAACAGTATTATACTTAACAGGAGGATCACAGCTAACAAGCGTCAAAGTTAGAAAGGAAACTTTCTAGGGAGCGAGAAAGTGAATTCTATAAAATCTTCTCGAGCACATTATTTTCTTGTTAAGGTGCTGGCCTGATGCCGGATCACTTACATAATATCGACTCATACAAAACCGAAACACAAAAATATCGGAAATTCAATATCGATTACAAAAATATTGACTTCCTATACTTAACTATAAAAGCCACAAATATTGTTGTCCAAAATATACATTTTTAGCTTTCATCGAAAACAAAAGTATCGGAAACAAATATATTGTTACCTTAAACAGATAGTATATAAAAAATATTGATTCACACAATATCGACTACAATATTATTGCCAACATAATTAAATCATCATTAATAAATAGATGAAAAAACACTTTTACTTAAAATAATTATTTTAAATAAACCCAAAACTTGTTACACACATATTTAAATTAAATAAAAATGTATTACATCAACAAGATATTTATCATTCACCCGAAAACATTACAGGCCTGATTATGATGTTGGGCGGACGTGACACTGTTGCGGTATCGGGATCGGCTGATCTCCGGTCGGGGGGTTTCGACACCGCTATTACAATGCGGCCGCTCATGGTGCGGTTGCGTACTCCCATTTCTCTATGGGAGCTTGTGCTGCGGCTGTAAACCGGCCGCAGCACAAGCTTCCACAGAGAAATGGGAGTTTCTGTTAATCCCTTCACCGCGTGGCAGGCACCTCACAGTGCCTGTCACATGGTGCAGGGATTAACAGGGGGAGCACCATAGGTGCCCCCTCGGCTCCCAACCGGAGGCTGCAGGGAGAAGGAGGCCCTGCTAGGGGCCTCCAAAGTCGCTTTCCGACAAGCTTTCCATGTCGGAAAGCCCGACATGGAAAGCCTGTGGGAAACCGACATCGTAATCCCGATGGCGGAAATGACGTCATTAATGGATTACTTGCCGGTTCCGACTGGCCGTCGGGCTCCTTGAGTCAGTTGGAAGCCAGCCGGAATGACCGGCCGGTTTCACTTCTGACCGCCGTCAT
Source organism: Calotriton arnoldi (assembly GCA_963921515.1). Taxonomy (NCBI): domain Eukaryota; kingdom Metazoa; phylum Chordata; class Amphibia; order Caudata; family Salamandridae; genus Calotriton; species Calotriton arnoldi. The sequence goes on along the minus strand of CAWUFW010000755.1, from coordinate 2,996,652 downwards.
TGTAATACGGAGGTCGAAAGTGAATCCTATGATGTCGGTCGGAAAGCCTTGCCCTATATAGTTACAATTTTAACAATACAACCCCCAAAAAAAATGTCATTCACTACAAATATTTAAAAACAACCTAAATATTAATAAATATATGTATAAATAAATGTATGTTTAAAAATATCAAACTATATATTTTGTATCAAATATAAAATCCATATTAGCGTTTACTATAGAAGGACAACTTATAAAAAAATGAAACTATTCTAAATCAACCAGTAAAATAAAACTATAAACAACTTTAAATAATAAAATGAAACAATTAAATTAACAATATAGAAGGCACATTAATTTAAACAACTAAATACTTTAAAAACGACAAACGCTGCAAGATGAGGAAACGCTGCCGGATTCTCTCACCAGACCATTAAAGAAGAAATACATACATCAAAACCAACAAACGCTACAAGACGAAGAAACTCTGCTGGATTCTCTCATTAGACCATTAAAGAAGAAATATATGCATCTCAACAACTACCTAACCAAGTACATAAAACTTATATTTAAACTAAAACGTAACTGTTATTTAACTTAAAAATGTAAAATAGCAAATAAATATTAACACACTCTACAACTTCTATCTCTTTACATAGACTTCCTAAAAGAAGAAAATCTACAACTTGAAAATCGATACACTGCCAGAAAATAACAACTATGACAAACCAGCATAAAGTATAAAAAAGTAAGTATATATAAATGAATAAAAAAGTATATGCTCACCCAAATAGCAAGCAAAAATAAACTTAACAACGTCAACCTCTACAAATTAACATTTAAACTGAAACTTACGTTCTTTTTCATCCAACAGAAAAGAAAACTCCTGCTCCACATTAGAACACCCCCAACGGAAAAGCTACAAAACCGTGTGAAACATCTAAACAGAACATACATGTAAATATACAAAATAGAAGTAGTTGCATTTTTTATATGTTAATAACAAACGTGCAAAAGTTAAAAATATAATATTTATTTATACTATGACACTACTTTCAGGTACAGTGCCAGAGGCTGCCAAATTTATCACTTTACAGAAAGGAAAACAGTTACTAAATCACATGGGCTACACCTACAGCCAAGAAAGTTCATCATCAGAAAATATAAACTTGAAATGTATTAAATATTATTCTAATGTTATGGGAGGGCAACTACAAAAGATGATGTAAATCATGTAAGAGAGCACAACCACTCCCCCAAATGTGACGTAAATAGAAGTAAGAGAGATATTGCAGGATATAAGAGAGTCATGCTCTAGCTCCCAGGAACCGACAAGCAAAATCCTTAAAGAAATACTACCTAAAGTCCCCGAACATATAACAGGGCAACTACCACCTATACCCACATTAAAACGGTTAATTGCACAAACTAAAAAAGCCACCAGAGATACCCCACTTGCCCCTAGAATATACCAAGACATACACCTACCTTAACATTTAACAATAACACATAATGAGGAACCTTTCCTGTTACATGACAACCTAAATAATGAGAAACAAATCCTAATATTCTCTACAGCAGACTACTTAATAAAACGTATCCAATTTCAGACCTAGATGATAGATGGAACCTTCAAAATGTGTCTGAAACCGTTAAGCTTGTAACGTGGAGTCCCAGCCAAACTCCTCCAACCATCACGTGATAGAGTTTTTTCTTGCGAGCGGCTCGAGTGCCAGCAAGAATTGGCATCCCTTAACGCCATTTTCGGGTGCTAGGAGGGTACCTGGCGGAAGTGAGAAGGTTGCCGCTGGAGTAAACAATCTACTCAAATGGCAGCAAAGAAGCAGCGCCCTCTAGCGCACCATATGGTGCAGTTTGCACTGATTTTGCAGCACAGAACAACCTCCCGGTGCAAATAAGCACAAGCAGCTTGACGTGCCGATTTCAGTCCGCTTGCGGAACTCTGTGGAATCTCGCTGAGTTTTCATGTATGTCCGTGGAATTCCGTAGAGTGAAACTCTGCGAATTCCGCCCACCCCTCCATAAAACAAACAACTACTATTCCCTAAAAATAATCATAGTCTTTGAGCAAGCCATGATTCAAACCATTCTAAAAATTTACCCCCACACAGCCATACAAGGCTGTTACTATCTGTTAGAAATGGGGTCTCTAGTTAGCAGTGTTTTGCACCCTGTCCAAGTAGGGACCTTCAGTCTAGTAAGGGTAAGGAAGTCACACAGCTAAGATAACCCCTGCGCACCCCCTTAGTAGCTTGGCACGAGCAGTCAGGCTTATCACAGAGGCAATGTGCAAAGCATTTGTACATATACACAGTAACACAGTGAAAACACTACAAGTGGAGTCCACACCAGTTTAGAAAATAGCCAATATTTATCTGAATAAAACAAGACCAAAACAACAAAAATACAACGTACACAAGTCAAGATATCACTTTAAAAAATATTACTGTAAAGCTATAGCTCCTAGAAAACACCAGCTCCAACCATGGCTATCTGAATGTCGTGACAGGTACTAATCCAACAGGTCGGCGCCGACCGCGAAGAGAGCGGGCCAGCTACGGAGTCACATGGACCCCTAGTAACAGTACCTTGAAAACAATGAAAACAAAAAAAGGTTGCACTGCATCAGGGAATTGAGGCGTCACGGGTGCCGTTGCAGTGATGGTTCCTTACTACTGCACAGGGGAGGTAATGTGGCTTTGGCGGTGAGGCAGAGGTTTCTTATGACAATGTGGTGTCGATGAGTTTGGGAGGTCACCCACATCGGTTATCGACTCTGCGATGATGCAGTTGAGGGGCTGGCGTCGACAGGCATCAGGGCTGCAGTGTAAGTCGGAACGGTGCATCGTGCTCTTCACGATCGGTGTCCGTTGCAGGCAGCAGCTTCAGTGCGAAGCTGTCTGACAGGGCTGGTCAGGGCTGTGGAGTGAGTTGGGGGCGGTGCGCCGTGCACTTCACGAGCAATGCCCTAGGCTCTAGTGCAGGCATTGGCCTTGCTGATGAAGTCAGTGTCGATACGTTACTGTTGTCGGCAACACCAGGGCTGTGTTGTAAGTCGGGGCAGTGCGTCATGCTCTTCACGAGCGGTGTCCTTGGCTCCGGTGCCGCAGCGGCATCGCTGACGGTGTCGATGTTGCTTTTATTGAGTTGCAGCATCAGCCACACGATTCCAAGAGCCCAGGACCTGGATTTGGCACCACTTGGCAATTGGGACTCCCAGCAAAGAAGTCCAGGGGCTAATAGCAAGATACAGGTGAAGTCTTTGATGGCTCTGAGACTTCTTAACAGTAGGCAAGCACGCACAAGCCCTTGGAGAACCTTGGAAGCAGGAGTCAGAAAGCAAATTCTAATTATTTCACTCCCAGGACAGAAGCAGCAAGCTGCAGGCCAGCACAACAAAGCAACAGGCAGAGTGGCATTCCCTCCCACAGCACTTCTTCCTGGCTGAATGTCCTTAGATGAAGTAGGCAAACTTCAAAGGAAAGTCTTTGTAGTGCATAAGACCCTGCCATTCCCTGACTTGGCTCCAGACACTATATGGGGGGTGGAGACAGCTTTGTGTGAGGACAGGCACAGCCCTATTCAGGTGTCAGTGACAACTCCTCCCACCACTCTAGCCCAGGAAAGCTTATTAGCCTGGTGATGGCCCATCAGGATATGCAAGGCACACATCAGCTCCCTTTGTGTTACTGTCTAGAGTGAATGCACAAGAACCCAACTGCCAGCCAACCCATATGTGTATTCTAGAGACAGGCAGAAGCACACAAAGGTTAAGGAAGAAAATGCCCACTTTCTAAAAGTGGGGGGGATAGGCCCGAAGGACCAGAACCAGGTAGGGCCATACTAAATTGAATACAAAAAGGAAAACCTGGCTCCGTTTGACGTTATGCTCTTATTATTTTTGAGCCGCAAACAGACCACTATCTTTTCTGTTTGAATGGAATTTTTATTAAACCATTCCTTTCTTTGCAATTGTTTATATTTACCCAAAAATTTTTAGTTGCATGAGAAGTGAAGAGACACACATTTTTCAAATTAACATACAAAACATGAAAAATACGTGACAATTCACAATAGACAGTGCATGAAATACTTTCAAATGATGTGTTCAGAGACCCCAAACTCCAAATCCTCATCTGCTCCCAATGGGAAATTACACTGAAAATATATTTCAAAGCAATTCCCATGTTACCCTATGGGAGAGCTAGTGCTTGCAATAGTGAAAAACGAAATTAGCAGTATTTCACTATTAGGACATGCAAAACACACCAGTATGTCTCCTACTTTTTAAATACATTGCACCCTGCCCATGGAATTACATTGGGCCTACCTTAGGGGTGACTTACATGTAGTAAAAGGGAAGGTTTGGGCCTGGCAAGTGGGTGCAGTTGCCAGGTTGAAGTGGCTGTATAAAACTGCACTCATTGGCAGTGCAGTGGCAGATCTGAGACATGTTTGCAGGGCTACTCATGTGGGTGGCACAATCAGTGCTGCAGGCCCACTAGTAGCTTTTGATTTACAGGCCCTAGGAACACTTGGTAAAATATGCCAATCTTGGATAAAACAATCCCCAATACAGTTTAGACAGAGAACATATACACGTTAGCACTGGTTAGCAGTGGTAAAGTGCCCAGAGTCTTAAAGCCAACAAAAACAGGACAGAACAATTAGGAGGGGGAAGGCATAAGGTTTGGGGATAACCCTGCAGAAAAGGGCCAGGTCCAACACTTCCAAAAATCTGCGCTCAGTGGAGAATATTCTAGAAATAGCCATTTTGCCTTTGGAATTAAATAAATTATAGCACTAGCCTAAGTCCCTGTCACAGAAGTAGCCAACCACTACAGTTTACTAATAGAAACCCCTGTCTACCAACAAAATGAAGACAAACTTAGACCCCTAATGGACTATTTCAAAGACACTTGGCATTGGCAGACTGTACCGCTCCGGACACAGATGCCAACCTAAATTCCAAATAACATGGTGGAATGTCTATGACAGCACTTTGACACAGGAAGCCCAAACAAAAACGACGCAGTGGAAGGATGGCACAATGCCTTCCAAACCACACTAGGCATAACTCAACCTACACTCTACAAATTTATAAAAGCATTACAAAAAGAGCATAACTACCAAGAACTATGAATGGAGCAATCTGTTAGCCAAATTGCCCATAAACTTAGCAAACGAACCAAAAGAATGTACGACATGCTATAATTGAAAGTTAAACTCTTCATAAATAACAAAGAAGTAGATTACTTAGAAATCACATCCAAAAGCATTTTATAAAATAAATAGTAACCTACCAAAGTCCTCAATAATTATGACCAACTCTAAACCAATGTACCAAACCTTTTTAAAAAAATATATATATATAATATTTAATTAGAACAGTCAAACAATTATTTAAAATCCCAATGTTAATAAAGAGTGATATATTAAAATTATATATAAATTATTTTTAAAAAGTAACCATCAGCAACCAAGATAGTTAAAAACAAACTCAATCCATCACATAAAATAATTACAACACATAAACCAAATAATTCTTCATAACAATCATATAATTTGACATAAACAATAGAATATCACATTTCCCACACAGAAGAAAAAAAAGAAAGAAAACTTACCGTTCTCTAGCTGCAGATCTTTCTCTGTATTTATATAATAATAAAAAATTGTAATACACCAAAAAGGAGGTGAATAATATCCAAAAATCCCAAAAAGAAATGTAAAAATATAACAAATCCAATAGAAATACTTAGAAGCAATCCAAAGTATCTAGGATCCATAAAAAACCAGAACAAGTGTTTTAAAAACAGAAACGCGCCAAGAAACCAGAAAAGAGGAAATCAAAGGAAAAACCATTGGTATATTATAAACCATAAGGGATTTCCTTAAAAAAAAAAGAAAAGTAAACTCCAAATGACCATAGGACACGGTCGTAGACAAAACCCGGGAAAAAGCGTTTAGAACGCTGTCAGAACAACGCAGTGCCATTACAATGCAGGCACTACAGCGAACGTGTCATTACCACGTGTCCATTACAACGCAAGTCATTACAACGACTTGCTTTAGGTAACTCAGTGTTGGATTTTAAATCCAACACCTTCCATACTGTTGCACAGACTGGAGTTGGAATAGTAAAATATACTATTCCAAACTCCAGCACTTCCCTAAAGCAAGTTGTTGTAACGACTTGCATTGTAATGGAGCGCGTGGTAACAACTCGTTCGTTGTATATCCTGCGTAATAAAGGCACGCGTTGTAAACGCATGCGTGAATACGTGTCTTATTCCAAACCCCTGTTAAGCAAATAAAAAAACACCCGCAAAACACATTACGTTCCCAAAAATACATATACTTAACAGTCAATCATCAAAATATAACATCCCACAATTTAATGTAACATAGTGATACATTACTAAAAAAGTGTACAAAAATGCAAAACTACAAACTAGTGGAATAGACAAACAATAATACATCTAAATATACAAAAAATCCACAAACAACACTATAACTTGCTTCTAGACCTCCCTCCTAAATCCTCCCTACTCTCAAAACCCCTAAAAACCCTTAAAAAAAAGGATTTACCTGTTCCAACAAACACCAGCACCTTACCGGGACCAGGCTCTGGAAAAATAGACTAAAAATAACGCAAATAGATTACAAAATAGAAGGTAGCAGTAAAAAAAAAATGCCCGCTAAACGAAACAAATTAAAAAACTATCTCTCCATAGAAATAAATGGGAAATATTGTAAAAATGTTGATTAAATGTTTAGAAAATGTAAAAACAACTATTAAGGGGCCAATTACGATGTCTTTCGGAAAGGCTTCGAACGGCATTCGGTTAGTCCGAATCCGATTGGGAACCCTTGTTTCTGACCGATTCGGAAACATTTGCAGCAGATCGATTACGGTGGTCAGAAACCGTACGTCTCTATGGGCTGCGTTTCCGACCGAGCGATTAGGATGTCGGATTCCTACAGCCTTTCCGAATTGGTCTGTCCGACGCAGATCGGCTGTCGGAATCCGAATTTGGGGGCCCATAGCAGGCCCCCCTTCACCCGGAGGCTTGCAGTTGGGGCCTGTGGGTGGTATCCAAGGGACCCCCCTTTCCCACCATGTACAGTGTGGCAGGCACCATGGGGTGCCCGCCAAAGGGTGCAAGGTTTTCCGCAACCACCCCTTTTTTCAATGGGAGCCTGTGTAGTCGGTCGGAAAACAGGCTCCCATTAAAGTCAATGGGAGTCCAACCGAACGGTGTTCGGAACCATCGTAATCGTTCAGTCGGACTCCCTGAACCCGAGTTGGTCGGAAACCATTCCGAAACCGATTTGGTCGGAATGCTTTCCAACCGACATCGTAATCGTCCCCTAAGGGTCGGATAACGTAGGACTTCCAGGCGGAAGCTGGGAGGTGGCACACGCTGCCCCTTACCTTGATGGGGAGTGCAGTTATTTTTAAGCTGATTACGCTCCCTAACCTACTTTACATCCTGCAAAACACTTCTGGCCTGATTACGAGTCTGGTGGTCCGAAGACCGCCAGACTCTCGTGGGCGCGGGATTGGGGGTCCAGCCACCACTGCATCGGCGGTCCGACTGACCTATTAGGACTTTGGCAGTTGGATCACCATTGCACCGCCACAACCGCCAGGTAACCACGTTTCCTGGCAGGTGGTCTGAGGGCAGCAATATGCTTGGTGGTGCCCTGAGGCAACGCCAAGCATATTACAACTTTCCTCAATGCCAGCGGTGTCATGGAGGTTCTTCCCCCATGTATCTGCTGGTGGTGAGGAAAGAAAGTGGGCCGTACTGGGTCACCTCTTGCCCCCTGTGCACTGGGGTGCTTGGAGGGGGGCACATGTTGTGCCCCCCTGTAGGTTTGCACCACCAGTTCATGTACTGGAAGGAATGCTTGACATGATGCATTCCTTTCTGTGCAGGAAGGCTCACAATGAGACTTTAAACAGCACCGCCGCAGGACCACCACACCACCCGCCTGCCCGCCTGACCACAAAATTATTTGTAATCTGGTAGGCAGGCGGCATCAGCTCTTGGTGCGGCGGTGGCATGCCGCCCACTCCCACACCGCCAAAAGTCATAATCAGACCCTACCTGCCCGATCCCAGAGGCTACTTTTGTCAAGTTGGAGAGTGACTTGAGGACCTTACTGTGATATGGTGGACACCCCAGGATAGTGCTTGCAACCCTCCGGTGCTACCTTTACAATGGTGGGATCGCTCTCCCAGACATACAGGCCTATTGTTGGGTGCCCATATGGTGCCCATAAATGATTGGCTGTTTACGCCTCAAGAGCAGTCTACCTACAGAGTGGAGCGAGCGCAGTTCGCTAGCCCCTCGTGCCGGCACTACCTCTATGACCGGAAGGGAGTTCGACGGCTGCTGCCCATGATACAGGTGGAATTGAACGCCTTACAGAAAGCCACTAGGTGTATAGGTTTGGGAGGAAAGCTAATGCGGGTGATGCTGGTCTGGGAGGGTGCATGGATGCACTAGATGGGAAAACTCAGAGGCTTTGAAGCTTGGGACCTACGAGGAATCTCCCGGATAGGGGACCCCCGGGAGGAGGGCGTATTGATGCCCTTTTCATCCCTATAGAGGGAGAACTCCATACACCACAACCAGTATCTCAAGTATGCGCAACTGAGACATGCCTGTCATGCGGAGAGACTGGGAGACTTGGATCTATCTGAATATGCCCTGATGGATGGCAGGTTGTTACTTGAAGAGCTAGTGCAGAAGGCTATCTCTCTCACCTATAGGATGCTGAACAACAATATGCTGAATACACTGACTAAGCTGAGGGCCAGGTGGGAGATGGACATAGGTGAGCTTGAGGATGTCGACTGGGAGGCGGCCCTGATGCACCTGAGGGAAGTAGCCATAAAGTCACAACTGCGCCTGATGCAACTCAAGATACTGCATCGGGTCTACTATGGCAGGGACCACCTGCATCACATGGGGAGGGCAGCCTCCCCAGCCTGCCTGTGCTGTGGGAGCATTAGAGGCAGATTCATACACACGTTATGGGGCTGCCCAGCCATTCAGAGATATTGGCCACAGGTGATGCGGGAGCTCAACCCAGTATTGGAAACAGACATCCGTTTTGATTCTATACATTATACTGTGTGTCCCAGGTGATGTAGATGTTCCTAGACCGCAACTTCTTTTCTGCAAATTGGGGCTGGTGGTGCCTAAATGAGACATGGTGCACCACTGGGGTGCACCAGAGGTCCCTACTATGACCTAATGGAAGACAGGGATGGATCTATATATGGCTGCTGAGAAAGTTACGTACAAAATTAGGGGGTGCCCTCGTAAGTTCTTCAAGGTCTGGGGAGGTTGGCTTAGGCACTACGGTCTATACCCCGTGGAGGATGCACCAGATTCCTGACTACGATTTTGACTCTTAGTGTACACTGTGATCTCGTCCCAATTCAAAATGTATTTTATTCATCTTAACTCTTCCTCTTGTTGCCTGTGCTTGTCTTATGTGAATAATTGCATGTCTATTTTCATTTTCTCTGTTGTGTTAATTTATGTTTGGTGCGGGTTTGCGCCCTGAACTGTTGTTTACTGATATACAAAACTTAAATAAAGATATTTAGAAAGAAAACAGAAAAATGTGCAACATGTCTTTATTTTACCAAAAATGTAATTAATAAAGGTATTGGTTACAAATGTACAACTAACTACTTTAAAAAATATATTTCTAATCACCAACAATAATAATAAAATAGGACAAATCCCTTCTACTACAGACAAATAAGAGTAAAATGAATGTTTTTTAAATAAAATTCTAAAATTAAATTATCACACTTACCATATATCATTTAAAAAAAAAGATGTTTGACACTAAAGGGGTGACATTTACTGTTCCATCTCCAGTCTAACCATATTGTGAGAACGTATTGGATACTAAACGGGTGACATTTACTATTCCCACTCCAATCTAAACCAACTGGGGAAGACATTGGAAACGAAAGGGTTGAAAGTTACTATTCCCACTCCAATGTAACCATATTGGGGGAAGGTGTTGGACACTAGAGAGGTGACATTTCCTATTCCCACTCCAATCTAAACCAATTTGGGGAATGCATTGGCACTAAAAGGGTGATATATACTATTTCCACTCCAATGTAACCTTATTGGGGGGAGGTGTTAGACACTAAAGAGATGACATCTACTATTCCAACTCCAGTCTAAACAAATTTTCGGAAGGTGTTGGACACTAAAGGGGCGACATTTACTATACCCACTGCAATCTAAATCAATTTTAGCAAGGCATTGGAAACTAAAGGGGCACAATTTGCTATTCCCACTTCAATCTAACCATATTGGACAAAGGTGTTCGACACTGAAAGGGTGACATTTACTATTCCCATTCCAATCTAAACAAATTTGGGGAAGGTGTTGGATACTAAAGGGGTGAATCTTACTATTCCCACTCCAATCTAAACCAGTTTGTGGGAGGAGTTCGACACTAAAGGGGTGGCATTTACTATTCCCACTCCAATCGAAACCAATCTGGGGAAGGCATTGGACACTAAAGGGTTGACATTTACTACTCCCACTCCAATCTAAAGCAATTTTGGGAAGGTGCTGGACACTTAAGGAGTGACATTTACTATTCCCACTCTAATTTAACCATATTGGGGGGAAGTGTTGGACACTAAATGGGTGAAATTTACTATTCCCACTCCAAAATAATCATATTGGGGGAAGGTGTTGGACACTAAAGGGTGACATTTACTATTTCCATTCCAAACTAAGGCTATTTGTAGAGGGTGTTGGAGGCTAAAGAGGTGATGCAAATAATTGTTTTTTTTACATACACAATCAATACTCCATAATCAAAAAAAAATTTAAATATATAATTTAGTCAAATGTTATCTAAAAACACACTAATTTACACTACAAACCTTTATATACATATTTACATTTTAATATATAAAATACATTTTTATTTTGACTATTAAAAAGTAATTTATTTTTGGAAATATTTACTACCATTTATAAACTTTAATCAATAAACTGAAAATAAAATTCTAATACAAAATTAATAATCAAACAAAAATAATTTAAATACATTTAAAATTTTAAACGTTTTTAAAAATGTAATTAAAATTAGAACTTTAAATAAACCACATTTTATACAATTTTAAATATATTTAAAAATAATTATACAATTTTACATTTTCACAATTGGTTTGTAAATATCCTACTTTATTAAAATATTGTAGGTTTTTAAATATAATATTTATTTAAAAAGTATTTAAAACCGTAATATATACCTTAATTAAAATATATTAAAAACATTAATATAACAAAAGACATTACAAAATTCAAAAATGTTAATTTGCATATTTTTAAACTTGCTAATTTAAAATTTTAATTTAAAACACATTTTTTGAAAATCTCCCTCCTTTAGTCCCTTAAAACTTAAAATCCTGCTACTAACTGAAAAGTATTCAACACTTAATTATGTACATTATTACAACAAAAAACTCAAATTTCAACAATTTCATAACTAAACAATTATCAAACTAAAAACACAAATAAATAAATACACATATACAATCAAACAACTACAATAAACGACATACTAATTAACACTTACAAATGATATTGCATACAATAATAATTTGTGCAACAATATTTTTTACAACGATATTCAAAACAACACTGAATGCTACATTTTTACCTTCAATATTCCTATCGATGATATTTTTGATTTCCCGATATTCTTGCCAAAATATTTTTGTATTACATATTTTGTCCAAACACCCCTGATGCCACGGCTGTGGAATTCTCATAGATTCTAGTCATTCATCAAGATGGGCATCCTGCCACGTCTGGTAACAGCAGGATTTGCATATTACAGATTGGATCCTCCATACTGGAAGTAATGGGAAATGTTTCAGTAACATAGTGATTTGTGATAAATATTACTGCTTTCTGTTGATGGGTTTGTGCCTAGATACACACCAGTAAATCGTCCCAAGGTTTTTCCACTTTACTAGGCCAAAGTGTAAAGCCCTGTACCAGTCTGTTATGGCTGATGCAATGCTTTGGTTTGCAGTGCTGCACCATGCAAATCCTTTCCCTCCCGTAGTATTATATTGTACCAAATGTGGTGTGTTTAAACCACAATACTTACATTTCAGTAGGTGAAACCCCTTTTTCTCAGCCCCAAAACATCTATTTTGATGCCAGTTATCCAAGATATTCCATTGTGTTGGGTGTAGATGCATTAAGGCAATTTCAAGGTAAAGATCTGCAATTCTTATGTCCAATGAGTGATCTTTATCTTGGTTCTGCCTCGTAATTTTCGTTCAAATGGGGTTGTCTGTATCATGCGCATGATGTGTGACACAAGTTCGTTGACAAGCACATATATTTTAGGTGCACTCTCAACTTGGAGGCCAAAATACAAGATCTCCAATGCCTTATGCATTAAAAATGCCATACCTTGCCTAATTCAAACATATTTATTTATTTGTGGTTTTGTGTAGCACATATCAGACCTACCAGGGTAAAATAGCACTTTAAATGGTAAGCTAAAGTTTAAAATTCGAACATGGAAATAATTCAACAGAGATAGGCTATCATAAATTGGTGTAGATTAATAGCAATTGCAAGGAGAATCACAATATGTACACATCCAAGACAGAAAGGTCTGAGGACATAATCTATACACTGTGGTACCCAGGACAATGTTAGAAATTTACTGTCAGAGGTTGAAGACTCTGAGAAATAAACCTCAGGTTTATTTTTCAATTTGGCAGTGTTGTTAGAGTAGTAGAGCTTTGAGTTCCCTTTTGAAGGCGCTATAGAAAGAAATGATTCTGAGGGAGGCGCGATTGAGTCCCAGACTTTGGGGTTGCTTCCTAAAAAGGATTGTCTTAGTTTCTGATTTTCCTTTTACTATGGCTGGTTTTAATTTGGCGGAGAGAGTTTGAGCTTCAGAGTGATCATGAGCCACCAAGATGATAAGGTTATCAGCTAGTTTTGAGAGCCACCCTACGTACTTTTATGACTGTGCACACCACCAGCTTGAATATGCATCTTGCTTCCATTGGAAGCCAGTTCAGGTTGCACAGAAGAGGGGTTATATGGTTGAAGCTTCTGGTCCATGTAATCAGATGTTGAGCAGCATCCAGGGATGCTTTAAAAGGATCAAGTGGTGATTTAAGTTTCTACTTAAAAGAGGAGTTGCTCTCATCAAACCTAGAAGGCACAAGAGTATAGACAACATTTTTAGAGTTGTGTGCTTTGATGAGGGATTTTATTCCGCAGGCAAATTTAATTTGATGATGTGCTCATTTCGTAGCGTAGCAATTTTGATCATTCAACAATGGAAGATTTGCACTCAAGAAATTTGGTTGCTTCTTGTCGGGATTGAGATTGAGTGTTGCAGTTTAGGGAAATGATGAGATGGAACTCCGTCTTTTATAGGATTAAGTTTGAGGTGACATTGAGACATTTACGACTGGAGAATCTCCAGGTGTCTAGCAAGGGTAGCAATGACTTCTAGTGAGGCGATGATTGGTCGCAAACCTGACCAAGAAAGACCCCCCCACCAGAGTTATTTATGTTTGAGAAACAGGGAAATAGCATAGCAATCAGAAAAACACGTATTCCAGCCTAGCCTTTATTTATTCACAATACGAATAGATAAAACCAGTAATTACTGAGCTGGTATTATTCTGAATTTTATTTATTCAATTGACATAGTTTAGATATCTTTTCATCGAATTTAATATAAAATGCAAAGTGAAAAGTGCTTCATCACACAAAACTGCCAGATTCATCATATATCAATCAATCAATCAATCAATCAGGGGAATTATAAGCGCACTACTCACCCGTGAGGGTCTCAAGGCGTGGGGGAGGGTCAGCAGATCCGTATCAGTCGAAGAGCCAGGTCTTCAGAGTCTTCCTGAAGGTGTTCAGGGAGGGGGCACGTCTGATGTTGGTGGGGAGCTCGTTCTAGGTCTTGGCTGCGATGTAGGAGAAGGATCTACCCCCTGTTCTGGCTCTGAGGATGTGCGGGGTGTCAGCAAGGAGGAGGTTTGTGGAGCGGAGGTTACGTTTGGGTACGTGGAGGGTGCCTCTGTCGTTGAGGTATTGGAGTCCGGTGTTGTGTAGGCATTTGTAGGCATAGGTGAGTATCTTGAAAGTGAATCTTTTCTCGACAGGGAGCCAGTGGAGCTTGCGTAGGTGTTGGCTGATGTGTTCGTGTCGAGGGAACCCGAGGACGAGTCTGGCGGCGGTGTTCTGTATTGTCTGGAGCTTGTGGAGTAGAGACTTGTTGATGCCGGCGTAGAGGGCGTTTCCGTAGTCCAGCCTGCTGGTGATGAGTGCATGAGTGACTGTTTTTCTTGCCTCAGGGGGATCCATTTGAAGGTCTTACGGAGGATGCGGAGGGTGTTGAAACAGCTGGAGGTGATGGCGTTGACCTGTCGATTCATGGAGAGGGAGGAGTCGAGTATGATGCCGAGGTTCTTGGCGTGGTCCGTGGGGGTCAGGGGGGTGCCGAGGGCTGTGGGCCAGCAGGAGTTGTTCAATGCCGAAGGGGTGGTTCCGAGGACGAGGACTTCCGTCTTGTCTGAGTTGAGTTTTAGGCAACTGTTGCTCATCCAGGCTGCGACGTCCTGCATTCCTTCCTGGAAGTTGAGTCTGTTGGTGGTGGGGTCCTTGGTGAGGGAGAGGATGAGCTGGGTGTCGTTGGCATAGGAGGCTATGCTGAGGCCATGCTGTCGGACGATGGCGGCGAGGGGAGCCATTTAGATGTTGAAAAGGGTTGGGCTGAGTGATGATCCCTGTGGGACTCCGCAGTTGATTTCCGTGGGTTCGGAGAGGAAGGGTGGCAGTCTGATCCTTTGGCTCCTGCCGGTGAGGAACGATCTGATCCAGTCGAGGGCGGTGCCTTGTATGCCGGCGTTGTGTAATCTAGCTGCGAGTGTGCGGTGGGAGACGGTATTGAAAGCTGCTGATAGGTCGAGTAGAATCAGGGCTGCGGTGTGGCCTTGGAGGGTGCGGATGTCGTCGGTGGCGGCGAGTAAGGCGGTCTCGGTGCTGTGGTTGCTTCGGAATCTGTATTGGGAAGGGTCGAGGATGGCGTTGTCTTCGATGAACCTTGTCAGTTCATTGTTGTCTGTCTTCTTGGCAACTTTAGCTGCAAAAGGGAGGAGCGAGATGAGCCGGTAGTTCTTGAGGTCAGTCGGGTCTGCTGAGGGCTTCTTGAGCAGGGGCCTGACTTCTGCGCGTTTCCAGTTGTTGGGGAAGGAGCCGGTCTCGAAGGTGGTGTTGATGGTGCGTTGCAACACGGGTGCGATGGTGGTGGCGACTCTGTGGTATATGTGGGGTGGGCAGGGGTCTGTGGGGGGCCTGGAGTGGATGCCTTTCATGGTCGCAGCGGTCTCCTTTGTCGTGATCGGTGTCCAGGCGGAGATGGTGATCTGGCTGGTGTTGCCGACGGGCGGGCTGACTGTAGGGTCGGGCGTGTGGTCGTTGAAGTTGTCGTAGAGGTTCTTTATCGTCAGGTGGAAGTAGGATCCGAGTTTGTGGCAGAAGTCCTGGGAGGGGGCGATGTCCGTGGCTTCACTGCGGGGTTTGGTGAATTCCTGGATGACGCTGAAAAGTTCCTTGGCGTTGCTGGAGTTGGCGAGGATTCTGTTGTGGATGAAAGTCCTTTTGGTGGTTCTGATGCGTTGATGGTATTCCGTCATAGCGTCCTTGAAGGTGGTGTAGTTTTCGGGTGTCTTGCTGTTTCTCCAGTTCTTCTCCAGGCGTCTGCAGGTGCGTCTGGTTTCTTGGAGGTTGGTGGTGAACTAGGCGGCTTTCCTGGGGCGTTGCTTGTCGGGGTTCGGCAGCGGGGCAAGTTTGTCTGCGCAGTTGGCGATCCAAGTGTGGAATTCCCTGGCCGCGAGGTTGGCGTCGGTTGTAGCGGAGGGGGTGTTGCCGTTGAGGGTGGAGTTGAGTTGTTCCTCGGTGACTCTGCTTCAGTTCCTACGCGGGGGCACGGAGCAGGTTTGGGTGGCTTGGGTTTGTTGATGAGGAAGTGTACGCAATGGTGGTCGGTCCAGGGGGGGCTGCGTGGTGTGGCTAAAGTGAACGCTGTTGCCTCCAGCGAAGATGGGGTCGAGAGTGTGTCCTACCTTGTGGGTTGGTGTGGTGACGAGTTATTTCAGTCCGATGTTGGTGAAGTTGTCACAGAGGGCGGCGGTGTTGGGGTCGTTGAGGTTATCGAGGTGGAAGTTCAGGTCTCCGATGAGTATGTAGTCCGTGGCGGCGATGGCGTGGGGTGCGATGAGGTCAGTGATGGTGTTGGCGAAGAGTGATCCGGGGCCGGGGGGTCTGTAGGCGAGGGTGCCACGGAGTGTGGAGCTGGGGCTGGTCTGGACCAGGAAGTGCAGGTGCTCAGCGGCGGGGAAGTTTTCGCTGGAGGTGGTGAGGCAGAGGGAGTTTTTGTGCGCGATGGCGATGCTTCCTCCTGGGTGGTTGGGGCGGTCCTTCCTCTGGATCTTGTACCCGATTGGGATGGCGATGGCGAGGGCCGAGGAGGCGCTGGTCCAGGTTTCCGTGAAGAAGGCGACGTCGGGTGAGAGCGAGTCCAGGAGGTTCCAGATTTCCACGGCGTGTCGGTGCAGGGAGCACACGTTGAGGGGGATGCATCTTAGGCATCGGGGGTGTTGGCGACCGGAGCGGTGGTGAAAGTCTGGCGGCAGTGGCGGCAGGAGAACTGGCCGTGGGTCGTATTAGGCGTGGCCTGCTGGTAGTTGTTGTTCCTTCCGGGGTTGAGTGCGAGGAGAGTGGCTGGGTCGTAGCGGTGTGTGGAGGGAGATACAGGGTCTCTGGCGCTGGTCGCGGACGGGTGCAGACGGGCTTGACTTTGGCGCGCATTTGGCGCGACCGCACAGCGGCCGTCATTAAATAGGGGACGGGGGAGGGACGAGAGGTTGGGAGGTGGGAGCGGGGGCTGTCCGGGAGGGAGGGGCCGCGGAGGCAGCAGCGGGGGGAAGACAGGCAAGGAAAGTGAAAATAAGTGAAAGTGAAAATAAGGAGAATTAAAGGAGAATAAAATAAGCGGGGGCAACCAAGAATTACATAATCATACTAAGTTCATTATATCTACCTAACAACATTCAAAGACCTATAAAAACATTACTTCATAATCACAAAGCTCACTCACCTCATATACTAGCATACAGACCATTCATTCAAACTCAAGCAGACTCAAACACAGTCCCCAAATCAAGTCCTTTATGACCCAAGACAGAGGCAGTTATTCTTTGTTCTGTAGCATTTGCGTCGCAGATGAGGGACTCAAAAAAATCACAACCAATGAATGTTTCGGTGGAGATATCAATTTGCAACCAACTTCCTCAGGGCCTAAAGGAGGTTATCTTTGTTCCAAAGTGAGGCATGGGTTTTTTCTCTCTAGGCTACACATGCCTAGAAGACGATCACAATGCAGGGCAATGAGAGCAAAAATCTGCTGCTGACTGGCAGTCAGATATGACTATGTGTCATAAGATGGTCCTCTTGCTTAATAATTTTCAGGAAAGCTAAACTTACCACAGAAAACAGGCTCAATTCCCACCCTTTATGTCTCCTCACCACCCAAGAACATATGTTATTCTTCCAGTATCTAGTTCAAAATCTTTCCCGCCGTGTCCGAACTCCAATACTTCTTCTCTACCATATACATTGACAACTCCGAGCATGTACTTCTTCCGCTGCTCCTTCTCAGCTCCTCATAACATATGAGCCTGCCAGCCAACCTAGTTCAACCTGGCCACCTATCTTCCCAAAGGGACAGTCTAATCCCCTTTCTCTCCCCATTTATCCTCCGCTGTTTCCTACTGAATCCCTCTGCCAGTCACCTGTCTCCAAAATTGCAACAACATGCTCCTAATCTAGTAGATTCTGTACAGTTTGGTGAGTAAATTGCCCTGACACTTTTCATTTCTGCCACCTTCAAATCATCATCTCCGTTACCCAACAAATACATTAGCCAAAACAAACAGTGAGTGAACTTAAGGGCTCCAGTAAGAGTAGAAAAGAGGCCACACTACATACATGTACCTACATCTTGCCTCTACCGACGCATACATGTCCATACCCAGCAAGAGCATGCCAGGAGTCCCAGGTATGTAACTCCTTGTGCGCCCTGTGTAATGTATTTGTAGTAGTCCTTTCCCAGTGATGTTTTAGGAAGGACAGTGCACACAAAAAAAGGATGCTGATTTGTGAAAACATTGCTTGTATTCGAGAAATATATTGGGAAATAGACGAGAACCACAACCCAGGTACAAAAAAACAAACAGTAGCCTTAACCCGTTTTTGCTACATAATCAAAACTCATAGTAACCTCCTCTCCTGAATAAATAAACCCACTGTCATTGACCTCTAAGCTCTTCCCTCTTTCACTTCACCCTTCCAAATCCTTTAGCCCCCACCATATTTAGAAATCAACACCTGCCCGTCTGGTATCTCTGTGCTTACAGTGCATCTCAGGGTGAGGCAGATGGACGGTAGACACAGCCATGTTGTGCCTACTGGCTCCCTATTCTTTATTTTCCACAAACTAACTGCCAAAGCAGAGCATTGTTTGCGAGAAAAAAAATGGGCCTCACGTGCAGGGAGTTTTCTCCATGCGCTTGAGAGTCATTGTTTATTTTTTCTGGCTTATTCCACTGCACATTGCATGGTGACCACACCAGAGTAAATCAATGGCAGTAGTTCTGCCCTCACAGGGAAAAGCTACCACCAGTGTGACCTGGTCGTCATGAAGGAAGTGGCCCGTTTAGGTTCACCCAGGACACTTGCGACCACCTTTCAGCCTTCCATACCAAATGAAGAGTCGGTCAGACAGTAGAGAATACAAACCAATATATGTTTATTCAGATACACTTGAGCGGAGCCCGGTCTGCCCAGTCTCTAGGAGTGCTGCAGAGAGGGACTGACATCAGGAAACATGGAGATACATTATGTACAATTCAGAACCAATGAAGGCACGCCCATAATGGAATTTTCCAAGCAGATGCAGCTAAACAAAGAAGTACAGAAGGATAGGTTTCGATTCTGAGGCCGGGCACACACTATCTCCTACCCAAGGTCACTCTGTCCGTGCCCGCCACTAGACTGGTGGGAGAAGGCCTCCATCTAGTGGGAAAGGTATGCGCTAATAAGAACAGTGTATTCATTAGCAAAGCAAAACCCAACCTTGGAAAAAAAACGAAATTCAGCACAGGCCGTTTAATGAGAAAGCAGGGATTACTTTCGATCATGGTTCAAAATGGCGGCCAAACGTAAAATGGTGCCACGAATGCTAACTTACATAGAATAATGCAATGGCAGGAATAACGAAAACATTTTCATTCCAACAGACCCTCCTTTTAGCATAATCTAACTAATTTCAGAAAGTGATCACAGAAAATATAACATTTTCGTGGACAAAGGAACATCAGTTTAAAGAACAATCCATATATTCAGTATCAGGAATAGAGGCTGCAAGGAAAGATGTAGTCTCAAAAATACCTTCGTCAATCTGCATCAAATCATCAATGCCCTTTTGTAACATAATTGCTGCATTAGTATCAGGAACTGATATTTTCTGCTTGGGAGTGAGGATAGTAACACAATAGGAGTGATCCAGCGGTAAACCAACAACAGATACTCCGCTACCATATACTCACCTGGGCCCATAAAAACACACACATTGAGTAAACCGCTGGAGTGGTTAAAGTTTTATATTTATACTTCACAATATTCAGGATTAGTTATTTTAATTTTCTTAACTAACCTTTCGCTGATCAAAAAGTTATTTCCTCTGGTCGATGGACCATTAGTTGAACTAGTTGATGGTGATAATTAACTTAACCCTTAACTATTCTTGGTTTGACGAAAATAATCACAGACTCAGGAAGGTTTAAAATCTTTATCTAAATTAAGTGCATGTGAACCATTTCAAAAATACAGTGCAGTCACCCTCATTCTTAGGAGAGAAATTCAATTGATTAAACATCAAAACATATACTTCGGACTCATACAATAATTAATGCTCAGAAAGGGAGAGGACAGAGAGAAAAGAACATTTGCAAATAACGTGAAATTATGATTACCAAGAATGGTGTGAAAGACCAATTCCCTGGCCAAAGGGCTGGTAAGGGTCCCCAGGATAGGTCAGGAGACAAAGACTTCAGGACAGGATTCAGGACAGGATAGATGACCTCTCTAGGATATCGACGAATTGCGTCGCACCCCTCTCTGACACTCTCTTCCTCCTCGAGATTCTTCCGCGATCTTCTGATCTAACCCAATTAAGTTAGGATAGAAAGTTCTTCTTCAGCGTCTGCATTCGAGTCTTCATCAGCACCTCACAGCATCTCTCCAGCAACAGCATCCCCGACTCCCAGACAGCATCCCGAGCTCTGCTAAATTAACTAACTAAAGCTACCTTAGTTATACCTTCGTATACTCATACTCCACCCACTAAAGTTACAATATTGTAAAAATACGAATTCTAATTGGTCAGGCAAGGGGGGATGATCATCACACCATGCTTACATGTCACTATATTCTGTTAAACCATTGTTCGCAAACCCATCCCCTTAATTTTTATTCAAAACTTTATTCCCATCCACTACATGTATCCAATTTGCAACATTAATGACACTACGAAGAATAGAACATCTCATCGCTGAACTTTTCACCATCCGTTCCCAGGGCATGGCGCTCCAATTTGGCCTCCATTCAAGTGCTTCATCATTGACCTTCATAGCTTCACTCAGTAGGCATGCGCAGGCATTGCGTCATTTCATCTAGTCCGGTTATACAAGAGAGGCCCAAATGCGCACTAATAATAAAGTCAAAAGACAAATGTTATTTTCACAAAATAAATGTTCTCACTGTATACCTCCCACCTCTACTCTATTCCCATTCTCTTATTAATACTTTCCCCGCATTAGCATTAGTAAAATAGCCTGTTTTAGTTTCAGCTAAGCAGATGCCATGCACGCAAGTCTTCAAGAGTCCATTTTAGTGCCTTCTGCTCATGCGCTAGAATTTTCCCTCCAAGCATAGTCTCGTCATATTGCGTAGATGCAGTTGACGCATGCGCACAACAGTTTTTCCCGTTTAAAGCGGTATTAGTCGTTTTCATTGTTATCCGCATTAGTACACACATAAGCAAGCTTCACTAACCCGCGTGTTCATGTGGTGCGTATTAGTTATTCACAGATGACGTTTAATAACTTGTTAATGAGTTAAACGAGCGGATTGACTCCGAGCAAGTCTCTTTCTTACGAGACCTTGCTCCATCAATCCCCTCTCTGATGGCATTTTGAGCCATCACAAAATTACCCATCCCTTCCCAGATGCCATCTTTAGCACATCTCAGTCTTCTCCTTTTTCTCTCCTTATTTCATCAGTTACTTCTTTTCCTTCTAAATCTTTCATCCTTTTGTATAGTTTTCCTTTCCTTTCCTCTATTTGAATTTCATCATATTCTCTCTTTCGTTTCTTTCCTCTCCCTTCACTTTCTAAATGTATTCTTCTATTTCCTTTGCTTCTGTAACATTTACATGTGATCATTACTATCAAAACTATTGTCATTATCACAACTACTGGTAAGATTATTTGACCAAGAAAACGTTTCCCAAAATCAGTAAACCAATTCCCTATCGATGTTATACTCTTTGTTAGTTTTCCCCATACACAGTCAACCTCCAGTTGGGTCAAGTCAATATGCATTCTTGTAATATTTCTAATATACCCTTTAATTTCTTTACTTTTGTCCGGAATATAAGTACAGCAATGTTGGATTTTCAACATACCACAGACTCCGCCCTCTTTTGCCAATAAAATATCAAGAGCAAGATGATTTTGTAAAACCATAGACCTTATTGCAACCATCTCTGTGTTAATCATTAAAAATCCACCTGCAGTATCTGTGGAAAGACGATCAACTATGGTTGACAATTTGCAAATTTTACGTGAATTTAGAATGACTCCAACTGAGGGTATCAATGCACTAAATATATCACCTACTATTTCAGAAAAACTAGCTCTTTTTCTCCGTGTTAGTCCATTAGATTTTCCATTGATTCTGTCCACATGGTAGATTTTTGGAAAAACTATTCTAAATTAAAGGCTCCCGTACCATCTTGCAGGTAACCTATAATAGGCAATTTTCCCACATACATAATAAATTCCTGGAAATACAGGGTCATTTCCCCCTTTTAGTCCCCACCCTCCTAGAATTAGGAAGTTGTGTTCACACTCACTGGAACCAATGAAATTGTTATTATAATCTGTCTTTAACCTATGGAGGCAGAATTTTCCCCTTTTCACAAAGTCTACGGACATCGCAGCACGAGCTTCGCCCTTTGCATAAATTCTCTCTTTCTCAGCGCATGGAGGTACATGGGATTTCTGTTAGCAGCTTTCTTTGTTAAATCCTGTCTCCTTTCTTCTACTAAATTCAAAAACTCTTTTTCTTCTTCACGTAATATACATGTTAGGTTATCCTTGTGGGCTTGAACTATATCTATTGAACTCATTGTTAAAAAGAATTTGCCCATGAACTGTGCATTTTTACTACTAACTACTGGATTCATATTCTTTCTAATAGGCCATTCTGAAAATACTACATCTAAATTTGAATAAAAATACTGAAGTTTCCCTGTTACGTAAAATAAACTTGATAAAACACTACATGATACACCGTATGTTAGAGGTATATGGTGATACGTCACCCCTTCTGACACTGATGAGGGTAACTTCATACAAACATAACAATTACTAATCTCCATCGTATTAACATACTGAAATAACAATTTAGTAAACACATTTAAAGACGAATCATTGTCTGATTCATTATGATAATTTATCTCATCTTCTACCCCAATTTCTATTTTAGTTCCCTTTATTCTATCTACCTTCTCATTAGTAATTGTACTATTCTTGTTACTTGTTTCCATCAACAAAGGTACACCTACTGTTAGGAATAACCATACTAATACTACTAATATAATACTACATAAACAGAATCATAAACATTTTCTTTTTAAACTTCGTTTCGGTCTTTCAGTATTTTCAATTTCTGCCATCTTTAATCAGAAAATTTCTTTTCTCTTTCTTTGTCTAAATTTTCTTAAAATCCAGTCTTTTATTTTAAGGAGGTCTTAATTTGCTTTCATCAATCTGTGCAACATGTACTCTTTCTGATTCTTCACATAAATCTAAGTTTTCAAATTCTTCAAGAATAACATAGGTCCACTCAGGGGCCTTGTGTTTTCTGTTCAGATTTCTCAATCTTGGGCTCCTTCGTGTAAGTTTTACTAAGGTTTGTTTCGGTTGTGTCTGACTCGTAATCTTCATTTACTTGCTCTGGTTTCTTTTCTGATTTTCTTAGATAATATCTTAATTTCTTCACTCCTGCAGGCCAATTGTCTCCTTTTCTAACTCTTTTGACCTGAACTGCACTTTCACCTTCTCCGCCTCCTTCTAAAGTTCTTTTATTTTCACTTAATCTGGGCACAATCTGTTCTTGTTCCTCTTGTCTTTCTGATTGTCTTTGTTCTGTATTTTCTGTATTTGGATCTTCCTCTATTTGCACCTGTTCAGGTCTTATTACAGTTTGTTCTTCTTCAGCCTGAACTTGTTCTTCTAAATCTATCTGATCCTGTTCAGGTCTTATTTCAATTTGTTCTTCTTCTGCCTGAACTTGTTCTTCTAGATCTACTTTTCCCTGCTCAGGTTTCTGAATGGCTTTGTTTATTTTTACCTGAGTGTGTTCTTCTTTCCCTGTCTTTTCCTTTCTACCTTCCTGTCTTCTTAATTCAGTTCTTCTTCTTGTTTCAACAACAGCATCAGGTATTTCAATCACTGGTATCCACTCTTCCTGACTTGTACTTGTCTGTTCGTCATATAGTTGTCTTTCAGAATCTATCACTCTAGATTCTTCAGCGTCACAGCTTTCAACTTCTGACGTCTCAGCTTGTTCAGTCAGTGGCTGTTCTTGTTGTTCAGATGGGCTCGGAACTCTTCTGGTATGACTAGCATGAATCCAATTGGGTAAACCTGCACACTTCACTGCTGTGGTAGTGACTAGTATGACTTGACGTGGTTTTTCCCACCTGGGTGCTAGACACGACTTCCTTGCGTGTTTCTTCACTAACACCCAATCTCCAGGATTCAAATCATGCGCTTGGTCTGGCTGTCTTTCAACTGCGTCTTCTCCAACCTGATGAGAGACAGAACGCACCATTTCAGCCAATCCTTTGCAATAGTCTAATACCAGATCATCAGTTATATTCATCAATTTATTCATTGCCCTTCCCATGAGTACCTCGTGTTGACTCAATCCCGTTTTTCTGTCAGGAATACTTCTGAGACCCATCAGTACAAGAGGCAATGCATCTGGCCATTTCAGCATTGTGGATGCGCACACCTTCCCTAATCTTGATTTGATTGTGCCATTTAGCTGTTCAACTATTCCAGAAGCCTCTGGATGATAAGCACAGTGTAGTTTTTGTTCAATGTTAAATGCAGCACAGATTAATCGAATTATCTCATTATTAAAATGAGGTCCTCTAGCTGATTCCAAAGTGACTGGAAAACCGAAACGAGGAACTAACTCCCTCAATAGTAGTTTAGCAACTGTGAGACTGTTGTTTCTTCTAGTGGGGTATGCCTTTACCCATCTTGGGAACAGGCACACTATGACAAGTACATATTTCAGTCCATTGCAAGGAGGCAACTCAATGAAATCTAACTGCAATCTGGTGAAGGGTCCTTCTGCCTTTCCAATCTTTCCCCAACTAACCACTGTCTTCCTGCCTGGGTTCTGCTGCTGACAGATTAAGCATCTTTGGCAAATGCTCTCAGCGACTACCCTAAACTTTGGATTGTACCAACTTTGTCTGAATAATCTGATCATTGAATCCCTGCCAATGTGTGTTGTCCCATCGTATACTCTTGCCATTTGAGAGAGTAGACAGTCTGGCATAACTGGTCTGCCATCTAAGTACACCCACACTTCATCTTCTGTCCTTCTTGTACAACTTGATTTTATACAAATCTCCTTTTCTTTTTCCTCAACTTCTTCCTGTAACTGTCTGACCTCATCCCATGTTTCTGGAACTGAGAAAAACATAAGTTGGCAGCTAGTTTCACCCGTTTCAATTTTTCTGTTAATTGACATTGTATTTCTTGCACGGTATCGAGCAATTTGGTCGGTATATCTATTACCGGCCACCACATAGTCATTTCCTGACTGATGTGCAGCGCATTTAACAACTGCTACTTCTTTTGGCAATTGTAATGCTTCCAACAAATCTTTTACATTTTTACTGTTTCTGATAGGAGATCCTGAAGAAGTCAGAAATCCCCTCTGCATCCAGAGTTGGCCAAAATCATGCACAACCCCGAAACCATATTGACTGTCCGTAAATATGGTTATTCTCCAATTTTTCCCACTCTTGCATGCCTTTGTTAAGGCCACCAATTCGGCTACTTGTGCAGATTTGACTCCCGGTAAACAGGATGCTTCAACCACCCCCGTTATTTTACATACAGCATATGCAGCGCTTAATCCTCCTCCTTCAGTTCTTAGACAAGACCCATCCACAAACAGTTCATGATCAGCTTCCTTCAATGGTGTTTCTTTTATATCTGGGCGGAGCTTAGTACACAATTCGGTCACATCCAGACAATCATGATCAATCTCATCTTTCACTTCTTCACAACATGGATCTGGCAATAATGTGGCAGGATTCATTATCGTACATCTTATCACTGTCACATTTTCTGCTCCCAGAATCACCCTTTCATACTTAGTCAGCCGACTGGGAGTGAGATGTTGTGTTCTTGTTCTTGTCAAAAGAATCTCAACTGAGTGTGGAACGTAAACCTTTATGGGATGTCCCATCACTGTGGACTCACTTTGCTCCAGACTCATACAAGTAGCAGCTACTGCTTTTAAGCAGCCAGGTAAGGCTGAAGCCACTGGATCCAAGGTGGCAGAAAAATACGCCACTGGATGTCGACTCAGTCCATGTCTCTGTGTTAAAACTGAAAGTGCACAATTTTCTCTCTCACAACAAAACAACGCAAATTCCTTTGAATAATCAGGCATGCCCAAGGCTGGGGCCTCACATAAACAGTTTCGTAGTTTCACAAAGGCTTCCAAACATTCATCATTCCAATCGATGGGATCTTTCGCTCTTTTCCGAGTTAATTGTATCAATGGCTTTGCTAACATGGAGAAGCTATTGATCCACTGCCTACAGTACCCAACCACTCCCAGAAACATTCTCATCTCCTTTTGTGTCTGAGGTAGCTGCATTTCTTTGATTATTTTTATTCTTTCCGGTGTCACTTTTCTAACTCCTCTTTCTATTTTATGCCCTAAATATCTAACTTCTTGTTGACAGAATTGCAATTTTTCTGGAGACACTTTGTGTCCTCCTTCGGCCAAATGGTTCACTAATGCAATTGTGTCAGTGACACAATCTTCCCGTGTTTTTGATGCCATCAATAGGTCATCAATATACTGAACCAGAACTGATTTCCCGGGCATAATCAATGACTCCAGACACTTCTTCAGTATCTGATTAAAAATTGAGGGACTCTCTGTGTACCCTTGAGGAACTCGGCACCATTCCAAAATACGATCCTCAAACCAGAAGGCGAAAAGATAGTGGCTGTCTGGGTGCAAAGGAATAGAAAAGAATGCTTGGCACAAATCAATTACTGTAAACCAACCTGCATTCCAGGGTATCTGATAAAGGATCACCGCTGGGTTTGGCACTATTGGGCAGCAAGGCACTACAATTTTGTTAATTTTTCTCAAATCCTGCACTATCCTGTATTTTCCGCTAGGCTTTTTAAGTCCCATTATTGGCGAATTACAAGGACTAACCATTATCTCTTTTAAAATGCCTTGATTAATCATTCGGTCAATTTCTGGAGTAATTCCTGCTTTCACTTCTGGACTCATTTTGTACTGTCGTGTGTTTGGGTAAGCTGCACCTTCTTTCACCGTCACTTTAACTGGATCTACATTTGACATTAGCCCAATATCCTTTCCTGTAAAATCCCACACTTCTGGATTTACTGTGGTTCTCAACTCTTCAGGCAATTCACTCTCAGTTATCAATGAAAACATCTCGTCTACTTCTGTACCTTGCTTAGCTAACATCATTTTGTAGATGACATCTTCATCAGGGGTTTGGAAAGCGACACCATCTGGTGTACAATAGATCGTGCAATTCATCTTGCACAGTAGGTCTCTTCCCAACAGATTTACGGGACTGGAATCACAAACTACAAACCGATGCATTTCTTTAACATTTCCGATATGTACCTCCATTGGTTTTGTAATGGGGGTTCTAATCTGTTGGTTTGACACTCCTACAACTTGGATTGTTTCTCCCGAGAGGGGTAGGTTTGGGATGTCTGCTGTTCTCACAGTAGACCGGGTAGCATCAGTATCCAATAGAAAAGTGATATCATTACCCTCCACTTTCCCATCAATAAATGGACCTGTCTAATCTACCGGCAAGGATGCACCAAGCACGCACTCCTCTTCCTCCCCCCTCAGGCACCGTCATTGTACATAGTCTGAATTTTCTTCATCATTCTGCAAAAAATATTGTGTAACCACTCTGTTATTCTTACCACTTTCTCCGTGAAATCCGGTGTTCGCACTGTATTTTTGAGGACTCACAAAGTTTGGCATAAGAGCTGGTGGCACCTGATACTGTGGAGTAACTACCTGCTGCGGCTGACTCATAAGTACTTCATTCTGCGTCTGTGGAATTAAATTTTGATTTGGCCCATTATTATTCTGAATACTCTTATACTCGTTCTTCCAATGTCCAAGCTTTCCGCACGCATGACAAGGAAACTTCTTCTTCGCTTCCTCTCTATTCATTCATCCTCTTAATTTACCACCATTCGCCGCTTGATCATTCTGACTCTGCTCTTTTATCTGATTATCAGTCTGGGTATTTACTTTATTCTCCTGCTGTTCTGCCAATTTTACTTGTGCCCACATCATTTTCTCTTTTAGCTTCCTACGCCTTGCCTCAATATCAACACCACAATACTTTGCATATTTCAGAATTTCATCAATCGACTTACTCTGCCAGCACAACATGTGCTGTTGAATCATCTGACTAATCTCCGGTTTCAGACCATACACAAACCGATACACAAAATGTCCCATATCCTTATCACCAATGTTCTCAAAACCACTGTACTGCTTAAACACTTGTAGTAACCGTTCATAATATGCATGTACGGACTCATTTGGCTCTTGGGTTGTTCTATCTATTTTTACCCAATCTGTTTCTTTAGGAGGGATTTTCCCTTTCAGGTAAGTAATTACTTGGTGATATTTCTTCATCACCTCTTCTGAGGGTGCTCCTGTCTTCGCGTCTCTAGCGTACTCCTCACTTGGCCAATCAACTGTGATCTTACACTCTGTCCACAAATCAGCAGGTACTACAATATCAAATAATCCATCCAGATCCTTCAACAAAACCTTTGAAACCGTCACAAATCTTTCCACCTGTTTATACCATTCAACTGGCTTTTCTCTCAACCTGGGAAAATCATTCGTAAATGACAAAATATCCTGTCTACTCCAGGGGACATGAACATATCCACCACCAGGAACTTCTCTCATTGGACACCATTTCTCAACCTTATCTGATTCTCTCACTGGAAATGCAGATGATACTTCTCTTGCTTGTACTTCCTCTTTCTTTCTTATCCACCTAATTCTCCATTTGTCAATGTCTCCCCATTTTCGCAAAATATTCATCAACTCTTTTATCTGTAGTCTCTTACCAGAAGCATTTACACTCTCTAAATCTTTGTCAGTAAAATCCACTCGATATGGTTTCTGCAACAGTTTCGATTTCCCTATATCTATTCCAATCTCTGAGGCAACTTCCGTTAATTTCTCATGAAATACTCTTGCTCTTCTAGTTATACTCTTACATAAGAATAATAACTCCTCATCATTGTAAACATTCAATCTTTCTATGCTCACATTGCCAGTTATCATTTCTTCCAACTCTACTTTCAATTTACTGATATCTAGAATCTTTGGTTGTGGATTTCGATTGTCTATTTCCTGTGCCCATCTTTCTATATCTTCAGGGGTAACTACTGTTGAACTTCCAGTTCCTATAGGAACCAGAGATCTCTTTTCTCTCAAATTTGCAGATATAATTCTCTTCGGAGTTTCATTTAAAGGTTCCACATTCGGGAGATCCATTAATGAAATAACTGATTCACTCTCACTAGTCTGATCATCCGTAATTATAACTTCTCTTCTGGGACTTGTTAACGTAATTGTCACAGTTTGAGGTTTCTGGCAAGTCTTTTTATCTCCATATAATGGGATTGCAGGACCAATAGTCACTGGTACTGTCAAAGCTTCAGCATTTAAATTCAATTGGCTTACTTTTTGAACTAATTCTTCTCTAGTTTTATTTAAAGCTTCTCTCTCATTATCCTGCAACACTCTATTAAGTGATACATCATGTAAGATTTGTGGGGTTAATGGCATTCCTATCACTGGTGCACTTGGGGTAACCTTACTAGGTGCTTCTTGGTACGGTGGAGGGTTTTTAATCAAAATATCCTCTAATAGCTCATCATCTGATTCACCATAACCTGTCGTATTCATGTGTTTCGTTTTTCTTTACATTTTCCTCCTAACTGTTCTTCAGCCATTAATACTGGATATAAACCCTCGGTCACCACAGCTCTCCTCCAACGCTTCATTTGTTCTCCACTTGACTCATACGGATATCTAGGTAAAAATCCTCTAAATCTCCGACCACTTCTGTATTTTTCACGATCAAATGCCTCAATTTCCCAATCTTCCAAAGCTTCATACTGTGTCATTCTAGGATTAGGTTCTAACATATTCATTCTATCTCTCAAATTCTGAAGTACCTTTAAATTAAAAGTACCATGCTCCGAAAAAGCCAAAGCACCATCACTTTTAGTATATTCCACCCAATTCTCCAACCATACACACGTGTGATATCCTTGCTCCATCATCATAAATGAAGCAGGTGTTTTGGGTGGCGGAATAGGAATTCCCTCTCAAGTCATTACAGGCTTGTCTTTCTTAAAGAAATTTTTAATTTTCTTCATTAATGTCATTTTCTTTGGTCTTCCGAACATTTCAGAGGTTCGATATAGGAAGGAGTCTTCCATATATCTTCTAGCTCTATTACCTACGTCACGTCCTATGTCAGCACGACTCACACCCGCAGTCAAATCAGGATTCAACATACAATTCTTTTCTGACAAATCCTAGCGCAACTTCTATCTATCAACCAATCAGACTCAGGCTCACGCTCGTAGTCTGACCAATGCCAGCGCGGCCTTTTGTGACGTCAGTATTACTCCTCACTACTGACCCCTCCTTTACAATCTGCTTCTGTTTCACGCCCGCTGTTTCAACCAATCCCAGCGCGGCTCTCTGTGACGTCAGTATAACTCCGGCGACTGACCCTCCCTTCACAAGGTAATACGAAAACTTAGTTCTTAATACTTTTCATTAAATTCTTCGTTAATAACAACATAAAAACATTTGCTACTCTGTCTGTTCTACTAAACAAAAGGATAGATTTCAATTTATTCTTGAGTTTCAGAAATTACTCTTCTTCTACTGCGAGTAAAACCCCTGTTTACTCTTCATTCAAGCTCAGGAGTACCTGTTACTTTTCCAGTGTCACCCGTATTGGGAAATGAGACCAAAGTTTCACCAGCGAACCCCTTTCGCTATCATCCGCACTCTACTTTAATACGGAATAGTCCCTAGTTTAATACTGCTAGCCCTGCGTAGCTTCTCAGTATTATTCCAACAGACGAGTAACCTCACTGCAGTGTGGCTTCTGTCACCACCCGCTATTCATTTTCCCGGGATTCTGGACAACATAAAACAAGACGCTAACTCTTTTGTTAAACATAAATCAATAATCAATATTTATCACCAAACTAGTCAATAATAACCATAGCTCTGCTACCAGAAAACTGATCCAGCGGTAAACCAACAACAGATACTCCACTACCTTATACTCACCTGGGCCCATAAAAACACACACATTGAGTAAACCGTTGGAGTGGTTAAAGTTTTATATTTATACTTCACAATATTCAGGATTAGTTATTTTAATTTTCTTAACTAACCTTTCGCTGATCAAAAAGTTATTTCCTCTGGTCGATGGACCATTAGTTGAACTAGTTGATGGTGATAATTAACTTAACCCTTAACTATTCTTGGTTTGACGAAATTAATCACAGACTCAGGAAGGTTTAAAATCTTTATCTAAATTAAGTGCATGTGAACCATTTCAAAAATACAGTGCAGTCACCCTCATTCTTAGGAGAGAAATTCAATTGATTAAACATCAAAACCTATACTTCGGACTCATACAATAATTAATGCTCAGAAAGGGAGAGGACAGAGAGAAAAGAACATTTGCAAATAACGTGAAATTATAATTACCAAGAATGGTGTGAAAGACCAACCCCCTGGCCAAAGGGCTGGTAAGGGTCCCCAGGATAGGTCAGGAGACAAAGACTTCAGGACAGGATTCAGGACAGGATAGATGACCTCTCTAGGATACCGACGAATTGCGTCGCACCCCTCTCTGACACTTTCTTCCTCCTCGAGATTCTTCCGCGATCTTCTGATCTAACCCAATTAAGTTAGGATAGAAAGTTCTTCTTCAGCGTCTGCATTCGAGTCTTCATCAGCACCTCACAGCATCTCTCCAGCAACAGGATCCCCGACTCCCAGACAGCATCCCGTGCTCTGCTAAATTAACTAACTAAAGCTACCTTAGTTATACCTTCGTATACTCATACTCCACCCACTAAAGTTACAATATCGTAAAAATACTAAATCTAATTGGTCAGGCAAGGGGGATGATCATCACACCATGCTTACATGTCACTATATTCTGTTAAACCATTGTTCGCAAACCCATCCCCTTAATTTTTATTCAAAACTTTATTCCCATCCACTACATGTATCCAATTTGCAACATTAATGACACTACGA
Source organism: Calotriton arnoldi (assembly GCA_963921515.1). Taxonomy (NCBI): domain Eukaryota; kingdom Metazoa; phylum Chordata; class Amphibia; order Caudata; family Salamandridae; genus Calotriton; species Calotriton arnoldi. The sequence goes on along the minus strand of CAWUFW010000755.1, from coordinate 2,964,516 downwards.
AGAATAGAACATCTCATCGCTGAACTTTTCACCATCCGTTCCCAGGGCATGGCGCTCCAATTTGGCCTCCATTCAAGTGCTTCGTCATTGACCTTCATAGCTTCACTCAGTAGGCAAGGGCAGGCATTGTGTCATTTTATCTAGTCCGGTTATACAAGAGAGGCCCAAATGCGCACTAATAATAAAGTCAAAAGACAAATGTTATTTTCACAAAATAAATGGTCTCACTGTATACCTCCCACCTCTACTCTATTCCCATTATCTTATTAATACTTTCCCCGCATTAGCATTAGTAAAATAGCCTGTTTTAGTTTCAGCTAAGCAGATGCCATGCACGCGAGTCTTCAAGACTCCATTTTAGTGCCTTCTGCTCATGCGCTTGAATTTTCCCTCCAAGCATAGTCTCGTCATACTGCGTAGATGCAGTTGACGCATGCGCACAACAGTTTTTCCCGTTTAAAGCGGTATTAGTCCGTTTTCATTGTTATCCGCATTAGTACACACATAAGCAAGCTTCACAAACCCGCGTGTTCATGTGGTGCGTATTAGTTATTCATAGATTACGTTTAATAACTTGTTAATGAGTTAAACGAGCGGATTGCCTCCGAGCAAGTCTCTTTCTTACGAGACCTTGCTCCATCAGGAGCAACAAGCTGGGAGACATTGTATGCAGAGGCAACATGTGAAGATGATACCGGCAAACACAGCCAGGAAAGTGAGTATCTTCCAACCCCTAGATGTGAGTGTGTTCCAGAACCACCCCGACAGTGTCCAAGTGCCTGTTTCCTGGTGCATGTCAGATGAGAGTCTATGTAATTTTTGTATAGCTGCATACACATTGGGAGTCTGATTAGGTATGTAAACACAGCAGCTGCTGCCAATGACGCGACAGGCCCCTCCCATATCTGCAAGTATAACGTCTAGCACCAGACTGTTCTGCAAAGTGACTAATCCTGTAGACTGGAGCTCAGCAGTGATGTTTGTCATTATCCCAGCAGTTGTATTGATAACCCCCTCCACAACTCTTGTTAGCTGACGAAGTTGAAGGCTATTAGCGATGGGGCCCTAAAAAGGTAGTAGACTCTTTATAGCGTCCCCAAATTGCTGTGCAGTGGTGTCTGTCTGATCTATATCCTTTGTGTCAACAACACTTTTGACTCGGGACAGGTAGGTGCTCCTACGTTGCAGCCGATGATTTTTATGATAATTGGACGGGGCAACATATACCGGGGGAAGAAGGAAAGAAAGATAACATGTGCCTGACCATCCCCTCGGGAGCCAGACATGAGCTTGGGACCCACAGACAAAATAGACATTATGGGGCAGGATCAAAGGCGGACTATTAGTTGTGTTCAGCTTGTAGGTGAAATTACATGTACTCTCCCCCACCTTTATCTCCCCAGTCCCCTGGACATAAAAACTAGCTGTCGTATTGACCACTGACACCGGTATCGGTTTATCTTTGGTAATACTGCGAACTTGGAAGGATTGAAAATACTCAGAGGTGTTAAACCTTTGGAAATCAGCCATTTCCATTTGAAACCAGGCATTGTTCTTCACTTTACGGTACGTGTTCACACTGGACTTTGAGGACAATGCACCTAGGGTCCCTTGTCCTGCCGGTCCTTTGGGGGTAAATCCTTGGTAAAGGCGTAAATACTCAATCGCAGTGTAAGAATCAGAGGGTGTCATACCCAAAGTAGAAAGATGAAATTGGAAGTACACCAGTCGAAACAATTCGTACCAACCCTCGCAGCTGCCAATATACAACAGTGGCATTGACAACAAATTGTCGCTCTTATGAGTGACCGAAGGAAGTAACCCACAAACCCAACAATTAGTTGTATTGGACACATTATGAGCCTGATGCAACATTAGTATAAATACATTGTTTGTATAGGACTTTCTATGCGCTTCTTTGTGAGGGGCTAGAGTAACAAAAATGTGTTCAGGGGGAACAGGAGTTGTACCCACCAAGGAATGTACAGGAAATTTATTTTCTAAAAACCAAGATATTCCAAGTATTGTCGCTAGTGCAATTACAACAATTAGTATGCAAACTATTTTACTCTTTGTCGAACAACCCCTCACTGAACGCGGTGGTGCAAATGTCTGTTCCTCCTTGGCAATAGGCCGACCAAAGGGATGCATTATTAAGCAAGGAGAGAAATGCAACAAAAATGATAATAAAGGCAAATGTTCCCAGTGTCCGTCAGAGCCTCACTGGTACAGGCTCCTGTTGTTCATCAAACGTTGGTGATCTTGAGCACCGGCGGTGGAGCTTCCTCCATTCTAAGCTCACGATGTATCCCACGCCGATCAGGATAATGTACCCCCCTCCAAGGGAGCACATTCAACTTATCCTGTCCAATGTCACAAACAGTGCACAAATCTCACTTCACCCTAAACTAACTCCATTGGTACTACAGCGAAGTACATCCTAACTTGCACAGTCCATTCCTGTCTAATCTGACTTCTTCTTTTGTGCACTATTCCCAAGTTGGGCCGCAAATTGTACCTTGTAGCCCCTGGCACCGTTGGATCAACAAACAGCCGCTCCTTAATAGCTTGTCTCTCTGGGGGAACCGCTGCATTCAGCACTTCATCATTTTCCTTTTCTGTTTGGGTCCAAGTCAGCTTTGCGTCACTAAAAGGGATGAACTGGGGCACCTTCTCGCACTCAGAGTCCCCCACACCGTCCCTCACCCACTGATCATAGGGCAAGGGCAAAGGTATCCTGCGGCAGTGGGTGGCGTGCACCCAGTTCTTTCGGCCGGCGACCTTCACAGTGGTACGGGTAGCCAGGAGGACCTGTTCTGGTCCCTTCCAGCGTGGCTCCAAGCCCTTCTTCCGCTAGAAGTTCCTGATGAGTATGAAATCCCCAGGCCGAATGTCATGTCTGGGTCCCTCTGGTGTGGGTGGCAGGGACTCGCGGACCTGTTGGTGAATAGAACACAAATTTTCAGTTACCTGGTAAAGGTAATCGATCAACAATGGATACTAAATATCTGAATACCTACTAGGACGCGGGACGCCCCAGACATTTGCCGGGTGCCCAAACACGACCTCGTACGGTGACAATCCTGTCCTAGAATGTGCTGTTGTGCTTGTCGACAAAAGAGCTAATGGTAAAGCATCTGGCCACTGCAATCCTGTAGTCTCCTGAATCTTTGCCAATTTCAGTTTGAGAGTACCATTGTACTTCTCAACCAAACCTGCCGACTGCAGGTGGTTTGCAGCATGAAACTTCTGTTTTATGTGTAAACCATCGCAAATTAGCTGAATGACCTTGGCATTAAAATGACTTCCGTTATCACTCCAAATCAAACGGGGCAAGCCGAAACAAGGAAAGAACTCCTTCAGGAGTACCTTTGCAGTCGTAACAGCTGTATTGTCTTTAGTGGGGTAAGCCTCAACCCATTCACTGAATGCACAGACAACCACCAACACGTACTTCAATTTATTACACCTGTCTAACTCTATATAGTCCATCTGGAGGACCTAAAAGGGGAAAGTAGGGGGTGCAAAATTACCGGGCGACGTAGGGGTACCCTTTCCAGGATTGTGCATCATACACACCATACAGTACTTCACTAAGTGTGCAGCTGTTTTTGGGATGTTGTCATTTTGCCATACAGGGTCTAACAACTTGCAAATACCCTTAGCGCTGATATGGGCTGGGCCATGGGCCATCGTAACCACAGGAAGAACATATGCATCTGGTAACATCCATCTCTGCTTTCCTGACTTATCAATCCAACATCCCTCATCATTCAATTGTGCCGTACGTTCTTGCCATTTTGCTAATTCTTTTATTGTAGCCTCACTTTGAATCTCTTTCACGTTCTCAAGCATATCCTGAAACATAGCAGCTTCAGGAACCCACCTAGCGGGACCTGCTACAAACTTTCTCTTCATTTTAGTCTGCGCCGTTTCCTTAGCTGTCTGGTCAGCAAAAGCATTTCCCCTACCTACATCATCAGTAATTTTCCTATGGGCGCTACACTTTACTATTGCTAACTTCTGAGGGAGTGTCAGAGCAGACAAAAGCCTCAATATAAAGTGAACGTTTTGGATCTTTGTACCATGGGAAGTAAGGAACCCTGTCTCAGCCCAGAGTCGCCCAAAATTGTGGGCGACCCCGAAGGCATACTGGCTGTCAGTAAAAATATTGACAACCAGTCCCTCGCTCAATTCACAAGCTCAAATAAGGGCAGCTAGCTCAGCTGCTTGGGATGACTGATAAGGGACTCGTGATGTCTCTACGACTGTATGCAATGTGGTGATAGCATAAGCAGCAGTTGTAGTGCCATCTGGTAATTTGAAACAAGAGCCATCGACATATAGTTCCTTTTGTGGGTCAGATAGGGGAACATCAGTCAAGTCTACCCGTCCCTTCGTCTCTTCTTCCGTCCAGAAGATACAATTATGTTTCTCATTTTCATCGTTTTCAGAAGGGAGGGGCAGTAACGTGGCTGGGTTCAGAGTGGCGCATCGTTTGATCGTGATGTGTTTCGCGAACAGGGTTAATTCATAGCCAGTCAGACGTGCACTGGTGAGGTGCTGTGTCTTTGTTTTATTCAAAAGTGTATCCACAGCATGGGGTACCATGACCATGAGATCAGTATCAAGTACGAGTCCAGCCGATTGCCTTATTGAGACAGCCACAGCCGCGACCGCTCTTAAACAACTCAGGAGGGCTCGTGCGACAGGGTCAAGCACAGCAGAGAAATAAGCACACGGCCGTTGCTTATCTCCAAATTTTTGTGTTAGAACAGAAAGCGCGCAACCAGCCGTCTCGTGGACGTACAACACAAACGGCTTGCCATAGTTGGGAGTGTCAAGCACAGGAGCCGAACAAAGCGCAGCTTTTAATTGTTCAAAAGACTGCTGACATTCAGGCGTCCAAGGCAGGGGCTCATGCACATCTTTAGTGGTTAGTGCAAACAGGGGTTTGGTTAGTAAGGAGTAGTTAGGTATCCACTGCCTGAAGTAGGAAGTGATACCTATAAAAGCGCGTACATCTTTCTGAGTCTGTGGGATGGGCATTTTAACAATGGTACTGATGCGCTCAGGAGTCAGTCTCCTACCCTCCTTCGACAGTAGGTGACCTAAATAGGTGACCTCCTGTTGACAATACTGAAATGTGGAAAGAGAAACTTTATGTCCGTGGTGTGCCAAGTGCAACAACAACTTAACTGTACTGCCCCTACAACCTTGTTCCATGTCAGAAGTGATGAGCAAGTCATCAACGTACTGTAGCAATACATTACCTGTGGGGAGTGACAAAGAATCCAACTGACCTTTCAGTGCCTGACTATAGATACTCGGACTTTCTGTATAGCCTTGAGGAGCGCGACAGAACCTAAAACGTCTACCAGCTAGGGTGAACTCAAACAGATATCTGCTATCAGGATGAATAGGAATACTGAAGAACGCGTTTTTCAAATCAATGACAGAAAAGAATTTAGCAGAAGAGGGAATCATTGTGAAAAGAGTGGTGATATCAGGGACCACCGGAAACTGGGGAATCACTATTTTATTAACTTTGCGCAAATCGATCACAAAATGATAAACATCCTCATGGTCATCAGAGGAACCTGGGGGCGCCCTTTTAAGAATCGGAAGAATAGGGTTATTGCAAATATTAGCAGTGGTCTCCTCAACCACACCTTTCTCAATCAAATCCTGTACGATCTGCAATAAGGCTCACTCTCCTGCCTGCGGAATTTTATATTGAGGGATACGAGGTAAAATGGCACCATCCTTAACACATATCGAGACAGGCGATATCTGCAACAATCCCATGTCTGTGTCGCCTGTTGCCCACAGAGTGGGTGGTACATCTTTAAATTCAACGCGAAGGGGTGCATCTTTGGACAGACACTGCTTAGCGCACACCACATCCGGACCCATTGTCATATAGACATCTGCTGGAGAACAATAAATTGTGGCATGCAACTTTTTCAATAAATCCAAACACATCAAATTCTCACCACAATTAGATGTCAACAAAAATGGCGAATCCACAGTGAAAGGACCAATAGTCAATGCAAGAGGTCTTGAAATGGGGCTCACAACTGGTACACCAGAGAAACCTACCGAAACATTATTATGGCCAGACAGAGCCGCCCCAGGGACCAAAGAACGAGCAATAGAACTGTTCGTTGCACCTGTATCCACCAAAAATTCCTTAGCCGAGCCATGCAAATCCGCAGTAACATAAGGACCGTGCTGATCTACAGGTATCGGAACTGGTCCCTCACTCTGTCCCTGGCTGTCCTAGCTGTAAGACATTCCTGTCACCTCATCTGTGTTATAGTCATCATGATAATACTGTCCGCCCCGAGGGTCATCAAAGTAATTAATATCAGAACGACCCTGTGAGGCTGTAGCATTCTGAGACCTGTCAGCCCCACCAGCCCCACGACCTCGTCCACGAGAACCTCGTCCTCTAGGGACCCCCACCTTCTGCAATAACACAGGACACTCGCTACGCCAGTGTCCCTCCTCCTTACAATATGCACACTGCTTTGGCCCTAAAGGCATAGCATTAGGCTGCCTGCTGGTGCGTGGAAGCTGCCGGGCCAAACCACCACGTCCTCTACCATTCCCACTAGAGGCCTGCTGCAACAACACCTTCGTCTTCAAATCCTCATGCTTCTTCTCCGTCCTCTCCTTATCCTCATTTTCCCTGTGTTCATAATACTGCACCATATTCAAAATAACAGAAGGAGAAGAGGTGGACCAGGTGCTCTCGGAAGCCTGCAATCGAGTTGCTATTTCAGGAAGCAAATTAGAAACAAATCTATTGACAAACAACCAAACGCCTCCCTCAATAGACAAATCCTGCCCACTATAATCCAGAAACACATCTTCAAACCGAGTGAAAAAATCAGACACACTCTCATCTTTCTTCTGGCGACAAGCCACAACTTGTCCCAATCAACCTTTCTCGGTGGAATAAGAGAATGCATATACGTGATAATGCGGCCTGGCAAAGCAAGTATCTCTGCTTTAGGCTTCTCACCGGGCTTCCTCTCCTGATCCCATACTTTAATTTGATCCCAAGTACCACCCAATTCCGCAACATGATCCTGTGTGTGCACTTGTCTCCAAATATCAACCGGAACCAGTAAACCAAAGAACATTTCAATGTCCGCAAGCGTCATTACTGTTGAAGAGGCTGCTTCAGTCAATTCTTTGTAATATGCAGTAGGATTTTTCCTAGGATCAGGTAACTGAGTCTTAAGAGACAAAACCTCACTCCTTTTCCATGGAGTATAAACCCATTGTACCTGGTCTAATAACAGCATCGTGCTGATCCCTTAGCCCTGGTATTTCAGGGTGATATATAGGATGAACCTCCCGCATCAGAAACTGAGATACTGGGGTAGGGCTGTTCTCAAGCAGCCTACCCCGATAATCAATCAAGGTCGTAATACTGCCAAAAACTTGATCAAGCCCCATATTAGTGACATATACATGATCTTTAATGTCATATAAAATCTGTGATGCTGCATCTTTGAAACACTGCTCCCAAAGACCAATCAGAGTAGCAGACATATGCTTAAGGGCATGCTGTTGTACAAAAGGCTCATAATCATTCTTCACGTTCCACACTGTAAATGGGATTTCGAGCCCACTGGGCTGCCTGATTAGATAGTACCCTTTTCTCTTCATCTCCCACATAAGATCGTACTAACGGCCCCATGCGTTCCTTAAATTTCGTCCAGTCTCTCTCTCTCAAATCTACGTACTGGTGTCCCACTACTCAGTGGTGTCGGGAGATGAAAAAACAGAGTGGGAGTAGCAACAGAAGTAACAGGCACTAACATCGCTGCTGGCTGCGTCATAGGTGTAAGGGCTGGTGAAAGGGACGTTGAAACAATAGGTGTGGCAGGGGTACTAACAGTCATCGTTGCCGCAGACGGAGAGGACAAAGAAAAGACAGGAGGTGCTGTGGCCAAAGCAGTCTGATCAACAGTAGCAGGAGCAGAAACAACAGAGACAGAAGGAGCGGGTGGCTGGGACTGTGAGGGCATAGCGGGATACATCCTCTGCGGGGCATATGGAGGTGGGGGTCGAGTATCTAACAATTCTTCCACAAAAGTATCATTTTCTTCTTGGGCTACATAAGATTTATCAATTTGTAATCGAAACATCCTATCTTCACATTCAATCCCTATCTCTTGTTTCTCTCTATAATGTGATATAGCTTTCTGAGTCAATGTTTGCATTCTCCCCTTCCGGGCCTCTTTCTCTGCTTTCATTCACCTCTGTTTAGCTTCCTTTTGCCACGTTCGAAGAGAATCAAACATAGACTGCCTACTTCGCTTCACAAACAATTTTTCCTGTAAGAAACCAATCTTTTGTTCATCAAAAGTACCCGTCAACGGCCACTGCAACTCGGCATTGTCCATTGTATATTTGTGCCTTAGCGTATTAAACATTATAGGGCCAAGACCATGCTTCACATACATATCAAAATTCAGAGTGCCTTCTGGAGGCGCTGGCTGACTTCCAGTCGAGCATCAGCAGAACAACGACAGCAGAAAGAAACCAGTTTACTTAATCCAGGCATTCTCAAAAGAAAACAAGTTCACTACTTATGCCTGGTAAAGTGTTTGCAAACACTTTTCACCAAAAATCGGTCCTCAGACCGCACCGAATACAAACCAAAATGGTACCATATCCACAAAGAACCAAAACAACCTCACCTGATATATGCAGGTCAAACAAATGTATTCTCCACTGCGACTCTTCAGACCAAATGGTCAGATCCAAGGGTTTTGCCGTTCGGGACCCCAGTCGGGATGACCGCTGGGCGAGGCACCGTCCGGCAAGACAGAGGGGTCAGCTGCGAGTACAGGAACTCTCTCATGCAGGGATCCCTGATCCGTCCGTCCGACCCGACGATGGCCCGACCTTCCCACCCGTCCGCGGGAGGGGATGGGTCACTTGCCCGATGGGGTCCCTGTTCGGTCACCAATCGAAGGAAGTGGCCCGTTTAGGGTCACCCGGGTCACTCGCGACCACCTCTCAGCCTTCCATACCAAATGAAGAGTGGGTCAGACAGTAGAGAATACAAACCAATATATGTTTATTCAGATACACTTGAGCGGAGCCCGGTCTTCCCAGTCTCCGGGAGTGCTGCAGAGAGGGACTGACATCAGCAAACATGGAGATACATTATGTACAATTCAGAACCAATGAAGGCACGCCCATAATGGAATTTTCCAAGCAGATGCAGCTAAACAAAGAAGTACAGAAGGATAGGTTTCGATTCTGAGGCCGGGCACACACTATCTCCTACCCAAGGTCACTCTGTCCATGCCCGCCACTAGGCTGGTGGGAGAAGGCCTTGATCTAGTGGGAAAGGTATGCGCTAATAAGAACAGTGTATTCATTAGCAAAGCAAAACCCAACCTTGGAAAAAAAACGAAATTCAGCACAGGCCGTTTAATGAGAAAGCAGGGATTAGTTTCGATCATGGTTCAAAATAGCGGCCAAACATAAAATGGTGCTGCGAATGCTAACTTACATAGAATAATGCAATGGCAGGAATAACGAAAACATTTTCATTCCAACAGCCATGAGGCAGATGGGCTGCCAGGTTCATAGATTTTGGCCAGCTGAGGCTCTGCCATTGGAAGCCCAATCATTACCCCACCCGCTAATGAGGCAATATAACATGAGTTTGGAGCTCTGCTAATTTATGGCAGAGGTTTTGCTCTGCCAAATGTAAATGAACTCTAAGCTTATTTCATCTCCCTATGTAACAGAAGGTGAAAAACATTTTGACTTGAGATATTTCTGAAACTTTCTGACTTCACACTTGATTTTCTAGCTGATGCAGGGATGGTTGTTCTAATAAAATCAACTTTGTTTTGAAAATGTTTTTTAGACATTACTTTACACCAGTGCCAAGGCTACTTGTCATGTTATCATTAGAACTCAACAATCTCAAGAGAGTTACCCTATGTCGATAAAAGGGACAGGGTATGAAAACCAAGAACAAAGAAAAGCTCCCTTTTCAATAGAGTTTTGTCAGGATTGCATAAATATGCACATATCTATTATGTTGAGCATGGATTATAATAAATTATGTCCATCGCCACACCCGATTGCATGGGGCTAAATGTGTAGTACCGCTACGTTCCCTCAAGCCTAAACCAAAATATCATTAATGGGTGAACACAAAACAACAGATTAACAACTGTATATATCAAATATCAAAGAAATGCACATTGATAAGTTTCATAAAAAGCAACTATTATTTGATAAAAAAGACTGTGTCTTTTATATGTTTTATTCTTTAAACAACTAGCACATGAGACAGGTCTGATCACAAAATTCACGATTCAATGCTTCACAATAAAACATTACATAAAATATTTATCATTCCTCCAAAGCATAGATCAAAACTGTACATTCATGAAGTACTATTATTGCATGATTATAGTGCTCAACATATCAAATTCATATTTGCATAGGTACAAAACATTATTCCACACTAATATAAAAAAGGTTAATTTCTCTTTAAAATAGCGAGCTCCGAATGAGCTGGCTGGCTGAAAACATGTGTCGACGCGGCGTTTCGGTGAAACCGACAGTAATCATCACCTTCTTCAGGACAAAATGTATGTTAAGAAACTTTTCTAAAGAGCTGAAGGCTCACGATCTTCCCAATGGTCTAAGATGGACACTTCGAATGATCAGCCTTAGATGGATAAAATTCTTGTGGGTGCCTTCCTATTGTATAGCAAACAACCCTCACGCAAGAACGATTAGTTAGGTGATTTTCCAGTGTCTTATGTAGGGCCACTAGTTAGAGCGTATCAATTGCCCTTTCGAAATACACAGATCAAATGGTGTCATATCCAGTTATCTGGTTCAGTGTTTATTCAGTGTCTTAAATTAGGCCACTGTTGGGGCGTATCAATTGCCCTTTATAAGGCCACAAATCAGATGGTGTCACAACCAGTTATAAGTAACACAGTCCGGTCCAAAATTAATCTTAAAATACCTGGACTGCACTCTTCCTCACATGTAGGCCGGGCATAAATATGTCACCGGATTTGTTCAAGGAAGGTTGACAGCTCAGTCGGCCGTGAAATTCAGGTCCCACACGGAGGAAGAGTTAAAACTCAAACCTGCAAGCTCTGTCAGGGAACGAAAAAGTTATTTTGTTAAATTTGCTCTACCATCAATTCTAATAAAAAAACAGATTTTCTTGGCATTCATGATCAGTTTCTTAGATTAGTTGTGAGGCTTCTTAACAAGAAACAGTGTATCCTTGAGCAGTTTTTTCGAGAACCTTTAGAGATTTCTCACTTTACTGTTGAATATTTTTAGTTCTGCCTAAATCCAGGCAATGGTGTACTACACCCTCCCTCAATAAAGATCCTTTTTTTGGGGGGGCGGGGTGAACTCTTCGAAAAAAGAAGGCCTCATTGAGTCATACCACTCAACCATGTTAATGACATTGCAGCTTTTAGGCCAGTTTTGCTTTTCTTTCCGCATGACTACTGTGCACTTTTTTACAAACAAACCCTATTTTAATCTGAACAATTAAAGAAATAAAAAAGGTTTCAAATAGGTGACTCAATGTAACAGAACACTATTACCCTCAGTGCCATATGCTTTTCAGTACAGGGTGATAATCTACTCTATAATCTCCGCCCCCTTAAGCGCCAACTATTCCACCCAACCAAGTTAATCTGTGACCGAGTTATGGGCACTAAAAGAACAGATGGCAGGTTGCTGAGACAAGCTTTTCCCTTTCTGGTTTCATGTGGCTGGGCCTGGTCTCCATTGCTGGTGCGATAAAGAGTGCCGCAATGAGGATGAAAATTACATAAGTGAGTTTCTGTTTGTGTCTGCTAATAATGAATTACCCGTACAAGTTCAAAGGGCGTGCGCATCACACAAAGTCCAATAGTCAATTGTATTTACAAAAATTGTGATTTCTTTATTTTCATCAGTATAAAAAGCATTGAACATTAACACTCCAGCCAACGCGTTTCATTCCCACACTGGGAACTTCATCAGGGCGAATTAAAAAGAAGAAAAATCGTTTCAAGTCTGTCGTTTTTATATTCCTCGTGTAACTGATCACAATTGAGGTGCAATCACCTCTGACATGTGTATGAGTATACGTTTTTCAATGTGCCTCTTATCTTGATATTCTCAATCACTGAGCTTGCGGTTATTTGAGGCACGATCCTGTGTATTCCACTAGGACCCAACAATATGGTCTTGAGTATGATAACTCCTTGCAATCGTACGCGTCTTCCTCCTTGTTCTCGTGCCTCAAATAACCGCAAGCTCAGTGATTGAGAATATCAAGATAAGAGGCACATTGAAAAACGTATATTCATACACATGTCAGAGGTGCACCTCAATTGTGATCAGTTACACGAGGAATATAAAAACGACAGACTTGAAACGATTTTTTCTTCTTTTTTAATTCGCCCTGATGAAGTTTCCAGTGTGGGAATGAAACGCGTTGGCTGGAGTGTTAATGTTCAATGCTTTTTTATACTGATGAAAATAAAGAAATCACAATTTTTGTAAATACAATTGACTATTGGACTTTGTGTGATGCGCACGCCCTTTGAAAGTGATTGATTTTCTGATCTGGAGCACAGTGACGCCACGCAACGGTTGGCGTAGGGGCAGATTTGCGCATCAAAACTTTATTTTTTGGAACTGGCACGAGGTGCGGTACCTGTGGTCCGCCGTTGTTCTAACTGATACTTACCCGTACAAGTTCTTCACGTCTAGTAATATGTCTACAATTCTCTACTCTGATTGAGCAGATGAATATATAATTGGACGAGCTGTCACATTCCCATCAGCCATGCCTACTACTGTTCGTGTCCTACTGAATAGCGAACAACAAATCAATAAATCAGGATTTATAAAGCACGCCTAATAACCAGATAGGGTATACAGGCACTTGCAGGCCCCCCAGAGTCTTATTCGAACAGCCAGACCTTGAGAGCCATTTGGGATTCTGGAAGTGAGGTGATGGTACAGAGTTGCGTGGGGAGACTGTTCCAGGTCTTTGCTGCGATGTCGGAGAAGAGGCATCCTCCACTTCTGCTTCGGTAGATGTGGGGAATATGGGCAAGAGAAAGGGAGGCAGAGTGTAGTCTTCTTGACGGTTGGCAGAAGTTCAGGCTGCGTTTAATGTAGGCAGGTCCTTGGTTGTGTAGAGCCTTGTGTGCGTGGGTCAGCAGCTTGCATTGGCATCTCTTCTGTACGGGGTGGCAGTGGAGTTGCCTGAAGTGGGGTGTGATGTGGGTTTGCCAGGGAAGGCTAAGGATGAATCTGGCTGCGGTGTTCTGTATGGTCTGAAGTCTCTAGAGGAGGTGTGCAGTGATTTCTACATAGAGGGCGTTGCCACTGTCCAGTCAGCTGGTGATGAGGGCCTGTGTCACGGTGCGTCTCGTTTGTAGGGGTTGCCACTTGAAGATCTTATGAAACATGTGCAGAATGATGAAGCAGGCAGAGGAGATGGCATTGATCATCAGCCTAGGAAAGATCTACAATTTTGTGTCAGAATATTACGCCCTTAGATCGTCACTTCTATTTAGACAATTCAAATTGCACTACTAAAAATGTTCAAAAGAATTATTATGCCACTTAATATTTACAACATAAAATGTCTACTAAAATTATTGTGTCAGAAACATTCATCAGATGTATTCTACTATAAAATTTAACTCACCCCTTTTACTAGGGCTCCAGTCCATACTGATAAGACACACATGCGGTTTCCATCACTGACAGCAGAGGAATCTCCTAACATCATGCTGGTAATGCTTTAAATGTAGGTATGGCCAACTATCTTTTTACATCCCTGCAAAGCATTCAAAATATGGGTGCGCCAATGATTTGCAATATCCTGCTAGAACTACTGTAATCAGCTAGTGTATCTTCTCTCCACTGGATACCGGTGCGCAAGAGAGACATCTTCAAACTGCTCTGTCCCGTGCTCACTGTGCCACTGGATTCAAGCTAGCCTGGCTGATACCCCGAAACTGGTCCCAGGATGTTAGTTTCCGGTCAAGGGAGGACCTGGCTTGGCAGTTTGGCCTGGACTGTTTCCATGAGGAGCAGGGTCAAGACTGATTTGCATATGGCTAAACAGGGGTGGCATGGTGAGCAAAAAAACGATGGATTAAACCCAGATGTGTGACTGGGGGTGAATGTTTGCTTTATTCAGCATTCCGTCCATCATCTGTTCTTTTTGCTTCTGTCATGTGCATCGGGCAGTTTATCTAACTGGTACTTTGGCTGTTAGGAATAGTTTGTTTTTACAAGCCCTCAAGAGCACTCAGGTCAGCCAATCAGGCCATTATTTTCAGAAGGCGTATTGCCAGAGGTCGTATGGGAGGACATTCATTTACTTATCTAGCGGACACCCACTGGAATGGTCTTCCTCTCTAACTGGTCTGAATTCTGATTTTTCCGGAAATTCGAAAATTAATAAGAACTTGGTTGCTTCCTATGTAGAAGCTGCTCCCTCTCTTATGGTGTTTTGTCCTCCCTCCCAACTACAACCTTTTCTTTCCTCAGTCAGAACTTTGTTTAGTGCCGGGATATTCCTTGGAGGATCAGTGTGTACTTTATCAATATCATAAATTATGCTCCAGCCAGCACTGGTGAAAGATAGTGCCAGACATAAACAACACTGCATGTGTGGCAATGGTGGCCATCCAGACTGGCAAACTAGGCAACGACTAGGGAAAATAAGCTGTCTCTTCCCATAACATGCTGCAGCTGTTACCAATGATGCTGCCATAGCTCTGTTTCCAGGGCACAAGTCCTAAAGAAGTGGGGGGACTAACAAAGTTAGGCAGTATGCATGTGACATCATGGTAGGTGGCATCTCAGTGCGTGACATCACGGCACGTAACATAGCACATGGCATCACAGGAAGTGGCAGCACAACCCATGACCTCACAGGAAGTGACATCAGATCATAAGACCTCACATATGTTTAGCAGGTCTATCATGAGTATATTTGAGCATATTACAATATCTAAAAAATGAAATTTTGTGTTGTGCAAAAAAATTGACACAACCCCAACGCAAAATCTGGGCCTCAACTTATACATTCATTTTTTAGAACCCTGCCACAAAGAAATTGGCAACAAGGAGAAATGTGGCAGTAAATCGGGTCTGCTTAATTGGTTGCAAAGACTGTATTTTAAAATATTTTATGGGGTTAAGGCACCTGCTGGAGAGGTCTTTGTGTGCCAGTTAAATCTCAGGGTGGTAAGATAACTCTGGAGGATAACTTATTTGCTGGAGAGATCTGTGTTTTATCTAGTCCCAGTTTTGAATCAAAGTAGCATAGAGGGTTAGTATGCCTCCTACAAAGCAGATTATGTAACATGCAGATGACAGATTTTTATTTTATGTAAATGGGTAAGTGGGTTACTGCTTTTAACACAGAGATCCTTTTGTTACTTGGAGCTCATAAACTGTAATCCTTCTAATGTAGCACAGTAAGCTATGAAGGACATGTGGCTCCAACACCTTGCAACCCTCACTGTCTTATGTGACACATCCTGTACATTGATTTACACACATATGATTTATTGTCAATGTCTAATGTGTACGTGTACGTGTGATGTAAAGCTCTGTGACACCTTTCATTGGGATGAGCAGTGCTAAAGCGCTATTTAAGAAATAAAACAAAATAGTGGCATTTAAACTGTTACTTGTACAAATACTGGTGCAAACCAACACATCTGACATTTTTAGAGTGCATGCATTTCTTATATATACAGGAACTAAACAAAGTCAAAAGCATGCCTCACTTAAGTACCTGCGAAGTGATAACAAGCTGTGAGCCTTCTTTTCCATCCATTACATCTAGATGTGAGGTTCCCGATAGCTCCCAGCCAGGATGCTCCAACAAAAGAAAGCCTGATGGACCCCTAACTTACGCTTTTGTTATGGTCGCAGATGGACTCTGATAAGCCCCTTCTCCACCTGAAAGTTGCTGCTCGCAACAAAAGCAGACAACGTGCAGACGCTGCTGAATGACCTGGTGTCTGAAAATTACACCGGGACCAGTTTAGCTTATCTCTGTGGGGCCCAACCTCTTCGCAAGGTAGACAGCGTCCACCCTGTGAAAATAGTGGGTGGACGTCGTCTATTCGTGTGCACCCTCAACTTCTGCCCTGTTTGTTTCTGATAAGTTTAAGATGAAATGAGCAATGGTCAGTCAGGGGTGAAACAGTGTCTCCAGACTCTAATATCCCCCGCCTTAACCAGGAAGCCAGAATCATGAAGGTTCTAGCTTCACACTTTTTTGGTAAAATGCAGCATCTTTATTCTTGACTGGCTTCCGATCCATTTAGTTCCCCCGACTGTCAAGCATGTGATTGACGTCAACCAGTCAACTGGCTAATTCCAAGTAGATTTGAAATATATGTACACATTTTATTTTACATAATGTAAATAATTTTCAAGGGGCTGGTGTAATGTTTTTACTGACAGAATAAAGTACACCCAGGACACTTGGATTGTATGGAAAGATTGAGCTAATCAAACTGAACTTGGGAAAGAGCTTGCACCCAGTCCAACTGTGCTTTTTTTTGATGACCTACATATTTTCAGTTCTTCAAAAAACACACCAGCCCAACGCTTTAAAACTATAGAAGTCTGTGGGTCACCCTGTGAGATAATTGAAATATAGTAAAATGTCACTGCAAACGGCAGATTACATTAATTATGTGCAATTTTAATTGCAAAGTGTTTGTAACCATTCTACTAGTATGTACCATCTGGACACTTTTAAATATGTTTAATGGAAACAGCCATAACAATATGTAGCCTGAAACAGAAATCTTATTTACAATACTTAACGCATTAAACATATGTGGCAACGTAACACGCAGTTTGACTCCTCAACTCAAACTAATCTTTAATAGGCCAAAGGCCATAAAAGCTAAAAAAGAAAAAAAACATGATACATTAAAATTCCAGACAAATTTTACCTTTATATCAGTTTTCACAATATTTGAGAATCATGGAAAAAAACAAGTTATCACATAAAAAATTAAATACAATTTCATTTAGTGGCCCATGACAAAATGTCTAATTCATTAAATGAAGGGCTCATTTAATTTGGCTAGTGGTGCGGATATGTGGCTTGCAATCATCAAGTGGGATATGCTATGATTAAAATTCATACATCGTCCCTTGAGTGCTATTTATACAAATTTTTAAAAATATAGCACATTTCAGTCACACACATATGACTTAAAATCATCCATAAGATTCATAGCTTCTCCTAATATAAAACGCTGATTTTATAAAATTAAGGATCGCATAGCAGGTTTCTGGTGACCCTAAGGACTGCAGAAGCGTTAGCCCTTCCTTATGCTGTCGCACATTTGCCTTATGCAATAGCGACACCAGGAAAGAGTGTCTCGGCCCTATAAATCTTTTGTGCTTTTATGGCCTTTGTCCGAATAAAGATTAGTTTGTCTTTACAGACTTGAGTTTGACTCCTGTCCTGACTTTTCTGCGACCCTTTCTTGGAGTCCCGACGGGGCCTGTTCTAAATTAGAGCTCAGTGGCCATTACTATCTTAAAAGCGCTGTACAGTCCCAGTGGAAAGACAAAGCACCTAGATCACATGAAGTGTTTCCAGCTGGAACGTCTGCTTTTTCTGGTGAGTGCTAGCGTCAAGGTTGCTGGGAAAAAAGACCTAAATACTCTGTACAGCAGTTTTGCGATTTAACACAAACAGTTCCACTAATTAGCTTTTTGACAGCAAAAGGTCAGAACATTTGCCAAACCATGTTTCATTAGAGAGAGGACAGTCTCACAAGCGAGTCAAGTACAAGAAGTATTGGATAAAAATAGAAATGTAACAGTCAATTCAGGGTTTTCACAAGCCAGTAAATTTAATACAAACAAACCATAACAAGTCAAGTAAATTCATCATCCATCTGCAAAGAAAGTAACATCACTGGATTTCCTATAATTCATCTGCACGGGAAGTGGCATCACTAGATTTCCCTTCATCCATCTGCACTGGAAGTGACATCACTGGATTTTCCATCCTTCATCTGCACAGGAAGTATCACCACTGGATATCCAATCATCCATCTGCACAGGAAGTGTCATAGCTGATTTTCCCATCATCCATCTGAACAGGAAGTGGCATCACTGGCTTTCCACCAAAACTGTCTTTAAAAAAAGAAACCAAGCAAGAGGAGTCATTTTCTTCATCCAACTTCACAGGAAGTGACATCACTGGTTTACTGCCCAAACTGTCATTAAAATAAGGAGCCAACCAAGAGGAGTCATTTCCATCATCCATCTGCACAGGAAGTGATATCACTGAATTTCCTGCCATACATCTGCACAGGAAGTGAAATTATTGGATTTCCCACCATCCATCTACTTAGGAAGTGACATCACTCCTCTCCCTTCCCAGGACCTACTTAATGGCTACCACAGAGCGGACATGCAGCAGGCGCAGGCCGATGGCCCATCAAAGACAAGCCTGTCTGCGCCAGTCCATGCCTGGACTACACCTTGCACCAGGAATCCTGGTCCTGCCCCCTCCTGCCACTACCATGCTGCGACCCTCTACACCCTCAAACCTGGCTGCTGCTCTACACGTTGCTGCCTCGCCGCAACACTGAGGGAGCCTTCTCATGTGCGTCCTGCAAATTTTCATGCACTTACCTACACCCAACACTCACAGCACCAACAGCACCTAACACCCCACTCTCTGACACTCGCAGACCTGCATCCACCCACACAGCACTTCATATTTGCATGCATGCTCCTCAACACCAGCTCACTGCTGCATGACAATGACCCTGGCCTACTTTTTCTCACGGAAACCTTGCTGAAACCTCAATCGGTACTTGACATCTCCATAGCCATTCAATTGGGCTACAAGATTGCCAGCCAAGACAGATTTCACAAGCCCATAGGCAGAATCGCCATCATCCACAAGAATAACATCAGCTGCACCACATCCATGGACACATCATCCTCCATCATCCTCCATCATTGAACACCTGTCATTCAAGCTCCACGTCACTGTTAACTTCACCCTAAGTGGCACTCTCCTCTATAAACCACCGGGACTGAGCACCAACTTCAACTACACCATCAGGAACTTTGTCGCACCACTCAACCTTGAGGCTACCAATTACATCCTACTCAGAGACCTGAACTTCTACCTGGAAGACCATGCCTACCCCAACTCAAGAGCACTCATTGAAGACCTTGGAAGCCTGGGCCTCACCCAACAAATAAAGGGTTCTGCCTACGTTTGCTGGACACCTTCTGGACCCTATTTTCACCAACTTATGCAACATACGAGTCATTGTGCCCATACCAGTTCCCTGGACTCACCCCACCCTCGTAAAAATCAGCATCTCCATCCCGGTCCAAACCACACGCACCACCACCAGAACAGCCTTTGAAACTGGAACAGCATCACTGACAAGGACTGGAACACCGCTCTTCTTAACATGCATCAACCCAACACAGCAACAGCCTCCCCAAAGCCATCAAGAATTTCAACAATTGGATCACCTCTTGCGCAGACTCCCTGGCCCCCCTCAAACACAACAATACAACAAGATCCAGACCAATTGATACACGGAGAAACTCAGACTGATGAAGTGCCAGTACAAACAACTGGAGTGCAAATGGAGAACAAGCCAGGACAATGCAGACAGGAGCACGTTCAAATTCACCACTACCATCAAATGATCCGGACCATCAAACGCACCAGTCTGGCGGACCACATTGTGGCCAGCACCAACAGAAGAATTAAAATCTTCGCCATTGTGAAAGATTTCACCTCACCATCGGCTGCCTCTAACTCAATCATTCCCTCGCAGGACTTCAACAGAAAGTAGGAAGGGTATGCCCAGACGTGGGTCCGGTGCTCACTGTTTTTGACAACAAGCTGAGTCTAGAAAACCAGGTCAACAAAACGGTCGGAACCTGCTTTTCCCTTATCAAAGCACTGCGGAAAATTCTTCCAATGCTACCCATATCAGCCAGGGCTCTCATGGTGAGAAGTGTTATCTTGAGCCGTCTGGACTACTGCAATGCCCTGCTACTCGGTGCGCCCAATTTCCTGATTATGAAGTTACAAAGAATACAGACGATTGCCGCTAAGTTAGCCTTAAAGCATCCACGCAGTGCTTCTGCCTCTGCGGCTCTCAATGAGCTCCACTAGCTTCCTCTAGCACAGAGAATCCAGTTCAAATCATTATGCATTGTCTACAAGGCTCTGCATGGGCTTGGACCAATGCCACTGCAGGACAAATTTGTCTGGCACTCCCCCGTAAGAAATCTTCGATCCTCCACTGCCCATCTGGTCAGCACTGCCAGAATTAGAACCTCCAGGTTTGGAGGTAGAGCGTTTAGTTGTGCGGCCGCTCAT
The DNA here is from genome assembly GCA_963921515.1 of Calotriton arnoldi. Lineage (NCBI taxonomy): Eukaryota > Metazoa > Chordata > Amphibia > Caudata > Salamandridae > Calotriton > Calotriton arnoldi. The sequence continues at coordinate 2,944,061 of CAWUFW010000755.1, read as the reverse complement.
CTATGGAACAATCTCCCACCCATCCGCAAGTTGAAGAGTTCCCCCACTGCAGGAGGAAGCTTAAAACCTGGCTCTTCCCTAGGATGTAGTGTAGGACAGTCATCCGATTGGTAAACTTGTGCAATTAGGGAAGTACCTGTAAACCGCAGCGCCAGGATACCCGTGGGGTGATAGTGCGCTTTATAAGTTTGCATTACATTACATTACATTACTATGCGATTGGTCTCAAGCTAGCCTGGCTGATGAGGGGTGATGCCCCGAAACCGGTCTCAGGATGCTTGTTTCCGGTCCAGGGAGGACCTGGCTTGGCAGTTCGGGCTGGACTGTTCCAATGAGGAACAGGGTCAAGACTGATTTGCATATGGCTGGGTCTAAACTGTGGCAGCATGGTGAGCAAAAGAACGAAGGATTTAATCCAGATCTCTTGACTGGGGGTTAATGCATGATTTATTCAGCATTCCATCCATCATATGTTTGCATAGCACTTTTTGCCCTAAGAGGGATGGGTATGCCCAGACGTGGGTCCCTTGCTCACTGTGCCACTGGATTCAAGCTATCCTGGCTGTTGAGGGGTGATGCCCCGAAACCGGTCCCAGGATACTTGTTTTCCGGTCCAGGGAGGACCTGGCCTGGAAGTTTGGGCAAGACTGTTCCCATGGGGAACAGGGTCAAGGCTGATTTGCAAATGGCTGTGTCCAAACTGAAATGGTGTGGCAAGCAAAATAACGATGGATTAAACCAAGATCTGTGACTGGGGGTGAATGCATGGTTTATTCAGCATTCCGTCCATCATCTGTTTGCGTTGCTTGAGAAGGGCTCACACCCCCTCAGCCAACAAGTCAATTTCTCACACTCCACCTCTTCTGTGACCTTCCCAGATACTTGGAAACATGCAACTGTCCTTCCATTGCTGAAGAAACCCTCTGCAGACCCTTCAATGCTTGCCAACTACAGACCGATAGTAGGTCGTAGAAAAAAACTATCAACAGACACCTCATCAAATACCTCAATGACCATCAACTCCTCAACACCGCTCAGTCTAGTTTCAGACCCAACCACAGCATGGAAACTGTCACCACCGCTGCCACAGATGACGTCTGCATGACTCTGGGCAGAGGAGTCATGGCAGCCCTCATCATCCAGGACCTCTTAGAAACATTTGTCACAGTCTCCCACCCAATCTTCGTCCAAAGCCTACACGTAAGCCTGGCACCCTACACCTCAGATGCCTGCGGCCTCATCTGCGAAGTTCCCCAAGAATCCTCCCTGAACTCGACCCTCTTGAACTCATACATAATCCCTCTTGCGGCATCATCCACTCTCACAATATCAACGACCTCTCCTATGCCAACAAAATGTACCAAATTATTTCCCTCACAGGCAAGACACACAGTACCTTGATCAAATTCAATGCCAGCATGACTAAAACCACCCAGGGGATGAAGGCCAACTGTCTTAAGCTGAATACCAACAAGCCTGAAATTGTGAGCTTCGGGAAGAGCACATTATTGTGGGATTCCACCTGGTGGCTAACAGAGCTAGGACCGACATCCACCCATGCCAATAACCTTGGTATCATCATCGATAGCAAACTTGACATCACCGCCCAAGTCAATGCCGTCACCACCTCATGCTTGCAATCAGCACCTGGAAAACCGTCACGCATACCCTGGTCACAAGTAATCAAGACTACGGGAACATCCTCAATGCCGGAATCAACAAAAAAACTCACCAAAAGGCTGCAGACCATTCAGAACTCAGCAGCCAGAATCACTCTCAACCTCCCATGCCATACTCACATCACACCGCACCTGAAGGAGCTCCATTGGCTGCCCATTCACAAACAAGCACATTTCAGACTCCTCATCCACACTTTCAGTGCACTACATAGCACTGGCCCAGCATACCTCAACAATCGCACCTGCTTTTACAAACCTTCCTGACACCTCCGCTAATCCAGACTCCTACTTGCACAAATCCCACACATATGGAAAACCAGATCAGGCAGTTGAGCCTTCACCTACATCACCGCCAAAGTGTGGAACGACCTGCCGCTGTACTTAAGAGCCTCCTCCTCACTTCTTGAGTTCCGCAAGAATCTGAAAACCTGGCTTTTCGAGTAGTCCCACTATGCTCTAGGTGTGTCTAAACTCACACCTGCTCAGCACCAAAATACCCTCCCGGGTGATAGAGCGCTCTACAAATCTGCATAACATAAGCTATAATAACATAACATATAACAACATAACATATAATACCATACCGAGATATGATGTCAAGCTTACTGATGTGAGGCTACAGCCGAATTGCGCTATTGGAAGTTTTTATTAGATGCAACATAAGGTCACGAGGAATATTGGGAACCCTTTATCAAGAGATTGGAAAGAAACTTCCCTGGATGAACTACATTTTTTAAGCCCTGAAGAAGCGTAACAATTTCGCGAAACACGTGTTGGCTTGGCTGTCTATTGCACTACATGTTGATGAAGATTTGTAACCTAATATATGATATTCTTTGAATAAGATTACCATTCAAATTGAAGATGAACTGTTTCAAGTGTCCGTAAAAAGGACGTGCAATAAAAAGGATTTGCATGGACACTCAAGATGCAAAGTGCATTTTTCTCAGTGCATGACCAAATATAATACCATACCTTAACGTAATATATAGTGACATATAATAAAATATCATAATAACATATAATAACATGACATAATAACATATATTAACATACCATATAATAACATAACATATAATAAAATACCATAACAAAACAACATATAATAACAAATAGTAAAATAACATGTAATAATATAACATATAATAACAAAACATATAATAACATAACATATAATACCTCAAAATGACATAACATATAATAACATGCCTTAACATAACATATAGAACATATAATAACATAACATATAGTAACATATAACATAACATATAATAAGATAATATATAAAAAGATAACAAATAATAACATAGCATATAATAAAATGCCTTAACATAACATATAGTAACATAATAAAAACATATAAGATAACATATAATAACATATAATAACATGACATAACAAATAGTAACATAACATGTAATAACATAACATATAGAAGCAGAACATAGATAAAAGCACAAAGCATGCTGTAGTTGCACACATCTAAGGCAACAACGAAGTTCCAGCAAAAGACAAAATAATACAGACTGCTCCATGGCAAAACTATTATTAATATATTGACTTGGTTAATTTGATTGCACCAGCATCTACTAAAGATATAAATGACTTACATATTATGAGTAGTAGACCCATAACCTTTGACCATGTCCTATGATCCTATATTGCCATCAAGGGGTCACATAACATCACAAACCACAAGGCTAAAAGCCAAGTGGTTTGTAAATGCTAGCAGAACCATGAATCTTCATTTTGATGAGTTTGTATGAAAATGGTGCATTTTTCGAACAGGGAAATTTTTAGGAAAAAGTATGAATGAAATACTGGATTCCTTAGTAAAGCAGAAAAATATTTAATATGTAGATAGAAGTTACATTTTTAGAAAAACAAATGTTGCTTTGTTAAAAAAAACGCATTCTGCCTCAAAGTAAATTCTGAGATTTTAGAAAATGATTACTGAAAGTTAGAACTAACAATAGGCCTAAATTGCAGTAAGAATATTCAGGTTTTGATTACTTTTCATAACAAGCATTTGCAATGCAACAGGTCTCGCATTTACGCGAGTTTCATCTATTGGCATTGTAAATGACAATGCCTTTTATTTATGTTTTGGTTTTTGAAACATAAATAAAACACATTGTCATTTACAATGCCAATAGCTTAAACTCGCATAAATGCGAGACCTATTGCATTGCAAATGCTTGTTTCAACAGCTGCACGCCCTTCCTTGAGTGAGCACATTCAAACTCTTCTTGCAGAGCCCCGCCCCTTGGATGGCCAGAGCCTGCCAACTGTACACTTTCCAATAAAAAACATTCCAGTGTTAATTCTTTGCACCTGCCTCCGGCAGAGGCACCATTTCTTCTGAAAGAGAGCGAACCGGGATGATGTTAACTGTTGTAAAAAATGAGACTAATAATCAAGTTAGATTTATGTCGAGGCTTCTGTCCCGTAGGTGCCTAGCGCCTGGTGAACTCTTTGGCGAACTCTGGCACTCGCTGGGAACAGACGCGCTTTTGTGGTATCGTAGCGTGTCTGTGGCACCGCAGACTCATTTGGAGGAAAAGGGGCCTGTGGTCTGACTTAACGCCTCACACGGAAGAGAAGTTCCTTCAAGTGGCATGGCCTGTCAGTGGTGCTCCCCTGTGGTGCCCCCAGCCCTAACATGGAAGGGTAGCACATAGAGGTTCTCACGGCCTCTCTCTGGTGATGGTCTCAGCACGAAAAGCACATTGAAAGCCTCCTGACCTGTGCCCGTCTGTCTCATTAACCTGAAACAATAGCTCTTTGAAGGCCTTCGGCCTGCGGTGCTCTCTATCAACCCCCCCCGCGCTTGCAAAGCCTCGTGGCTTCTCTGTGCTGATCCCTTGCACTCACCTGGAAGAGAGGCACTTTGAGGCTGCCACGGCCTCTTTGTGGTGGAGCAGACCTTTGCCATGAAGAGCAGTACTCAGAAGGCCTCTTATCCTGCTTATAGCGGCCCCTATCTTTGACCTAAAACAGACGCGCTTAAAAGGCCTCGTGCCTTGTCTCTGCTGTTTACTGCCACTCATGTGGAAGAGCAGCACTTTGAAGGGGCTTCTGTTCATGAGCTGCTCGAGGTGCTCCTCCAGGCGGTTGACCTGGCCGCTCCGCACGACAGCATGGTGCCTGGCCTCCTTAATCTCAGCACTGAGGTGCAGGGAGCAGTCCATCAGCTTGCTGACCATGTTGCTGGTGGAGGTGTGCTCCTTGGAGAGCCGGCTCACGTGGCCCTGCACCCTCTTGACCGAGTTCTCCATGCCCGTCTGCCACTGGGCCATGCGCAGCTGCTTCTGCTGCACCGAGTCCAGCATGCTGGCCAGCTTCTCCAGCAGGGTCAGCACGGTCAGGGCGTTGACCTGGGCCCCCTCTGGCTTATTGCTGGGGGTCACACCTGGCCCCTGGGAAGGCGGCTCTACAGGACTGAGACCCGGAGCCACCAAGTCGGGGGCTTCAAAGCTGTACCTCGGCTCGGGGTTGATGCTTCTCCAGGAGTCCGAGATGGCGGCTTCTGCCATGGTGGATACTGTGCGCACCGAGGCAGGCTTCTGGGAGCTGTCAGGCTTGTCCTAGAGTTGAGGGAAGACATCTGACTGCTGGAGCCCAGAGAAGAGGCTGACTCCTGCAGGGTCCGTCCACGCCCAGAGTTTTCTGGCTCCTACCAGTCCTTGATTAGTTGTATTCACTTCTGTTCCACTGTGTGCCAGGGGCAAGAAAGAGTAAGGAGCGCACAGTGGAAACCCCTCCCTGCGGTAAGACACATTCCTGCACCCCTAGCACAGCTCTACCAGCTCTGCTCCACCCCAGAGGAGGTGGGAGTGAGGAAACCTCACAAGGGCATTCCAGCAGCATTCCTTACAACAGTGATAATTCTTTCTCGGGGTCTCCCACTCTCCACCCCACCCTCACCCAAAGTTTCATGGCGCATTCCTCATGGAAAAATGTGCAGAGCAAACCAGGCCCCTCAAGGCCGCTTCTGCTACAAGTGATGAGTGACGTGCTAGCGACATGAGCTCTCAGGTCCCACTTTAATGTATAGATAATAACAATATGCAGGTCCGCATTCTATCGGTGCCTGGGCATAAGCATGGGTACCACACGCCCCCTGAAAGCCCGGTGTATGGTAGAGGTGATGTGCAGTGCCTCGGCCTCTTAACTCTTGGCTTCAATGAGCAGCTACCATACCCCCACACTCCGCGTCTCAGAGGTTCAGAAATCTTTCTTTGTGGAAAAATACAGAGAACACAATCCTTGCCCTGCGCGCACACGTACATCATCTATCAGAGGAGAAAGCAATGCGTATAGGCCCTCGGAGCCTGCGCAATGTGCATCCAGTATGCAGCCGATCAGCTCCTGGGTGCAATGTACAGATACTGCACAGCCCAGTCCTGTCCGAAGCACCCGAGTGCTCTGCCAGCCACGTCCTTGAACCTCCTGTCCAGATATCACATGTGTGATCTGGACAGGAATCTGGTGGACAGGCGCAACACAGCCCCACTCATCTGCAGTGCCCTGTCAGATAATGTGTAGCCTCTGAAACCTTGCAGTCTCCACCTATGAATGCAAACATCTTCAAAACTTTAAACTCTACTTCACCTTGGACCAGGCAGGTCTTTCTCCCAACAGGCACACGTGAGCCCAAATTGGACCTGCAAATGGGAGAATTGTTGCAAATATTATATAGGGTTCCCCACAAGCCCATGTAACCACTGACAAGCGCTTGTAACCAAGTGTATCAGTGGAATCAGTGTACGACCTAGCAACCCTCCTCCCCCTCCCCCACCTCGCTGCGAGACTCCTGCAGAGTCAACTTCTCAAAGAGGGGAGATTTCTTTCACCTAGGTCCGACTAGAAGTCTGGGGCTGTGAGGTCGTTTAAAAACACTAAGTAATACGCATGAGTCATATTAAAGGAATCTCTTCTAAAACGTTCTACCCATGACAAGTAAATCAGTTGAATCCTCGAGAGAACTGCAGAATAATAAGGACATAATGTTCATCGTTTCGCAGGCACAAGGAGTCCTGGAGCCAGTGTGCAGCAAGCTGTTATTTAAACAAGCTACGCTGCTTAAGCATTAAAACAAACGGTCCCCATTGCTGCTGCGAAAGTGAAAGCGGGCGTGGCGAGGTAGGATAAACTTAATAAAGAAAATAGAATACATACCATGTAACAACCAAGTAAAGGGGCCAGTAGCCATGGGAGGTTACAAATGACGACATGGCCGTACTAAGGAGGGACTAATAACTCTATTAAGGAATCAGAGGCCAGCATTTACAAAGGACAAAGACACAAGCCAATGACCGCCACCTCCCGGGGCTTTTAAAAAAAATTAAATAAACCTGTGTGGGGGAGCTCGAGACCCCCACACGCCCCGGGGACCGCCACCTCCCCGGGGCACTAAAATGCAAATGCGGGGTCCGTTACGGACCTCTGAGCCCCGGGACCACCACCTCCCCGGGGCTTCAATCACATAGGGAGGGGGCCGCAGGCCCCTTCCTGGAGCCCGTGATGGCCCTGGGGACCGCCACCCCCAGGGCCATCACGGGCTCCTGCAGTGTCCCGGGGTGCCCACCCCGGGACACTGCTGTTTGCTATGGCAGGGTGGGAGCCGTGCGGCTCCCGCCCTGTCATAGCAAACTTGCTTTGGATTTTGGAAGCGAGAGCAGGGAAACCTGCTCTCGCTTCCAAAATCCAAAGCTGAATGCTTTTCCACACGGGGAGCTGCATGTCCGCAGCTCCCCATGTGGAAAAGCAATGCCGGCTCCTGCAGGACGCGGGGAGCCGGCGGGACCGTGGGGGCATTGGGGCTCCCCCCACGGTCCCCAACGGATAGGTCTAAAGTAAACTACCTTTGGGAAACTTCAATTGCATACCATAATACTATCACACCACATACAACACTCAGTTATCACCGATTCACTATCACAGTTGCCAAAAAGATCCAATATGAGAAATGTTTATTAGGTTGGTATAAAAACTTTCTTCTTTCTTTCTAAAAAAAAATGATTGTATAGAATACAATATCCACAATAATATCAAACATTAAAACCACGTTTATAGTTAAAAATACAAATCAATCAGTACAAATTCGGGCATAATCATAAACAGTAATTTAACATTATGAATTTTGTTGTCTTTTTCATTTGTTCCACAAAACTCAATATGATTCACAAGGATATTGGTTTACAAGTAGACCAAGAAGCTTAACGCGTTTCGGAGGCATACACAGGTCCAACCTCCTTCTTCAGGCTTTACTAGTTAATCACCAACACTTTTATCTGAATGAAAATATATGGAACAATCAAACAATTAAAAACAAAATACATGATCAATGTTAATAAAACCAACCATTTAGTTCACAATTAAATGTCATTCTTAAAATAACAAATACTTGTAAAAGAAGCCCTTTTATTAGAAACAAACATATTGACCTAATGGCTCTGTACGGTGATTCTCAATCAATCAAAACACAATACATTCAAACACATCCAATAAGGCAAACAATACTATTCGTGAAATATTAATGTGCCCAAAGAACGATTGTTCCAAGGGGTTCAGGGCTAGAAGAACTTAGCTCTCAGAGGGTGATACCCAGCTCTACCCATTAATGCGTAATGCAAAAGCATACATCTCATATTGATTACTGATAGTATATAGAGAGGCTAAACAACCTTATTTACCATGGGGGATATTCAAACCCACCCAGTTGTCGTTGGGGCCATAGGGGTCTCTCTTTTCTATATTATTGATAAAATGTAATGAGACAGATTACCCACCAAGGTTTAAACAAGTTGGTTTTCATCACTGGAAATCTCCCTTGTCTGACACTGCTCTTCTTTAGTGTGAGACTACAAAGATATTTTAATAAAGAGGGGACAAGTCTCCACTCTTATCTGATCTAGAAAGAGAGATAAGGCCAGCATAAGCTGATTACAGGTCCATATCAACACACGACTACTAATTCCTAAAAAATCCATTTAGAAGATATGTATACATACCATGTATAATGACCGATTATCACTATCTCTAAATGCTCCTCAGCTTCACTCAGGCTAAAGTTCTGCATAGGGATTACTCCATTGATAATCACCGGAAATATCTATTTGAACGACCCAAATGTGGTGTTCTAAAAACAAATGAGCACCTAGTTAGTTTCTCAATATTTCTAATCAATAGTGCCACAGATTAAAGGTTTGAAGATCATACGCTCGTAGTACTGGTGACTCGAGTTGACTATTTAAAAACATGTAAATACACTCGATAAAAATGTTCTGCAAGGAATCGATTTTCAGCAGTTGGTCAATGTTATTGCCAGAAGATATCTGTAATTAAAAAATATATGCAGACCAGAATTTAAGTGAGCCTCAGTGTGTCCTTAAAGTACCCCCTAAGTGAAAATAACTGAACCATAGGATAGTAAGGCTCATCTTATACATAGCTTTTCACTTAGGGATTAAAATAATAGCCATTAGTCAAGAAGACTGTTAGCACAAAAGTGGCCCTCCATATGTTGCAGGTATAATGCTCCTCCTCAAAGTGATTACCCAAACCAATTTCCTATCACCAATTAATAACAGGGCCAAAAATTGTAGTTAGCCTCAATGTAATACCACATAACCCTAAATCTAAAACTTCCTGGGTTATTGTAACCATGGGGGTAGGATCTACCCTTAAAGTTACCCCTAAACAAAAAACCATACATTATCAGGGCTCATATCATGCATAACAATATGCTTAGGAGTTAAACAGTGGCCATTTGTCATAAAGACTATTAGCGCAAGGAAGGCCATCCATATGTTAAAAGTGTATTACTCCGACTGAAAACGCTTAGCCAAACACAATGCCTAAAGTCCAAATACTCACAAGGCCATACAACAATTACTGAGCAAATACTAATACACCATGGCCCTATTCCACTCACCGGGATTAAAAAATCTCCTATCCGTACTTCACTCGCCTGATCAGTTAGTTCCCCTAAGAGGTTCCTTATAAACCCGCCGCGATTAGCCATTTCGCGCTAAAATCGATGTTATTAAACATCGAGATGGGACTCAGAATAGTTTACCTCCAGCCGCCATCTCAAAGCAGAGGAAGTAGAAATGTTTGTTGCTTGAGCATAACGTTTCTGTCAAGAAACATAGAAATAGGACTTAGCGCAGTTACCCTCATAGGCAGTGTATTTATATTGTGACGAGCCGCAAAAAAACGTCTAATCGTATAAACAGCCATGGTGTGCACCAAGATGCAGTTGTAACTGAATAACTTAGATACAACAGATTATGCATCACTGAAATAAATCCTAATAAACGATCCAGATTAATAGTTGCTATAAATAAAGCCACCGGATCAGATTTAAAGGCAGCTTATATCAGCCATGTATCGGATAAATACCTAAACAAAAGTTAGAGAAACTACCAATTGCCATAAATAAAGCCACCGGATCAGATTTAAAGGCAGCTTATGTCAGGCATGTATCGGATAAATACCGAAACTAAGTTAGAGAAACTACCAATTGCTTTATATCTACAAACTTGAGATAGCAAAGCGCTCCATCCATGTAAGTAAGATAGCTAATAACGCTGCTACATAACCAATCTACCTATATTCATCAAGGTCAGAGTTCATTAATCACAAATTCATTAGTAAAGAAGTACTGGGTCAGGGTACAATATGCCAATTTGGCTCTATGTGGTCATCACTTATTTGATTAATTTTTCCCACTCTTCTCTTGAATTCAAACCATGCCTTATTGTATTGAAGACACATATATACCACTGTTCCCTAGCTTTGCGTTTTTCCTCCAAATTGCCACCTCGCCTATTTATATTCACCTTTTCTAAAATGAACCACATGAAGTCAGTTTCTTTGTGTCCAAGCTTTAAAAAATGGGACACCAAAGGAGCATTTAATTTTTTGGTCTTGATTGCTGATTTGTGTTCAGCCAATCTAACCCTGAGTTCGCGACCCGTCTCCCCTACATAAACTAAACCACAAGGGCAGCGTAATAGGTAGATAACATTTTTACTCCGACAATTACTCAAATTGTGGGGCTCTATCGTTCTACCATTGTGTGTCACTGTTTTCGCCACAATACATTGAGCACACATCACACAACTACCACAGCGGGTGTTGCCCTTTACTACAGTGTTGTCCAATGTCCTCTGTCTATTTTCAGGTTCCTCTCTATACGTGTGCACCAATTGGTTGCGTAGGTTGCTGTTTTTCTTGTATGCAAACAATGGTTTTTCCAATCTAACATTTTCCTCATTATTCAAGATATTCCAATTTTTGTTCACCACATTTTTTATTTTGTTGCTAATACTACTGAACTGACTAACAAAAACAACTCTAGACATCTCCTGCTCTTTTTACACCTATTCAGCATAGCCTCTCGGTCATAAAATCTGGCCCGTTTAAATGAATGGGATATCAACTTTTTAGGGTATCCTCTATCTTTTAACTTTATTTTCAACACTTCCGAGTGAGCATAAAAATCTTCCAAATCAGTACAGTTTCTCCGCAAACGGAGAAACTGGCTGAAGGGTATATTGTCTTTCTGTGATTTAGGGTGAAAACTAGAATAGTGTAATAAGGTATTTTTTGCCATGGGCTTTGTATATAGTTCTACAGCCAGTCTCCCCTCTTTTGCCTTTATTGTAATGTCTAAATAATCAACTTTTTCTTTACTATGAGTTGCAGTAAATTTCAGATTCTCATCACCTAGATTTAGCCAGATGAGAAAGTCAGCCAAAAGATCGTTAGGTCCGTCCCAAATAAAAAACACATCGTCTATGAAACGATGCCACTCTAACACATTCTCATAGAAAGGTGCTAGCGAGCCCCAACGGATAGGGCCTGCCCCGGGGGATGGGATCCCCGGGGCTAGAAGTGGCCCGGGAGGGGGGCCACGCGGCCCCCCTCCCCAAAAACAAAAACAAAATTATATAAATAAAGGCCGGCCCCGGGGGATGGGGTCCCCGGGGCCAATAGAGGCCTCAGGAGGGAGGCCACGCAGCCCCCGTCCTTAAAAAAATAAATAAATGTGGCAATGCCCTGGGGGATGGGGTCCCCGGGCCGGAATTGGCCACGGAAGGGGGGCCCACATGGCCCTCTTCCTGTTCAAATTTTTTTTTTTTTTTTTAAAAAGGGGTCAGGCCCTGGGGGATGGGGTCCCCAGGGCCCAAACAAAGGAAAAGAAGGGGGCCACACAGCCCCCTTCTAAAAAAAAAAAGAAATTAAAAAAAGACCGGCATCGTGCCGAGGCCCCGCCCCCTCCCAGCAACACTCTGCAAACGCGCCCTGTGGCGCGTTTTAAGTTGGGGAATTAATTCCCCTTCAATACTGGGGGTCACTGGGGGCCAACTAGCCCACCAGGTACCTCCAGTATGCGCCACAGGGCTGCCTTGCAGAGAGGTGGTCCGAGGCCACGCCCCTTTGAACACCTCTCTGCAACGCAGTTCTGTGGCGCTTACTGGAGGTACCTGGTGGGCTAGTTGGACCCCAGGGACCCTCAGGATTCAAGGGGACTTAATCCCCCATCTTAAAACACGCCACGGGGCGCATTTGCACAGTGGTGAAGGGAGGGGGCGGGGCCTGATATGGCAAGTTTGCAAATGGGCCCCCTGGTGCATTGTAACTTGGGGGATTAAGTCCCCTTGAATCCTGAGGGTCCAGTTACTGGTTTATATTTCATACATGTGTATATACAGTATAGTCACTAATCTTTACGCATTCCTGTGTCTCTTTCACTTTCTTAGAATTAGCAGGAAATCCTTTAACACAGTGATCATGGCGGCCATTACTATGAAGTAAAAAGCGAGCGGTGTTGCTCCTCCTCAGCATAATATTAACTCTGCGATTATTTTTGCAATATGTATTCCCAGTTATTACTGGGAATCGCAGTACTCTCCAAACTTGTGGTACCAAGAAAGGGGGGGGCACTTTCCGACATAGTGTCATTCTTTCCGTACCCTGTATTGTGGTTCATTAATTCACACAAAATCTCGAATAACGCTTTGCAAAGAATCTGAGTCCGCGACATGCTGCTTCATCTACATTTTAAGCAGCGTTCAATAGGATTTGTTGGGACCCGCCACCCCGCCGCGTGAACGCTGTCGCAAGAGGCTTGGGTAAGAGCGAACTTTGTTGTTTGGATATTTATATATATATATAAATATTACCTTCTGGCAGTCGCCAGTAGTTCGTTATAGTTGGGATGTAGTTTCCATAGGAAGAGCGTTTTTTCATTTGTCAATTACTTTGGCGTAGTTTGACGAATCCTCATGAAATTTTCAAAACTAGTTTGCTGCTCACTTCAGCTGTTGCACTGAAAAGTTTTGAGTGATCCGTCAAGCGGGGGGCGGGCAAGAAGACGATGGGGTCCCAAAACGCATTTTCCCCATGTTAATTTCTATAGGAACTTTAGACCCGGCTACGGCCCAAACTGCTAAACGGAATTGCAGCAAATTTGGCAGAAAGGTAGCTGTTGGTCCGGAAAGCAGCCTTTTTGTTAAATGGTGTTAATCCGTTCAGTAGTTGCAGAGTTATTTAAAGAAATTTCCAGCTGTGTATATATAGGGACGCAGAGGATCGGCGACCCCTCCTGATCTCTCGTGCTGAGATCTCATTGGCTGCCAACACTTCAAACCAGGAAGTGTTGGCAGCCATCTTGTGACTCAGTTGAACCGAGTCACAGAAAAAACATTAAAAAAAGGGGGCAGGGCAGAAACACCATGATCCCCCCTAGGCCTCTTGCGCTTCATTATTAATTGGCCCACGGGTGGGCCTGATCCCGGGGGCATTGTACAAATAAAGGAGGAGGGTGCACAAGCTCCCCTCCTGGGTTTATTATGCCCCGGGGACCACCACCTCCCCGGGGCTTATTCTTAATAGAAATGTGGGGTTTGTATGTTCGCCAAACCCAGTGCCCTAGGGACCGCCACCTCCCCAGGCCAAAATCTGAAGTTAATGCGGGGGCCCGCATGGCCCCTCTGCAGCTCCAGGGAACGCCACCTCCCCAGGGCAAAATAAAACATTAATGTGGGGGGGCACACAGCCCTGCAGCCACTCGGACTGCCATCTCCCTGGGGAAAAAATGATATTAGTGCAGGAGCTGTGTAGTGCAAAGGAGGGGGCTGAGCGGCCCTACTCCTGGAGCCATAGATGGCTCTGGGGACTCCACCCCCAGGGCCAGCTCCTGCTATGTCCCAGGGTGCCCACCCCCGGGACATAGCTGTTTGCTATGGCTTGGCAAGCCGTAGCAAATTGTGCTCTGCTTTGAGAAAGCGAGAGCATTTTGCTCTCGCTTGCTGAAAGCGGAGCACAATTACTTTGACAGACAGAGAGGGAGCTGCATGTTAGCAGCTCCCTCTCTGGCAAAGCAGTGCAGGCTCCCGCAGGAGACAGGAAGCCGGCGGGGACCACGGGGGCCTTGAGGCTCCCCTCGCAGTCCCCAAGACTACAAAGTGGGTGCCTTGGGTGGGACCAGGACACCCACACTAGAGGCCAGGCCCCGGGGCATGGCGTCCCTCTGGCCGAAATCGGCCCAGGATGGAGGCCACTCGGCCTCCCGGTGTACTGCTGGTGGGGGATGAAGTCCCCTTGGCCCCAGAGGATCCTTAGGGGCCAACAAGCCCTCCTGTTACCTCCAGTAAGTCCCACGCAGTGGACTTGCTGAGAGGTGTTCGGAGGCCATGCCCCCTTTTTCCACCACTCAGCAAACGCGGTTCCTGGCGCACTGCTGGTTGGTGGATGCAGTCCTCTTGGATGATGAGGGTTCTTGGGGGCCCAGAATCCCTCCTGTTACCGCAAGTAAGTACGGCATAGCAGGATTCCTGAGAGATGGTTGGAGGCCCCACCCCCTTTCTCCACCACTCTGCAAACGTGGCTACTAGTTAAAAAACCATAGAAATTCACTTGAAAATCCAAGGGTTACAGTGACGTTATAGTTAGGAAATAGAATTTAAAAAAACCTTATAAATTCACTAAAAAAACAAAGGTAATGGTCATTATTGTTTGAAAATAGAATTTAAAAAACTTTAGGAATTCGATGAAAAAAACAAAGGTTACAGGGACGTTATAGTAAGGCTCAGATTTCACTCGTACAAAACTAGTGTAATTCAGCAGTTATAGTTACCTGAGCTAACAATAACTTACGCCCCCACAATGCACTGCTTATGACCTCACATATTACATCATTCATGAATTGGTCAGTAACATCACTGATGACATCTCAAATGACATCACACAGAACCACTCACACACCCACTGACACCCCATACAAGCTCTTGTACGCCCACTCACACTCCCACACAGCCACTCATATACCCATTCACAGACACATACCAGTACTCACACACCCACTCACTCCTCCATAGAGGCACTCACACACCCACTCACTCAGTCATACAGCCACTCACACAACCATTCACTCACCCATACAACCACTGATACAACCAGTCACTCACCCGTACAGCCACTCACATAGCCACACACTCACCCATACAGCTACTCATACAGCCACTAATTTATCTACACAATCACTCACACACACACTCACTCACCCATACAGCCTCTCAACACAGCCACTCACTCACACAAGCACTCACACAACCACTTACTTACCCATTCAAACATCCAAACAAGCACTCAGACATCTTCTCACTCACCGATACAGCCATTCACACAGACACTTACTCTCCAATACAGTGACTCACACACCAATTCACTTAACTAAACACCCACTCAAACAGCTACTCACTCACCCATACAGCCACTTACACACAGTCACTCACTCATACAGCCATTCAGATTCTCTGACCTCTTTATACAGTCCTCCCCAATGATTCTATATGGAGAGGGAAGGGAGAGTTACTTTGCAATCTTTTGTATCTGCACTGTAAGGAACAAACAATGTCTCAGTCAGAGGTGTGTTCAAAAGGCAAGAAAATGTAACCATTTCTGCTTCCTTCCAAATTTGTTTCACTAGAGGCGGGATAGCTTTGCAATGTTAATCACTCACGTAGTTCTCCAGATAGCAAAATGGTAGGTTCCTCTCCACTGTGTTTCTGTTATTTTTGTTAGCGCAACTAATGTCAACCCACTGCTAAAATAATGTTGTGATATGCAAACTTTCTTAGCTATTATCACTATCCAAAGTATTGGTCCTCTAGGAACTAAACCTTGCATGTACACCTGATTTGTATGCAACATGCATGAATTATCAAAAAGCCCTGTGAAACATGTCTGGGGAGTACCAAATTATGTGGCATGGTAGAGTAAACTATGCAATAAGAAATTGCAAATTATGTGGCATAATGTACCACAATTTGTGGCAGTATTACTTCACTATTGTGACACAAGTTAACACTGTATGGTAAAGGTTTCACTACATTGGTATTAATTTAACACCTAGACAATCTGCAACTGACGGGTGACCTGCCACTGCACAGCAAAGGACCAGCTACTGAGCAGCAACATGGGTAGCAGCATTCTAGTACCTTTTGATCCATTTGACCTGGAAACATTTTTTTTGCTAAAATCTGCAAATTATGCAAAGAGATGATTGGTTATGAAGCAAGTGAGGCAAATCCATAATCATGCAGAAAACGCTGCAGCCTCAGAATTGCATAATTCCAGAGGGCTGGCTGTAAATTAACAAGAGATGAGACCCTGAACTGGAGACATACTGAATGTTTAAAGACCGGAGACTGTGGCCAACTGTGGGAAGTTGGCTTGGCAGGCCGTTGTCTCAAATGGCACTGGTGGCAAACTGACCCTATAATTTTAAGTGCAATCATAGCAGGCATTAGCAAATCAGGAGCATTACAAGAATGAATGCAGACTCAGATCACTCACCTGTTATGTTTCATCACAGGAGACCATCTCTACACCTGTCTCTCCACTTAAGTCCTCACAGACCTTCCTTTGGCTTCACTTGTTCGTACATTTCTAAATTGTATATGGATGTATGTTGGATGGAGAACCCAGTCAGCCATATAAGCTTGGGCTAAATTGCAGCTTAATCTGTAGTAATGCTGTCCATAATCCCTTGGCTCCCCTCATTAGGAGCATATTCATATTGCTTATGTTTTTCAATGGGCACCTTTCCATTTCCTTGGATGTTCATGCTTGTTTCACTGACCTGAACCCTGATCAGAAAGCTATAAGATTGAACTACTTTGAGACATTCCTGGCAAAGTACACCAAATGATAGTCTCTGGAAGATGTTTATCTTGGAACAGCACAGAACACAGAAATATTAATAATGAACATTGTCCTCTACCTGTATAGGCAATGGACTCCAGTCTTCCTTGAATACATAGGGCTTTTAGTCTTGAAATGTTTATGTTATATTATATTATGTTAGACGTATTTGTAGAGCACTCTGTTACCCGAAGGTGTCCTGGTGCCAGCTCATGTTTGTACAAAGAGATCCAGGGAAAAGGGCCTAGTTGTTAAATAGCCAGGTTTGTAATTGTTTCCTGAACATAAGCAGATCAGTTGCGGATCTTATATGGAATGGTAGTGCATTCCATGCTTTGGCTGAGCCTAGAATGACACTTCTGCCACCCCAGTTTGTTTTTTTGAATTTGGGGACCATAAGGGTTTTTGACCCCAGGGAGCGAAGTGTTCTGTTTGGTTCGTACCATTTGAGCTTCTGCCTAAGGTAGTGGGGTCCTATATTATGAAGAGGTTTAAAGGTAGTTCACAAGGCCTTAAATTTGATACGCTGCCTGATTGGGAGCCAGTGTAATCTCCGTGATATTTATTCAGACCTTATAATAGTTGTGAGTTGATGCAGTCTATACATACCTCCATGTCTGGTTCAGCGTGACTCAGTACTTCATCTCCAGTATCTTCTGTGGTTCTTGTGAAACAGATGGAAAAATACCTTTGATGTTATCTTCCAGCCTTCCCACTATTCTTTTATATAATATATAGGTCATCTTACCCACCTTTCTGTGGGTTTCTTTCTGAGTTTTGGGTCTTGTCAATACGGCCCAACCTCCTGTACAACGAACAGTTTCCGATTATGTACCTGGTGGGTTGTCTCTACCAGATACCACCACATATATGACCCTGGAGCATTTCCTCCCATTCACTGCTTACTGCTCCTGTATTGTTCCTGATGTGCCATGCCTCGCCATGATGTGTACCTGAAGCACTTCCTATCCTGTGGCTCCAGGTATATGTCTGTCTCCCCTAAAATCTCAGTTTTCCAGTTCCAGTTATAGCCTCTGTGTATCTTTGAGTAAGACAGGTTTCTGCTAATGCTGGGACACTGCACTCCTCTATCCGCGAGGTTCCAAGCATCATCTTCTCTGCCTTAGCCTTGCCACACTTGGGTGACCTCACCTGCATTCAAAAAACATCAGAACCCTGTGCTCTGAGGCCTTAATGATGACTGCTGTCTTTCGCTCTGTGTGATATGGCCCCAGCCGGGTGTCAATGTCTCTATTAATGAGACTCAGGAAATATGTGTACCCTGAGAGTCCGCCATTGTGTGCCTCTCTCACAGCAGCGTGCGATTAAAGTTCCATGTTTATTCACTAACCGAGATCTGATCCGTTTTGAGATCTCCTTTGTGGTGGTTGGAGACTATACACATAGTAAAAAATTTAATTGGGTGCAGGACTTATTTCATCATCTTGTAAATCAGGGTCCTGCTTTAGCTCCACACCTTGATCTCCTAGGTGAATTTATAAGAGTATGCAGAAATGTCAACATAAATAAAAGGAAGACATTTTAAGAGAGAAAGGAAAGAATGCTATTCAAAGTCACCTTCAGAGGCCACTGTCAAATCTGTGTGATGGGCCCGAGCAAAGCGCTGCACAAGAGGAAGGAGGTGACTGAGCAAGGAGAGACCACAAAAGGCAAAACAGGTAGGTAAATGAATTTGTAAAATATTTTCTCATCCCCATATCATATTTCAGATTGTTGACCCATCATAATTATAATGGAGGGTGCTCCACACATGCAGGAATTCCCTCCATTTATCTGCCACTGATGTGACTGAAGGAAACAATCTCATTTGGAAAGTAATTCTGGGTCTTCGAGTGGCGTTTGGCGAATGAAGACTGCATCATTGGTGAGCTCTTATCTGCCTGCTCTCACTTGGTGTAGTTGATAATGCTATTTGGTAGATCACTGTTGTTGCTTTTACACTTTAATCTTGGTATTTCCTTAGCTGTGTGGTGGGTCTTTTTTGCTGGTGGCTATGATGCTCTTATCTCTTTCTTGTTTATGTGCCATGGTGGAGCTGTTGAGACTGAAGAGGGACGGCGAGACAGTGAGGGGAAAGGATACAGCTGATTAGAAAGATAGGGCAGTTGGAACACAATAGTTAGAACTCTGATATGATACGCGCTACACTGTACATAGCCGTCTCAAGGGTGCTCTCCTAACTTATATTGTTCACTAGTATCAGTAGTAGCGATCTGTTGTATGGTGGGCTGCTCTTGCTAATGCAGGAAATCAATTTCCTGGTTATGGTTTCATGTGGAAAGAGGCTGCTGCTTTAATAAAGAGCTCACACCCTTTTTTAATTCTGTGCATTTGTTGTACTCCTTGGCCAATTGAAGAAGCATACATATACTAAGGGGATGTTATGAAATCAGCTGCTGATCTTATTGCCACGTTCTACATTGGATTGGTCATTTTTGTGAAAACGAGACCGCTGTAAAATGTTTATTACACAAGAGAAATGGCATGAATTCTTTTTTTTTAAACTGTTTTATGCCATGACCTTAACACATTTCCTGCTATATCTAACAATCTCCCATCTAAGTGACTTTTCCAAACAAAGTATGAGGAGAGTGACTGTAAGGCTTTTATGAAATCTTCCACTCTGAATTGCTAAATCTACAATCTAATTATGCTTTTGAGCACTAGAGGGAGCATTGTGTATGTGCCATCCTGAATCCAAATTTAACTAAGCTAAGAAAACACATTTTTAGAATACATGGATATTAGCATGTTACTATGGTTCAAGCATTTGGATTTCTTCGAGTCAGGAAATTATCTTACACATGCAGTTAAATATAGCCTCTATGCTTCAGTAATCACGACTGTAAAATCTTTTCAACTAGTTTGCTTACTTGAATGGCACCAAAGTGTCAAGTGTGATAAAACTGTTTGTTTTTGGGTGTTTATCATCTGAGATGTTTTTAGATTATTCCATGGTACTGGATAGGGTCTGTTATCATGAACGACGAGAGCTTTACTGGATTTCAGGTTGAAAATTCTATTTTTAAATATTTTGCTTATGCTGACCATATTTTATTGTTTATTGACAACCTAAAATTGTAATCCCAACTACCATAAAGAGAAACCTGAATATTCTTCTTTGCCTAATTAGTTACTTATTTAATAATTTTTTTTCTCTACACTCAATCTGCTTGCCTTGAATCTTGAGAAATTTGGGTGGCTTAGAGATATGTTTTATTTTAAGAAATTAACTTCGCCACTCTGGTGAAAACTAGTACTAGTACATTGTCACAGGAGTTTGTCCTCAATTGAAAATACAATGTATAATGGTATTTATCGTATCCTGTGTTTGTGTGTATGAGGCCTCTAGTGGTCCTTGGCAAACACCTTACAAGTATTACGTCATCTGGTGTGTGTGACTGGGTGTGGTTAATAAAGTTTGTGACGCAGTGTGTTCAGGTAATGGTTGCATGCTGAAGAATAAAGACGTGCAAACCAGAGCTCCGTGTGTGTGGTGTGGTCTTTTACATGCTCCCATGCTGGGGAGGACATTATAACTTGCGACAAGATAGGGGATATGTGCCCCCAAGGATACAAGACTGCTCTCCCTGAGAGTTTGCCGTGGTCCAGCAAACTGCATGTGCGTGCCACGTGCACCTCAAGAAGCGGTCTACAGTTGGCATATTTGGAGTCAAAGCACAACTCGATATTTTGAGAGGCCCTCGTAGAAGGTGAAGGCCCTATGGAGGAGCACAATCAGTAAGCCTTACAAAAATCTACTGGTAAGGTTGAAAGAAGAGATACTGTGCCACAGCATAACACAGAGCCAGCACTGATACAATTCGGGCTGAACCGTTCCCATGGGGAGCAGGGTCAAGAATGATTTGCATATGACTGGGTCCAGACTGGAATGGCATGGTGAGCAAAATAACAATGGATTTCGGCCCAGATCTCTGTACTGGGGGCGAATGTTTGACAATGTACAGCATTCCGCCCATCTTTTGTTCTTTTTGCATTTGTCGCCCTAAATGAGACAGGCATGTCCAGACCTGGGTACCGTACTCCCCATGCCATTGGAGTCAAGCTAGCCTGGCTGATATGGGGTGATCGCCAACAACAGTCTTAGGATGTTTGTTTCTGGTCCAGGGAGGACCTGGCCTGGCATTTCCTGTCTGGACTGTTCCCATGGTTAACAGGGTCAAGACTGATTTGCATATGGGTGGATCCAAACTGGAATGGCATGGTGAGCAAAAAATCAATGGATTTAGGCCCAGATCTCTGTACTGGTGGTGAATGTTTGACATTGTTCAGCATTCTGTCCATCATTTGTCACCTTAAGTGGGACGGGTATGCCCAGAAGTGGGTCCCTGCTCACCATGCCACTGGAGTCAAGCTAGCCTGGCTAGCCTAGGATGCTTGGTTCCGGTCTAGGAGGGACCTGGCCTGGCAGTTCGGGCTGGACTGTTCCCATGAGGAGCAGGGTCAAGACAGATTTGGAAATGGCTGGGACCAAACGGGATTGGCATGGTGAGCAAAAAAATGATGGATTCAGGCCCAGATCTCTGTACTGGGGGTGAATGTGTGACATTGTTTAGCATTCCGACCATCATTAGTTCTTTTTGCAGCACCAATACAAAACAGAAATGCTAAAGAAGTGCTAAAGGCAGCGACAGCCAGGTGCACAAATACACCAAAGGCAGAGACAACCAGGTACAGAAAGTACAACTTGTAGTGTCCTCCCCTGACTTGGTACCCACCAATGACTACGCCACACACGGAACTTAGAATTACACGTCTTTTTTCTGCTGTGTGTAATTGTGAACTCAACATTCCAAAACAAGATTTAACTGCATTCTGCTCTGACAATTACGTCACAGCTCTAAGGAGTCCACAAGGAGCCAAAAGGGTTCCGTCATAAAACTCGCAAGACACTTCATTTCCTCCTGTGTTAAATAAAAAAACGACAATTTTTTACAGATCAGTATGTATATATATATATATATATATATATATATATATCTATATATATATTACCTACTGGTGGTCGCCAGTAGGTAGTTATAGTTAGGACCTCGTTTCTATTCAAAAAGCGTTTTTTGTTTTGCCAATAACTATGGCGTCGTTTGACGAATCTTTGCGAAATTTTCAAAACTAATGGGGCGCTCCGGTCAGCTCCTGTCTTGAAAGTTTCGGGGTGATTCGTCAAGCGGGGGCCGAGAGAAAAGAGGGTCCCAAAACGCATTTTCCCCGTGTTAATTTCCATAGGAATTTTAGACAAAGCTACAGCCCGAACTGCTGAATGGAATTAAACCAAATTTGGCAAAAAGGTAGGTCTTGGTCCAGAAAGCGACCTTTTTTTTAAATGGTGTAAATCCGTTCAGTAGTTGCTGAGAAATTTAAAAATAAAAAAATATCGATATCTAGGGACACGGCGGATTCGCGAACCCTCCCGAGCACGAGCTTCACTCTGATTGGCTACCAACACTCCAAACCAGGAAGTGTTGGCAGCCATCTTGTGACTCGGTAACCGAGTCACAAGAAAAGAATTTAAAAAAAGGTGAAAAACAAGAAAAGGGGGCAGGGTACAAACACCCTGACCCCCTAAGCCTGCTCAGGGGGTCCCACAAAGACCCCCAGGGCCAAAGAAAGCATTTTTTATTTTTAAACGTCCGAATTTGCGCTGGGGTCGCGAATCCGGCCGAGAAAATTAAAAAAAACGAAGCGCGGCCTCCCGCGCTTCGTTGAATTTAAGCCCCCGGGTGGGCCAGGTCCCGGGGGCATGCTAAATTATGTTGCGGGGCCCGCAAGGGCCCCGCAGCCCCATGGACCACCACCTCCCCGGGGCTTTATTTATGATGTGCGGGGGGTACGCAGCAGCCCCGGGGACCGCCACCTCCCCGGGGCATTGTGAAAAAAGGCTGGGAGGGCCTCGTGGCCCCCCCCCCAAACCCCGGGGACCACCACCTCCATGGGGCTTTTTTATAATTAGGGTGGGGGGGCCTCGCGGGCCCCCACAAGCCCCGGGGACCGCCACCTCCCCGGGGCTTCATTAAATAAAGAGGGGGGCCTCGCGGGCCCCCCCAAGCCCCGGGGCCCACCACCTCCCTGGGGCTATGTAGATGAAGTGAGGGGGGCCGCGTGGCCCGCTCGTGGAGCCCTCAATGGCCCTGGGGACCACCACCACCCAGGGCCAGCTCCTGCAATGACCCGGGGTGCCCACCCCCGGGACATTGCTGTTTGCAAAGACAGGGCGGGAGCCGTGTGGCTCCCGCCCTGTCATTGCAAACACTGCTTTGGTTCTTGGAAGCGAGAGCAGGAAACCTGCTCTCGCTTCCAAGAAGCAAAGCAGTATTGCTTTTGGGCAAGGGGAGCTGCATGTTAGCAGCTGCCCTTGTCCAAAAGCAATGCCGGCTCCCGCAGGAGCCGGGGAGCCGGTTGGGACCGTGGGGGCATTAAGGCTCCCCCATGGTCCCCAAGGGTATGCCTCGGGGGATGGGGTCTCCGAGGCACAATTAAACAATTTAAAATAGGGGGGATTTTATTTTCTTTCGCGCGCTTGGAGTCGCGACTCCATCGGGTCCAGTGCGGGCCCACAGTGTAAAAGCAATGGGTTCGCAACTCCAAGCAAAATTGTAGAAAAAAAGAATATGTATGTTTTTAATAGGTAAGATTCACTGTTGGGTTATAGGGTGGCTCTAAAAAGAGCCCTTGTGTTCATTATGAGTTTGTTGTAGCTACATGTAAGTGCGGAAAATAGAAAATATTACATTATTTTTATAAGAAATAGAAAACTAAGAAAAAAAATTTGGGGGACATTATACTTAGAAATTAGCATTTAAAAAACCTTTGAAATTCATTGAAAAAACCATAGGTTTCAGGGACGTTATAGTTAAAAAAGTTACCGTATGGGTGAATGAGTGGATGTGTGTGTGTGTAGACCTAGGAATCACTGAGCGGGTATGTACTAACTGCTATTGGTCTGTCTATGCTTTCGATATTGGTAGTCTGTATTTTAGAGTGGGTGTATAAAAGGTTTTATTAGGGTGTGAGGAGGTGCATCAGATTATCACATGGATGATGTCATCAGTGATGTCATTTGAAAGGTCATGAGTGATGTCATTTGAGATATCACTGACCATGTCATGAGTGATGTAATATGTGACGTCATCAGCAGTGCATTGCGGGGGCGCAAGTTATAGTTAGCTCTACTAACTATAACGGCCGAATTTCTCTGGTTTTGTACGAGTGAAATGTCCAACTAACTATAACGTCGCGGAAACCTGTGGTTTTTTCAGTGAATTTCTAAGGTTTTTTAAATGCTAATTTCTAACTATAACGTCTCTGAAACTTATGGTTTTTTCAGTGAATATATATATATACATATATATATATATATATATATATATATATATATATATGTGTGTGTGTGTGTGTGTATATACAATTACATTTCTTCAATCAGCCTTCTTGGAGCTTTAATTATTCGGCTTGATCTGCTTGCTGGGAGCTGTCATCTTCAGTATCAGAGATTTTCGAAGATGGTGAAGAGGTAATAGCAGTCACTGAGTTTTCAGGTCCAGTCTTTTCTTCACCATCTCGAACAGAAGACCGATGAATCAAATGCCAAAAGTGAGAAGAGTCTCTGGTGACAGACTTTCCAGGACGCTGGGCAGTCACCATGTTTCCCTTGCTGGACACTACGTGGAAAGGTTCAGCATCATATGGAGCATCAGATTTCCTCCTTTGCATTTGTCGGGCAATCACTAAATGTCCTCTCTTAAAGTCAATGTTCTTTGCATGTCATCTCTTGTCTGCATAGGCTTTCATTTTCTGCTTGTTAACCAAGTCCGTTTTCCGAGTTTTGCTCTCATTTTCATCTCTTTTATTGCTCCGTTGAGGTAACTTGGTTGTCCATTGCTCTCCCGAAAATCAAAGTCACAGGCCTTTCGCCTGCGGTCGAGTGAGGTGTTTCCCTTGCTGGACACTACGTGGAAAGGTTCAGCATCATATGGAGCATCAGATTTCCTCCTTTGCATTTGTCGGGCAATCACTAAATGTCCTCTCTTAAAGTCAATGTTCTTTGCATGTCATCTCTTGTCTGCATAGGCTTTCATTTTCTGCTTGTTAACCAAGTCCGTTTTCCGAGTTTTGCTCTCATTTTCATCTCTTTTATTGCTCCGTTGAGGTAACTTGGTTGTCATTGCTCTCCCGAAAATCAAAGTCACAGGCCTTTCGCTTGCGGTCGAGTGAGGTGTTGAACGATAGGCTTGTAGGGTGGAATTCAATACAGTTTTTAAACTGAGCCTTGCATGAGTTGCATGCTGTACTGCTTTCTTTAGCGTACTCCTAAAATGCTCAACGAGTACATTGACCTGCGGCCACAAAGGGGTACTCTTCTGATGCTTTATGTGCAGATGCTCCAGGAAATCCTTGAATTCTTGACTGTTAAATGGCGGGCCATTATGAGACTTCAAAATATCTGGAACTCCTCATGTCCCAGAGATGCCATCTAATCTCTCAATGACTCGCTCGTGAGTTGTGAATGAGAGAGCTTCGACTAATAGAAAATGTGAGTACTGGTTCACAATTACCATCAGATGATGTGCATTATCAAGTGGACCAAAGAAATCGATGGCTGTTCTCTCCCATACATGCTTAGGGAGTTCTGACATGTTAAGAGTATGTTGAGCAATATTTGCAAAAGGCAGTTGCATAGATGACAGGCTTTGAGTTCCTTTTCAACCCTTTCATCTAAATATGGAAGCCAAACTAAGTCTCGGTGAGCTCTTTTGGGGGTAACAATACCACAATGTCCTTAGTGAGCTACTTCAATTATTTTGTGTTGCAGACTCTCTGGAATTAGGATTCTCAACCCTCACAGTTTAACTCCTTCCTGAGTTATGGACAGTTCATCTTTAATATTTTTGTATTTTTGGTATTCACCATCACTGGTGAGAGGTCAAATGTGCCGGATCCATGACTGATGTGTAATTATATCTTTCAACTTCAACATGTCACTATCATGGTTCCTGGCAGTGATGATCTGGGATAATGCTATAGAAGCTGGCATATTAGATTTTACAATGAAATTAATGTAAGCTTCAGCCATCTTGGCTGGAATACCCTGACCTTGTATATGCAGTCTGGAAAAGTAGTCAGCAGGGTTTTGATCTTTTCCTGGGCGATGCACAATGGTATCGTAATCGTAGTCCCCACCGTTCAATGCGAGGAGGCATCTTGGCTTTTGGATTGCCAAAGATAGTCAGTAAAGCTTGATGATCAGTTACCAGCGTGAAAGGCTTTCCATAAAGGAATACATGGAAATGTTCACTAGCCCATACCACAGCTAGCCTTTCTCAGGTTGTGAGTAAGCACGTTCGGTCTGGGATAAACTTCGACTGGCGTATGCACCAAAATGCCTTCGAGTATTTGGGTGTCCGCTGTGCTGTCGAAGGATAACGCCTAACCTGACTGGGCTAGCATCAACAATATGAAGCTTTGGATTGAAGCTTTGGATTGAAGTAGGCCATTTCAGCAGCAGTTTCAATGGCTTGTTTGATTTTCTTGAAACTTCTCTCACATACTTGTGACCGCTTGAATGAAACGTTTTTCTTCATTAACTCTTGTAATGGAGCACTGATAGTAGCAAAGTCTTGTAGGTATCTTGAACAGTTACTGGCCATGCCAAAAACAAACGTATCATAGAAACATCTTGTGGGTGATCAGCATTTGGCAGGGCTTATACTTTTGCAGGATCAGGTGTCATACCCCCATCTGAAAAGATATGGCCAAAGAACTTTAACTTTGTCTTGTGGGATTCACACTTGTCAGCATTCAAAGTCAAACCTGCATTAGTAAGTAAATGACATACTTGCGTGTGAGCTTTATTATGCTCCTTCTATGTAGTTCTGGAAATCAATGTCATTGCTATAATTGAACGTATCCACAACAGGCTGTATCACATGTCGATTGATATCTTGGAAATGTTCTGCAGCTGATGATTGAAAAGCTGATTGAAAAGAGCACCAAATAGGGTGCCGTTGTGTTTCTGAAACCACCACCTCCTTTCGATAATGTCAAAAAGCAGAATATTGGCGCCAGAGGACTGCCTGGATCGCAACTTTCGATAACTTCATAGATGCTATAGAAGAAGCAGATGACAAAAAGATCATCAAACACTTAAAGAACCTTGCAGGTGACGGAGTAAAAGAAGTGAAAAAAAGATATCACAAGCTGATGAAGTATCATACTGTCAATTCAAGAAGATGTTGGACGCCAAGTTCAATCCAATGCCGAATGTCGACTATGAAAGGCACACTTTCAACCAAGCAAGACAGCAACCTGGTGAGACAATGGATGAGTTTTTTGAAAGACTTGATAAACTTATAAAGCACTGCAAGTTCAATTAATTCAATGAGGAAGAAGCCATGCGTCTTAGAATTATCGATGGTTGCCTCTCTGATTCATATGAGAGAAAGGTACTCCCTAAAGTCCGTATATGGTCCAAGAGTGAGGGGAAAAATAACAATTATCAATAAGAAAAACTGTTGTCTGACCTACAATAATTTACTAAGCGGCCTCCCTTAGGCTCATGTTGAAAGCAGGTATATCATAAACCACTCGGGCACGGTACTTATTTAAAAAGGTGATATCTGATTTTTATTTTTTTCAATATTCAAAATTTATTGTTTAGAAAAAGATTTTTTTGTTTGTCTGATCAACTTTCTTTTTTTTATATACATATAATAACATTAATTCATATAACGATCAGTTGAACAACCATGATACAAGGATAAATCATATTAATACAACAAATACAAATTTTCAAAAGTTACCAAACAAACAATGGCAAAGTGACAATTACATTCCAATAAATGACGTCATAGAATACATTGCCATTGACACCATATACAAACATCCATCATTCATACTGTCAACCATAAATGTCTCATGCACACCACACGTTCATACACAAAGAAAGGAGATGTTTATCCAGGGAACTCCTAATGTTTAGAATGACAAACACTAGATGATAACTTCAGTGGTGAGAGTCAATCAAAAAAGGTTTCCACTGATGTGCTGTCATATATGGGATTCCCTTGTTGTCTGTCAACGTACGTTTCGGTGGGTTTGGGTTACTACCACCTTCATCAGGACCTTATATTTTGATAAACAAATCACAGAGGTGAACGAGGGGTTCTCTAAAAAATACAATAACAGAAAAAATGTTTTTTTAATTTATTAGAATTAATTGCCTCAACTATCTATGTTATGATACCAACTAAGAGCTAAGTCACCTTAGTGTGGTAAGCTAATGTAACATCGTGCAGCTCCATAACAACAACAAACATAATTAGCAAGATAAAGACAGACCACATTGTGTGTGTTTTACTGGAAATAGACAGAAAAAGTACAGAACCCATTCTACCAGAAGACCACGTGAAATAAAAAACATGCATTCAAGACCCATTGCTGCTGTAGAACGAGCGGTGTGCGGTCTGCCATAAAAAGCAGGAAAGTGAAGATAGATAAAAGTATTGCGCTAAAGCAGAGTTCATAATATACCTTTTATGCACATTGGTGCAGTATGTAGAGATAGTTTACTTCTGCGCTTATCGTCTCTGGTAAGGCAGTTCAGGCTTAGCCAAGCCTGAAGGAAATAATAAACTACAAAGATTGTCAAAATTAGGCTAATTGGATATCTTGGATATGTTACGATCTTATTATGAAAATATATACATGCACACAAGTAGTGGACTGTTCTTACCTACTGTGGCTCCCCCTGGCGTGTGGGTTAAGGCATGTGGTCCAATTTTTACTAACTCTGCATTATCCCAGAACCTTCTTTAGTTTATATGTGTCTGCAGGCAGAAGGGAAAAGTTATGTATAGCCTATAAATGTATCCTTATTCTGTCTGAATGAGTAATGTGGGGCTAACATAGCCTTCAACATGAGCCTAAGGGAGGCCACTTAGTAAATTATTGTAGGTCAGACAAGAGTATTTCTTATTGATAATTGCCTCTCTGATTCATTCCGATGAAGCATGCTGCAAGAAACGCTTAGTTTGGAGAAAGCGCTCATGACTTCAAGAGCGGAGGAACGTGCTGATCGACAGGCTGCTGATATGGAAGCTGGAACAACCCAAAATGAATCAGTATTGAACATGAAAAATAAGCAGCAACACAAGGCAGAGGCCCAAAGGGTGATGTCTCAGAAGAAAAAGAAATTGTGTTTCTGCTGTGGATTCTCGTTTCCACATGAAGGTTAATGTCCTGCCATCGGACAAATATGCAAAGGCTGTGGGAAGGAAAACCATTTCATAATGGTTTGGAAGACAAAAGAGGAGAGATGAGAAGATGGACGACAGAAAGTTCCAGAAGCACTCTAGCCACTCCCACAAGGCCAAATGGCAACATCGACTATGGAAAGTGGAAACAAAACAAAGTCGATTGTTATCAAATCCATCTTCCAAAGGTTTGTTACCATCATCATCGAGTGACAGTGAGAAAGATGGATGTGCAATGGTGATGTCAGTCACAGACCAACGTGTGCATATAGGATTGGCCGCTTGCAAAGAAGAACACTAATCTAAAAAGAATCGCCACATGAAGCAACAGCAGTCATATGGACATTATCCCAAAATCACGCTCAAGGTGAATGGTAGCCCTACAACTTTTATTATAGACAGTGGTCTGTCGATAAACATCATGCTGGCAGAAAAGTACAAAGAACTGTCTCCGATACCACGTCTCACACTTTTGAGAACAAAGGTGTACACCTGCGCAACTTCTACGCACTTGGAGACTAAAGGATCCTTTGTAGCAGCTATGCAGCACAAGAAAACGACAGTGCAAGCGCCAATTCATGTCCTCCAAGGCACGTCGTTGAGTGCACGCTTATTAAGCTTTGATATTGCTGCTGACATGAGACTGATCTCTATTAACTACAACTTGAATGCCCATTCTGAAATAGTGAGTCAGTTCCCAACATTGTTTCATGGACTTGGGAGACTTAAGACAATGAAGGTGCAGCTTCACATTAATGAAGATGTTCGCTCTGTTGCACAGCAACACTGTTGAATTGCTTTATTCTTACAGGAAGCCGTTGAGAAAGAACTAGAAACACTGTTAAAGCATGACCTCATTTAGCCTCTACTGGTCCAACAGGTCTCGCACTAAATGCAGAGAAGTGTGAATTTCACTAAAACAGACTTAAATTCTTTGGGCATATTTTCTCCGAAAAGAGAATGATTCCTGACCCCAAAAAGGTACAAGCATTGTCGTCCACTTGCCCTCCAGAAGATGTGACCATGCTGCGATCCTTCTTAGGCATGGCCAGCTATTGCTCCAGATACATTTGTGACTTTGCCACAGTGAGTGCTCCATTAAGAGATTTGAGAAAGAAGAATATTCCCTTCCAGTGGTCCTTTGAATGTGACCTAAGGTTCAAGAAAATCAAACACACAATTGAAAATGCAACTGAAATGGCTTATTTTGATCCAAAGTTACATACTGAGATTACAGTAGACACAAGCCCATTGAGGTTGGGTGCGATCCTTGCTCCACACAATGGACATCTAAATGCTCAGAGACACAGTGTGGCTTATGCTAGCAGAAGTCTATCTCAGACTGACCGTGCCTATTCTCAGCTAGAAAAAGAGAGCCTGGCTGTAGTGTGGGCTTGTGAACATTTTCATGTATTTCTGTATGGAAAGCATTTCACCCTTGTTACTGACCACCAGGTTTTGCTCACTATTTTTCGGAAATCGGAAAGCCAAGATGCCCCTTGCATTGAGAGGTGGGGGTTGCGATTGCAAGAGTGATTACACTATTGTGCATAAGCCGGAGAAGGATCAAAACCCTGCAGATTACTTCTCACGAGTGCCGTTACAGCGTCACAGTGCAAAGTCTAAAGCGGCTGAAGAGTATATCAATTTCATAGTAAGGTCTAGCACCCCTGCAGCTTTGTCCATTGAGCAGATCATTGCTGCTACCAACACAGAGACATGCTCATACAATCATTGTAACACAATCATGGACAAAATATACTTGACCTCTCACAGACGATGTTGAATATCAAACAAATTTTAATGTGCAGGAAGAACTTTCTGTCACCCAAGGTGTTGTACTAAGAGGTTCGAGAATTGTCATACCTGAGAGCTTGAGGCGACAAGTCATTAAACTAGCACACGAAGGACATTGTGGCATTGTAGCTACCAAGAGAGCCCTCAGAGACCGAGTGTTTTTTCCTCGCCTTGATCAACGAGTCGAGAAGGAACTGAAAGCATATCATCTGTGTAACTGCTTATCTCCCAAGACAACACAGCATCCGCTAAATATGTCTGACCTTCCTAAACAAATGTGGGAGAAAATTGCAATTGATTTCATTGGACCCTTAAATAATTGACATCATCTTATGGTAGTTATCGATCAGTACTCACGTTTTCCCTTAGTGGAAGATTTATCATCAACCACCAATGACGTTGATGATATTTTCACAGCGTGGGGTATTCCCTCCATTCTTGAGACTGACAACGGTCCACCCTTCAATAGCAGAGAGCTTAAGGGCTTTCTTAGTCACTTGACGTCAAGTCAGAAAAGCACACCTGTCTGGCCAGAGGCAAATGGCGTTGTTGAACAATTTGTGGGCACCCTGAAGAAAGTGGTTCAGCGCGCTGCACTAGAAGGAATAGATCTCAGGTCCGCCTTATGACCAGCCCTTCATGCCTATCTGTCAACTCCCCATACTGCAACAGGTGAAAGCCCTTCCATCTTGCTGTTTGGGAGAACCATTGGGAGAAAGCTACTGCAATGGACCACAAGCCGAGTAATAGACACTGATGAAATTTGTGTCACAAACACTTTTTGCAAAAGCAAGCTAAAGACCTATTTTGATAAGCATAGATGCGCTTGGGACATGGTTTTCGGAAAAGGAGACTTGGTCCTAGTCAAACAGAAACTGAAGCACGAGAGTAACTCTCCGTTTGATGCTGATCCATTTCGTGACAAGTAAAGGACATATGGTGACTGCTCAACGTCCCAGAAAGTCCATTACGAGAGACTTGCCACATTTCAAACATCTGTCTCGATGTTCGTCATCTCCAGACATCACGAGTGAGACTAGTCCGCCTGAGTGCCCAAGTCAAGCATCTAAGTCTACATCTATGATGCCAGATGACAGTGCAACTCCTTCACCTCGTACGGCTCGATCTGGAAGCTTGGTTCAAGTGCCTCAATGACTCATTGAGGAATTCTAATGTATATATGTTGTCCGTACTTTTTAATTAACAAAGGGGGAGATGTAGTGTTGTGTGATCATGTGTGGTAGGACCCTTGTGGTCCTCGGCGAACTCCTTACAAAGTTACGTAATCAGTTGGAAGGTATCTGGGTGTGATCAATAGAGTTTATAACATAGTGCGTTCAGTTAACAGCTGCATGCCGAAGAATAAAGACGTGTTAGAGGGCTCCATGTGTGGCGTGGCCAATTGCGTGCTCCGGAGCTAGAGAGGACAAGACACAAGCTCTGTTGTTGAGCTGTGCAAATAAAATATGATTGCAAATGTGGACCATGTATTATATAAAATCAATAAAACAATTTTTTTTAATTATATCTCCCACAATGAGAGGTTGGTGTTTTTAAATATCTGTAACCCTTATACATTTTCTGTTTGTTGGCTATACTTCTTGTGCCTTACTAGCCCATTATATTCTGAAATAGCATTCTTGTCTCTAACATTGTTTGAAAAAGCGAAAACAACATTGTTGAACAGCAGAAACTTAAAGTTACTAAATTTAGTAGAGAATTTAACAGTTACAATTAGTTATGGTACCTTTTGAATCCAACAAGAAGCCAACTGTGTTAAAGAAAAAAGTAAATTTGTCTTCCACAAAGTATCAGTTACTTGAAGCGTACTTGATTAATCACTTCACTCTGACAGGTTAGCTGGCAATAAAAAGAATTTTACATTCAGAAATGATTCAAGTTTTACAAATGAAAAAATAATTTATTAAAATTGGATGAGTTCTTGCGTAAAAAAATCGCCCTTTTACCTCTTTATATCCTAAAGGAATCATTTGAATTAAGACCATGTATTGGTAACAATGGTTCCTTTGGGGCATTCACCTTACTCTGGGTATTTAATATATGATATTTTTGCAACCAATAGCCAGCTGATAGAAGTGTTATATCTAGTCAAATTAGTTTGGCCATGCCGTTCGATTCACATTAACAATTTTAAAATATTGCTCCATTCCCTCAAACATTGCTGGAACACTTATGAATTAGCATCACATCTACTGTATTCAGCAGTCATATTGCTTCTTAGATGTATAAGATGCTGTTCAACAAAGTACTTATTTGTAAATAGAACATAAACTATAAAATACTTAAAGGTTAAATGTAGCTCAACTGGCTGGGTACAGATTATTTGAGGTCCGCTGTAGGAACTTCTTTGGAAACTCTTTTGTGAGTCACGGCAGTGAGTGAGTGGCTACTGGGCTCAGTTTGGTTGAATCAGTAATTCACTGCCCTGCTATTACTTCAATTTGGAGAAGAAGGGTAATTTAATCTAATACACTACTAAATCACGGTACACAATAGAGGCAGCGGCGGTCCGTGCAGGTAAGCACGGTAGGGCGGGAGGGGGTGAAATCGACAGACGACGGAATAGGGAAAATTAAATAAATAAATAAATCCTATTCCATCGCCTGTCGACACCCATCCCCCCCCCCGACCGCTCTTACCTGCACCGACCGCTGCTGAATAGAGCCACTGATGGGGACAGTACCCATGGTAATCTCAGCAGCAGTCTGAAATGGTAAAGTACCTTGGTCTTTAGCCCCGTAGATGGAATCTCAGTGGGTCTACCCAGAGCATCTGTGGTGCAGCTTACTCACTCACAGTTCAGCATACTCCAGACACAGCATGCATCCCATCCCTCTTGGGTTTCAATGTCACTGTACTTTTTTGTCCTAGGTGAACCAGTTCAAACAGTCACATTCATCTGCAGGGAGCACCTTCAATGGTTGCTTGTCGGCGAGGCTGCCCCACCCTGCATGGCTCACAGCGATGTCAGTCCTGGTCTGAGCTTAACTGATGTGTTTGTGCTTGGCAAGACAAGTAATGGCACCCATAGTAAAAGTAACTAGGTCCAGCTCCATCGCCAGTTGAAAGGAGGCTGTGCTGGAGTGACAGTGCTTGCAGCCATGTGATCCTGCAGCTGGGATTCTTCCGCTAGCCCAATCACAAATCCCACCAGTCAAATATGCTCAGTGCTTACCGCAGGTCTTAGGAATTAAATGTCCTGGCTTGTGTGGTCTCTTCTGCTGATGTCAGTCTCTTCTTGATCTTGTTTTTCTTCATAGCTTCAATGGCAGTTATGGTTATTAGCACTTGAAGGATTCTTGGCCCTACAGGCTCACACCAGAACACATATCAGTTCGAGATCCACAGTGCCTTCAGGCACCTATGTAGTCACCCATGGTGTGTAGACTCCAGACCTCACTTCTTGCACAGCTGTGCAGAACTCTCCCAGCAGCATTGGTGGCTTTAAGTCATCTTTCCTGGGCTCCTTCGCGTCCCTGTCTCGTTGAGAGCTGTGTCATCTTAGTACGAGGATGCCTTCAGGCCCCTCCTGAGCAGTGAGTCAGTTTTCTCCCTCAAATCAAGTTTCTCCAGACTACTGAGGAATCTACCAGTCACTAGTGATACGCGACCCCAGGTTTCTGATCAGGACATTTTGGCACATCTACCAGAAGTCTGTGTGCCATCTTTATACACAAGTTGCAGACAGCCTCTGTGGCCAGAGTCTGTAACTGGTTCTGACCTGTTCTACAGTTTTGTTGTTTCTACGCAGGCTGGTCCAGCAATGGTCTTTGCCACAAATGTAGGCAGGAAGCTGTGGAGACCTGGGAGTCTTCTCTCAGGGGCAATCTAATACAAGACCACAAAGATAAGGGAGACGGCCCCAATTGACCCATTTATCTGTGTGGTGTGGCCAGAAGGGGACAAGGTGAAACTCAGTCACATGTGCCACATGCTCTCTTCATACATCCTCTACACATGCAAGTGAGGTACAGGCCTACAGCATCCACGTCCCACATGGATGGGCAACCTCGCAGTTGCAGGGGACTGGCAGACCAATTTAAAATACTGGAGAAATTAGTAGGCTGCTCTCCCAAGCTGACAGTAAAATATATCTGCCCTGCTACCATAATCATTTCTCTCCTACCTCTGTCAGTCCTCCAGTGGCGTAGCAAGGTCAGGTGGTACCCGGTGCGGAAAATTTCTTGTCACCCCCGGCTTAACGTACAAATACAAACAAATAGCATGCATCATAACGTTT
Organism: Calotriton arnoldi; assembly: GCA_963921515.1. Classification (NCBI taxonomy): domain Eukaryota; kingdom Metazoa; phylum Chordata; class Amphibia; order Caudata; family Salamandridae; genus Calotriton; species Calotriton arnoldi. The sequence continues at coordinate 2,908,812 of CAWUFW010000755.1, read as the reverse complement.
ACGTTACTTACCAAACTCAATATCATAGAGAAGAGGATGATCACAATGAATCAATAAACTAAAAAATTTAACAAAAATAAATTCAGCACGGCACTTATAAGCTTCAGTAATAATGCACAACTAACTCAACAGAATGACGTGGGGTGACTGACCGGCACGGCAGCGGATAGGATTGGTTGCGGGTTGAGTGATGATGAGTCACCGGTTGTTTATGTCTCGCTCGAGTACAAACTGCAGAGACAGACTTCGGCGGAAAGAAACACCCCCTCCCCTTCCTTATCTATACGCTCTCCACTGCACAGCGTCGTGTTCAGCCGCGTTTCGTTGCGTTTGTTGACTGAACTAAAAAGTTTCAATACGTATTATGTTGACTTGTTGAGGTTAATTAAATTGTCCGACAAAGTTACTAAACTCGTTTTAAATATTATTAATTTTTTTTTTTAATTCTCGTGAGCCCCCCCCCCAAATTTTTTATTTTAAAAACACATATTTTTGCCATTTTGTCACCCCCCTCAGTGATGACACCCGGGGCGGCCCGCACCCACCGCACCCCCCTTCCTACGCCACTGCGGTCCTCCATAGCCCAATGAGATGATAGTCACCATTCTCTTAAAAATAAAGGTTCACTTAGTGTACCCATCAAACCACAGTGTCCTGGTCTGGGTATTTGTCCATATCACTGAAGGGTCTCTGCATACATGCATGATCATAGTGTGAGCTGGATGGGGATCACAATATTACAAATCACTATGGAAACTTGAGGGAAGGGCGCACGCGCTCCAGAGCCATGCATGTGACCATTCTCTGTCCCAACACCCACTCTTTCTGCGTCAAGTACTATAGTGCTAATGTCGAAGGGTAATTTCCTCTGATAGCATCCCAAACATTTTTCCCTTACACGTGGTGCCATATCTGCTCCTAAGAAAACGTCTAAAACAAAATAATAAAATGCTCCCCATTACCAGAGATGTAAAGATGCTGGTGGCTCTTTTCTCTGTAATTTTGTAATGGATTTTTGAAAGACTTTGGGGAAAAATAGGCGATATTTATAAGCCTTCAAATCTGCATTACCTGCTGAATCCGATCTGTTGATTATTTCTTTGAGGTCGCGCCTATTGCATCGAATTGGAACTCAACAGTGGCTTTACTTTCTCATTTTTGGTGGGAGTAAGTACGCTTTACGCCAAACATATTTGTTGGAAGTTGACGATCTTGATAACGAGTGTATCAGGAGGGTCTAGTATTTCTTCCTTTTTACCGCCTGTGTTTTTCCATTGCTTTGTATTAGAGCACATAAGGCCAGATGTACGACCTGCCAAATAGCGCCTCGCAAATTGCATCGCATTTGCGACTCGCAATTTGCGAGGCGCTATTTGGCATGTACAACAGTGTGTTTAACACTGTTTGCGATTCCCAATGGGGTCGCATATTGCGAGGCTCATGAATATTAATGAGCCTCTCGCAATTTGCGAGCCCATTGGGAATGACAGGCCCTCCCAGGGATGGTGGCCTGCTGGCCTCAGCAGACCACCATGTCTGGGACTGCTTTTAAATAAAGCAGCTTTTTTTTTTTAAATGCAGCCCGTTTTCCTTAAAGGAAAACGGGATGCATTAAAAAAAAAAAAATGAAACGTTTTCGTTTCATTTTTTAAGGCAGTGGTCCCTGGGACCACTGCCTGCCCTTAAAAAATAATATTGCATGCATTTGCAAAGGGGAAAGGTCCCCTGGGGACCCCTTCCCATTTGCGAATGCATTACCACCTACTTGGAGTAGGTGGTAATTTGAGAGTGTTTTGCGACCGCAATTGCGGTCGTAAAACATTGGTACATAGCTTTGCGGTCGCTATTAAGAAGGGAACGCCTCTTCCTAATAGCGAGTCCCAAAACAGTATTTTGCGAGTCGCAATTTATTTGCGAGTTGCAAAATACTGTTTGTACATGGGCCCATGCTTTTTAGCGTGCTCAAAGCGTCGTACATCTGGCCCATAGTGATTTAATGATGAATAGAATTGCTGAACTATTGGATATACCCCAGTACGTTATCAGAAATATATCTTGCTAAACGGCGTTTTTATCTACATATTAACTATAACATGGTCTTTATGGGCATTTATTTTTCTCTTTATTGAATTGTTTTATACTTTATATACTCAATAAAATATTTGAACAATGTAAAAGTTATTTCGGCAAGACATAAGCGCAGAGATGGCTGGAGCAGTTAAACTAATATTGGAGACATTAACTGCAGTAGGTATCATTATCTATAATATTTTAAAAGCAAATTGTATTGATTGGCTTCTGTGATATTCAGTTGTTTGGTGTGCCTTTACCATTGGGACACCTATAATACACAATAATGTATTCTCCACCCCCATTTGCCAAACTATACAAAACTAGCCAAAAACAATCTCATGTTTGTCCGCTGATCTCTTTCTGGAAAGTTCGCAGACATCCCTTAGCCTGTTGCATATATATGATACATCTCTGTTTTCCGCATAGCCTTATCTAAATAGTATCTAATTTTGAAACATTAGGATGAACTACATTGAACTTTTCTTGGATTGTAGGTTTTAAGAAAAGCTTCTTAATGACAGTTTTGTAACGACCTGCATGCTTTCGTGATTTTTATTTTTTATTAATTGCTTGTTAATATCTTGTTCTTAGAAAGCACATTGCTTCTGTACTAGGGGTGTACGTAATTTTAATTACGGCTGCAAAATTCCAGAATAATTTTGTTTGCGAGTTACAGAAAAGAAATGAGATTCAGTGAATTGTAGTACTTATTTTCTGTGCATGCAGACAATTCCTCACAGGTGTCTAGCTCTAGCTGAAAATGACTCTTGGGGAACATTTTCTGTCCTCAAGCCAGTCCCGTTTGTACGTATCTCGCACTTTATAACACAAGGGACCTCATTTGTGATTTTTTGCCATAGGGCAGCGCCGCAGGTCTTCCTGCTGAGCTGCTATACGGCAAAAGAAAGGACAGAAATGCGCCGTATTTTTCAGATACGGTGCATTCCACTCCTGTCCTTTTCCCCGGCACCCAATGGCCTGCCGTGCGCCATTGGCCAGACACCTTTGCACCATGGTGCAAGGGTGCCTACGTTGCAGGGATTATTATTTTTGCATGGGAAGGGAAACCTTCCTGCACAAAAACAATCACAAGAGGCTTTTTGCTCTTTCTATTTGTCCTGCAGAAGCAGCACACATAGAAAAAGGAAAAACGAGTAGAAATAAAGATATTTCTCCTTGTTGTGCCTCCCTTATGCGTCCCCTTGGGAGGCGTGAGTTTTTGGTGCTCCCTCAGATTTACGATTTCTCAAAAATCTGGAGCATTGTCAAACAACAATACAAAATTATCTAGATAAGGGTCATCATCAGGATGGAGGTGGGGAGTTACTTGACAAAGGCTTACTACTAAATCTTGCGTCCCAGATTGTGATAACCATACATGCAACGTAACACTGTAATATGTGTCTGTTCAAATCAAACCCAGGCATGCCACTCTGTATTAGAGCTGATTAAATGATCCTTATTATATTTAATTTTGTGATATTAATAATTTATTTTAAAAGAGCAATTCTCCAAACAATATTCTTATGATGATTCTTCCTGAACTAGAGTGGTGGGAGGATTTGACACTTGCACCTGAGTAGGGCTGTGCCTGTCCCCACACAAAGAACTGCATATCCCCTGTAGAGTGTCTGGAGCCAGGGCCAGGAAGTGCAGGGCCTTGTGCATGACAAAGACCTTTCTTTGAAGTCTCCCTACTTCAAAGGCCAAAATGGGTATAAGTGCTGGACCTCGGACACCATAACAGTAGAAATACTTTTGGACTGAGGACATTCTGCCAGGAAGAGTAGCTGTTGGATTGCCACTTTGCTGCTTGCTTTGCTGTGCTGGCCTGCTGTCTGCTGCTTCTTGCCTGGGAGTGAGAGGACAGGACTTTGATCTCTGCATCCTGCTTTCTAAAGTTTCTCCAAAGGCTTGAGTTGAGCTTGCCTCCTGTTGGAAGACTCAGGGCCATCAAAGATGTTACCTGCATTTTGCATCCAGCACTTGGGTTCCTCTGATGTGAGTCCTGGCCTGTCAAGTGGTGCCAAACCCAGTCTTGGACCCTTGGATGTGATTCTGGTGCTGCAACCAAGAAATCGACACATCGACTCCAAGCATCACTTCGGAACCGCCATATCCCTGCAAAATTGATGCATCGCCGCTGCCTGCACCGAAGCTGTACTCTCCGCTTGCTGAGTACGCAATGCAATGACTGTGACTTACAATGCAAGCCCTGATGGTGCCGCAGCGCCTCTGAAGTACTGCCGCTAAGTGAGTTCCGAGCACCACTTCACCGAAGTCCATGATGCACTCCTACGACTCCGACGCAGCGCCTGTGGCATGGTGGTTCAACATCGACGCTGTGAAATTGATGCACCATGCTGTGACATCGACGCATCATCGACACCGCGTTGTCTTCAGGACATAAGGTGTTGCACCTGCAACCGACTCATCACCTCCCCTGCGTCCCCAGGTGTTAGCGGCTCAATGACCCTGTGCCACCTCCAGGAACTGACGCATCAACTTGCTACAGTGAAGCCTCACCTCCTTTGCGCAACGCACTGTCCCCGAGCACCAAGGTGCCAACGACCTGCATAGCAGCACGGAACCAATGCATCACCTGCTTTCATGACGCCTCACCTCCTCTGCAAATCGCACCATCTTTGACTTTGTAACACTTACAATGTACTGTATTGGGGTCCGTGCAAATCCTGTAGCGGGCCCGCACTCCATGGTGGTCAGACTGAACTTGTGAATTTGTCTCGTTCAAGCGCGACCACAAGGCCCCAGTTGGAGCTATTGTTTCTTAAAAGCTCAAAACTGCATTTAATATTGATGGATTCATCTTCACTTGTGTATGTTGGATTTTTATTGTCCTGGTCTTGTTTTACTGAGATAAATATTGGCTATTTTTCTAAACTGGTGTGGAGTACTTTTGTGGTGTTTTCACTGTGTTACTGTGTGTGTGTGTGTGTGTGTGTGTGTGTGTGTGTGCACAAATACTTTACACATTTCCTCTTTAGTTTAGCCTGACTGCTCTGTGCCAAGCTACCCGAGGATGAACACAGGTAAACTTAGTGTGCACTACACTTACCCTGACTAGAGTGTGGGTCCCTACTTGGGCAGAGTGGAAACTACTGATAACTAGAGACCCTATTTCTAACAGTCATCCAGCTAGAGTGCAACAGTATTGCGGTCACAAGACAACAGTTATTCTTATTATTATTAGGGAGATTTGTAGAGCACAACAGCTACTCAGTGAGTGTCCCAGTTCTAAAGGAAATTGTTACACTCCATACCCAGCAGTGCTTAATTTGAGCTAGTGGTTATGGGACGGGGGCACCGGCACTTATAGTTCGGGATGCACACTTATTTTTCTTCATCAGACATTTCCTGAGTGGAAGAGGGGGAAAAACACACAACGGGGAAGAAAGGAGAAAGAGAAATACAGAAAACAACTGTCACAAAGGGAGAAAGCAGAAACCTGCAAGAGTGAGATAAAGGGGAAGGAATTGTCTGGTAGTCGATTAAAGAGGCAATAGGAGAATTCCATTCTATGAAGACTTGTTGTTTATTTAATTGCGCCGGCCGCGGCTTCTAAACAGAGTTTTGGGCACTGGCACTCATTCTTTTCACATTTTAAGCACTAATTCCCAGTTACATTTGATCATCACCCTGGGATTTTAATATACGATTCATACCTTTATTTCATTATTCACAAAGAAATTATCTTTTTACAAACAAGAATCGATTTAGCAATTCCAAGTATCTATCTTAAAGGAGGTGCTCCTATTTTGGTGATGGCGCAGTGAAAGTGATGAAGTGAATAAATAGTGTGCAAGTGTTATATATAATGCAAGGTAATAGATGTGACTGATAGAGACATTAGGGTGCAACAGAGAACACTCTGTGTTGGAGTGTTGAAATCCTCAATCAAATTAAAAAGCAGTTCCATGTAGAAGTTGTCGACATTTCAATCAACAATACAAAATTATTTAGATAAGGGTAGTCATCAGGACTGTATTGTATAGGAGTCACCTAGAAATGAAAGAATCATGTACCTCATCTTGAAAGTATAGTGAGTATTAATTCTATTAACAGTATTCAGAGTATGGTCTTGTGACGTACCAGTGGATTGTGGCAATGGTCCTACAATCCAGGATGCGTATAGTAGTTAACTTGGGGTAACATCATCAAGGCCCGCATTAGACTTAGCAAGCTGTAAAGAGATATACAAGCATTTAATCTCTTGTATATTAACAATGTATTTTAATATTTTTGTTTAAATGCAAACTTACCAGCTGTGGTAAGTGACCAACACTGATAAAACACAGTGTGGTATGGTTTGTCTCGAATAGGTGATCTGGAAAGGTATCACCAGGATAAATCTAAAGGAAGAGACAAATATATGAGGAGGAATACATTCCAATGATAAATGTCAAAGTGCATGTCTACTGGGTAGTAGACTGTGTCCATACGTAAGTACTCACCCGGTGGGGTGTGTATCGGGTACTTAAGTGTTCTCTGCACGCTTGATTAATTTAACTTGAATAATAAATACATTGGCTTCAAGGATAATCAAAACATAACGCTTATATTTCTATTTGCACAGAGACATGACCTTTAAGGACTTATGTATGGGCACAGTCTACAGTCCCTAAATTCCAGACCCACTCCCACCATAGCAGTGTGAAGATGGGCATTTCCTTTTGAACAGCAGTTGATACCCACATGAAGAGAGAAAATATAGCCATAATGAGGGAAGGGCCATACCACCCATATTACTTGGCATCTGTAAATACTGTATTGCACAGCAAGGGTTTTTGTATCCCCAAATAAATCTCAGCCAACTAGCCTCTACTGTTTTAAAAAACTGTTTAGGAAGATAAAGTGGTATGGCATGAAACAGACAAAGAAACCGAGGCAAAATGACCATTTTAATCAATTTTCAGCGACCAATGAGCCCCAGATGGAGCATATCCGATTTCTGGAACACTGTCAACAATTCATGATAAAGCCTCTCATAATTAAAGTCAACCGTGTCCCTCAGGGAGGGGTAGATGCGGACACCTAAGTAAGTGCTCTGTACATGGCAGGGGTTAGCGGCCCTTAATGCAGAGCTAGTTATTACTTGGGTTTTATCGATGTTCAGTTTATACCCATAGACTGTACCAAAATCAGTAGCCGCAGCCTCGATACTAATGAGTGCTAGCTCGGGGAAAGAAGAGAGAATGGCAGTATCATCTGCATAAGTCATTAGCTTGCCCAAAAACTGGTTAAGGCGCAGTGGGGTAATGATATCTGAAAACTTAATTCTCTAGATAAAAGGTTCCAAATATAGGAAAAATAGTAAAGGGGACAATGGACAACCCTGCCGAGTACCCCATTGAAGCCTGAAAATGTCTGAAATTTGCCCCTATACTGACAATTTGTGCTGATAGTGACGCATATAAAGCTCTAATAGCAGTTATAAACTTCTGTCCAAGACCCATTTTTGCCAGGACCAGCCATAGAAAACCGCATGAGACCCTGTTGAACGCCTTTTCGGCTACGATAAGAATCAAACCCGCAGGCTCTCCCTGTGTTTCCGCAACAGCAAAAACTGAAATAATCATGTTAATATGGGCAGTAGTGTCCCGTCCGAGAATAAAGCCATGCTGCATGTCATCAACTAACATAGTGATGACAGAGGAAAAATGATGGCCCAAAATGTAAGTATAGATTTTTGTATCTGTATTCATTAAAGAAATCGGGCGGGACGATCCACAGTTAAGAGGGTCTTTGCCCTTCTTTAGAAAGATCGAAATATATGCTTCCCCCAAAGATGCTGGCACCGTTTACGAAAAGGCTGAGGAATTGATCAGTGCTTCCAGTCTTCTAGGGACAAGAATATCAGCAAAGGTTTTATAAAATTCTAAAGGAATTGAACTGGGGACTGATGCTTTTCCTGAAGGTAATTGAGACATCGCTTTCCGAATTTTTCCTGACATAATGGAAGCATCAAGCATCTTACCTTGAGTGGTAGATAAGCGGGGTAAACTCATCCCCTGCAAATATTCCTTCACTGCTGCTACTGATATAGAGTGACATACAATTCCCGAAATACAGCTAGATTATCCGGCGGCCCTCTCTGGGCCTGACCGGTCGAATTCTGAATAGTACTGATTGCATTTTTGGATTGCCTATCTCTGATCTGAAAAGCTAGAAGTTGGCCCATCTCTTCACTGTTTTCAAAGCAAAGAGCCTGTTTAGACCATGATCTTTGATAGACTGTGTCCCAGATCTCCTTCTGTAGCTTCATGCACATGATTGTTAATTACTCCAGTATCTTTTCCACTTCATAGGCTGCGCTGTTAGCCAAAGTGTTAGAATGTTCTAATTCCAGACCCAAAAGATCAGTGTGATCCTGCTCTGCCCTAATTCTGTTCCTCTTATCCCGTTGGATAGTGTAACTAAATGTCTGACCACACACTACAGCTTTCATCGCATCCCAAACTATCCTAGGAGAGGTTGTGCTTTTATTAATAAGAAAGTATTCTTCCAAACAGGCCGACACATGGCTCAGATAATGCTTCTCCAGCAGCAATTTGCGATCAAAAGACCACCGAGAGGGGGCAGCAATAACGGCGCTATAGCTCCATGAAATAAATACAGATAGGGCATTATGATCCGAGATGACTTGTGGATTTAATCAAATTATAGACGGTACCACAGTACTACTGGCAAGAATCATATCAATCCGGGAAGGACTTTGTTTGATGCAGAGTAAAATGTATAACCAGGTGCACACCCACGACGTACACCCCATACACCCATAACGGCATGAAAGCTAATTACTTCCCGCAATGCAGCGCAAACAAATTTCATACGCAATTCCACTAGCGGCGACCATGAGGTAGTGTCCAGTCAGGGTACTAATGGCATGTTAAAATCACCACATTGACACAGTTCAAATAGTAAGAAGTTGAAAAGTGATGAATCATCCTTGTTTGATGCATACTCCACCCACACCGTTAGTTGGAAATTGTCCTTTCCTATCTCTGCAATGGCCTACCTGTCTAGTTGATCCCTTTTAAACTTGTACACCCTCCACTTTTGATTTCTTGCCAACAGGACCACACACTTCTGAGATCCATCCCCGTCTGATGAGACCAGTATATTATAGCCCCAGGTATTCAGATTTTTAATCTCTGGCAGAGATAAATGGGTTTCTTGAAGGCAAAGATGAGGTTTTATTAACAAGAGCTCATCCTTGACATATTGACACTTAAGGGTAGAACTCAGGCCATTAATGTTCCAACTAAGCAAATGTAAATCCCGCCTACCCATACTAATCTTATTGGCTATCCTTAATTATTAAAAGCACAGAATACTGCATCTCACCACACAAAAGACTCCTTTTTGGCACTTTCCCCTTTTTTCTTTCTGCCACCCAGACCCCAAATAGCCAAAATCACCCTGTTAAGCCATTACATACAAAACCCCAAACCCCCTCCTCCCCATCCTCAACCCACCTTACACCCCCCGCCAGCTCCCCAAGCCCTGGCCTGTCCTGAGCTCCCGCGGGAAAACAGAATCTTCAGTACCCCCCTGAAAGCCACCAAGCACCATATTCACACTATAGTCGATCCCTGATGACCACCCACCCACCGGAGTGCTCCGCGGCCCGCTCCACCGATCTAAGAGGCCTAATCATAAAACCACAGGAGCATGCAAAAAAAAAACAAAGAGAGACATTGAAAGCCTAGAAAATATCAGAAGAGAAAACGATATGATAAAAAAGAATGATCTTCAAAAAAAAGCCCTGAATCTGCTTCCAAGATTCCACAAGAGCCTGAGCCTTAATCAAGTTCAAGTCTTGGCAAAAGAAAGTTCGATCCTGGAAGAGGATTCTCTAATTGTCCGGTTCCGGAAGGGAAGCAATAGCCCCAAGTTTAGCAAAGGCTGGAATCAGCTCCCTCAGCTGTCACCTGCGCACCACTGTGTCATGACAAAAATCAGACCACACAAAAAACTCAACCCCACAGGATTTCACAGGGTTATGTGGTCGAGCAAGCTGGTGTAATAGTTGACAGAAAATAAAATTGCCCACATAGATCAGAATTGCTCATGGGTATTTCAAGGCACTCCCTTTAGAAGGCTTCTTAAACGGAAAACGGTATGCCCACTGCACCTGGCAATCAATGTCCCAGTCTTTTAATTGTGGAAAGGGCTGGCTAAATAGCTGACAATGTATCGTCTAGCATCATCACCCTCCTGCCTTTTAGGAATACCTAGTATCCGAAGGTTATTTCAGTGCATACGACTTTCCATATCCTCCATCTTCTGTGAAATACCGGTAGCCTTGCTTCATGAGTTTCCGCCTGCGTCTTCTGTACAGGCTCCTGCAACTGCGCAGACTGGTTCTCCATGTCATTTAGCCTTCCAAAAAAAGTATCCATATTTTTAGACATTTTAAGCAATGATACCTGAATCTTAGAATGAGCAGCGTTCAGAGACAGAGAATCCTTTCTATGTACATGTAATAGATCATAAATAGTCAATAAGGATGGAGCAGAAGGGTTAGGGCGTGCTGCAGTTGGAGCTTCTTTATGCTGCCAATCTAGCTTGGCCCGGAGTACAAGCCCCAGAAGGAGAGGAAAAGGCAACAATCCCTGATATGGCACCTGCTGGTTCTGTCACCACTTCAGAGAGCAACTTATCCTTATTTTTGGCCCCAGTATTCACAGGTGCGAGTGTGGTACCTTCCAGATCCCATGAAATGCCCTCATCATCATCCTCAAAGCTATCCTAGTGTCTCATTCCAAATGTTTCTATGCGAGTGGTGTGACACATTACCCATTGATTCCTGGGTAGTCTGTTGGAAGATGCCAAATGCCTCCCACATTGATCGATAGCACACTGCAAGCCAGGGTCTCAGTGTCTGTTTCAATGTCTAAATAGCTGACAATGTATCGTCTAGCATCATCACCCTCCTGCCTTTCAGGAATACCTAGTATCCGAAGGTTATTTCAGTGCATATGACTTTCCATATCCTCCATCTTCTGTGAAATACCGGTAAGCCTTGCTTCGAGAGTTTCAGCCTGCGTCTTCTGTACAGACTCCTGCAACTGCGCAGACTGGTTCTCCTTGTCATTTAGCCTCCCAAAAAGAGTATCCATATTTTTAGACATTTTAAGCAATGATACCTGAATCTCAGAATGAGCAGGGCTCAGAGACAGAGAATCCCTTCTGTATTCCTCCCTATGTACTTGTAATAGATCATAAATAGCCAATAAGGATGGAGCAGGAGGGTCAGGGCGTGCTGTAGATGGAGCTTCTTTATGCTGCCACGGCTCTAGCTTGGCCGGGGTGCAAGCCCCAGAGGGAGAGGAAAGGGCAACACTCCCTGATATGGCACCTGCTGGTTCTGTCACCACTTAAGAGAGCAATTTATCCTTATTTTTGGCTCCAGTATTCACAGGTGCGAGTGTGGTACCTTCCAGATCCCATGAAATGCCCTCATCATCATCCTCAAAGCTATCCTAGTGTCTCATTCCAAATGCGTCTATGCAAGTGATGTGACACATCACCCATTGATTGCTGGGTAGTCTTTTGGAAGATGCCAAATATCCCCCACATTGATCGAGAGCACATTGCAAGCCAGGGTCTCAGTGTCTGTTTCATTGTAGGAAAGGGCCACACCCTTACCACTCTCTGTCAAATTGAGATGGGGATTTCAGGATAAAAAATACTGGGCCTGGAAAGAGACAACCTCAAAAAAGTGCCATCCATCGTAACTTATCTTCTGACTCAGAATTCTGATTGAGTGAAGCTGTCATCTTTCCAGTCCCTAATTTCCAGACCCACTCCCGCCATAGCACTGTGAAGATTGACATGTCCTTTTGTAAGTTAAGACTGAGGCAGCGCCAAAGATGAAAGCCCTTCAAACATTTCTTCTTGGGTCCATCTTACACAAACTTTGCATTGACGTAAAAAAACATGGTATATCTGTTTTGCATTACTTTGTTGTCTTTTGTAACATGGAATACAGCAAAAGTATTTTGCCCCAGCCTTGTTGCAGGAAGAGTTTTTGAATCAGGGAAGAAACAGAGGCAACGGAGTGTGGGCTCATTGCTAAACATTTTTTAAGTGTATTGCTGATTTCATAGTTTAAAATGTATGATATCAATTGTAACATAAACGAAATCCTACTCTGGGTTTATAAAAACGGAGAAATTAAATTTTGCAAAGTGGAATAAACTAGATTTCTTCTCAGTTTCGTCCCATTGGACACATTTAAAATCTGGAGATGTGCATTTTCTTTATTTATTATTATGTAAAATCAGAAAATCGTGAGCAATCACTTTAGTTAATGGTTGGTTGACCTGGTTCAAACTCCACTGCTTTACTTCTAAGTCTAAAAAAACGAACTTGCCAGGATATTTTTTTTTGTTCCAGTTTAAATTGTTTGTAACATGACCTTAAACCACAAAAACATTTTCAAGATTTATAGCAGATAAACTGCATATTTCACAGTAAACAGTGGGTACTGGGAACCTGCGCATACAGTGGCGACGCGCCCAAACTGGAGTGATACCTTTTTTCAGTGCACATCCCCTTGGCAAACAGTCGAGCTATGCGGGCATTAGGTAGAGATTGGCAAGTCTAGAAAGGTCCCCCTTCACTTACACGAGGCTAAATTCGACCTCTGAGTCATAGAGTCCCCGCATAGCCGGGGTTGGGTTACAAGCCTTGTATGGCACCAGCTGAGCTGGGATATCAGTGTCTGCCTTACAGCTGACGGCTATTCTTAGGCGTCACTTCAGCGGGACTGAGCAGGCAAGACAATAATCCAAATTGTGTGTTCTTTGTGCTCGTCCTATTCGTTTCTTCCAGCGTTTTCTTTTAAACACTTTGGTTTTACCATTGCTCCTGTTATCGTGTTTTTGTTTTAGAACTGCCTTGAGAAGTTGACCCCCGACGCACAGAATCATGGCGTACAACGTGTCTCTTGCCGCACCTGGGCCGTGGGGCTTCCGACTGCAAGGGGGCAAGGATTTCAACATGCCGCTGACCATCTCCAGGGTAAGTGTTCGGGCCTCGGGAGCCTTTCGCCTCGTTGATACACTCTCCTTGACTCTATGGTAAAATAAAAGTGTAAAATGTAGGGATATAGGTACTTAGACTAGATAGGTCTATCAAGCCCTGCCTGCAGTTAGGATGTATTATGCATACTGTTTGACAAATGCTGAAACATTGAGGTATTGAAGTGCACTTAATTTAATTTTGTTGTTGTAATTAACATTGGTAATGATGGCTTAGGACTTGTAAAGTAGTTCAGCCCACCATGGTGGACATGTGGATTTAATTGCCAGCTTTTTATAGGTTTTTGGACCCATGCTATGGATTTCTCAGTTTCTCCCAGCTAAAATCCCAATCAGAAAATGATCAATATTTAATTACTAAAATGCGTAACAGGAGAAGATGTGAAAATGAGGCGATCTGGGCATCTAAAGCATTGTCAAATATGTGCTAATCAATTGATGGCCCAAACCGACATATTTAATTATATATATGTTTTTCTTAGCTTTATTTTATACAACTGCATGGTTACCAAAATGTTCCTTGCTCGAAATTTCTAGCAAAAATACTGGCAATGCAAAAAACTATTAATGTAATTGTGTGCGGTGGGGTTATTTGTCTCATCAGCCCCTTGTAGTGAATGCAGAGTGCTATGAAATAATTATTGCCTGCAGTATGAAGGGCTTAAAAACAGGTGGCTACATATGGAGTCAACGACGATTTTTTAGTAGGTGTTTAGAGCATAAAAACAAAATAGTCTATCTTTTGAACTTGTTTACACACTTTTTCTCTGGGTAGTTTATGGTCCTTTCAAAATAGCAAATTTATGCACAAGTAAAACTACGTGGTAAAAGAGCTCTTTGGAAGCACCCCGTGGAATAGAATAGGCAACAACAGTGTTTGCAATTTCAGGAGAACAGTTGCTGTCCTGGTGAAATATTAAATTGACATTTTTCCCCAGTGCAGATTAAGGTTAGGATATTTGATCCGAAATCATTGATTGTTTAAATTGAAGTGAACTATGGCTACATCCTCCAGAATGCATTCGTTTCGTGCATGAAACTCCAGGATTAGAGACATGGTGTCCAGAGGGTATAGGGCCATCTGTTCTGTTCATACCACTCTATCAGCACTTTCTAGCCACCGGGGGCTTTGTTACTAATGGATAAGGCCTTGGGGAAAATAGGGCCTTTGGAGAGTTCAGATTTCGGCTCATCTGCCTGACACAGGAATACCTCGGTTGCTGGTCTGACAAGTGTATGTCAGATTGAGTTATAGAGGTTGCCTTTGAATTGATACAGAGATTTACGATTGTCCATGTGCGGTTTAAGCAGTCCACCCAATTTTTATACTTGTCTGTCTCTTGTAGTTAGCTCAGTTTTTAAAAATACTTTTCTGTCTCTTGTAGTTAGCTAAGTTGGAGAGTTCCATTGGTGGGCTAACCAGGGTGTCAACCTCACTCCACGTCATCATGGACAGTGCTTCTAGTCCTAGGCTTTTCACCTGCGAATTCATTGTGTTAGTCTAATTAGGACCATGGATACAAACCAAGACTACAGCACCCAGAATGCATTCTGTTGTTACATGAAAGCTCAGGAATTGAAAGTGTCCATGATTGCATGAAATGAACGGGCCTAACATGTATTCCTTGTGTGACCTATTCTCCTCTAAGTGAGCTCAATCGACTTTTTTTTATTGCTTTCGTTGGAATTCTTGGCAAGGTTTGCGGTATCAGAGTATGTGTTTGGCTTGGTAGTACCTTTTTAAAGTGACCCTTATTAAACTGCATTTCCATCAAGCGCAACAGAAATGAAAGACTGCAAGATTCGCACAAGCTGCAAAGCGGCTCTTTGCCAAGGGTGGAACCGTCAGCAAGTCCTGGCTTTTTAACCAACATCACGTTGCATTCTGGGTCTTATAATTTTGCTATCAACTCAAGATTGCATGGACTCTAAAATTTCAGCACATAAACTGTTATTAGCTAAAAAGCTGTCACTCATAATATGGACCAAACTGAAAGTTAAGGGAACTGCAAAACGAAAGGCTGGTGCACTTGGTTCCTGCACAAGGCAGGTTTACTTGGAAAGCTGAGTTGAGTAATGCCCCTGCAGTAGAGATTTGTGTGATGAACTTCAAATTCACACACTGACACTGCTAAATCTGATTACTGAGGTCCTAATTAAGTGGGTATTAACGCCTATAAATCATATATGATAGTGACATCCAGGCTACAGTTGGCTATAGAATCAACGAAGCCAAAGGTTTTTTTTTGCACCTGTCCTGTCATTACTCAAACAGATCTTTACTGCTTAGGCCCACAAGCCGGTTCGTGCTCCTAAATGTGAGAGACTCGCTCATCACTGAAACGTTTGCTAAAGTTATCTCCCAGATGAAGCCCCGTATTTTTGGAACGGACATCTGAGATTGAACAGCAGGGAGATGGAAGCTCTCTCCTCTCGCGGGCAGCCTGTCTCCCCATATCTCTGCCCGTGCCAAGAGCAGAACTTTTACTGACCTGATGGTGATCGCATAGTGGTGGATTATACAGGCTTGCAATGCGCCTGGCGTGCGGCCCGATCCCGCTTGTAAAAGCGTTATAGCTAAAAGTTCCATTTGATTGGTCATTTGTGAAAAGTAGCGCCATGTCTGCCCTTTGACCCTCTGGCATGCGTCAGTCCGGTTGGAACTCCTCATTGTGGAACAGATGGGCGATGAAATGGTGAAGGGAATGCTTGGGATATCCGACAATTATCCTGGATATTAGGAGAACAAAGTAGGAACAATCTACACACTGGAAGTGAAAATGGAGAACAAGTTAATGCCAAGCAACACGCCCACTGTAACCCAGTAAGGGGAACCCACCCATTGTGCCATGCACGATGCTAAGTTAATAAAAGTTGTCATTCACTCTGCTACTTCCATTTTGGGTTGGCCTCGATTAGGCACGTGTGCTATGTATGTTACCAAAACTTCTTCAACAATGCTGACTTTTAGATTTACGTCCATTTTGGGAAACTGCCTCATAATGCTATAAGCAGGACTGTTTCTGCACTGCCCGGGTACTTAGATACATATTTCTCTCCCACTTCACACTCGGGTATCCAGACTCGACAGTCCTGTGGAAAGGAGCATGCAAAGAGGGCAGGGTATGGAAGCAAAAGCGCCCATGGTAATAATGTTCAGGTCACCCTTACATTGGACTGAGCAAATAAAGCAAAAGCTTGTGTGCCCAAGAAGAAACACTAAGTGCACAGCATGCAAATGTATTTGGTGCATCGTAGAAGCGGTCTCAATTTGATACAATGCTCCAAGGCAAAGAATCCTAAGCCGAGGTTCCTGGTTTCAATGTCTGCAAAATAGCTGATAGACCACATCTCCTCTTCCAAGGAAATAATAATGCAACCCATAGCATTCTGTGGAAAAGTTGGATTCACAGAATGATGGCTATACATTAAATCTACTATGTTGTTTGAGGTGCTTACTCACTGACATTCAGGTTGTTCCAAACGTAGCTATTTTATTTTGGTGAATTTTCAGTATTTCAAGAATAGTGACAAATTTCCAGTAAAACGTGGAGATACAAATTTCTAGCATTTTCACCCAATTCTTTCTTAAAAATCAAAGTAACTACCTTTGTTTAGAACAGTAGAATTCTGAACTATTTTGTTTTTTCAGCCATTCATATCAATTCATTAGTTATCTTCTGTTTAATACAGATGTTAAAAACCTTACCTGGGGTGGGGGGTTTCATAGATTTCTTAGGAAGAAATTCACAGTACTCAAGCAAAATAGATGTAGTGGCGTAGCAAAACAGGCATCACCCCTCATGGAGGGGGACCACCCTGCGTCCAGGTCAGGTCGTGAAAGATTGGGGTGTAGACAGCCCCAGTTCCCTGGGCTCTTGTGCCACTGCACTTGCTGCTGAAGAGACAGCTAAGTCACTGAATGGATGGTGCTATGAGCGAGCCGGAAAGGAGGAACATTAAGCAAGATGGTGGTGGCTGTTGGTGTCCGTGTCAGAGGGGTGATATTTAGAAAAGTTACATCTTATTAGCAATAATGTTCAGCAAAATAGGTTCAACACAAGTATGAAGAACTAACATTTTATAGAATGCTTTTACAAAGAGCAGTATAAAAAGCACTAAAGGTTAGTATTTTATAGTGTGCTTTAAAAAGAGCAAAACTATAATACATGTTAGTCTGACCATAGCAGCAGTTGTAGCTTCACAGCCCACAATTCCCCTCTAATTCGGATCTGCAATGCCAGTATTAAGATGCTTGCAGAGCCCTCATAATGTGCATCGATTCTCAACTGGCAGCACCGATAGCTGTTTTAACAAGAGAAGAAGCAAGTTAACTTAATGTTTCTCTGTTTAGACGAACATATTGCCTTCATATCTAGTAATTAGGGATCGAAAGAGCTCCCACAAACTGATAGGTTGCCTATTTTGTCAAACTGGAAATTACAAGTTCGGTCGGGCTGCACTAAAGCATTGGGGGAGGTCTTCCTGGTCCCCTTAGAATCGGTCCACTGTAAATGTTAACTTGCTTCCTTTTTATCATCACTAAGATAATAAAGCAATGATTGTAAAACTGTGTTTAGAATTGCATTACTTGGTATCCTGGATGATTTGGGAGGGCCTAGGGGGGACAAGACTCTGGTAGGCCTGGGTATGCTGCTAGCTAAACGAGACATAGCCCCAGAGCCGGACTGGCAGTAGTGAGCACCGGACATTATCCTGGTGGGCCAGAAGGTGGGGCGGTTATTGACCCGTGGAGGGCCTTTTTGGTACTGGGGTGGGTTTTGCGGCAGTGCTGCAATATCGGCTCCTCATAACAAAAGCGGCAGCAGTGCTTGACACTAAACCCCCCGTGCCCCTCCCCACCCACCCCCAGGGCCGGAGCTTCTCGGTAGCCCAATAGCCTCGTTTAAGATCTCCAGTGGAACCAAGAACTTGAGGAATGCCGAAGTGTCTAGAATACAAAACATTCAACTCTTGCAAAGATGCCACTCTGTTCTTATCCAGTACAGCACCTCTCTCTATGCTAGTAATGGTACACAAATGCACACAATGAGGTTATTCACATGCATCCTGGAACATTCCCAAAGTTCTTGCAGTACATATCCCCCTGTCCTCACATTGGGCCCTGGTATCAGGATGAGCAGATCATATATTCCAAGCATTGCACTTCTGCTCTGATTTATAGAATGGTAAACAAAATTGAGAGGCAACAAGACGCGTTCGCCTTATCACAGGTTTCCTCAGGGCAGCTTCACATAACAAGCATTGGCATAGCCAATAGGTCTCGCTTTTGGGACCTTATAAGTATTTAGTTATGCAGCACAATATTCTTGGTGCAACAACATCAACTGTTGCATGGCTAAACACTTATAAGGTCCCAAAGGCGAGACCTATTGGCTATGCCAATGCTTGTTTTTTTTACATAGGCTGCCTAATGGCCCCAAGTCACGTGTGGCAGTTTCAGCCATTATGGTATTTTTTAAATCAATCTTGATTTATACAGGGGCCACTTCTAAGACTGTAAACGTCTGCTGAAACTTATGTGCGGGCACACTGCAGTCTTTAGGACACAAACCCCGTCATATAGTCTGGACGGGGAGCCGGCGGGGTCACAGGCTGTGGAGGCCGAGGGCGGGAGGTGTAGACTGTTATATTGTCACAAGTGTGAGGAGGGCGCAGCTGATGTGGGGATGGGAGAACTCTGCACGTCAGTGCCTTGAACCTTCCCTGTGAAACGAGCGGCGACGGCGTCACCAGCTCCAGTAACAGCACAGCGGTTCTGGGTAGCTCTGTAGGACTTCTTGGCGCTGGCTGCAGTATATGGGGGCTTGGCTGGAGCTTTCTGTTCTGCCTCGCTGGTTGCGGTCACAAGGCTAGAGGTTAGCCTCACCCTGTTTATGGGCAGCCATATTGGTCGGTGAGCAGCCGGCTGGGCCACGGTTCTGCATGAACTATGTTAGGTTCTGTGGTGGGCGGTTGGCCATAGCTCGTCACGTGGCTTACATTTCAATCCGTGTGTATGTGGGGGTTGCATGTTTAAGTTTACTTCTTCAGGAAGGTAAATATGTGTACTGCTGAGAATATGTATGCCAGTACTGCTAAAAGCATGCACCCTCCAGGTGGCTGGTAAACGCTCACTAGCTGTAGCGCCTGGAGCCTAACAAGGCGCGGGGGTTATCGCGCCTCCTGCAGAGACCTGCGTGTAACCTTAAGGCCACAGGCGATATAACTAATAAAGATAGCTTAAAGGTCAACATGCCTGCTGCTGCGATGTGTGTGTGGATGCGGGTCGTTGGTTCCAATGCCGAAATACAGCTCAAGCGGCTAAAGCGTCAGCTGCTGGGATGTGGCTGTGTAACTAATAATGGGTTTGAGGTCCTACAGGACAGACCCCTCCTGTAACTCGATCGTAAAAGATTGCTTTATCACCGATTATTTAATTGCGAAGAGACAATTCCTTCCGTGGGGTGCGCCGTGGCACTATTTATCATTAAGACTGCCAGCGAGCTGCCCTGGGTGACCTCTTGACTCGGATTTTCGATATTGCCAAACTGCCACTTTGGCATCACATTGTATTTGTGAGCTCGGTCTGGCCGGGGCATTAGACGTGCGTGTAATGGCTGCCACAGGCACAGTTCGCGTGAGCTTGAAAAAGAACAATCGCATATTCCCACGGTCACTTGATTGTATAGCGCCAAAAAGACGCCCGGTACGAGAGGAGCGTTAGATATAAATGATATCAGACAGGCCAGACTCTCTCGACAGTGGCGGACATGGGTGCCCGGCCGCTGGTGTGGCGCCAGGCTTAACATTGGTTGGTTTCGTGCCTACTGCCACCCAAGGTTTTTTTCTTCCAGTGTAGTCTGTTTCCAGGTTGAGCCCGATGACTGACAGACGGACCTCTTGAAATAAAGACAATGTGTTGGAAAGTAGAGGAAATCCAACAGACTGCCTGAGCGTCGGCTCAGCACCCTGTGATAATGGGCAAATAACGTAATCTCCCTGTGCCTACCAAAAATAAATGTGTCCCTCTGTAACAAAACTGGTGCTCAAGTAGAGGGCGCCAATACCTAGGGTCAGTTTGCGCGATATAAATATGCCCAAAAAAACCCAGCATTTGTCAGATTTTTGAGAAAGAATTCAATTAAATACATACGGCCTGATAACACTACACTGGAGAGACGGACACTTTGCTGCACACCAGCCCACCACGGCACTGGCAAGAGCCACTGATCCTGTACGATATACCACCATAGAAGGGAGATACTGAGTACGTGCTCTCAGCAGCACTTCAAGGGCGACACCGAGTCAGTGTTTCACCACCATGCACATTAGTCCCGAGACAAAGCCTTCACTCGCTCTGAGGGCTTTTTGTTTCAGTTTCGTAGCGCTTTCCACGTTAGTAACATTACCCAGTAACATGTTCGTATTTTTTGTAGACACAGGGAGATTAATCGGCATCTCTGTTAAAGACATTTAAGTAATGCCCTGAGCTGCCGATTAATCTTCCTGTGTCTACAAAAAATATCAAACTGTAATTGTGTAATGTTACCGGTGCTCGTAGAAAGCGCTACTATAGTGAAACAAAAAGCCTGAGAGCGAGCTGCTGCTAATGCGAGCAGCCTGCAGCGGAGAGGACGTGGCTCAGCAGCGGGATCTGCAGACTTCGGCGCTGGGGATCCATGTTCGAGCCTCAGCGTCGGTCGAACATCTTGTGAATAATTGTGGGAAATGTTCGCCCTAATTTACAAATTTTAAAATAAAAATCATTGATCGATATCGGAGGAGTGGTGGGAGCCCACACAATCACTATTGTAGGAGGGGTGGGGGTGGAGACAACAGGGATAATCGCAGGAGGTGTGTGAGACGGCAAAACAAAGGTGCAGCCGCCATAGGTGAAGATACGGCTGGGCATGCCTGCGCTGTAATAAAAACAAGCAGCGGCCGTACGAGACGCGCTCTGTGGTGGGGGAGGGGGGAGGAGCGGGAGAGCAAGTGACGCGCGGCCGTGAAAGTGACACGGCCGCACGGCCCCGAGAAGCGCTCTGTGGTGGGGGAGGGGGGAGGAGCAAGTGAGAGGAAAGACATATGGCGCCTGGAGCATGCGAGGAATGCGCGTTACTGTGCGCGTACCCGCATGCTCTAGGCAAGCCCAAAAAAAAGTGGTTGCATTTCTAAAAGCCCACTTACAAAATGTCTCGCCCAGACCAGCGCAAGCGCTGGCTTCAGGGCGAGACCTAAAAAGCAATGTAAGCCAAGCTGGTCAAGCAACATCTCAAAGGAAAACCAATTGTCTGGAGTACACTTATTAGAAATGAATTTGTTTATAACAAAGCTTGATAATTGAATATCTTATGGTAAAGCTGAGGTCGAGCGTTCAAAGTCTTGGAATCAGTCGTCCAAGCCATGTTCGGCACAAAGTTACATCCAGCAAACAGATTTATCAGCGTCCAGTATAGTGCACCACGGACGCTGAGAAACGTTGTTTGCCCAGATTGGCTTGCAATGCTTTTTATGTGAAGGTGCCCTGAGGAAGCCTGTGATAAGGCAAAACGTGTTGGCTGCTCCTGTGTTTTCCGAAGAAGAACATGAATAAAAGACAAACACAAACAAAAAGGACCCACCAGTGTTGTCTTTGTTGTTTCTTGTACAAACTTTCTTTGTATAAACTTTGTCTTGTTGCCTCTCAATTTTGTTTAATGTACGACCAATGAGCAGCTGGTTGTTAGAGGTGGGCAACTTGTGCTTGGAACACAGTGATTACTTCAGGTGGTGCAGCACCAGGTCCCCTGGCTGCCATAATCTGATTTATAGAACGCTGTAGCATCAAGTAATGACTTCAATCGACCTATTACAGAGCACCTCTGTTCTGACAGGCAGTGTGTGCAGTAATCTCAGTTTCAAAACCCCCCAAGCCCATCAATAATCATTGCAGCCCACCACCTGGTCCTGTAGGGATTTGTGGCAAGTCCCTCCCTCTGCTAAATTAGTTCATGGAGTTAACACATTGGCCACAGAGATCTACTTAATCTGGTGTTGGGGTGTGAAAAATCCCTTAGGGGTTGATATCACATGCATTCTTCTGTAGTTGATTATAAGAGTGCTAATTGGTATAGTAATAATCACACCTGCTATAAACTGCCTAAAGTCAATTTGCTTTAAAAGTGCTGTACATATGCCTTTCTTTGATCGGCCTACCCGAAGCCTCAATAAAGAGTGAAGTAAAAAGAAACCTATTCACTATTCTCTGACTATTGCACAAAGAGCCTAAGATATGCTGATTATAGATCACTGAGCTGAGAGCTTGCAATTAAAACGATGCATCCTGCTGGATACAGTCTCATGGAGACAGCTGAATCTAGTGGGCATCTGTGCAATGAACTGTTAATTGATTCCAATGCCCCTGAAATAGATTGGTTTGCTTAATGTGCTGTAGTGGTGGGAGGGGCTATCTCGAGCTTCATGCAGCCTGATAGTTGGGAGTTTACATCCGAGTAAGATCTCTCCTTTGTTTAGCTTGCTTAAGTCATCAGCTTGCACCCTCTGCCACTGCAGTATGTGAGCGCTCAGTGACCACCGCCCTTGGCTGCACCATCAGGGTACAGCAACAGTGATTCACAGGTAACGTTTTCTTCCACCTTCTTTGCAAATAGTGACAGCATGCAGAGGTAGCTGAGCTGCAGCCTCACAGCCTGCAGTCCTCCAGGGGAAATGACAAAATCCCTTGCTGGCCAAACATCCCTCAAAGTCAACACTTTATAACTCAGTCAAGAATTTGGCACAGAGTCATACATTGCATGCACTGTCCCAGTTTGCTCCTCAGAGCAGATCAGGACAGCGTATCCGATTACAGTGTGTCCTGTCCCTAGTGCAGGCTTGAACTCTGACAATTCACTCTTGCAGCGGTGTGAGCACATCAGTGAAAGATGGAGCTGCAGGTTAAAAACGTGGGTTTGTTTTCACTGCCAGGAGACCAATCTAATATTTGAGTGGTCAGGGACGTCGGTGCAGGAGAGTTCAGTGAGTATCCGTCACCTCCAGAGGGATATCTGTGAGTGGCATTATGGGGTGCACTGATTGTGTGCCACCTCGTATATGGAGCACAATCAGTGCACCTCCCAACAGCTTCTGTGCCCCTGAGCCTGGGTATATAGTACTGTCTGGATGCAAAGGCAAAGACATTCTCATATTTGCATGGTGCCACACACCCAGGCATATGAGGGGATGCCCTTTTGGGATTCTGTTGATACACATTTTGCATCACAGTATCTGTATAAAGAATACTAAAGTGCCTAGAGGCTGCATAATGTGATTGTGAACTCCAACTGTGCCTCTAGGATACCATTTGTTAAATAGCAACTGATGTCACAAATCTGATTCTAACAGATCTCAAAGACCTACAGTCGTTAGTTTCTTCATTATGCATGCGGGACTCCCAGTTTGCAGGTTTGTGCACTCCCATCAACTGCAATATATTGAACCTGATTTATGGAACACCTCTTAAGATCTAGAGATATTCTCCCCTCTCAAAATCAGTTACCCGACACATTTGCCCCAAATTCCTCCTTCAGCTCCTCTACCTGCTTACAGTTTTGTCACCATCCTCTCAGTCCAGTCAAGGAATTTTGTCCCTCATCTGTCTTATGTTGATAAAGATTGTAAAAAATGTGGGCTTGGTGCCTCGAAGGAGTGTGGTAGGAGTTTCTAAATGTTAATCTCCTCCAGATCATTTACTAACAAAGGTACAAGACAAAGTAAGGAAATAGTGCAAGAATTTCTACATCGGTTTTCTGACTCTGTTCACAGTTTAGGGCCAGACATCTTCATCCCCTAGAGGAAGTGAGGGCTCATAGAAACATAGAATTTCATGTCAAATAACCACCAGGAGACGTATTATACATTGTGCCCTGGGGGTGCAACGGGTGGGTGTGTCTGCTTTGTGCGCCTCCGCAGCACAATGGTATTACAGAAGGGGCCGCAGACACTTGTGCGTCCTGCTATCCACACACACAACCCTCTGAGCCCTCTCACCCGGAATTTGGAAAAAAAGCTACATTGTCTCCTGCCTCCCTCCTACACCACCCTCTGCATATACCTTCTCTGCTTTCCTCTCCCCTTTAAGCAAACATGCCCAAAAAAAACCTGACGTCCTGCTTCCTACACCCACCACCCTCTGCAAACTTCCCTCTGCCCACCCACACACACTGAAAATAAATTATCTGGTCCCCTGTCACCCAGACCCACCACTCTCTAGGCAGTCCCATCCCCTTGCAGCCCACAGTTACACTCTATGCTCTTACATTGAGAATGGAGAACCGGCACTGCGCTGTGGGTTCAGATCTCTCAGCAGCTGTCTCTGCAGACCAGCAGTGAGAGGAAAGAAGGCGCAAGATTGGCACAGCACTAACTGTGTTCTCACATCTACCTCATGGTCTGTGGAGACCCAAGAGCAGTGGTTGAAGGTGGTTCAGACTGCCAACTGACATTCCGATGTGGCACTTGAGTCTCTGGATACCTGGAGCATAGGTTATGGAACAAAGGGAAAGCAAGTGCTTGGTTAATCACTGTTGTGATGTCATTGCAGTGAATAAACCAGATTATAATCCGGTTATTAACACTAAAGGCTTCCTGTGTAAGCCATATGCAACAATCCTATACTAAGAACCTATAAGAGCCAGGGAGAGAGAGAGAGCAAAACAAGCACATTACGCTAGTAAAAGTAGTCCCATTATGTTTTTCGAGCTGTAGAAAACTATCAGTGAGTTGGGTAACAATAAAAATCTGTCATTTAGTGCCAAGATTTCTCAAAGAGTGAAAATGTGCTTTACAAATACACATGTATTGGGTGTCAAAAGCCAAAGGTTTGTTTGGACTGAATATTCCAGATTGTTGGAAAGATCATGAATTTGAGGTTGAAGAGGAGCTTGGGCTCAGTATAGCTGAGTTTCTCCAAAGGGTCAGAATGGACATCAGGAGACGTATTATGCTTAGTACCCCAGGGGCTCAATGAGCGGGTGCGCCCGTTTGGGCACACAGGGCATTACCACATGGGGTTTGTGCGACCCCTCTGTATTACTGTTAATGCTAGCACACATGAATGAATGAAATTCGTACTTGTAAAGCGCACTGCTGCCCCCAACAGAGGCGTCCTGGCGCTATACGCATACCGCTGTGGAACCCTTCCTGGCTATTCCCTGTGAGATGTCCACTCCTGGGCACCCCCAAGGTGAAGCCAGGCATCCCAGCGCTGGTGGGGCCGTTGTGGAGATTAAGCAAGCTATTGCCCAGAGTTGCAGAGTGGGACCCATGATTAGAATAGGCACCGAGGCGAGAATTATCAGGTCCGAGGAAATTGAGCCCAAGACCCGCCGAGGCGGGAATTGAACCCTGGTCCCGGGCCAGATCTCTGCATCAGGGTCTGCCGCTCTAACCATTGAGCCACACTTCTCCGTAGCATGTAGCACCAGCGCTAACTTGAGAGGGAAGACCCTCATTTGCATTGAACGTTTCCCCGTGCAAATGAGGGAATCAGTTTACCTCTGCACCTGTGCCCTATTGCTGGAGCGGGTGCAGAGGAAAGCAGGGACTTAGAAGACGCACCAGCAATATGCCACAAAGTGGTGATGCATTGTTAGTGCTTTGTCTGAGTGCAACCATCTGGAGGGGGTCCCTTTGATTCCTCAGACATCTGCCTGCAGGCAGGTGCAGTCACATACACACCCACTAGCAGGGGAATCTATGTCCATTCTATAAAGTGCAGGTGGGTGTCACCTGCACTGTGAAAGATGGAGCAGTCTGTAAGCAGCCACTCTGTCTTTCACTGAATTTGCTGTCCCAAGGCAACCACAAGTTTTTGGCTGCCCTGGAAGCAGTGCAATCATGATAATAGAGCGCAACTCCCCGATCTGCGGTAGGCACACCGTGTGAAAGAAAGGGACAATGCTCCCATCCTGTAAGACCGGCCCAGCTAAACATAGGAAATGGTGGACATCTGTGAGGGCAATAGACTTGTGACTAAGGGTATTTGTCACAATAAGATAAAGATAGCGGTGAAGTTCAGAGATTTCCTTGAAAACCTGAAACAGGCCTTATTGAAAAAGAACATGCTTGTAACACAGGGACAATGGAGAAATTGAAGAGAGTTCGCAGGACTGCTGGTAGAGTAGAAGCTATGCATGCCCCATTGATGCTAGACCCGCCATGAAACTAGAGCGGTATTGTGGGTCAGAAGACATGAGCTGGCATCCGAATGGTAAAGGCTGGAGGTCGAAAAACATTCTTAATTATTAAGGGGTGCAGCAAGGTGTGAAGAACAAAGCAGAGTGGGTTAAAGAGAGGTAAGGGGGAATAGTGTTGCAATGTCATTCTGCGTCAGCAGCAGGTTCATAGCAATCCATAATGTAGCAAGTGCAGTGGCATAAGGGTCCAGGGGTTTGAGGGACCCCCTGAAATCCAACTATAGTTGTGTTTTTTAACCAAATGCGGTGATGGGGGTCCAACTTCCTTGTTTGCATTAGGGCCCATGACACCTTTGCTACGCCAGTTTGCAGCAGAACCCCTTGTGCAAAGAGTTGAGGTATCTGAAGGGTGTTCTCAGATCGAATAAATCTCTGTGGACCACATCCTGTGGCAAGCCTCTTGAAAAGGGCAGAGTTGTATTTTAGTGAGAGGGCAGCTCGCATGAAAGGGGAAGTTCTGATAACACCACTGGAAAAAACTGAAGTGAGCAGTGGCGTAGCAAGGGTGCTCTAGATTCTAATGTAAGTAAAGAAAGTGGGCCCTCACCCACTGGTATCATGGTAAAAAACAGCGACAAATTGGGCTACAGTGGGTCCTCACGTCCCAGGCCTCGGTGCCACTGTACCTTCTGCACAGTTGATATCTACGCCCCTGGAAGTGAGGCAGCGTGGATAATTCAGTGTAGAGACACAACAATAGTTACGTTTAGGCCAAAATGCTTGATCAGAAAAATTCAGTGAGCACACCCCATTGTACAACTCGGGAAGGCAGTCTGGAGGGAGGGCATACGATTAACGCATAAATAAAGGCGAAGAGGGTGTGTCAGCCTCAGGGCAACCGTTTGCGGCCTATACCTATTGAAGACATACTCAAAATGAGCAGGTCTCCCGTCTCACTTCATGTTTCTCTCACCCTCTTGGGTGGCCACGTTGCCTCCGAGTTGGAATCCCTCATCCCCTGTGAGGTCCATGGGACCTGTTTTCGCAGGTCACCTCGTCAATCAAAGTGTGACATGTGGAACATTTGGTGTGGCTCGAACCCAGCATTTTATAAAGCATCCCTCATCTAAAGATAGCATCCAGGGAGGGAGGGTGACATTTTCAGACTACCCCGCGTCGGTCCCAAAAGTGTAGGAAATCTTTAAACAAAAATATTTGAAATGCTTTGGTTTTATGGAGCAGCACCAGGGGCGACGAGAATTTTCCGAAATAAAATTCAGGGAGAAGACAAGAGGGAAGGATCTGGTCTTTAGTCACGGTTATGTTTGTTAAATGACCTGAAGGCTTAAAATGTTCCAAACATATCCACGATCGATCACAGGGGTGTCCAGCTTGGGTCCATAAGATTAATTCCCATACCATGAAACCGAATAGAACTCATTCAGAATGCCAGTGTTTAACCTGAAAATCCGGCATGGGTCTCCTCTTCTGGGCCTACGCTGGACTCTCCCAGTCTAAAAGAATGTGGATGGCCGCCTTGCCTGCAGACACCATATTCGAAACAAAGAGCAACGTGGTTACTTAAAACTTACTTGTATATCTTCCGGGAAGCAAGTTAGTTTGCTTCACGTCTTAAGGTGAAAAATCACCCAATCCATATTTTTTTCCACACCAGAACTAAGTGCTACCTCAGTGTTAAGCGTTAACAGTTAAAAGTCCACTGTGCATGGGCCACAAAGCCATACACTGCCAAGTAAATATATAGCTATGTATCATAAAGCAATTAGGAAAGATGTAAAGTTATTTACAGAATTGTTTTTAATTTGAGAAGGCCTGGGTGGCCTGAGGTTGTCGAATTCTTCCAAAAAATGGTTTGGCAGACATTAAACAAAAGTAACGAAAACCTAAATGAGCTAGTTTCCTTTTAGGGATTTATGTAATTCCAGAGGCAGTTTTATCTTCCCTGAACATTCTGCCTAGCCACGCTCACCTCTCTCCACACTTCAAAGTGCTGCTGCATTCTTCCTTATCAGGGGACGCCTCGTGGTATTTGGGATTGGTATGTGACAGAAAGATTAGTGAAAATAGAGTGTAAATTAGCCAGAGCTAAACTGGTGCACAGAAGAGGTGTTGGACAGCAAGGGGACTCTTGAAGGCAAATAAGAAGAATATAGATCAGAGAATACTATTGGTGCAGCTGCCTCAGCCGGAAATTCAGGAAACTAATGAGCGCAAACAACATCCTGTCCGCACTTGATACCAGCACTGCAAGTGTTCACAAAATATTTAGCAAAGATTGATGTATAAAATCCTATCCCAAATGCGCAAAAGTTTCCGAACATTGCAACGTTATGAACATTCACCTGTTCCCCATGACAAATTTGAGCAAACGTTTGCGGCACCGCAAAAATGTGTTACACTAATGTGGCAACTGGTAAGAGCAACCGCCAGCATCTTAACTGGCTGACTTTTTTGCAACATTCCCAGAAGGAAAAACAAATCTCGGTAAGCTCGTTTTAGTACAGGTGTGTGCACCAGACCTATTTATTCATTGTTATTTTTCCTAAATGCACTCTTTCAGCAGACTGAGTGCCTAAGTGGGGCCTAGTGCCACTATGTCCTATGTTTTTGGCTGAATTTACGAAAAGGCAAGTACTTGTCAGTTTTCAGTGCTTTTATTTGCCAACTTCCATTCCAGTACAAATCATGAATATTAATAGTTTTATGTTGTCAACATTTATACAGTGCATTCCCATCACTAGTTGTTTAGGGCCTAGCGCTGTGTTCGTTTTGTAGGCGCCTGGTGATACAACTAGTAAAGATGGATGAAGGAGTTAGTTTCAGCCATGATAGTCTATGTCATTTCACAGATCTTGATTCACTACACGTAAACCATCCCACCTTACTTTACCTTCATGGTGTGACCTAGAGCACCAGCTGTCTACTAGGGAAACATCTATTACAACACAGGCATTACATGGTAGTGCCTTTACAACACAGTCAGTGCCAGGACTGCGACGTTACCACTAGTTCCATTACAACGCAAGTCATTACAACGACTTGCTTTAGGGAATGTTGTGTTGGACTGGTGTTGGATTTTAAGTCCAACACCTTCCCTACTAATACACCGACTGGAGTTGGAAGAGTAATTTAAACTATTCCAAAGTCCAGCGCTTCCCTAAAGCAAGTCGTTGGAATGACTTGCGTTGTAATGGATCTCGTGGTAACGACACAGTCGTGGTACCGACTGCGTTATTAAGCCAAGCGTGGTTTTGGCATGTGTAGTAACAGAAGCTATTCATCTACTAGAACTCAGAGGTATCATTTGGTCTCCATTTCAAACGCCCTTTGAATGGAGTGGGTGTACAATGGAGTTATTTTAGGGCCTTCTGACAACAACCAATTTAGTAGTTTGACGAACTATAGATGACAATGAAACACTGGGTCTAATGAATGTAGTTGGGTGTCATCAATGTTCTAGGATGCTGTGGCATTTTCTTGTGTCACTTCTATTGGATTGTATGAGTCTTGTGTCTCAAGTGTTCAGTTGAGGTCAACTCTTGAGTGTAACTGATATCAAATGATGCAAAGCCATTATCTCCTCGCCACCTCTCGCTTTGCTTAATTACTTAATGAGAGGCCCTTGCACTTGTGTGAAAGAAAGAAATGTTCCTCCCAGTCTCCTCTCGTCCTCTTTTTCTTGTGTCCCAGGATACATCAGGAAGGGTCTCCGTGGTGCGGAGACTCCAGCGAGTTATTTACTTTGGAGTTAAGCAACTTTTGTTGCTTTAGCATGAACATTTGGTTTTCTTTGTCTTCTGATTGCTTGCTATGTCTCATTAATTAATTAAGAAAAGCGAGAGGTGGCGAGAAGGTAATGCTTCAATTACTTACCGGTAATCGCATTACTCTGAGGCTTACTCTCACTTTGATTAATTACACCCTCTCACCTGCCATCTTAGCGACGACAACTGCGTTATTCATCCTAGACACTAAAATAGGAAGAGAAGAGGGTGGGAGGAGTTTTTATTTCTTTCACTTTCTACTGGTGTGTTCTCGAGGCGCAAGGGCCTCTCATTAAGTAATCAATCAAAGCGAGAGTAAGGCTTGGAATAATGCAATTACTGGTAAGTAATTGAAGCCTTTTCCATGGTTGTCAATATCCTATGATTCTGTGGCTTATAATGTATATGCATGTATCATGCTGCAAAGTAATAGACTTGAAGGTCTATGAAGCCAAGAAGTTCATCTGAGGTCATGAATACTAAGGCATTTCATTTTAAACCATTTCAGTGTTTTTTTCTGCAGTTTTGACACAGCACAAGTTTCGTCCAAAGACATTACAACACTTTGCATAAGCACCAGATTAAATTACACATTTTTTGTACAGTTAGAGCAAATTTGCAGGAGTAAAAGTATAACTCTTTTGTAATAGAAGGTTGAAAGGGATCCTTCTCAATGATCTCCAGGGCTCCAGCCAGAAGTAAGTTTGTGGTCCATTCCCACAGAAATAACAATATGAAGGTCATTTTAGAGGGGCAGTTTCTGGTCTCATCAACAAAGCTATTAACGAATCTACAATGCAATTCGTGGCTGGACTATATGCTTTCCTTCCTTCTCGTCCGCGCTACTTTTTGCCCCACCATTATTTCATCACTAAATATTGTCTCGACTCTGTATGTCCAGCTCTACGAAGGGACTAGTAGGGTATATTTAAGCACTTTAGACCACCTTAATAAATAAATATAACATTCTGAAAAGTGCCTTGGCTTACACCTGCTAAGGAGTTGAACCGTGCCTGCTGGGAAGAATGACCTAATCCATTGGCAAACCTGCAAGAGGGCCAGCTGCTTTGCGAGGCCTGTCCAAGTGCCACAAGATCACCCCACACCAGTAGGAGGAAAGAAGAAGAGTATCTGGGTCGTGGAGCTGCTGCATTGCTGTCATTGATGTCAGGTTGAGCCTGCACTTTTCCCAACCCATCATGTCTATTGAAGGGTATCTGTATCATCCCTTCATAGGTCCTGATTACACTAGATAGAGGTGGCTCTCAACCATCTTTCTAGTTTTGGGCTTCTGAAAATATTGCTGACTTAAGTCCTAGTCAAGCCTAACCGCACAACTGACTAGTTCCTGGTTGAGACTGAAGTCACCAGGAACTATTGTGGGTGTATCCAGTCACATGAGCACCTGTTCACCACAAAATCTTGACAGTCACTGGAACATCTCATGATACATGAGACCGCTGAAGGAAAGTAATCTTTTGGACTCAGTAAAAAGAAAGGGCCCACCATTTTCATCATTCCCGATGAAAAACCTAGACTTCAGTTGGGTGCTTAAGATGTCCCTGGACTCCGGTACACTGTGGACTGTGCCTCTGGTCAGAAACTAGTGACGGAACACTGGGTCACCAGAATATCACTCAGAGTAGTTGAGCACAATATATGTGAGGTTTTGCTGTTTGGGTGGTGGATTTTTGGGCTCTATATTATAAGGCTTGCACTTTTTTGTCTTCGATGCTTATGAGGAGACACCCTTTATTTCACTCTGTTATATCTCAGAGGTATCAATAGATCAGACTTGGCTCCAGCAACACTGTATTATATCTACCCAAATTCAGAGCCACTTTTTAGACAGCTTTGCTCCTGTTAAGAATTAAGGAACCTAACGGAATTCCATGAGTCAGTCCAAAATAAATCCTTACAGGACAACATTTGCGACTGAGCAAATGTGAACAGAAATCTAGTGCCTAGCAATAAGAAGTTATAATGATGGTTGGGATCAGATCTCAGCCCTAAAAAGTGCTATGCGTGCCTTCCTTTAACTGAACTATGTTCTTACCTTTTAAGTATAGTTATTAATTCTACTAAAGCTCTATCTGGACATTGATTTAATCAAGTGTTAATTACTGGGTCATACTGAATCTAAGTGTCTAATTTCCTCCACCTACTGGAATAAGTTGTCACTGCTCATCCTCACTACCTCAAGAGAATGAAGAACTAAAAGTGAGCAGCCTGGATATGCATTTGGAGAGCACCAGTAGTGTGGCCATGGGGCACCAAAGTTAAAGAGTACCCCCAAGAATACTGCCTAGTAACCTGGACTTGCACAAGAACCTGTGTGCAAGTGCACTGCCTTTTCCCAGTGTCAAGACATTTGTTCTAACCCATTGATCTAGTAGTATACCCAAAGGACACATGCATGTGCTGGAAATACCTGATTCAGTCTGACTGCTATGCATTCATCCACATACCGCACATCCTCCTTCCCCCTAGAAATACTTAATATGTGATTACTACTCCAGTATGGAAGAAAAAGCTGAGGATACCACGTTTTCACGAGAAGTTCACTTTTAACTTCAGTAATTCCAGTGTAATGTCTAGAACTTAAGGCTCCTCCACTTGAAAAGTTACTTTGACAGTCAGAGATAATCATCTCTGGAAGATTCAACAATTGCTGTGCCCAATTATCACCCTCTCAAAGATGGTATAAAATCACGCACCTGTTTCATATTGTTTAGGGCTTGTCATTGTGATACAGTGGACCAGCTATGGAAAAACTCAAGCCCAAAGTGTTAGCTTAGACAACCGTTTTCAGGGTTTATGTAAATAAAATGCTGTGCGAAATTACAAAATGAAAAATTAAACCAACAATAGAAAATTCTCTTTTTCTTCAAAAACCTAGATGGTAAAAATGGCTTGAAGTTAAAGGTTCTAGTCTATTCCCAAATCACTGGGCATCCATAAACACACATTAATGCCTTTGAGATCAGCCAGCTTTTGTTAAAAGAGCCTACATACCACTTGTATCATATGCAGACGATTACAAGGTGGCCGTTTACCCTTTGTACCACCTATTTCCGATAAAATACGTGTGTTGTTCTGGCAGCTGGTGGAAGAACTATTGTTTGCAGAAACATTGCACAGCATGCAGGAGTCGGTCTGTCATATCCAATGGAAGGAATCTCGAGTGTGTCATACCAGATAAACTAAGGGGTGTCTGGCATGTAATTTAAGAGAGCTTGGAGCTGCTTTATGATAACATTGAACAGTAGACACACAACCTAGTGGTACGCCCTCAACTGTCTTAATGCTACTGCTTTACAAATGTCTTTATAAATATGGCTCCTGGTTTGAAGGAGTTTATTTTCTGACAGTTCTGTCAGTATGTGTCCTTTTTTTTTTTTTCATTTTATTTACCCATCTATTTTTTATTTTTGGGTAGGTGAAAAAATGAGTTAACTATAACGAGGCCCCCATGCACAGCTTATGACCTCACATATTATATCACTCATGGCATGTTTAATGATTTCTTTGAAGGCATCACTGATGATATCTTAAATGACATCACTGATGACATCATCCAATGAATGTGACCGTTTGGTATGCGCTTATCATACTGGAAAGCATTCAGCAAGGTACATCTAAACCTAATTTTCTATAGCCTCTTTACTTCTAATGAGTGCAAGCATATGCAACATGCTTAGCTTCCTAATGGTGTCTTGGGTGTGTGAAGGGAGCAAGCTCTCCGTGAATGGTTGTGCACAGACCAAACACTGTGCACAGCAGAGACTTGCCGACTCGTGTTTCGTTGATTGCCCATAAGAGGTTGGCTATCTGTAAAAGCTTTTCTACAGGGCAAAGTTTGTACATAGTAGGTGTCTACCCTCCTAAGGGGCCTTGAGTGCCTAGAGGGAGTGGGCTCTGCATGAGAAGTTGTGTGTAGGAGTGAAGACTGTATGCATCTGGCACTTGCCCACCAATGCTTAATTGCTTGTTTGCCACAGATGGTCAACTACCTGCAAAATGAAGGCTGTGCATATTAGGGCCTCACCACCTAAGGGACGGTGGGTTGCTAGAGGGAGTGAGAACTCTGT
This sequence comes from Calotriton arnoldi, assembly GCA_963921515.1. Classification (NCBI taxonomy): domain Eukaryota; kingdom Metazoa; phylum Chordata; class Amphibia; order Caudata; family Salamandridae; genus Calotriton; species Calotriton arnoldi. The sequence continues at coordinate 2,874,616 of CAWUFW010000755.1, read as the reverse complement.
AGATGGGGTCCTACGCAGGGCAAAGACTGTTTGCAGTAGGTACTTTCCTACCCAGGTCAGGGTATTGCCAAAAAGAGGTTGGCTACCTGCGGAGGGTTCGGTACAGATCAAAGGCTGCACGTAGTTGGGGCTTGGCCAACTAATGAGGCTTTAGTGTCTGTAGGGGGTGTGTTCCTCATGAAGAGTTGTTCACAGGGCAAAGACCTATGCAGATGGGGCTTGTCCACCTGAGTCTGATTCTTTGCCCACATGAAGTCAGCTGTCCACAAAGTGTTTGGTACAGGATGAAGTCTGTGCGTAGGAGGAGCTTGGCTCACCAAAGCAGGCTTGTGTGTCTGAAGGGTAATTTATGCTTTACATGCCATTTAGTACTTACTTTCATATCTGAAGTGCTGTACTGGTTTAGAGAACAATTTGAACAGCAGTATGTTGAATGATGTCATCAGCGATGTCTTCAATTATCTCATTTGAGATGTCTTCAGTGATGCCATCAATCACTAAATTCGCTTGGGAAATTGTTGAATGTCACAGAGAAATCCAAAACTGTTAGCCAGTTGGACATCTCCACAGTGAGATATGTCTCAGTGATCAGCGATAAACTTGGTGAGATTGCAAGGCAGCGCATTACGCAACTATGTGAACCTTTGAGTTACAATCCAATGCAAATCATGATGTGCGTTGGATTGTAAATGCCATCAGAACACTTTACGTCTGTCCTCACACTGTGCATAATCTTTTTTACTTTGAGTGTGGGTTATGGGGAGTTGGTCTCCATCTTGAGGGGGCATAGCTTGTCAACAAGACCTTGTGTCGGCACTTGAGCACAGTGTTTTTGATGCATGTGCTCTTCACTATCACTGAACGATTTCGTCTGGACTTTGGTTTGTTTTTCAATGATTATGAGATGTCAATGCATCTATAAATATTTTACGTGAAATAGTCTTTTCCATTTTTTCTAAAAGTAGTGGTCTGGATTTTCTTCTTGTGGAGAATGGAGCAGCTCTGCATTACTTTGCATCAAGGGGCCGTTCTATGAGTGGCGCATGGGGTTCCCATACAACCACTCATGGTCTTTGATGCAAATCCCTATCTACAAAGAACTGTGGACAGGGATTTGTGCCAAAATCCTGCTCCTCCTCGAGGCAGGCATAACGAGGAGAAATGTTTTAATTTCTCCTCGTTTTTCCCAATCGGCATGTGTGCTTCTTTGTACAGCACAAATACAAAGTGGGAATAGCTGTAAAGCATTGTTTTTGTACTGGAAGGGACTCCTTCCAGTACAAAAGCTATGCTTCAGACAATACAGACACCCGTGCAAGGGTGTCTGTGTTGACGCCTGGCTGCCTAAAGTGCTCCAGCATAGGGAGAGAGTAGAACAGCGCCACATTGCGCTGTTCTGTTCTCTCCCATTCACACAGCGCAGCGCTGCAATTTTACTTGCTGCCCTGCTTTGCGTGACTTCTTTGTAAAAATATGTCCTTGTCCTTACCACATCTTCCATCTTCAAGTATGAGTCTGCTGGGGGCCATGGTTGAGACAGGTAGTCAACTCTGTGATGTCCTCAGGAAGTTCAGTCAGTGGATGATGTTACTTCCGCTGGCCTAATTGATGTCCACAATGCACCACGCAGTCAGAAAGGAACGGAACCAACTCCACGCTGAGCCTCTTGCACTGCACTTTCACTGGGCGGCGTGCTTTCAGTTGATAACAAATTAGAAAAAATGTTCTCATATAATCAGTAGCCTGACGGAATGCCCTTGCAATTGTCTTTCTCTTGTATAACCGCAAAAGACAAATCCATTTATTCTGTTTCATTTTTCTAATCCATCGCGAGACGGAATCAGACTGCGTTTTTAGGATTAAAGCGCGGTTCACTTCTCCGGTAACACTACAATTGCTCTCGTTGGTAACCTGTGCCATTTGCAGCACTGCCAGTGATTGGATACATACCAGCCTTTCTAATTAGCGCCCGACACCATGAACTAATGAGCTGACGAAACTCGTCACGAACACGTTCTGTTTGTGAACTGAAAATTCCCCAAGGGATATAATGCGATTCAGTAATCAAGTCAAGGCCATCTAGTGTCTTAAATCCATATGGTTCAAATGTCTTTTCATCAGCTCTAGGCGAATATATAGTAACAACCGCCGTATATGATTAGAAGAGAGAGAAATGTGCGTCATACCTTCTGGTACTTCCCGACCCAACCCCAGTCCCAGGGTTTAATTTGAGCCGGTGGCTGGCGGTGGTGGGAATTGCACTCATTTTGATGACTGGGGCTTATTTTTTGATAGTCTGAAGTTGACTCAGAGCAAGTGAGAGAAAGGCAGCAAGGGGAGAAAGGAGGGAGAGAAGGTAGGAGAACAGTGAGAAAGGTGGAAGTAATGAAAACACGACGAATGGCTTGATTAATTCTGCGCTACCATTTTATGCATTTTGTGAACATGTGTGCACGACCTGTCCCGTTCTTCAGCCTTCTCCCAGTTTCTACAAACTAGGAAATCTTAAACTGTATGGGACTATGTTTGGCGAGTCTTCCCCAATCTGCTTCTATGCTGTAAAAGATTTACCCATCCATTCATGGTGCCAGGGTGTTGTTTTATATAATCGTCCACGCCGCGCGCCTTCTCCATTTGGGTGTCTTTGCCTTGGCAGTTGTCCGTACCCTGTCCATTATCTTCCCGTAGCGCCATTATACATCTAGAGCGCGTGACTACACTTAGAAGAGAGGGTGCTACGCTCGCTGTTCTGTGCTTCATGACTCTTTTCCTGGCATCTTAGTGCCAATGGGGCTTCTGCTTCTTTTGAGCTTACACTTGCTGGGGTTGACAGGCACGGTCTGTTTTTAGCCTCGCAGCGCAGGTCAGTGAACATGACCAAACAAGAGCAGGCTGGAAATACGGACTCTGAAGGGCCCGCAGATAACAGACAGACCCGTGTCTTTTTATGTCACGTTCTCTTTGCAGAACAGGAAGAATGGCAGAGTAACGTGACGCAGGAGATAATACATCTTAACGTTTCTTGGTAGGTCATCTATGAATACAAGATACATGCGTGTGTGTTGATCAAACAGAGTTGAATATTGATCAATTTCAGTGGCAAGAGTGAGCAATATATATAGGAGCCTTTAATACAGGGGCGGCTCCTCCATTAGGGCGGAGGAGCATCGCTCCACTGCTTTCTTGCAGTGCGAGAAGCAGAAACATAAAATGGTAAAACTACCATTTTATGTTTCTGCTTCTCGCACTGCGAGAAAGCAGAAGGGTTTGGTTGGAGCGGGCGGGTGGACAGGTCTGCTCTAGGGCAGTGGGGGAGTGGCTTGCCCCCCCCTGCCCTAGTTGAGGGGGCCCTCTGGGCCGACCAAACGAGTCATGCGCACCCTGCCTTTTCTCCATGTAGGCTGCATGCAGCCTACATAGAGAAAATGGCCTCCCCATTGGCGCCTGGCTGGTCAGCGTCCCGACCAATCACAGCGCTGCCATTGCAGCGTTGTGATTGGCTTAGGGGAGGGGAGGGAGGCTGCCTGCTTCCTGTTCCTGCCGGAGGCAGGAGAGCAGGAAAACGCCACACTCGGCGAAAGGTAGGTTTTTAAAATGTATTATCCCCGCTCGACCCTCTCACTCGATCGCCCTCCGCCCCCACCCGCAATTAATGCCGGCCGCGACTGCTTTAATAACTACACAAAACCTCTCCGAGTTTCGTACTGTCTATTTCTGGGATTGCTCCTGAACTGTAATAAGAAAACTGCATCTCTATTTTATTGTAATTAATAACCAAATTTGAGTTATGACATCACAATGTCTCATGCCAAAGTGAGCAAAGAGAGTGAAAGGCAGGCCACTGAGCACATTTGGAACTCTTAAGCATTAAAGGTATAACTAGTTTAACATCTTTTTTGTCTGAGCTGCATTGCACTGAAAAAGGAACTGACTGGTATCATGGACTTCTGTTCACCATTACATCAGCGGTAGCTGAAGATCCCACCAATGACATCTGCAGGGTTGAACAATTGTCCTATCCATGGCTCCCACAACAGCCTTCTATTTGCAGAATAGAGAGGATGGGAAAACAGTGAATTATATCAAAGAGAAGCAGTGGCAAGGCCAGTAGGAAATTTATTGTTTTTTCTCATGGTTTTTGAAAAACCTTATTATTGGTGGAGCTACAGGGTCCTCTAAGGTGTAAAAAATTAAAACATTGGATTTAATCAAAAATGTTTTTTTGGGTCCAATAAGCATGCATTGCCATAATTGTCCCTGCCACTGAATTGCATCACTCATGGCATGTTAGCCAATGGCTGAAGTGGGCTTATCCATTGCCCCATGCCATATGCTGTAGTGGAGCAGCAGTACCCATGTGCGCTGGTAGGTGGCGCTGCGCCGCTCCACACCAGCGTCATTGAGCTCCGAAAACGACATGTGGAGCCTATATAGGCACCACTCCCGCGTGCTGTCAGTTCCTTTCTTTCTCCACCTTTTGACACAGATCCAGACTCTCTCTCATCTCTCGTGGACACTTTACCTAAATATTCTTCCAATTTTCCAACAGTGCGAATGATGTTGCACTCTAAAACGACAGGTTTTAAGCACTGTAGGGACTATTGCAAGCAAATGTCTGTGTCAGATCCCCATCAGGTGTGATTTTTGATGTCTAGGGTTGAGCCAAGACTCCAAGGCCTGCAGTGACTGTGTGTCAATGAACCCTAAGGCCGCTCAGGACCAGGAGGTGAGACTTTACATTGCCATGCATAAGAAGACTCCTTGGCGAAACTGCTCTAAGTTGCGGTTCAAGTTTCCATCCTGGACCTGTTCCCACTCCGGGAGTCTCCAAAGCTGCTCGCGAGGCCTGTTGTCATCACAATCCAAATCGCCTGGTAATTCTAAAAAAACATAAGACATGAAAGTGGGACTTATCCCCCTCTTGCCACTCACATTCATCTGAATAGGCATGGGGGTGACACCGCAAATCTAGATCTTGCTCCCAGAGTCGTTCAACTTCGGAGCCGATCCCGCAACTGGATCCTGTACGACCCAAGTTCCCGAAGCAGTCTGCCACTCTGCAACAAATCGAAGAAGCACAGCCATGCCTAGGCTCTTCAGCTCCTTGCAAACTTCTTCTGGCATGCGTTCTGACCCCCAGGAGCAGAGAGGTCCTCCACCTGAAGTATCACGATGGGTTCGCCCTCGGAGCCAGCTGAACCCTCAAGTCAGTTACAACGCCTCTGGCCCAAGGCTAGGCCCCACTCCACTGTGGTTCCTGGAACTTCAATGCCGGTGCCGAATCCATCAGTGCCAGGTGATGAGCTATCTATAGTCCTGCCTGACTCTGAGACGGCGCCAGTCTGACCCCGCCCATCAACACGCCTGACAACAGTTGTGGTGCCACTTCCTCTGCTTGCTCTGTCACCTATACAGGGAAGACACCAAACTCTACACTCACTTTTTGGCTCAGACTTGGACAATTATTATGGCCTGGGTGATGAGTTCACTCAGCCCTATGAAGATCACAATGATATGATGACTTGCATGAGGCCAGTGGTCTCGATACCTCCCCTGAAACTGGCCTTTTCTCACCCCCTGGTCCAGCTACGGAGGAGTCTGCTTCTTACGCCATGGTAATGCGTAGGATGGCTGAAGTCCTTGGCCTTCAGCTCCCCATCTTGGAGGTAAAAACGAACATGTTAACAGTACTTCTCCAGCCAGGGCAAACATCTTCTGAGCCCCTCCTGCCATTTAATGAGGGCTTAAACGACAGCTTGTTGGGGGCATGGGCCAAACTTTGCTTCGTCCACCAGTCAGCCGCCAAATTGCGCGATGCCATTAGCCTGCCCCGGGCGATCCCACTTTTCTATCTCAGTCTCTCTGTATCAGAAGAGCAAGTTATTTACCTTCGGTACCGCTCTTACTGGCATGGGTTGTATCTACCCACAGATTACTCATCAACCCCTCCATCCTTCCTGTTTTGTGATTGGACTCTGTCCATTAATAAGATTCCAAGTCTAGGAAACTGCACATTGGTCACACCAATTGCTTTTGTGGCTCTGCATCTGAGGGCACGGACAGTCTCAAAAGCAACTGACGTCAGCACGTGGGAGTGGCGCCTACATAGACTCCACAAGTCATTTCTGAAGCAGTATGGCTGCATGGCAGAGCCTTGCGGCACCACCTAGAGGCACACAAGGTACTGCTGAAAAGTTTCCGGCTGCAGTCCAACCCCTGGGGAATATTCAAAAGAGGAGGAATCTACAGCTAGATAGAGTCTCTATTAGAAAGAGCAGTGGCGGCTGGTGCATAGGAGCGAAAGGGGCGTTGCCCCACTAGACTCGGGACGAGGATCGGGGAGGAGACAAGAGAGACACCACACGCAATTGAGCAGCCTCAAATGAAGTGCTCACTGCCCCGTGTCGGACTCGAACACAAATCAAAAATTCTGTTTTGTGTTTTGTTTTTTCCTAGGAAGGGACGAGGTCACAGGTCAGAGACACCTCCTGCGCATGTGCTGGCCGGGGCGAGGACTATTGCTCGCCCTCCAAGCACATGCGAGAGGAGTGATGTCATCCTGAAGGGAGTGGCCAGAGAAAGCGGAAAATGGCTGGTTTCAAATGGGGCGCCTATGCTGCGGCCCACGCAACATTCAGCAGCGCGCCACTGAAATGAATGGCAAGGGGCAGGGCAGTGGGTGGCAACAACCGGAGCACTCCCTTGCCTTCGCGCTAGTCCCAGACCTCCTGATTGGACAGTGGGAGGTGAGGGAGTGGGCTGCGGATTGCGGAAGAGCCCGCCGACCGCCGCGCAGCTCTGACTCCGGCACTGAATTTACCAAAAACTACAAAAATCCAGCGTGGAAAATGGCTTGCTGGGATTAGGATTACAGCTTGCGTCGAGGTGACCAATCATGGACGAAGCTCGGGTAATCGGAATCCTAAAGTAAAACTGATCCCCATTGCGGTGCCAGAACATAACCGTGACCCACCGCATTCTAACAGACAGCGCCAAGCCACTCCACTGCATAAATGAACAATTGCCGGAGTGTAAGAAAAGCGGCACGTAAAATATGAAAAGACGTGCGTGCAGCCTGAATCTGTGTGGATTAAGGAGCAGTGAAAGGAGCGGCAGGACTGATGATCGGCACGCAGCAGGTGCGCTGCACTCCATGTGCTGCTGGCTGTGCACAGTGCATTGTTCGGGACGGACACCGGCCGCAGTCACAGCAGAGCACTGCAGAAGACTACCGACAGGCTGGGGTGCGAGTCGTGCGACAACAGGTAAGTGCAATTCAATTTTGGTGTCCGACAGGTGGAGCCCATCTAATTTGTGTTTCACTCCTTCCTTCAAAACATTTTCAGGGGGAGAACCCTCCCGAGCCCCCTCCCCCCCCCTCTCACCACCGGGCAACCCGGACCTCCACGCCCCGCCACCTTCAAATGTCACCAGCCGCCGCTGAGAAAGAGAGTTACCAAAGGTAAGTAACTTGTTCTTCATTTACTTTTCATCAAAACCTTTTTGCTTATAAAATTTGTAATTAATGTTTTCAACAAAAAGCTATTAATTAATTACAGATCAATTTCTATTTGCAAATCACAATCTGATAAGAACCTTCAAAGCCCCAAGCATATTAGTTTTACACACCAGTAGATTGGTCAAATGTTTTGGCTTCAATCACAAAATTAATTTACTTGATCTGAAAAATGGCAAAATACCCCTAAAACATCACTTTGAAAGCTTCAGTAAATCCAGCTGATGGGCATCCAGGGCAGGGATAAACAGCCAAGGTTTGTAGCATGTGCGTTCATGTCCTTATTCTTCACTCTTCAAGCTGTATTTCGTCTACAGCAATAACTTTACCAATACTCCTCCCTTCCTCCCCACTATGGGACCCATTTACAAAAGTTATTTTAATAGTCAATTTCACTCATCATAGGTTTGCTCCTCTGATTTCAGACGTTTTCCAAATATATGGTATTCACAAAAACATGCGTAGTGGCCTTAGAAATATATGCACTTTCCCTAAGTGCAAATGCCAGCGGATCCTGATTCAATGAATTGGGATCTGTGGATTAGAGCCACTGATGGCATTTTTTGTATGTTGAAGTTGAGTTTAGATACATAATATTCATTTGAGCCATGTCTTGTCATTAGACTAGAGCCTATCATGTAATTAATACCTATCCATTAGTATGGCTACCATGTCTATTTCACTGTGCAACACAGTTTTGAGTCTCGCCACCCATTAATTGTGGCTCAGACTCTCACAATCATATCTCGGCTGTTTCCTTCCAATAGCCAATAATTTTACCAGGAGCTGAATCCTTTCACAAGTGGGAGTCCAACTATCACTGCAAAGAAAATACAGCATTTAATTATTTTGGTCAGTGCAGATCACAGTATATTTTGTTAAAAGTATTTGAGTGATGGGTGTGGCATTATATCTAACCTGAGGGTGCACTTCAAGTGAAACTTTAAGCCCTTCAAAAGTCACAATTCCGTAATTTTGTTTTTGACCACTGCAGCACAAATATTTATTTTTTCTGCGCGAAGCTTTCATATTTTTGCTTAAATCCCCATTTTAAAAAAACCTGTTGTAATCTTGTGTCCTTTATAATGTTTTTTTGGGAAATGGAGCAGAAGGCATCACCAATTCCAGTATGCAGCAGTACATGAATCCACCCATATTAAAGCTGATAATGCGGTAGCCAGCTTCAAGCATATTTCCATCAGATCAGCTACACTTTGGCACATATATTTAACTTAGCATCAATCCACTAAATTGCACAAGCTGAGATCATTTTAAAGCCACATTGAATGTTCCAAACATGAATTGATTAAATAGATTCTTGTTGGCAGAGGCAGTTTTTCTAACCTGAAGCCAGGGGCATAGCTACCATTGATGCAGAAGGTGCAGTGGCACCGGGGCTCATTGAACCCTGATAATTTTTGTATTTTACTACCGCAACAACAGTCAAAGGGGCCAATTTCTTTGCTTGCACTAGAGGCCCTGGCACTGTTGCTACACTACTGCCTGGAAGGTTATTTTCTGCAATAATCCATTTTTTTTTTTATATTAAGATGTCTCACAACGCTTGCAGAGCAGTTGGGAAACAACTGCTGTGTTTCACTTTACGGGTGCATAATGTTTGCAAAGTAAACTTTTGCCGTCTGTATAAAGTCTTTAAAAAATAGCAATTGCAAAATCTGCCATAAACTAGCCTTGCTCGGAGGAAAATCCTGCAAAACCTACTTCTTTCAGAAAAAGGAAATTCCCCAACAAAAACTATATTTGTGGGAAAATATCTTACAGTTGTAAAACTTACACAGCAGAAGACGTGCTTATTCAACCCTTGATTTGCTTGAAGGAGACACTAGTGACTACTTTAAGATCCAATGACCACAGCTTCTCTGGCACTTTCCTTATGTAGAGTTTTAGGAAATCGTTATGTAGGAAATATGCTCTGAAATTAGTAGCACAACAGCAGTTTAGCATAGAGATAAAATGATTAAATAAACGGGTGACCGTTGTTGCAGCGGATTTGCACCATGCAGGTTATTGGTGCAAACTCAAATACAGGCTTCACTCAAGCGCATGGAGCTTCAGTCCAGGACTGAGGCTTGACACAACAAATAAATTACAATGGATTACAGTGAATCACATTAGGCCCCGCAATAATAACAGAGAGTAGTAGATTTGAAAACCAAGAAGGTTTATTAAGAGATTAGTAAAGTGACAAACTCAATTTATTCAAATTAGTCATAAATTACTGATCATCATATAAGTGTGTTGATCAGTATAATTCAAACCAATTGCAAATAGCACATACAAAGACAAACTGTTTAAAGTTGTCATAAGCAAGTCAAGCAAATTCAGTTTCCCTTGAAAGGAAGATTCCCTAAAATGCTAAAGAGGAAGAAATCAGGAAAATGGTAAGGGAAGCCAAAAAGGAGGTGTCAGCAAGTAAAGCCTCTAAAGGATAGAATCAAATAAAGATTCAGTCAGGTAAATAAGAATGGATTTTCCCAGGAGTCTAACTCTGAGCAGGAGGAAAACAAGTCCACTGATCTCAAGAGAATGGAAACGGGCATCTGAATCTAACTAGCTCAACTATGCAGAATGAAGTCATACAATTTTTGACAAGATGCAACACTCCCCACGTTTGTCAGGGAGAGGATACTGATCAAGATCGAACATTTCATGATATCGGGGGAAGGGGGGGTGGTCCCAACCCAGTCCCAACCCTCTTCCCAGCCATGACACAATGGAAACATTTCTGCTGCGTGACCTTTCAAAGATATCTCATAGCAGGATGATATATCATGGTAAGCATGTCCCAAGCACAGGTGTGGGAATTCACTATTCAGTCTCTATGGAGCACATACAGGTAAACAATTCTCACAGGAACCAAAACATTTGCAAATTTCTAATTAACCTGGACTACTGCAGCCTGGCTCCCGAAAGGAGAGAAACAACACAGCTGACAAAAAGTAAATTTTCATATTAGCATGAATCATTTACACTGAAGCCTACATCAACTATCGCTTACTTAACGTGAACATCACACTCTATGTTTATGTGTATATAGACTGCAGATTAGTGTATGTTATGCAAAGCATAAAATAGAGACAGAGCTTCACCACCGTTTTTAACAGCAGTTTATCTTTTCACCCTCAGTTCAAGATTCTTTGCCAAAGACACTCTGTAGCAACAGGCCTTAAAATAAGAGCAGCTACGACTAAAATGTGATGTCCTGTTTATTAGTCGTCCTAAAAGTTTTTTTTGTTTTAAGAGGCAGGTGCATTTTCCCTCGTCCACTTATAAACTGCAGAAATACTGCTAATGAAATATATCCAGGCTTTTCATTAGTGAATTTATAGATACGGGTAGATATTTTGTAAAGTGCACTAATCCTTTTCTTAAGTTTTGGGCTTGTTTATACTAGCATGTGGATTTTAAAAAATGCATTCCCTTTTTTCTTATGTTTTTTTTTGCGTGGCAGAATTTATACTGGTGGCATAGTCGATTTATTTCATTTTAAGTGTTTGACGTTTTGCTTACTTTTGCAATGCAAAATAATCTGACAGGATTTTTTGTGCCAGACAGCAGGAGTTTGATGTGAAAATCCTATCGGAAGGTAACCTGAAATGCGTTTTCAATTGTTGTTATTTGCTCATGATTTCCAGGATCTTGATAAACATTTCAGGCATTCTGAAAGCATGGCTACATGTGGGGAAAATATAACAATTTAGTCCTCTATATGGATAATCGTGTTTCTTGTTGCAGTACTTGCACACTTTTTAAACTCCATCCAGCAGCTATATGCGCTCCAGCCTGGAGAAAAAAAAATTCAAGCCATCTAGGGGAGAGGGTGTGGCTTTACGGCTGGTCGACCTCAACGCTGAGGAACCGGGTTCGAGTCTCGGCAGGGACGCTCAGCATTCTGTGATTCTGGGCAAATCTCCCCGTGTCTAACAAAAATGAATGTGTCCTTGTGTAATGCAACCGGTGCTCAAGTCAAGCGCTCTGATACCTGTAACCTTCGAGTCGAGTTCCCGCTATATAAAACACGGGGGAAAAAGAAATCAAATGTGTTTTCACTTTAAATTAGAGTTTCCGCTTCTTCATACTGGTGAACTTTTTTAAATTTAAAAGCAAGTACACCAATAAGGACCTTATTATGAGTGCTTGCAAAACAGATCGTTATGACAACCAGAGGCAGCCGAAGAATCAGCCGATGGCTATAGGCTGCCCAAGTCACTTAAAATGTAGTTCTGGTCATCATTCTTTTTTCCAGTGGGTGTGATATCATATTTTTATTAAACAAAAACAATATGCAGAATAAATGCCCCAGGTGTGGGTGAAAATTCTTTATCAGACGTTGATAAAATTAGTAGAGTTGGCTTTTATACATGAAACAGATTATGCATTATACAGTTGGCTATTTGACAGGCCAGGGTCTGAACTCTATGCAGTTTGCTTATGCATGTAGAGTGCATTCTGGCAGTACGCCTTATAAGCTACCATCTCTTCTCAGTCAGGCTGCTGTACTTTTAGTGGGAGCGGTACAACACTAGTCAGCATGGTTACCACACTTTGAATGGCGAAGAGTTAAGACTTTTTAGCTTAGATACTATATCTAAATCAGACAGAACCACGCTTCATAGCATGGCTGTTGTACTTTGAAAAGCATGGTCACTTACAAGAATGACTGCCATATCCTGAATCAAAAAAATAGCACTTCTTTCAAAATTGCTTAGCATGGAGACTATGGGGCATATTAGCAAGGGCACTATCGCCGCTTTAGCGGCACTTTTTGCCGCTAAAGCGGCGATATTCTTATCGCCCTATCAGCAAACTGTCTCTAACAGCAGTTAGCGACAGTTTTCGGGCATTAGCTCCCGTGTTTTTACCGCTTTGCATGTCAGCGATATTTATCGCTAATGACATGCAAAGTGGGCGTTCCCAACGAACAAACCTGGGAAACACCCGCTAACAGGCCTATCGCCTATTAGCAAGGTGGCCATGGCCCCAGTTAGCGACGTGAAAAGTCGCGCTAACCGGGGTCATCGCCATTTATTTAACACCTGCAGGGGCATATTATCTAAAAAGTGCGCTAAACATCGCAAAGCGTGTTTAGCGAGCACTTTTTTATCGCCGGCTATCGTCGGAATAATTTGCCATGCTAACGCTGTATTAGCGACATTTAGCGCTATGGCGATAATTATTCCAGCCATAGCGGTGTTTTCCATGAAACATCGCTGGTTTTCCAGCGATGTTTCATGGAAAACTGCGATAACCTTGCTGATACGACCCTGTGGTCGTATCAGCATAATCCACCCCCCATGTTAGATATGGCTAACACCTGCTAATTGCAGGTGTTATATAAATGGCGATGACCCGGTTAGCGCGACTTTTCACGTCGCTAACTGGGGCCATGGCCACCTTGCTAATAGGCGATAGGCCTGTTAGCGGGTGTTTCCCAGGTTTGTTCGTCGGGAACGCCCACTTTGCATGTCATTAGCGATAAATATCGCTGACATGCAAAGCGGTAAAATCACGGGCGCTAATGCCCGAAAACTGTCGCTAACTGCTGTTAGAGACAGTTTGCTGATAGGGCGATAAGAATATCGCCGCTTTAGCGGCAAAAAGTGCCGCTAAAGCGGCGATAGTGCCCTTGCTAATATGCCCCGCAATTAGCAGGTGTTAGCCATATCTAACATGGGGGGGTGGATTATGCTGATACGACCACAGGGTCGTATCAGCAAGGTTATCGCCGTTTTCCATGAAACATCGCTGGAAAACCAGCGATGTTTCATGGAAAACACCGCTATGGCTGGAATAATTATCGCCATAGCGCTAAATGTCGCTAATACAGCGTTAGCATGGCAAATTATTCCGACGATAGCCGGCGATAAAAAAGTGCTCGCTAAACACGCTTTGGGATGTTTAGCACACTTTTGAGATAATATGCCCCTATGTTTTTAAAGTGACAGTGCCAGAGCTTCTTATAAGAGACGATATAGTCTTAATGGAACATTACTGGAACTTCTCTGTAAAACAGTTACTCAATTAATTCAACAGTAACAATAACATTTGTTATTTACAGAGGTTACAAACTGCAGAGGTGCCATGTGAAGCGTTATACAAAAAGGTATTATTATAAATACAGCAATCCTAAAATTTAATAAAATATTTTGAACTGGGCAAAAAACCAGCAATCCTGATAGCTATTTGCAGAGCCAGCAAAGAGGCAAATATCGGAATGGCCGTGGAGTGAGGAACAGGTGTGTTGTACAGTCCTGAGTATATTTGATGGAAGTTGGAGAATCAGAAAATCACCCCTGTTAACTTTGGAGGTAACTATCATTGGTGCCTTAGTGACACCAATGGGCCCACGGATGTGGACGGCCCCTCACAACCAATTATGGCTCCCTTTTACTACCCAACTGGGTGTAAGGTGTGGGGGAGCCAGGAGCATTTTCCTTACTTTCATTCGGATAAATTGCTCCTTCTATGCCTCTCCTTAAAAGAGTATAATATGAGGGTACTGGTTTCCCAGATGTCTTTTATTCAAGGGCACTAATCTAAATCATGTCTGCTTCAGCCCATCTGCTTAGCAAGAACCAGGGAAAGTTCCAGGCCAAAGGCTTGCAGACAATGAAAGTAATGGCTGATCCCTCTGGGAGGCCGAGCGCGGCTGTTTACCGTGTGTGACCTGCAAAGAATGTGCAACTTGATAGTGCGCAGAGAGGAAAAGCAAGTTGTCCTTTCACTGGCTGCCATTGAGAACTGAAATGGAGTAGGGTCTGTGTTGTACTCAGTCTGATTAAACGGTAGCAGGTAATGAATACTATATCTTTATGCAGCGCAAGACCCTCTTGTTGAAAAAGGTCTGGAAATTTAGCCCTCAAACTATACACATTTGTACTAGTATGTAACAAGTGAACTCCTTTCTAGGTCTTGCCTACAAAAAACTTTGCATGTCTGTTGTGGAAGGGGTGTTGTCTAAAGTACACTTCACAGAGTGTGCTTTGGGTCAGCCCCTTGCTCATGATTTGGTGGCTTTATTGTCAACCTTAGTTTGAGTCTCCTGATTTGAGTACTTTCCTTCCTATTTCTTGTTTTTGTCCTATCCTTGAGCATGGCTTCTTTACATTTTCTTTGACTGGATGAGTTGTATCCTTCCACATGCTGTCACCTAGGAACTATCTTTTCATTTGTGTTATAGCTCTCCAAAGGAACAAACCACTTTTCTCACTCTCTTCCCGCCTGCTCTCTTCTTGCTTTCCACTGCTCTTGCTCCTTGGTTGCTCCCCAGCCCCTCTGCTTAATTTATTAAAAACTTTCGTTAACTCTTTTTGACAAGAGCCTGACAGCTGCACATTGCTCACTCGCTTTCCCGCTCATCCAATTCTCCCCACTTCATTGGTTTTGTTTGTTTGTTTTTTCGTTCTTTTTTAGGTCAAGCCAGCCAGACAGGGCAAGCTGTCTGGCTGCAAATGGCCTTTATCTGGGGGGATTACTAAGAATTTACAAGGGTTTACAGCCCACCGCATTGTTTACCATGTATTGGCTTTGTTGTCACTCTCATTTTCTTGCTTCATATCCAAAGGCTTTCCTTGTCCCAGCTTGTGTTTGTCCCTCTCTGGAGCATAACGTCTCTGCCATCTCTCTGATCGGCTGGCTTCTATCCTTGTTTCTTTGTATTAAGAACTTTGAGAGTGCATGTGTTTTCCATCTCTCTCTACCGCCAAATACCTGCCCTCCATGCTGCATGTTGCTATCTCGCCTGTGTGCTTCTCTCGTCCCCTTGTGTGCTGATTTTCTTTTCCCCTTGCCCACTGCTTTTTGGTTCTAACCCCACCTGCTTCTGTTCCCCCTTGCACCCACTTTCTTTTAAAAAAAAATGGATTTATTTATTTATTTGGGTGAGGACCAGGAAGCAAGCATGGATGTCTTTGCATGCGCATGCATGTGCAGAGATATTTGAATGCTTTTGACCATGAAGTATTGCAAACCAAACAAGCATTGGCAATACTCATACCCACACCTTCAAATGAAAGGTAAGAACTATTAACTATGCAATGCTTATTTTTAATACTCACCTTCTATTTACCATCAGGCTTAGATTACACTTAGTGAATGCACATACAGAGTAAACACTGTGTGTAGCACCAGTTTAGCTTTTTATGATATTTCTTCTTGCTGTGACCACATCATCAAGTTTGATGGTGCTGATACTGGCTGTGATACTCTGAGACACTGAGGAAGGGCCAAGTGGTGTTGGCAGGGACAGGAATAGCCGTGTATTTAAAAGCTCCTATAAAATATTTTTAGCAAAAAGCTGAAAATAAGGAAAATAACGAGAAAAAAAAATTCAACTAACCCTCCTTCTGAAAAAAACTCTGTGGACTTCAGTTCAGCTTTGTTGGATGGAACTTTTCTGACTTTTCATTGTTAAAGATTGTGAGGCAGTTGCCAATGCCATTGTGGGCCAAATGTCATTGTCCAGGGTTTGGTTTTTGTTCTTGTTTGGGAGGTGCAGAACATTGATCCCATTAAGCAGAGGAAGCTCTGTTGTCCTATCCCGCATAACTCAGCCTATTCTTTTGACCTGCTCATCTTCAGTATGAGTCTCCCCAAGCTGCATAGTAGTTGTCTTTTATCTTTACTACCTGACGTGGACATTTGACATCTATGAACCAAAGCACACAAACCAACTTAGGGGCTCCCTTGTCAACACCAAGCTTTTAGGGGAGCTTACACAACAGCTAGTTTGCGAGATTGAATCCATCAATGCACTTGCTTATTTTACTGAAAACTGTTTTTCCATTTGTAGACACTGGTGTTGTCCAGGTGCAAATTCTGCAAATCTTCTTTTTAGGTATGAAATACATGATGCTTGCACTATTCGTGTTAAAGATATTCTATTTTATGCTTACTTTAGGGCTTTAAGTCATTCTCTTTCAGCCTTTACCTGCTTTTGCTCAGAATCTTTCAAATATTGGCTTGAGACATTGTCAGTCACATCTTGGATCAGCCCACAGGAGTCGTTTATTCTCACCGTTTTTAGGTCGAGCCTGGGCAGCGCATGCACTGCTCTGCGAGGCATGCTGTATTCAGGTATGGGCTTGAAGCTCTGCCCATTTTCCGCCCATATTTTCTATTGGCTCCTGTCCCTGTACTGTCTACATGGTTGCTTTTGATTCGTGAATAGGCTTAGTAGTCCCTCCTTAGTACCGCCTTGTCTGCATTTGTAATCTCCCATGAGGACTGGCCCTTTTAGTTGTGTGTTACACAGTATGTGTTATCTACAGTCTGCGCACACTGTTTTCTTGAACAATTTTCCCCTATTGCAGGCATGACAGTCTTTCCCTGGAACCGCTAACCGCTTGTGTTTTTTTAAGCAGCACGGCCACACTTTATCTTATCTTATGTGTTTTGAGATTAACAACCTGGGCACCCGCTTTCCCCTTAACACAGGCGCCCACTTTTAATAACCTGGGCGCCCGCTTTCAAATGGGTGCCCGCTTTCAATAACCCGGGTGCCCGCTTTCACTTTAACACGGGGGCCCGCTTTCAACAACAACACGGACGCCCGCTCTCACTTTAACACCTGTGCCTGCTTTCAAAAACAACAAGGGCGCCCGCTTTCACTTTAACACGGGCGCCTGCTTTCACATGCTCCCCCACACTACTCTTTCTAGTTTCCTAGCAGCATTCCGTGTGGCCGGCCACTTTACAAAACCCAGGCATTATCTCAAACTCCCATCCACCCCATAGCTGTTTAATCTCACTCTGTCTCCGTTGTGTCTGTTTCTTCCCCCTCCCCCCCTCCAACCAGACCTAAAGCTCCACCTCCTCCACGAGACCGTCTACGTTGCCTCTATCCTTGCTAGGCACAAACAGACAAAAGCAGCAGCACATCGAAAGTAAGATTAGCTGTGAGTGACAAGCAAGGCTTCTTGTTTGCAGCAATGCAGCCTTCAAAACGCAGATAGTTGTAATTAAACTGATGCGCCAAGAAGCTGCCTCGTGCGCCATGAACTGCCCACAAATCCTCATAAATCAGTAAGTAGTTGTGAAGTCACCATTACGCCTGTTCTGTGCGTGGTTTGCTTTACATATGAAATGAAAACAGTGCTCTGATTCATATAACCATGTAATCTTGGCGCTATTCTTTAAATGCGCTAAGCACCCATCAGTAAGCGATATTGCATCATAATACAGGTTTGTGTAATATCCCCGGTGCCTGTACTATAGGATACAAGTGCACAGGCGTAAGATGATGCGGGGGGAAAGCCTTCTATGTTGATAAGACCTGTGCTCTGGAACAGAATGCGCTTTGCTGTTGCCATACCGATGCCATACACTTATACTTATGCTACTGCTGGTTTCTTGTGTGCCTGCACTTAAAACCTTTTGCAAAGCCTACTTTCTACAGCCCGTGCTTATATTGAGAGAGAAGTTTGTGTTAACTCCATTTACCAAGATCTTCAGAAAGCCTCAGAGGTCACACTTGATCAATGTCTGTGCTGTCACAAGTGTCTACATACCAGGACTCCTCACTGGTTTACTGTATGCACGATAGTTTTGCTTTAGCTGCTTCTTGAAGATTAGGACTGCCAATCCAGAGCACAGGGATATCACAGCATGCTGGATGATTATTGTGGGTGAACAAAATTTGTGGGGGGCGGAGGGTGTGCTGTAGAGGGTGAGAAAGGCACTGCACATTTCCAAAAAAAACACAGGCCACAGTGTTATTGTCTCAAAGTATTGGCCACTTCTGCATTTATATATAAACAAAAAGAGAGAGAGGGAAGTTGCAGCATCCACTCTTATTCCCCGGGGAAATATCTAATAAACAACAAAAGAGTGAAGCTAGAAAGTCAAGGGCTTTCAACAGGAGTCACTCATGTTTCAAAAAGAGCCCTCACTCACCAACCTAGTTGGTGACATGCTTCATCATTGGGCCCCCACCAGAGAGGCCGAGTGCCTCTCCGGTGTGCTACAACGCCTGATTACAGCGGAGCGGGATTTTTTCGGTGACAAGTGCAAGTGCTGGTGCATAAAGTGAAGATAAAATAGTACTTACTATTCCTAAAGAAATTTTATTAGGTGGATAGTAAGGCCAGGTTAAAAATATGTGGTGGATGTTATGGCTGAATAGATTGATCAGTCACATCCAAAATTAAAATGTTGGGTCTACATGTTTCAGCCACTCAGTGCTAATTGCAAGGCTTTCGTCAGGACCAGGGATCATGGCGGTATGCACGCGCTAAAGTGCACCCTAACCTATGGCCTCAGAAGAACCGGATTACTCACGGTTCAAAGTGTTATACCTTCAGGATTACTGAACGCGTTTTGCGAATCTGTAAAGAAAAAAAGGGGGACAAATAGAAACACAGACACAAGACATGACAATGCACATGTAGTTCGCCTGGTAATCTGCCCAAAAGGAAGAGCGATCCTTGTCATGCAGTCGCATGTGCCCTTAGATGTAACAACGTGACTATGTGTTTTGCCGAGGTAGTAACCAAATGTGACCCAGTGGGCGTTACTATGCAATTGGTGCAAGTGGCTTATTTAAGCCTAATGCCACAATGTGATTAATAAAGATCAGAGTAAACTTATACTCGGTCGTAATCAGATAAGGTATGTGAAGTATACCTAGAGCGGCACATATAATGTATATGTGCCTGCTCGAACTTTTTACAAGTCTTGCGTGAAACGCCGTGGTGCTACCTTTTAAAAGGGGGCTGCCTGTGTGGCCGTCAGATTTAAAACAAGAATAAGGAGAGAACAAGGCTTACATTCGTTGTGGCGAAGTATTACTTCATGGGTCCTGGCAGGGGGCGGTGACTTATAGTCACACGCTAACGGGTAAAAGAAGAGAATAGAGAGTCACTGCTATGCAACAGACTAGCAAATACCTTATGTCGCCCAGTTGGTAATAGGGAAACTTACTACTCCAAAGTCTGCCGCCCGTGTTGCGCCTAGGTTGTGCCCGTCTCAAGGTCCCGAAGGTAAAGGAGGGCCGCCAACGGGTGTTTTTGTAACTGGCGCTGTTAGTGAGCAGAAGCTGTGCTGACGTCATCACATTATCACGTCAGCTTGCATACGCCTGCGTATGCGTGCCAGTGCTGTAAGAGGAGTGTACCGCTAACTTACTGAATACGAGTGTGTGTGCAGGTTGTCAACTGCGCCTGCGCTCTTGCAGGTACCCGGCCAAATCTGAGTTAAAACAAAGGGAAGCGCTAATTAGTCTGCTGTAGACCGCTGGCTCTGGTATGTGCACGTTACTACCACAGTGCGCAGTGGAAGTGTAGTAAAAAGGGGCTAGGCTCACACCATCTTTTTGTGGTGCAGAGTTGTAATGAGGTTTTGCGACAACCATTTCGGGTATACTTAGTGCCTGTCGATCCATTATAGGGTCAATATATAATGTCATAGGCTATTGTCTTCCCTAATGGAGGCAGGCTAGTGATGGTAATTATTTACTTGGTTCAGCCGCGGACATGAAGCAGTATTTGGGATGGTGTCTGGTGATCATCGTTTTAAGACTGAGCCCCACGGAATATTATCATTCAGTCCTTGTTTGTGGGTGCCCAGACGATAAACCCAACGTTGTTCTTTGTCAAATAGGGCCCCCTGTATGTTTCTTCCCTGTCTTAGTTGTTCAATCACTGTCCAGTGTATATCATTGGTGGTATGATTAGACTGGATAAAGTGCTCCGTCATCTTGGTCGTGTTTCTCTTACAACGGATATTGCTCCGATGCTCACATATCCGTTGTTTAATCTTCCTGGTGGTCATCCCAAGATATCGAAAGCCACAGGGGCAAGAGATAAGATATATCACATTGCTTGAGTTGCAGTTTGTATGGGCTCTCTGAGTCCAGGTTTTATTAGGCTCTAGGTCAAGTGTCTTTGAGGCAGGGGTCAGGTGGCAGACACTACAATTGCCACAGGGGAAGTGGCCCACTACATTAGGTAAGCCCCAAGTGTTCAGTACTGAGGGACTAGTGTTAATGTCATTTTTTTTGGGGCGGGTGTGTACCAGACAATCCCTAAGGCTTCTCGCTCTTTTAAAAGAAAATAGTGGTTTCTCCCATTTTCTGTTGCCTGTTTCAAGGATTTTCCAATGTCTGTTGATGGATTTCGTAATCGCATTAGACGCTGTGCTATATGTCGTCACACATGTCAGTGGAGTCTTTTCTTCACTCCTCGGGGTATCTTCTAAGAGTACTTCGCGGGGCTGGTTTCTTGCTCGTTTGTAACTCTTCTTGAGAATATGTTCAGGATAGCCACGATTACGTAGTTTTTTAGATAAATCAGTGGCTTGGAAGATGTAGTCAACGGTACTGCTACAGTTCCTCCATATCCTGAGGTACTGCCCATATGGGAGCTTTTCCCGGAGCGTTCTTGGGTGAAAGCTGGTGAAGGCTAGAAGATTATTTTTTGCCGTAGGTTTGTAGTATGTTTTAGTTGTTAGTCTGCCTTCCTCCTTGGTGATGGTTACATCTAGGAACACCATCTCTTTTATGTCATGGGTATGGGTGAACCTCAAGTTCACATCACAAGTGTTGATCCATTCGAAAAAATCTTTCAGGATGTCCTCTGGTCCTTGCCAGATGACAAGGACATCATCTATATATCTTTTCCAGCACGATATATGAGACGCGAAAGGGTTGTCTTCAGCCAAGATATATTTCTGTTCGAAATTATGCACATACACGCCAGACACACTGGGGGCGAAGGTACTGCCCATCGAAGTTCCCATTGTTTGCAGAAACAGTTTACCCTCGTACTCAAAAAAATTCCTTTTCAGAGCTAAAGTGGCACATTCGATAATAAACTGTTGTGGGACATTGTACTCCCATGGTGCCTCTGCCAGTGCCTTTTCTAGTCCACTTATGGTTGCATCTTGGGGGATACTCGTGTACAGGCTTTGAATGTCCAACGAGACCAGTATGGTTGAGTTGTCATCTATAGAAATGTTCTGCAAGAATGATAGTAGGGTCTTGGTATCCTTAAGGTAGGTGGAAGTTTTTTGTATCAAAACCCGACATTAACACTAGTCCCTCAGTACTGAATGCTTGGGGCTTACCTAATGTAGTGGGCCACTTCCCCTGTGGCAATTGTAGTTTCTGCCACCTGACCTCTGCCTCAAAGACTCTTGACCTAGAGCCTAATAAAACCTGGACTCAGAGAGCCCATACAAACTGCAACTCAAGCAATGTGATATATCTTATCACTTGCCCCTGTGGCTTACGATATCTTGGGATGACCACCAGGAAGATTAAACAACGGATATGTGAGCATCGGAGCAATATCCGTTGTACGAGAAACACAACCAAGATGACGGAGCACTTTATCCAGTCTAATCATACCACCAATGATATACACTGGACAGTGATTGAACAACTAAGACAGGGAAGAAACATACAGGGGGCCCTATTTGACAAAGAACAACGTTGGGTTTATCGTCTGGGCACCCACAAACAAGGACTGAATGATAATATTCCGTGGGGCTCAGTCTTAAAACGATGATCACCAGACACCATCCCAAATACTGCTTCATGTCCGCGGCTGAACCAAGTAAATAATTACTGTGAGAAGTTGGCCTGGTATATGCTGTTCACTAATTAAAGTGGACACCTTGCACCAGAACAATTCGACTCTTATGGTAGATAGGTTTAAGACAACCTTTATAGAAAGCTATCCTAGTGGTAGCTGTGGAGAGCAGCCTTCAGGCTAAGTCTTGAAGGAATGTAAAGCAGCTTGTTTTACCACACAATTTCTTGAATCACTAAATGAAAAGACACCACACAGGTATATATATCAAATATATATGTATTTATTAATAAACACTCTCTACTAATCTCTTTATGAGATTAGAAGTCAGGAACATATGTACAAGTCAAATGTTATCAAAATAAGTTTAGCACAATCGAATATCACAATCTTAGTTTGGCTAGCCCTAGGTCTAGGGCATCTAGAATCGAGGGACCCCCAAGAACCACCCCAGGTAGTTGTAGGAGACCCACAGGGGACGGACGCGGTGTCCTGGCACCGGTGCGAGTCCTGTGCGAGTCTATGCGCTCAGACGCGATTGAGATTTCAATGTTAAAGGTCCCTTGCGTGTTCGAGGCGAACACACCGATCGGTCCTTGTACGAGTCGAAGGACGCGGTTACAGATAGAGTTGCAAGGGAGTTGGACGCGGTGTGTCTAACACAGACGCGAACCATGTACGAGTCAGCGCGATAGTCGCACTTGGAAAGTAAGAGTTTTAGGACACTTCTAGGGAAGCTACAAGCAAGTCACTTACAGGGTAAGTAGTTCTAGGGCCCACACCCACAGGAGCACCGTAGTGCTGAAGTTACCTCACCCAGGGGAGCCGGGTGCATAGGTGTTCTTTGGTGTCGGGTCGCGGCGTCGTTTTCAATGGGAGCCAGTGAAGACTTGCTGCTTGCGGCGACAGGAGAAGTGTCCGGAGGAATCCAAGCCTGGATTCAGAAGATGGAAGACCTGAAAGCAGAGGGGACAGTATTCAAAGTCACTTGGCAGTGACTCGGGGCAAGGAAGATGGATACCCACCGTCGTCGCAAGATTCAGGTCGTTCGCAGGGGCCTTGACTCTTCAGCCACAAGGTCCAGGAGGCGTCGACGACAACCAGGAGCTGGATTCGGCGTGTCCCACGAGGTCTGCAGCTTACTGCGGTGTCGGCGACTCAATTGGAGCCAACAAGCCTTGGTAACAGCAAGTCATGGGGAAAGTGTGAAGAGGCAATGGCGCAGACCAGCAAGATCTGTGGGACTCACCCAGCAAGGGTAAGTCAGGGCAGGCCTGGAGCAACCAGGGGAGCCCTTTGGTTTCTTTAGAAAGTCTTCTGGGGACCCACAAGCCGGCTGGCAAGGGATCGCGAAGACGCCTCGGGAGGATTCGCTCAACAGGGGCCCAAGGTCACACGGGACGTGGTAGGCCTCTGATCTTCGGAGGGATTACTGCTGGAGGCTAGGACCACACGTGGTCCAAAGCACAAGTTCGTGGAACGTTGTGAAGGGGTTGCACTCGACAATAGTGCACGGTACCCAGGGGTCGTGGTTCCTCGTCACTCTTGGGGTCCACTGGCCTCAGCTTTGCTGGGGACTCACGATGGCCTTTGAGAAGTCAGGAAATCCACTTCTTGGGCTGCAGGGACTTCAGACTCCGGCGGGAGCGGCGTAGTTTGCGGCCGTCGTTTGTAGTTTTTGGTGCCTGCCAAGCAGGGGAGTCACTCCTTGACTCCAAGGGAGATTCTTCAGTCTTCCAAAGGTAGTGGAACGTCGAAGGTCCAGGATTCTTCTTCAGAGCATCGTCCAGGGATATCTACTTTGCAATGGCAAGGTTCCCTAACTTATACTGTAAGGAAGGGAGGGACTAGCTCTGTGACCCCACCTATGGGAGGGTCAGGGGAGTGGGTGGCTACACCCACTTCCCTTTGTCCAGTTTCGCGCCAGAGCAGGGGCAGGTAGCCCCTGAGCTGGTTTGAACTGGCATATGCACAGAGGAGCCTTCTGCTCCCCCAGTGCAGGACTTCAAAGCACTCTAAGAGTGCACACACCCAGCCCCAATACACTAAACCCTGTCTGGAAGGTGGTCACACCCCTTGGGACAGGATATCTATTGTTGGGCTTCCTCCACTGCGAGTGTTGGTCATCAGCAGGAGGGCAGCCCAGTGTCTGTGACAGGTGGCATCCATTTTGTGATGCCAGGGCTCTGCAGGATTCTACCGCGTTTCCACAGTAGGTACATGTCTATCCCTCTAGAAGGGTGGAATGCTACCCCCGCCGCCAGGACTGGCGGGGGGTAGTATTCCAAGATGTTTGACACCAAACACGACATGTTTCGATGCAGCCATTCCAAAGTTAGCATTCTACCGCGAGGATATAATGCACTTAAAAGTATATGGTTTAACCGCATCCACAAACAGCCCCAGAGAATGGACTCTGAGAGCTGCAGAGGGGCCCTGCTCAGGCAGAGGCACCCCCTCACATGGAAACTAAGCACCCTGCCCTCAGGATCGATAGGGCCTGCTTTAGGGGTGACTGATAAGTGTGTGCAGGAGAGATATAGGGGACCTATATCTCAGTGAGGGGTGCTAGCACTTCCTCACCCAGGCTGCAGTAGCAGGCCTGTGGTGTCAGATTTAGTCTGCTTTCCAGGGGTGAAATAATACATGCTTCAGCCCCTGGTAGGCCTGTGAAGTACCTATGCCCTTAGTACCTAAGGTACCATATACTAGGGACTCATAAGGTACCACAGTATCCAATCACTAGTGCACCTAGAGTGCACTCCAAGTCGTTTAAAGAGAAAGCAGATAGGATGGGGACCTGAATAGCAGGTTCCCAGCCAAACTAAGTCAAAAACCAACAAAACACCAGGAAAAAAGTGGGGGCAACCATGTAGTCAGATTCCACCTTCCTACATAACCCCCCCTCCCCCAAAGGAGATGAGGCTAACCTTGTCCAGGTGAGCCTGTATTTACTGAGTGGCCATATAAGGAAGTACCGGCACTAGCATGGTTACCCCCTGTCTTATGGTCCACTAAGTTATCCCTCACCCTAAGGGTATGAGAGGGTCTCCACCATGGGGAATTACTACCTGTGGGGTGTTTTGGTAAAGGACAAGGCTGATGAGGTGTCTGAGCAGGGAAGTGAGACCCTAGGGAAGTTGGTCTCAGTTTCCTCAGATCACTGGTCACCATGTATGCCTGTCTTTCCATGACTGAGCTGCACTTTGCTCTAAGGGTCAACCTTTGGCTGCCTACAGCTGGGGGTTGGGTCCCTTTGGGTGGAACACTGGAGGGACATGGCAGGTTTGGAACCTTTTGGTTCCAGGTTTGCCCTTGCCTAACAGAGGGCTTCTGGGGAAGGTCCCTACACAAAGGTATGGGGGATCCCTCAGTGTGCGGAAGAATTTTCACCTGGCTAGGGCTACTAGACTGGGTGCCCCTAATCTGCTGATGGGGGGGTTCCTCTGGACAGGGGGCCCTGTGGGGTCCACTGACCTCCCTGCCTCTGCAGCCCTGGGCTGACTGAGGTAGGGTAGAGAGGGGCAGGTTACCTGCTCCAGACTGGGTACCACCTTGGAAGGGTCCTCTGCCATCAGGGGTGGGGCCAGGCCAGGCCTGACCACCTCTGGGGCAGTTCCTTCACTAGGGGTAGGATCAGTTCCCTGAGGAGGCTGACCCTTACCTGCTGTCTGGGGGGAAGGAGACTTTTCTTCAACCCCTGTGCTCTCTTTTGGGGGAGAGTGGGCCCTTCTTCCAGGCTCCATCTCTCCAGCATTTGCCTGGGCTGGGGCTGTGGCCCTCACAGCCCCACTAGCTTTTTCAGGGACGCCTAGCATCTTCAGATGGGTTTGGTGTTCAACTTCAGCCCAGGCTGAAATTTCCAGATCATTGCCCATCAGGCAATCTACGGGCAAGTTGGGGGACACTGCCACTCTTTTGGGCCTGTGACCCCCTCCCAGCTGAGATTGACTATGGCCATGGGGTGATCTGTCCTGACACCATCAATGTTGGTCACCTGGTACTTAAACTCAGGTAAAAGCTGGTGAGGGGGACTAGTTTCCCTGCCACCATGGTGACACTAGCCCCTGTGTCCCTGAATGCCACAGCCTTCCGACCATTAATCATTGGCTCCAGTCTGTACCTGCCCAATGCAATGGGACCCATGGTAAAGGTGGCAAATCCTATACCACCATCAGAGTCTGAGGAGTCTGTTGAGGGGGACCTGTCTAAACTAGGGCCCACCTCTGTTCCCCTTGCAAAAGCACCTAACGTTTTGGGTGCACTACTCCCAACTGGAGGATTACTACTGGTAGTACCAGGAGGGGTGGTAGTAATAGCTGGAGGAACAGTTTCTTTATTGCCAATCCTGGGGCAACTGGGATCAGTTTTCCAGTGTCCAGGCTTTTTACAGACATGGCAATATGGTTTCTTTTCAGGAGAGGAAGGAGTTTGGGACCCACCCCCAGAAGAGGACTTTTGGGGCCCTGTAGTGGACTTATCCTTAGATTTATCCCCACCTTTCTCTTGGGACTTGGTAGAATCTTTCTTCTGGTCACCACCCTGATTCTTAGGCCTCACCCTGGTTCTGACCCATTTGTCTGCCTTCTTTCCCAATTCTTGGGGAGAGGTCAGATCAGAGTCCACCAGGTACTGGTGCAAAAGCTGGTTTTGACAATTATTAAGGATCTGCTCCCTCATAATCAAATTGTACAATCCTTTGAGATCAGTAACCCTACTGCCAATCAGCCAACCCTCCAGAGCCTTGGTTGCACAATCTACAAAGTCAGTCCAGTCCTGAGTCTGTGCCTTCTGGGTGTCTCTGAACTTCAACCTGTACTGCTCAGTGGTTAAGCCAAACCCATCTATCAGTGCACTCTTCAGGACTTCATAGTTATCAGCATCCTCTTCTCTAACAGTGAGGAGCTTGTCTCTACCTTTATCTGAAAAGGAGAGCCACAAGATTGCTGCCCACTGCCTTTGGGGGACCTGCTGTACTCTACAGGCCCTCTCCATAGCAGTTATCCACTTGTGGATATCATCCCCACTCTGGTAGGGAGGAACAACCTTGCTCAGGTTCCTATGGTCTGGAATATATTCTCTGCCTCTAGGGACACTGTTGCTGCCACCAAGGGGTTCTAACCCCTCTCTTCTAGAAGCTCTCTGGATCTCCAGGGCTTCTCTATCCAGTGCCAACTGCTTGGTTCTGAGGGCAACTCTTGCTTCCTCATACTGCAGCAGTTTGCACATTCTGTCAGAGGAGCTCTCTCTTATGGGAAAGTATGAGTTCCTCTGCTGGACAAATTCTCTGCCAGAGTGATAAGAGTGGTCAGATTCCCTGGAAGGGGACCTATGCCTCTCATCCACTCTGTCAGTTCTCTTAGGGAGAATTCCTCTGTCCTTTTCAGGCCCCTTGGAGCCTGGCCCTTCAATCACAGAGTCTTGGTCATTCTGATTTTCATCATCTGACCCAGACACTGTAATTGACCCACCCACTGATTCAGACCCATTAGCTCCTAGAGCCAATCTAAGATCATCTGCTGTCAGCAGATCTATCAGGTGTAGTGTGGAGGGACTCTGTCCTAGCTTCAGGTGTCTTTCAACACACATGGCTCTCAAGTCAGAGAAAGCCATGTCCTTATACTGAGGCTGAGTGGATCCACTGGTTCCACCCTTTAAGGACATTCTAGTGTTGTGCAGTGTTGTACTACCTACACTAGTTTGTGGCCTACTGATACTAGCTTGAGCTGTAGAAAGGGTGTGCTATCCCTTGGCACACAGCTCTAAGTTCAGTAGAACTTATTGATACTAAGCTTGACTTTATATGTACCTTAAGTACCTATAGTGGTTTTCAGTTAGTAATTCAAATAGAGATTTTCTGGTAAAACAATAGCAAGCTGGAATCCCACACGCTGCCCACCAATGTGAGAAGTTGGCCTGGTATATGCTGTTCACTAATTAAAGTGGACACCTTGCACCAGAACAATTCGACTCTTATGGTAGATAGGTTTAAGACAACCTTTATAGAAAGCTATCCTAGTGGTAGCTGTGGAGAGCAGCCTTCAGGCTAAGTCTTGAAGGAATGTAAAGCAGCTTGTTTTACCACACAATCTCTTGAATCACCAAATGAAAAGACACCACACAGGTATATATATCAAATATATATGTATTTATTAATAAACACTCTCTACTAATCTCTTTATGAGATTAGAAGTCAGGAACATATGTACAAGTCAAATGTTATCAAAATAAGTTTAGCACAATCGAATATCACAATCTTAGTTTGGCTAGACCTAGGTCTAGGGCATCTAGAATCGAGGGACCCCCAAGAACCACCCCAGGTAGTTGTAGGAGACCCACAGGGGACGGACGCGGTGTCCTGGCACCGGTGCGAGTCCTGTGCGAGTCTATGCGCTCAGACGCGATTGAGATTTCAATGTTAAAGGTCCCTTGCGTGTTCGAGGCGAACACACCGATCGGTCCTTGCACGAGTCGAAGGACGCGGTTACAGATAGAGTTGCAAGGGAGTTGGACGTGGTGTGTCTAACACAGACGCGAACCATGTACGAGTCAGCGGAATAGTCGCACTTGGAAAGTAAGAGTTTTAGGACACTTCTAGGGAAGCTACAAGCAAGTCACTTACAGGGTAAGTAGTTCTAGGGCCCACACCCACAGGAGCACCGTAGTGCTGAAGTTACCTCACCCAGGGGAGCCGGGTGCATAGGTGTTCTTTGGTGTCGGGTCGCGGCGTCGTTTTCAATGGGAGCCAGTGAAGACTTGCTGCTTGCGGCGACAGGAGAAGTGTCCGGAGGAATCCAAGCCTGGATTCAGAAGATGGAAGACCTGAAAGCAGAGGGGACAGTGTTCAAAGTCACTTGGCAGTGACTCGGGGCAAGGAAGATGGATGCCCACCGTCGTCGCAAGATTCAGGTCGTTCGCGGGGGCCTTGACTCTTCAGCCACGAGGTCCAGGAGGCGTCGACGACAACCAGGAGCTGGATTCGGCGGGTCCCACGAGGTCTGCAGATTACTGCGGTGTCGGCGACTCGATTGGAGCCAACAAGCCTTGGTAACAGCAAGTCTCGGGGAAAGTGTGAAGAGGCAATGGCGCAGACCAGCAAGGGTTGTGGGACTCACCCAGCGAGGGTAAGTCAGGGCAGGCCTGGAGCAACCAGGGGAGCCCTTTGGTTTCTTTAGAAAGTCTTCTGGGGACCCACAAGCCGGCTGGCAAGGGATCACAAAGACGCCTCGGGAGGATTCGCTCAACAGGGGCCCACGGTCACTCAGGACGTGGTAGGCCTCTGATCTTCGGAGGAATTCCTGCTGGAGGCTAGGACCACACGTGGTCCAAAGCACAAGTTCATGGAATGTTGTGAAGGGGTTGCACTCGACAATAGTGCACGGTACCCAAGGGTCACGGTTCCTCGTCACTCTTGGGGTCCACTGGCCTCAGCTTCGCTGGGGACTCACGATGGCCTTTGAGAAGTCAGGAAATCTACTTCTTGGGCTGCAGGGACTTCGGACTCCGGCGGGAGCGGCATAGTTTGCGACCGTCGTTTGTAGTTTTTGGTGCCTGCCAAGCAGGGGAGTCACTCCTTGACTCCAAGGGAGATTCTTCAGTCTTCCAAAGGTAGTGGAACGTCGAAGGTCCAGGATTCTTCTTCAGAGCGTCGTCCAGGGATATCTACTTTGCAATGGCAAGGTTCCCTAACTTATACTGTAAGGAAGGGAGGGACTAGCTCTGTGACCCCACCTATGGGAGGGTCAGGGGAGTGGGTGGCTACACCCACTTCCCTTTGTCCAGTTTCGCGCCAGAGCAGGGGCAGGTAGCCCCTGAGCTGGTTTGAACTGGCATATGCACAGAGGAGCCTTCTGCTCCCCCAGTGCAGGACTTCAAAGCACTCTAAGAGTGCACCCACCCAGCCCCAATACACTAAACCCTGTCTGGAAGGTGGTCACACCCCCTTGGGACAGGATATCTATTGTTGGGCTTCCTCCACTGCGAGTGTTGGTCATCAGCAGGAGGGCAGCCCAGTGTCTGTGACTGGTGGCATCCATTTTGTGATGCCAGGGCTCTGCAGGATTCTACCGCGTTTCCACAGTAGGTACATGTCTATCCCTCTAGAAGGGTGGAATGCTACCCCTGCCGCCAGGACTGGCGGGGGGGTAGTATTCCAAGATGTTTGACACCAAACACAACATGTTTCGATGCAGCCATTCCAAAGTTAGCATTCTACAGCGAGGATATAATGCACTTAAAAGTATATGGTTTAACTGCATCCACAAACAGAGAATGGACTCTGAGAGCTGCAGAGGGGACCTGCTCAGGCAGAGGCACCCCCTCACATGGAAACTAAGCACCCTGCCCTCAGTATCGATAGGGCCTGCTTTAGGGGTGACTGATAAGTCTCAATGTGTGTGCAGGAGAGATATAGGGGACCTATATCTCAGTGAGGGGTGCTAGCACTTCCTCACCCAGGCTGCAGTAGCAGGCCTGTGGTGTCAGATTTAGTCTGCTTCCCAGGGGTGGCATAATACATGCTTCAGCCCCTGGTAGGCCTGCGAAGTACCTATGCCCTTAGTACCTAAGGTACCATATACTAGGGACTCATAAGGTACCACAGTATCCAATCAATAGTGCACCTAGAGTGCACTCCAAGTCGTTTAAAGAGAAAGCAGATAGGCTGGGGACCTGAATAGCAGGTTCCCAGCCAAACTAAGTCAAAAACCAACAAAATACCAGGAAAAAAGTGGGGGCAACCATGTAGTCAGATTCCACCTTCCTACAATTACCATCACTAGGCTGCCTCCATTAGTGAAGACAATAGCCTATGGCATTATATATTGACCCTATAATGGATTGACAGGCACTAAGTATACCCGAAATGGTTGTCGCAAAACCTCATTATAACTCTGCACCACAAAAAGATGGTGTGACCCTAGCCCCTTTTTACTACACTTCCACTGTGCACTGTGGTAGTTACGTACACATACCAGAGCCAGCGGTCTACAGCAGACTAATTAGCGCTTCCCTTTGTTTTAACTCAGATTTTGCCGGGTACCTGCAAGAGCGCAGGCGCAGTTGACAACCTGCACACACTCTTGTATTCAGTAAGTTAGCGGTACACTCCTCTTACAGCACTGGCACGCATACACAGGCGTATGCACGCTGACGTGATAACGTGATGACGTCAGCACAGCTTCTGCTCACTAACAGCGCCAGTTACAAAAACACCCGTTGGTGGCCCTCCTTTACCTTCGGGGTCCTTGAGACGAGCACAACCTAGGCGCAACACGGGCGGCAGACTTTGGAGTAGTAAGTTTCCCTATTACCAACTGGGCGACATAAGGTATTTGCTAGTCTGTTGTATAGCAGTGACTCTCTATTCTCTTCTTTTACCCGTTAGCGTGTGACTATAAGTCACCGCCCCCTGCCAGGACCCATGAAGTAATACTTCGCCACAACGAATGTAAGCCTTGTTCTCTCCTTATTCTTGTTTTAAATCTGCCGGCCACACAGGCGGCCCCCTTTTCAAAGGTAGCACCACGGCGTTTCACGCAAGACTTGTAAAAAGTTCGAGCAGGCACATATACATTATATGTGCCGCTCTAGGTATACTTCACATACCTTATCTGATTACGACCGAGTATAAGTTTACTCTGATCTTTATTAATCACATTGTGGCATTAGGCTTAAATAAGCCACCCGCACCAATTGCATAGTAACGCCCACTGGGTCACATTTGGTTACTACCTCGGCAAAACACATAGTCACGTTGTTACATCTAAGGGCACATGCGACTGCATGACAAGGATCGCTCTTCCTTTTGGGCAGATTACCAGGCGAACTACATGTGCATTGTCATGTCTTGTGTCTGTGTTTCTATTTGTCCCCCTTTTTTTCTTTACAGATTCGCAAAACGCGTTCAGTAATCCTGAAGGTATAACACTTTGAACCGTGAGTAAACCGGTTCTTTCTGAGGCCATAGGTTAGGGTGCACTTTAGCACATGCATACCGCCATGGTCCCTGGTCCTGACGAAAGCCTTGCAATTAGCACTGAGTAGCTGAAACATGTAGACCCAACATTTTAATTTTGGATGTGACTGATCAATCTATTCAGCCATAACATCCACCACATATTTTTAACCTGGCCTTACTATCCACCTAATAAAATTTCTTTAGGAATAGTAAGTACTATTTTATCTTCACTTTATACACCAGCACTTGCACTTGTCACCGAAAAAATCCCGCTCCGCTGTAATCAGGCGTTGTAGCACACCGGAGAGGCACTCGGCCTCTCTGGTGGGGGCCCAATGATGAAGCATGTCACCAACTAGGTTGGTGAGTGAGGGCTTTTTTTGAAACATGAGTGACTCCTGTTGAAAGCCCTTGACTTTCTAGCTTCACTCTTTTGTTGTTTATTAGACACTTCTGCATTTACACATCTCACAAAGTCAGAGCAGAGCAAAAGCTATTTTTATTGCACTAGGAAATTATAACATGTATCTGTCTCCTTTTCTCTTCTCAATCATTACTTATCAAGTGGAGCCCACGTCCAAGACAAGATAAAAAATCAGCCTAAAATGCTTCACATGAAGCACCACATAAACTCACGCCATCAAAAATGGTGCTGGCTTTCTCAGTATCTTCCTGTGAAAGAAATCAGCGGGTCACATGATTACACATTAGCAAGGCAAACACAGCATTCCATTTCTCTCCATTCAGTGAATTGGGTACCAGTAAAATGAGTATTATTAACACCCGTTATTTAAAGAGCTTTGAAACAGGAGGCGTGTGGTGGTATAAAGCACTATATAAAAACAATTAATAACATTGGTCAGGACTCTTTTTTGCCTATGGTGCTAGTCATGTTAGGTTCAGTCACAGGAACAGAGACATAAATGCCAGTGATATTTGGGGTTGTCCATGTGCCTAACCTCAACACAGCCATCTTTCAACTCCACCAACATTTTCAAACAGCTGGCTAAAACAAGCATTATTTATGCAATGAGTCTCGCATTTGCGAGACTTTGAGCTATTGTCATTGTAAATTATATCTTGACATGGTGCAGAGGGCACTAGGACCCTGCACACAAACCATGGGAGGGGTCAGCCACCGGACACCACTTCCGGTCAAGGAGGGGGACGGGGCACTCGTAGTACACCAGGGAAGGAGGAGGACGTGCCTGCGAGCACGGACAAGAAGTAAGCAATAAAAAGAAGAAGAAACACCAACCTGTCTCTGTGTGTTCCTGGGGGCAAGGGCACATCGAGGATACGACAACTGGCGACACTAAGGTGAGATTTACAATCGCCACCAGACGAGCGTGCCCGTGGCCTCTGCAACGCCTCAACGGAGCCAGGAGCCCACCCTGGTCCGCCGGCCACAAGAAGAAGAAACGCGACATCGGGAGCCTACCCCAGTCATAGGAAAGAACGGAGCCAGGAGCTCACCCTGGTCCGCATGCAAATGACTCCAGCGACATCGGGAGCCCACCCCGGCCGCATCTATCACAGAACGCGGTAAGAAACTCCCTCGCGACCATCGAGCAAAAAAAATGCTCCCTGCGACTGTCTAACAAGAAGCAGTGCACCCGACCGTGACCGCAGCCGCCTGCTGACTAAGGAGATAGCCCCGAGCCTCCCGCGTGGATTTCAAGTCGGAATCTCGCGAGAACTCGGCAGTCATCTTTAAGTCAGGCAAAGCAGGCCAATCAGAGCTGAAGAAGGCACAGCGGCCATTTTGAAGTCAGGCAATAACAAAGAATAGGAAATCTCGCTCTGGAGAGATATCGGCAGCCATCTTTAAGCCAGGCAAGGGAGCCCATAAGCATTGAAGAAGGCCCGGCGGCCATTTTAAAGTCAGGCAAGCAAATAGAAAAAACTAAAAAAAAAGTGGAAAAAAGGTGGAAATAAAGGGAAACAAAGGCAAACTAAAGGAAATAGAGTACAAATAAAGAGGAAATTGCACACAAAAAAGAAAGGCAAACAGACTAAGGAGAAGCAGGAATGTGCCACAACAATAATGAAAGAGGAAGGCAATGACAACAACGGCACAAATGCAATTTTCCGCAGACCACTACCTTTTAGTTTGTCAGACCCACAGACGAAAGGCCTTCGTTGGGAGAGATGGATTAGGCAATTCGAACGCTACATGCGTGCCACATGCAAGGACTACACAGACCAGCAAAGCATAGATTTGTTTTTAAACTTCATGGGTGATGGGGTTGAAGACCTGTTGATAACATTTCCCCCAGAACAGACCTCAACATACAAAGGGCTGATGAAGTGCCTCACAGACAAATTCGACCCTCAAAGAAATGTGGATTTTGAGAGATAAACATTTAACACCACATGCCAACTGGCAAAGGAGTCCCCTCGACAACTTCGCAACCAGACTACGCAAACTGGTTACATATTGCGAATTCTGCAAATTTGACAATGAGCAGGCCATGCGACTACGCATCATTGAAGGCTGTCAGTCAGTGGAGTTCCGCGCCCGAATACTAAAATAACCGTATACATTGGAGAAGATACTAACAATGGCCCGGGCGGAGGCTAGAGTGACAGCACATGCCAGGCAAATGGAAAATGGGAAAGCAAGAACAGTGGAACAAGCCAACCGCGTAGCTGGGAACGTCAGAAAACGAGACAAAACACCGCTTCCCCGGAAGCAGAAACAAGAAAGAACATGCAATCGCTGTGGACTTGACTTCCCACATGCTGGAGCCTGCCCAGCGATGGGTCACAAATGCCGGAAATGCAACAGGGAAAACCACTTCGTGAGTGCCTGCATGAGTGGACAATTCAAAAGTGACCGAGGGAGACCAGCAAGACAACGGACAGCGACAAGCAGATACGCACGGCACATGGACACACAAGACCGCAGTCCCTCAGCTGAATCGGATGGAGCGAACATACAAGAGGCAGCAGAACAGCTGTATCTGATGTCAGATGTACCCACGGAAGGCCGCACACCAGAGCACATCCACCTAGTAGACAAACAACAGATAAAGAAAACAGCGACTGTGACATTGAGGTAGGGAATCACAGCACATGCTTTGTACTGGACAGTGGATCTACATGCAACATCATGTGCATGTCAGAATATGAAAAGATGAGACAGAAACCGCAACTATCACCGTCCACTGTTGATGTCTTCACCTGGGGCTCAAGAAAACCAGTGGTGAACATGGGGAAGTTCATAGAGACACTGACATACAAAGAAAGGTCGATAAAAGAGGCAGTACATGTGCTACGAGGAGACATCCCAGCACCGTGTCTACTAAGCAATGTCACTGCGCAGGTGATGGGTCTCTTAGCAATGACGTATCACATGTCAGAACGACAAAACAATCTGAGGAAACACCCGGCCATACTACAAGGACTGGGTAAACTGAAAGACAAACAAATAACACTGCACATCAACGAAGCAGTCAAGCCTGTGGCTCAGCATCACAGAAGAGTGCCCATACATCTGCAACCACAAGTGGAAGAAGAAATACAAAGCCTACTGGCGCAAGACATTATAGAGCCAGCTGACCGACTCCATGGGTATCTCTGATAGTAGCAGTACCAAAGAAGAACACATCAAAAATTCGCATTTGTGTTGAAATGAGAATACCAAACACGGCAATTGAGAGGGAAAGACACCCAGGGCCTCAACTTAAATTACATGATTAACTGTCTTACTGGCGCATGCAGATTTTCGAAGTTAGACCTATGCAAAGGATACCATCAACTGGAGCTTGATCCACAATCGCGATACATCACAAAATTCTCCACTCACATGGGTCTCTTTCGCTACAAGCGACTCAGCTTTGGAATATCATCATCAGCAGAAATATTTCAAGAGACAGTAAGATAAGTGATCAGGCCTGTAAAGAACAGCTTGAATTACAGCGATGACATCTTGGTATTCGGACGCTCAGATGAGGAGCACGACAAGGCCCTACGAGAGGTCTGCAGCCAATTGGAACAAGCAGGCCTGACCTTAAATGAGGACAAGTGTGAGCTGGGGAAGTGAGAACTAGTATTCTTTGGACACATATTTTCAAAAAAAGGAATGAGGCCAGATCCCAGCAAAGTTGAAACACTGGAAAAAGCAAGACCTCCAACAGAAGTAGCAGAAGTGAGGTCATTTCTCGGGCTAGCGAGCTACTGTGCTCGATACATAAAGGACTTCGCCACAGTGAGCACACCACTTCGGGACCTAACGAAGCAAGGCCAGAAATTTCTCTGGACCAATGAATGCGACAGGGCGTTTGAGGACATCAGACACGCAGTCACGGCAGTGGATCATCTCGCATACTTCAACCCATCGCTATGCACCAAGCTCACTGTTGACGCCAGCCCGGTGGGGTTAGGAGCAATTCTAGCGCAACACACAGCTGGAAGAGACTCGCCCAGGCAAATTGTCGCATATGCGAGCAAGAGCCTATCGGACATTGAAAGGGCATACTCACAACCAGAGAAGGAAAGCTTAGCAGTAGTATGGGCGTGTGAACACTACCACATGTTCATCTACGGAAAACCTTTCACCATTGTAACTGACCACCAAGCACTAGTAACAATATATGGAAACCCAAACGCAAAAATACCTCCACGCATTGAAAGGTGGGGAATAAGACTTATGGACTATGACTTCAAGATCGTGCATAAACCTGGAAAGGAACACAACCCCGCTGACTACATGTCACGGCATCCTCTACCACAGGCACCAGAGAACACATCCATGGCAGAAGAGTACCTAAACTTTGTGTTACTACAGAACACTCCCGCTCCAATAACAATTGAAGAGCTGGAGCGAGAGACAACAAGGGATGCCACAATGCAAGCAGTCAAATTAACAACACGACAGCAAAGATGGAGACATGTGAACAACAGCAGAAATGCTGGCTTTCAAAAACATACAAGAAGAGCTATCAGAAGCAGAAAGAGGAATCATACTAAGAGGAACGAGGATAGTCATACCAAAAGCACTATGGCGGCAGACTGTGAACTTAGCACATGAGTCCCACAGAGGCATAGTTGCAACAAAGAAGATGCTACGGGAAAGAGTATGGTTCCCAGGGTTGGATCGACTAGTGGAAGACACAATAATGAACAGTCACCTATGCCAAATAACGGGAAGGCCCGCAAAGCCAGAACAGATACAGATGTCCGACCTTCCCGGGGCAGTGTGGACAACATTGGCAGCTGATTTCTATGGGACACTGGCAACTACCTGCTAGTAGTTATTGATGAGTACTCCAGGTTTCCCATAGTACGACAAGTGTCATCAACATCAGCCACAGCAACGTTGCCAATATTAGACGACATATTTGCAGCCTGGGGCTCCCCACAAACGATGAAGACAGACAATGGGCCACCCTTCTCGGGAGAGGAGTTTTGCAGATTCATGGCTTACCGGGGCATCCACCACCGGAAGGTAACGCCTCTGTGGCCACAAGCAAACATTGTGGTGGAAAGATTCATGGGAAACATCAAGAATGCAGTCCAACGCGCGAAACTGGCACAGATCTCTGTGGGCCAAGCACTCTGTCAAATATTAATAGCCTACCGAAACACCCCTCACAGTTCCACGGGACGATGCCCAGCAGAACTGGTGCTGGGAAGATGAAGCAGGACAAGACTGCCCCAGCTGGAGGCAAAAGTGCCACCAGAACACAACAGCATTGCAGCAAGACATCAAGAGGCAAAAGACAAAATGAAACTATATGAAGACGCCCGGAGACATGCACACCATCAAAGCTGAAGCAAGGGGACTCCGTTCTAGTGCGTCAACGACAAGCAAGGAAATCGGACAGCATTTTCTCAGGTGAACCGCTAACAATAATAAATGTCAAAGGGCCAATGATAACAGCTGCATCGGGCCCCTACCGGATCACCAGAAATAGCTCTCATTTCAAGGGACTAAAGACATCAGATGGGGACGAAGAAGATGCAGCATCCAAGAGCAACGCAACACATGTCCAAGAGGAAGTCATGGACAGCATGGAAAGGATGTCACATAACGGTGAGAGAAAAGACCTAGTGGATGGGGTACCAAGCAAAGGAACAGATGAGTTGTGCCCAAAGAGAGTGAGCAGAAGACCAAAGAGACTTATCGAGGAAATATAGTGGTGGGGTCAGCAAACACCACCAACAACAAAGCAAACAAGGACAATGCCTGTGTGTTCTCTTATCTCTCTCTCTTCCTTTCTTTTCTTTCCACAAAGGGGGAGATATAGTGACATGGTGCAGAGGGCACTAGGATCCAGCACACAAACCATGGGGGGGGGGGGGGTGGTCAGCCACCGACACCACTTCTGGTCAGGGAGGGGGACGGGGCACTCGTAGTACACCAGGGAAGGAGGAGGACATGCCTGCGAGCACGGACGAGAAGTAAGCAATAAAAAGAACAAGAAATACCTACCTGTCTCCGTGTGTTCCTGGGGGCAAGGGCACATAGGATACGACAAATTGCAATGCCTTTTATTTGTGTTTTGAAAACCTGCAAGCAGTGCATTAACACCCGCTTTGTACTTATAGTCCTTGCTTACTAGAGGCTGGCAGTAAAAGTGGCGCAATTACTGCCAGCCTTGCTTCTCGTAAGCAGCCACTATAAGTACAAAGTGCGTGTTTACGCACCACCTGCAGCTTTTCAAAACACATAAATAAAAGGCATTGTCATTTACAATGCCAATAGCTCAAACACTCGCAAATGCGAGACCTATTGCATTGCAAATGCTTGTTCTAGTGGCTCCCCGGTCTGTTTGAAATACTTGAGGGATTATTTTACATCAGAAATTGCTTAGCGAGTGGTCAAGTAGTACAGGGGAGCGAGTGCTGACAAAACCAGCCGAAAAATGGATGCTACAGAAAAAGATTTTGCTTTATTTTCTGTATCATACATTTTGTAGATGCTTTTCTCGGGGCTTTAGTAGAGTAGGTATAATGCTTCAATGACATGCGCACACCTGATACGCGCACCATTCAAATGTCCAACATATTGGCCTTGTTTAATGTTTCATTTAGTAATCCTTTGCCCTGGGATCATTGGCTTTTTATGAAATTGCAATTGAAAATATGAATAATTTAAGATTGCTATTTAATCCAGTTGTCTCTACTCAAGAGTCTCACTATGTAACATTTATGTTATTTGGAATCCGTCTAGAAAATGAATTTCTGTGTTGATTACATTCTGTGATAAAGCTTGACCCTTTTCTATGAGGGCCTCCCTTGAATCAGTGTCAAGATTTTTGCAATATAATGCCACTGTGTCACAGTGATGGGGCGGGAAAAGGGAAACACTAACAAAACAAAAAAAAGAACAGAATGATGAATAAAGAAAATAGCACTCACCTGCTCTGACGACCGCCGCCTTGCTCCCGATCCTCTCGTCCCGTCCAGGAACTGCTGCACACTGCACAGGCTCCCAGCTCCCAATCCCAGCGCTTCTCTCATGCTGGGAATACTATTCCCAGCATGAGAGCAGCTCTGGGATTGGTCTGAGTGCCCTGGTTTGGCGCTCAGTCATGGACTGGGAGCCTGTGTTGGTTCTCGACCTGACTCTACAACACAGCTCGGGTAGGAGAAAGTCAGTGCGTATGATGGTTTGGCTGTCCCCAGAGGGCCGGCCAAACTGTCATGGTCACTTAGCAGTGCCTACCAATACACCCTCCTCCCTGGTGCTGCAGCTCACTATGGATGGCCACGCCCCTCCCTCAACTCCCAGCCTGCATGACGAAAAATAAAATGACAATAAAATTGTTTTATTATCATTTTATTTTTGTCCTGTGCTCTGCTGGCTTTCAGCAGGGGGGCGACGCTCCTCCGACATAATGGTAGAGCTGCCCCTTCTGTGTCGCAAGACAAACAAATGACAAGTTAGCGATTTTCACTGATTCTTCAGTGACACATATATATCACACTCATGGCACAAGCGCATTACAACTTCTAACGCACAAGAATGCAATAGTCCACCTAATATCTCTGGATGAACAAAACGATTTCGCCTCTCACTTGCTCTACAATACCTCCACTGATTACCTTTCATGTGATGTTCCACATCCTGATCAAATGTACACATATCCTGCATGCACTTATGTAGCATATACATCTAAAAAGCATTACTCTGAAGGATTTGCTCTGGATAGTTATGTTGTGCGAACAGAAAAAATAACCACCAAGCTGAAAAAGCTAGGTCTTGGTGAACAAGGGGACCTGCACTCTGGAATCCCTTGGTCTTAGCACCATTCCAAACCATATTCCGTTGTCCAACGGCATCCGCTGAAAATTGGTACCCACAACCAGGCTTGCTTGCCATATATGTTAGTGCTTCTACCTCCCCCCTTGGAAACCACTATGACCATTCACGCTTCAGACATTAGGTAAACAGCATATTTCAAGACTAAAAAAATGTGCCTCATTAGATGCTACGTCTGTCCTACAAATGAATTCCGATAAAATTTATTGCTCCAGCTTCTTCGGGGTCTACATTACTGTGCCCTTAAAATGGCCTTCTGTGAGTATTTCTAATAGCAAAGAGAGAGATGACTCTGCATAGCTGCATGTATCTAAATCAGATGTTGTTTGTGTGTCCTTTATATGTGTGTTGCATGATTTTATTACTTATTTTCCTTCTGGTATTGACAGCTGGTGTGGCGACTCTAGCTTTAGTTAAGCTCTGGAATGCCACTTAAGCCTAGGATCAAAAATGCTGGTGTGTGACATGTATGGATTCCTTTGTTCTACTAGCGTAAACTGATGTCTCTAGTTTCATTCGGTTTTTCATTCTATGTTTGGAGGTGACTCCATCTACTTACTTTATTGTATGATGCCTTTGTATTGCATTTACATTTGAGCTGGCTCTATGATTGTACGATGCATCACCTGTAGGGGGAACTAGAAGGGAACCAGAAATGTAATTTATAGTGTACTTAAAGAATTTAAAACACAACTATGAGCTTGATTAGACTTGAACTCAGAGTCGTAGCTTCAGGGGGGTGTTTGGGGTGTTACACCCCCGTAAAAGATTTACTTTGTAGTAAATAGTTGGGTACAAGGGCTTTCAATCGGGTATGGTGGGGTGTCCGTCGGATTTCTCGTGGGATTTTTACATACCTCACTGACAAAAACACACACACACACTCTCTTTCACATCTCTGTTTTGAAGGCCTTAAACATGTTGATATATACAGGGGGTTTCCTGAGGGGTGGTGCTATGGGCAACTGCTTATGTAGCTCTGGCCCTGTCTCCAAAACTAGGAAAATTCTGGAGAAAATGCTGTCGGATGTAAAAGGGTTTCAGCTATGATTGTTGCTTACTCCAGTATTTTGGGAGTACACCCGGTAGGGTTTCCACAGTCCCAGGGATTGAGGGTATAATCAGTGATCCTGTGGCGCTCGGAAATGTGCAGATTTCTTCCAAATACGCAGCGGCTATACCCATAGAATAGGATTACAAAGAGAAGCAACAGGCCTGTCAGAGGCACTTTCAGGGACCTGGTGATAGGAGCCCTTCCTCATTAGCCCTTCAAATCTGTACACATTCATCAGGAGCTGATAGTACTTTTGAGAATTTATAATGCGCTATCCTTGTTTAGAATATATTTATTAGAACTACTTTACGAAGAGCATTAGCGCATGCGAATGCTTATAATGCAAACACTACAAAAACACCAAACGTTGTACACTGAGCCTAGATGAATAAGTACCTCACTATCTTTAGAATGATATGTAGAGCCTCCTTTGCATACTGTGTTGGATGCAGTCCTAATGTCTGCAGATGTCCATGTGGTGGGGGCTTATCAGCAGGAACATCTTTCAGAACAGGCAGCATGTAGTCCTCTTTCTACGCTCACTAGCTGTGACTTGTTTTTTATTAGGGATGTGCGGAATTCGCATAATTTGCTTTTTTGTAATTATGCAACATTTCTGAAAAATTTAACGAAACTGCATGCAATTATGCAAAATACAAAACTGGCAGTTGGTGCTAAATGTTAGAGCGAAATGCACACTCGATTCCACTTTGGGTGCATGGATGCTCTGCGTGCTAAAAAAAACAGTGCAAAGAACAAAAACACGCATTGTTCCCGTGCATTTGCAATTTTTACTGTGAATAGTGTCTAATTACGCAACATGGGGCAAAAGCGTAATTTCGGGAATTTCATGCAACAGGAGTAACATGAAATTAGGCTCATTGCATCGGCGTTACGCAAATTTCGAACAGGCCTTGTTTTTAAAATACTTCAACAAAAAGCACATACAATAAAGAGCTAGTCATTCTTAGGCTGTTCGTCACAACGGATTTGCATTGGAATTACAAGCCTGCTGTACAAGAACAGCAGACGATATGAACAAGGCATTTCTTGGTAAACAATACATGTAGTATAATATATCATATATATTCACAGATAAAACAGAAATGTATTTGAGTATATGATAACAACTTAGCTAGTATGCCTGGTCAGCATGTACATAGATAATTTGTTTCAGGTAGGGGTGCCAGGGCTAAGAGCTACCACCACCCAGGAAATGCAGGTAAGTGACATCAGGAATAAGAAGGGTAGCAATTGTGGTTGCTCTATTGGCTCCCCATACGATGGTCTCACCTAACTTGGATGTTCTTGTAATTCTTGGGAAGTGGAAGTGTGGTTCTTTTTTTGTACCATTTCCAGCCCAATGGGTTTGCAGGGAAGTAAACGTTGGTGCTTGTGGTTAGTAACTCCATGATAACAGCAGTAAAAAATGTAATCTAACAGACCCCAAAGGTATCTTAAAAACAAATCCCAGAGAACAGAGTTATAGTGACGGCTTCCCCATTCACCACATTGTGTGATCCAGGGAAAATCACTGTATCTCCCTATGTCTCATTTCCCATGTCTGTAGAACGTACGGATGACTAAATATGGTATGAAGTGCTATATAAACAAGAGGGCATTTTTTATTTACTACATCTTGCTCCTATTTCCTGTTGAGTTTTATTCCGATTAGTTTCTTTGGGCTGAATAACTCTAATTTGATTAACTCTTGAATAGTAAAGGCCGCAAATGAACGACGTAGAGTGGCTAATTGAACGCACATTTTGTTAGGACTGAAGGAAAAAGCCAGAAAGAAGACGAGCGCTGACGAGACAGTTCACCTCTTCGTTTTGAGTTGTCGAAAATAAGCCTTGGAAAGGCCTGCTGGCTCTCCTTGTGCATAAATGCCCCCAGTTTATCCCAC
The DNA here is from genome assembly GCA_963921515.1 of Calotriton arnoldi. NCBI lineage: Eukaryota > Metazoa > Chordata > Amphibia > Caudata > Salamandridae > Calotriton > Calotriton arnoldi. Next base: position 2,831,361 of record CAWUFW010000755.1, on the reverse strand, counting down.
GAGTTGCAGTGTTTCCATGAAAGCATGAGGGGCAGCCATTTGTCATGGTTACCCGCTCTTGCTGGGCACGCCGAGGCATTAGCGAAGTGAGTGTTTTGCATTCAACACCAGCTCAGGCAAGAACTCAGTGTGTAATTCAGTGTGAACCTGGAGAGAGACACGTTCTCTGCTGTTGGATGGCATTTTCTAACGTGACTGACTCGAACCTTCATTGCTGGTTATTTTTTTGTGTTGTGTCTTTTAGTCATGTAATGACAGGGTCACTAGGACCGTGAAACGCATGACTCCAATAATCCGCAGTTGAGAAAGTATAATTTCCTTTCTCTGGAAATGGACAGGAAGTTGGATATAAAGGGTTACACATATGGCAGCTTGTCTGCCAGCCCCTGGGAGCAAAATGCCTGCTGTGTGTAAATGTGACACTTTGAAATGGGAGAAAATTAAACTGAAGAGTTAACTTTATGTTTATAGGCATTACATAAAACTCCTCATTTTAATGTTCTCCCATGTCAAAGAATCTTTACAAATAGCAGGCATGTTACTCGCAGTGGGCTGTAGACATGGTGCCATATTTGTAACAGGAAAATGCAGTCATTTGTTTACATGTGAGGAATTGAAAGTTATGTAACATGCCTTAAAAAACACTAGGACTTAATTGACTTATTTAAAGAAGAGAAAAACATTAAAGCTTCATGTTTCATAGAAACATTTTTCTTCACTTTAAATTTCTCCCATTTAAAAGAAAACGATGACTGTATTTTTTTCAGTTATAAATATGGCACTGTTTCTACCAGCCACTAGTAGCAAGATGCCTGCTGTTTGTAAAGGCCACACTTTGAAAAGGGAGATAATTAAAATGAAGAGTTAACTTACTCATTAAGTTAACTCTTCATTTAAATTTTCTCTCATTTAAAAGCATTCAGAAACATCATTTTGTTCTTATGTTCCAATATCGAATTGACAACACTTTTATTTAAGAGTTAAATACCCCAGTGATTCATTTCTGAACCTCTGTGACCCCCTGTGTCATAAAATCTGAGTGGAGCACTGATCATTATCAGGCTCTGCTATCTGCAGCCTGATAGTAATGTAAAATAAACATAGCCTTTCCTTAACTGTAAAAGGAAAACGCAACACTTATTTATTGCAGTTCTTAGTTAAAAACGGCTGGGTGCTACTCTGAAGTTTTCTGCGAGCTACTAGTTTCTGCGAGCTACTGGTAGCTCGTGATCGAATGGTTGGACACACCTGCCCTAGTGCTTTACAGATAATATATGAATATATAAAGTTATGAAACCATCCTTTGCGGAGAAGGGCTGATTCTTGGAGGTGACTTTACACTTTTCTGGGATTCTGGCATGTAACCTCTTACTAATTCTTTACTTTTGTTATTTATGCTGAACGTGTCAGTCTAGTGAAAGGACCTTCTCTCGCAACTCATTGCCCTGGTCATATTTAGGTCGCGCCTAAGACAGCGTACATGCCATGTCGCTTGCCAGAGAAATTGTGTACAACAAGGGGCTTGGAGCTCCCCCATTGCTTACCATTGATTGGCTGCTTTGTCGCTGTTATTTGCTGCCTCCAAATTGGACAGCGCGTCCTGACTTCACTTCCTCTGCTTTCATTTGGAGCATGGACCAAATGCTGATTCTTTCATCTTGAATACTATCCTTCTGCCGCTTCTGCTGTGATTGAAGTACTACTTTTGTCTTCCCGTCATACTTGTCCCTGTTGTTTCTTCCCCTCCCAACACCCCTTGTATATGCTGCTTGTTTCCCTCCCACCCCTTTTCCTGTGTTGCTTCTTACCCTCCTATGCCCACCCTCATCCATGTTGCTTCTTCCCCTCGCATCTCCACCCTTGTCTGTGTTTCTTCTTCCCTCTCCCCTACCACACTCCTGTTGCCCATGTTGCTTCCTCCCTCCCACCACACTCATGTTATCCATGCTGCTTCTTCTTTCCCACCCCCAGACTCCCGGTGTCATTGTTGCCCCACCCCCGGCATAAGAAATTAAGCGCTATGATGCAGACAGTGCTGGCTGAATCATATAACTTTATTTACCATCCTGTTGCCTACCATCCTCCCTCCCCATTGTCCGTTCTTCCCATCCCCCCTCCAGATGCCCGTTTTGCCCACCCGCCATAAGAAGAAAGCGCTATAACACAGCCAGCGCAGGCCGCGTCATATCGCTTTTTTTAACTTATAGCCATGCTGCGCATGCAACATTCAACGCGCTGCTCTACAACATGGCACAAAGACATTGATTGGCAAAGCCAATAACTTTTGCATAGGTGAAAACTATTGGCTTTGCCAATGCTTGTTATTGTGGACCTTCTGTCCGAGTCTTAGTGTGTACTCTGCTATCAAGAGATAGTGATTTCCCCAAGATCACACAAGTTTCCCAATTGTACTACTTAGAAATGGAATGCTGGTTTCTAATTCCACAGCTGATGAGTTTACATGTAGGCCTCGGTGCCTTTTCGGCCCCTATCCATGCTGGAAATCCTCAAGCTGATGCATTCTTCCCTCCACGGATTCTAAACTGTTGATGATACAGAGATAAAAGAAACCACATTTTCTAGAGCATATGACTACAGTGACCAATAAATATGCTAAGTATCACCAAAAATCCCATCAGGCACAGTTGGGTGATTCTCAACGTCTCTAAAGAAAATCTCCAGAGGGATTTCTTTAAAGTGATAGATGTTTCATGGGCTCCTTTACACAAAGAGGCTTTTTGAATGTTTATACTGATCGGATGAGCAAGACTTAGGGAAAATGCGTAATCGAGGAAGAGTGTCAGAGCGCATAAGGCTGGAGACAAATGAGATTCCTTCATGAGTGAGTAGGGAAGCTCACAAGCTGTTGCACCTCGGGGTGGAAAGTGTGACGTAGGCGAGAGAGCAAGTGGGTAAGCCCACTAGTCTATATTGGAGCATGGGACAGATACTTCTGCAAAAAACGCTGATATCTCGTTTAATCTGTACTAGGTCAAAAGGTCGAATCTCAGCACATCAGGCATTCATCCTTCTGAGACTGTTAAATCAAAAACCAATAAACGGGAGAAAAATAATGCCTGCTATCAAAAGAGCTCAGAAATTACAAAAACTGTCCGATCAAGCGCTGTATAAAAACAAGTGGGCAGACTGTGTGAAGTAGTTTGCTGTACATGGCCAGGCAGTGTTTGGTAGCTCCATGTACTTGAACTGCGTAAAGGCTAAATGCAGGGGTAGAAGAATGTGGTACAATTTCTGACACTCGCTGCTTGCGATTTTGTGACTCTTGAAAGATACAGAAATCTGCACGCATGGTGGATCGAAATCAACAATGATTTTAATTGCTACACCTTTTTTTTATAAATCAGGCCGGTAGAGGGTCGGTTCTTGTCTCTGTGCACAAGTTGTAATCTTTTCCAATGAGATTACCTTGCCCTCTCCTGCAAGGATTAGTTCCACTTTTAAAATGCAGTGCATGCTAGCTGTTAAATCAATACTGGAATTGGAAAATATTTACTCTGGTAGCCCATAAATTGGGGGCGAAGGTGCAGCAGAGGAAAGAGAGTGGAGTCACAAGGGGCAGAGCTTTAAGAGCAGAGTCTGACAGTCACCTTATACATTTATTTGAAATAAATATCTGCTGCAAAGAAATATGGGACATGGACATATGTGAGAGTAAATCCGGTCTAGATTACTTAATTGGTCTAAAAGAAACTGCATTTTAAAACACCTTACAGGGTTAAGACACAGCGGCGGCCGGCTCGGCTCCCGGGTGGGGGGCTGGTGCAGGGGGTGATGGGGAAAACACTTGAAAAATAAATAAATAAAACTTACTCTGCCGCCGCCAGGTCCCACGTCTTCTTTCCTGCTCGCCTGTGTCCGACTCGAGGTTGGAACAGGAAGCAGGCAGCCAGGCTCCCACCCTTAAGCCAATCACAACGCTCCAATGGAGCATTGTGATTGGTCTGAGCGCCGTGACATGGCGCTCAGCCAGGGGCTGGAGGGGTAGGCATGTTCTCCATGCAGGCTGTAATGCAGCCTGCATGGAGAACAGGGGAGTGCGCATGACTGTTTTGGGCGGCCCGAGAGGGCCGACCTAACAGTCATTGCGCACAGGAGTGTTCTACCACTCCTACCCTGCAGCTCCGCCCCGCCACCTCATGCACTGCTGCAGCAGGAGGAAAAAATAAAATGATAATAGCGTTCCGTTATTATCATTTTATTATTTCCTTTCTTTGCTGCTCCTGGCTGTGGGGCGATGCTCCTCCGCCTTAGCGGAGGAGCCGCCCCTGTTAAGAAATCTGTTGCAGAGATCATTGTGTGCCCAGCAATTTTGAGTGGATTATAATAGTGGCAAAATAGATCTAGTGGTTAAGACAGATCTGGGATAGGTCTGTGTTTTGTTCCGTCACAGATTTGACTCATAAGGTAGCATAAAGGGGTAGGGTGCCCGCTGCAAAGCACATAGTGTAACATGCAGATCACAGATTTGTATTTAATTTAGATAGGTATGTGGTCTACTGCTTATGACACTGAGATGATTTTGTTACTTACAGTTCTTAAGTTGCAAGCCTATAGCATAGTGATCTATTTAACGACATCAAGGAGTTGCATGTAAACTGTAAGTAATGGGTTTAACCCCTTGCGTGCTGCGCACATTTTTGCGCTGTGCGGGCGATTTAAATAGTGGGCGGGATTCGGACGTCCAAAGCATGCAAGGGGTTAAATCCTTATTGGGTTTTTTTCCGATCTGTTGTTTTTTAGGTTTGCAAAGAAGGGTTCCTTTGGGGAATACTAAAGGGCCTCATTACGACTTTGGCTGGAAGACCGCCAGGCCGCAGTGGCGGGTGTCGAGAGAACAGTGCCAAGCCAGCCGCATCCTGACCGCCGCATTACAATCGTACTGCGGGGCTGGTGGTGTTGCAGCAGCAGTGCCATGGCAGTGGCATGCTTCGGCTCATGGAGATAGCCTGAAGCAAATATTGCCGCAATGCAGTGCAGTCAGGTGCACTGTTGCCATGTACGGTTGTACATGGCACACAGTGCACACACAACAGTGTAAACATAGGGGGACACAACATGTGCTCCCAGCCACAGACCCCATGGGCCCTGTTTGTGACCCCTTACCTGCCTTTCTGCCTACCTTTTCATGTCGGAGTCCCTGCCATGGAAAGCTTGGTGGAAAAGCAGGTCATAATTGCAACAGCAGTGCTGATGCTGGCACCACCTCCATTGACCCCCGCTTTCCCCACCTTTGCGGGACCCGAGATCCTGTCATGGCGGGCGTCCGACGGTGGTCTCGCCGCCCGCATCGTAATCCGGCCATTGGACTACCAGGTATGCGGGTGGTCGCTCCGCCAGAGTGCAGCGGCAGTCCCAGGACCGTCAAAGTCGTAATGAGGCCCGAAGCCTTGTTAGTGCAGACAACAACAATCACTGTGCTACATTTTATATCTTGACTTTGTGTTTCTCCAAACATTCACTCTTAACATATAATGTCTACAAGTATGGATGATATGTGATCCCTCCACCTTATAAGCCTCATTGTCTTATGTAACATTTCCTGTACATTGATTTACATACTTGTATGATTAATTGCATCTCTATGTTTAATGTAAAGCGCTCTAACACTCTACTCTGTCATAAGTAGCACTATGAAAGAATTAAATAAAAAACATTGTGTTGCCTTTTAAATCAATATTTGTGTAATTACTCATATAGAAAGATAAATCGTGCAAGCACGTCTCTTACGTAAGGAGTTAAACAAAGTTAAAAAAACTACCTCCAATAGTTTCTCTTAAGTACATGTGAAGTGGTAACAAGCTGTGCACCTTTGTTTTCTTTCAATGCATTGACATCTATATGTTAGGCTCTAGATGGCTCCCAGCCAGGATGATATGTGTGAACAAAAGGAGGGCTGATGGCCCTTGAAGTCAGGCTCTTGTTTTGGGCCCAGGTGGATGTTAAAATAAGAAAGCCCTCTCTTTGCCTGCACGTTACTGCTCCAAACTAAATGCAGATAACTTGCAGGCGCTGTTAAATTATGACAGAGTGTCATAAAATGACACCAGGATAAAATCAGCATATTTACTTCAGTCTGCAGGATCCAAGATCTAGTCCAAAAATAGCTGCCAGCACCAGGATCCGGCCTGATACCCCTGCTTTCCAGCACTGTTTTAAATGCAACACGTCAACTACGCTGATGTGCTCTTTTGATGGCTGACAGGCCTTTAAATGGAAAATACACCCATATAACAGAAGTGGAAGTGTACTGTCTTTGACAATATCGTCGATGGAATGCACGCTTAAACTTTTTAATTTTATCCTCTTCACATTCTATGTGGATTTCAGTTGCACACTGCTCTTTTCTGAAACGTTTCACACCTTCTAGTGCTTTCTCAAGTTTGTAAACTTAACTGAACAGTCACCACCTCAGTCAGTTGCTACAATGTTGACATCATATATCCATTTATAGAGATGTTTTCAGATACTTCCTAATACTCATGGAAAGGATTTGAATATCAATAGAGCCTTTGTACCATTTGCAATAACTGACTTATAGTCCTCAATCTACGTTGAAGTAAAAACTCTGCATTCTGAAAACCGATGACCGCAGGAGAAGAACCACATCACGTGTGTCATTTGTCTGTGACCAACTGTCTAAGAAATGCATACAAGTATTAAGGGTGGGCGGAGCAGGCGTAGTGCCTCTACGCGGAGTTTCACGGAGTTGGAAAAATCTCTGTGGAGCTCCGCTCCCTCCCCCCCTCCCAAAGTAATTATGATTTGTAAAATAAAAGCACTTAGCTGCTGTGGCTGCCTCCTCCTCGCCATGGCCTCTCTCCTTCCTCGTCCTCGCCGTCCTTCTTCTTTGATAACCCCTATGTTGTACGTCATGCGGGGTTAACAAGTATTCTTTTTGGTACATGTACATATTCTGTGAAAAATGGTGTATGGGGAGCTTGTTTACCATAAGTACGAAGCAGAGCATTCCAATTTTCATCCATGTTCCCTCCCTTATGTTGATCATGAGCAGAATAAAGTCCGTAGCTAAATGGAAGATGTTAATAGTATGCGCACAACGTGACATTCCCTCCTCCCCAAATTCCATCACCTCACCGCCCGCTACGCCCAAGAACTCTCAGAATCAGGGTATGTTGTCCAAGGCGTAGCCTTTTATTTACATCAAACCAAGTAATTTACCACAGACCATTACCAAGGAAAAGTATCCTTCTTGGATATATAAGAATTATTCACAGCATCACACTTTAGCTGCATCAACATGTCAACGGCAGTAAGGGAATTAGGCACGACATTACACTTTAATTTTAACTCGGCCATACACTAGAACAACTTGGCCGTACATTTGAACGGACTTTACACTTTAACTTTTAAACTCGGCCGTACCCTAGAACTTGGCCGTACATTTGAACTTGGCCGTCTCGGCCACCAATGTTCCACTCTGCTCCGCACATTGTGCCGGCAGGCCCCAACGCGCTACAGCCAACAGTTGCACTACTTGACAACCAGGGAACCGCATACCGCACCGGCCCACCGGGGTACCTGAACACAGGCAGCCTCCCCAAGATTCTACTCAGTCCATACGTTGTGGGTTAGGGCAGTAGAGTCCAAGACTACCGGCAGGTCAGTCCCTCCTCCCCGCCGACCCACTGCACCTGTGGAATTTACCCCATCCTGGGGTCCATCGAATGGCTGCACCTCCATTGTTGTGCATCCCTGTTTGTTGTTAACTGTCAGCGCTCCGCCTCCGTGAAGCCTTGCTCTTCTGCCGTGTGGGTGGGTGGTCGACGACGCTCCTGTGGCCAGGCTGTGAACCGAGGGGACAAAGAGAACGAAACTTCCCAGGGCACAGCCTTAAATACCCGCTAAGTTTCGTTTACTGCTAAGTTTCATTTCACAGCCCGATGACATCACCTCAGCCAGCCAACCCCATCCTTGTCCAGGGGCCCCGGAGGAGGCTCAGCCCTGTGGCGCTACTAAGGGCGCCCCTCCCCTAGGCGCGGGGGGCGCCTTTTCAGGAACCCCAATTATGGACAGTTTCAGTTCCCAGAAGAGATGTTCAAAGTTGCCTTGTGTTCTGTTTTCTTCGTTCTGTTGGTTCCATGTCCAGTTGTCATGATCGACCACCTAAGTGCTAACCTGCCTTCATTGACGTGATATCCCTTGGGAATTTTTTGCTGGTTGCTTTCGTCGTTTTCCTAGTCTCTCTATTTCAGCTATGCAAGTGAGTCCGATGTGTTAACCCCCGGTCATAGGTGGTGGAAGCAACCTGGATAGTCGCCCATGACACACTACTTCATTTACGTCGCTCATTCATCCCTGTCCACTCCTTCAATAGTGGTTCCTATGAACTGAGTAGGCGTTTCCCTCTGACATCTGAGTGTTTGGAACCTTCGTGGCCCCCTTCTATCATAGTGGCTGCCCCTCATCATCTTGCATTATCATGCTCTCTCCCTCTCATGCTCTCATGCTCTTTCATTATTGTTTCTCTTTCTGAAAATACATCGGATTAGATGGGGTCTGCTGAATTCCAGATGTAGCTGGACAGAGGTGACGTTGCTTGGGGAGCTCCCATAGTTGTCTGCCAATAGGTTTCTTCTCTGGGCATGGCAGGAGTTCTGGTTCTACACTCCCTTACCGAGGATACCTTACCATTACTGCTGCATTGATTCCTGCATACATCTGATTTGAGCTCTTTCCAAGCTGTCCACCACAACATTTAGGTTCTGTATTTTCAAGAGTTTTCTAGGCTTATTCTCTACCGTAATCTCCCAGGAACACTTAGTTGAATGTTCTCTTCCCTTCTCCGTGGCTGGTTTTAGGAGCTCCTCTGCACTTGTACTTTAGTGACACTACATGGACCGAGCAGGATATTCTTTCAGAATCTCAAGACGGCTCTTACTTGTAAAGCTATGTCTAGGCGAATCTGTATGATCATCTGACATCAGCCAAGACCTTTTAGTTTTTACTAAAATCATTTATTTAATATACTTAATTATAGGGACTTTCAGCAAGAGCATATCCGCACACCAACAGTACTCTTCAGTGCCAAGAGACTGATATGGCATTCTGTTCCTTTTGAGACCCAAAAATATTTTACATATAATTATTATAATGGTAAGGACAACAATGTTTGAACAAAAAATACAAAAGAAACAGACAATGACAAAACCAAAATGGCTGGCAACTAACAACAGTCCTGTTGGCATTGCCAACGCTTGGCGCCATTTTGTATGTGGCCTTTAGGAGGGAAACGTCACTCCTCGCTCTTCTGTGTCTGTTTAACGGTTTCATCATCATAGGATGCAGCAACTACGCTTTAGCAGCAGTTCAAGACCTTATCTGCTAATATTAACAGGGATTTATTTGTAAACAAAATAAAGTGTGGGGCCCAAAGTTTTTATGAGAGTTCAACTCCTTCCTGGTGCTTCTGAATGCCAAGATTTCTGAATACTACCGCTAATTTTGTGCCCAGATCCTGCCTCTTTCTTCTATCACCCAACACTTCCTCTCTCTTTATTTTTTCAGTCTTGCTGGTTATTTTTCATCCTTTGCTTTCTTCCTGCAGCACCTTCTTTATGTCTTTCTCTTGCTCCTTCTTTCTCTTCTTTTTCTCTTGCTTTGGGTAAACAGCTGTGTCCTATCCCAGACTACTCCGTGCTCCTACTTCTCGCCTCTGTACCAGTGACCCCAGTGGGGTCCTCCCACCCCCTCCGTTTACTACCTGGCTCTGTTCTTTTGGGTGAGTAAAAGCTCACACCAGTATCATATGTAATAATGTAGCCACCCAACTCCACTCCAGTATATTTTACTCAGACTCTTTAGGGAATACCAAGTCGGGAAGGCTCAACTAAGACACTGTCCATTTTGTCTGTTGTGTCTTTCCTGGTATTTTCAGCCTGGTCTCATCTGACAGATGCACCCGTCGGACCGTGGACCGGAGAACAGGCAGCTGCTTCTAGCGCTGGATGGCTGAGCATGGCTCACTAAGGGGCTTACTTACAAAGCCCTTGCGCCACTTTTGCGTCATTTTAACATGGGAAAAGTGACGCAAAAGTGGCGCAAGGGGCTTGTAAATCTGCCCCTAAGTGCTTTGTCGAAAGCACCATGAGAACGCAGCTCTGGTTTAGCTGACTGCCAGCTAGACACATTAGGGCATATTTACAAGCCACTTGCGCCACCCGTACGTCACTTTTCCCATGTTAAAAATGACGCAAAAGTGGCGCAAGGGGCTTGTAAATCAGCCCCATTGTTCATATAGACACAGGCACGATTTGCCGCCGTGGGGAAATATTCTATGTACTGGATTCGACACTGACACATTGGCATAATTAGTGAGGTGTTCCTTCAGATTTTTCAGAAAAATACTAAATGCGTTTCTGGCGATGTAAGCGTCAATAACTCATACATAATTGACACGTGGTGAGGATTCGACTCGCTCCAGCGCTCAGGGAAACATGGAGCCGGTATTAAACTAATTTCCAGGGCTGTGCATGTTTTTCTCCCAGACAATCAATAAATAACAGCTGCATTCTCACAGCCTGCTCCCTAAACACCAAAACAAACCGCTAGACCACACTTTCCCTGCAGTATGCTAATTTGAAAGGAAGAGGCTGTGATTATACGTCCAACGGTTGAGCCACTCAAGTACCATACAGTTTTGAAATGTGTTTTATCCTGGGCATTTTGCTTCAAATCACCTGCGTGCTCTAACGTTTTGCCGGATGTACATTGGGCGCGAAAGCAATCACGACGAGCTGCCTCAAGCGAGTTATTGTTGGTGAAGATCTGGGATGAGCATACATAATTGGCCTCGCGCTAGCACAGCTGGTCCCACGCGGGGGGAACCAGATATCTGAAACCCCTCATTGTGTGGTGCAGGGAAGGCAGCCCATCACGCGGGCTTGTAGAGAGGCTTTGTCAGCAGTCAGTTTGGCGAGCTTTGTTCTACTGTTTAAGGTGACCCTTGTTGAGGGACGAACAGGTTCGGACTGGCCTATATGGCAATCTGGCAGTGCCGGAAGGGTTCGTCTGACAGGTCAGTGTGTGGGCCGGTGTTTTGCCTGTTTGTGGGCCTGTTTATGAGCTGGTGGGCCGGTTTTCAATATTGATTTCTCTGGCATTATTACCTCATACATTGCCAACAGTAAGTCCGTTTTTATATAGCGCAGCTACTCATCCTTACGGGTCTCAAGGCGCTGGGGGCCATCGTGGAAATTAAGTGAGCTATTGCCCAGAGTCACATGGTGCTGAGCTGAGCTGCCGCCGGAGCCGGAGATCGAACCGTGAACCCTGTGCTCCGAAGTCAGCTGCCCTGGCCGCTGCACCACACCTCTCCAGAGCATGCCTTTACAAGTTCAAAACTGCCCTAATTTGCAAATGTGGGCCTTTTTTTTTAGCTCATTCGCTAGTGAGGCCACTTTTATTTTGGTGTTTGGGGCTATTTCCAGTGTCTAATTTGCAAAAAATAAAATAAAAAAAAGAATAAATTAGTTCCAAGGCCCTTCTCAGGAGGCCACTGCAACTTGCCCCACCCATTACGCTTGCCAGCGCTGCCAATGACAGTTCCAACACAACGTCTAACCATCGCACTCCTACAACTGTCACAAATTAGGCTATTCCAGGCCCCCAAAGCTATAAGAATGGCTTGGGCAGCAGCTTTTAGTTATTTTTAATGTATATTAAATTATTAACTGCTGTTTTTTATTTCAAAATTAGACAAGTACGCCACCATGTGGTGGACTGTGATATGTGCCGGTGTTGAAAGTTAAGTACTGGGGTAGAGCACTGGAAAGCACTGGTTCAAATTAAGCATTGGCTATTTTCTGTCTTAGTCTCACCCAGGGGATAAATGCTGTGTTTGATGCTAGCAAAAGAGCAGAAATGCATTTGGTGCAGGTTGATCATTTGAATCCATATTTTCATTTGATTGTCGAAATTATAAGCTGGTTTGGGAGGGGCTGATTGGAGAGAGGCACTTGGATGAATCGGTGTACAAGCTGGTTTGTTCCAGTGGCATAACACAGGCCCCTGCAGCCCTAGTGGCACAAGGGTGACCCCAACCCTTCAGGAGACCCTCAGCCTTTTAGGGGACCCCCATTCAGCCCACAGCCAATGAATATCTATGAGATATGAGAGACTCAGTGGCCCCTCATCCTATTCTACAGCAGGGCCCATCATTTTGCTTTACACCAGTGTCATGAAAGCAACTCACCACTGATTCTTGTTTTTCAGCCAACAGCACTAAATATAGTGGGAAATGTAGGCCCAATGAGAATGTAAAACTACAAGTTTCAGTATGCTTATCAGTGCTGCCTGAAAATCCAAGACTGGCTGAAAGGTTCAACTTGTGTCAAGGTGGACAGCTATAGATCGGCAATATGCCTCGGAGCCAGAGGTGTGTTTACTTCTTGAAATCATCTACTTGAAAATGTTGTTTTGCCTTGTTTGCACGTCACGTGTTTGTAGAGACACATTACAAGCCCTCATTTTTACTAGCTTCTTACAAGCAGTTTCTTGTGTCCACCTCCCCAGAATAGACACTTCTGGGCCATCCACCTGTATTGTGGGCCTGATACCACTTTCCACCACCTCGGGCAGGGCCAGTCTAGAGTGTGACAATGACAAGTTGTCACCTAGGTCGGCTGCTGAAGCAGGTTGCAGTTAACACAAGCAAGGAGCCCCAATATGAGGGGGAAATGGGCAAAATGCTTCTTCCTTGGGACAGCAAGGATCCTGCTGGCTGGGGCTTAAGGTTAAGGGTGAAGTAATGATCGTGGACTAAGGTAGGGGTTAAATTGTGGTCAAGGAGCTTAGGACATAAAATTCGACTTTTTAACTATTCATTTCATTTGATTACATTTCATTGAAAGATGTAAAAATGAAAACATTTTTCTCTCAATCGGTATTGGACGCCATTAACATAAACTCATTTTTGCATGGGGCTCCAGTCAATGATTTCGACTCTGTGTCCAAGGGACAGTTTCATCTCATGGCCACTGGTTCATATCTGTCAGAGTTAGCACTGATCAGAAGTCCTCATTATGCCTCAGTTATGTGGTGTGGTGCAGACTCCATTGGTTGCTTCCTTGGGCCTGTGCAATAGTCCTGGGCAGTCCATGTATTTCCAGACTGTTTTGCGGTCTTGGGTGGCACGGGCAGCGCAAACATTGTGGTTTGCCCTTGTTCAGGCAAGACTCCCCCACCCTTATTCTAGTTCACCTGCGAAAAGGATTTTGGCATATTTATAGCTACCTTATGCTGTGCAGGCGAGCAAAAAAAGGTATGTTTTGCCATTTTTATATTTTGGCAAAAGTGTTCACTCACCCCAACTTAATTCCTATGTATGCGACTGTTTTTGTTAATACATACAACATAAGTTGCTCACCATTTCAATAATCTCTCTGACAGCTTTGAAATCTCCAGACTCACTCTCTGTCCCCCCAAAACTGAGTTACAAAATTAAGTTACAGTTGTCCATTGGAAATCTATAGAATTATGGATGTGTAACCACAAATAATGGGATGTTTTTCTCCAAGGGCTTCTGAGTGACATCAAGTAGACAGTGAGAGCAAAGCTCTAGTCGCCTATGAGTCACTGAGAACCCCGAGGTGAAAAACATCTAGGTTATATTCTTCTTACCCATCTATAAAATTATGTTGTAAATCCCTCCCTAAATAATCTTCCCTGCTTTCAACGTTTACACAGGGAGAGAGGCGTAATGAGTGAGCCATACAGAATATGGCCTTGACTCTCCCTCCCAAAGATAAAAACATAAAAATACCTGGCCTCCTGCCACCCTCTACATTTACTTTCCCCCACCTAAATTAAATATATATATGTGTGTATATATATATATATATATATATATATATATATATATATATATATATATATATATATATATATATATATATGACAAAGGAGAAGAGCCCACAGCTTCGGCGTCATTTCAAGGCTGACATCTTTATTGTGTCTCAGAAACGTGGCAGATTTCCCAGCCATGCATTCTGGGAACTGTGGTTGAAACTTAGGCCACATGACCACTGGGATTGTAGAATTCAACTCACCTGTGAACAAGGCGCTGCGCGCCGAAACTAGTAAGGTATTTAAGAGTTGTTTGCTGCCACGTTTCTGAGACACAATAAAGATGTCAGCCTTGAAATGACGCCGAAGCTGTGGGCTCTTCTCCTTTGTCGTGTTTATCAAGCAGGATTCTCCATTCCTGATAAATGAGAGCCCGCCCTGCAGAGTTGGTGGCCCCCGGCAAAGTGGAGGAACTTTTGTGTAATTTATGGAGGGGGCATGACTCGCTCGCCGACCACTGCAGTTGAAATGGGATTGCCGTGACTATTTGAGTGGCTGGAGTGAAAGGGAACTAAGGAGGTCTTACCTCTTTTCAGCAGTCTCCGTGCTTCAATTCAAAGCAGCAATTATAACGTGGCAGCGAGGAGCACTGTGCTGTTACAAAAACTTTCCTGCAATGCATCGCATAAAAAGAGCAAAAGTATACTGGACTTTGACAGAAATGAAAAGCTACTAATGCTATTAAAGGTACGATGTCGAGTCAGGCTGGGAAATCTGCATAATAATGCATTCTGGGAACTGTGGTTGAAACTTAGGACACATAACCACTGGGATTGTAGAATTCAACTCACTCAGGAACAAGGTAGCTGCGCGCCGAAACTAGTAAGGTATTTAAGAGTTGTTTGCTGCCACGTTTCTGAGACACAATAAAGATGTCAGCCTTGAAATGACGCCGAAGCTGTGGGCTCTACTCCTTTGTTGTGTTTATCAAGCAGGATTCTCCATTCCTGATAAATGAGAGCCCGCCCTGCAGAGTTGGTGGCCCCCGGCAAAGTGGCGGAACTTTTGTGTAATATATATATATATATTATCTACTGGCGGTCGCCAGTAGATAGTTATAGTTAGGACCTATTTTCCATAGGAAATCCGCAACATTCTATTTGAAATAACTTTTGCGCCGGTTGACGAATCTTCGCGAAATTTTCAAAACTCGTGGGGCGCTCCGGTCCGCTCCTATCCTGAAAGTCTTGGGGTGATTTGTCAAGTGGGGGCCGAGAAAAAAGGGGGGTCCCAAAACGTGTTTTCCCCATGCAATTTTCCATAGGAACCTTTCATCGCAGCTACAGCCCGAACTGCTGAACGGAATTACACCAAAGTTGGCAAAAAGGTAGCCCTTGGTTCAGTGTCGTGCCTTTTGGTTAAATGGTGTAAATCCGTTCAGTAGTTCCTGAGAAAATCAAAAGTAAAACCACATATATATCTATGGCCGCGGAGGGTCCGCGCACCCTGAGCGCACCTTCCCGATCACGAGCTGTATGCTAATTGGCTGTCAACTCTCCAAACCAGGAAGTGTTGGCAGCCATCTTGTTCCTCGGTAGAACCGAGGCACAGAAACAAGTGTGCAAAACGCAAAATGGGGGCAGGGTAGAAACACCCTGACCCCCTAGGCCTGCTCAGGGGGTCCCACAAGGACCCCCAGGGCCCCCTTTAAAAAAAATAAATTAAAAAAAATCGGCGGGATGCGTGCAGGGTGCGCGGATCCCACCGTGAAAAAAAAAACGAAGCGCGGGCTCCCGCGCTTTGTTGTTATTTGGCCCCTGGGTGGGCCAAGTCCCGGGGGCATGCGGGGGTTTGTTAATATTAATGTGGGGGCCTCTAAGTGCCCTCTCAAGCCCCGGGGACCACCACCCCCCGGGCTTCAACTAAATAATGGTGGCGGGGGCACATGGCCCTCCCGCAGCCCCGGGGACCGCCACCTCCCCGGGCACTAACAATTTTAAAGTGGGGGTCTGTTTCGACTCCCGAAGCCCCGGGGACCACCACCTCCCCGGGCTTTGCAGATGCTGGGAGGGGGACGCGCGGCCCCCTCCTGGAGCCTATGATGGCCCTGGGGACCGCCACCCCCAGGGTCGGCTCCTGCAGTGTCCCGGGGTGCCTACCCCCGGGACACTGCTGTTTGCAATGGCAGGGCGGGAGCCGCGCGGCTCCCGCCCCTGTCATTGTAAACTTAGCTTTGCTCATTGAAGCGAGAGCAGGAAACCTGCTCTCGCTTCAATGAAGCAAGCAGATTGCTTTTCCATAAGGGGAGCTGCATGTCAGCAGCTCCCCTTATGGAAAAGCAATGCCGGCTCCCGCAGGACGCGGGGAGCCGGCGGGATGGTGGGGGGATAGGGGACCCCCCCACGGTCCCCAACGAGTGGTCAGGCCCCGGGGGATGGGATCCTCGGGGCCATTAGTGGCCCGGGAGGGGCGCCACGCAGCCCCCCTCCCCAAAAAGAAATTTAATAAAAAAATAAATAAAAAACGTAAACGCCGGCCCCGGGGGATGGGGTCCCCGGGGCCTTAAATGGCCTGAGGAGGGGGGCCACGCAGCCCCCCTCCAAATATTTTTTTTTTAATAAAAAGAGGGCATGCCCCGGGGGATGGGGTCCTCGGGGCCAATAGAGGCCCAGTGAAGGGGATGCCACGCGGCCCCCTTCCCGTTTTTTAAAAAAGAAAATCCTCAGGCCCCGGGGGATGGGGTCCCCGGGGCCAAAAGTGGCCGAGGGAAGGGGGGCCACGCAGCCCCCCTCCCATAAAAAAAAAAGGAAAGAAAAAAAAATAACGGCATTGTGCCGGAGGCTCCGCCCCCTCCCTGGAGCTGTCTGCAAACGCGCCCCCTGGCGCGTTGTAAGAAGGGGAAGTAATTCCCCTTGAATACTGGGGGTCCCTGGGGGCCAACAAACCACCAGGAACCTCCAGTATGCGCCAGGGACCTGCGTTGCAGAGAGGTGTTCAGAGGCCACGCCCCTTTTTACACCTCTCTGCAACGCAGCTCTGTGGCGCTTTTTGGAGGTACATGGTGGGCTAGTTGGACTCCAGGGACCTTCAGGATTCAAGGGGACTTAATCCCCCAACTTAAAACGCACCACGGGGCGCGTTTGCACAGTGGTGAAGGGAGGGGGCGGGGCTTCAGGTGACATGTGTGCAAACAGCTGCGTGGCGCGTTTAAGATGGGGAATTAAATCCCTTCACCCTGAGGGTCTCTGGGCCAACTAGCCCACCAGGCACGCCCAGAGCGCCAGAGAGCTGCGTTGCAGAGAGGTGTAAAAAGGGGCATGGCCTCTGAACACCTCTCTGCAACGCAGCCTCCTGGCGCATACTGGAGGTACAGGGTGGGCTAGTTGGACCCCAGGGACCCTCATGATTCAAGGGGACTTAATCCCCCAACTTAAAACGCGCCACGGGGAGCGTTTGCACAGTGGTGAAGGGAGGGGGCGGGGCACGTTATAGTTAGAAATTAGCATTTAAAAACCTTTGAAATTCACCTAAAAACCATAGGTTTCAGGCACATTATAGTTAGAAATTAGCATTTAAAAAACCTTTGAAATTCACTGAAAAACCATAGGTTTCAGACACGTTATAGTTAGAAATTAGCATTTAAAAACCTTTGAAATTCACTGAAAAAACCATAGGTTTTAGGGACAGTTATAGTTAGTTCGACATTGCACTCGTACAAAACCCGTGAAATTCCCCGTTATAGTTAGTTCAGCTAACTATAACTCGCGCGCCCGCAATGCACTGCTGATGACGTCACATATTACATCACTCATGACATGGTCAGTGACATCACTGATGACATCACTGATGACATCATCCAGGGACTGTGTGTTTCTGTAAAGTTTAAATATGTTTAATATATATAGGCAAAGGCGTATTGAAGAATGAGTTGGTGTATAAGTGTCTGAATGGATGATTGAGTAGGTGCGTGACGGACTCTACAAATGAGTGATTAAACGTATCTTACTGAATGCATGGGTTAGTGACTAAACTGGGTGAATGTCTGTATCCGTCTGTCTGTTGGTCCCCGGGGCCAATAGAGGCCTCAGGAGGGGGGCCACGCAGCCCCGCTCCTTAAAGAAAATATTTATAAAAAAAATAAATATGTGGCCATGCCCCGGGGGATGGGGTCCCCGAAGCCAAAATCGCCTCGGGAGGGGGGCCGCGCGGCCCCTTCCCGTTTTTTTTTTTTTAAATGTTTAAAAAAAGGGCAGGCCCTGGGGGATGGGGTCCCCAGGGCTTAAATAATGTAAAAGAAGGGGGGCCACACAGCCCCCCTTGTAAAAAAAAAAAAAAAAGCCGGCTTCGCGCCGGAGGCCTCGCCCCCTCCCTGCAGCACTCAGCAAACGCGCCCCTGGCGCATTAAGTTGGGGAACTAACCCCTTGAATACTGAGGGTCCCTGGGGCCAACTAGCCCACCAGGTACCTCCAGTAGTGCCACAGAGCTGCATTGCAGAGAGGTGTTCCGAGGCCACGCCCCTTTTTACACCTCTCTGCAACGCAGCTCTGTGGCGCTTACTGGAGGTACCTGGTGGGCTAGTTGGTCCCCAGGGACAGGGACCCACAGTATTCAAGGGGAATTAATTCCCCATCTAACAACGCACCAGGGGGCGCGTTTGCAGAGTGGTGGAGAAAGGGGGCGTGGCCTTTGTCTACCTCTCAACAATCCCACTGCGTGGGGCTTACTGGAGGTAAGAGGTAGGCTAGTTGGCCCCTAAAGGACCCCCAGCAGCGAAGGGGACTTCAATCCCCATCCAAGAGCGTGCCAGGGAGCCCGTTTGTAGAGTGGTGGGCAAAGGGGGCATGGCCTGGTACGAGTACTTACCAATGCTGCTGTGTGGGACTTACTGGAGGTAATAGGAGGGGAAGTTGCCCCCAAGGATGTAATGGGGGCCAACTACCCCTCTTGTTACCTCCAGTAAGTCCCACACGGTGGGATTGCTAATATGTCCTCAGAGACCATGCCCCCCTTTCTCCACCACTCTGCAAACGCGCCTCGTGGCAGACTACGGGATGGGGGATGAAGTCCAATTTAGTCCTGAGGGAGTTTGGGGGCCAAGAAGCCCTCCTGGTACCTCCTGTAAGTCCTACGCAGCGGAATTCCTGAGCGCTGGTCGGAGGCCCAGCACCCTTTCTCCACCACTCTGCAAACGTGACTACTACTTAAAGAAGCATATTTCTGCACCTCTGACTTAGAGGTAGTTTTAATCCCCTGCCCTATTATGTACTAGGGCCTTACAGAGGAGGTCATGCTAATCACAGGGGTACCCCAACGCATAGTGTTCTCTAGTGTAAGTAGGTGTTTTCACTGTATTCTAAGTGTCTTTTAGCATAGCACTGGCTCTAGGCCTGGTTAGTCAGAGTCAGTTACCACCAGTACCCGTCAGCAAAAAATTGGGGGCACAGGAGGACTTTCTGCTCCTCTGTTGGTTCTTTCTGCACATCTCTTGCTTCTTCCTGCACTTTTCTTCGTCTTTCTGGACTTCTGTTGCCTCTTTCTGCATTTGTCTTGCTTCTTTCTGTGCCTTTGTTCCTCTGCCTTTGTTCCTCTTTCTTCACATGTACTACCTCTGTAGGCATAGTTAGAAATTAGCATTTAAAAAACCTTTGAAATTCACTGAAAAAACCATAGGTTTCAGGGACGTTATAGTTAGAAATTAGCATTTAAAAAACCTTTGAAATTCACTGAAAAAACATAGGTTTCAGGCACGTTATAGTTAGAAATTAGCATTTAAAAAACCTTAGAAATTCACTGAAAAAACCAGAGGTTTCAGGGACGTTATAGTTAGTTGGACATTTCACTCGTACAAAACCAATGAAATTCGGCCATTATAGTTAGTTCAGCTAACTATTACTCGCGCCCCCGCAATGCACTGCTGATAACGTCACATATTACATCATTCATGACATGGTCAGTGACATCACTGATGACATCACTGATGACAACTCAAATGACATCACTGATGACATCATCCACGTGTTAATCTGTTGCACCTCCTCACACTCTAATATAACCTTTGATACACCCACTCTAAAATACAGAGTACCATTTTCGAAACCATAGACACACCAACACCAGTTACTACATACTCACTCACTGATTCCTAGGTCTACACACACATCCACTCATTCACCCATATAGTCACTCATACATGCAGTCACTCATCAATACAGCACTATCATATGCACTCATATACCTATACAGACACTCACACACTGCCACTCACCCATACAGTTACTTACACACCTAGTCAGTCATGTAAAGAATCAATCACACTCCCATTTACTCACCTATACAGTTATACACACACCACCTCACCTATTCATACAGATACTAACACATACTTACTCTCTTATACAATCATTGACACAAGCACACACTCATCCATACAGCCACTCTCACTATCACTCACTCTCACATATAGTCATTTATATACTCCAACACTCACATATACTGCCTTTCACATATGTAGTTACTCACACATATACCACTGAGACATCCATTCACTCACCAGCACAGCCATACTCACACTCACTCACCCATACTGCCCTTCACAGACACACTCTTGAACCCATACACCCAGTGAATCACCCACTCACACATCTATGCACAAAGTCACACCCCCCCACTCACCCACACAAACACTCAGGCACCCATACAGATACTCAGGCAACCAATCAATAACCCATATAGACACTCATGTAGCTACTCACCAACCCATGCAGCAGCTTACACAACAACAGACACACTGATACAGACATTCACACAGTTTAGTCACTAACCCATGCATTCAGTAAGACACATTTAATCACTCACTTATACAGTCACGCACCTACCAAATCCTCCATCCAGACACTTATACACCCACTCATTCTTCAATACACCTTGGCATATATATAAAACATATTTAAACTTTATAGAAACACACAGTCACTGGATGATGTCATCAGTGATGTCATCAGTGATGTCATTTGAGATGTCATCAGTGATGTCATCAGTGATGTCACTGACCATGTCATGAATGATGTAATATGTGACGTTATCAGCAGTGCATTGCGGGGGCGCGAGTTATAGTTAGCTGAACTAACTATAACGGCCGAATTTCACTGGTTTTGTACGAGTGAATTGTCCAACTAACTATAACGTCCCTGAAACCTCTGGTTTTTTCAGTGAATTTCTAAGGTTTTTTAAATGCTAATTTCTAACTATAACGTGCCTGAAACCTATGGTTTTTTCAGTGATATATATATATATATATATTTCTTTCACCAACCCCTACCACCCTCTGTGCATACCCCACCCCCCACCCAAAGCCACTCTCTCTTCCCTCACAGTGAGAGCAGAGAGCTGGCCCTGCCTAAGCCGCTGGTCTGTGCTGCTTTTTCTCCCCTGTCTGTGTGGGTCTGCAGGGAGTAGAGGACAGCCAGATTTTGATCTAGTTACTCTTCCTAATGGCTTCCAGTGGAAGCAACAGGTAGTAATACAGATATGTCTTCCTTCTCAACTCTGTTTGTGTGAGAAGGTTCCTGCTGTGCTTTTATTGACTATTAGCAACAACCTCTACTGTCCCTTGTACCTTTTAATGACGCTTCATGCAGATGTTATTGTTTAGTATACCAAGAGAACTGAAAAATGATGCAGGGAAATAAAGTCATGGAGAGGTGCTGTCCTGGATGAAAATGTGTAGAAAGAAAATATTGCTTTCTGAGTTCACCTGACAAAATAAGGCTCAAGTCCTTTAAAACCCAAGGATTAGTAGGTGGGGGTATTCACCTTCAGCTAGGAATAATACCACAATAACTATAGTTCCAGTCAAGACTCAATAAATTAAGCCTTGCTAAGCCCTCGGATGCTTAGCAAACGAGTAGGCAGGTTTAACTTGGGAGACTGTTATGTGTAAAGCATTTAATATCACAAAAACATAAAATAAGTAAAAGACACAACACAATAATAATCCAACACCAATTTATAAAATTAGAGAATATTTTTTCTTTAACATAACATCAAAACTGCAAAAATCCAATGCAGGGACCAGGAGATATGAATTTTTAAAGATTACATCAAAAATTGTGCAATCTATGACCAAAAAAACTTAAAGCACCTCTCTCGGCTATCTAGTCACACTGGACCGGGACAAAGTCAATGTTTTAGGCCGACCGCTATGGAGCACAGGTCGGATGAGTAGAGTGCGAGGTCCCTCTCAAAAGTTTGCCTTCGGGCGTAGTCTTTTTCTTTGAGCTTTTCTCTTGTGATGGGCTTGTCGGCACGTCCTCGGGCTTCTCGGAACCAAAGTTCGATTCAACGAGGGCGGCCTGCGGCAGCGCGATGTCTCGGTGAACCTCTGGAAGTTTTTGTCTTCGAACGCGAGGAGCTCTGGAGCTTTCAGCAGGACAAGCCAGCTAGCCCAGGCCAATTCGCAAGTTGACAACAGCGGCTTGACTCTCCACGTCGAGCCGATCTCTTCCTGGAGCTTTACCGCAAACCTTTGCAGAAAGTCTTCAAACTTCGAGATCTGGTTGTTTCTGAGTTCTTTTGGGTGAAATAAAAGTCTAGTAGCTCCAGCCAGGTGTTCAAAGACTCTGGATTGCCTCTTGGTGGCTAGGACTCAATTTCCCGAAATGCACCTGAACAAGCCAGGAAAAATAAATTAGCAACTGGTCAGTTGGGGTGATCCTTTCTTTGGATTTGCAGGGGACTTCTTGGGGCTCTGGTACACCTGTTGTTGATCAGGGAGCCCACTCCTTTTCCTTAAAGTCAGGACAGTCCTTGCTTTGTGGAGCCTTATGAGTGCACAAGTGCAGTCTTTCTGAGTGCAAGCCTTCTGGGGTGCAGTCCAAGGGTCCAGCTAGGGCAGTCCTTCTTCTGATGTTCCAGGCAGTGTTCCGAGGAGCTCCTGCAGCTCTCCCATATTTATCCTCCATTTGGGGCTGGCAAGAGGGGGGCACACCCCAACCAATAGGGGTAAAGTTACCTCCCTCTGCTATGACCACTTCCTGTGAAGTGTGACTTAATTTTGACCCAGAATGCACTGTTCTCCCAAAATCTAAATAGAGAAAATCTCTCCAGGTGTGTGTGTCTGTATAACCCAACCCAAAGGAGTGGCTAACATCTGACTACACTCCCCTTCCAGCCCCTGTCCTAATCTAATTAGGGGGGCTCCCATCTGGCTCTGGATCAAGGAAGTAGGAGCTGGCCTGGGTCCTATGACATATTTTCCCCTGCCTTTGAAGTTCAGCTTATCTCCCCAGCCCCTTCCTCTCTGCTTCTCCAGGAAGTAAATCTCCTCCCACCAAAGGGCTGTATTGTTTCTGCCCCAGGCCGCTTCACACCTACTCAGGAAGCAGCTTGGCTCATGCTGTCAAAGGCTGGCCAAGCAGAAGAGGCTGCTACGGGGATGCTTTAGGTAACTTCAGGGTAGTAATTTCTAAAACTACTTTCCTGTAATAGTTACATTACAACTAACCATGGCTAGTTGTTGGATTTAATGTGACCATTAAATTGATACTTTGAATGATATTGTTAGCTAGCTCCAAAGCAAAGATGGACATTATTAAGTTTAATAAAGCCTTCCCCATGTTAGCTTTTAGGGCTAGTAGCACTACAGTCAGGTAAACAATGACTTTGGCAGTTTTTCCTTCCCAGGGATATTAAACATATTTTATATTGTCCCTGCTTTTTATAACTATGCATCCTACCTGTGGGGCACCTAGGACAGGCATTAGGAGTGACTTACAAGTAATAAAAAGGTAGTTTCAGACTTTGGAAGTACTTTTAATTCTAAAGTCGAATTTGAACATAGTTTTATTTTAAAACCAGCCTGCAAGACAGGCCCAGCTTTAAAGTGACATCAGACACCATAGCAATGCACACTTAAGTGCATTAAGTCCACTGGGGTCTCTAAACCTACATGCCCTTCCATATACGAGGGACTTACAGGTAAGTTGTCTTTGCCAATTCGAATTATACCAATTACCATATACCTTTAGAAGCAGGGCACTGACTGGCCCTAGGCCTGGTTAGCAGAGCCCAGGGCACTTTTAGAGTCAGTAACCACCACCATAAGTGAAAACATGGGGGTGCTCAGGGAAAAAAGGATGACTTTCCTAAACCAATGTTACAACTTGTTGAGCTTTTTACAGAAACGTTTATTTCAAGAATTGAAGCCCATTACATATTCACTGACCAGAATCATTAATTTTCATTGTATCTTTTACAGTATACTTACAATTTTAAAATTTCTTTGGTTCATTGTTACAGCATTAGGGGCTGATTCTTGGTCAGAAAATATATTTGTGCAACTTAATGTCCTGGGTTGGAATTGATTCAGGTTTTTATTCTTGCAAATTCGATAAACCAAGTGTTATTAGCTTGGGTAACAGTAGTGCCCATTAGTTAAGTGCAAAGGGATGGTTCAGCTTGCTGGAAATGGCTACTGTTGTTATTTGAATGGTTTCTCTCCTGTTCACATGAAAGTTTGATGCTTTATTTAAATGCACAGCGGTAAATCCTTCTCATACTACACTGCCTCCAAAATACCTTTTTCGCTCCCCGTTTGCAGTTAAATTTGAGAGGCATTACACAGCAGCTAAGTTGTGAATTTAAATTCGACTCACCCATGTCTGCCTGGCTTTTTCAACCCCTGAGCTATGCTGGCATACACCCAGTGCTTACTGTGTAAAAAAATCGTGCAGAGACCCAAAGTCTTTTGTAGAAGTTTCCTACCGGCACTGCAAATGCCAGGGGTGCTAAATGCCAGGCTTGCTGAATACCAAGCCTGCCAAATCTTTGCTTCACCTCATGCTTCTTTTTAGGTCGAGCCTGGGCAGCGCATGCGCTGCTCTGCGAGGCATGCTGTATTTGAGGATGCACTTGAAGCTCCGCCCACTCTCCGCCCATATTTTTCATTGGCTTGTGTCATTGTCCTTTGTAAATGCTTGCTTCTGATTCATTAATAGGCTTGTTAGCCTTGTCTTCAAGTGTAACCTCCCATGCGGACTGACCCTTTTACTTCTGTTGTTACACAGTATGTCTTATTTAGTCTCTAAGCACTATTTTCTTTAATTAGTTTCTCCTACTGCAGGCACGGCGTGCTTTCCTGCAACATTCAGCGCGCCATGCGCGCTTTCACTTTCAAAGCAGCCCAGGACAATGGCGGCCGCTTATGTGTTAATTATCAAAAACGATAAATAAAAGGCATTGTCATTTACAATGCCAATAGCTAAAACTCTCGCAAATGCCAGACCTATTGCATTGCAAATGCTTGTTTAAGCTACCCTGCAGTTCCTCTCTCTTATCCAATTCTTGCATGTTCTTCGTCCCCCCTGTTTTTTATCCTTTGTCACTATTTCCTGATTCTCTTTTCCTTTTGTGCTTTTCTTTGTCTTGCTCTGGGACAAGATCTAAAGATGAAAAATTCGTTCTGGACCCGAGTAGTGAGTGCTGGTGCTAACCACCTGCAACCACCACTGGCATAAATTAGGCACTGCATTCATCATTTAATGCAGTTGACTTTCATGAAAGGGCAGACAGGGAGGCTTTTTGTTCTGACAATGAGCATGTAATGTATGCAGAAGAAATCACAGTGACCTTCGAGTGCCCCATAAAACGGTAACTTATATGTGATTTGTAATACCAGTCAGTGCCATAAAGCTTCCACTTTATTTTGAGATAGAAATATATATCTTCAGTTATTGCCCTCTCAGATGGCTGAGATAGTAAGGATGGATCCCAGAGGCCCAAACTCCTCAATATATATATGTATATTTAGCCTTAAAGCTGTCCATACGGTGGAACCTCCTGAGCCTATAAAATGTACGTTCTCATGATTTACAGTCTGTGTACCTTTTTGTATCGATTTTTATTTTTGACATTGCAGCCTTACGAAACCGAATACAGTAGCATGGTGAAAGGACGGGGGTTAAATTACTGTTTAAATGCCAAATCTTGATACGTAGAAAATAAAAATGCAAAGAAACGATCTGCCGTAAAGAGCAGTAGAAAAATATTCGTTACATTATTTTGTGTTGGTATTTTGAAGCTGGTTTTGCTTAGCACTAACATGCAGCTTACAAGCAGCAGGATTTAGATAATATGGTGAGGTTCTATGAAGATAGAGAATTAAACAAATGCACCAGTTGCAGTAGCAGACTGTGATTCAGGCATTAAAGGCGCTAAGTAAGGCCACACGCTAAGTAACTGATTCGGCAATAAAAGCACAATTAAAATAAAACACAATAAAACACGACTACTTACATAAGAACATAAAAAATGCAGATAAAATGCATAAAAAGAAGCACAAAATACAAATGATGAGGAAAACTAAAGTCCTCATCCATGCAGAGGCTCATTCACATAATCACTGTTCTTTACAGGCGAGATACTCAGCCGTACCTCTTCCTGGTTGCTTAAGAGCTTCTGATAAAATTAATCACTGCATAGCAGGAATAGGGAACATCCAATTTTTGCAGGAAGACAAGAGCTGTCCTATGATGCACAACATTAGCAGCACGCAATACAGGAACCAAAATACGCTTCCTGTGCAAAGAGTACAAGGTGCAGAACAACATAAAGTGCAGTGTGCTTTGCATTGAACAGTGGTGGCCGGCATGGATCGCGGGTGGTGGGGCAGGCAGGGGGTAGCGGGAGGGGGCACGTGGCATAATGTAAAAAAAAAAAATACACTTACCTTGCCGCTGGGTCCCGCGCCTCCGCTCCTGCTCTCCTCCAGCTCGGACTCCAGGAAGCACAGCCAGGCTCCCCTGACCAATCACAACACTGCAATGCAGCGTTGTGATTGGTCTGAGCGCTGTGGTTCGGCGCTCAGCCAGTGACTGGGGGCCTGGGCATGTTCTCCATGAAGGCTGTAATGTAGCCTGAATGGAGAACAGGGAAAGTGCATGATTGTTTTAGGCGGTCCGAGAGGGCCGACCAAACAGTCATTGCCCACTTAGGAGGGTTCAACCACTCCTCCCCTGCTGTGCAGCCCCGCCCCATCACGCAAAGCTGCCGCAGCAGGAGGGCAAAATAAAATGATAATAACATTACGTTATTATCATTTTATTTTTTCCTTGTTTAACTGGTTCAAGGCAGTGGGGCGACACTCCTCTGCCTTAGCGGAGGAGCTGCCCCTGGCTTTGAACCAAAATCACAGGGACAATTAGGGAGATTTATAAACCAGGTGCCCTGCACAGGAAAGGCAACTAAAAAGTGAATAATGTTAAAGCACAACCTAGTAAGATAAAATCTGTGTTCCTCATTTGGAATAAAGGACATGTAAAACCCCAGGCCTGCTGAGGATTTGCTGAATTCATTATTTGGGGCTAATTGTAAATTATAAAAATCCCTCAGTTGACACTCTTGTTGCCGTTTATAAAAAAAAGTTCTATAACCATTCCTTTGTTGCCACTATTAATACTCTCAGGGTTGGAAAAATACATCAGAGATACCCAGAGAGTAAAAGGTTGATTGATTTAACATACCTCAACCAGGGAATGGCCCATACATTATCTATGGAGAGGCAGTCACGGATCACCTCCCTTGAGAAGCTGGCTTAAAGCATCACCCATATCCTTATCCAAAGGAGCAAGGGGCTGGGTTTGATTCTCTCATCCAAAAAATGAATAACAACCTCAGAGTGACATACAAAGGAGGGCATGAAATTGCAACACACTTGGTATTATAAATAGTGACAATTTTCAATACTTGTTTGCTGCCAAGCTTCTAGCAAAGTTGAAAATATAGTCAATAGATCTCTGATATTGAAGTGCATGATCTGTATAAAAGATCACAGCTCAGATATGAGTCAAACTCAATCCCTAAGTAGGTGAAGTTTTTCACTTTGGCTTTCTTCATCCCCTAGTTGAAATGTCATCTTTTTGGTGTGTATAGGCCCCACTTTCACGATAAAGGATTTACCAAGATTAGTTTTTATGCCTAGATCATCCATAATTATTTTAAAACAATCCAAAAGTGTTTTCAAACCAAGTGCAGTTCTCAAAATCAACACTGCATCATCTGCATAAAGCAGAACTAGGATCGATGTATCTGTAATCTGTGGCAAATCATTTTCTTCTGAACACAGGAATTTCTCTAGGCTATTAAAATATATATAAAAAAGCAGGGGAGGCCATCACACAACCTTGTCCTACGCCCATATTAGAAAAGTTGCCTGTTTGTCCTGTATCAAATTGTAGCCTCTGCATTCTAGTGCATCCTATGTAACAGATCAATCAGTGTTTATCAAACCCTTGTCTCTCCATGATAGACCACAATTTAGGTTGATTTACCATGTCAAATGCACTAGAGAGATCCATAAAAGCTAGATGTATATTTCCGTAGGATAAGCTGTAGGTTTAGGCACTGATCTGTGATGCCCAAACCTATGTGAAACCGATATCGCACACTAAAGAGAATCTGCTTCTCTTCTAACCAAACCTCCATTTGGAGGCAATTATTCTAACCAAGAGTTTGCAGGAACTGTCCAGCAAAGAAATTGGGCTGTAACAACAGAGAAGATTTCTATTCCCTTTTTAGGTCTCGCTGAGCCAGCGCGCATGCGCTGCTCTGCAGACATTTAGTAAGGGGCTTTTGGAAGTGCTGCCAGAGGCTTTTGCTGGCGACCAGCTTGCGTTCACGCGAGCGTGCACGCGCGATCAGGTGCCATATGGCTTCCCTCGCCATCTGGCTTCCCACCCTGATAACTCGCAGCGGCTTTTATCGCTCGCGATTACTCTCACTTTCGCGGCCGTGTCAGTTTCACGGCCGCGCGGCCAATGCTTGTTTTTTTTCCAATTCCTTTGTACGTTACATGTTTGCAAAATGTTTTCATTTTCAAAAACCATGGCATACTTGATATGGATAGATCTAGTGACTGCCAATGCATGTTTAACGTTGCAGCTTTCTTAATATAAACATTCTGCAAAAGTTCCTACGACTAAGCCTTCATTCGATTGCTACGTTTTCACACTGTCACCAGAGGCCTAAATTCAATGTTATTTTGTGGCCGCAACAGCTCCAAATCAGGAATGGCTTTATATGCCCAGCTCGCACACATGAACAGAACCGCTTCTAGGCGCTCCGGTAGATGGTCGACCCAAGCCACCAAATAATGATGATTCCAACCCAAGCACAGGTTCTTGGTCCCAAAAATATCATTTATGTATTGATCCCTGTCTGCTCTAATTTTTATACTTCCACTTCAAGACTCGAACACTTATTGCCATAGCCTATTATTATCTGTTAGCTTCCCTCAGCTGTGTGGCTGAGGTGTAAGACACAGTCAGTTCCTATTACACCCTCCAGGGCTATTGTAACAGAACAATGCTGGATATTTCTGCTTTCAGGCCTGTTTTGGGGGAAATGCTTTCACTATGTGTTAATGTCAGAAGGTGTCGATACTTTTAAGCTTCCTGAAATGTTACAGCAACACTGCATTTAGCACAAAGGCGTGAAATTCCCTTTCTGTTCACATTTATTATATCTTTAGGCATGTGGTGAAAGAATGACTGAACGGTTAACGTTTGCTGTCAACCTGCTCTAATGTCTGTCTCTCTTTTGTGCCTAAAGGCAAGTCAGTCAGCAGTGTGCACGTTATAAAATAAATTAAGCACACTCAATTTGTGGCTTCGAAAGTGCAGTGTCAATCACCAGAAAACAGGGAAGTGGGCAGGCTACAGGGGCACAGCGGAGCACATCTC
The DNA here is from genome assembly GCA_963921515.1 of Calotriton arnoldi. Lineage (NCBI taxonomy): Eukaryota > Metazoa > Chordata > Amphibia > Caudata > Salamandridae > Calotriton > Calotriton arnoldi. The sequence goes on along the minus strand of CAWUFW010000755.1, from coordinate 2,801,802 downwards.
TCAAAAATCTCTGTCTTTTTCTCAAGGTTTTACTAATTATTGTGCCGACTACAATGCGGTATAACACACGCTAAAGTTAATGATGGAGCATGCAGTTCCGTGTCTGCAAGCTTCCTTCGGCTGCCCCTACACCACTGCAAGCTACCTGACACTGCTTCCAATGCCGCAAGCTTCCACACGGTCCCCACTTCTGCAAGCTTCCTTCGGCTGCCCCTACACCACTGCAAGCTACCCGACACTGCTCCCAATGCCACGAGCTTCCACACGTTCCACACTTCTGCAAGCTTCCTTCGGCTCCCCTACACCACTGCAAGCTACCTGACACTGCTCCCAATGCCGTAAGCTCCACACATTCCTCACTTCTGCAAGCTTCCTTCGGCTGCCCCAACACCACTGCAAGCTACCCAACACTGCTCCCAATGCCATGAGCTTCCACTTGTTCCTCACTTCTGCAAGCTTCCCTCAGCTGCCCCTACACCACTTCAAGCTACCTGACACTGCTCCCAATGCCGCAAGCTTCCACACGTTCCCCACTTCTACAAGATTCTTTTGGCTGCCCCTACACCACTGCAAGCTACCTGACACTGCTCCCAATGCCACGAGCTTCCACACATTCCCACTTCTGCAAGCTTCCTTCGGCTGCCCCAACACCACTGCAAGCTACCCGACACTGCTCCCAATGCCTCGAGCTACCACAGGTTCCAATTTGGGCTTGATATGACCTTACACATATTCAGGAATTAAGCTAAAATTGAACCTCCCAGGATAATGTGCTGCATGGCTAAACACATATAAGGTCCCAAAGGCGAGACCTATTGGCTATGCCAATGCTTGTTTAAAGATAAGAACCACAACAGCCCTCTTCCAGGATGGGTTTAATTGACCAGTTATAACGGCCCTTAGAATTTTTTTATAGGGGGGCCCTAAATGTACTATTTGCTTTAAACAGGTCTATAGGGACCCCATCAGGCATGGAGCTTTCCCGGAGGGGCTTAAATTATTGCTGAAAGAATTTCCTTAACCTCAATTGACTGACTAAGTGTGAGGACGTCTTCCGGTACAGGGTGTATAACCTCCATATTAACTGGTAAGCAGATATCATTGGCTCGATCAAAACAGCTGAAACATATTCTACCCAGGAATGTGCGGTGATATTTGAATCAATCGTGGGTTTGTTATAGCCCGAGAAGAATGGTTTGTTCACAATTTTCCAAAAAGCAGCATTATCTTTTAGGTTACTCCCCCTTTCCAGATCCTCCTACGCTTCCCTCAGTAGCTCCTCTTTCCTCAGGTCAATGACCTTCTTATAATCTCTTCTGCAAGATTTAATTTCTTTTCTGGAGCGCTGACTTTTTTGTGAGGGCCATTTTAAGCCGCTTTTGAGCTATCTTACATGCATGATTGAACAATCCTTTAGGGGATTTGCTGCTAAGTGTTTTTTAAACTAACACCTTGGATGAAATAGATGCACAAAGTAAACAAAAGGCCTCTACAATTCTATTAGGGGATTCATCATGTGAAACTCAAATTGAAATAACATTCTGATTGTCCAGGATGAGCTCTTGCATACATTTTTCTTTAGCAATTTTTGTGCAATTGATCCTAATTCTACTCTTACAGGAGAATTCAATATCTTGACCCTCCTCTTGACGGCCCTCCTCAACAAGATTCAGGGCAAAGGAAGTAATAAGCGGACTGTACCCGCTATTACAGCTAGCGATCACCTTATAGTCCTGCAACAGGGGAATCAGATCCGCTGAAATGATTAGTTAGTCTATTTTGCTCCATTTCCTGTTACCCTTGAATGTTGGGGAGAGGGGTCAGAGCTCCTGTAATTGCTACCCACAACCATGTCCCTAGATATCAAAATTCTCTTAACTGCCTCCCCGTAAGGGACATGTTTAAAATGAGCCGATTCCATCCCTTCTGAATCCATTAAGCCACAGGGAATAGTATTGTTAAAATTACATAAATGTAAGTTTAAATCTCCTGCCCAAATAACTTGGGCTTCATAATTAAAAAAAAAAAAAAAAATCTTTTTATTAACATGGCTCAAGAGAACTTCAATTACAGTATGCATTGTCGATGGTACATGGTGAGGTGGACACAGTACTTCAATAATAATACATTCACGTGAGAATATGCGGGATATAAAACCCCTGTGTGAATCAGCTTCCCATGTTCATCCCTCTGTATTTTCGCCAAGGCGCCCATATTCTTTCCCATTTCTTAGCGCACCCCCTACTTTTGTAGACCGTTTCTTCAGCGCGCTGACACCAATCGAGGTCCCGTCTCCACTCCTCCAACGTCGGAGGCAGAGGCGCCCCCCACCCTCTGGCAATGTTCCGCTTCGCAATCCCTGCTGCAAGAGCCAGCCATATTCCCTCATATCTGGACCAGTCAGAGTCACCCGTAATCATTAATAGTAGCCACTTTGCATCCAAGGGAACTGTCACTCCCAGTACCCTGGCCCTAGTATCTGTGACCTTGCTCCAGAACTGAGCAATCTCTGGACATTCCCATAAAATATGTAGGAAGGTTCCCTCCCCTTGGCATCCCCTGACGCACATCGATGTATGGATCCTGCCCCATGTGTAGAGGTGAGTGCGAGGGTAGTAGGTTCGATGTAATATCTTAAGTGGTATCAACCTAAATCGGGAGCGAACCGCGATTTCTCTTGGGCTCTGGATTGCCTCCTGCCACTCCTCATCGTAAATCGGTCCCAAATCCTTAGCCCATGTTTCTCGGAGGGTTATTAGGGGGTCTGGCACATTATTTATAAACTTACGATAAATCGTGGATGTCGGTTTCTCAACGATTGGGTCTAGTAGCACCCTGTCTTCCAATGGGGAATATTCTGGGACAGAAGTGCCACTATGAATGTGGGTGCGCAGCACGTGTACGAGCCTCAGGTACTGATAGCTCTGGGTCAGGTTTAGGTTGTATTCCCGCTTAAGGACTTCAAAGGTGAGGGGAGAGTCGCCTTTCCATACATCCCCCAGATACTCGATGCCTATCAATTTCCACCCCTTGAAACCCGTAAGGGCTGCTACTTCACGTAGGGGATCCCCCACCCACAGCGGGGTTCTACCAGTCAGTGTCCCCGCCCAGCCTAGTAATTTATTGGCCTCCCTCCAGCACTGTATCACCACTTTGGTGTGCTCTGGCCACTCCGGTCGGGACTTTCGGGAATAAAGGAGAGGCTCACAGTTTCTTCCCGGCATGACAGCTCTATCTGCTCTGTAGGCCGGCTCCTCCATATCTGTGTACACCCAGTCATTAATGACCTGCAGCTGCGAAGCCCAGTAGTAGAGCCTAATATCAGGGACTGCCAGGCCACCGTCATAGACACCCTTCTGCAATTTGTGTAGCGCGATTCTTGGTGATCCCCCCTGCCACAACAACGTCCTGACTTCCTGCGCTACCCTCTTGAAGACCGTCGGAGGGACCGGGTATGGGGTGTTTTGGAGGACATAGAGGAGGCGCGGTAGTGTCATCATTTTGAACAAGGCCGCCCTGCCCATAAGTGAAAGCGGAAGGGTACGCCAGTGGCTGACATCAGCGCCGAGGCATCTCATCTGGGGCCCAAGATTCCTGTCTAGGAACGCCTTCTGGTCCCGCGTAACATAAATACCGAGGTATTTGAAGCCCTCCAACACCACTGGGGCCGCACACCACATCGGAACCCTGGGGGGTGGACCCGACAGTGGAAAGATCACTGACTTGGACTAATTGGTATTGTAGCCCGAGTTTCTACCAAATAGTTCAAAGATGTGCAGTACTCGTGCCATTGAGTGGTACGGTCGTGCAAGGTACAAGACGATATCGTCAGCATAGAGCGAGATTCGCTCTTCCCACCCCCCTGGTGCAGCTATGCCCCATATCATTGGGTCCCTCCGGACCCAGAACGCCAACGGCTCCAGTGCAAGGGCAAACAGGAGCGGGGACAAGGGGCACCCCTGCCTGGTGCCCCTTTGCAGTTGAAAGGATCTCGATACCGCCCCCGTTCACACGCACCCTGGCCGTGGGCGCCTCGTATAGTAGTCGCACCCAACCACAAAAATTGGGACCAAAGCCCAGCCGGTGAAGCACCATGAATAAGTAGGGCCACTCGATGCTATCGAAGGCCATTGACGCGTCCAGCGCCATCAGCGCCGTCTGCTGAGCCTCAGGATTGCTAGTCATGTGGAGTACGCCATATAGTCTCCGAAGATAATGCCGGGTGCTTCTACAGGGCATAAACCCCGATTGGTCCACGTGGACCAACTCCGCGATGACAGATACCAGCCTGTCCGCCAAAGCTTTGGCCAGAACCTTGGCCTCCACATTGATAAGAGAGATAGGGCGGTAGGAACTACACTGATCCGGCGGCTTTCCGGCTTTATAGATTACCACTATCGTGGCCGCCCGCTGGTCCGACTGGAGTTTCCCCTGTTCTCGCGCCTCCATCAGCATGTTTCGGAGCGGGGGTATGACAACCGAGGCCTGTCCTTTATAAATCTCGACTGGGAGCCCATTCGGGCCTGGTGCTTTCCCGGATTTCAGGGAACCCAAGGCGCTACCCAGTTCCTCCTCCGTGAGGTCAGCCTCAAGCACCTCACGTGCCTCCCCCGACAGTGACTTGGGCTTCTTTATTGTGCCTGCACTGTAAGTCTATAATATATTTTCAAAGACAAGGGAAACCCAAGGATATAAAGGGAATGAGGGTATAAGTATTTCTAAAGGAACAAAGGTCCCTTACTCGCAAAGTATTACAGGGAACTGGTACATAGAGAAGCAATGATGTCTGTTAGTTTCAAAAATGGAAAATCCATACATTTATTGAGTTGCAAAATAACACATCAATAGAGTGGGAGAACAAACAAGAGAGAAGTTAAGAAACTTCTAGGCTCAAACATTTCTCCATGTGACTACAATGAAAACACAGTGGTCATGTCACATATATTGTTAAGTACCTATGCTCACATGAACAATTATATACCAACAATTTGAGTCATGATATTATGGTCGACGACGTTTCTATCTCCTTAGAGTATGCAGTGATCATTATCAGGACATAAGAGATTATGCCTGAGACAAAAAAAGCCTGCTGGAGAGGGGAAGAGAAGGGAAAGGAGGAAGTACAGGAAGAGGGTAGGAGAGGGAAGGAGACCTATTAAAATTGCAAGATTCAATCACTCAAGGCATGCAATTGTGACATGGTGCCATCATACGTCTCTTCAAGGAATGCAGACCGTGATTTTATCAGGCATCTACGACATGTGGGGGTGCTGGCGGCGCAGCATCATGCTAGTGAATCGTAAGCTGAGTGGAGAGACCATCTACATTAGGCAAAGTGAAGTGAGATAAAGGAGGGAAAAGACGGAACAGTTGTTTGATGGCACCATGTCAGAACTGCGTGGCTTGAGTAATTGAATCTTGTAATTTTAATAGCTCTCTCCAAACAACCCAAATAGGTTTAATCTACAGTGATTGTGCAACAGTTTATAATGCAGGCCATGTATGTTTCCATACTAGTAAGTGAATATGTGTGTTCTCTTTTCTATTTTTATTGCTTCCCACCTTAGGTTTTGTGTTATTTATCCATAGTTTTCTGATAATATTTCAAAGTGACTTTGACATTATCTTCATATTTAATTTGGTTGATCCTTCTCTTGATGTCCTTGTAGCACAGACATAAATTTATAGCAGACTGCTAGTGGGCTGGTGTGGTAGGAAGAGTGGTGCACCAATGCAAGTTCACCCAAATTGGCAGTATTCAGAAATTGCCTAGTCCAAGCTTAAAATGGAGCCTATGCATGTACACAGGCATGATAGGCATGCAGTGACAGATATCTATCTTCTCCAATATAACAGGGAGCATCTCCTGTGTAGAACACAAAGCAGCTGTCTGCAGTAACTTCTGTTTTTAGGTAGAAGCCTACCAGACAATGTAGCTGTCTGGTTTGCTAAAGATGTCTTGGGGACTTTTAGAAAGTTGACCTACGAATGCCTTCTGCCAGTTGCGTACCATTGGCTTCTTTGGTTTGTAACTCACATTTTCTAGCTTTCTAATTGTTGGCTTTATTTTCTTTAGGCTGTCCAGCTTGAGTTTGTCCCTCCCGCTGCCCAAACCTTGTTTACTGTATTCTTCCACAAACTTGCTTTCTGGAAACAGGCCTTTAAATCTTGTTCTTATCTTGTCACATTTGCTGTGCATTCAAAGACAGAGGTCAAATATCAGGCTCTCTCTTCCAGGGAGCTTGGTGTTTATTTTTCTTTCTCTGACTTCAAAGTGAGAGAATTTATGTGACGATCCTGCTGAATACCCATGTCAGAGGAGAAGGTTTAGTATGTTTTTCTTCTAGCACACACCCAAAAAAATGAACTGTGCTGAGGGTTCAGAATTTTTCAAAATTAGTACAAATGAAACACATTTAGTGCTGTGGAAACAAATATTTGAATATGATCAAAACACATCAATACACTAGGTGATTACATTTGCACACATTGTTTGTGTGCAGTAAAACCGTATTTCAGTGCAAATTAAATGGCCATTTCAATTGAAAATGTTTTGTCTGTAATGGCAGTGCGACAACACACCATGCGTACTCAACACTATATCACTCCACTCAGTGCCTTTCCACTCTATGCCACGCCACTCCATCCTTTGACATGCCACTCCACTCTAAGACCTTCTGCGACACACCACGCTACTTGACTCCACGCTATTCCAATCTATGCCACTCACTCCACGACACAACATGCCACTCCACTTTACACCCGTCCACTCCACACCACCTACCCTACCCCACTCCACTCAACCCCACTCCAGTCTACCCCACTCTACGCCAGTCTATCCCATTTCATTCCAATGTACCCCATACTACCCCACCCCACATCGCTATAATATACACCAATCTACTTCACTCCAATCTACCCCACTCCACCCAATCTACCCCACTCCACTCCAGTCTAACCCCACTCCAATCTATCCCACCCCACTCCAATCCAACCCACTCCAATCTACCCTATTCCAATCTACCCACTTCAGTCTACCTCACTCTAACCCAGTTTATCCCACTATGATCCAATCTACCCTACTCCACTCTAATATATCCCTCTCCACTCTACCCCACTCCAATCTACCCCACCCCAATTTACCCTCTCAACACCACTCCAATCTACCCCACTCCAGTCCAATCTACCCCACACCAATTTATCCACCCCACTCCAATCTACCCCACACCACTCCAATCTACTCCTGCCCAATCAACCCCACTCTAACGCAATCGACCACACTCAAATCTACCCACTCTGCTCCAACCTACCCTAGTCTACCCCACTCCATTCCAATCCACTCCAATATACCCCAATCCAACCCACTCCAATGTGTTCCAACCTACCTGACTCCACTCCAGTCTACCCCACTCCACTCTGCTCCACTCCACTATACCCTAGTTCAATTTACCCCACTCCATTCCAGTTTACCCCACTCCACTCCAAACTCCAGTGCAATCTATCCAACTCCTCTCCCCTCTAATCCATCCCACTAAGCCACAATCTACCCTTACTCCACCACAATCTACCCCACTCCAATCTACCACAATCTACCCCACTCCACTCCAATCTAACCCACTCCACCCCACTCCAATCTACCCTACTATTATCTATCCCTCCCCAGTCTATCCCAGCCAATCTACACAGCTCCAATCTATCCCTGTGTACTCTAATCTACTCCACTTCACCCCACCCCACAGCAGTCTACCCCACCCCACTCCAGTCTACTCCACTCCTATCTACACCAAGCTAATCTACCCCACTTCAAACTACCCCACTCCAATCATTCCTCTCCAGTCTACCCCACTCCATTCCAATCTATCTACCCCACACCACTCTATCCAACTCCACTCCAATCTACTCCACTCACATCTACCCACTCCACTTCAATCTACAGCAGTCTTCTCCACTCCATTCCACCCCAATATACCCCACTCCAAACTACCCCACTCCTATCTATCTCAGTCCAGTCTACCCTACCATAATCCACACAAGCTATCTCACTCCACCCTAATCGACCCCACTCTACTCCAGACTACTCAATTCCACTCCAATCTACCCCAATCCACCCCAATCCACTTCAGTCCACTCTCTCCCAATCTACAACACTCCACTCCAATTTACCACAATAGATCCCACTCCACTCTACCCCAGTCTATCCTGATCTACCCTACTCCAATCTACCCCACTCCAATCTACCCCACTCTAATCTACCCCAATCTACTCCACTCCAATCTACCCCACTCCACCCTAATCTCCACCAATTCAATCTACCCACTCTAATCTACCACTCTAATCTACCCAACTCCCCCACTCCTATCGACCCCACTTCACCCCACTGCAATCTACCCTAATCCACCCTTATCCATTCTAGCCCAACCTACCCCCGCTCCACTCCGCGCCAATCTACCCCACTCCCCTCTACCTCAATCTACCACATTCCACTCTACCCCAATTCAATCTACCCTACCCCACTCCATGCCACTAAATGTTAGTCGTGCTAAACAGCAGCCACACTCGCGTACAACATGGCTAAAACACATTGCCAAAGCCAATAGCAGTCGCATTAGTGACTTGTTTTTCAAATGCATATGTTAATTTACAGTTGCCACCGCCACCATCACTTATTCATTGGGTTCCTCTTATCCTTCTAGGACACATAGGGAGACACGACAACACATAGTTGAAGGATTCCGATATTTCTTATTACGAGCCAGTGTATTTCATTTCTAGCCTGCTTAGTGTTGCACAAGCTGAAATTCACATTCTATTGTTACTTGCTATTTGTTTAACACGCTATTTGCGCTGATACTGAAAAAAAACCTGATTTCATTCATGTAGCAAAATTGAAATGTACCTGAAGAATGCTACCTGTTTTTGTTCTTATCCTGGTGTAACTGCAAATGTCTATAGTTGATAAAACCCAATAAAAATTGTTTAACAATCACTCCAAGGAATGCATTCATTTCTTGTAAGTGGTAGAAGTGCATTGTTTAATCTCAGTGGAAGTGGAGAGTCACACACTGAGCTGCAGTGGCGCACAAGTGGGTGCGAGACCTGGTATGGCTTGCTCAAATGACATCCTCTGTGTGGCTCGCTGATGGAAACGGAGGCGAGGGGAAGGAAAATTTGCTGTGGCGCACTAGAAGACCTGCAAGAACTGCTGGTTCAAATTGTTCTGTTCACTTTCAAAACACATATACATCCAGTCCTCATTTAAACTCCTTTTGTAACTCTCGCCAGTCTTGCGTCTAGAAAAAAACACATTCATAATAAAACTAAACATTTAAATACAGGAGCTTTCAGCAGTAATGGCCGGCACGGATCGGGGGTGGCGGGAGGGGGGGTGTAAAGAAAAGAAGAAAGAAAAAACTTACCTCCTCGCCTCTTCCTCACTGAGTCACACCTCCATAGTCAATTGCTCCAGCCAGAACAGGAAGCACACCCAGGCTCCACGAAGCCAATCACAATGCTGCATTGGTCTGAGCACCGTGGTTCGGCGCTCAGACAGGCAGTGGGACCTGGGCATGTTCTCCACCCAGGCTGCAATACAGCCTGGGTTGAGAACATGCAAAGTGCACATGAATATTTGGCCAGCCCGAGGCGGCCAGCCAAACATTCATGTGCACTTACAGAGTGTGCCTACCACTCCTCCTCCTGCTCTGAAAGCAGAGCAGGGGGAGGAGCCCCGCCCGCCCTGCAGAGCTGCCACAGCAGGACAAAATAAAACGATAATAACATCAAGTTATTATCATTTTATTTTTCCTTTATTTTACTGCTGCAAAGCAGTGAGGCGATGCTCCTCCGCCTTAGCGGAGGAGCCGCAACTGGATTTCAGTGAGCCATCTTTATCCATTGGTCTGTTCAAGTGCCATTCACATTTTGCTTTTGGACACTTCAGCCGGTGGCTGTTTTTGTACTGTGAATGACAGCATTTTTTATATCATCACATGTGCTCAACCACTTGAAAAGGTGCACACATCATTGCCAGGGCTGGTTTACCGGGGTTGCTGAGTCGCTGCACTAGTTTTATGTTTATTACGTTTTTGCCAATTTTTTTTTCACATGCTGCTTATGTTTTAAAAAATCAAATAAAAACAATACATGTGCCAGAGCCAGATCTGTTGGTTTTGCCACTGCTTTAAAATGTTGCGATCATTGTTCACCATTTTTGAAGGACACCCACCATGGTACAAGTGTGTTCTATGTACGTGCAAAATTTGGTGATGTTTAATGAATTATAGTTTTAAGCAGTTTCACTTTCTGTGTATTGTGCGGACAATCCAAAATGTGAATTAATGACAAACTCATAGTCCGATTTTCATGCAACTTCTTATATGCAAACGTGATTTTTAGAAGGCTATTAAAAATGTGGTGGATTCTGGTAAAAAATTAGCAAGGATATGGGCAAAACGTAATTTTTGGTTTCTCCCTGTAAAGTGAAAGTGAAATGTAACCTATATTGGAGTTTATTGACTTAGTGTGAAATGAATTCTATATATACCATAAACTGTTTCCGCCACTGATGAGTCATGGAGGGCCTACCTTCCAAGCTAAGGTGACAAGCAGCTTCTTCATTAATGCTTTGTCAAATGTGATTGTTGTCACTTACTCAAAAACATATCTGGGAGCTGGAGGAAGGAATATGGCATCCCGATGCAAAACCAACCAGTACCTTTAGAGTTCCAAATTTAATTGTCTTGCAGTGTGCTTCATACAAACTCTTTTACAAAACATGAATAAAATGAGGGGCAGCACTTGGTTGCTTATATTTATATGTGTAATGTAGATGATAATCCTCGCGCTTTTGGTCACAGTGCAGTCTGCCTGAGAGCCACTAGTTTGAGATGAGAAAGTCTAAGGGCCTGATTACGAGTTCGGCGATCCGATGACGGTCCATCGGACCGCCGAACTTGTAGTGGTGGTCAGAGATTGCCGCACCAGCGGTCCAACCGCCATATTTTGAGTACAGGGGTCGGAGCAAACCCTGGCAGAGGCGCGGCGGTTTGTTGCGCAATATGCATGGCAGTGCCGCTGAGGCCCCGCCATGCATATTACGAGTTTCCCCACCGCTAGCCTTTTCATGTAGGTGAGCGCGCCATGAAAAGGCTAGCAGTGGGAAACAAAGGGGGCCCTACAGGGCCCCCTGTTGCCCTTGTGCATGGCGTTGCATGCAGAGGGGCACATGTCGTGCCCCCCTGTATGAGTGCACCCCTGTTCCTGCACGGCATGGACTGCTCAGCCCATGTAGTGCAGGAACGTCCATTGGCAGTTCCATTATAGTGCAGTTATAAGGCTCACTATGAGCCTTTAAGCTGCACCGCCGCAGGACCGCCACGCCGCCCTCCTGCCCGCCAGACAATTAAATTACTCGCAATCGGGCGGGCAGCGGTTGAGTTTGGCGGTTCTGGAGTGAGGCGCTGGCATGGCGGCCCGCCAAACTCGTAATCAGGCCCTAAATCTTTTTTTAGTATATCGAGTAGATAAAACCAGATAAAACCAGTTACAATGCTACAATATTGAGTCTGGTCTCCAAGGCTGGCTTCAGCACTGGAGGCACCCAGTACGACAATCTTTGTTGGCGCCCCCAGTGACCTCCTCTGTCTACGGATGCCCTCACTACCACCTTTCAAAGGTGCCCCTTATCGTTCAAAAGCCCCTCTCTCACATGTATTTAATTTAATGGGTGTCAGAGCACTTTATATCACACACATTATACAGAGACAATGAATCATACAAGTGTTTAATCATGCATAGGAAATGTTACATAGGATAATGAGGACTACAAGTTATCGGAGTCACGTGTCATCCATATTGGTGGGACGTATATTTTAAGAGTGCTTGGTCTGGAGAAGTGCAAATTTAGGATTTAAAACGTAATACAGTTGGTAGGGTTGGCTTAACTATTAAAAATATATTTCTACCCAAATTAACCCTTTTAGCAATGAAAGACTGGGGAAAAACATAAGGTTCTAAACCTATGCCTTGCAATTTGCAATCTGCTCTTTGATGCCAGTTCATAACTCACTGTTCTATATTAGAAGAACTGTAATTTATAAACTGAAAGTAGCAAAATGATCTAACACACAGCTATCTACATAAAATACAATTCTGTAATCTGCATGTTACAAGTGCATTGCAGCAGGCTAGTTAACCCTCTCCGCTGCTTTATGTTGAGTCAAAACCGCCTCTAGGCAAAACTCAGATCCCCCCAGCAGGTACCCAGTAATCACTAGAGCTATTGTGACATTTTTAATACTACCCAAAAATTGATGGGCACACAAGGAACTTTCTAGCAAGTGCTTTTAAGCCTCTAATAATATTTAGAAATGCGGCACCCCTCGAGGTCGTCACCCGGTGCGGTGCACCGGTCGCACCACCCGAAAGCCGGCCCTGACATGGTCTCTTCAGTTGATGACTTTCGTCAGCAGGTGGTCTGGGTCGGCGGGACATAAAAGGGAGAAGTGTGTAATCCTGTCAAAAGGAACGCGGAGACCGAGGTGTGTCAATTCTCTTACTGTCAGTAGATTAACAGGGGGAGAATTTGGCGCCAGTTTACTGTAGGACACGGTCTCTAAAATATCATCTGCCTCCTCGATTATGGAGGATCATGCACCGCTTGGGCATTGCAAGGGATCCTTCTGTTTCTTATACATTCTAGGGTGGCCCTGATGCAGCAGGAAAAATGGGATCTAGAACAAAGCAGGGCATTTTGACACCTTAGAATGATGTGGTAGTTTGATGCGGCCCCACCCCTGGCTAAGGGACCATTTTTTATGCTTCTAGGCCTCTTGCTGTTGACACTCTTGGCTGCCTTGTATTTCTTTGTCATAGCACTGGCGCTGAAAGAAGTGAGAAGAGTCCTCTCTGGCATGATGTTTGCAGTGGGCAGTCCTCTTTGTTGGTTGTGGCTGCATATGATAAAACGTACCAAAGTCTCTTATCAAATAGTAAAATCTTCAGGAGCATACACAACATAATTGCCCTGTGTTGCCCTCTTTTTGAAGGGAGACTGGTGGCCATTGCCTGCAGCTGGAACCTGCCAAAACTCCAGGGTGGACACCTATGGATTACCAGATCAACCTGCAAAGAAAGCAGTCCAGTCTGCTTTGTGCCACACTTGGGCTGTTGGAAGCTGTCCTGACTCAATGAATGTATGATCACTCCAGTGATTGGGTTCCATATCACTCCCTGTAATTGCCTTTCTCGCTGAGGTGCCACGGACTGCTTGTTCATCACTTAATCATAGCCCTTCATCCCAGGAGGCTCCTCGATAAAGCACGTCTACGCAAATACCTCACTGGGATGGGAACATGAGGCAAACAAGGCCTGGGCATGTGTTAAAGCATGCAACGTGATCCAAATACAAGCTCTCGAAAGACAGGGACACAATTTTTGCAAACATGTCCTTTGGAGCAAATTATGTAGGAGATGCCAATGAGCAACTGACGTTGACCAGCAGTCCTATACAGCATTCACGAAAAAACTGTAGTTGAGTAGGTCTCGAGGTGGCCTGAACCTCCTAAAGATGCATCTCTGAATTCAGTTTGCTCATGAGTGTTTTAGAATGTTCCACGCACCTCAAAACCTGCTTCAATGTAGAATTTGGTAAGTACAGTACAGGGCTGGTTTAAATCTGAGATTCTAATGGAATATACAATCAAATTGGATCTTTCTAGATTAATAGGTTTTAGCGGCCAGAGCAAGGTTTACAAGAGCAAATTAAAACCACAATTAAACACCTGAATTGGTGGTTGCAATATCAATCAATCAATCAATCAGGGAATTGTAAGCGCGCTACTCAACCATGAGGGTCTCAATGCGCTGAGGGGGAGGGGGGGTCCGCAGATCTGTTTAGCCGAAGAGCCTGTTCTTGAGGGTCTTCCTGAAGGTGTTCAGGGAGGGGGCGCATCTGATGTCTGCCGGTAGCTCGTTCCAGGTCTTGGCTGCAATGTGAGAGAAGGATCTTCCACCTGCTCTGGCTCTGTGGATGCGCGGGGTTTCGGCCAGTGCGAGGTTGGAAGATCGGAGGTTTCTTTTGGGTACGTGGAAGTTGATTCTGTCGTTGAGGTATTTGGGTCCGTTGTTGTGTAGGCATTTGTAGGCATGAGTGAGGATTTTGAAAGTGACTCTTTTCTCCACGGGGAGCCAGTGGAGACTTCGTGAGGTGTTGGCTGATGTGTTCGTGTCGGGGGATGCCGAGGACGAGTCTGGTGGCGGTGTTCTGTATTGTCTGGAGTTTGCGGAGTAGGGACTTGTTGATGCCGGCGTAGAGTGCATTTCCATAGTCCAGTCTGCTGGTGATGAGTGTGTGGGTGACTGTCTTCCTTGACTCAGGGGGGATCCACTTGAAGGTCTTGCGGAGGATGGGGAGGGTTTTGAAGCAGCTGCAGGTAACGGCGTTGACCTGTCGGTTCATGGTGAGTGATGAGTCGAGTATGATGCCGAGGTTCTTGGCGTGGTCTGAGGGGGCAGGTGGGCTTCCGAGGGCAGTCGGCCACCAGGTGCTGTCCCATGCAGAAGGGGTGGTACCGAGGACATTTAAATGAAGTCTCTCCTTTTAGATGTGCTAGACCGATCAGCTTTGTAGATGGTCTTTTCAAATGCTTATGAATGTCAGCAAAAACGAAAGAATAAAAAGAGGCACCTTGATATGAACATGTGCATTCATGATGATACATGCGCACGTGTTTCTTAATGCTATGGGCCGCCACATGGTGATGTGTGCACAAGTAAGCATGATCACGTGTCACCATTTTGCTTTTTTTAAATTTACTGTTCCAAAGTGACAGACGCATCCCTTGGAGTGGAAAAATAAAAACCTATGTATGAAAGTGTATGGAAAAAGAAAGAAGCAACCCGGTAGTTAATGGAAGGTGCCCGGTCCTCTTAAAAGTTTTTTTTTTTTTAAAGATCACAACGGAAGTGGTGGGGGAGAAATGTAGGAGTGGGTATAGCGGCAGGGAAAGCAGAGAAGCAACAGATGAGCAGGGAAAGGGTTTTAAGCATTAAGGGGCAGGAGAAACAAAGGAGCAGCTTTAGGGTGGAAAGCAGCATGCACAGCAGGTGAGGGATTTGAAGGGCAAAGCAACACACAAGGGGAAAAGCAAGAAAAACATGTACTACCAAGAAGAGTTTAAAAAAAAACAAGCATTTGCAATGCAATCGGTCTCGCCTTTGGGACCTTATATGTATTTAGCTATGCAGCACATTAGCCTGGGTGCTGAAACGTCTACTGTTCTTTAACATGGAGGGAAAGTAAGCACCAAACTGCGTGACAGGCCAGGTATGGGAAAACATGGAGAGAAATATTGCCTTTCAGCGGGAAATGGTATAGTCCAAAGCTCTGTTTTTAATATAAAATCAGGGCCTTCGGTGGTCATATCACTGAAAATACAAGATTTGAAAAAAATATTATTGCCTAACGGTGCTTCTGGAAGACAATTTCTATGGACTGAAATCTAGAGAATACTAAAGTGATTCTGGTATTTTACTGACCTCGGCTGGTCGTTTTCTATCAAGAAAGTTAAATGGAGGCAGTTGCCAGAAAAATTAAAAAAAGAAAGTCCCTCAGCAAAAAGCAATTCTGGTATTTTACTGACCTCTACTGATCGTTTTCTATTAAGACAGTTAAATAGAGGCAGTTGAACAGAAAAAAAGTCCCTAAGCGGAAGCAGACAAGTCCTAGGGCTGATCTCCAGAGCCCACAAAGTACATACACATATAAGTATATACTAAAGTATATACAAGAGGTCTCTAATGCTCAACCTAAAAAACAGTAGTTCCCTGAATGCAAGCGTTGGAAGGGTACAAGCTGTCTAGTCAGAACATAGTGAGGAAGAAATGCTCCAGAGGCAGGACAGAGAGGAAAGCCTTCGAATAAGAAGCAGGAAAATTAGATAAACAAAAAAACATCCTATCCAGAGGAAAAGTGTCACCTAAAGACTATCACTATATTTATATATTTTAATGTATTGAAGACAGTATCTTAAATATTTAGAAGAATGAACAGAAAGCAACAGTTGACAATTAGTTGCAAGAAATGAGCTGACAAGCATCTTTCAAAAGGTAAGAATAGTATGGTAAAATATTGTAAATTATGTTAGTCTTGTAGGCACAAGTAGCCATGTAGGCTTTTACAGGTCACCATATGCTACAAAATAAAGTAACCCTTGTAATATCTCCCCCACTTCTGTGTACATGCTCGACTTCATATTTGTTACTTTCTACTTGTTAATGAATGTTATGTATATGTTTCGAGTTGCGAAGGAAAGAAATCTGTGATCTAAATTGTGCTGTTTACTTATCTAATATATTAGCAGTGGTAAGAAGGATGTGATGGTTTAAGGAGAAGTGAGACAGAAAAAGATGTTCTTAAATCATTTATGAACAAACAATAGTAGGATATTTGTGTTACTGGGAGGCGGGGTTTCAGCCTTCTTTTTGTTTTCCAATAAACCATTGCAATCTGATACTTCAGTGCTGATTGTGTCTATTGAAGTTAATCAAATGTAAAACTCACCGAATGCCAGTAACAAAGCGGAAGACTGCATCATTTCCACACTCGTTCCTCTCAAGTGGAGAGCAGCAGATGTCTGTACAGCAGGATCCCTGGTTCCTGCGAGCAGGCGTTGGCAGCTGCCCAATGGCAACCTTAGCTGGCAACCAATACAACTCTTTATACTTATATACTTGAGAAAGTGTGTGCTGAAATGCATTGGCAAAAGCACTGTTAGTATCTTCAGTAAGAAACTATCTTAATTACTATTACTGCTGTGTTGTGTTTATATGGCCAGGGTTACCTATGTGTGGTTGTCAAACTTTAAAAGGCTGGGATCATTCAGCGCTCCCTGTTCGAAAGCTGTGTGTGTGTTTGGTGGCCAAAGGATCCCGTTGGACAACATCTCTTGCTTTAACAGTGATAATTTCCTTTCCACAATATATGTGGATTTGCACGCCAATATTTGCTCAATATCAAACATTAGGAATATAATTAACACGTGTTTTTGCACAGTATAAAACTGAGTGAATTTGAAGGACTAAGGATACTCACCGTACAAACTTAATGACTTTTCACAATTATTCCTGTCCTGAAGGCCATTGTGAGAGTCATCCACATAGCAGAAACTTTATTGCCTTGGCGGCATTCTCTACATTGTCAAAGACCAAGGACCTGATTTAGAGTTTGGCGAATGGGTTACTCCGTCACTGTTGTGGTGGATGACCTGTCTGTCTTATTAGAATTGCCATAGGATATTATGCACTTGTAATGCACTCGTAATGGTTGCTTTAGAATCCAAGGTTGTTTGTGTTCACTTCAAATAATTCTGCATGCAGTACTCCCCTTTTTACTTGTGCATTTTGCACATGCTTTGTCCCCCTCCTGAAAGTCACCCTATGTCTCTGCTCCATAAAATTACCCTGCTAAAACGGGTGACTGAGTTATGAAAAAATTATTGCTTTTGTGAACTCATACCCGTTATATGTGTAAATAGGTGTGATTATATTTGGTGTATGTTTGGTATACTGTGGTGGTGCAGCACACAATAAATGGAATAATATGTTCATAGTGAGGTGCACTATATGAATGAGTCATTCATTAATAACCTACTTCAGATAAAAGGCATGAGGCAGTCATCGCATTTTGGTGTTCATGATATTTGAAATATTTTCCTGCATCACAGTGGCATGCCTTAAATGTGGGGACCCGTCTCTCTTACCTCTCCTTGGACATCCTTAGTATGGATTCAAAGCCATGTCTTAGATGACACCGTTGGTGCTTGTGCCTTGAATCCGGGTTGAAGAACACTTCACTACAAATCCGGAGGTTGGCTCTGCGATGCATGGACAACTTAGGAGATTTTGTTTCTTTTACTATACATTATATAAGATGCTTTTCTATTTTCGTCACTCGTCATAATTTTGAAATTTTGTAGTATTTATTACATGAAGTAATTGTACTGAATGTTTTTTAGAAATTCCCCAGCATAAAATTGCCCCAAATGCTCATTAATAAGGAAACAAAACTTGATTAATGTAGCACATTTTTGTTTTTTGTACCTTACCAGATCACCCCCGGAAGCAAAGCTGCTCAGTCCCATGTCAACCAGGGGGATATCGTGGTGGCCATCGACGGTGTCAGCACAGATGGAATGACCCACTTAGAAGCACAGAACAAGATCAAGTCTGCCAGCTACAACTTAAACCTCACTCTCCAGAAGTAAGTTTAATCCACAAGGGCAGTTAGTGCGTGTTGAGTTTACTTCATATACGTGGAATATTAATACGTCATTATAAAGTTATTGACCATAATTTCCTTACAAAAAGCTAGAAATGTCAGCATTAAGCTGTAATTACTAAGAGTTGGCAATTTAGTGAAGGTTGTGGCCGTGAAACTTTATGAAATGTCTTATAACGCCATATTAGCTTCAAAGACCTTATGGTAATTCCAATAGATTTGGCTTATAAATGTAAGCGTGTCTGTAGGCACTAATTAAGTAATCATACATGCAATCTGTCACTCATCCATTCATCCACTGATTTATTCTTGCATTTATTCACTTACGCAATGACAACAAAACACAAGCTCAAAATTGAACCACATATGCAATGGATATGCTTGCAATACTAAATAAAATGAAACATAGCAGTAGGTGGCCGTCTTACAGTGGAATTGAACATAGTGTATTGTTGATGTAAAATTCAAGCCAGGCTGCCACATTTAGAACCAATGTGTTGGCCATCTTGGAATGGTAAAACAATTGTACATTATGCACAATACAATTCCATACCACTCACAGACCATACCATGATAGTCACCGGGTTTAGAGGCGGTGGCCGCAGGGGACGTGGCACACTGCAGATGAAATGAGCAGGAAGCAAAGGTCCAATTTGAGTTTATTACCACAGTATAACAAAAGTGGCAAGAGAAAATACTTTGATGCCTCTCAAATTGCATTTAACAATTACTTTACACAAGGAACAGCTGTCCTAATAGTCACAATATCTCTCGAGTGTTATTTTGACTTGCTGCACAAATGTATCCCTATGCATTCTGGCTTTGGTTAAATACATTTGTTAAAACAACACAAATGTTGTCGCATAAACCATTTATGCAGATGAACAGAGTATAATATACATGTGAGTAATGGCCCCTCCCCACTCTCAAAAATAGTAATAAAAAGCATATTATAGTCTGCATGAACACACACACAAACATATATATGTCAATCAATAATTATTACAGTACATATCTTCTACATCTAGGGTTAGTCAAAGGGGGAAATCACCACAAAACAACCTTGTTTACTATATATGTCCGCACGAACACACACACAAGCACACACACAAAAATATGGAGACCCAGTTGAAGGAGTCTGACGAAATGCGTCGGTCGTTTCATTATTCCTAATTTTTTGTGCCAAGAAGAGAAGTTGATCAAAAACTTAATAAAATTGAAATCTTAAGATACCTGGCTGCCAAGGAATCTGTGTGCCGCTGTGTGGTGGTTCGGGAGGAAAACGCTGTGGGACGATATATATATCAAGAATTATTACAGTACAAATCTTCTACACCTAGGGTTAGTCAAAGGGGGAAATCACCACCAAAAACTTTGCTTACTATACATGTCTGGAGGTGCAAAAACATACCATCCTTAAATACATATTGGTTTTAATGTATACATTTCAAAATAAATACATCATGCCTAGTGCCTTTGTCTTAACTTTTCATAATAAACATATTAGACCTATGGATCTGGCAGAACCTTTCCCAGTGAACCAACCAGGCCTATTATTGTGAGCATATGCCATCAGGTATACAGTAGCAAAATTACAAAACGTTTCAGAATTACAGTTGTCAAATCAATATAAAATTCCACTAAAGAGGGCCTAATATGGATTAACATAGTGCCACTATTCTATTTTATGGTTTGTACGAGTGGGTTACCAACCCCAAAACCCTTGCCTACCATGGGAACCTGTGAGATTCCATGTAACAAAATGCCTGCATACAGTCTTTAGGAGAGTGTAATAATAATCCACCATTAAAAGCCTATTGCCTTTAACACGTTTTTCACAATAAGTAAGTCAGGCCTCCTTAGCTTTTCAAAATAAACAGATCAAAATTATGAGATCTGGCAGAGCTTTTCCAAATGAACCAATAATTCCCATATCATTCATCATTGGCTTGTCACCATAACCAACACATGCCTACTGAATTGCACATTAACTGGCAACCATTGAATACAGTTATAAAATTACAATGAAGTACCGTAGGCAAAACAATATACAACCCATGTCAACAGAGACAAAGAATGGTTATATCCCCAGGGCTTGCCAAAGTGGATCACTGCCACCAAACCCATTCATACTACAGTAATCTGTGGAATTTCATATAACAAAATACTTTTCTAAAGCCTGTAACATAGTGTAAAAGCAGTCCACTCTTAAAGGCCTATTGATTTTAGCACATGCTTTTCACAATAAATGAGACAGGCCTGCTGCCTTTATTGTAAATAGCAAATCAGACCGATTGCAGTGAATGTATCTTTTCCCCGTGAACCAATTAGGCCTGTAGCCTTTTTTCTTTGGCTTGTCATCATAACCAACTCAGGCCTGCTGTATTGAGTGAAAGCTTTCCCACATCAGGCATTCAGTCATAAAATCGCAATGACTTATAAAACAAATGCTCTCTCTCTCTCTCTCCTAATGGGGCCTAACCAGGATTATCACAGTGCAATTCTTGTATCCCTACAGATTGTCAGAGGGGAAACCAACACCAAAACCCTTGCTTGTCACAGGAATCTGTGAAATTCCATGTAACAGAATATCTCTCTTCGTGCTTTAACATAGGGTAATAACAATCCACCCTTCGCTTTTGTCTTTAACATACGCTTTAAAAAAACAATGTCAACCTACTGATTTTATTGTAACTTTCCATAATAAACAGATCAGGCCTATAGGCTTGATCACTGGCTTACCGCTATAACCAATTCAGTCTGCTCTCTTGAGCATGCGCTTTCCCAGAAGGCAAAACAATGGAATAAAAGTGCTATTTTTCAGTGGAAGTAGCACATTGTCTGCCCGTTCAAAGGTGGTACTGAAAACACTCAACAAATGAGCGGAACAAAAGCCTCTCAGTAGTACTTAGATCTTTATCTGTTGCTCACATAATATCTGGCGATAGCTGGACTGTCAATCCAGACCTGAAAAGGAGCTATGCACGTACCATTTGCTGCAGTTGAATTGCCCTTAAGTTTCCCTGCTGTCACTCAGGTGATAGAAAGGAATCGCACGTCACGGCGATCTGTTGTCCCATCCATGTTGTGTGTGGGCTTCCAGCTTCAAAGCTTGGCACCTCCCTCTGCCACATTTGGGTAACATCTTTGCAAAATGCAGTATTATTTAAATTCGGCAGCAATGCGAGAGTTATTAAAATGTCATCACCTCTATTAATAAATACTCAATTATTCTTTACTTTGGCCTCTAAGTGCTATGATTCTGTTATGAACTGAGAAGGGATGCTTGTGTTCTCATGTACATAGACCCATCTTTAAAACTATCTTACATATCACGGTTTCAAACCCTTTACAGCTTAAAATTACAGGCTGAAAATAGTTTTGATATATTTCCACTGTATGGATTTCACATTGATTGATCATATATGCACATAGAACAGTACACATCGAAAAAGTAGCAGCTTTGTAGTGACTTGGCACTATATATTTATTTGCATATTTTTAGTGACATGTTTCTGTGTGGCTACCATATTAGAAATTAGGAAATACCCCAAAAGAAGAAATTTGTTGGAACGGGTTTAAATTAATACATACTTGGACAAATTCATGAAACATCCAACCTGTGTCGATTATCTTTGTAATCCAGTTACAAATTTCATTTAATGTTGGAAACAATTCACATTTAAATGACAATATTCTCAGATTAACAGTTTTTTAAGCAGGCACTCTGAATTTACAAAGAACTGTAACTGTTTGGCATATTTCGGGTATGCCTCTTCAGTTTCAAAGGTTCATTAACAGAGTCATTCGCACGATGAAGGACACTGTATTGCAGTGCTTTTCTTGTTCGTAAGTATTACTCCTAGCAGGCAGGCAGTGTGAGTTTGAAAAGAGTGTAGCTACATAGGCAGGATGAAATATAATGTGCATCCTTTATTGCAATAAATGTATAGAGTTTGGTTAATAACATTCATCCTGCTATCTGCTGAATGCACATTGCTTTCTTCTTTAAGTTTGTTAAATTATCATAATAACTAGATAACATTTTTGTTTTACCCATTTCATCAACTCCTCTATCAAATTAGCCATCTTCCCTGAAGACTGGAAACATGCAGCATTCAACACCCTCCCTAAAAACCATCGGCCGACCCCAGCAAGCTGAGCAACGTCCGACCCATCTCCCTACTCCCATATAGTACTTAATTTGAGCTGGTGATTTCCAGTGCTCGGCACCGGTACTTAATTGTCAGCACCGGCGCTTGTGACTGCTTGCGACAAGGTGGCGCTGTCTGGCTAATTTAGAGATGACCAGAACAACAGTTAATTATTATTGCAATATATATTTAAAATTATTTTTACTTGCCGCCCAAGCCATTCTTATAGCTTTAGGGGCCTGAAATAATCACACTTATAGGAGTGATATGGTTAGTAGTTGTGTTGTTACTATCATTTTGCAGCACAGCAGGGCAATGTGTGGTGCAAGCTGCAGTGGCATTCTGAGGAGAGCCCTGGCACTTATTTTTTCTTACAAATTAAGCACTGCTCCCGCACCTAGCCAAATTGATAGAGAAGGCAATCAACTCACCAACCACCTCGAACTCCGCAACTTACGTGGCTGCACCCAATCAGGTTTTCGGAGCAACCACAGCACAAAAACAGCACTCATCACAGCCATGGACGAAATCCGCACAATTCTGGACCGCGGACAAACCACTGCCTTTATCCTATTCGACCTCTATGCTGCTTTCGATACAGTATCACACTACGCCCTCATCAGAAGACTGCACAACAAAGGCATCCAAGGACTGGCCCGCAACTGGATATGTTCCTTCCTCACAGGAAAAAGACAGTGCGTCAGACTACCACCTTACGCTTCGGAACCCAATGACCTGATCTGCGGAGTCCCCCAGGCTTCGTCGCTCAGCCCAACCCTGTTCAACATTTACATGGCTCAGCTCGCCAACATCATCAGAACACATGGCAGCTTCATCACTTCCTATGCAGATGACACCCAACTCATCCTATCACTGCCCGACAAGTCCACCACCAGAACAAACTTCCTGACTGCATGATCAACATAGCAGATTGGATGAAAGCC
Source organism: Calotriton arnoldi (assembly GCA_963921515.1). Lineage (NCBI taxonomy): Eukaryota > Metazoa > Chordata > Amphibia > Caudata > Salamandridae > Calotriton > Calotriton arnoldi. Next base: position 2,778,427 of record CAWUFW010000755.1, on the reverse strand, counting down.
AAGGAACGAGAACTGCCCCTGGGACTCCACGTCATTGCCACCAGAGCTTGGACCCACGCCAACCAACCATGCAAGAAACCTGGAAATTTCCTCGACGACAAACTCAACATGACAGCACAGGTCAACGCAGTCAGCTCCTCCTGCTTCCATATACTCTGCATGCTTCGCAAGATCTTCAAATGGATACCCAGAATACCAGACATACCACCACACAACCCTAATCACAAGCAGACTAAACTACAGCAGCAACTCTACACCAGAATCTCCAACGACCTCCTCCACCAACATTAGACCATCCAGAACGCTACAGCAGGACTCATCCTAGACCTCTCACGATGCACCCACATTACACCACATCTCAGAGTGCACCACTTGCTCCTCATACATAAACCATGTCAATCAAAACTCCTCACACACGTGTACAAGGTACTGCACAACGTAGAACCAACATTCCTTAACAACCGGCTTCACTTCCACCAACCCACCAGACACCTGCGCTCAGCCTCACTCTCACTAGACCACACCTCCTCGTGTCTGCATAAGCAGAATGGGAAGTCTAGCGGTCTCCTAAATCACACTCAAAACTTTGAATGACCTCCCTCTACACATAAGGGCCTACTCCTCGCTTCTTGAATTCTGCAGGAAGCTGAAGACCTGACTTTTCAACTAATTCTCAGAGGCTGACTCACTACAGTCTTAGTCCCACACTTATGCTCCTGCTCTAGCATCTGGATACCCTGCTGGGTGATAACCCATGCTATACAAATCTACATAACATAACAACGTGCTACATAAATTGCCTGTCTTCAGATAATATACTGCATAATTACGTTTTTGGTATGTGTTATCCAGCATAATTCACCAACCTACCGCATAATTTAGATTATCACTTAATTTACACTTGATTATAAGTAACAAAGCTACCTCTGTGTATGAAAAATAGGCTATTGCCATCACCTTGGCATTTGTAACCTTCAAGGAACCCATGCACCCAGCCTGGTTATCCAGTCACCAAATGCCCACTTTCTATGTCGATTGCTTGAAATAAGCCTTGAACAGAGAGTAGAAGATACTTTATTCCATATACTTATTCAGGGCTCTCAGGTTTTCCATGCCCTTGAATGAGCAGTTTGCCTAGTCCAGGATTTTGCTTTGCAATCTGGGCCTGGCAGCCCTGTTTAACCAATGATCGTGTTAACAAAGCACTGTATTGACTAAAGGTTATTCTGGTAATGGTCACGGACTACTATATGTTTACATCAAGAGAGGTATGCGGTTTGACAATATAAATGTGGTCAAGCTTTAGTTCAAATCTTTAGCAGAGCCCTTGATGAAACAATACTTGCTTTAATTCTTGATTAATTTCTAATTGGTCTATATGTAACATTTTAGGTACTCCAAGCTTCCGAGTGTATGACCTGTAATGATTGTTCTATCACTATCTCTTTGCTTGGAAGAACTTCTAACAATTCTGTGCAACTAGATATCAGAGTTCCTCTCTGATTATTTAATGGATGTATACCGGGTATTCTGTCCCAGAGTCTTTATGCATGATAAAAAAAATATTTTAAAAAAATGCTAACTACTTGATCAGTGAATGACATAAAAGATTTGCCGCCCAATGTGCTGCATGTTTTTAGGGCTAAACTTCTCATTCAAAATATGGCGCGATGCACATATGGGGCAAAAAGCTTCGTAGATTGCTGTGGTCCTATATCATTTTTATTTTTATTAGCTTTCATCAGGTCAGAAATTATCTGGAGGGACATTGCATGGTTATTAACGTTTTATACAGTGACTATAGAGTTATTTTTAAGATTTCCTCTGTAAGCATAGATCATTCTTTACTAGTTACTGGTGGTTACTTCAGTGTCTTCATGTGAACGTGTGGAGAAGGGTTGTTTTGGAGCGTGTAGTACTCTTTCGGGTTTCTCACCCTAGCAGCAGGTTGTTCACTCCACACACAGCAGTTCTTCCTTCAGACCTTAAAGAGGTCTTAGTGACCTATGATGGCTGTGTCCATTTAAAGTTAGAAGTAAGGATGTAGGGTATTTAATGTCTGCCTCCCTTGGTTGGGTGGGACTCACCTGTATCTTTGTAGATCTTATAGGCTCAGCATTTGGATCGGACCCAACATCTTTCTCCCTGGTAGTGTTTCTAGCTGCTGAACTGCTTCATTCCCTGGTGGCATCTCTGGGTGGTGGAATGTTTCAATCTCTAGCAGCCTTCCTCACGCCTTTCCAATTTTGATAAACCAGATCCCCGGATCCACACACTTTTCAAGGCATCGGTAGTCAAGTATGCAACCACTTTCAGCAGGGGTTTTCTGTGTTGCCTGGTAGCGGGAGACAGGGATAAGTACAGACATGGAACCACCATCCTCACAGCCAACAGAACATAAAAGATAGGCATGTGCAGTGTGCACCCTGCCACAGCACCAATTTTTCGAGCATATTGGTTCTGAAGAGTGTTTGAAGACCAATTAGGTGAAATTGTATGACTGAATGAAGACCATTCCCTAAGACATCGACACACGCTGGGCTTTATGTACACTGCTTAATGATTCTTCCGAAGTTGCCACACCATGGCTCTCAATTAATTTAATACAACTGGAATTTATTCTAACAAGTTTGAGACTCATTGGGCATCGCAAAATTCACACTATGCGCCACGAATGCCTTGAAAGAATTTTGATACAAGCTGCTCTGTTACATTGACAGTTGTATTTATTTAATACCAGGTTTGAAAGCTAATCGCCCCAGTGGATGCTTTTGAGTCCAGCATGGGACGTAGATTGTTAATATTAACAAAGGTGCTTTATTATGTAGAATGCAGGAAGTTGAGGTCGACATCTTGTGGAACACACTCGTCAAAGCCATCAGAACAACTACAGCTGTCCCAGGCCTTAAAAAGAACATCAAGAATTGGCTGTTCAGATAGCCCAGCCATTTTACTTGCACAAGCTCCTGGATAACGTTTTAGGTTTATAGTGGTATCCAAGCACCTATTGTCTAGTGCGCCATTTGGGATCAGTTAAGGTGTTTTTTCCCAGCACTAAAGATCCGGTTTCTGGAGAGGTGAACGAGGTTTAATGACATCAAGGAGTCCACAAGTTCGAAGGGTGCCTGTCCTACGACTGAGAAGGGTTTCCATTGTGCTCCTAGATCCGGAACAAGAGCCCAGTTGACCTTTTGCAGCTCAGTAATATCTAATCTTACCGCCTGCACTGCAGTGCGCTTTCGCAGGGTACGCAAGTGAACTGTTACCTACTTTCAGGGCGGAACCCGGTAGTTATGGCTAACATTGGCTGACTGATGTTCACAGTTTGATTTTGCTATACGTCTTGAGCCCTGTTTGAAAAGGTGGATTTTCCAGTGTTTTCTGAATAAGTTTGGCTTGTTTGTCAGTCTAAGTTTAATTCCAGACAGTTTTTAGGGCCCATTGACTCCTGTGGATACCTCTCAGGTAGGGTTAATCTGTATTTTACTTGTCAAGTAGAAAGAGCTTGCTCAAACTTTAAGTCCTTGGAGTCTTTTTAACCCGTCTGTGCCAGTTCTTGTAGATATTGTTGCCCTTTCCCCTCAGTAGGCTTTCTGCATAGTGTGGAAAACCATGAAAGTGACACCTTATGATAATGCGGATCAGTGTGTGAGATAAAAACCCATCATTAGGATATCTATTTTTGTTCAAAGATGTTGTCTTCCCACGTGACTGTGTAAGCACAGCTTAGACTTGTGGGATATTTATTTGTGCATGCTTCATGACTCGCCTGGTATTCACGATGTGACATCCTATCGGAGATGGTTTGCCACAGCTTTGCTGATGGTAAAATAAAATGTGTGCCACTGTAACGGTAATCAATTGTTTTACGGATGAAAAATGAATCAATTGCCTTCTTTAACTTTCATGAGGAGACTCTATACCGTTAATCCTGTACAAGTTTCAGACTTCTGATTTCGAATGTCAAGAATAATTGAGAATCGTGGAAGTTCAGTACTATACATGAGGTGCCACTTGTGATGCAGCAAAAGTTATATCAACATATGAGAATACAGTATTTTGAAGAAGCTATGCCAAAGTTCTTGTAGCATCAGAGGTACACAGGAAAACCAGCCTAGAAGGAGGGCGTTACTTTCCGAGCAAAAGGCCGATAGAACCACTCTCTATTTTTTCATCCCTAGTAACCTCAGATTCAGCAATTGCCTGCATTACCTCCAGTTCTTTACTAAAACTGTTGTTTTATGCTTCCTGTTGGGTCCTTTCCATCCCACTAACAGTTCGATTCTTAGTCTTATTTGTTTTGTTTATCCCCTCTTTATATCTTGCTTTTAAGGGTTTTGGGAGAGTTTCTGACTTTCTGTCCATCTTGTTTGATAGTCTTCTTTGTTTCTTTATCCAACGTTATAGCTATCTACACTCTTCATCAAACCATTTTCTCCTCTTACTTGCCAATTCTTGTTGCTTAGCAAGCTTTAATCTTTCTTCTAAGCATCGTACTACCTCTGTGATCTTATCATCTGGTAGTTCAATTTCTTGAATTAGTTCTTGTTTTTTCTATAATTCGACAGCAATAGTAAATGTTCTTCTGTAATTCTTGTGGTGAGACGTTTTGAGAACTCAGGGGCATATTAGCAAGACCCACGTTAAAATTATCGCCGTTTTAGCGGCAGGAAACTGCCGCTAAAACGGCGATAATGGGCTTGCTAATATGCGATATAGAATTCCAATAGAAGCCCAGGTTAGATGTGCAGGACATCTAACCTGGGCTTCTATTGGAATTCCATAACGCATATTAGCAAGCCCATTATCGCCGTTTTAGCGGCAGTTTCCTGCCGCTAAAACGGCGATAATTTTAACGTGGGTCTTGCTAATATGCCCCTCAGTGTTTAGTGGGAGAATCTTTTTTCTTGCACATGAGTGCTGTAATTTTATTGAAAGATGCAGTGTTCGATGGTCATTCCCTTCCATTTGCAAGATATCAAGCTTCTCCATACAATCAAAAAACCAAGCATGGATAAAAACATAATCTAAGGGGGAACATTGTTTCCGATTATTAAAGGTTTGTTTGGCTAGACAACCTTAGAGTACTCGAACATTCGCACAAACATTCCCCCTGAGGATGAAAAATTTTGTAAGTCATTATCTCATGCTGAAGTGATGATGTCTGGAAAATTTCCCACTTTAATACCATAGGCAGATATTATATCTTTGTAGAAGGGGTCAGTCTTTTTCAGATCTAACGGATGACTGAAATCCCCCAACAATATCACAATATGTGAAGGAACGCTGGGACAGAAACTTGTGAGATCCTCATAAAAGAGAGACTGATGAATTTTATATTTACATGTATTGCATATATTTATATAAACATATACTACAATCAAAAAGTCAATATTTGAAGCATTTATATGCAACAGACACAACGAGTTCCATTTGCAAACCGAGTTTAACATTGATACTTTCCCTGCAACCTTGGTTGATATCAATGTCAACATACCCCCTGAGGATCATCCTACACTGTTTGGCGAGTTTTGGGGTTCTTAGCTGATGTTGATTGGCTGATGGAGTGGTTATGGTACAACCAATATCGGTGGTCTCTACCTTCATTCCTCTTTAGGTCTCACTTAAAACAACGCTGTTTGTTAGCTTACAGTGATCTTAGAGCCGGCCCATTGTTTACCAATGGTAGGCCTCATTGTCAATCTCATTTGCTTACTTCTTATTTGATGGCTTATGTGGGATTTACTTCCCTGTTGTGAGATTGTCCCTTCCCTGGATGATGGATGCAGTACTGTGTCCTTATGCTGCTCATTTCTTTTTGTACTACTTTTTTATTTTTAGATAAGCTCTCTATGAGTGTGCATGTGTTTTTGAGCTGTCTCCCTCATGAGTTTCTTTGACCCCAGCTCTGTGTTACTCTATCTTGCTGTGTGTTTCTCTGCCCCCCTTTTCACAAATGTGGCTATGTCTCGCCTAGTGCTTTTCTGCTCCCCACTCCCAGTCTTCATGTTGCTCTGCCTCACTGTGTGCTTCTGTGCTTCCCTCAAGCCCCAGTCTCAATTTTGTTGTGTCTCACTGTGTGCTTCTCTGCCCCCCCTATATGGTTTCTGTCCCCCATGCTGCTCCCCCCTTCTCTACAGGGCTGGTCCTAGGATTTGTGGGGCCCCGGGCAGAATAGGAACATGCGAGGCCCTTATAATTTGCATAAGATTTAACCTGACAGGAAGTGACCACATAGGAGGTAATATCAATTGGACATTAATTATATGGCATTGTTTGAAGCTGCTTTGCAAGAAGCTACTTACCTAGTTTAGATATAAGTAAAATGGTTAGAAATAGCATTAATAATCCTAATAAAATACGTACATAAATTTTAAATCTCTAATAAGTGGAAATACATTAAATGAATTTAATTTAGTTATTGTTCTCTTGAATGAAAATGATATGCAAATCGGGCATTCTGGCACTAAGAGAACTCCAAAGGAGAGGTGTAGACTTTACTAATGTGGAGAAAGGACAGTTTTAAGTGTTTTTCCCAAAAATTGGAGAGTGGTTCTATCGGCCTTTTGCTCAAAAGGGAGAGAGTCCCAGTCCAGCACAACTAGAAAGGAGAAGGATCTGCCTCCAATCAGGGCCATCTAATTTTTAGGATGGCACAGGAGTTTGGATGGCACAGAGTATGGGATTCTGGAATGAACAGTACAGAGTGCTTTTTAAAGCAGTGCACAATGACAAATGGATAGTGCCTTGCAGATAGAGGGTTTCAAATCAAAAACACAGCAGACAGCAGAAAGGTGAGAAGAAATAGCATTGCGATGCAGCAATCTCAGATGAGGAGCCTAGCACTGTCCTGAATGATTTGAAGGGTAGTGAATGCTAAAAGGTGGGAAGCCCAAGAGAGAGGGCATTAGCATAATCTAGTGAGAAGATAACTGACTGCACAACAGCTTCACTGTAGTGAGAGGGGAGAAAAGGCATGATTATGTGTTGCTTATGGATGTAGTAAAAGCAAGTGGATGAAACATGGTTAATCTGTTCCGAATAAAAAAGAGAAGATGCTGGAAAATGAATCGAAGATTTTTTTGCTGACTCCACCAATGTGGGCGATTGACCCAGCTCCACCAGCCACCAAAGAGAACACCATATGGTATGAGATTCTTTAAGGGGGGCGTGGCTTGCTGCCGATGGAGACGGACGCGAGCTGAGGAGCTCCGTCCGCCGTCTCCCCGCTTTCATCTATCCTGACCCCCTGACACGTGGTGGAGAGCCGCACACTTCGCAGCAGCCCTTAAGAATGTGAGGACTCGACTCGGCAATGGTTTACCCCGGAGTTGCGGCCACCCTCGGGGGTGAACTGTCGACACCGCTCTCGGAGGGCCTGACCCTAAGATGGCGGCCGCGGTCTAACTCCGGCTGCGATCCCGATACTCCGGAGCGACCTGGCGCCTCGACACTGGGGGCCTTGTCCGGACCGCTGGACGGATGGCGGCGTGCTACTCGATAACTGGAGGAGGAGAGAGACGTTCCCGCTGGAGCTGACTGGCCTGCGACGAAACCCCCGGATCGGCTCCATTCCGGAGTGCAAAATGGCGGCCGGAGGGGTTCGCTTGGCGAATTTGCCCGCATAGCGGACTAACGCTGTGGAAGAACGGCAGCCTTACACTGCAGCTGTCTCCCTGGGCTATATGGTGCATACAGCATGTAAGAGGAATCGGAGGCGCCCTCAAGACCCACATTCAACTGCGGGGCTGGCCCCACGTCCTCCCCTGGGCTGAGACACGAAATGGCGGCTACCGGGAGTGAGCGCTGAGCTGGTGTGTGCCGCGAGTGGGAACCTGCTTGAAGGAGACCTGCAGTCGTCCCCCTTGTCGCCACCACATCAAGGTGGTTATGAGGCACAGCGGAGACGCGCTGAAGAGACTGGAGGCCATGCTGCTGCCGGCGGGAAAGGCCTCACGAGACCCCACTTGAAAGGGTGCCAAACTTCCACTGCGCCCCCCGGCTTACTGGGCCCTGCCGCAATACCCACATTGCCGAGCATTTGCTGCTTCAAGCGACCGCGTGAGTAGCCACAGTAGTGGAAGAGACGAGGCGTATAGGGGGGCGGCTCACTCCGACATTCGCTTTTACAGGCGGCGGAAGAAGCTGGAGGTGCAGAGGCGCTCCTTAACCCAGATCCCCACCAAGAGCGAAGAGAAACCATTGTTAGCGGTACTGCGAGGGGGCCCCCAGGATATAGCGCCTAGACACCGCCTGCGGCTCCAAACGTCGGGAAACGTCTCGCTGGTTCCCTGAGAGGCTCACTGGAGACGAGAAGAGATCAGGTGGTACCAATACAGCGGAGAACGCTTGGGCAGTTTACTGGATCTGATACGCACTTCAGAAACACAACTGGAGGGGGAGGCAGCAGAGTGCTGGGGGACCCCCGGTACAGGGAATACCCGCGACAGTGGCGGACTACTGAGTGGTATCCAGTCTCGGCGGGGCATACCGGCTTGCAGGGCCAATAGTGGTGAGTTCGCTGGAGGCGAGGTTGGCGGGAGCTTCCTGGACTGAAGAAGGGTGACATCCCGGAGGGGACCTTGAGCGATTGGCAGTGCTCTGGCACGCCGCCCCCAAGGGACACTGAAATCTCTCGGACGCTGACTCTGCACACCACAGCCTCGAGATGGGGAGACCTCAAAAGAAGAGTGGCTTCACTGCTCTTAGCGTAGACGTCCCTGAACCCCAATCTGAAGAGGAGGAGGAGACGCCTGAAACTAGTGGAGAGTTGTCCTCCCGGAAGCTCACATTAGCAGACATCATGCAAGCAATAACGGCCTCCAGAGAAGCACTGGAGGAGAAGATGGATGCTATCGGCACAGATCTCAACTTGCTCAAAGACGACCACCGAAAGCTCAAAGTCAGGGTGTCATGCAACGAAAAAGAACTTAATGGCCTGCCAGATGACGTATGAGACATGAGACGCTCTCTCACTACCCTGGAAGCTAGGGTGAAGGCTTTGGAGCTGCGTGCCGAGGACAGCGAGGGGAGATCAAGGCGGAACAATATCCGTGTCATTGGGTTACCTGAAAAAACAGAGGGGTCCGACATGGTCAAGTACTTGAAGGACTGGCTCCGAACAGAAGTGGCCCCAGAGGGCCTCTCCCCCTTCTATGCCCTGGAGCGGGCCCACAGAGTGCCGGCTAGGCCGCCGAAACCGGGAGCCCCTCCACAACCAGTGGTGGCTAGGCTGTTACACTTTCGTGATAGAGATCATATCCTACAATGTGCTCGTCAAAAACGAACGCTCCGCATAGACAATAATACTGTCATGATCTTCCCAGACTTTACACGAGAAGTGCAGCGGAACAGGGCCTCATTTTCTGCCGTCAAGGCCAAACTTCGCAAGTTGAACTTATCCTACGCGATGCTTTTTCCCGCTCGGCTCAGAGTAGCGGACCCAGTGGGAGTACACTTCTTCAATTCCCCACAAGAAACTTGGGATTGGTTGGAGACCCGTTGTGCACAAGATCGACCTGCCTCGGATTTGGGAACCTCACAGCAGAGCCCTACTGGCCGTGGTCCGGGCTCCAGGGCTCCCTCGCCCAGGGAACTCAGTCTGGAACGCCGGAAGGCGCTGCAAGCCGTGATGTCGCACAGTCGGACCAGTCCTAGCTCATCTCCTGGGGGGAGAGAACCTCGACTTAGCCGATAAGAATCCCCATCAGACCGCAGTGACACTGACAGCTTGAGAGCCAACATGCTGGAGGTTACGCCCCAAACAGCGGATGACCTCGTATAGGGAGCATGGCTTGCTCCTTATCACGCAGATCCTCCCATGACCTGATATCCCTGCGACGCAAGTGCAGCTTCCGAGAACTGGTGGCTTCCTTCTCTCTGGACCTTTAGGTAACATCCAGCTGAACGGGGGCATACTGACTGGAACACTTAGCGGGGAGGCGGCACTACAGGATATATTGCGGGGTTCTTAGCGGGAGGCCGCCCCTACCTTTGTCTCTTGACAATGATCGGTGTTATCGCAGTTTGGATGGGGACACCCTGTTGGCCACCTGTCCTGGGGAGGGGGAGTTGGGGTATTTTATGGGGACCTGGGCGTGTCACGGGGGGGACCTTCTTCAGGACTGCATGAGCAGCAAGCAGCAATGGGATCCCCATTAGGCTTGGCGTGTCTTTCGTGGAATGTGAGGGGTATGCACTCTATGGTTAGGCGCCACAAGATACACTCCTACCTGATTCGCAGAGGCATTCAGATAGCACTCCTACAAGAAACTCATCTCCTGGCACCAGAAGGGAAGGCGCTACAGCGCCGCTGGAGGGGTCAGGTTTACTATACTACGTACTCTGCCTACGCGAGAGGGGTGTTGATATGGGTACGAGCGGGGGCCCCCTTTCAATGCACATCACAGGTGATAGACCCGGAGGGCAGATTTGTGGTAGTGACAGGGAAACTAGATGGTAGGGACCTTACCCTGGGTAGCATATACGCGCCTAATGTAGACCAACCGGCCTTCTTCTCCTTATTATCACGAAGATTTGCGAATATACTCACAGGGTCACTAAGGGCTACTAAGGGGGACTTCAACTGCACCACTGATGTTACCCTAGACCGCTCCCACCCACCACTCCCTAACGCACCTGCACACAAGGTTGCAGAATCACGTTGTAACTGGCAACAGAAATGGGGCTTGATCGATACCTGGCGGGCGGGACACCCATTAGACCGGGATTACTCCTTTTTTTCTGCCCTTCATGACTTACATGTTCGATTGGATGCCATTTTATGCTCACCTGATGTCCATGGGGGGGTTAGCAGTAGTGAGTACCTCACTAGGACACTCTCCGACCACAATCCTATCATAGCACGGTTGCACTGGTCACGTACACGCCCCACAATTCCCACCTGGCGATTGCGCCCGGAGGCCCTAGAGGATCAGGTCTTCCGTACCACTATTGGCGCAGCCATCACGGAATACTTCCAGACCAATGAGGGCACAGCTACATCCACGGAAGTGTTATGGGATGCCTGCAATGTAGTGCTCAGAGGGCGGTGCATATCCAAATTAGTCGGAGTTAGGAAGGTCCTCCTCCGGGATATTCAGCGGGATGACGATCGTCTGCGCACCCTGGAGAAGGAAAGACCTGGAAACCCGGACAAGCACCGAGAGATGCTAGAAGCAAGAGAGGCAGTGGCCGTGCACGTGGAGCGCCTGCGCTGGTTCGATTATAAGACTTATATTACATGGGCACACTCGGAAAGAGATAAGTCAGGAGCCCTCCTGGCTTGGCTGGCGAATCTGGCTAGACGAGGGTCAACTATACTGGAACTCAGGGACCAGGGGGGTATTGCTAGGCACGATCAACAGGGAATCAACGATATATTCTTTGACTACTACACTGAGCTATACCGAAGCCGATTGGCCCATCTGATGCCGAGCTGCGAGAGTTCACGCGGGAGGTGGACCTGCCGACTCTCGATGAAGACGCGGCAACTTTACTGGGTCGCAAAATCGAAATTCGAGAGGTGCGTGGAGCCATCAAAAGTATGGCCCGTAACAAAACCCCGGGCACTGATGGCCTCCCGGTAGAATTTTACCTCACCTACATTGATCTCCTGGCTCCCCAACTCGCCCGATTATACAATGCTGCCAAGAAGCTTGGCAAATTGCCGGTCTCCACTAGAGAGGCGATCATAATCCCCCTCCTAAAACCGGGCAAGCAGGCATGGGACACAACTGCTTATCGCCCCTTGTCCATGCTTAACCTCGATTATAAAATACTAAGCAAGATCCTAGCCTCCCGACTGCTCCCCCACATGACCACCCTCATCCATGCTGACCAGTCCGGGTTCATCCCTAACAGGAACACGGCCCTAAATGTCAGAAGACTCTTGCAAGTTTTGGAAGCAGATTCCTACAACGTTGACACGGCTGCGATATTCGCAGTAGACATGGAAAAAGCCTTTGACAGCTTAGAATGGGCGTTCCTGTTCCATGTAATGAGAACAATGGGGCTTGGTCCCGAGTTTGTGAAGTGGACAGCTCTTCTGTACGCTGATTCCACCGCTAGGGTCAGGACGGGAGGAGTAGTCTCGGAGGCATGCAAAGTGGGGCGGGTACACGCCAGGGGTGTCCCCTCTCCCTGCTGTTTTTTGCACTGGCGGTGGAACCCTTGGCGGCGCATGCTAGAATGGGGCGAGCGTACCGGGGGCTTGATGTTCATGGACAGGTGCATCATATAGCACTTTATGCAGATGATCTCTTCCTTTTCCTTGCTGACTCGGGAGAGGCCTTGCGGGGGGCGAAGAAGCTGCTTTATGATCTCAGCAGAGTGGCAGGACTAAAAGCGAATTGGTCAAAATCATACCTGTTCCCGGCGCGTGGGAATAGACTGGGCCCAAAATGCACGGAGGGTGTGAACTGGGAAGACAGATGATTATCCTATCTGGGCACCCTTATTTACCACGACCAAGAGGATATTCTTGAAGGCAACATAGGGAAGGCCATCAGTGGGACTAGGGCCAACTTTGAATTCTGGGGTTCCCTGCCCCTATCTCTCGCAGGGCGGGTGGCACTGCTCAAAATGGTGACCCTCCCACGGCTCCTGTATCTCTTCAGGACCCTCCCGATCTGGGTTCCGGCTTCCTACTTCAAACAACTCCGTACAATGATTACTGCTTTCCTGTGGGGCAAGAGCAGGCACAGGGTAGCCCTCAGTACACTTATGCGCCCTCGGGCGGAGGGGGGTCTGGCGGTCCCAGACTATGAAACGTATTATTTAGCGGCCCAATTCCAATGGCTCACACAATGGGTAGCGAGGGCCACTAGAGGGGAGGAGGAGTCGGGGGTGGTTTTCGGGCCCCTGATGGTGCTGTCCCGTATAGTACTGCGACTCCGGATTGGTCCTATGCCCCTCACCCTAGAATTTGCCACGGCGCAGAAATGCTGGAACAGGTATCTGCGGAGGGCTTCGATCAAGCACCCCTATGCCCCAGAGATACCATTGCAGATGTGCAGAGCCCTACCACACGGAGGCACTTGGCATAAATTGGAGAATTGGGCACAGCGAGGGTTAACCACTATGGGAGACCTTTACGAGGGAGGAGCCCTGCTCCCGTTTGCTGAGCTGCGGGCCCGTTATGACTTACCTGGGGGCGACTTCTTACAGTATACGGCCCTCACGACAGCCATTAGGAAACATTGGGGAGAAGGATTGTCGGAACCGCCCACTTCTATGGGGTGCCAATATGTGGTGATGGCGGCGGGCACGTTCAAAGCGGTGACATGCCTCAACAGACGCATGACACTGGAATCCTTACCCCCCCTATCTGCTCTAAAGCTTAAGTGGGAAACGGACATAGGGATGGCCATCCCGGACAGGGCATGGGACGAACTGGTGGAGAGAGCCTGGAAAAGCACAAGGAATGCGAGGTTCCAGTTAATACACTTCCATATTCTACACAGAGCATACCTTACCCCGGCGAAACTGCATGCATATTTTCCGACCCAGCCCGCGACTTGCCCGAGATGTAGGGCAGACAATGCAGATTTTAAACATATGCTGTGGGACTGCCCGGTCCTCGATAGTTATTGGGAGGAAGTGACAGCTTTACTGTTAGACATTACCGACAGGGACCTAGACCCATCCATGGCTCACTGTATTCTACACTGGTTTCCTCATACTTCAAAAAGCAAAATCACTAGCAAATTTATAGATTTGGGCTTCCTACTAGCCAAGAGAACCATCACCACTCATTGGAAAGAGCAGCGGGCCCCTAGTGCCGTTAAGTGGAAAGCAGACCTACTGAAATGGGCCGAATGCAAGGGAGTGATTAGGTTACAGATTGCAAACCGCACGGGGAGTGAAAAGGCGATGGAAAGGGCGAGAGCCTGGGAAGGGCTAGTGATTGTGCTTAAGTCCCCTGAGAGTGATGAGGAAGATGCACATGTGAACGACCCGCTGGCAACTATAGTGTAGAGCATGATACGCTTGGCATCCACCCTGTTTTGGCTCCTCGGGTTGCGTAGTGGTACCTGTCCTATATATCTGTTTTTACTCAATATCCCCTCATTCCAATGAGGCGCCCTGTTGCGGCTATAGCTCTCCTGATCCTGTGTAGTCGGCAGTTAAGTGACACGCCTAGGGGGTGGGGACGGAGGGGGAGGGGGAGGGCGGTTGGGGTTTGAATTTTTCTACGTTTGGATAAGGACTATTGCAAACAACACACTCATGGTCTTGCCTGGGCTGTGGGTTTGGACAGTATACGGGGTGATACTTTGTTTTCATTATCCTAATATGCTATGTTTTCCTGATTCCTGATTGGGGCCTGTGACTTTCCCCCCTTGGGTCTTGCTCTTATATTCTGCTGGCCCTCCTGGACTCTGTCTCTGATTAAGTACAAATAATACAAATCATTTGAGAATAAGTGTACGCTTGCCCGAAATTTGGTATGAACACCTTGTGGCGCCATAACTGTACCTTAATCAAGCTGCTTGAAACTGGGTATCGGATAACTATCTGGGGTATGTAACCAAACCCCTTGTTCCTTTCCATGTTTTATTGCCTCTTTGGATGTAAGGAAAAGCAATAAAAATGTGTTTAAAAAAAATAAAAATGGTATGAGATCCTTTAAAAATGAGAACCCTTGATTTGTCACTTTAAGGTTTTAATGAATTTGTCTTCATTCAGAAATCAACTGTTAGCATACAAGTCCAAACATATTCTTGGGCAAAGACCAGATTGCCACTGAGGGAAGTGATGTTTGGGTATCAATATGCGCAAGACATTAGCAAGAAACCAAAGTACTGTATGAGTGAGGCTAACTGGGAATTATATAGATTGAACAGTGGAGACCCAATAGATTCCACAAGTCAGAGGTTTAGAACATAATAGAAATAGGTGGTGAGTGGATTGTTTCAGATTTCTCAAATCAGATTCAGGTAACCACACCAGGGGGGTACTTAAATTCCAGGTTGTACTAGTTGATTTATAAGCACTGGCTGGGAAACAGTGTCAAATGTGGTGCTAAGTTTTAGTAGTATTAAGGCTGCTCTAACTCTACGATCAAGAGTCAGCCACAAATCATCTGATACAGCACAAATGCTACTTCAAACTCCTAGAGTTGTCAGAAGCCGCCACATTGTCAATGAGTAAATTACGTTTTATGAAAGAGATTTGGAAGTTGACTTCTTTTTTCTAGGATTCAAATTTCTCTTGCTGGTTCTGACCCTTCTAACTTCCACCTCTCCCCTCCTGTCTCATCCCACCCAACCTCTGACATCTTTCAGTGGTCCTGCTTTCTTCCATCCATCTCTCACCAATACTTCACTCTCCACTCTGCTTATGTTCCCTTGCTGGTTCTGTCTCTCTTATATCCATACATCTTATCCATACACTCCCCTTCAACTCTCATCTCTCCCCCAGCCTCATTACTTCTTTCCTTGTTATGCTTCATTTACATCCACCTCTCCCCTTCCATCCTCCTGGAGCATCTCATCTTTTCTTGTTGATGCTGACCCTTTTAAATCGACCTTCCCTTCAATGCTCTACTCTTTTTCTCATCTTTCCCTCAGCTTTCTGTGATTGAATCCAGAAATATAAGACAACAACTGACTTACATCTAAAATTAGCCAGGGGTATTGGTTTTGACAATGGCTGTTTAAGATAAATGAGTAACAACAATAAATTATTTTACGATCACCCTGTCACAGTTTTGACCAATGAGTACCTCCTTCACACACATTTGCACAGAATACCAACTGCAACTGGAATGTGGGACCGCTGCTCTGTGTGCTCTACAGAGAGGCCATGTATTGAATGACCATGTATTCTGGACACCTTTTTGACCCACAGACAGGCACAGTGTGGAAGTTGTACTGCTTTCAGCCTCAACTCCAAAGCACTCAACTGTAGCCTGTTATAAACACCTGGAGGCGACTCACTACGATGTGTGCCCCATACAAGAGTAATATGCTGTGAAATGAAATACAGAAACACACATCCTGGACATAGCCAACACTCTTGGGGAATGCAAGATTAAGTAAAGCATGTGAAAGATAAACAGGAACAAAATCGCTGCCATGGATTACCCTATCATGCAGTGTGAGACTGGGTCAGGAAATAGGCCCCGGCACCAAAATAAAAGTGGCCCCCATTAGTGAATTAGTTAGCTAGAAAAGTGTCCCATGTTTCCAAATTAGGGCAGTTTTTAACTTGTAAAGACATGCTGTTTATGTTTTTTGTAAGGTATGGGAGACTGCATAGATTTGATTTTGCTGTAGGCAATGTTTGTTTTAATATCATGAAAATCAACAGTAAAAATCCGCTCACCTGACCATATAGCAGACCAACAAACAGCCCAAAAAACGGCCTACATACTAACCTGACAGATTAGAACATCACGCACTGATTGATTGCCCTATAGGCCAGTCCAACCCGGCTACTGTGTTATACATTTATTGTGCAGAAACTGGATCATTGTTTTTGCAGGTAAAATAAAGGACATGATTATCGGGTCCGATAGGGGCCTGTTTCAATGCCCATTTTAATTTACCACCAGGTAAAGACTCGAGGGACCCAGCACACTTAAAGCCCTAGTCCAGCCACTTTTACATTCTGCTTGTGCTCCTCTGCGTGCACCACTTGTCTGGCTGCTGTACGCACACCTATCTGCTCCCCCGCCCCCTCTCATTTTATTCCGTTTGTCCTACCCCTTTCATTCACCTCTGTGCTCCCTTTCCCTCATCCTGGTTGAGCTGAGTGGTTTTCATTATGAGGCGCCATCATTTTATCTTTTGTTCTGCGCCCTGCAGGTTATCCTGCTTTTCATTCAAACAGGGGAAGGGCGCACCTCACACGTAAGGGCTCTTTAATTACCTGTCTAATCGCTGCTATCCTCATGCAGATGCAGCCATTAGGCCTAGAGAGTTGGACCAGCCGGCGGAAATTGATCAAAATAGAAAAAATATAAACTCTTAGGGGGCCCCCTGGGCCTCCAAACTCTGGAGTTTTTGAAAGTGCGAGGCCCCATGGCTGCGAGCCGGCGCGGGGCCCTGGGCAGCTGCCCACAATGCCCATGCCTAGCGCCGGACCTGCTTCTCTATGTTGCTGTATCTCACTGTGCGCTTTATTGTCTCCCCCCCTTGTCTCCATGTTATTCTGTTTCTCCCAGTGCTTAATATATGAAAGAATAAGTGTTGCGGTCCCTTGTCAGGAGGCCACTGCAGCTTACACAACACATTGTCCATGCCAGCGCTGCCAAAGACAGTACCAACACAACTGCTAGCCATCACACTCCTCCAAGTATGACAATTCCGACTAATCCAAGCCCTCAAAGCTATAAGAATGGGTTGTTAGGCAGGTGTTAGTCATTTTTAGGGTATATTGATTTAACAAACAACTGTTGTGCTTGTCTCTAAATTTGACAAACAGCACCACCATGTGGCAGGCTATCATAAGTGTTGAGAAATAAGTGCCGGTGCTGAGCACCAGAAACCACTGGCTTAAATTAAGTCATGTGCTTCTGTGCTCCCCCGTCTTGCTTTGTCTCACCTTGTGCTTCTCTACCCCTCCTGTGTTGTTTCAGCCCCCTGTGTTGCTTCCCCTATGCTAGTATTCTCCATTTAGCTTCCCCACTTGCATCCCCTGTTTTGTCCTCAAATTGGGGAGAGGATGTGGCCTAACGGCCAGAGCTGTCGACTTTAGAGGTGGGGAACCAGGTTCGAGTCTTAGCGGAGGCTCAAGCATACTGTGATTCTGGGCAGATCACTTAATCTCCCCGTGCCTAAAAATGAATGTGTCCATCTGTAATGCAACTGATGCTAATGTAAAGTGCTCTGATACCTGCGGGTCGAGTTCGCGCTATATAAAACTGCAAAAAGAAAATGCCAATAGGTCCCAAATGTGACACCTATTGGCTTTGAGAATGCTTGCTTTAATTCAGTGGCTAGTATGGCAGTGAGACGGCTCACTAGGCTTAGTACATGCTAAATAGAGTTGTGTGTAACCTGTCAGTTACAAACAGGAAATGTCAGCATGGCCGACTAAGACATTCCCTTTTATGAGGTCAATAAAATGAGCACAGTGGATATTAAGAAGATTAGTGCTATTATTAACGACAGTAAAGTACAGTCACAAGAGAATTTTGCCAGAAAAATGGAGGCTGAGAGGTAGTCATATGGCTGGCAATTCTATCCAGACGCATGTTTGGCACTTGATATAAAAAGCATAAAATAAATCTGTCATTGCTACTTTTGTGTATCTCAGATTACACTGAGCATCTGTGGTACAGCCGGATAGAATAACGGCATAAATCCCGCTGCTCTAGCTGCATGGCACCGAGAAGTCACCGCAGAGTTCAGTATCTCTTCATCATTGACATCTCTCCGTTAATGATGCTCTTAAGGGGTTCTAAAACTGAACCATCTACAAGAGGGTAACATATTACATTATAAGCATGTAGGCAATTAATGAACGGAGGGTTTATGCACATAGCACAAAGCGAGTTGCCTAGATGTTTTAGTGTCATTGCATGCGTTTAGTCAAGAAGGTAAAAAGGGTCCGATTTCCATGTTGGCTGCTACCGTTTAACAATTAGTAGCAAGCAAAAGTCATATTCCCTTGGCATGGGCAGCTGACCTCCTTCTGGTCGATATTAGAGGTGTATAGACAAAGGTAATAGGAATTCAACGCCTTTTAAAAGCCCTGCATGTATAATTACTTTCTTCTGTCAGCAAACTCCTGTTGCTAAGAGATCCGATCACCTTTGATGCCAAAATTCCAGACCATCTTCTTGTTTTGCTTTGCCTTGATGATCCGAGGACAGATCTATACAAAGGCACACCCAAGACCCTATGAATTTTTAAAACAATATTTACAATATATATTCCACTTCGATGACAACAAACTCCTTGAATCTCTACTGACCGCTGATAAGCCTGACTATAGGTTAGTAAATTGTCTCTCGTGGAATGTCTCAATTTTACGTCTGGGGATATTTGATTTATCCAACGAGATTGTCGTGATGTCTGTAACATATAAGCTCTGTTAAAAGTCTGAATTCTCCTTTCTTGTGACTGGAGAGCTGTCAGATAGTCAGGTTTCAGGTAGGTGAAAGTTGTGGTTGTGCATTTCTCAGCCTTCATTGCATACCTGCGAATTTATTGTCTCCGTGGCAGATTGTTTTATTGTTGCATGCGTACACTTGCAGTTACCTATTCATTGATGGTGCACTAGTATTCCTACAAACTTCTCTCACATTACTGCTACTCTATATTAATCTACTGCTTTTTAGATCTCGCGTACACAGTGCATGCGCTGTGCTGCGAGACATGTCGTTTAAAATTCAGTGGGCTTGCAACCTGCCCACAACATACCCATCAATTGTTTTCATTGTCCTTCTCATTTGCAATCTTTCGATTGCTTAGCTCCTGTAGGCTTCCCTTCCTGGAGTTAGCTCCTCCTTGGAGCATGGGCCAAATGCATGTGTTCTCCCTCATCTTTGTTCTTCCTTGTCTTTTTGCATTATTTTTTTTTTTATATAAGCTTTTCAGTGTTATTCCTGGACATGCAGTTTGCTTTCTAGGTTTTAACACAGGCATACGCTTTAGTTACTTTCATCCACAACTGTACGACTCTACACCGATCTACTATACTATATGCAACTCCACTGTATGCCACTTCACTCTACGCCACTCCACTCTTCGCCACTCTATACCACTCCACTCTAAGCCACTCCACCCCACTCTACTCTCCGCCACTATACTTTACGCCACTTTACACCACTTACTGTACGCACCACCACTCTACTCTAAGCCTCTCTACTCAATGCCACTCCACTCTACGTCACTCCACTTCAAGCCCCTCCACTCTACGCCATTCCTCTTTACACATTCCTTTTCATACAACTCTATTCTACACCAGTGTACTCTACTCCACTGTACTCTTTGCTACTCTTTGCCCCCACACTCTATTCTATGCCACTCCACTGCACACAATGCCACTCTACTCTATGACACTCTACGGCACTCTACACCACTCTACTCTATACCACTCCACTCTATGCCTCTCTGCTCTACGCCACTCTACTATGCATCACTCCACTCTTCGCCACTCTACTCTGCCTCTCTACTCTACGCCACTGTACTCTGCCATTCCACTCTACTCTATGCCACTCCACTCTACTCTATGCCACTCTGTTAATGCACTCCACACCACTCTTCGCAACTCCAGCCACTCTACTCCATTTCACCCCACTCTACGCAGCACCACTTTACTCTGCACAACTCTACTCTACCCCACTTTACGCTACGCCGCTCTAGGCCACTCTACTCTGTGCCACTCCATTCTTCTCTTTTAAACTCCACTCTAACCACTCTATGCCACTCTACTCTATGCCATTCCAGTCTACTCTGTGCCATTCTACTCCACGCCACTGTATGCCACTCAACTCTATTCTACGCCACTCTACTCTATGCCACTCCACCATACGTCATCCCACTCCAAGCAAACCACTCTACGCTGCTCCACTTTACACATTCCTCTCCATGCCACTCTATTCTGTGCCACTGTACTCTATGCTACTCTATGCCACTCTACTCTACACCCATACACTCTACTCTATACCTCTCTACTGCATGCCACTCCACTCTATGTCACTCCACTTCAAGCCACTCCAGTCTATGCCACTCCACTTTACACATTCCTCTTCATACAACTCTATTCTACACCAGTGTACTCTACGCCACTGTACTCTATGCTACTCTACATCCCTACACTCTACTCTATGCCACTCCACTCCACACAATGCCACTCTACTCTACACCCCTCTACTCTATGGCACTCTACACCACTCTACTCTATAACACTCCACTTTAAGCCTCTCTACTCTACGCCACTCTACTATGCATCACTCTGCTCTACGCCACTCTACTCTATGCCACTCAACTCTTCGCCACTCTTCTCTTTGCCTCTCTACTCTACGCCACTGTACTCTGCCATTCCACTCTACTCTATGCCACGCCACTCTACTATACACCACTCTGTTAATGCACTCCACACCACTCTTCGCAACTCCAACCACTCTACTCCACACCACTCTACTCCACCTCACCCCACTCTATGCTACTCTACCCAGCACCACTTTACTCTGCGCAACTCTACTCCACCCCACTTTATGCTACGCCACTCTAGGCCACTCTACTCTCTGCCACTCCAGTCTTCTCTATTAAACTCCACTCTACGCCACTCTATTCTATGCCGCTCCACTCTACTCTATGCCACTCCACTCTACTCTGTGCCACTCTACTCTACTGTACGCCACTGTAAGCCACTCAACTCTATTCTACGCCACTCTACCCTATGCCACTCCACTCTACGTCACTCCACTCCAAGCAAACCAGTCTACGCTGCTCCACTCTACACATTCCTCTCCATGCCACTCTGTTCTGTGCAGCTGTACTCTATGCTACTCTACTCTATGACACTCTACTCTACGCCCCTACACTCTACTCTCTGCTGCTACACTCCACACAATGCCACGCTACTCAACTCTACACCCCTCTGATTGGGGCGTGGCTTCGCTGAGCAGCGAGATGGCCGCACACTAGCGCGGCTCTGCCGGCCGAGCCTCAATTATCCGACATAAATCCGCTCATCACACTTGAACCCTGGACCACGCACGAAGAAACAGGCAGTGATCACTTCAGCATTACCGGATGGCAGTGAGAGGGCACGATTCACCGCGGTGACGGAACCGCTTGCTGGTATCGAGTCCGCGCCGGCGAGAGGCCTACCCATGAGGCCACAAAACGCAGCCGGGACCTAAAGTGAGAACCTCCCCCGGAACTCGGAGCACGGAAGGACGGTAGGAGTGGGAGGCACCAGCCGCATCTGATGAAAGAACATTCGGCTGGTCGGATCGGAATCAACGGGAGGTGCACTGCGCTGCACTGGGGGCAGAAGGGCTTCCCCAACTGTCCGGTAAGCGCATGAATATCGGCTTGCGACTGAAGGGGACTGGTCTCCGACGTAGCTAGCGGTCACCATTAGAAGCTCAAAACTACAGCTGGGACTCGGGGCTGTCACTGGAGTTCAGCCTACCAGACCGGTTGACATTATAAGGGCAATGCATGTTGCAAACGGAAGGTGAAAGCGGCAGAGAGCAGCAAAACGGCCTTGCACCACACAGGCATAGGAAGAGGAGACCGGGATCAAAACCGCCATTTTGTTAGGTGCGGCCGTGGATGGCCAGACCGGCCGGCGCCGAGCCCCGGAACCAGCATAGCATTTAGCGGAGGGCGCTGTAAGTCAAGGCCTGTCCATTCCAAGTAAGTGAACACGGCTGCGAAATTACATATGCTGGGAAGAGACGGACGATAGAAAAAAGTAGAAAGAAGTAAGCGCGCAGTGTGATACACCAAAGGAGCAGCGACCCGGGTTTGCACACGTTTCCCTAGCACACAGCATTGGAAGCAGCAATATCAGGCGAAGAGATCTAGCTGGGGGAACTTTGCAACTTGTGGAGTGGGGGCAGCTACAATAATAGGGGACAGCGCACCCTCCGATCCAAGTCGCGAAAGGAAAAAGCGGTCCGGCAATCACAGAGGGCGCGAATGGACTACTTGTAAAGTGCGGAACGGACGTCACAGCGCTGCAACTACTAGTGGCGCAACTAACCGGGGACTATCAGCCTTCACCTGCATGAGCTGGAGGCAGGTGGGAATAGACTGCCCTGACCCAAGAAAAACGGAAATGCAGACGGGAGGCGGACCAGCCGTTTTGCTCACCATAGCCAGTGCTAGTCGCACCAATCAGACCACAAACCGGGCCAAACGAAGATCGCAAAGGTGTCCGACTCGAGCCACAGTATCCACACCCACAGTAAAGAAGTGCAGCAGGGGGAAAAAGTGCATTGGGGCGCGTCAGTCACATATCAGGAGGTGGCGAATGGGGGTGTGACCCAGCTCTAAAGTGAATCTATATCAAACGCAGATCACTGTCGGTGGAAAGTGCTGCTAGTAGAGAACAGTCCGCAGGAGGCAGCACGACAGGCAGAGACAGACCAAGTAAGGTGTTTGACCCAACAGCTGCAAGCGGAGGGCACGGCCGACTGACGGGCTGACTACACTACCGCCAACACCATAAGCAATAATGGGGAAACCAGACACAAGGCAACCCCGGTTGAATTTTGACAAAAAGACCAATAAATCGGTGTAAGGAGACACCGGTCATCAAGAACATGCAGATGATCACGCCACGAACCAACCGCCGGACGAAGACATTTGGGCAATGTTTAGAGAGCTGAAAACGAGTCTCCAAGGTATAGACTCGAAAATGGACACGCTTGTGGAGCGAATGGACAGAATAACACAACGGGTGGAGAAGCAGGAGGGTCGCTTAACCGTATTGGAAACAAGAGTGTCGGAAACGGAAGACGGGCAAACAGAAATGGACAAGAAAATGCGAGAAATGGACGGTGTGCTGACTGTCGTCAAACAGAAGAACGAAGATTTGGAAGCAAGGTCGAGGAGAAATAACATAAGGATCACAGGAATTTCCGAAACGACAGACATTCAAAATATGGAGCAATATATCGAAACTATGATGAATGACCTGTTCGGCCCTGAACTTTCCAAAATGTTTCTTATCGAAAGAGCGCACCGCACCCTGGGCCCTCGGCCGAGACCGGGCGCACCGGCAAGACCGATCCTGGCGAGAGTGCTCAACTACAGAGATCGGGATACGATACTGAGGCTGGCCAGGGAGAAAGGATCTATACAGTATCAAGGAAATAACATTGCACTGTACCCAGACTTTACAATGCAGGTCCAAGCAGCCCGTAGGGAATTTCTCCCCGCAAAGAAAATCTTTCAACAACTTGGAACAAGGTATGCTCTGATATACCCCGCCAAACTTCGAATTCAAGGGCATGGCAAGTCCACCTTTTTCACTGACGCCAAAGCAGCTTTGACATATGCGAAACAAATGGTGAAGGAACAAAAACAACAGAAGACGGCAAGTGAAATACAAACTGAAAACAATCTAAGCGACAACGATTGATCTGAAAGAACATGAGCGCCGGATGTTCAGATAAGTGACTTAATAGGCGCATTGAAGTACAGTGAGATGATAGATTAATATCAAAGACGGTGATTTAGACTAGCAAGAGTAATTACGGCATGCCTGTACGTACTGGTAGCCATACCGGACACCAAATGTAGACACTGTGTATTGGCTGGTACCAGGGGTTCCGGGTGCATGTTAAGAGCTCGGCCACCCTGCCATACGTGCAGGGGAGTTAGCCGGCGGCCCCACGTGCCCCCATGGGATGATTCCCGTATGTTTACTACTAGGGGTAGTTAGGTTACGGTTAAGGAGCAGGGGGGTGGGAGCAACACAACCTGATTGGGGGGTTGGTGTGGGTGGGGGGGGGAAAGGGTAATGTTCTGTTTTGAAAGGCTGCCATGTTATGTACAACTGCACAAGCACCATGTGAGACTGACACGCACCAGCTTATTAACACAAGTACATCAGGAGATATGCCTTGTACTATTACAATATTCCGGCACATTTCGGAGATTCATCTCCAGAACACAAGAATGTAGCGGACCCAATTACTACATATCTCTTTGTTACAACACACTAGCATGACGTCCCTGACTTGCCTTACATGGAATATTAGAGGCCTAAATGATCGCAGAAAGACCAGGCTAATCCACTCTTATCTCACGAGGCATGCAGTAGACATATGCCTATTACAAGAAACCCATTTGACGAACGCATCAACGGGAATGCTTAGAAATAATAGATGGGGGGAGGTGGTAGAGGCCGGTTACTCGAACTACTCCAGGGGGGTCGCAATACTCATTCGTAGAGGACTTCAATGGAAGACACACCACGCGATAATAGATAGGGATGGAAGATACATCATACTGCAAGGCGAGCTATATAACACCCCTTTGGTGATAGTCAACACATACGGTCCAAACACAGATAGTCCAATATTTTTTCAACAAATTTGGCACAAGGTACAAACGTTGGGACACATGGCGGTTCTGTGGGGAGGTGATTTTAACGTAGTTCTCTCGCAGTTGGCAGATAGGCAGGGAGCGTCCCGTGAGCACCACCCGAAAGCAGCAGCAATGCTGTCTGACATCATAGAGGATCTCCAATTGGTAGATTCTTGGAGAGCACTACACCCTACAGTCAGGGAAGGCACTTGTGTAACACATCATCGGAATGCGTGGTCGAGACTGGATTATTGGTTAGTATCCAAGGACCTGCACACTTGGATAACAGATGCCACCCACCATCCTCCCACCTTTTCAGATCATGCACCCACTCAGATAAAACTCAACGTACCTAAATCTTATATCCAACCATTTACCTGGAGATTTCCGTCGAGAGCGCTTCTAGATCTGGTTTTCCGTGAAGAACTGCGAGATAAGATCGTAGAATATTTTACGCTAAATGAGGGCACAGTAGACTCACCGGGAACACTATGGGAAGCATTTAAAGTGGTCACAAGAGGGAATTGCATAGCACTTAAAACGGGAGTCCTCAAAGACATACGTACTACACTACTCAGGCTAGAGCGCAAAATCAGAGGGCTAGAACAATTGCAACTCATTAACCCCTCCCCTGATACCATGGCACAAATTAGGACCAAACTGACGGAATTCCAGAAGGAAGCGGAGAGGGAAACGACCTATATGCAAAAATACGTCCAGGCTCGACGCTATGGAGAGGGTGAGCGGCCAGGGAAAACACTAGCGGGATTACTTCGGACACCAAGAGGGTCAACTTACATAACTGAACTAAAAACAGACAGAGGTGAGGTAGCCAGAACGCTATCAGACATTCTCCAAACAATGTCCCAATTCTATCAACAACTATACACTTCTCACACGAACCCATCACAGGCTGACATAATCGACTATTTAGACACTATAGCGCTGGCCTGGTTCAACAGAAGCGCCCGCGAATACATGGAATTGCCGATTACGGTGGAAGACATTAGGCACGTAATCAATAGCATGCAGGCAGATAAGGCCCCAGGAGCTGACGGCCTAACCGCAGCATTTTACAAAGAATACGCAGATATACTTGCCCCCAAGCTATTGCAGGTTTATTTGGAGGCAATGGAAACAGGAGTCCTTCCCCCGACACTGCGTGAGGCCACCATAATCACCCTAGTGAAGCCAGACAAAGATCCGACTCAACCGGAGTCATACCGTCCACTATCACTAATCAACTTGGACGCAAAAATATATGCTAAATTAATAGCTAATAGGTTACAGCCGATGCTACCAATGATAGCACTGCCCGAGCAATCAGGGTTTATACCAGGCCGCTCGACTGCACACAATTTAAGAACGTTATTTGGTCTTCTACACTACTTGGCCCCCCAGGTGCAAGCAGTGGCAGCCTTACTAGACGCCACTAAAGCGTTTGATTCATTAGAATGGAAGTTTCTTTTCACTTTACTGACCCGCATGGGACTTAGCCCCATATTTATCAAGCAAATTCAAATAATATATACAAACCCGACGGCGAGAGTCAGGGTAAACGGGCAGATATCAGAATCTTTTGACATCACAAGAGGGACAAGACAGGGCTGCCCTCTATCGCCACTCTTATTTGCGATAGCCACTGAACCATTGGCAGCAAGACTCCGACAATATCATACGCAAAGGAGTATTGGTTTTACGTCCAGAGGACTATTGATATCAATGTATGCAGACGACATGACTATATACTTAACAAACCCTAAAGATAACTTTGATACAGTAATGAGGGAATTGTTACGATACGGTGGGCTAACAGGAATACAGATAAATTGGGCGAAATCCATGATGTTGCCACTAACGGATTCCACTGCACCATTCGATAGTGAATTTCCAATACAGTGGGCTGTAGGAGAAATAAAATATCTGGGAATTTGGGTCAGCAGGTCTACGCAGGACATATGGTTGGCTAACTACGGCAGAGTGATGGACTGGCTAGAAAGTAAAGTACAGAGGTGGAAACAATTGCCGTTATCCCTAGCAGGGCGCATAGTAATCACAAAAATGGTAATCTTACCTAAATTATTATACCTATTTGTGAACATCCCAATGCCGCTAAACACCCATTTCTTCAGAAGACTCAGTTCGAACATCCTAGAATTAGTCTGGGCGGGAAAACAACCTAGGGTTTCATGGAAATTACTGACATTGCCATTTGCACAGGGAGGGCTGGGAGCTCCGGACTTTGAACTGTACGCATACAGTGTGCAGGCACAATATATGCACTTTTGGCAGCACCCTACACCATATCAGCCTCATGTGGCAATAGAAATCGATAAAGTTGCACCTCTCCCACTTAACACAGCTGTATACCAACATTATAAGCGACCACACTTGGAAATCGAAACAGTGGAGACAGTGAGATGGGCATGGTAGGGGATTGCCAAGAGAGCACGCCAGAAGGTTTTATATGTACCATCTATGCCAAAAGGTGGGAATCCCCTTCTAGCTCCACTACTAGATAAGGCGATTACAAAGAGAGCGTTGTCGCATGAACTAGAAAAAGGGGGCGATCTCTTCCCAGATGGCACATTTATCACCCTTCCGCAGATGTGCAAATTGCAGTCTCCTACAGCGTCAGATATGTTATTATACTATCAGATTAGGGCAGCTTGCCGGGCTCGATATGAAGAATTCCCCCAGGCGCCCCCTATATTGCCAGTGCTGGAGAACATTCTATCCAATTCATCTCCCCGCAAACTGATAACACGCATATATAGCACTACACAGAGGGAAACCCCAATTGTCACCGCTACATCTAAGGCGGATTGGGAGAGGGACACTGATCTCACCATTACAGACAAACAATGGCAGTTCTGCTGTTCTCAACTGGAACACCTCTCACCTAATTATAGACTGAGGCTTATTCATTTTAACTTCCTTCACAGAGTGTACCGTACACCACCTCAGCTACATCGTATGGGACTACACCCAGATACAAGATGCTGGAGATGTGGAGCTCCGGGCGCCACGTTTACACACCTGGCATGGGACTGCAGACCTATCGCACAGTTCTGGGTAGAGGTCTTTAGACACATTTGCCGTATAATAAACAATCAGTTGTCAGTTACACCATTAATAGCAATACTGGGATATGTCCTGGAGGTGCCGAAGGGTCATCGCAAACGTACGGCCATGTTGCTGGCGAAGCGACAGGTGGCAATACACTGGAAGAAGCAAAATCCGCCTACAATAGCTCAATGGTTGAGTTCTGCCACTTATTGTAGGGACCAGCTGTCCCGCTACTGGGAGCTAATGCCTAGCAGGTCTAGACCACCAGACATATGGGAACCCTTAGTTGGTTGGCTGAGATCGGGTGGAACGGACCTCAGGCACGACCACACCACGTAAAACAATCATGAATGTGCGTAGGTTAGACACGTACTATATTTGTAACGGACTAATGGGGTCACACACACTATTCTAGACCGCAAAGTGAGATGGTATGTACAGGTTGAAACTGATGTGGATCGGGAACTGGCACGACGACAGCTCAGTGGTCCTATGGGATAAGGCGGTGCAAGTCTCTTGTTTAGTAAGGGTGGAAGAGGGGGGAGGGAGTGGGAGAGTTATGGACAGTTTCACTAGGACGTTACACTTGGTTATATTTCGATCTTTACTTGAATAAAAGAAGTACATGCGCAATGTCTTACGATCGCTGCCGGCCCAATGGGATGTTGGCGTGATAGCTGTGTTTAAATGATGATGTGGACATGCTGCCGGCCCCAGGGTTGTAGGCAAATAGCCGTGTAACTGAGACATATGCAATAAAAAAAGTTTTAAAAAAACTCCTCACCCCTCTACTCTACGACACTCTACTCTATGCCACTCCACTCCACTCCATGCCAAACTACTCCATATTACTCTACTATGCATCACTCTGCTCTATGCCACTCCACTCTACGCCACTCTACTCTACGCCACTCCGCTCTGTGCCACGCCACTGTGTTACTCCACTCCACTCTTCTCCACTCCAGCCACTCTGCACCACTCTACTCCATGGCAGTCTACTCCACTTCACCCCACTCTATGCCACTTTACTCAACACCACTTTACTCTATGCCACTCTACTCTACGCCACTTTACGCTATGCCACTCTACACCACTCTACTCTATGCCACTCCATTCTACTCTATTAAACTTCACTTTAACCAATCTATGCCACTGTACTCTATGCCACTCTACTCTACTCTATGCCACTCTACTATACACCACTCCACTCCAATCCACACAGTGCCACTCTACAGCACTCTGTGCCACTCTACTCTATGTCACTCTACTCTTTGCCACTCTACTCTATGCCACTCTTGTCTACACCATCTTTACTCTATGCCACTTTAACCTACTCACTCTACACCATAGAATAACACTAGTGTTTCTTCCCCATTTTGAGGTTAGGCAGTTCCAATGTCAAACACAAAAAAAGAAACTAGGCAGGATGTCTAAAAGAGGCTGGTGCGTTAGGGTGATCAATGATGCAGTAGGCACATGCTGCTGACACTTAGGCTGCACTCGCAGGATGTGCGCGACTGGGCTTACTACTGATTACTGAATGTAATCAACATATGAGGCAGCATTACTTAGATTTAGCTAAATACATTCCAGCATGGGCATGGTATGTTAATTTGTACAGCACACAACTCACCACGGAGGGTATCCTGGCATTGAATCAGGAGCTGTATGGGTTGAGCCAGGATCGGGGCTTATGCTTCAGTTTCTTGCAGAATTTAAGAACTGAGGAGGAGGCTCTGATGTGCAGGGGCAGGCTGTTCCCGACTGTTCCAGGCTTTAGGATCGAGATAGGACTGCCAAAGCTGATTTTGCGTATGCAAAGGGTATGTGCAAGTAGGAGTTCAGCTGAGCAGAGGGGCCCAGTAGGTTTATGGAAGTGTATGTGCTTGTGGAGGTATGTGGGGCCAATATTGTGTAAGGGTTTGTATGTGTGTGTGTGAGGCGTCTGAAGAGTGCTTGCTTGTGGATTGGGAACCAGTGAAGCTTTTCAACATCTGGGGTGATGAGAGTGCAGGTTGGGAGGTTGAGGGTGAGCCTGGCCGCTGAGCTTTGTATGGTCTGAAGTCTTCTGGTCAGTTGAGTATCGATTTCAACATAGAGTGCATTTGCACATCTCAAAACTGTTCACTCATAGACTAATTTCTCCCTTTTTGAAACTTGAAGGTGACATTCTTTGGCTATGCCTTTAGAGTAAAGAAAGGTATCACTAAAACCAAGGTATTTTAATTAGAGATTGTGTTTATGGGGCCAATTTCATTTCCGCTAATTTTGAGGGATACAAAATTTCACCAGTTTCATAAAATCTTTACAATAATTTATGAAACGGATGAGATCTTCCAAAAAATGTGAACCATAAAAGTCCCCAAATTCAACTACCAAGCAAGTTAATCCATTTTATGTATTGATTTTTTGCAGCACGCTCGTCCACTAGATAATCAGTGAACAAAAAGGAGTTCTTGTGCTGCTTAAGAATGTTCTCTACTTAGAGGGGTATGGGTCAAAAGGCTACAAGGCACAGATTGTTTTTCTATTGATCAAACCTTGAGCTCTTAGAAGCATGCTAAGTATTTTTGGAACTGTATATATCCATACTTCCAAAAGCAAAACGAATTAAGGGCGGGCCTCTCCTACTCAAGATCTGCTCCCTGTCGCCTCTGCGGCGTTCTGGTAGGACATACAGCCCATGCCATTTTAAGCTCACCCAAGCTTAACATCAGCATTCTTTTTGTTTCGATTAGAAAGAAAACTGGGCCAGATTCTCGGTAGTGCCCAGAAGTTGAAACTCTTTACTCCATTCCTGGCCACCAAAGCCAATATGAAAGCATGTGAATGCATAGAGGCCCGCTTTAGCCTAGGCAGGGGTACATTCAAATAGGAGCATCATCAGTCAGTGATTTCTAGAAAACCCTGGAACTGGGTGTGCCTGACTTCTTTAGTTCACTGATAAAGATGAGCGACATGAGAATGAAAAGGTTCTAAATGCTGTTATTGATCACCTAATAAGGGATGGCATTGGTGGGGTATGCTATAAAACGTTTCACATTAAAACAGAAGATACTGGTTATTAATTAGCGAATAGAATATATACTGCATTTTCTTTTGACATTAAAATGTTTATCACTTTTATAGGGTGGGATTTGTACATCCCAGTTTCTGAACTGGATGTATTTGCTCAAAAGTTGACTAGGAAACATACTTGCTGACACATCGGAAAATACAAACTTTAAGTTTGGCTGCACTAAAAACTACATAGGACACGTTATTATCAGCTATGAAGGAACAGGTTTCGCCAGAAGAATAGTTTTCTTAAAGCAGAAATTGCAAAATGTTTAGTTACAACCTACTATTTCTTCTATAACACTTTGTTGGCATTTTGTACTACATAAATAGGGCTTGCTCACATTTAAGATAGCAAAGTTGGATATGGCTGCACTGAATACAGCCTGACATTACTTTATTAAAACCTCAACATGTCTGGCTCAAACTTTCACCCCTCCTGTAAGTATAGACTCAGCGTAAAGTCTATTGGGGGTCATAATGAGTTTATTTAGAATAAAAAGTGTTGTATAATGAGCGCAGTGTTCTCGCTGTCAGACTGATGCACATCAGGCGTCAGATATACAGACCACCTGTTTCTCTGGAAAGGTTGGATGTCGTCAGGTCTATTTTGAATTAGCCGGAACGCTGTCACAGCTCAGAGAGAATTCCATCCTGGTTGGGGCATGCTTGTACAAGAGCGCTCTCCCAGGGTGGGGCTCAGCGATCTAGCTCTATTCCTGTAAGGCGCCTGGAGCCTGTGCCTTAAAAAGGCTCCCCTTCAATCCACAAGGCGCATTTTTGGATGGTAAACTGAAACCGAAGGGGTCCCGTGTTCTGCTGACTCGCATTCTTCACGAGTTTGCAGAATGCCACAACAGCAACACCCCTCTCCTTCATGCCCCTGTGGACAGGTCCAAAGGCCTCAGGTGAGGTCATCCGCTGAGCTAACGATTGTTTTCCCCTGTGCTTCTCACAGAGTTGATCTGCAGTTGGCAAAGAGATGTATCCTGCCCGGATTATGTGTCTTGGTTTGGATGTCCAGTGAGCTGTGGGAGTGGAACAGTATTTCCTGAGAGAGGAAGTCTGCTGTGTTGCTTGCTGTACACTTTTTTTTTTAAAGTCTATGGGTTCTCGGGGTGGATAATGAAAATGTTGCAATTTATTCTGCCCTAGGAAAAACCTGCCCTGACCCACTCCTTCCTGTTCAGCCCCCCTTCAAAAGGAGTTGTGGGTTTGCACATTTTCTCTAAAGAAGACTCCATATGTCCCGTTGGCCAACTGGATCCATGTTCATGGGCGAGCTGGGCCTAGATTTAGAGGGGTGCTCACGTAGCTGACCTCCCAAGCTGCTTTGAATAATGTTTTCATTCTGGGTCACCGGTTCCATTCTTTACCTGCTACAGTCTATAAAATTGTGTTTTCTTTACCTCTCTTAGCCTCCCTCCAGTTCCCTTTGTCCCTACTCCCCGTTCCCACCCTCTCATCCTCGCCACATCCCATGGACTCTCACCTCAATTTAGCAACTGGATAGGTGATCCGGGTGGGGGAGCAAGGGGCAAGTATGTGTTTACAGGCTGGTCCCTGCTCTGAGATATTCACCAAGACCTGACCTGTGAGCACAAAGGGGCCTCCCACTTGGATCACCAATGGGAAGGTGCGGCTGCGGAAGGAGTGGAGGAGGAGGATCAGGAGGAGTGGCAAATTTAGTTTCGCCCGGGGCGCTGTCCAAGGAAGGCCAGTCCTGTCAATGTTAAAAGTATTTCCTTCGCCAAGTCCTGCTTTAATAGCCAAATCACTCGTGTGTTTTCACTTTTTCCATTATAAGTATAGGCCAGCCAGCAAGCAAAGGATGCAAAGAGCAATGTGCTTCAGGACCTGCTGAATGTGTTTTTAGCGTCATTAGACCAGTCGACAACTCTGTTTTTAGCTTTGCTTCACAACTGAAAGCCTGATTGGCTTCATGCTCAAGAGCGAAGATTGAAAATGTATAAATGTCACAGGGGTGTTTAAAACAGTGAAGAGCCATGTTACCCTCTGCAACAACGATATGCTGGTCTCTTAAGCTGACATGATGGGTCAATGAGCTGAACGTAAAAATATAGTTATCTGGTGTTCAGGAGTTCGAATCCATCAAGCCAGAGTCAACCTCCCATCCTGCTCAAGATAGTTAATTGAGTACCATAAATTGGATAATAGTAACATCTGTTACCTGTTCTGCTTAGAAATGGGGGATTTGTAGTAAGAGGCCCAAATGAAAAGAAGCGTAAAACCGCTGTCTATAGTCACACTAGAGGATGTTTTAGTTGCCTATGTGTTAGTGTTACACTGTTGTGCGTTATAGTGAATGTTTTATGCTGCTTGTATCCACTAGCCAAAACAATGATTGTATGTCGTGTGATCCACCTTGACCAGCTCAAAACAGAATGCAAGAAATATAAAAACCACATCAGGAATGAAAATGCTGCCTTCTTCGGCAGCGCATTAGACAATGCAAAAAACCGTCCCAAAGAGCTCTTCAATATCATTAAACAACAAATAGCCAAGCCACCCACAATAACCGCGCAGGCCTCCAAAGAACTATGTGACAATTTTGCCAATTTCTTTAATGATAAAATCACCAAGATTGAGCGCTCCCTTGATGACCACATCATGTCATCCAACGAAAGCCCGCCCTCCAGTACTGAAGGAAACAACTCACCCACACACTCCCCCAGGTGCTGGAAGACATTCAACCCCATCTCAGAAGCAGACATCACTGAAATGATTAACATGTCCAAGCCCTCCTCCCACAAAGCTGACCCTATTCCTGCTCACCTGGCAAAAAAGCTGAACCACGCCCTAGCCCCTCTTTGGGCCAAGATTATAAATAGCTCCTTGAGAACCGGAGTTATGCCAGACTGTCTTAAAATCAGCCAAGTCACGCCATTACTAAAAAAACGGGCTCGGACCCAAATAACCCCAACAACTTCAGGCCTGTCTCCAATCGCCCCTTCTTAGCCAAAATACTTGAAAGATGTGTTCTCCTCCAACTCAACAAGCACATTGACAGCAACAACCTACTGGACACTCACCAATCGGGCTTCAGAAAAGGGTGCAGCACCGAGACAGTGATCCTGAATGTTATAGATGATGTATACAAATCACTCGATGTAGACCGATGCTGCCTACTCATACTCCTTGACCTATCGGCAGCCTTTGACACGGTTGACCACAAACTTCTCAAAAACTCCCTCCAAGAAAGAATCGGATCAGATGAGGTGGTCCTACAATGGTTCACCTCCTTCCTACAAAACCGCTCTCAACAAATAAAAATTAACAACTCCACTTCTGACATACTTTCCATAACCCCAGGTGTCCCACAAGGGTCAGTTCTCTCCACCTCACTGTTCAACATCTACATGGAGCCCCTCACCGTCATACTCAAAAAAGCCAACATCTCCTTACACCTCTATGCGGACGATACCCAGATCTACCTGGAAACATACTCAGTAGGAGACATACATAGACTAAATGACACTCTAACAGAAGTCCAGCACTGGCTATCACACATCCGCCTAAAACTCAACCAAGATAAGATGGAAATCCTTCTCATATCCAATAATGAACAAACCCCCCCAAAGTTAAAGAATGGCTAAAATCCATTGATGCTCTTAACTGCAATCTTACCCTGGCTGACTCTGTAAAATCCCTGGGAATCACTCTGGACCCACGTTTGAACATGAGCAAACATATAAAGAGCACTGCGAAGAGCGCATTCTACAACCTAAAACTCGTCAACAAAATCAAAACCTTCATCCCTCCCAATGATCTTAAACAGGCCACGCAATCTCTGGTTCTGTCCAGATTGGACTACGGGAATGCAACCCTCACAGGCATGGCAAAATCTCACTTAGCCCCCCTCCGAACAACGCTAAATGCAGCTGCTAGGATGGTCACCGGAGTAAAGAAATACGACCACATCTCACCCTCTCTACGAGAACTAAAATGGCTCCTGATTGAAGCGCGTTCCAACTTCAGAACTGCATGTCTCACTCACAAAGCTCTTCACACCGGCAAACCTGCTTACCTGGTATCCAAACTCAAAAAGGCATTCCAAATGAGAAATCCTAGGAGCACAAACACACTACTTCTCATTCCTCCCAAAACTCGCAAACAAAAAACCTTGTCACGCTCCTTCTCTGGAAATGCTCCTAAAATTTGGAACTCCATCCCAGCCCATATCAGGACCAACCCTTCCTTCATAAACTTCAAAAGACAGCTCAAGGATCTCTTCCTCAATCGAACTCAACCAACTGGTTAGCAACCACCCAGCGAGACAGAGTACCTCTGCTA
The DNA here is from genome assembly GCA_963921515.1 of Calotriton arnoldi. Lineage (NCBI taxonomy): Eukaryota > Metazoa > Chordata > Amphibia > Caudata > Salamandridae > Calotriton > Calotriton arnoldi. The sequence goes on along the minus strand of CAWUFW010000755.1, from coordinate 2,742,980 downwards.
CAGGTATCTCGTCCAGCGGATAAACTATCTACCTTAACAAGAGGGTGTCTACATCACCTGTCTTTTGATCCACTTCTATGATCCCCTCCAGGCCTTAACCAGATTCGACCCCAGACAATGCTGTTTACTGAAACAATGTGTGTCCGTTATTATCATGATAAATGCTGTAAAGCGCTCTGATACCTTCGGGTCTGGCCAGCGCTATATAAGACTCTTAAATAAATAAACAATAAATAAATAAAGATCATGATTATGGTTATGAAATTCAAAACTTCAACACCTCTCAAATAAGATGTGTTGCAAGAATTTCTCTTCGTTTTTTATTTCTTTAGCAATACCAGTGATGAGATGGTGTGTCAGTTTGCCACTTCAATATCAGTCCTAATTTTCCGAGTTGCAGCGCTGTAGGGATCCGAATGTGCTTGTGATAGTTTAGAGAGAGCCGCTTTGCACATGTGAAGTATAGTGCAAGCACAGTATGTGTATAATTCTTCATCTGATGTCTAGCAAAAAGTTTAGGTTTTGTGTCAGTTATCTACATCTTTCCAAATAGGAGATTTTTTCAAGAGCACTGAAAGCCCCGCTGTAGCGAGTTTAGATGCACCTCTTACCATGTAGGGTGGCGCCCTGTTCTTCAGATGCCTAAGGTAACTACAGTTTTGGGATCTCAGAGTCCCCAAATAAAATCACAGTGTTGTGTGATCATCTTTTTCTCTTCCCCAGACTAATAAAATACGCCCTCGTTTTGGTTGATTTTTTTGCATTTATTCCTTTAGTCTCACTTTCTTTTCAATGCATAGCAAACTTTCAATGGACTTCCTTTGCTATTTGCTAGTCTTTTATAATAAAGATAAATGAAGTATACTAGTGTATGCGTAGAGGGGCTTAATTCCGGTCAGCCTTCTTCAGCCATTGCACTGTTGGAGTGTCATTCCCTTTTGGGGAGCAGCCCACACCGCAGCATGCAGGAAGCGGCAGTTGGTCAGGCCCCTTCAACCATTTGCTGTGTTGTAAAGCCATTCACGTTTTAGACCAGCCCACAGGGAAGCCTTTGAGCAATTGCTGCCCCAGTCAGACTGAGTGAGAGAATTCCTCTTGTTTACTTTCATAGTGCACATCCAGAATGGAACATGCACTGGCAAAGCTAATCGGGTCTCGCTTATGAGAGCTATTGGCTTTGGCAATGATTTTTAGTCACGCTGTACAGCAGCGCAGCAATTGTGCAGCATGGCTAAAAAAAAAAAAGCAGTATAACGTGACCAGCGCTAATGCAGGTGGGAGAGGATGAGAAAGCAAGCTGACAATGGAGGGCAGACAGGAGGGGCTCTGGCAACAAGCTGATAATGTGGGGTCAGCAGGAGGAGATAAAGGAGCAAGCTGACAAAAGGGGGTGGGTCGTAGGGGCTGGGAGAGCAAGTTCGCAACTAAGAGTTGTCAGGAAGGGCTGGAGTAGCTAGCTGGAAGCTGATGCTGGTGGGAGGTGCTGGGGCAGCAAGTTAACAATGGAGTGCAAGCGAGAGGGGCTTGGGGGCAAGCTGAAAGCAGAGGATGCTTGAGAAAGCAAGTTGACAACAGCAGGCAGGAGGAGCTGGGGCAGCAAGCTAACAATAGAGGGTGCACAGGAAGGGCTGAGACGCAAGCTGATAGTGGAGGACGGAATAGTGGAACTGATGGAACAAGCTGACAACAGAGGGTTGGCGGGCTGGTTTGGCGCAGCACATGAGCAATAGATGACTGGTGGGCGGGCATGGGAAAGCACACAAGCCATGTGGGGTGGAATAGAGGGGATGGGGAAACACAAACCATGGAGGTCAGGCAGAAGGGGCTGCGAAACTAAATGGACAACTGAGGGTGAGCAGGCAGATTTTGGGCTAGCAAACAGAGAAGGGGTTGGTGGAGAAGCCAGAATTGCAATGGAAGGTGGGTAAGAATGAAGCAAGAATGGCAACTGAGGGAGGGAAAGAAAGAGGAACACTGAGGGGTAAGAAGTATACAAGGGAGACAGCTGAAAGTGCTTAAACAAAAAGAAAGAAAGAAAGTTGTGCCTGTAGTGGAAGGACACATGCTCCAGGGGAGGGACAAACACAAGAATAGGAAGGAAAGCCTACAGAAGCTTAAGAATAAAAAGCATGCGAATGAGTGATAATGAAGCTAACCAATTGTAAGCAATGGGTGGACCCCAAGCCCACTGTAAGCTAACAACGTCTCGCAACAGCATGCGCATGCACTGTCTTAGGCGAGACCTAAAAACGTTACTCTGGGGCAATGAAGCAGAGCAGGCCATATTACCACTCCCGATGCCACCATGCTGCTCATTCCATGCATCAATGCAGTCAACTTTCAAAAGAGAATTGGTCCCAGCATTCAATGTGCCTGCACTGCAAAGAGCAAATCACAGAGGCACCGAAAATTAAAAAAAGAAACTATACCACTCATAATTTTTATAGGTTATTCAACGAACCTAATTGGTTTGAAAATGAGAATCTCTATCCAAGATAACCACCATACAAACCTGATGGCATAACAATTTTAGATGAGAATATTACACCTCACAAAGCAATGATCTTTCTTATTCCCTTAGTCAGGCTTCTCAGCCACACTGCTGAACAAGGGATGGAGACTTGGAGTCTACCACCAAACAGGGCCACATATCTGTTATCTGCATGTTTATTAGAGCCTGTGTCATACCAACAATACCTTGTCCAATTCATGCATTCCCACAATTCTTTTCACATTGTTTGGATACTCACTGTCCTCAGCACAAGAATACATTCTCCTTTAATTCTGCATGAAATGCTATGGATTTCTCATGTGGAGGATGTGATAACATGCTCACCTTAAAGTGTGTCTGCGTATATGTGTGTGAATGTTAAAGAGAGTAGTTCTGTACATGCTAATTAATATTCAAGTGCACCCATTATTTTTATAATTGTGGACAAGGTTGCATTTTTGTCAATTGTTGAACACTTTATTATTGGAAAGCTTGAAATGATGTTCTAACTATGTATTTTGTAGTTTCTTTTTTCTTTTTTTGCCTGTCATTGAAGTTCTTTTAAGAGCTACAGGGGAGAAATTTAAAACAACAGCTCTCATAGTGATCTGTAGTTAGTCTTGGTTCCAGCCATGCACTTCAAGCCTTTGCACCCTGTGTAGTATCTTTCTTCGAGCTAAAAGAATGCATGCAAACCTATGATATATAGACTTGTGGTTTAAAGTTGGTCCTTTTTATCAAATGTTCCATAGTTCATAGGCAGAAAACATTACTGCATGAAAAGATTTATAGCAAATTTGAGCCATTCCTCTTGCCTTTACACAATATGTATATATATTTATATATATATATATATGTATATATATATATATATATATATTTTTTTTTTCCCAAACCTATGTTCACAAAGGATCAGGAGCACTCTCGGGTTCCACATATGATTTTATTATGACCAGAAGACGCGTTTTGTCACATTCGCCTTTTTCAGTTCTGGAAATAAAAAAATAGGTTTGAGTTCGTATCTCATTAAATAACAGAATTCACCTGCCCATTGGACAGTAATTCATGGCCATTGAAAACGGACATTTCTTCTTCACTAATTGATTTACATGTCCGCCATCACAGTGTGTATGATAAAGCACTAGTTGATCCTTTGAGCGCTTTTGCAGCCACAAATTGATGATGGGCAGGTAAACTCTGTTATTTAATGAGATACAAACTCAAGTCTGTTTTTTTATTTCCAGAATTGAAAAAGGTGAATGTGCCGAAACACATCTTCTGGTCATAATAAAATCATATGTGGAACCCGAGAGTGCTCCTGGTCCTTTGTGGACATTTGTTGGAAAATTATTTGACGTGAGGCCACGCTCACGTAAGGAAGCACCCGTCTCCTCAGGAGTTCGATGGTGATCTGTTGCATTGTTTGTCTAGTAAAATGTGGCTACAGCCAAGACAAGGGTTCTTCAAATGCCCTACCTGTAGAGCATGTAAATTCGGAGAAAACACTATAAAATATACGAGCCCCTTCAGTCCTACTGCAATAATGATCAAAGGCAGCTACAATTGCAGAACAGAATTTGCTGTATATGTCCTGACGTGCACCTGTGGCTTCAGGTACGTTGGTAGTACGAAGCTACAGGTGCATGTCAGAATATTGCAGCACCTGCGAGCAATTCTTAACAATGACACAGCGTACCCAGTTGCCAGACACTTTAAGTTAGCACATAATAACGATCTTAAGTGTCTCAAATACTATGTGATCACGGCGGTACCAAATCCGCGCAGAGGAGGCAATAGGGAGCGGTCTCTGCGCCAATTGGAATCGCGCATGATCCTCGAACTAGACAGCAGATTTCCTAATGGGCTCAACAACACGGAGGATCTACACAACTTCCTATAATATGTATGCATAACACATATGATTTATAGTAGTGACTTGCTATCCCACATCTGTTATATGCACATATTACATGAACATTAGGTAGATAATCTCAACACATATGAATGAATTAATTCAGTTATGATGGGATTCTATACCTGTTCTCAGCTGCTAATCTATTGTTTTTAATCCCACAGTCCTGATATTAGATTTAGTTTTTTTTTAGCACTAGCACTTTACAAGCTTGGCAGGGCGGCTGCCCTACCTATAAGCAACAGCACTTTTTTTGCACTGAATTTTGCACTTTATAGACACTGCGATCCGAGTTTTTAGTCTATTTTATCAACAGACACTTTCAGCACTTTTAGCTGTTATACTATTTCTAATCTGACAGACGACTAGGATGATATAAGGGAGCTAAGTTAGTTTACAGCATTCATGCAGTAATAGGAGGTTTACTCCACATTATAGTACCCCACTATATATCCACCAGTCTAACCTTGGCTATTTCAGGCATAACCATGTGAGGCCTTTTTTTTGCACAGCACAATCAGCAAGATATATTAGACAGCATTATGCAGCAATACATGGTTTTAACATTTAATATTTAATGTTTAATTATTTAACATCCAGTGCATTTTAGATATTTAAAACATGTATTATATTTGAATTGTGTATATATTTTCAAATTGTTTTAATTCATATGCATTTACTAATTTATCGTACTTTGACTAATGTGCAATCAGATTATGTTCACACAGAATCTAATTCTAAGACTCACTCGTTTTGCCTGCGGGGAAAACATGAATAGAACAGCGCGTGGATAAACACAAATGTCTAAATAGAAGAACTAGCGGATCTAAAAGAACAGACTATGTGAAAGTGTATAACATAGTATGCTGTTTATGTTTATTACTCACGTGACACGGGGAAATGACACAACATAGAATAAAAACTGCAGACGGACTGCGTTTCCGCATGTGATCAAGGGCACCTTGTTGTCCGAAACGCGTCATACGGCTTTGCTGAATAAAGACCTGTTTTTGCCACGCAATTCGGAGTCCGTGACTCTCTCTTCGCCGGCTGGAAGTGGAGAGAGCCAGCATTTTGTTCGATATATATATATATATTTTTTTTTTCCCAAACCTATGTCCACAAAGGACCAGGAGCACTCTCGGGTTCCACATATGATTTTATTATGACCAGAAGACGCGTTCCGTCACATTCGCCTTTTTCAGTTCTGGAATAAAAAAACAGGTTTGAGTTCGTATCTCATTAAATAACAGAATTCACCTGCCCATTGGACAGTAATTCATGGCCATTGAAAACGGACATTTCTTCTTCACCAATTGATTTACATGTCCGCCATCACAGTGTGTATGATAAAGCACTAGTTGATCCTTTGAGCGCTTTTGCAGCCACAAATTGATGATGGGCAGGTAAACTCTGTTATTTAATGAGATACAAACTCAAGTCTGTTTTTTTATTTCCAGAATTGAAAAAGGTGAATGTGCCGAAACACATCTTCTGGTCATAATAAAATCATATGTGGAACCCGAGAGTGCTCCTGGTCCTTTGTGAAAGACACACAATTGATGGACGGAATGCAGAACAAATCAAAACATTCACCCCCAGTCAAGAGATCTGGGTTAAATCCATCATTCTTTTGCTCACCATGCCACCCCAGTTTAGACCTGGCCATATGCAAATCAGTCTTGACCCTGTGCCTCATGGGAACAGTCCAGCCCGAACTGCCAAGCCAGGTCCTCCCTGGATCGGAAACAAGCATCCTAGGACCGGTTTCGGGGTTTCACCCCTCTTCAGCCAGGATAGCTTGATTCCAGTGGCACAGTGAGCCCAGGACCCACGTCTGGGCATACCTGGCGCACTTAGGGCGAGAAAGCAAAAGACACACAATTGATGGACGGAATGCAGAACAAATCAAAACATTCACCCCCAGTCAAGAGAACTGGGTTAAATCCATCATTCTTTTGCTCACCATGCCACCCCAGTTTAGACCTGGTCCTTTGTGGACATTTGTTGGAAAATTATTTGACCTGAGGCCACGCTCACGTAAGGAAGCACCTGTCTCCTCAGGAGTTCGATGGTGATCTGTTGCATTTGTTTGGAAATATATATATACTATTCACTTCAGTTCTGGTTTAGTCACTCGATAATCTACCAACATGACCTTAAACAGCTGCCTATATTGTCAAAGCAACACTTGTTAAGAGCACCATATGTAATAAACAACGGCTGACAATGTATAATCATGTTCTTCATCGGAAAAAATGGGGTTGTCACTGAATTATGCTGGTGTGAAGGCTAAGGTGGTCCCACATCTGTTCTTGTAAACTGCAATGATTCCAGTACATAAATGTTTTAATGCCCTACCTCATCACTGGAGTGTTGGAAGTAAAAGGAAGACACCTATGAGGGCAAAGGCAATGTTGCCATTTCCAGAGGTTTGAGAACAAACAATGTACTCATCATTTTTTAAATTAACAAAAACGGTTCCCCTACTTCAGTGGCGGCTGGCGGAATTTGAAAGTGGTGTAGAAAAGCATAATAAATTAATTGTTGCAAGTGAGCCTGATGGTTATGAGGGGGTTTCGGGCGGTTCTCCCACTGAATATTTGTTTTAAAAATTGCTGCGTTTTGGTGCAAATTTCAGCACTATTTTTTGTCATAAATGGAGAAAAAATACTCCTGGAAAGTTTCCTTAGCACCACTTAAATCCCTTGTCTTTTCATGCAGGAAAGCGGGGGCGTAACTGCCTGATTTGTGAAGCCTAAGCTTGGTCCTAACGATCGGGCCTTTTGGTTATCAACACAATGAATGTTTGAAGGCACAAAAATACCGGGCAATGTATTGAGGATATGCAAACATTACCTGCATCATCTTCAGATATAATTTACCTGCGTTTCTCCTGTTGTGAACTAAACTTATTGAAATAAAATTATTTGTTTATAAGGCTGTCTGTGTTTTTAACCTCATCCTACTCTTTGGGAGATTCAAGTAATCATTGAACATTTTTATAATGTGTAGAATGCAAATTTTACCATATTTGTTTCCACTATCTGCTGCAGTTGGGATATTCTGAGACAAGGCTGCTGCTTCAAGTTCTTTCTATTAGTTCTGTCTTCCCACAGACACAGCTTCATATTTGTCATGAAAGGCAAAGGGTTGGATAAATGCTTCAAAGTAGTATTGTCAAACAATGAAAGATGAGAGTTTGACAGGATTGTGCCTAACCAGTTACATTGCAAAAATCAGTTTTTTAGGCACAGCGAGATTAAGTGATTTGCCGAGAATCATAGGATATTGAGCCGATGCTGAGACTCGAACCTGGTTCCCCAGTTCCAGAACCTGCAGCTTTGGCCTAGCAATACATCCTCCCCTAGTGTTTTTGAATGCCAGGTCACTCATGCCTCTGTGGATGCTGAGTTGCATGGACCACTCCCTTGCCACTTACCGAAGGGCATCAGCTAGGTGTCACAAATCACTGCACAAGTATCTGCATAAATGACAGGACCATGGTATACAGGAGTTGAACCTGCACATGCAAAAAATACACCAGACATGAATTTGTGACCAGGATTTGAATTTCAATTTGTAGATCTAACCTGCCATTTTACTACCACAAAATGGTCATCTTTTCAACCTTTCCCAAAGGGGAAGCTATCATTAATTAATTGTGATCTCACCAGTGTTTTGCAGAAGGACTGCTATAGTTCTAATGACACATTATCAGAACTTTACACTTGAGCTACTGCACCTTGTGCGAGGCACTTCCAGAATCTCTCAGCATTGCTACTAACATGCTGCGTTAATTATGTCATGGTGTACATGTAAGAAAAGCAAGAAACTTAATAAACTATGGGTGGCTGATATTCAAGATTCGTAATCAAAAGGTTGCGCACCCCTGAGTATGCGAAAGTGAAAAAGCCTATCCAAGAACGTTTACATCTTTTGGTGAAAAGGTAGGACTGGTTAAAAGCTGCAATTTTGATGGTGGGACAGATGACAGCTGTATGTAAAGAGGACCTTTAGGGTTTGATATCTCTGGGATAGGTAGGTAGTACAATGGAAATGCTTAGATTTCTTTTTTTAGACTCTGGTAATTTATTGGCAGCTTCAGCCACATTTGGGCAGTCTAATAGAGGTTTTGATGTGACTGTCAGGCTTCCTCTGAGTATTAATACTAAGACATTTCAAATCAAAAGCAGAAAGAGCATTTACAATTGCATTAAACAACCTGCAAGGCTTAAACATGTGCCTTGCCATGTTTTGATTGTTTACATTATGAGCAATAGTGACTGTATCATGTCAAACTGAAAACATCAACTATTAGTCACAAATCAAACAGAACTTTTGGTAATTATCAAATTGCTCAACAATTCTAGACATGGACAAACTGAGATAGGAGCTAGTTTACAGATATCAAGAACGCAAATTACCTGCAACTTCCGTTGGAAAGCAAATACACTATTCATATACTTTTATTCATTGCTTCATGTTATGTCTTTTGGCAAAAATGCCCGCAATACCAGTGTTATGATTTGGAAAATTGTGGTCTTTGTATGCCTTTTTAAGCACATAAGACTAGTGCTGTTTAATGCTGATGTGCCATACAGCATGTTCTCAATTTTCTCTTTAAAATATTGAGCAATTTATTTTCATTTGACGCTTACTGTTCTGCAAGAATTTGAGTGGATTGGGACCCCCGATGTCTCAGACCAGGGAGTAATTAAAAGGTACATTTAAACGGATCTCTGTCGGGCCCTATATTTGTGTCCTTAAATTCATAGGCAAAAACAGGAATCAATTTATTTCTGAACAGTGAATTTAAAAAACATTATGGCAATCCTCGTTATCGATTTAGTTCCTGTTTTTAATATTCAGGTTTTACTTAACCTGCATTCCCTACTAATGTTAGCTATTTCCATGTCTCAGCACACAGCAGTGGTGACAGTTCTAGGCACTGGCAGCATTCAAAACTCTGACGGACTGAGAAGCAACAAAGTGTGATGTTTCTGAAAAGTGACCATTTAACCAGCACGTATGTTCTAATAAGGCAACTTGGGTACGTGTTAGATAAATGGCCACTTCTCAGACGCATCGGCCAGGCAGACAGAATTTAGAATGCTGACAAATGCGTGCCAAGTGTCAACTGCCAGTGCTACAGAAGGGTGGGGGGAAGGGGCAGCGAATACCACCGGGAAAAGGCGAAGAGACAGGATGTAAGGAGAAGGAAGAGAGCAAGGGACCACTGAAAGGGAGGGGTTGGTGAGAGGAGGCTTTGTAATTGACAAGCAGCTCCTGGAGTATAGGGCTGATACTGTACACGCCCAGGGCTGCTTTAAAAATACGACGCTGCATTGCGTCAGAACTGGGCGGTCCCTGGGGACCCCAAGTATTGCAGACATGGGCTGACAGCATGGCAGCCCGTAGGCTGCTTGAAATACACCACCTGCCCAGCCACCATATAAATGGCACATGCACAACAGCGCATGTGCCTGATTAAAACTGCCTGGCTGCCAGACGTCCATTTCAGCGAATGGACGAGGCAAGCCATGGCAAGGTATCTCGCTATATTATGATGGAAAATGTGTGGCAATAGCTTCTGGCAATTACCATCCATAATGCTGGTAACTAGAAGGGCGCAGCCCCTCCGCCCAGTACCAGAAACCACTGCTGCCCTACTCTTTGTTAAAAGACAACTGTCTGGGACAGTTAATTCGGAAAGCTGAGATGCCTCGGCTCAAAACGAAAGTTAGGGAGTCTCCTGTATTGTGTCAAAAGATGGACAGAGAGCCTAAGACGAAACAAGCCTTCTTGCCAGGATACTGCTATTTATAAGAAATATAAATGTGTGCAGTTGGGTAACCTACACATGTAAAGGCTGCTTGGAAGCGAGTATTCACTTTGATTGATGGTGTCGCTCAAAGCTTCACAATGATAAAGACTTATTCTTTTTGAGATGTAATGTAAGGGTGTTATCAGCTGAATTCTGAAGTCCGTGCTTTTATTGGGCACATAAAAATGTTTGCACTGGGTACAGTCTGATTGCGTACTGATAAATTCTATATTTTTTAAATACTTTTTTAATCGTAAACCTAAATCTTTTGCACATTTTCTGTCAGCCTATCTTACAATGTGTGTAATACAAGTTTAATATAGTGACTTACATATTCACAGTGATTTCTTTATCTGGATTATTAAAAAAAGTGATGGATGAAAAGCTTGAATTAATCTCACCCCCTGGTAATTACCTGAGACTCCTTCCCAGTTAATCGTTATTTTGCTTCCAGCCATATGCAAATCAGCCTTGATTGTGCTCCAATAGGATCAGTCAAGCCAAAACTACAAGGTCAGGTCCTACCTGAACCGAAACACAAACAACCCAAGGCTGAATTTGACCTGATTGGGGTTTGTCAGTCGGGTGCAGCTTGGTTCCAGTGGCACAATGAGCATGGGACCCATGGCTGGGTATACTTATAGCACTTAGGGGCATCACATTGAAGTATACTAAAAGTGATAGATGGAATGCTTGAATTAATCTCAGCCACTGGCAATTAACCTGGGCCTCATCCAAGTCCATCGGTATTTTGCACACCATGCCACCTCAGTTTGGCCCAGCCATATGCAAATTAGCCTTGACCATGCTCCAATAGGAACAGTTCAACCTGAACTGCCAAGCCAGGTCCTCCCTGAACCATAACACAAGCAACCGAAGACTCTCTCTCTGGTAGGAGCTCATCAATCAGGTGCAGCTTGAGTCCAGTGAGTGACACAGGTATCATGGGACCCACGCCTGGGTTTGGACAAAAAGACTGTATGATTCTGGGAAAACTATTTTAGCTCCATGTACTTCAAATTTGAATGAATAAATGAATGACCAGGAAACCAGCTCTCAGGAAACCAGCTCTCATGTTCAATGTAACATAAACAAATATATTTTTTAAATTTTTCGAAAACACAATTTATTCTGCATTTCCCTGAGCTTAAAAGGAAGGTGATTCCAGATCTGTACCACCTATACGACAAAAGAGGAACCATCTCTTCTTACACATTTATTACGAGGCACTGCCATCAGAAGGGCATTAGTAGAGCGAAGAGCTCTTACCGGGTGATATGGCCGCAACCTCTGAGAAAGATACTGAGGGCCGTCTCATAAAAATCCCTTGGGGCTAATACTAGAGACTTAAAACAGAATTCTCTTTCTCACCGGCAGCCAATGTAACTCCGCCAAATAGGAGGAGATAGAGGCATGCCGTGATAATTTGAATAAAAGGCATGCCGCAGAATTCTGCACAACTTGCAAGTACTTGATAAAATTGTCTGGGACACTGAGAAAAAGCGCATTTGCATAGTCAAGTCTAGAAGTGACCAGGACACGAACTACTGATCTTTGGACATCCAGCTGAAGTCGATATAAAACATTTTTTAAAGCCCTCATAATCCCGAAACAGGATCTAACCACAGAAGATACTTGAGGTTTAAAACAAAGTTGGCAATCAAATTGAATGCCCGGGATCCAGGCCACTACGGCTGGAGGAGGGGGCGGGTGAACCTCCCTTGGCCACTGCCATCCCAACTTAAGGCAGGGGCTGGGCCAAATAATGAAACCGCTGTTTTATCTGGGGTACATTGCAAATTATTGGCGCTCATTCAATTCATACCTACTCTCATGCAGGCTGGAAAAAATTTAGTTAATGTGAATCAGTAAAAAAAACAACTGCAATTTGTGCGGTCTTGTAGTGATTCTATTATACGTTCTTATCACCTTGACCTTGTCACATTGTAGTTTCTGTACTCTGTCACATTAAGTGCCCGCCCGCCATGTTGATTTCATGGTCAGGATGCTCCTGATAGAATACAAAAAATGTAGACCCCCCCCCCTTGTACGAGACTCAAGTAACTATCGCCCTAGTAGGGTTACAGTAGTAATATAGTCTCACTCCAAGCGAGTAAGACGTAGTGAGCAAAAGGTTTTGTAGCAAATCTGGATTCAATACTTGTGCCACAGCAAACTACTAAACATACAAGATAAAGGAAGAGCTATCCTACCCTAGAGCTTGAAACGAAACCAGCCACCACTTCTCATGCAGTTTTCACAAATGAGCCATTGCTAATGAGGTTAGTGTAGCTCAAGGATGGTCAAATTAAAAAGCAGGCATTTCTAGGTTACTTTTTCATGCAAAATGTTAACTGGGCCTGTTTACATGCTATATTAAATCTCCCTCTCTACCACTCTAGTCAGACTCCGAGGCAGCAGAGTAGCCACACAGTGTTTGTTTGTATTTCTACCAGTTTAGAAAACTGCCCTCGCATTACCACTGAAATATGATGATTTATGGTTTATCCAGAATAGAAAAAACGGGAACTATTGTGTTTTCCCCTTCTCTTTGGAAGGCATAGTTACAAGGGTGGTATAATTGAAAGAAGGCCCTAGGTTAAAAATATATCCTTTGATTTTCACAATCTAAGAAGTGTCCTAGTTTATGATCCATTTGAGGTCATTGCACACACATCTAAAAGCTTGTTGAAGACTCAATGTACTTCACACCTCCATATATCAAGATCAGTTCATGAATATGAATTCCACAAGAAGCCTTTATGCATAACAAGAGTTGCAGTGGTTTCACAGGGAGATGACCTAACTTCCACTGACAAACAGGGATCTCCGGAATCAAGGGTTGTGGTTGAATGCTGCTGCTGCCGACAGTACCTACTCCATCGCCCTGTTCTTAACAGACCTAGGCAAGTGGAGAAAAGGCAACATATATTGAGCTTTCTCCCACCACCTTCATCAGCATCCCTTGGGTTTGACCAAGTTGGAGGCAAGGGGAAGATTGTGAAGGAGAAGCAGTGTACTTCACCAACTCTCTGCCATACGTTGCCTTTCCTGAGTCTATTGATAAATGAAGAAAGCAAGAGCAAGGTGCCTGTACTTTTCAAGGGCTCGGTCACTGTGAACATAGTGGCTGTCCATGCACTTTGTGAGTCTGGGAGCAAAGCACAGCATGAGGAAGGAAGGGGTGGAAAAGCACAGAAGAAGGTGATACAGGCTCGTAGGCGACCAGGCATTGTAATTTGATCATTTTGGGGAGGTTTACAGATACAACCTGAAGCAGGGCGAGAGGGAGGTGGAGAGGATGGTGGAGGCCAATGATATATTTGTTTGTATGAGCTGGTGAGGTGAGATTGAAGTGGGAGAGTGGCAGGAGATCAGGTATGGTTTTCTGATTTGCTTGTGGTGGCATTAAGTGGGTGAGAGGCCTTGGGGCCAGTGGCTGAGAATGGCAGGAAAACAGGTATTTTTTAAACATAGGCCCTGTTTACGAGTCTGGGGGTCCACGGAACGCGAGACTTGCGGGGACGCGGGGTGGTAGTCTTCCAACCGCCCTATTACGACTAGGGCGGTGGGACCGCCACAGCCTGCTGCAGTCTCCAGGGAACCGCAGTTCCCTGGTGGTGTTGCGGTGGTCAGGAGGCTGCATTATGCTTGCAGCAGGGGCCGCCGCGGTCCCGCCAAGCATATTACGAGTTTTGTCTCCACTGGCGGTGTCATGGGGGTTCCTCCTCCATAAACATTGTGGCGGAGAGAATGCAAAGGGGGGCCCTGCAGGGCCCGCTGTGCCTCCTCCACTGTGGGATGCACCCAGGGGGGCCCAACATATGCCCCCCCCCTGTGAGCATGCACCCCAGTTCCTGCATGGCATGGACTTTTTTGTCCATGCGGTGCAGGAACTGTTTTTGATGTTCCCATTGCGGGGCCCATTTTCAGGGCTTCGCTGTGGGAACGTAAAAAACAAAGCCTGCCACACAGGAGGAAAATCCTAATCTGGCGGGAAGCCTGACCACAGGTTTGGTGGTGCGGCAGCGAGGCACACCCGGCGCTGCATCTCCAAAGTCGTAATCAAGCCTAGAGTTTGCATTGGGCGGAGATGGGCAGAATGCCTCCAGTATTTCTTGGTGAGATGAGACAGCAGAGATTCTACATTTGACTCCTTACTTATTTTTCTGGTGAAATTTTAGCACGCATGGCTCCTGCATTTTACATCACCTGAATGTAGTTCTGTATGATAAACAAAAGAAATGACCTATTCCAAACTGCGGAAAATTGGGTTTTTGGTTAAAGGAGGGATTAAACTTCCTCAAGCAACAACCGAATTGCCTGTCAAAGTGAACCACAAAAGTCACTAAATTATCCTGTGCTTAACTCTTAGGTAGCTTGCACAAAAGCAGTCAGGCTTAACTTGGAGGCAATGTGTAAAATAATTATGCAGCACTCAAACAGTAATAAAGTGAAAACACAGCATAAGAAAAATCCCACACCAATTTAGTAATTTCAAGTAAATGTTAATGAATGAAATGATACCATAATGGCTAAAATGCAATCAGTAGAACTGGAAATGTGCAATTTCAAAGTCTTAGGTAAAAGGGGCGCCAAAAAGCACTAAGTGTCAAATGTGGTTATCTGGTCGGGGAGCACGACCAACCGGACCAGTAGCTTGCTGCTAGGGACTTTGGGTCCCAGATACCATCGCGTCAGGAGGAGCCAGCATCCAGCAAGTGGGAAGAGGAGCACACGCCCTGTCCAGCACTTGAAAGCGCGTTGCGGGCTCCCGCCACACCCGGGCCTAGGGCGGGCCCATCGGCGCTGGTCAGAGCCCGAAGGAGGCTGGGTTGGGTCGCCCCCTTAGCTCCAAGTATTTGTTTTTTTATTATTCAGTGGTATTAAATTGAATTTGGTCTTTTCTGAACTGCCTTTAATGAGGGGGTAACAAAAGGCTCAAAACAGCCCTACGGGGGTGGCCACACAATCAAAAATTCCCAAAATCCCTAAACAGTCAACTAATAGGGTGTCGAACTGTGTCACTAGTGAAATTGACACATTGATTGAAGAAGTGGAGACCTTATTGAAAGGCAAGGACATGAGCGTAGGAAAAGAAAAAAAGGGCAGGAAGGTACCGGACCTGTTTAAAATGAAACCCAGGCAGACGAAGATCTCAAGCAACACATCTACTGATACCCCTGCCAAAGTAGAATTAGCCTCAAGTCAGGATCTCAGCCCTTTGTTGAACAAGAAGGATCTTTATTCCCATGTAGAATTTGAATGCTCAAATTGGTTCTCAGTTCTACAGGAAGCCATATTTACCAACGGACCCGCCACAGTGGGCCAAACCCTTTCTCCTTCCAAAGTTGTGGATGAAGATATTCCTACACTAAAGGAAGCCGTGCGCTAAAATATGGCCTTGAGAAACGAGGTCACCTCCTTAAAGGAAATCCTGTTAGACGTTGCAAAATCTGTCAGCAAACTATCGGGGGTTCTAACCTTGCCCAAAAACCTACAAGAGCCAACTGCAGACTCGGCCCGGAACTGTTAAGATCTATCCCAGACCGCACTATAGAGCCAAAGCTGACCGTGGGCCGAAATCAGAACACATATGCTAAGACCAGACATTTGGTTACTAGAAAACAAGGTTCATTAAAACACTATGTCAACCGGCATGCTGTATCCGCCATCAGCAAGCATTCATTGAGGAATGCAAACCTATAGCTCATTAGTCTCTACTAGTGGAATACGTCCATTATCTCAGCAGGGAAAGACCACACACCAAGGAGGTTATCCAGTCTATATGACTAAAGTTCAGAAACTTCCATGTGAGACATAAGAACAGAATGACTTGCAGAAGAATAAGGTCCTTCATTGGATTAGGCATGTGAGAGACTGCCAGTCAATTGTTTACTCAGACATTATCTCATTTAAAAGCCACACAATCCTGACTGATCCCTGGGACTCGATAAAAGTAAATTTAATTGCCCCTGATCTGGTAGACGGTTATGATTTCTATGGGCACCCGTTCTACACCACCAAATGGCTCGAGAATATGCTTTAAAATGAATCAACCTTCTTTTGCACCACCAGTGCTCACTGGAGAGGGTGGGACTGAAAATGTGGAACACGAACCAAAGAGGGCCAAACCAGTTAAGTCCTTATTTCATGGAGCAACTGTGCCCAGGAGAGTGGACTGTTCACCGGATATTTTTGTTTCCCTCTTTTACTGCAGGTACCCATGCCCCAGAGGTGTCTGGCGCTCCAGGGGCAGTTGGCAATACACGAAGTTAGAATTAAATCAAAATATGATCATGCCCCACCACTGGACTCTCCACAAGCAATTTTTGCCAAATCTCGAATCCCTCTCATCCAGGAATAATCTTGGGCAGTCCCACCTTTTTATCTCTTGGAATATTGTGGAGATTAGGGCAAAGATGGACGATGCAGACAGGGGTTTGTACATTGATAATTTTGATTTGTGTCTATTTCAAGAGACATGGGCTCCAAAATCAATACACCGACAGGGTTATATATCATATAGTATTGAGGCCATAACATCAACAGCAGGAAGGCCCTTGTGGGGGCTCATTGTATGGTCAAAAGTATCTCTAGGGTGTGCCATAAAGAAAATTAACATTGATTCCAGTGATTTCCTAGTTCTTAGTATAACACTGAAGCACTGCCATCCCTATTTGGTGATAAATATTTATAAACATTGTACCCCTCTTGTCCACCCTTCTCACACTCTGAAAACATGAAATGCAATCTTGGCAGACATGGCCCTCACTCACCATGTGATTATCGCCGGTGATTTTAACACCTGTTTTGAACCCTTTTTGCCTTACGTGGAATTAGTTAAGGAAGAGGATCAGTCATGGGAAATACCCCCTCTCAGTACCACACGTAAACTGCCGACAATGAGCTCTGCAGCTCTGCAGATTATAGACATGATGGTTACATATGGTGTGAGACCCGGAAATGTATGATTCCCGTCGGTTAGCCCCGCAAAGCCCACCTTTGTTAGAGTTTTACTATAACAGCCATATCAATTTTATTCTGCTGGATTTAAGAATTTGGTATGAGATACTAGACATGGCCATAGTTTACCACTATGAAAGTGATCACTTTCCCAATGTATTGCATTGGAACAGGGTACAGAATAGGGGAAAGGAGGATATAGGCACACGTCTCTAATACATCGGCGGTGGTCAGTAACAACAAGCGCATGGTAGGTTCTCTCTAAATCTGAGGGATGGTTAGCCAAGTTATACAACCTTGTAGATGATTAACTAAATCTACTTGTGCATCAAGGAATGTCCCCAGAGCAGACAACGCTAGCGCACAGTAATTTCTTTACTAAATTGGGCAATTTGTTTGTGAAGAATTGCAAGGGGAAAAATATTCAAAAACAAGTGAGATTAAATGAATGGTTCAGGATTTGTGCATAAATGCAAAAGGTGCTCTCATTAAAGCCTTAAAACTCAAGGAAAGTAAATTGATCAGTACAGCTAGATGGGAGTATTCCAGCATTATGAAGGCCAGCAAATCCCAGTAGGAAGTGGGCATTTGGAATGATTTGATAGAGGCAGTCAGGGGTAAAGACAGCAGGTGTTTTTGGCACCTGGTCTCCCTGAATGGGCCTAGAGATTTAGCCCAACAAGACTGCCACATCCCTCCAAATGAGTGGTTTTTATGCACTTCCTGGGCCTTTATGGCGAGATAAACCTGATTAATGTTATGGCTGATCAGCCGCCAACATCTACCCATGGGAGTCAGGATGAAAACCAAATAGAATTTTCCCTAGAACAAACCATTGATGCAATACAGGCCCAGAAACCTGGAAAAGCCCAAAATTCCCATAGATCTTTATCGCAGAGAACAAGAGATTTTGGGTCCCTATATAATTTTTTCGTCCAACGCATTGCCAGCAGGAGCCCCGATCCCAAACTCCTGGAAAGGAGCTATAATAATTCTGATTCATAAAAAGGGAGAGAGATCAAACCTAATTGATAATATTCAGAAAGTGTTCAGCGCTCAAATATTAATTAAACTATGGGACTTGATTTCTCAATCTAAGGTGCTATCCCACCTACAGGCGGGATTCAGACAAAACGTTAGCACAGTGGACCAAATTATACGGTTTCAAACTATTAAGTGGAGGACTGTTGATATTTACAAGTGGACATTATATGTTGCATTCATGGATCTTCGATCCGTGTTTGACCTAGTCCCGAGGCCCAAACTAGAGGAGACTTTGCTTAGGATCGGGGTGCCAAGGGGTTTGTTGACCTTAATTCAGGAGCTGTACACTGACAACTTCACAAGAGTACGGTGGGCCACTTCAGGGGAATTGACAGGTTACATCCCAATATGGAGAGGAGTGCGTCAGGTGTGTGTACTGGCCCCCACGCTGTTCCTCCTCTATATCAATTCCTGTATCCCCTACCTTTTCGATTGTGAAAATGACTCCCCAAAGATTTAAAAACACCTTGTCTACTTTTTGCCAATGATACCTTGCTGTTATTAAAAAGCCACAAAGGTATCTGTTTTGCTGGAAAAGTTTTCTCTTTTCTGCAAAGAATACAGCTTGGAGATTAACAAAGGCAAAAAAAACATATGGTGTTTGGTGCCCATAAAAACATAAAGAGAAACATATTTCCGGAAGGTGAGGTGTTCGAGAGGGTCCACAAGTTCGACTATTTGTATGTCAGATTAGAGTAGTCATTTAGATGGGCAGCCCAGTTACAGAAGAGTACCATGAGAATAAAACAAAGAGCTGGGTCCATTGTGAGGTTTGCGAACAGGGCGTCTACTTGTCCATCTCCCCTGCCATGGAAATATACAAGATCCAAGCTTGTGGAGCTGCCCTATATGGAGCAGACATTTGGAGGCATTGCAAACTAGACACCTTAGAGAAAGCAGAGAACTCTTTATAAAGTAATTAGTAAAAATTCCCTCCAAGCGCGCCAACTCTTCCAATTCGCTTGAATTTAAACCTCTGATCCATCTCGGACATAGCTGTATTGAGGCCCGATTAATTGCTGGAAAAGACTGTGGTCCACAGAGGACGTAAAGCCCCACAGGGAATGGACGGGGGGACTGCTGTAAGGCGGTCGTGTGGAGAAGATCCTGTGGCATGCCCATATAAAAAATTGGTTATTCAAGCTAGGTTTGGAGACTGTTTAGTTATATTTCTCGGAGCTTACACAAGAGACAGATGAAAAGTTAAAATTGACCTTTTGGAATTTTGTCCTGAGGGGGAAACTCTCAAGAGCTACCTCAGGCAGCTTAACAGACTCTTTTTTATCATTCAAATGTTAATTTGAATTTGATTTTTACCTAGACATGGTGTCCAACCCCTTTTGCAAGTGCACTTTATGTCAAATTTAGACTGGGGATTTTACTGTTAGCAGCTTTTACTTCCTCACGGAATAAGACGAAAGAAAACACAAGCACCTAACCAATGGGATGTGGGCTAGCAGAGACCATAGAACATGTTTTATTCTTTTGCAGGGCATGCAAAAGGCAGCCCTCATGATGTATCAAACCTCTTAGCAGATTATTTGGGTTCAGGGAACACCATCTAGCCCTGAGGGTATGCACAACTAATACCAGTGGCCCTGTTGTATTCTCAATTGTAAAATGTCTGTTGGGGAAATGGTTTATTAGATCAAAGCTTTTGCCTAGAGATAAGACTGTTGCCCTGTGATGTATTTATAGATTTTACTGCAGTTGATGATCAGTCTTTTAACTCTGTTTTGAACTTTTTAAACCTTTCAAAGTAATATTTTTAAACATCATCTTTGTAGTTGGATTTCATATATTATGTTTTTATATGAATGTATGTGAGATGTCTTTTATGGCTTTATTTGAGCTGAAATAAAGGAAATATGATAATAATGAAGAATGAAAGAAATTACCTTTTCCAAACTGTGGGAAATTGTGTTATGGGTTCAAGGAGGGGTTAAACTTCCTCAAGCAACAACCGAAATGCCTGTCAGGGTGAACCACAAAGTCAATAAATTAACCTGTGCTTAACTCGTTGGTAGCTTGGCACAAAAGCAGTCAGGCTTAACTTGGAGGCAATGTGTAAAATAATTATGCAGCACTCAAACGGTAATAAAGTGAAAATACTACACAATTTAGTAAATTCAAGTAAATGTTAATAAACAAAATCATACCAGAATGGCTAAAATGCAATCAGTAGAACTGGAAATGTGTAATTTCAAAGTCTTAGGTAAAAATTGTGTCAAAAAGCGCAATGCGTCAATTGGGGTTATCTGGTCGCGCCGACCGTGATGGAGTGCGGGCCGGGTCCAGGACAGAGGTCAGCTCGTTGGGCAATGTACCTGGTTCTACTTGGACTGGGAAGCGAGGTCTTGCGTCGTGCTTCATCAAGTGTTGTCTGTTCCGACATGGCCGCTGAGCAGGAGCTGCGAGGTGCTGCATCTAGTTGGGTCACGCTGCATTGGTTCCGATGAGTCAGCCGATCAGTAACTGCGAGATGCTGTGATGTGAGGTCCTGCATCGAGGTGAGCCACGCTGCGTCGCTTCCAATGAGGCAGCCGATCAGGAGCTGTGAGGTGCTGCAATGCGCAGTCCTATGTCGAGATGCATCGGTTCCAATGAGGCCGCAGATCAGGAACTGCAAGGTGCCATGATGTGAGGTCCTGTGTCGGACTGTACTGTGCTGTGTTGTTTATGATGAGCCAACCATACCCCTTAGCACCCACAATCCCAACCCGACTAGCATTAGCGTCTCATTAGCAACGATGCTACCAATGATTAGACACCCCAGAACACGGTCTCTCTCTCTCAGGACTCGCGGGAGCAAGAACACCCTTTCATCACTCACTCACACCTGTCCACAACGTGCGTAATAAGAGTCACTGTATAGTTTAAAATGTTTATTTCAACTACCGTGCTCTAAGATGCAGTACACGTGCCAGTACTATCAGCATAATGCATAAGAATAAAACAATAAGCATAGTTACAATTCCATAGAATATAAACGGGGAAAGCATTTCATAAAGCAGTGGATATAGGGCTAAATGACCATACCACCCTCCCCGTGCTAGTAGCTAGTTTATTATCCAAAATAGAAGACCTCTGGGCTTTGTCGGGCAGACCCTCATACCTCAATGTCTAGATGCAAAGTTTACATCATCAGACAAGTACAGCTCTTCTCTCTGGAAAGGTTTTTCTCCAAGTGCCTCTAACAGTGAAAACGCATTATTAAAAGCACACAAATTTCTCCAGTGCAGCTGCATTCAGTGTTATGTCTAAGTGCGAGGGGCTGACCAGATCAGCAAGAACAAGGGACATTGTTTTTTGACCTTGTACATGATGTGCAGACGCAACCCAAAGGGAACAGGAGGAAAGGTGAAAGGCAAACAGTTCTCAAATAGCCAGGCACAAGCAGAGGCAGGAAAAACAAAGGCACAAAGTAACGTGCGCAAAGAGGCATCATGGCAGCCAGGCCTAAGCTAACTTAGCATTGCAGACCATGAGTCCACAAACCACACAACACCCTCCCATGGTCAGTCCATCAGTGAAGACATAGGACGAAGACAGAGTTCAAATAGATGGAGCAGAACGGCAACGTCTGTGACTGAATGCGCCCAAGGGAAATATAATGAACGGGAGAGAGAAAAAAAATTATAATAAAAAATGTCCAGGGTGGCGGGACGCCGAAAGCGGAGGCCCCCTAATCCAAAAAAGTCGAGGTGCAGAAAAACGCCACACCTTCCAAGAGGACATCGTTGGAATCGTCAGAAAAAAGAGATGCCATCCAGTCCAATAAATCAAAATTGCATACATGTTCCTCGCAAGAGGGAGCAGTGAACAGCATTGCGGGACAACTTGCGTGATACTCAATATAGCTTTGTTGTAGGAGATTCTGAGCAGCCACCCAGACATCCCATTGTGCCAAAATTCCAAGTGCAGCCGCACGCGCCATGTAGCCAGCACCGGAACAGTCCCGTTCATGGGCCTCTAAGGGACCCACCAACTGGACAAAATCCGGGTGAGACAGAGACGTATTGGAGAGGCAATAATCCAAGGACCATGAGAAAGGACATCGGATGCAAGACATCACAGGTTGCACGCAAGTGAAATACGCAAAGCGAAAGGATAGTCTATAGGACACACCAAGTGTCGCCAAAGGCAGGACGCCGAAGCCGGCAAGGATGCGCTCACGGAGCATCCGGAGACGACCTTGGTCGAGGAGGGCTCCATGAAGTGCAGCCATTGCGTAGCAAACAGACCAAAAGCAATATACCAGCCACCAAGGCGAGGATCAACGGAAAGCCGCCAAAGACGCTGGAAAAAATGGAATGAATAAAAGCCGGTATTACACCAAATATAGTTTGAAAGGAGGTAACAAGGCCAGAGCCCACAACTTTAAAAAAGTGCACAAGACCTTCGGTGCGTGAAGCATTGAAAACACAGTGAATCAGTTCACCGAAATGTTGTGGGAGGTTTGTGTTTAAAAGGGCCTGTATTTCACTGTGGGTACTCGCCACCTGGAGAATGAATGTCTCCCGGGCGGATGTGAGCATAACCTCCTGGTTTAATAATAGCGCCTTTATTCTGCTCAATTTATTGAAATCCGCCTTCAAAGTGGGAATGGAAGGCCAAAGGGAACTAGCTATGATGCCGTGCAAGGGAGGAAAAAGCAAATTTTTGCAGCAGACAACCCTGTGGGAAACTGTTACAATATAGGGTATGCCGGCCAGCATGCCACAGCAGTCCTGATTATTTAGAAGGAGATAGCTACCATTTGCAAGCACAGTGAAAGTAGGAGATATAGAAGGAGCAGGAATGCCCTTTAAAACACAAGCAAGATTCGGAGCCGAAACATTACAAGCTCCATTCAATTTAATGTGTTTGCAAACAAGGGAATGACCCACAGTAGAATCGCATGACTCCCCCGTGAGAAAAACTTCCTTCCCGTCCCTAAGACATTTATACATGAAACGCAGGGACCAAAGTCCATGCAGGAAAGCACTTCCTAAAGTCTGAAAGTGGCCGACAGGATAATGTTTCATGCAGGAACTGAACTCAAATAAAGAAAAAGGCAAAGCTATAACCCCGTGTACTAGCCACAAAGCAGAATCTAATTCCGCAACAGAGAATGGTAAGGGCTCTATTTTTTCGATATGTAACAGAGTGTATGCTGCATCGTTCATGGACATCAACCGCTGTTTCTCAGTTAAATTAAAAGGCAAGAATAAGGCAGAGGTGTTCAAAAAGTGCCAAGGAACCTTCCCCATTTTAAGTGTTTGCAAAGTCCATGCAAACTGCATCACTGAACGCAATTGATTTTGACCATGATATAACACAGAAACATCATCCTGTACAATATCAACAACAGAGGAAATAATATTCTCTAACGTGTAAATGCGGGAAGACAGGGTATTAATACTATTGTCAACAACAGCAAGCACTTTTTCTAAATTTGCTTGATCGATTTCCCGAAGACGGGAAGCAGCTTCAATTTGCGAAAGCTTCCAGAGTTCATTGTAAGTCTCATATATGAATCTCTTTGGTCGAGGACCACGAGGCCCTAATACAAAGTCGGACAGATCAATGTTGCCTGATAGGAGGGTTAAATGTTGTTTAACAGAATCTAAGGAAGAGTGCTGCAACCACTGTTTACACAATTTACCAACAGAATACGTTGTAACAGTACGAGAGTCAGAAAACCTTGGATCTGGCCTATCCTGTTTGTAGCCAGGATCCGTGTCATGAAAACGCAGTTGGCAGGCATTTGATGCAACGGGCCAAGCCAACCAGGGTGACTGAACAAACGTAGAGACATTAAACGAATTGTTCTGAAACAAAACCTGCAATTCGGTAAAGGACATATTAAAGTACAAGCTTTCGTTGGGAGTGGAAGACAAGACAGGAAAGGAGGGGGCATTCAATTGTTTGGACGTAGCCAAACCCCAACATGTCGTTTGATATATGGTCTGATTTAAAAATAGAATTTGGGCCGGGATGAGGCAAGCACGGTGCAAGGCTTCTGTGCCCTGCACCTGCCATGCTTTGGAGCCCCAAACAGATTTCAAATCAATGGTGTCACGCCAATGTTCATACCCACCCACACCTAAGGCGCTTAAAAAGGAACCTGAATATAGCAATTTGGTATGGGTTAACATGATTTTCTGAGTGGATGAAGTGTTTAATTTAAAGAAATAGGACCCAGGGTTCGATCTATTATAATCTGTAAAATAAGTAAACTTATTTTTAAGAGTTTGGGAGCTACCTGGCAAAGGGGTCGGACAATGTTCCCATTGGGTGTAATTAAAAAGACCCCGAAGGGTACTGGGTTTATGGATAAAGTGGTTGCCCCAATGCTGGTAACAATACAAATCAGCATAACTCGCAGAATTCATGTACAGATCTTCAGCATGAAAAGCAGCATAATTTTTTAAATCAGTAAATAATGCTTCAACTGCATGTACATAACAATCGTCAGAATGAATATTACTTTTTACGACATCACCCATTGAAACACGAAGGACATTTGGTACATTAATAATTTCGGTCGGGCCATGAATTTGGAAGTTTACCGCATCCCAAACGATGCCATCAGCAACTGGAAAAGCTGAAATGTTCACAAATGTGTGGTCACGCTTCATGACGTGTGAAGAAGAATGTGGAGCCAAAATTCCAGCGACAGAGTTCACTGCAGAGCGTTCTGGTAAATAGTGTCCATTGATGAGCAGAAAAAACACGGTGACAAAGCCAATGGACATGAACAAAAAAATCAGGAAAAGTACCAACCAGATGTAAGTCCATGGGGGGACCAAAAAATTGTCTCTGAACCAGGATACAAAAATACTGAATTTGGATGGGACAAGTGATGAAGTGGAATCCGAGTCAAAGGAATAATGTGTTGGACTCAGTGGCGTTGTTGGTAAATGAGCCACGGACTCGGTTGCGGGGTAGGTATACTCGGTCTCCTCGTTGCAGGGGGAATCCGGGTAGTCGTGCAGGTGATCAGGCAAATCTACCATCTCGAGAGCAACATCAGTGACCGTTCGGGCAGGGAGGGCCACGAACATTCGTCCGGTAAATGACAGGACAAGAGACCGCTGGTGTAACACTATTCAGGATCGGCCAGATGTTGTAGCTTGACATTTTCCACTGAGATGTATCTGTTCTCCTTGCGACCAGGAAGCGGTGGTAAGATGACTGTACGAGTTCCCTTCAAGCCAAGGACTGGAACCGGTGCACGATAAGAGGGGCCGAATTCTTTTTTGTTCTCCACCTTCTCTCGGACCAGATCTCCAATCTTCGGAAGCCAGCCGGCAACCGGAATCTGCAGTGCAGCATCTGTGGCTGAAGGTAAATGTGCGATTGCAAGTTTGTCTCGGGCTTCTTGTAAGTCCTGTAACATAGTAGAATGATTATCTACATCAAAGATGGCGGATTGCGCCGCCATGTCTAGACCATCAAGGTCAGGCACAAACATTCTTATGCCAAAGAGCATTTCGTATGGGGTCCGCCCACCCAGAAGACTTCTTGGGAGATTATTAAGTGCACGTTGTACGATATACAAGTGGGCCAGCCAGTTCCTGCCAGTACCTAAGACTCTAGCTGTCAAGGATTGCTTTAAGTCACGGTTCATTCGTTCAACAATCGAATTGCCCTCAGGCCGATACGGAGACGAAAATTTCACCCGCACCCCCAGTGAACCCATTGCGTCCTTGTAAGCCTTAGAGGCGAACGCCGGACCTTGGTCAGAATGGAAGGTGCCACAGGCGAAAATTCCCACAAAGACACGCAAATCCCTTATGACATTTCGAGCGTCAGCACTTCATTGTGGCCAAACCCAGATGAAACGTGTGCACGAATCCACTGCAACTAAGATATATTTATATGCAGTGTCTGATGAGAATGGACCGCAGTGATCCAGGTAAACACACCCAAAAGGTCTGTTAGAAATGCAGAGCGGGTCTGTGGTAGCCGAGTAACCGTGGAAGGCTTAATCTGCTGACAAACGTCACAAGAAAGCACATAAGTACGGGTTTGTTTGTATAAACCACGCCACCAGTAACGCTGCTGCAAGATGGAAACAGTCGCAGACACTCCAGCATGAGCCGACGCCATGCCTTCGTGTGCCGCCGTTATCAAGGAAAGTCTGCGGTCCGCATTGGGAATCAGCCGATCACCAACGTCTGGAATTCTTACGTAAGGAGCCTGTTCGGGACCTATTTGATAAGAGTATTTGGAAGGGAAACCCCAAGGGTAATTAGCCCCTTCTTTTGTCGCAGCAATAGCTGCCAAGATATCTTTATCGATTTTAGTCATGGATCTTGTAACTGCTGCTACTGAGCACATGGCTACTGCTGATTTGGCAGCTTCATCTGCCAAACCGTTACCAACAGCGTGTGCGCCCACACGCTGGTGGCCAAGAGTGTGAATCACCTGTGTGAGAGGCAGACGTTGTTTCAAATCTGCCACTCGAACCCAAAGCATTTTATGCTTAATTGTGCTGCCTTTTGCATCTCTATAGTCATTTTGTGACCAAAAGAATAGATTGTCATTGAAAGGCTGAACACAGTAGTAAGAATCACATACAATAAGAGTGGTCACATCAGGATTAGCGAACTCAAGTGCGAACACCAAAGCACGCAGCTCGGCCAATTGTGCAGTACTGTCTCCTAGTGCCTGAGTATGCACTACAGTTGATTTGAACTTTCCGTTCACAAAGGAACCTGAAACAATAGCACATGCTGCTGAATAAGCATGCTTGGAACCCGTGGCCGGCTGTGCCGAACCATCGGTATAGATAATACATTCGTAATCCTCAAGCGGTAGCAAAGACAGAGGAGGAGGATAAACAAATTCATACTGCAAAAACTCCTGAGTCTGAAGTGAAGAATCAAAGATAAAAGTGACATCCGGAGACGTCAAAGATGTTGCCCATTGTATCCAACGGGGGTGCAAAGCTTTAGAGTTCGGAACACTTGCTTTCGTCACTGCCTCAAGGGCAGGATAGGGTGTTACCACCAAAATGCGTTTTCCCTGGGCCAGTGCGCGTTCCTTCAGAATCGCCATCTGCACTGCAGTCAAAACTTTCTCTCACAGAGGAAAAGCGCATTTCTGCAGAAGTGTAAAGATGTGACTTGTATGCAATTGGTACGGTGTCACCTTCGTTAAAGGTCAAGTACGTGAAACCCACTGCCCCTGGAATGATTCTAATCACCAGGTTTGTGCGGTTGTCACGAGTCAACAAGAATTTAGATTCAAGCAGGTCTGTCTGCAATGACTGCAGAATGGAAGAATGCTCCGGAAGCCAGCATGACTTCGAAAAGCTAGGTTGTATCAAGGCATACAGTGGCTTGATACGCTGGACATATTCGGGAATGTAAGTACGCCCGAAGTTCAGAAAACCCAGTAAAGACTGAAGTTTCTTCAGAGTGGTCGGAGGGCACAAAAGTGCACATTTCTCCAGGAAATGGGGGGCTAAGCCCTTACCTTCATTGTTGAGCTCATAGCCCAGAAACAACACAGTAAATTCAGCAATGTGTGATTTGGCAAAGTTAAACTTCTAACCTAAAACCGCAAATTCGAGAATAATGCGGTCCACTCGGGAAAGATGCGGGAATAACTCGTCGTCTGTCAGATAGATATCATCGACGTACGAACATGCATCTGGGTCTATGCCGTCTAACAAAGAGACAACACGGGCAGCGAATACGCCTGGACTGTTTTTGTAGCCCATAGGTAGACGCCGGAATTTGAATAATTTACCACCGGAGGTAAAAGCGCTCCATTGGCTACTCTCCGGGGCCAAGTTGTGCGTGTAAAATCCATTGGATAAGTCAAGTGTCGTTTTATATTTTTTACGAACAAGACTGTCTACAAGCGCAGAACTATGGGTATTTTGCACCGCAAAGGTCAGACAATGAGAGTTCAAATGCCGGTAATCCAAAACTAGGCGGTACGATCCATCGGGTTTAGAAACCGCGAATAGGGGATTATTCATGGGTGACACGCATGTTTCAATTACACCTTGATATTCTAACTGTGTCAGAATTTCGGAAACGGGACCTTTAGCTTCCCGCTTGATGGGATATTGGGGTTGTGGCTGTGGCAGCGACCGCAGAGGAATATCATGGGGGGGAGAGCCTTCATCCCAGCCCACGTGGTTGCGGTATAACGCCGGAGCCAGGGACACAGCCCACTCAGCTGCGAGAGCCTCCGCTTTGTCCTTTGGGACATGACGAGAAAAGCTCGGAAGGATTACCTCCTCCCCTCTACGCGCAGCAAGTACGAATGGGGGCGGCCAATCCGCCTCCGCCAACAAAATGTCGTAAGAAGAGGTCAGATTCTCCCAAAAAATCCCTTTAATAACACGCTGTATGTCACCCTCAATTTGAATGACAATATTGTATAGTCTGTCAGGGGGTGCCACTCTGGTGTCTGCTGTCTCGACAGTAATGAATGTTTCAGTTGCTGTCGCCTCCACATGAGGACGTAGTGCCTCCCGCACTATGGTAACTTCCGCGGCGCTGTCTAGGAGCGTCACTGCCCACATCCAATTCAGGAGTCTCGTTCTCACCGTCTGTGGCATACCTCGCTGTTACAGCTGCAACTTTTTTCTTCTGAAATTGTGGGCGAGAACGTTGAAATTCTTCTGGTTTCCCTCTGACTTGTTGTCGAGGTTGGTCTCGTCCCTGTGGAGCCTCTCGACCCCGGCCTCTATCCTGGCGCTCTCCTCCACCTGTCTGGGAGGTCGACGGTGCCTGTGGAGAACGAGGAGAATGCGGATCAGGGACTTGAAATCTCTCTGGAGATTTTATTCTCGCTCTATCGCGCAAATCATATGTGCGTTCAGAAGAGACGGAAACTGGGGAAGCGCCGCGCGACCCCGGCTTCTTCTGTTGCTTACCCTGTTTTTTCAACCTCCAGCTCTTTTTAGTAAAGAACGGTTTCTCATCTTTCTCAGATTGAGTTTTTGGTTGTGGTTGTGTTTGTGTTTGCGTTTTAGCAAAAGGCTTGACTCCCAGGCTATTGCGGCGTATGGTTTTGTAAGCCTGTGCAATAATTTTAGGTAATTCGCATGGCCTGTCTGGTTCTGGGACCAGAGCCAAAGCATTAGCTACTTGGAAGTTAACTGCATCGCCCTTGACATTCGCAAGGATCAAATCAGCTACTACGTCGAACACTCCCACCAGTCTCATCCCTAATTCCACAGCCGCCTCAGGGCCATGCTCATCCTGTACTCGTTTAATTACAGAGGGGAGAACCGTCATGGAAGGAGTGCCGAAACACTTCGCATACACTGCTGCGAATACCTTACCCCAGTTGTTACATTCTGTCAACTCGGGGATCAAGTCTTTTGGCAAACTAATTGTCAATATCCTGTGTTTTTCCACAGGAGAAGTATTTGGAAAAACTGCCTCCAGCTGGTCAAATTTTTCTGCAAGCCAATAAGGCATATCATCCTTATTTTGTGGGCGCTTGCCCATCACCGAATTAACCATGACGGGACTTATGGTTACACCGCCCGGTCCACCTGGATGCGCTGCAACTCCAGGCGGGGCTGCCTGGATGTTGCCTGTAACATACTGTACTAAAGCTCTATGCACACGTATCAAAGACGAATGCAAATTACGCAGGTCAGCGAGCGGCAGCGTCATATAACGCGGATGTGGGGTATACCCGGCCAAAACAGGCCAAGTGGCCCCTTCAATCGATAAGGGGCCTAAACGAACCGCGGTAATCGGTTGGGGGAGGGCGCCATCAAACCAAACACGGTGTTGCCACGCCGTGAGCGGTACTTCAAGATTCCTATAAGGCCTATAGACATTAGGAAGTGCGGTTTCTGTATATTCATGGAACAAATTATCAGTCCCATCCACCGCCGGAAAGGTGATCCAAGAGTAAAATACCTCAAAGTGGTAAGCAGGATCCACTTGTACCACAAAGATTAGATCGACACCCGCGTCAGGCACTCCATACACTGTCAAGTGAGCCCGGAGCGCTGCGCGGCTATGTGCCGCAATTTGGACATTCAATAGAAGTAAAGGTGTGCACCCTATTACTTCTATTGAATATTCATTATCAAATGCCCGAAACTGGGGTTGCACCCGCCAGGTTTAAAAGGAAATGGAGAAAGAGAGATTATTTCAATCATCCACACGAACGGAGCTACATCTGGGTTCGAGCAACAGGTGGTGTTTAATTGAGACGGAAAGGACTTTAAAACAATTTATATTTAGTTAACAATCAGCATGATTTATTGATGTTTTGTTAGGTTACCAATTGTTTTTAAAGGGCGTAACATGAATTCGAAAATGCAGAACATGTTTTGACGTTTTAGTATACTGTATTATGGGCAATGTAGTTTTTAAAGTAACGTTGGTATCGTTTTCATGGCGGGAATCAGTGAACAGTGGGCCAATCAGGGGGTTGGGTCACGGAGGTTGTGGGTAAAGAAGGGTGGAACCAAGGAGTCAATGATCTTTCACTGAAACCGAGATGGCGACGTACTAGTCGGAATGTTTGCAGCAGGTATGTGAAATTGTTGGATTGTCGATTGGGGTTGAGGGTTGTAAGCGGAGTGTTTGTTTGGAGTGTTGTGAGACATGAACAATTGAATGGATGTAAGTTATGAATAGGCACGGGGGATAAGAATTATACAGGAATAGGGGATTGTTTGAAGTCAGGGAATGATGTTAGCGCAATAACGATAAAATTACTAAGAGATGGAACGGACTGAGTAAAATCAAGGGGGATTGGACATGTAGGGGAGTAGGAGGGTGAATGATGTATTTATGTAGACATATAATGAGCGCACAGTGAGAAGTGGTGAAAGACAAGGGGCTCATGGGTATTTGTGTTTATTTAATTATTTAATTAATTCAGTAGATGAATGCAGTGTGAATGTTTTAGGAAAATGATTAATGTGGTGAAAAGGATGTGAATTAGATTCACATTGGTACGAAAGGCAGGGGTGGATGTTTGTCTGGTTGAATAGAGGGATGAAAGGGGAAATAGAATTGCTGATAGGTAGATCCTTTTGCCATGAAAACAGAGGGGCATTATATACATTGCTTATGGAGGGGTTTAGTACAGGTATTAAGGACGTGTTGAGGAGCAAAATTAGTTAAACTCAATATTAATTCAAGGTGATGATGTAACATGTTGATTAATGGCCATTATGGTAACAAGATATTTGCTTTATTGTCATTTATAGCGTCCCCTGACGAAGGGCACCCGTAGCCCGAAATGCATTGGGTTTTTAAATAAACGCTGCTTTGGATGTACGAACTTTTGCACTTGTCGTGATTTAGCGAGAGGTCCGGATGGGCACAGCTTCATCATATGAAAACTTGAAAATGGCACAATATCCCGCGTGTGGTTTAAAGCAAAGGTTGAACAATAAAAGAAAAGTACAAAAAGGATGGAATACATGGTTTAATAAGGATTAATACGAAGGTCAACATGAATTGTTGCCAAAGAGGCATCACGTAGCTGTGCAGTCGGTCTGGAGCATGAAGCCCCATTTAATCATTTCCGCAATTTGGACAGCCATTTAAGGCCAAAAATATTCGACAACCTAGTAGGAGGCAGCACAATAGAGGGTTTTGTTTAAACACCTTTTAACAACTTCAAGCTTGAAAGAACCTATAAAAACGTCAATATAGGAGGTATCGCCCGCACACACGCCTCCGGAAGCGTCTGTGAAGGGGGTTGTGGACAAGCACAAGAACTACTCAAGCGTCTCGCAGATAAGCAGCCCACTTCGTTGGTGGCGCCATGTTGTAGGGATTCTGCACATACACAGAGCTATGCACAGGATAATAGGACCTCGGAGTATAGTAGTGAGCCAACCATACCCCTTAGCACCCACAATCCCAACCCGACTAGCATTAGCGTCTCATTAGCAACGATGCTACCAATGATTAGACACCCCAGAACACGGTCTCTCTCTCTCAGGACTCGCGGGAGCAAGAACACCCTTTCATAACTCACTCACACCTGTCCACAACGTGCGTAATAAGAGTCACTGTATAGTTTAAAATGTTTATTTCAACTACCGTGCTCTAAGATGCAGTACACGTGCCAGTACTATCAGCATAATGCATAAGAATAAAACAATAAGCATAGTTACAATTCCATAGAATATAAACGGGAAAGCATTTCATAAAGCAGTGGATATAGGGCTAAATGACCATACCACCCTCCCCGTGCTAGTAGCTAGTTTATTATCCAAAATAGAAGACCTCTGGGCTTTGTCGGGCAGACCCTCATACCTCAATGTCTAGATGCAAAGTTTACATCATCAGACAAGTACAGCTCTTCTCTCTGGAAAGGTTTTTCTCCAAGTGCCTCTAACAGTGAAAACGCATTATTAAAAGCACACAAATTTCTCCAGTGCAGCTGCATTCAGTGTTATGTCTAAGTGCGAGGGGCTGTCCAGATCAGCAAGAACAAGGGACATTGTTTTTCGACCTTGTACATGATGTGCAGACGCAACCCAAAGGGAACAGGAGGAAAGGTGAAAGGCAAACAGTTCTCAAATAGCCAGGCACAAGCAGAGGCAGGAA
This sequence comes from Calotriton arnoldi, assembly GCA_963921515.1. Lineage (NCBI taxonomy): Eukaryota > Metazoa > Chordata > Amphibia > Caudata > Salamandridae > Calotriton > Calotriton arnoldi. The sequence continues at coordinate 2,710,191 of CAWUFW010000755.1, read as the reverse complement.
AAACAAAGGCACAAAGTAACGTGCGCAAAGAGGCATCATGGCAGCCAGGCCTAAGCTAACTTAGCATTGCAGACCATGAGTCCACAAACCACACGACAATGAGCTGCAGGGTATTTCGACATGAGGCCCTGCGTTGCACTGCATCAACTGCGTCAGTTCTGAGGGACCCCAAAGGTGGGCCCAGATGGGTACACTCTGATGCAAGCCAAGGGACTAGGGCTTGGAGGGTACTTCTTGGGAATCAGGATTCACTCCAGCAGAGGCCAACAGCAGGGCAGGGGCAGGTTCAGTTGAGTCTGGGAAGATGCAGGGCAGGTCTCTGGAGAGTGTAAGGTTTCTGTAGCTCACAACAGGAGGACAGTCAGTGAGTCCTTGGAGTGACTCTGGTGGTTCTGGGCTCAAGGAACAGGTCCAGTCTTCCTTCCTCGGGCCGTAGGGAAGCAGGGCAACAAGGCAGTCCTTCTTGCAGCAGGACAATCCTTACAGCAGCAGAACAGCAGAGCTGTCCTTCTTCACAAGTCCAGAAGTGATCTGAAGAGTTGGTTTGAGGGTGCAGAATTTACACCGGGATCCAGCTTTGAAGTGGGAGAAACTTATAAACTTCCCCCACATCTGGTTCTGGAATTTCCTTGCTTCCCCTGCCCTGGCTGCAAAGGTCTGGGGTGACAATAAACTAGTGTGAAGTCCTTTGTGAGTGTGCTGAGGCAGCCCTGAGGTGCTAGTGTGTTAGGTGACAGCTCCGCCCTTCCCATCAGGTCAGAAAAGCCCAGCCTGACAAACATCCAGTACCTGTTTGTAACACTGTCTGTCTAATACACAAAGGCCAACTGCCAGCTACACCTAGCTATGTGACCCAGGATACAGCCTGCAGACACCAAACGGTTAGGACTGAAAAATGGCAACTTGCTAAAAGTGGCATTTTCAGGATTGTGACTTAAAATCCGACTTTTCCATTAAAGATTGTTTTAAATTACAATTCATTTGAGGGTAAACTACTCCCAATCAAAGGTTATTACGTTTTAAATGTAAAAAGGTGACCCAGTGTTAACCTGTCGGAGCGGTAGGTCTTGCAGTAGTGAAAAACAGTTGTAAGAGATTTTCACTACCAGAACATCTAAAACTTAAAAGTGCATGCCAAACTTTTTAAATGGACTGCCCCATGCCCTATGGGCTGTGTAGAGCCTACCCTAGGGGTGACATATCTGTATTAAAAAGGAAGATTTAGGCCTGGCAAAAGGTTTATTGTACCATGTCAAAATGAAAGTTTAAAACTGCACACGGGCTGCCATGGCAGGCCTGAGACATTTTTTAAAGGTCTACTTCAGTGGGTGGCACGATAAGCGCTGCAGGTCCACAAGTATCATTTAATTTACAGGCCGTGGGTACATGTAGTACCACTTCATTAGAAACTTACAATTAAATTAAATGTGCCTATTGAGTGTAAACCAGCTGTGCCATGTTTAAAAGAGAGAGCACAAGCACTTTAGCACTGGTTAGCAGTGGTAAAGTGCACAGAGTCCTAAAGCTAACAAAAACAAATTCAACAAAACAAGAGGGATGAAGGCAAAATGTTTTTTGTCACGGTGTCAGGTCTAGCACAAGCCATCGCTGATCGTAACATTTAAACATTGTGATTGATATTAAGGGAGAGATTAGTGCTTAGCACTTCCTGATTAGGCATTTTTATGTGTTTAACACAGCTTATTCGTTAAACTATTTTATAACTATTTCAGGAGAACCCAGAGTACTACTAATGGTTGATGTTCCTTTTTAGGCAATTATTATATGATATATCATGAGAGGTAGAGCAGTAATAAGAAAGAGACAAAAACAACCTACCAACAGAATCCTCTCTCCTTTTGATGTAATGAACATTTCGAAATAGGAACACATACTTTGTTTTTTGGGCAGACTAATCTGAATATCAATTGTTTCAATGCATAGAAATTGCCTAGTTATGAGGGTAGAACGTGTGTGAATTGGTTTCCCTCCAGAGTTGAAGAGAAAGCTGAGAAAAATGTACAACTCATATTACAAACCATGATAACAAATCCTATACCCCTCTTTTATGACACCATTGTTTTAATTAACCTTCACAAATTACTATTTTCCCCTGTTTGTTCTGCCGCACGTTTCTTCCCGTCATCCCTATTTCCTCATCTTCCTTTCAATGCAGTATTACATTTTCCTTGTAAAGAAAACTAGTTTCTGTAGGGGTGTTTATTCTGTAAAGACCGCTAACACCTTGCTTACGGAAGCGGCTGTTCCTCAATTAGCGCCAAGGAGCGTCGGCCCTCCGCTGTGAGTGCAACAAACATGAAAAATAAAATAGTAATTATATTTTTCATGCTGTTAGCCAAGTCTGAGGGCGGAGCCATTGCTGCTGATTGGCAGAAGGGAGGAGTGGTGTGCACTTCTGTTTAAAGTTCGCATATCACTTTGGCCAGCTATCTTGCAATGGCCAAAATGGCATGCCCACTTTAAACCTCTCCAACTCGAGCTGTCTTATACAGCTGGGTGGTGAGCAGGCACAGGCCAACCCGCTCTGCCAATCTTGGTGCTACTCTCATGCTGCCTGAGCAGTGTCTGGAATGGTACAGGGGAGTTGGCTGAGGCTATGGGAGCCTGTGATGGAGCCACTGACTGCCGAGATAGAGAGGAGCACCGAAACAGTGGGTAAGTAAACCCTTTTATTTAAAGTTAATTTAACTCACTAACAGGTACTGTGAAAATCTCACAGTGCCTTCCACCTCAACTCCAGTCCGACCTCAAAAATTTCAGACTGATCTCCCTACTCCCATATCCGGCCAAAGTCATGGAAAAAGCCGTCAACAGTCAACTTGCCACCTTCATAAAAGAAAACAACATCCTCGATTCCTCCCAATCAGGCTTCAGGAAGAACCACAGCACCGAAACCGCCCTTCTCACTGCAACAGACGACATCCGCTCCCTCCTCGACAGAGGAGAGACTGTGGCCCTCATCCTCCTCGACCTCTCCGCGGCCTTCGACACAGTCTCTCATCGCACCCTAGCCCGCAGACTCCACGACGCGGGAATCCGGGACAAGGCCCTTGACTGGATCCGCTCTTTTCTCTCCGGCAGATCGCAACGGGCCAGACTCCCTCCTTTTCTCTCAGAACCCACACCGACCACCTGCAGAGTCCCACAAGGATCCTCCATCAGCCCGACCCTGTTCAAGATCTACATGGCCCCGCTCGCATCCATCGTCAGATCACACGGACTCAACATCACATAGTACGCAGACGACACCCAACTTATCCTCTCCCTATCCAACGAACCCAACATCACCAAACACAACTTTCAAGATGGAATGGAAGCCGTTGCCAGGTGGATGAAGAACAGCTGCCTACAACTCAACACTGACAAAACCGAGGTGCTCATCATCGGCCCACACCCCGACGCCTGGAACGACACCTGGTGGCCCGCCGCCCTCGGGGACCCCCGCTCCCCCACGGACCACGCATGCAACCTCGGAATCATCCTGGACTCCGAACTCAAAATGGACCGCCGGATCAACGCCGTCACCTCTTCCTGCTACCACACCCTCTGCCTACTCTGAAAGACCTTCAACTGGATTCCCCCCGAACACAGGAAAAATGTCACACACTCCCTCATCAGCAGCAGACTGGATTACGGCAATGCACTCTACGCCGGGATCAACAAGAACCTCACCCGCAAACTCCAGAACGCCGCCGCCAGACTAGTCCTCAACCTACATCAGCCAACACCTACGAACACTACACTGGCTCCCCATCGAGAAGAGAATCACCTTCAAGCTTCTCACCCACGCTCACAAGGCCCTTCACAACACCGCACCTGCCTGCATGAACCAGCGCCTCACGTTCCATGCCCTCCGGACCCGCCTACATGAACCAGCACCTCACGTTCCATGCCCTCCAGCGTTCCCTCCGCTCGTCCCAGCTCTCCCTTGCAATGGTACCTCGCATCAAGAAAGGATGCTCCTTCTCCCTCCTCGCTGCCAAGGCATGGAACTCCCTCCCTCTCCACCTCCGACAGACTCCATCACTCCCCAAGTTCTTAAAGGACCTCAAGACCTGGCTCTTCAATGGAGCTCCGTGAACTTCTGGGAACTACGCTACCCCCCCTCAGCGCCTTGAGACCCTCTCGGGTGAGTAGCTTGCGCTTTACCAACCCCTGACTGATTGATTGATTGTGCTCTCAATTGTGGCCCTTCATAAACACTGTTTAAAATGGACCACGATTGAGAGCTTTGGCGTTAACCCAAAGGGGACTGCTGTTTTTTTATCAGTGCCTGTCAGTGGGTCAAATATTCGCCCCACTAGTTATATTTATTAGCAGTTGCCACATGCTTATGGGTAAAGCAGTGCTATTTAAAAAAGTATCATAAATCACAAAAGGGCATACTATCTAAACTACTTGGCTTTTGTGTTTTGAGTCACGTTTTTCAATGGCTTCATGATAACTACATAATTTCTGTGACTTGTGGGTTGTTTTAAACCCACAAAAACAGCTCCTGTGTTAAAATATTGGTGCAGTGCACTGTGATACACTACTAACCAAATAGAAATTTCGAGAACAGGAGGATCATACTGCATAATATACTGTGTAATAATATTGATACTGCTGATTAGTAAGACTATGGCACTGTTAGGTTTTATAATGGTTCTATGTTGACAACTTGCAATTCGTGTAACTTGTACAAATACTCAGTCCTTGGGATTGGGGTTTATTATCTCACTCTCACTATCGTCCTTTCAAAGGGTTTTTTATAAGGGATGAAGTACCCCGCCATACATTATAAGGATATTGCAAGTCACTGAGGAGTTTCATAACCATACAGAGTAACAAGTTCGAAGGCTGAATTCTTTTGCAAGTTTATTGAACTCCAAGGTGACTTGCAATATCCTCATCATGTACTGCAGGGGGCACTTTATCACATATAATGCATGGTCACACCATCACCTTTCCCACAAACCACTTAAAACGTTGGTGCTTAGCTCTTTCAGAAAGAGAGAGCATGTTTGCAAACATGAAGAATAAAAATAGAATCTCTAGTGTAAAATTAAACACATAAAAAACCTGTTAGATATTTGCTGCAAAAAGATATTAAAAACAGTTCAATACAAGTCAGTTTAAAAAAGCTGGAGTAACTCAGAATGTGTAGAAACAAGCAGAAAGATTCTAACTTTTCTATTATTATCTAAAGAAAGCTAAAAATATTCATGTCCTTTCTGCTAGTCACTGTAAGCTAGATAAATAGAGTAGTAGAAAGAACAGCAACTATTTGTTGCTTTAAACAGCTGCTCTATGACCTTACCTGCCTTTCACCTCGGCTGCTGGCACTAGCAACAGGCATTGTGATGTCAAAACTTTACTGCAATAACTCATTACAGTCGAGTTCTGACATCTCTTCTTTATAATCAGCGACTGAGTGCGTCACTAGCTGCCGATTATAAAAAATTAGAGATGTGCATTTATACAGGGATTGGAGAGTCCCATGCATTATTGGAACATAATATACTGATTTACCTAGTGTATCCCCTATATTATACATTCAATGGAAAAACCAAAGGTCAAAGTTAAGTGAATATGTCAACATTAATGTTTTGAACTAAAGAAAACACAGAAATTCACCAGTTATAGTTAGCTGAGCTAACTTTAACTTGTGCCCCGCCATGCACTGCTTATGACCTCACATACTCCATCACTCATGGCATGTTCTATGACATCATTTATGACATCACTGATGATATCTCAAATGACATAATTAATGACCAACCCCATAAAAGCAGCCACCCCCACACTGCGCAGGGCCTTAGGCCGTGCATGCTGGTGGGTTGGACGTAGAGCCTGGGCTGTGGCCAGGCCCTACGGCCAACCCCCATATGTAGTCAACCGCATGCTGCACACAGCCTTCAGAGGTGCGCTCTACTGCCAGGCCCTGTGGCCAACCACCCCAAATGTAGCCAACCCCACACTGCACACGGCCTTCAGCCGTGCGCGGCAGGGGATTGGCCATACAGCCTGGCCCTGGGTAACTTACGGTCCTTTTTTTATTAAAGGGGAGGGTCCCCCCTCCCCAAGCCTCTTTAGGCTCTAGGTACCCCATCTCCCAGGGCTATACATACAAGTTAAAAGTGGAGGGGGCTGGACGGCCCCAACTCTCGAGCCTTTTTTGGCCCTGGGGACCTCCCAGGGCCGTACATATATGTTTAAAGGGGAGGGCCACACAGCCCACCTCCTCGAGCCTTGTAAGGCCCTTGGGACCAAATCCCAGAGGGCTGTTTGTTTTTTAATTAAAGGGGAGGGGGGCATGTGATCCCCTTCCCCAGCTGTGTGAGGCCCTGGGGACCCCATCCTCCATGACTGATTCTAAAAATAAAAGGGAGGGGGCTGCGGGGCCCCCCTCCTCGAGCCATTATCAGCCCTGGGAACCCCATCCCTTGGGGCCACTTTTTTAAGTAAGGGGGAGAGGGCCGCATGGCCCCCCTCCCCGAGTCTCTTCAGGACCTGGGGACTCCATCCCCCAGGGCTGCACATATATCTAAAAAAAGGGAGGGGCCGCGTGGCTCCCCTTCCCAAGCCTCTCTAAGCCCTGGGGACCCCACCCTCCAGGGCCGCACATATATCTATAAAAGGGGAGGGAGTCCACAGGGCCTCCCTTCCCAAGCCTCTAAGCCCTTGGGACCCCATCCCTCAGGGCCATGTATTTTTTATGGGGAGGGGTCCTCCCCGAGCCGTAAACGGCCCGGAGACCCCATCCACCGGGCCTGCATTTCTAAAAAGTGTGTGCCCTGGTGCCTACCCAGGGCACCCACCATACTTTCATTCAGGCCGTGGGGGAGCACCAAGGGCTCCGTGGGCCCAACTGCGTCCCTGCATACAGCGGGAGCTGGCATTGCTCCAGTCCACAGGGAGCAGCTGCTAATGCTGCTCCCCCCGGGCGGGAGCAATGTTTTGATCTGTTTTCCTGCCTGCTTCAATGCGGGCAGGGAAACAGGTCAAAAGTCTGCTTCCAGCGGGAGGGAGCATTTTCAAAGTTTCCATCCGCTGGGGGCGGACTTGGTGTTTGCTCCCACTTAGAGGGAAATCAAAAATGCTCCTGCCAAGTGAAAGCAAGCACAGGTTTCCCTGCCCGCATTGATGTGGGCAGGGAAACCCCTAGGTCCCAGGGGGTAGGCTCCCTGGGACATAGCTACTCAGCCAACCCTGGGGTAATGGGTCCTCCCCATATAAAGTATCTTGAGCCCCAGAGGTGGGCTCTCCGGGGCCTCTGGAGGCTTAGGGTGGGGAACCGCACAGCCCCCCTCACTATATAATCTAATTTTGGCCCCGGGGTTGGTCTCCGCTGGGCCTCTAGAGCTCAGGGACAGGAAGCCATGCCCAGGGTGTCAGCACCTTTTTTTATATTTAAAATATGTGTCAGCTGCCTCCTCGAACCAGGTATTGGCCCCAGCGACGCCATCACCAGAGGCCTGTGTAATTTATTATACTGGGGAGGGAGGCCTGTGTGTGGCCACACTCCCCTAGCCAGGTATTGGCCCCGGGAACCTCATCCCTCAGGGTCGATAAGTATGATTGCTCCCACCTCGGGTGGGAGCAGAAATTCTACCAGTGAGTGGGAGCAGAAATCTACTACTCTGCACTCTCACGCAGGGGCTTCGGCCTCCCACTGTGGGTTTCAACAATGGGCAAACTGTGTGTGTCCCGGGTGGAATTTGGACACCCAAAAATAAAATTAAAGAATGTAGCGAAGCAAGAGGACACAAAAAAATAAAAATAAATAAGTGTTTGGAGCTGCTTATTTATTATTTACTGCTTCCAACATGGAACATCCCATAATGCCCTTCATTGGCTAATTTGCAGATGGGTTTGTGCTTTATGGTGCCCCATTCAGGGCAGGGACACCACCTACATGTTTTCAGAGTGTTGTGAGAGGCAGCAGGGAGTGCAGTATCCCCCAGAAATATTTTAAAATAACCATATGTTTCATGGGGCCTTTAGAACATGACCACAGGAAAAGTTGATGATGTTATTAAGTATTCTTAGAACTGGAGCTTTTGTTCATTAGATGGGAACTGCATGAGACCGCTTGTTGGTTGTTTCAGGGCATACATTATGTGGCCAGAGGAGTGTAAAAGAAAGTGTCTGACACTTTTTTAATGTGTTGTATAAATCTACTTTATTTAAAGGATTATTAACGCACTTTGCAGTGCTTGTGACAAATAGTACATTTCTTTGAATATGGTTTTGGATTTCATTGTTTTTGTTTTAAACACTGAATTTTATTGTTTTGAAAACAAGAACACAAGATTACATAGTGTGTTTCATAGTTATGATGAGAAATAAGCATAGACAATTCACTATTCAGTGTGAGATAAGCAGACTTCAAAGCAATCCCCAATTTGCCAACCACTTCCCCCATTCTTTTCCATGGTTCTTGGGCCATCTCTGTGACACATAAATTGTTTTTTTCTCATTTGGAGCACCAGTCCATTGCCCGTTCCTACTGGACAAAAGGTGGAGGGGGTGGGGAGTTCCAAAATTTTGCAATGTCTCTCTTGGCTAGAATAGTTCCAACTCCCACAAGGGTTTGGTCCCCACCTGTTCCCCACCCCATCCAAAATCCCCTGGCGGGCTACCCCTGGGGATCGGTCTAGGGGCATCCCCAGTACTCATGAAAGGACAGAAAACACCACCCGCCAGTATTGTTCAATCTGAGGGCAGTCCCACAACACATGGAAGAAGTGGGCCTACAGTTCCGGGCAGCGACAAGTTGGTGCTAATCGTCTACCAACATGCCCAAGTCTCACTGGAATTAGATAAGTCAGGAATTTGAATTAAAGAAGTCTGAGTCTTGAGGAGATGACCAGCACCCTGGGAGACATACATGTGTCTCTCCAGTCAGTCATCCAGGGGGCCCAGCCATTCCTCCCAGCGAGACCGCAGTGACGCAAATAAATCTGGAGAACTGAGTACTAGAACTTTGTAGATCCATGAGATGCTCTTTTCCATCTATAGGACCCATGAGAATCCTAGACTCAAATTGGCTAGATTCAGGAGCGTTGCAGAGCGAGTCTCAATGTTCTTTGAGGGCGTGGTGCAACTGTAGGTAATGGAAAAATTGGGATTTGTGTAGGGCATACTCAGATTGAAGGGTTTAGAATGATTTAAAATGTGAACCCTGCCACATGTCTCCAACCGTGGATGTTCTGATTTGTCACATTTCTCGAACACTTTAAGGATTTTATTGGTTTTATTGTTGAATCCTAACATGTGTTTATTGTTTTATTAAGGTTGTGATTTTTTTACACAGCCAAAAAGCTTACCTTCATATATTGATGTGGTGATCTCTTGTCAAAAGCATAGGCTTGCCTTTTATATATTGATTAGGTGAGCTTTTGGCAAAGCCAGTAGACCTGCCTTATTTGAAATGACTCTCCTTTATGTTATCATGAGCACTCTCATTGGCTGGTTGGGGTGGGGGGTGCAGGGTTTGTCTACCACAGGCCAGTGATGTTATAGTTGATGTTATAGTTAGCTATGATATGGTTGTTATGGTACTAAGATCATACTTTATATTTTCAGTGAATTTCAAGGGTTTTTTAACGCAAAGTTTAAATTGACTTTATAGTTAGGTAGGGTAACACGATCTTATTTTACTTTTAAAAAACTCCGAAATTCACTGAAAGTACCAAAGGTTAAAGTGACGTTATAGTTCGGTCAGGTAATAATATCTTACTTTACGTTTAAAAACAACTTTGCTGAAAAATACCAAAGTTTAAAGTTACTGTATAGGTAGGTGAAAATGTCACTTAAAAATGCTATTTTAAACTAATTAAAAAACACTGAAATTCACCAGTTATAGTCTACTGAGTTAACAATAACTTGCGCCTCCACTGTGCATGGATTATGATTTCACATATTACATCACTCATGACATGTTCAGTGACATCATTGATGACAGCAGTGATGAAATCATTCACCATACTGCTATTCAATTTACTCAACAAATCAGTACAGCCTTTGAAATACATAAATAAATACTACACAACACAGAATCATGTGAAGCATAAATTACATAAACATATGTGCTAATATAAAACATTTAGACTGTAGTCCATAACTTCTAGACACACAAGACCTTTTGTGTGGCCGCTACTACCCACATCCTTCTCAATGTGCCCAAATTTCACCTACATCCAGACACACAAGCCCCATTAGGTGCCCAAACCCCTACTATAAACAGCCTTCACCATGGACAAAACTCTAAATGGAGAGCCCACTCATTCCAGACATCCAAGCCCCTACTAAAGACAGTCTTCACCCTGTATACAGCTCTTCACAGAGAGCTCACTGCCTCGAAGCACCCAAGCCTCATTAGGTGGGCAAGCCCTTACTTCACACAGCCTCCACCTTGTGCACAACTCTTCACATAGAGGGCACTCCTTCCAGACACCCAAGCCCCATTAGATCGGCAAGTTCCTAGTATGCACAGGCAACTCCCTGTGCACAACCTTTCACCAAGATCCCACTACCTACAGACTCTCAAACCCTGTTAGATGGTGAAACCCCTAGTACACACAGCCTTTGTCCTATGGACAACTCTTCACGAAGAGGCCACACCATCCTCATATGCAAGTCCTATTAGGAGGCCAACCACGAAAATTGACAATGCACTGGAAGTCTGCACGGGGCCCTTGAATAACTAAAGGGCGAGACAAACTGGTTAGATGGGCAGGTCTTGAGAGTGCTGTGCTGTTTCGGGAGTTGAAGAGAGAGCGGTAATGATTTAAAGGGCTAGAGCATGGGAACACTTTATGGATAGCTTGTTGGCCCCATACGTTGACACAGATCCACCGAATAGCTCCCTGATTTCTTAGGAGGATCAAGAGGGTTGTGATAACTGATCTTGCATGGGTCGCTTTGAGTGGGATTTGGACCTACTGTGGTGAACTTTGATGCTGTTGGCCGTTGTGGTACTCTACATATCACAGCTTGGCAAGGGGTAACTGTAGGTGGGGAGAGTTAGATTTTGTTCTTTGCTAGTAGCAAGCTGTAGTGGTTAATGGTATGCTTGAATATGTTTTACACTCAGACTGTACTTGATGGCTTGTCATTTTTAAGCTATTTATTATACGCACTTGCTTGCTTGTCATTCTTAACCAATTTATTATATGTACTTGCTAGCTTGTCATTTTTAACCTATTTATTATGTTCTACCACGTTGCATTATTCATGGTTTGTAACTTATCCTGGCAGCTATTGCTTTATGTTTTTAACTGAAAACAATAAAATGTGTTTAAAATTAATAAAGCATGTTGTAAGATCTTACACTCATTAGTATTGAAACGTTGCTCTCTATGTAGCTCACTAAATACCACTCAGTGTCAAAGAAGTTTAGCAAACTATTAAACTCATTGGATCATGTGATCGGTGATATCATCAATTATGTCATTTTAGTTTTTCAGTGAATTCCTAAGGCTTGTTTTAACATAAAGTAAGACATTATTACCAGACTTAACTATAATATTAATACCAGCCCCCTGATATACCTCCGTAAAAAAATTGTTGTCCAGAGATTTTCATTTTTGATTTGTGTTTTTGGATCTTTAGAGAAGTAATTTAGCTTGGGTAGACATTGCTGATCCGGGCCGAATTTTCCTGGACGACATTTTTGAAAATGGCAGATGTGTTGCAGTGATGATGTAATATTTCAGGAACCATGAGACCTATATACTTCGTTTTGGTGTCAAAACCACTAGCGATTGCTGAAACAAATAAAAAAAAGTGAACTATGAAAATGTGCCTAAAACAGGAGTGTTAAACGTATTCTTTTTCATATTCAGATCATAAACATTGTTTGGTGTATACATATAAGGATTAAAAAACCTTATTATTTGTTTCATTACTATATATGTCTCTTCTTCCTCCATTATAGCCGCCATTTTGGAAAATGGTGGAAGGGTTGCTCTGATGAGTTATTTTCTGTCTCTATAAGACTACTTGACCCTCCAAAACCTATGTCAAAATTATCAAAAGCAGCAATTGTAAATCCTTTCCTGGTAAAGTGACTTAGAAGTGGTGCGCTATTGGATTCACAAGATTTTACAGCATGAGCTGCTAACAAGTTCCTGCTCCATACTATGTTATTTTAACTTGTTGATACACCAATCCTATTCATTGAAGTGATTAGCTCTTACTGTTGCACTTGTCATAGTATGCATGGTCAGTCATCATGTGTAGCGGGTTCTCTTTTTGCCATGATGTAATCCATGAAACATGATTTGGAAAGGACAGTACATTTGCACATCATTCGGTTCATGGGATTGTCTTCCACTTCTTCGCTTATATCTTCAAAGCCATCATCAATGTTGTCGGCTTCTGTTCCAATCTAAAGAACTTTAGTTTGTAACAGTTTTGCTTTGCTGATATTAAACAATGATATAAAAAATGTTAAGACAACATCAGGCATTCTTGTTGACTTTCATGATTTGCGTAGCTCTGGGACATTACAAAATGTGTCAAAAATGAGTCCAAAATCTAAATCTTTAAGGACATTTATTAAAATGGTTCCTGCTGATTTTACTGCATCCTGTGATCTTATTTTGGCAGCAAGAACGTCAGGAGTCAAATCAACTGAGAACACAATAAGTGGCTCATTCTTTCTGTTAGATTGACAAAAATGAATTCTGTCATTGTACATTCTCACCAGTGTGTATGTATATATATATACACACACACACACACATATGTGTGTTCAGTGAAAGATCATAGGTTAAAGTGACATTAGATATTTTAATAAGATCTCACCTTATGTTTAAAAACCCTAGAAGTTTACTGAAAAACAAAGGTTGAAGTAATGGTTTAGTTAGGTGAAAATGTCACTTAAAAATAACATTTCAAACTAATAAACAAAATCTGAAATTCACCAGTAACAGTTTACTGAACTAACTATAACTTGCATCTCTGCCAAGCACTGCATATGACCTCACATGTAACATAACTCATGACTATGGGGGGGTGAACAGATCTAGCCTACCAACTAGAACTCACTTCCCTGGCGTTTCCCCGAACCATGTCGATGCTATATGGTTCCCCGGTTCCTACCACCATCCCAGTAGTGACCCGGATGATTTTCCTTTCGTGGATGACCGCGCTCCAACAAATTGGGATGTTAAACTGACACTTCAGACCCCCTTGTGGCATGGTACCTGGTTGAGGGAGGTGGCTATGCTGAAGGGCTTCGAGAGATGGGACCTTATTGGCATAATACAACTGGGCGATATAAGGTCCTGGGCTCACTTACGCTCATTTCCAGGTGTGCAGGACATCTATACCCTTAATTCAACACAATTTTACAAATATTTACAAATCAGACAAACACTCGCCACCCATGTTCCCTGCGACTCCTCCATCTCAGAGTTCAACCCACTGGAGGCCAAACTCCTGGTGGATGCAGTAGGAAAGGGAGGTATATCACAGATTTATCGAACCACTCATTACCAATGCCCCCAACACACTAGATTGCCTTAGAACGCCATGGGAGCGATGGGTGGGCCACCTGGAACATGATGATTAGCGTCATGCCATTATGGCCCCACGGGTCACAACCATCTCATCCAGACCGAGATTAATTCAAACTTATTGCCTATACTGCACCTAACCTACTCCAGCCAGACTGCACCAACCCAGCTTACTCTTGAGCCCTGATTGCCCTCGCTGCTCTAAGGCCGCAGCTGATTTTTACCATAAGGTGTGGTCATGTACAGTGATACACAAATACTGGACACACATAACAAGAGAACTTACTGATGTGCTGGGGTGGGAGGCCCCACACACTCGTCCGGTCCTCCTGCTTGGGTTTTTGGAGGGATATGGGGATTCCCAATCAGTCAGGGTGTTCCTGGGAACAGCCACTGTGGTAGCAAAGCGAGATATAGCATCCAAATGGAAGAGTCCTACATATCTCACCTTGACACAGTGGCGCAGGAGACTGGACTGGTGTGTGGTGCAGGAGAAGCCCGTCTATGAGGCAAGAGGTTGCCCTTCAAAGCACGAGCAAGTTTGGAGTAAATGGCTGGGTCAAATGGATTGATTTGAGTGGCACAGTGAATTTTATGTCTCCCTACTGAGGTTTTCCTTACGTAATTAACTTCGACTTATAACTGTTGCTGCTTGGTTGTCGCGTACTGTATTCGTAATGTACTCCTTTGTACTTCTTAGTGGCCTGTACTAGTGCTAATGAAAAATTATAAATTTGGTTATCAAAAAAAAAAAATGACTCCGAAATTATGTCATTTGAGTTATCAGTGATGTCATTTAACATGTCATGAGTGATGTAATATGTGAAGTCATAAGCAGTGCATGGCAGGGGCGCAAGTTATACCTCAGTAAACTACACCTGGTACATTTCAGTTTGTTTTGGTTGTTAATATTAGTTTTTATCTCATTTTAACACCTAATAATAATGTCACTTTAACTTTTTTCTGTGAATTTCTAGGGTTTGTTTTGTTATCATATTCAGCCAGCTCTCCTGCTGCGCATGGCCTTTGGCTGTGCACACCGAGGGGTTGGCCGCAGGGCCCTGTTGGCAGCCCCCTCCCCTTAGCTATAACTCATGGGGAGTAGGGCATTGACTGCAGGGCCTAGCCTGCAACCAGGCCATGCACCCAGTCTCTCACTGCATTTGGCGAATCCCCTTTGGCTGTGTGCAGCAGCAAGTTGGCTAAAGGGCCTGACCTCTGCACAGGCCCTTCGCCTAAACCCCAATGGACTGTCAACTCCCAACTTCATGGGGCCTATGGCCATGTGCAGTAGAGGGTTGGCCGCAGGGCCTGGCATCATGCCAGAGAACTAGCCCAACACCCCATGGGCAGCCAACCCCCACTGCGCGATGCCAAAAGCTGTGAAGTGCATGGGGTTAGGTGCAGCACCTACATCTAACCCCCTGCTGCATGTAGCCAAACCGCCCACAGGCAGCCAACACCCTCTGTGTGTGGCCAACTCCTTCCTCCCTGCAGGTGCCCAACCCCCTACTGTGGCTTTTGGCCTCTGGGCACGTCCTGGGTCTTCCCCCCCCACAACGGATACCAATCCACCCACAGACCCCCAAACCATATTTTATTTATTTATATATTTAAATTTTTTGTGCGGTACTCCATCCGGGCCCTGTGGTAAACTCCACACTGCATGTGACCAAACCCTTTGGTGGCAGCCAACCCCACACTGTACATGGCCTTTGGTTGTGTACAGCGGGAGGTGGAGTGCAGGGCCAGGCTTCTGGCCCTGCGCCCACAGTCCTGCTGCAGATGGCCAACCACCCATGGGCTGCCAGTCGTCCTATAGAGTCCTACTCCACATTTATTTTTAATTTTAAACAGTATGACATACTCCCACAGTACTGCTGCTGAAGCTTCACATCCATGGTACCGCAGGACTGTGCAAGCTTCCTCAGGAGAAGCTTGTATGGTCCCATTGTACTTCACTGGCAGCCACACTAGGCCCCAATGGTAGTAGTGCTGTGCCAGCCACAAATTTCATTTTTAAGCCTCGAACACCCACTCCCCAGCACCACCACCACCACCAGCAGTGTCATGAGGGTCATGGTGTCCCTAACCTATACCCTTATATATTTTTTTTCTACCTTCAGGACATGGAGACCGAGTCCCAGAGTCCTATAATGGCAACTGCCACATTTCTACCCGATTTGCGGCCTGCCAGTCGCCAGACAATTGGATTTCTTGATACCACAGGATCTGTACAGTGGCGGCTCATCCGATAAGGCGGAGGAGCATCGCCTCACTGCTCAAAAAGAAAATGATAATAACGTATCGTTATTATCATTTTATTTTTCCTATTACAGTCAGTGGCAGGTGGGGTGGCCAGAGCAGGAGGAGGAGTGGTTTGCACTCCCTAAGTGCACATGACTTGCTGGCCAGAGCAGGGGGAGTAGTGGTTTGCACTTCCTAAGTGCACAAACAGTCATGTGCACTTTGCATGTTCCCCACCAAGCTGCATTACACAGCCTATTGAGGAACATGTACAGCCTCCCTGTCCCAGTCTGAGCGCCGAACCACGGCGCTCAGACCAATCATAATGCTGCATTGCAGTGATATGCTCAGGGGAGCCTGTGTGCCCGGGTTCCCTCCTGCTGCTGTCCAGGACTGGAGACAAGAAGGAAGATGGAAGAGGACGGAGGACAGGCGGTGGCTGGCCGTTCCAGGTAAGTCTGTTTATTTATTTTTCCTTGTCAACAACAAATGTGAGAGCGAGGAGTAAGAGGGGTCACATCCTTCTCCCCGAGATATAGCCAATAAACAATGTGGACGTACCCAGTACCTGAATAGATGACACTAGGGGCTCACAGTGCAGGAGAACCATCAGGTTCTTTTAAAAGACCTCACACACCAACCTAGTTGGTGTCATGCTTCATCATTGGGGTCCCAACCAGGCGGCCGAGTGCCGCCCGGTTGTGCTACGACGCCTGATTACAGCGGAGCTGGTGTAATGTGATAGTGTGATGAAGTGTGGTGCTAAATTAAAAATACCTCCGGGATTCCTTGCCTAGATATCCAAAAATTATTTAATAGTGGCGGCCCGGGGTATAGATAAAAACAGGGGGGTAGACAACCATAGGAATATAATAGTTCGCTGTTGTCAAGAAAGACGGTCTACATGTTTCAGCCCCAGAAATAAACATAGGGGGGGCTTTCTTCAGGACCAGAGGTGAAAACAGTGAATAAAAAGTGAGTGGCAAAAATCAGGCCACGTGTCAACAAATAATCACAGCCCACACGCTAAGGTGGGGAGGAATAACCGGGAATAGCCGGGACCCACGGAGCCTGACTTAGGTGTATCGAGGGCACACCGCCTCCCACAAGTGTTGGGACTACCGGTCCCCCTCCCGGGCCCGATCAGCTGCCTTCTCCAAAACCGAGTGTTCCTACATATGAGCCGCAAATTGCGACCATCGTTTTATTCCTCCCCACCTTAGCGTGTGGGCTGTGATTATTTGTTGACACGTGGCCTGATTTTTGCCACTCACTTTTTATTCACTGTTTTCACCTCTGGTCCTGAAGAAAGCCCCCCCATGTTTATTTCTGGGGCTGAAACATGTAGACCGTCTTTCGTGACAACAGCGAACTATTATATTCCTATGGTTGTCTACCCCCCTGTTTTTAGCTATACCCCTGGCCGCCACTATTAAATAATTTTTGGATATCTAGGCAAGGAATCCCGGAGGTATTTTTAATTTAGCACCACACTTCATCACACTATCACATTACACCAGCTCCGCTGTAATCAGGCGTCGTAGCACAACCGGGCGGCACTCGGCCGCCTGGTTGGGACCCCAATGATGAAGCATGACACCAACTAGGTTGGTGTGTGAGGGGTCTTTTAAAAGAACCTGATGGTTCTCCTGCACTGTGAGCCCCCAGTGTCATCTATTCAGGTACTGGGTACGTCCACATTGTTTATTGGCTATTTATTTTTCCTTCCATCCCTCTCCCTGCCCCACCACCCCCATTCGGTAGCAGCCGCTACTGGATCTATACCAGTCCCCCGGGTACCGAAAAGGCAGGCTGGAGTAAAAACTCCCTCAGCCAATTGGCAGGCCATATTTTTTTAAATATACAATACTTTGCAACTCCATTAGGAATCCTGTGGGATCAACCATCCAGATATAGCTTTCTTTATAACCCTTTCATGGCCACCCGAGCACCTCCTTAAGTGCAAATGTCTCAAAAATGGCTGACACCAATGTTTCTGTGTCAGTGAGCCAAGTTTTCTATGGGAATTAACATGGCAAATTAATGTTTTGGGACTGCCCCTTTTTCTTGGCCCCCACTTGGTGGATCACCCCAAAACTTTCCAGGAAGGAGCTGAGTTGGATGAACTTTTTCTTCAGAACATTTTGTGAAGATTACGCAAACAGCGCCAAAGTTATTAGTTATTAGTGAAACAAAAAACATACTTCCAATGAAAACTGGCATAACTATAACTTAATTAGGCCAGAGGTTTTCACAAATCTTCACTTAGTCCACTGAACTTTAAGTTTGATAATGAGGTCAGAAAATGGTGTGATCCATTCTGCATGTGATTTAGATAGCATATTTTGAAAATGTCCTAATCTCACCACATTTGCAAATCATTTTTAGGAGGTTCTAACTGCCACCATTTTCATATGTTGTTCTTTAACAACGTTTTCAGGCTTGTTTTAGGTCATTTGGATCACGAGTGCATCTGTTGCGTTCAAAGAGATATCAGTAAACGAATACATCTCTAAGTCTGAAGATTTAGTTCATTTCACTCACTGACAAGCAAATTTCATTCCTCTCTAACTAGGAAACCACAATGATTCACCTCGGAGTATTGAACGTCTAACAGTGGCCTAGTGCTGCAAGATTACATATCTGCAATGAAAACCAAAATCCCCAGTGTTCTTTTTCAGTCATATACTTGAGTTCTCATTCATGATTGGTAACCAGAAAACGTCTTGTAGACAGTCTTTAAGTTAAAAGGATGCAAACCTTCACCCATCCTTGGTGGCATGTTTCATCATGGGGTTGCTTCTCATAAGAGACGCAAGTCTAGGACGAGCCTTCGTCAGGCTCTATATCTCGCCTTGTGCAGCTAATGGTGATAATGGTGGTATTAAAGGTAAATGTTCTGTGCTCTCTGCTTAAAGGCCAATCTGGCAAAATTGTGATGTGCTGGATGTTGTGATTTTATTTGTCTAAGCCCCCAATCCACAAGGTTGAAAACTGAATTATGAGTATGGAGAGTTAGGGCCCTTTCTATTATGAAGCTATTAATCATTCAAAAAGTTTCTGTCTATCTTGAGGTCCGAGGCATTCCTCTGGACAGCCTTCCTAACAACCATCCATTAGCAGTAGAAATAATAAAGGAAAACAATGATGGTTATGGTTACTGGTCCTCGTGCTTGTAACCCTAATAAATGAAATAGAATTAAAGAAACTGTCATTAGTGATGCAACTCCACAGGTATGGCCATGTAATTTTTTTTATTTCTTTCAGCTAAAATAAAAAAACTAGTTCACTCCTGGGCACCAGCAACACACAGAGTCGGTAAAACCTTTAATATGTAATTGGCTGAAAAAGCTAATAATGGTGCTCATAGTGTGGTGCACAGTTGCTCTGCGGCTGACTTAGAAAACAAGCCTCGGCAGAGGCAATAGGTCTTGCCTATGCGTGGGCTATTGGATTTGGCAAGATGTTTTATCCATGTTGTACACCATTGTGGCTGCTGTTCAGCCTGGCTAAAAGTTAGTGGCGTGGTATGGAGTAGGATGGGTGGGGTGGGTTGTTGTAGATTGGAGTGGGGTAGATTGGGGTAGAGTGGAAGGGGGTGGATTGGGGTAGAGTCGAGTGGGAGTAGAATGGAGTGGAGTGGAGTGGGGTGGAATAGAGTTGGATAGATTGGAGTGGAGTTGAGATTGGAGTGGAGTTGAGTGAGATGAATTGAGGATGAGTGGAGTGGGGTAGATTGGAGTGAATGAGGTAGATTAGGGTAGGGTGGAGTGGAATGGGGTAGATTGGGTGGATTAAAATAGAGTACATTGGGTTGGAGTGGGGTAGATTGGAGTGGGGTAGATTGAAGGGGGATGATTGAAGTGGGTTAGTTTGGAGTGCTGTAGATTGTAGTGGAGTGGGGTGGATTGGAGTCGGGTAGAGTGGGATGGAATAGATTGTAGTGGAGTGGGGTATATTGGGGTAGAGTGGGGTAGATTGGAGTAGAGTATATGAGGTAGAATCGGGTGAGGTAGATTGGGGAGGGGTAGATTGCAGTGGAGTGTGATGGATTGTGGTGGAGTGGGTTAGATTGGAGTGGAGTAGGGTAGATTTGAGTACCATGGTAGATTGGTGTGGAGTGTGGTGGAGTGGGGTAGATTGGAGTGGAGTGGGGTATATTTGGTGGATTGGAGTGTGGTAGACTGGAATTGAGTAGATTGTGGTAGATTGAGTGGGGTAGATTGAGTGAGGTAGATTGGGGTGGAGTGGGGTAGATTGGAGAGGGGTAAATTTGAGTGGAGAGAAGTTGAATAATTTGCAGTGAATTGTTTGGAGTCGAGTGGAGTGGGGTACATTGAAGTGGAGTGGGGTAAATTAGACTGCCGTAGATTGCAGTGGAGTACAGTGGAGTGGCGTAGATTGGAGTAGAGCTGGGTAGAGTGGAGTGGGTTAGATTGGGGTACATTGGAATAGGGTGGATTGGAGTAGATTTGAGTGGAGCAAACTGGGTAGATTGGAACAGAGTCGGGTAGATTTGAGTGGAGTGCTGTAGATTGGGGTGGAGTGTGTCAGATTGGAGTGGTGTGGGGTTGATTGAGTTAGATTGAGCAGAGTGAGGAAGATTAGAGTGGTGTAGATTGGAGTGGAGTGGGGAGTGGGGTTTATAGGGGTAAAGTGGAGTTGGGTAGATTGGATCATACTTGAGTAGATTGGGGTAGATTTGAGTGGGGTGTATTTGGATAGAGTGGTGTAGACTGAAGTGGGGTAGATTGGATTGAGGTAGTCTATGGTGGGGTAGACTGAAGTGAGTGGGGTAGATTGGAGTGAGGTAGAGTGGAGTGAAGTGAGGTAGATTTGGTGGAGTGGAGTGGGGTAGATTGTAGCGCTGTAGAGTGGGGTAGATTGGGATAGATTGGAGTGGAGTGGGGTAGATTGGAGTGGGTAAGAGTGGAGTGGAAGGTGTATAGTGGAGTGACGTGTTGTGTCGTGGAGTGAGTGTTGTAGATTGGGGTGGCATGGAGTCGAGTGGTGTGGCATAGTGTAGACGGGCGCAGAGTGGAGTGGCATGTTGTGGAGTGCAGTGTCGTAGAATGGAGTGGCATGGTATAGAGTAGAGTGAAGTGGCGTAATGTGGAGTATGCATGGTGTTGTAGCGCACTGCCATTACAAACAACGCATTTTCAATTGAAATTACTATTACATTTGCACCTAAATATGGTTTTACTGCCCACAAACGATAATGTGTGCAATTATTATCACCTAGTATATTGATGTTTGATCGTATTTAAATGTTTGTTTCCACCACTCTTCAGAATTACAAAAAAAATGCTTCATTTGTACTAATTCTGATATACATGTGACATTTGCGACCGGTACGAGATGGAAGACACAACTTTGGCAGGTCAAGTCTGCATCCAACTTTGAAACGGAGGACCCTAAGTGTAACGAGGAGGCCCGACTTCAGACTCTCTGTAAAGGACAAGCCCGGGCCCAAATTACTTGGAGGAGGTTTGCAGACATCCAATAGTTACCGCCAAGGATGCACCTATAGCGGGACTTTAGCAAGACCAGTTTGTGTGAAGGAACTAGCGTTACCACACAAGAGGATTTTAACCTATTTGCCCCCATGACAGAATAAAGCATTGTGTCTCGAACATTATGGGGTTGTGACCAGATTCCCCCCATTCCACTCACCTGAAAACCAGTTCAAAGGAGTGGTCCTGATGAAGGAGGCAGCTACTTATTTCCACCGAAACGTGCATTGACTAACCTGCTGGGAACCCCAACAAGACAACACCAAAGCAGTGGCAAACTGTGATTTATTCAGCCCGCTATTCTTGTGTTATTGGTGTATGTCAGAAAAACTTTCGGGTTCCTCTATGTTACTTTGATAAGTGTGAATCTTGAGATGGGTGAGATTGTTTTTCGTTTGTGAAAGTGTGGTTGGATGTGAGGACAGTTGATGGGGGTTTATGTTCTTCTGTGTGATTACATGTGTCTACGATGTATTTTATCTGTAAATATTATTATTTGTAGATGCTTCCTACATATGTCAATGAACGATTTGCTCAATATGTTTGTGCTGCTATTTGTACCAGCATATATGCTACAATGATTAATAATTTTCAAAAAATAAAAAGATGAATAAAAAATAATATATTTTTGCACATATGAATATGGTGAGATTGATCTGTGGGGAATGCCCAATGTGAGCCCGTAGCTGGCTATT
Source organism: Calotriton arnoldi (assembly GCA_963921515.1). Classification (NCBI taxonomy): domain Eukaryota; kingdom Metazoa; phylum Chordata; class Amphibia; order Caudata; family Salamandridae; genus Calotriton; species Calotriton arnoldi. The sequence continues at coordinate 2,688,204 of CAWUFW010000755.1, read as the reverse complement.
ATTTAAATAGATACAGGTGATAGGAGCATTTGTTCATGTGATTTTTCTAGGCTTTTCTCCCCCTGGCTCCTGGACCTCAAAGTATGTTGAGGGGGTAACCTTTTTTGGATAATTCATTACTAATTCTGATATATTCTGAAACATCAGTACAGTTTTTTTTGTGTGCTAGAAAAAAAACATCCTACGCCCTCTCCTCTTACATGGGTACTCGGCAGGATTGGCACATAAATTCTCTCACTTTGAAGTCAGATAAAGAAAAGTAAACACCAATCTCCTAGGAAGACAACTTGACATTTGACCTCTGTCTTTAAATGCACAGAAAATGTGACAAGATAAGAACAAGATTTAAAGGTCTTGTTACCGAAAGTGAGTTTGTGGAAAAATACAGTAAACAAGGTTTGGGCAACGGGCGGGGCGATCTCAAGCTGGACAGCCTAAAACAAATAAAGCCAGAAAATTTGACTTACAAACCACAAAGCCAATGGTTAGCAATGGAAGGAGTGCATTCCTAGGTCAGCTTTCTGAATGTCCCCAAGACGTCTTTAGTCTTTTACCTAAAATGCCCATAATAAGCAGAACACATGCTGATTCAGAAAAGGATGAATGAAGTAATCCGTTCACTCTCTATGCCGTTTTCGGGTAAATGAGGAAAGATTATTTCCAAATTATATGTTCAAGAAATTCACTGTTATCCTGTTGTTTGTTAACAAGTAGTTTCATCAAAGTAGAGTTTTACAGATTCTCGGCTGGTCCTATATTTGTAATGTATTTTTAAACAGAATACCCATTCTGTGCGTTTTTACGCAGCTGCGTCGGAAGTGATAAAAACAATCTTATTTCGTCAACGCCGTGGATGTTTGAACCAGAGTGACATAATTTATGGAAATATTTCCGCCCATAGTTGGACCCTCGTGTGAAGGTTTTTTTTGGTGAGAACAGCTGCGCTTGTTCACTCTCGAACTACTCCCCAACCCCTCCCCCACAACAGAGAACCACAGCCTCTGCTCTTGAAGAGGGACCTGAGTATGTTAAATGTTTATGGATGAATGTGACCAGAATTGCAGTAAATTAAAGTTCGAAAATACATACAAATTGAAAAGATGTGCTGCTTAGACCTAAATACGTTTTTTGTCATTTGGCCCTTATCATAGTAACTGCACATTTTAGTCATTTTGTACTCTAAAACTGTTTTCGTGAGAACTTGCATTGCATGTTCGCATATTTTTCTTTCCTTCACCTATATTCGTCAGCAATATGTTTGCCTTTGCTTTCATGCCGCTTCTTTCTGTGCTGCCCCACAGATATCGTAGAGCTACAAGACAGCATTAGTGGCAGGTGCACGCTGCAAAACAACGAATAACAATAATGTGGCAATGGCATTGTGTTTCACCACAGTGTGCCGGTGTACATAACATTTTGGGGCATATTCTCAAGGACTCATCGCCGAATTAGCAGCACTTTTCCGCCACGAAAGTGGCGATAGATTTATCGCCCTATTCACAACCCTGCGCTAACAGCCGACATCGTCAGTTTACCTGCGATAGCTGCCGCTAAAAACATCGCCAAGGCTGACAGCGACAACTAACGCTAATCATATGCAGAGTAGGCGTTCCCGTGCAAAAACTCACGATGACACCACTTCGCGATATTCTCAACGACCAGCCAGATCGGGGATGCAGTCCAAAAACAGGCGATAAGGTACGTTAGCAGCAGGGACTTAAGACCTGCTTTTTTCTGGTCTTAAGTAGGACGAAAACCTGCAGTATAGAGGGAGCCCAGCCCAGAGCCACATCTGAAGACCAACAGATGCCATGGAGCTACTAATCATGCAGCTTGGAGACCCAAGAGGGCCACAACACCCACCGCCACCACCCCCAGGACCACTCCCACCCCCAGGACCACCCCCCCCCACCCGGACTGCCACCGAGGCAGCGCAGAACAAGACAGCGGACCTTCCGAAAACGCACCAGCCTCAGAGACTTAACGCCAGAGGATGTCATTGCCCACTACAGGCTCAAAAGGACAACCATCCTCCGCATCCTGACCCACATTGCCCACAGGCTGACGGTACCAACACAGCGGACAACCAACATCCCTCCGCAGACAAAGCTGCTGGCTGTGCTGCACTTGTTGGCCTCTGGTACCTTCCAACCAACAACTGCCAGAGTCGGAGGAGTCTCACAGCCAGCCCTATCAAAGTTCCTCACACCTGTCTTGGATGCCATCATCAGCTTGATACCCCAGCACCTTCACTTCCCACACACTGCGCAGGAACAGCTGGAGACCAAGCAAGGCTACTACACCATAGCTGGCTTCCCGCACGTGTTGGGGGCAATTGACTGCACACATGTCCTACTTGTGCCCCCTGACGACACTGCACACAATTACCACAACAGAAAGCACACGCATTCCATCAATGTCCAGGCAATAGTGGACCACCGGGGACTGTTCACCAATGTCGTCGCCAACTTCCCAGGCAGTGTGCATGATTCCTACATCTTCCGACAGTCCATCATCAACCAGCGCTTTCAGGATGGCACCTATGGAAATGCACTGCTCGTTGGTAAGTACCAACGGAACACACCACACACCTCAACTCCACAATCCTACAACTCACAACTGTGGGAATGCACACATAACAAAATCACATACAACATGCCAACCAACCAGACACGACAACACAAGTAACTGTGGTAACAGGGGCCAGACATGTAGACAAACCATCCACAAAGGCATAGCCCCTCTGCCACACAATTGCAGAATGTGGGGAGAGGTGGGAACCAAGAATGTGCAAAGGAGGCAATGGACCCATGAATAAGAATGTACACAATGCCAAGTGTGGCGGTGATGTGCTGGACAGTCTTGAGTATGCAGAGCACAGACATGTCCATGTGGACATATACTGCTGGTGTTTGTAGTGTTGTGGACAGTGGACGCAACCATGTTACCTCAGGCAGTGGGGAAGACCTTGGACATGTAGCTATGCCGCCCCCCCTGTAAGCGTAGTGGGCTGGGCCGGCGTACGCCAGTCCAGCGTAGGAGTGTGAATAAATAGCCCGGGGCTCTGTGCGTGGTTCACTTCCGGGATGGCCACCAAAGTAACTACTCCGTGTGTCTCTGTGTCCGCCATATCCTGACCATAGGCCTACACACACGTGGCTGACCACCTTCAACGGCCAAATTTACACCGGCGACGAGGTAGCTACGTCACACGCCACCCGGCGCACATCTCGTCATTGCCTGCAGGGGCGTGTCTGCCAGGGCGGTGCCCCTCACCCTGCCACGAGGCCGCCGCCATGACCGGTGGTGCCTGGGCGATCCTGTGCGCCTGCTGCACCCCAGCCCGCTGGTCCCCAGACCCGTCCGGCGCCCAGCGGTGATTGCCTGCCCCTACGCACCCAGGCCTCACTGCTCACCTGCCGCCACCGGCGTGTCTCCAAGAGGGCCCACCACGTGCCGGTGCAATCTTCAAGCCGAGGCCCGCGAGCTTGGCAGCCTCCTCAGCAGATCGCTGGCTTCCGGGCAACAGGCCCCCAGCGCATCCTGCGGCACCGCACCGCGGAGTGCTGTGTGTGCTGACTGCTCCCTCCGGCCTACACTGCGGTCCAGCAGGTCTCAGACAAATCCATTCCAGTCTGTCCCCCAGGCCTACTGCATCATCGCAGGCTGCACACCCGCTCAGCTGTTCAGGTGGGCCTACCTCAGTGCACCGCAAGTCATCGCCACGTGGCGGTAGCCCCGTGCCGGACGCAGTGCCTCACGTGCCACTACCTCTGTGCACCACAAGTCACCGTCCAGCCTCCAGGCCTACTGCATCATCGCAGGCTGCACACCCGCTCAGCTCTTCAGGTGGGCCTACCTCAGTGCACCGCAAGTCATCGCCACGTGGCGGTAGGCCCGTGCCGGACGCAGTGCCTCAGGTGCCACTACCTCTGTGCACCACAAGTCATCGTCCCGTGGGGCTACCCCACAAGTCCGCCTCCAGCAGCCAACAGCATGTCCTCGGTAATGCCACTGGAGCCCTTCACAGTCACGGGGCCACCCCCGTCCCAGGCAGGCCGCTGGAAAGCCTGGGTGGAACGTCTGGAGACGTACTCCGAAGCGCACGACATCCCAGCGCCGCAGCAGCGGCCCACGCGTAGGCGTGTGAGGAGTGTGAAGAAATGGCCCGGGGCTCTGGGCGTGGTCAGTTCTGGGCTCTGGGCGTGGTTCAGTTCCGGGCTGGCCACAAAAGTAACTATGGCGTGTGTCTCTGTTGTAGTGTCGGCGCCACCCGGCCCTTAATCGACAATCTTGCAATGTAGCATGCACCCGGACGGCGGGCTCGCCCGAATGGATAAATAAAGGAGCGCAAGACCGCTCGGGGTCTTGGCTCATACATGCCAACTGTTGTGTGTGTATCTTCATTGCTGCAGCATAAGCCAAAGGCCTAGCCTCAATCGCAGCGCGAGTTCAGCCAGGCCTGAACTCCACATCTGTGTCCGCCCTATCCTTACCATAGGCCTACACACACATGGCCGCCCACCTTCAACGGCCAACATTACAGTGTTGTTGTCAGGCTTGCGGACATGCGAAGACAGGCATGACAATGGTGTGCCGTAGGAGTGCAAGTGATGCAACCGCGCAGCGCACACAAGTAAATAGGCTCGGGGGGAGGGAGGAGCAGCTGTGAGGCTACGTAATACACATTGATCCCGCACATTTGCCAGAAGCAATACATGGCAAACATGAATCCCAAAGTCACACAAATCACACACCACAAAACTTGTAAGTCTGCCAACACAGCATGCAGAACCACCAATTTACACTAATCTCACTTACCTCTCACAGGTGATCAAGGATATGCACTCTGCCCGTGGATGATGACACCCCTCCGAGCCCCGAACACCCCGGCCCAGAGGCAGTACAATGTGGCCCACAAACGCACTAGGGGCATTGTTGAGCGCACATTTGGCGTGTTAAAGTCACGTTTCAGGTGCCTGGACATCACATGTGGAAGACTCCTGTACAGCCCAGAAATAGTGTGCAAGATGATCATTGCATGTTGTGTATTGCACAACATATGTGTACGCACCAATGCCCCATGGATTCAAGTGCCAGATGCACCGGACGATGATGAGGAAGATGAGGCAGGTGGACCACACCCCACTGCAGCTGCAGCAGGAATAGCCCGAAAGAACACAATCATTAACAATTTCTTTGCATGAGCATGTCACATTGTGACTGTCCTTAGCAATCATGGAACAGTACAAAATGACCACATGAACAGCATGTGCAAATAAATTCATTGCAACACACATTCCCTGTGTGCATGTCAGTCCTCTGCATTAGCACATCACTCTGACAAGTGTAAGTGCAACATTAAGTGCTAACAATCTCACAAATAGCAAATAGATGGTGGGTATGTCACCTCTGTACAGAGAGGCTGTTCAGGGTGTCACGTATTCGGAATGCCATTTCAGAGTGTCAAATGTAGTACGTAATCCCACTCATCAGCGTATCACATGTGTCCAAAAACATGACATGAAGGCTGTCATTGGTGTTCCAAAAAAGACAACAGGGTGTCATTTGGGGTCAAATATGACATTCCGGGTGTCATTTGGGGTCAGTTATGAAATTGCGGGTGTCATTTGGGGTCAAATATGAAATTGCGGGTGTCATTTGGGGTCAGATATGAAATTGCGGGTGTCATTTGGGGTCAAATATGAAATTGCGGGTGTCATTTGGGGTCAGATATGAAATTGCGGGTGTCATTTGGGGTCAAATATGACATTTTGGGTGTCATTTGGGGTCAAATATGACATTTCGGGTGTCATTTGGGGTCAAATATGAACCACCCTGATGCAGAGATGCACCCTGTGACTCAAGTCCCACAACATGAGCAACATGGACGTAAGGGGGATGGGGGCACAGTGAACACCTCAGCAACATGGGAGATGCACACCAGCAAAAAAGCCAGCAGGAATACCTTGCGTAGAACACACCAAGGTGTCCCCTGGACATATGTGCCATGTACAGATCACATGTGTGCACGGACGTCATCCATCAATAGTAGTGAACAGTGTCAGCTAATAGGTGCAAGGCGAGAAGTCACGCGCCTCCTCCCAGCTACCTGTACCCATCACTGTCAGACTGCAGCAAAACACCACTGCTACATCAGAGCATGCAAATTTGACCGTGAGGGCACGTACATGGCTGGTAAGGGTTCAACCATGCCGGAAGGCGAAGCAGTGACATCCCCCCCCAAAAAAAATCCACATCACATTTCCAGAATGCAAGCAGATGACAAACTAACATTAGGGATGAAAGCTCCTTTGTCTGAACTAGAAGGCGGTAGCACATCTGCACCTCCGACCTTGGAATTGCATGCGCCCGGCACCCCCTGAGAGATACCATAGCAGCTGATGACGACTCCCACACTACGCACAGCGCTAACCAAAGACCAACGTATACACACCCCACACACAGAAGTCCTTGCTCGCAGTTCTCTTGCATGGAATGACCTTCACACTTACGCACAGACCATCCCAGGAGTCCAACCGCTGCACACTCAAACAAATCATTGCTCCGAGCTGTGGCATCCACATAACTTTTACTTTTTTACACACAGCCCTATTTCCTACATTGATGTGGGGCTATGTTGGGAAATTGCGAAATTGTTGTTTAGGAGCAATGAGGCCACAGCTAGTTCACACATTCCCAGTCATCTCACTGCCTATCTGGGTCACGGTCAAACATGCACATTGATATCAGTTCCCAGGGAGTACCTTTTTTTGGAATCACTGCCTCTATATTCATCCATACTTTCATACTTGCTTGATCATAGACATGACACATCTGTGTGAATTAGAATGTTTTAATCACATTCGGTGGAGTGTTGAAGCTGGACCAGTACATGGCCATGCAAACCCCACTTTACATTGTTGCCCCGTGGAGGGCCAGCCAGAGTCCTTTAGGGATTGACAAGTTCATCGGAAGAGGAAGAGTTCAGTCCGCAGTCTGATTGCTGTGTCATTGGTGACCAAACCAAATATGGCAGTCCATGTCGAGGGCCAAGGTGAGTGTCGCAGAGTGTATCGGGGGACAGTGGAAGGTGTTATTCCAGGGCATGATGCATAGGGCAGAACCAAGCTGAAACAGGCCATATGGCGGAGATGAATGCTACCGCTTCCTTCTTACCACAAAGGCAGAATCATCCACATCATCGTCCTCTGATGTGTGATGTGCCTCACATGTGGGTGTTGGTGTTTTGTCTGCAGCACTGTGTAGCACTGACACATCAGGGGCCGGAGGTGGATTGTCTGCCGCACTGTGAGGCAGTGACACATCAGGGGCTGGAGGTGGATTGTCTGCCGCACTGTGAGGCACTGACACATCAGGGGGCGGAGATGTGGATGGAGTAGTAGCAGCAGCATTCATCTGCACCAGGCCTTGTGGCAGCAATGCCATGATGAGGATCTGCAGGGCATGGAAGATCCCCGCTACATCTCGCTGGTGTGCAGCCGTGGCAGCCATTCTTTCCGCCTGCATCCGCTCCCTGTTCTCCATGATCCTCCGCATGTGTCCCAACTCCCGGCTGACATCGCTGGAGCCACTCTGACTAGACAGTTGTTCTTGTCTCAGAGTCATGACTCCAGCGATGTCAGCCATGGCTTGTTGGAGAGCATGGAGCGGACTGTGGGTGTCCGTTAGGGACTGTAAGTGGTCCCTGATGGGACTTAGACACCCACGTATGGCAACTAGTTTGGCTGCCATGAGGTCGAACCCCACCCGCACCTGATCAGCCATCTCCTTCTGGCCCTCTAACACACGGCGTTGGAATGCCATGTGTTGGTCGTGGGGGTCCTGGGAGACAGCCGTGGTGGTGGGTGCTTCCTGCTGTGTGGTCTGTGCAGGGGGTGGGGTCTCCTCGATGCAGCTGGGCTGCCCTGCTCCTGGGGGTGGGGTGCTGAGGGTGTCCATGAGCTGTTGGAGGGCGTCGGTGTCGATGGTGTGGAGGTCCTCTTCATCATCAGTGAAGAGATGTACGGTCTGCTCTGCAGGAGGTGTTGATTCTCGCTCTGCAATGTAAAGGGGAGATGCAGTTTAACAGTGTGTTCCATGTATGTTCACGCATTGGACAAGTTTACAAACAGACTGCATGACAATGTACATTGTGACTGTTTGGGAGGAGATGCCTATTTGATGCGGGACAGTGGACATTTCTACACCATCAGGGATGTGGGGTTGTACTTGTACATTATCATCTTACAGTTTCCTGCTATGCCAAATGTGATTGGCCAGTTTCTACACACAAGCGGCAGCAGTTGTGTCCTCTGTTCTGTTGTGAAAGTGTTGCAGTTTGTGCCACATTGTTGTCAATGTTGATGTGCTCTGATTCATATGTGTGTGTGCTGCATTGTGGGAGAGTCGCCCCTGCAGCTCTGATTTTGCTGGCCCTTATCCCTTTCAGGCGGTGTGCCTTCATCTCTGTGCTTATACAGTGCTGAGATGTTGCAGACTTGGGTAAATTGGGCTGTTGGTGGGAGTTGGGACTCATGAGCATGGTTTGTCCGCAGATGTCTTGTTGACGTCAGGGGTTGTTTGTGCACGTGGATGTGTCAGAGTGTGACCTGCTCCTTTACGGATGTGGTCCACACTCAGCCACCTCAGTGTCGTGGCGTGCACCATGTCATGATAATTGGACTGCAGCCATGCTAATCGTCATGCAGTGTCACTTGCATTGTCAGTGTGGCTCATGGTCCCGCAGCTTTGCTGGGTTCAGCATATGTGCATGGGTTTGTTGTGAGATTAGTGATGTGTGGGGAGGGCCCCCTCTGGGCACATTGTCGACGGGGGCCTACTTGCTGTTTCTATGTGTGCTGCAGTATGCCAAGGAGATCAGGGACATGATCCAGAGTCATTGTGGGTGTGCTCTGTGCTATACTTAATTGTGCATGTGTGCCATTGTGCCCATCTCCCCCCGTCCCCCCAGTCCCTGTTCGTTACTCACCCTGTTGCTGTTGGGTCAGGTCATGTTGAGCAGTGTCCAGTCCCCCAACTCCTGCCACCGTCTCCCCACTGATGACTGTGGACACCATTTCCTCCATCTCATCCAGCTCCTGCTGTGGCGCTGGACTCCCACCTCCAGTATGCATTGCGGCTTTCCGGTTGTTAGCGAGTTTCAGCTTGGTTTTGCGCTTCACATCATTCCAGCGCTTCTTGCAGTCGTCCACTTCCCTTCTCTTCACTCCGACTGCATTCACCTTGGCCAAGATGGACTGCCATATTGCATTTTTATTTGCCAATGACACAGGGGAGGTGATGAACAGTTGTTGGTGGTGTTCTATCACCTCCGTAATCAAGATCTTGTTTTCCTGCGAACTGAATTGCGGGTTCCTCTTCATCTTCTCCTTGCCCTTCTCCTTCCCCGAGGTCCCTGGCTGGTCCTCCGGGGGGTTTGTGGGGTTCTGGCTGGCCTCTGTAGTTGCTCCAGCTTCCTCCATGGTGCTTCTCAGTTGTTTGTTTTTTTGGGGGGTTTTTTGCAGCTTTTATGGTGATTTTTCCCGCCTGACGTGGGAATAGCAAGCCTGGCGCTGCTTATCACTGATATTTTTATCGCTGTTGGGCCCATCGCCACTTTTTTCACTTTCGGGTTTCCTTATTTATCGGCGTCCCGGTAATTTTAACGCGGACATTTGACGCGTTATCGGGATACTATCGCCTGTTGCCGGCGTGTTGAGAATACGCCGTTAACACTGCTTTAGTTTCCCGTGATAGACGGCGTTATGTAAAATTGCGTTAACCTAGGTTGGCGATAATTATCGCCCGTTCTTGAGAATATCCCCCTCTGTGTCTACCTCATCACACTAGGATTCACTGCAGTCGTTCATGGGGTACAGTGTGTCAAGGCATTGTAGTGCTAGAGGCACTCTTGTGGTTTGACACCCAGTGATGACCTTTGACTACCATTATTTTTAACTGACTTTAGTGTGTTATTTTATCCTAGCCTGGATGTACGAGACGGTCCTGCATATGCCTGCTTCTCTTCTTTCTTGTAATCTTGCTGTCTTTCAGTGGGAGCTGTCACGGAGTAGAATAGCCTTGCCAAGAGCCGAGCGTGTGGGATGTGCATTTGAAAGCATGAAAGGGAGAGAGAGGTGTGGAATGTACTCTTTGGTTTTGAAGTGCAGTGTTGTGGGCAGTGATGCACACATGTGCTCGGTGTTGTATGAGAATTATGAAGTGCTTACTATTGGCTTTGACATGGCCTCATGTCATCCTTTTTTCTGACTTTGCCTTGCTTCAGCTTTTCTGCGTGCACAGCAGTGCTTGCAAGTTGTTTGGGTTACTATTGGCTTTGACATGGCTTCATGTCATCCTTTTTTCCTGGCTTTGCCTTGCTTCAGCTTTTCTGCGTGCACAGCAGTGCTTGCAAGTTGCTTGGGTTATTCACGTTCAAGGTCTTTCTGTTTTTGTGAGGGATTGTTTATGTACTGTGAGCTTCGTCAAGATAGAGGCTGGAACATGCGAGATTTGGAGAAGGGGACTGAGAGCTCCTTCCTGCTGTGGGAATGCTTGCTTGGAACCTGGCCAGTTCTGGTAAGATTCCTCTGGCCCAGGGGGAGATCTTTCTCGAACCTTCTAGTGTGTTTAAAGCTGAGGGTTGTGGACTTGGAAACCGGGAGTTTGGAATCCGAGCGAGGACGGACGTGTCTATCTCGGAGCGTGGACCCTGGTTGCTGAGGCTCTCAAACCATGGCTGTTTACTTCCCCAATCTGAGATGCAGTGTTTTGCACCAGGTGATGTATTGAGTTTTGATTATTGCCATTGTGATGTGAGCCAGTGGCTGTGATCATTTGATGTGTGAGTGAGTGTGTTTTCTTTGTGATGTGTGAGTGAGTCAAGGTGCACCTCCAAAGTACTTATTTGATGTATATATAGCTTTCTGATCTCTTGCAGGACGTCCAGTATATTTGCTTGAGTCTTATCTCATATTATTTGCTGGTTGTTTATTCATCAGTATTATTCATGCATTATATTTACCAAGTGTGTTATTATTGCTTGCATATAAATATATATATATATCTCTTTGTATATTTGAATCTTTTGCATTTGGCATCTGGGAAAGCTTTAGAGAGCATTGTGTAAAATAAACCCCAAGCCTTATTCAAAACAGAGAGAGTCCTTGCATTTTGTAAAATAAAACCCTTTTCTGAAGGTGTTGTTTGTTTTGTGTTAAAGTCTTTGGTTGCGCCAGGTGTTGAGCTACCGTGTGGAAAATTCTGTGTTATCTGATAGGCGCAATCAAAACAGGCATGCATACATTTATGTTGCCACTGTGTGTCGGCTGTACCTAAGGTCATGTTTTATTAACATAAAAGGGTGTACATTAATTCTTGTTTCATTACAGTGTTTCAGGAGTGTCCTATATACACCATTTCATGTTTCATTAGTGTATCAGGGTGCACACGAGGTCATGTTTCATTACATCATATCAGAGTGGACCATGTATATAATATGTTTCAATAGCATGTTACTGTGAACATGGGATCCTGTTTAATTACAGTGGGTCAGGGTGTACTTAAGAGCACATTGCAGGGTGTCACAGTTACTAGGTATTGTTTCATTACAGTGCCTCAGGGTGTACCTAGGGGAGAGTTTCATTGTGCTAGGGTCACATAAGGTTGTGTTTTATTTCAGTGTGTCAGGGTGTACATAAGGTCATGTTTCATTAGCAAGCAAGGCTGTATGAGATCTTTTTTCATTACAGTGTAGCAGTGTTTTTGTTTGGCGTGGGTTGGTGAGTGCAAGCATGTGTATTTGTGGAAAGTGCTCACTGTTCTTATGCGTATGTCCTCGATACACGTATCATAGGTACATGTGTTAGTGGTGGTGGATGCATGTTACCATTAGTGCAGTGTTGGCCCAGTACGGTTTCTCTAAACAATGGCGAGGGCCCTAAAATGTCACTGAAGAAAAATACCGCTTGGGATACCTCTTCTTTTCCCTAATCCCATCCCTCTGCATGTGCCATCTAGGATTTAAACCACTTACGCATTCTTAAGGAATAGTGCGCAGAGCGACTCAATATCCCAACTTGCAGACGTTGGACTAGTTGGTTGATAATTGCAGATGTTTCTTACAACAACTGAAGGGTGCAGTAGATTTCGAACAGATACTGCACAGGGCTGATGTATCAACATTTCAGAGGCCAAAACACTATGGGTCTCTTATAAACCGAACGTAGCTGATTCTTGAGCTACAAGACTGAATCAGTACTTAATGTGCTCAACAAAAACACTTGTGAGCCAGAAATGAATCGTCCAAAGCCGTGCTCAGTGACCTTGTCAACGTGTGGCTTGTATGTGGATGAAACATTGGCATCTTTGTTGTGATGAGCACCGAGTCGCTGTTTGTCTGCGATATTGCGCCTGTCATGTTTCCTTTAGCTATTAAACTAAAATGGTATTTCCGTGGACTCTCAGCCATGTCCTTTCGGTGGAGAATGTAATTAGTTTCGTTCCTTTCCATCTCCCTTTTATGGCCTTTGGTCTAAATGTTCACGTTGGCAGATGCAATAAGTGACGCTTCCACAGGCAGCTCAGCAGTCTTTTTCACCCTCGTAGCTGCAAAGATACCTCATGGCCTGAATGAAAAGGTAGGCACCGTGGAGAGGAAATGCTCACTCTTTCATCACCCTGAAAGTCATGAAATGCGCACCACTGGGCTTGTGTTCACACCTGGTGCCAGATCGCGTACATTGACCCAGTGTCAAGCAAAGGGGCTTTTAAAGCATGGTAGTAACGGGGTTATAGCCCAACTTATAGCCTTTTATTGACTGTCTTTGGCAAAATAACCACGGCGGAATATACGCAAGTGCATCGGAGCAGATCTCTCGCTCTCTCTGTCTCTATTTTTCGTTCTCTCAAGTACACAGGCATACACGCTGGCACATTAAACCACACTGCTATCTTCCAGGCAAACTTTGATGTCTAGTGCAAGTCTGAATTTTGCTTAGTGTTAACACTGTTAACGTGGTTAACACGTGTCTCAAAAGAGAGCAACTTTACAATTGTTTTTTTTTTTCCCGACCTATTTTCCTTTCTCATGTGGCTTACTAAAAAGTTGAGTGAGAAGGGAGACACTGTATGGATTTTGTTATGCGAAATGAATTATTTTGCCGTTACCATTCGGTTTTTAATATGGATCATAATTCATGTGGACCAAAGTGGTCTCAATTTTGTCATTTACGAGATTGCATGAATAAATCTCCCCGCACTGGCTGTTAATCAAGTATGATTGCTTAAATTATGAACACACCTACTTTATTCAGTGCGTCGAACCCCAACTTTACACCACCATATTTCTTTTTTTTTTGTCTCAGCCCATCCATGTATATGGTAAACGATTAAACAAACATTCAAAATGGCATAGAAAAACACTCCTTCAATGAGTTAACTCGGTGAAAACCGAGCAACATCTAGCAACAACAGACTTGCAGAGGTGTCTGACAATGTCATGAATAAAACATGCACGGTTCTCTTAAGCAGGTTATCTAATATTTGGTTCAGAAAAACAACCAATGTAGCCCCTAATGAGGGCAGATTATCTTATTTTATCTATTAAAAAAAAAATCTTAAATGAATTCTCCATCGAATTCAAAGTTGCTGCTCAACAAATATGTGTCAGTGCGTTTCGCTTCACAGGGTAGTGACACAATTCTTAGAGGTCTTCTCAAGGGCCAAAACGGTGTTTCTCTGTCAGGACGCAGTTTCAAGTCTTATTGATAACTTTAAATTGAATATAGCAATTTATTTAAGATAAGGAATCTTTACAGTGCGCATTCTTGTAAACTTGATCAATAGTCCTTTATTTCGACTAAGCGCTTGTCTAGTTTTGAAAACTGTCCTAAAGTTGTGTTCACCGCTAATGCCTATCTCTTTGGTTTTATTTTAGGTCCAAACGTCCAGCTCCCGTTTCAACAGCCACGCCTCGCGTCGACTCTCCTATGCCAATGATCCCCCATCAGAAGGTACGTGGCCATGTGCTCTTTGGATCGCTGGGGAGGGGAGCTGTGAGACTCTTTCTCTTTTATAGCTTCAACATTGTGTTATATTGAAACGCTTATTGTTCTATGATGCACCAATTGAATCTGCTTCCCTATCTTAGCTTTCAATAACATGTGACGTTAGATGTACTGCCAATATGTTTCAGGTTATGCTAAACTTTAAAATGGATCTTTGTCTCATAAAGCTGCACAGATGCCATTATTTGTTTAGAATATAATCTCTCACCTCTGAGTTCTACATTTTCAATCAGATGTTTCTCTTACAAAAAACTATATTCAGCACATCATTGCATGTGCTGTCACTGCCAACAACTGCAGATTAGAATAGGAAGTCATATGGGATAATCTCAGTCCATCAATGAGTAAGATCGCACACAGTGGAAATAGACACCCCATGACACACTGGTCCTCCCACAGATGGTGTTTGCTTGACTCCGGGGAAAATTAATTTGATGGTTAGAACACTTGCAAAAGTCTTTGCAGGGCCAAGCAAGATGGCCGAACTGACGTGATCCCTGCCGGATCTGTCACCAGCCCGCTGTCGCTGGTGATTTCTGAGCCCCAACGTAGCAAAAGAACTATTTGCATGGGTCCCTGAAGGATTGGCGAGTTGAGGAAGCCCAGCAAGATTTACTGTCGGGCGGTTAATCGGGAGAAAATCGCAGGAGCAAGTGAGGCGGAGGCACGAGACAAAATGGCACCGTCCTGCCGGGAATACTGAGACGGAAATTCGGAAGGGCAGGCGGGAGGTACGGGGAAGGAGCTTCCAACATCAGCCCCCAAGCGGAAAGTGAACAAACTGTTCTACACCCACGGAGAGGGAAGCGGCAGCGAAAACGGGTGCCAGGCGACCCGCAGAGGACAAATGCGGACATCTGCATAATCCCGGAATGCGACGGCGGGGCTGAGGTGAGCTGGGGGGCCCCAGCAAAGCTATAATTACTTCTGACCCCCATATTCAGTGAGAGGAGGCATTGAGATGCAAACGGGCAACTCAGAAGGCGGCAAAATGATCCCCCCCGTCCCGCCTGACTCAGATATGGCGGACGGCAGGACCCACTAAGCTTAAAACATAGGGGACGCCATGGGAGGAGCCTGAGGGCACAGTAGTTGCCGGTGGGGCACTCAACAAGCACATAGGGGATCTAGGAGTGAGGGTCCACCACATAGAGACGCCGGGGGTACATAACCTTGCCTCACCCTAAGATGGCCGCCACTAAGGACAAACACCACGAGGAGTCACTTATTCTACCTCAATGAGGGGGCCCTAGATAAACACCGGGAACGCAGGAAAAGACACGCAGCAAAGCATAGAAGCGGAGCCTGAGCACAAATAATGAACAGGGGAGCTGTGGAATCCCTCAGGTACGGCAGAGACCGCATCTATCCCACCAAAGAAGTCGACATCTAAAGTATCGAGCTACTTTGCTCCCGCAGAAAAGAAACAAGCGCAGGAGCGAGAGAGTGCTGAATCCAGCATGGCACTGACCAAGGAGGAATTACTGGCGTCCCTGAAAGATTTTAAGATGGAGTTGCACACAGAACTAAAAGGCGAACTCCAGGCCTCTATGGATCAGCTGAAAGCAGACCTATCGGAGAGAATGACCTCACTGCAACAAGATGTGGACTCTATAGGAACACGATTGATGGAGACGGAGGCCCACACCCAGGATCTTGACAAAAGAGTAACGGACACGAGCGACAAGGTACAGCTCCTACAATCACAACTCCAACTGGCCCTATTAAAGAACAAAGACCTGAAAAACAGGTCCAGGAGAGAAAATATACGCATTAGGGACCTGGAGGAGGGGGCAGAGGGGCCCGATCTGAAGGCTTTTATTGAGGGCCTATTTGCTGAGTTCCTTGGGCCAAAACAAATGAAGATCAAAATAGAAAGAGCACACAGGGTCGGCCCAGCAGCTCCTGGTGAAAGACGTCGCACTCGGGACATTTTGGTCAAGCTCCATTCGTTTAAGGTCAAAGAAGCCATTCTACAGGAATCCAGAAAGAAAGAATCAATCTCCTTCAAAGGCTTTCACTGTTCTCTTTTTCAAGACCTGGTGCATGCACCTCTCCAAAGACGACAATCCTTCAGACCACTTACAGAAAAGCTGCGAGCGGATCGAGTGAGATATCGATGGACATACCCATTCGGGCTGGCCTTCGAATTTCAGAACAAACAGCGCCATGTCACAGAGCTTGGGGAAGGCCTGGAGATTTTGGGACTACCGGTGCCAGCGGAAGAAGCCACCAACTCACAGGCGGGAACAGGGGAACATCCTCAATCGAAAGCAACACACTGGAAATCGATTACCAAGGGACGCCAAACCAAGACCTGATCCAAGAAGGCGAAAGGAGGCTGGACTAGCCGAAGGCAGGACTAAAGGATAGGATGTCGGGGTCAAAAGAGGTCAGTAGGGTGATTCGTATCAACCGTGACACGACTCAAGATTGGGACCTGGGACAGGACTAAAGGATAGGATGTCGGGGTCAAAAGAGGTCAGTAGGGTGATTCGTATCAACCGTGACACGACTCAAGATTGGGACCTGGGACATGATTAATTTATCTACACACTTCCAAGAGGATCCACCGGAAAATGTAGAAGGTTTTGAACATTGACTGTCTTATTGCTACGTTGCAAGAGCTATAAGGACAGCGAGGTGATGGGCTTGGGCCGAGACCCCAGCTAAACGCCCGCAACCTGGAGTGAAGTTACAGCGGGACACCTTGTGGTCTCGCTATTCAGGTTTATTTTTTCTAATTGTTGTGCTAATATTTCAAATGGGGTTTTTTCTAGGGGGGGTGGTGGAGAAGCAGGGACAGAGAGAAGCTTGTGGCACTGCAATGCAGTAATGTAGGATGTGAAGGGGAAAGGAAATATGGCGAGAAAAGGCTAGTCTACGGGGCCAGAAGACAGCGGGAATCCAGGGAATACAACAGGCGAGGGGGATGGGTTGCCCAGTGCAATGATAGTGATTACTTCATGGAATGTGAAGGGCCGGAATTCTCCGCTTAAACGCCAAAGGATCTGGAAATACCTAGTAGATCACCAGTTTGACGTTTTGGCTCTTCAGGAGACACATCTTAAGAAAGCGGAAGAACTGAGGCTAAGACACAAAAACTACTCGCTGCTGTACAGATCATCCGCCAAACCAAAACATAATGGGGTAGCATTAATGTTCCATAAGAGCATCAAATTCCAACCAGAAGGTATAAAGACAGATAAGGAGGGCTGGGTGGTAATGGTAAAGGGGAAGCTCAGGGAAAGAACTGTCACCTTTGTCTCGGCATATGTCCCCAATACGGGTGAAGCAACATTTGCAATTCTCCACTGACTATGGTGGGGGGCTTTGCCGAAGGCCAAATAATTCTGATGGGGGACTTTAATCTTACTTGGCATTCTACAGACGATAGTTCTCACCTGCATAGGTGTACAGGAGGTAGCTTCCCTAAATCTTTAAAACATGCATTCCACGATTTGGGGCTCTTCGATGCATGGAGATCTCTCAACCCAACTGCAAAAGACTATACATATTTTTCACATGCCCATCAAACATACTCTAGACTAGACTACATTTTTATGTCCCGGGAGTTAAAGGGATTTCTACAGGGGGCTAAGATCCTTCCCATCTCTCTATCAGATCACAGCCCTGTCACGGTGGGCCTACACTGGGGGGACAACACAGGGGTACCCGAGATGGTATTTCCCCGCTGCACTGACACGGGACAGATTATTACGGGACGAGTTGCGGGTTGCTATTAAAGAGTATTTTCAGACAAATGACCCCGGTGACACGTCACCCCAAAATAATTGGGATGCTTTCAAAGCAGTAATACGGGGGAAATGTATTGCGTTGGTCTCGGAGCTGAATAAAGAAAGAGCAAAGGAAAGGGTGGAATTAGAGGCCGCCCTAACCCAGACAGGAAGCGACTATAAAAAGAACCCCATGAGTGCACTAAAAGGGAAACTCAGTGCAATATATACTAACAGAGCTGAATTCACACTCCTGCGATTACGCCGCAATGCATACACGCAAGGAAACAAGGTAGCCACCCACCTGGCGCGACAACTTAGGGAAAAGAGGGTGCAGGAATATATTGGGGGAATAAACAAAGGCGATGGGGAGATAGAATTAGACGATCTGGGTAAGGCTAATATTTTTGGTACCTTCTATCAAGACCTATATAGGGCTACCCCCCCCTGATACCAAGGCCCAGAAAGGATACTTGGCCACACTTGTGCTCCCAAAGCTCTCGGACACTTGGAAAGACCAGTTAGATGCCCCAATTTCTGAGGACGAGGTGAGACAAATGATCAGGGCACTAAAGTCTCACAAATCACCAGGGACGGACAGACTGACAGCACTTTTCTATAAGACATATGCGCCGGAACTAATACCCCATCTAACGGCCTTATTTAATAACATAGCGACGGGACATGAGGTGCACCATCTATGGCAGAGGCGCTAATCACGGTGATACCAAAGCCCGGGAAGAATCCACAACAATGCGCCTCATAGAAGCCGAATGCCCTCCTGAATTTAGACGCCAAACTCTATTTGGCCATCTTGGCGTCGTGCTTAGAGAACTTAATGCCCACCCGGACCAATCCGGTTTCATAAAAGGGAGACAGACACATGATAATATTCGCAGGACACTGCATCTTATAGAAAAGGCAGCCAAGTTTAAAATCCCAGCGATAGTAGTGGAGTTGGACGCAGAAAAGGCCTTTGATAGAGTGGACTGGCACTTTCTGTTTCTCACTCTGGAACGCTTTGGCTTTGGGGACAAGTTTTTAAACATGATTAAAGCTAACTACACGAGCCCACGCTCTAGAGTCCAGGTCAACGGAGTAAGCTCGAGCTTCTTCGAACTAGGCCGAGGAACACGGCAGGGATGCCCTTTATCCCCCCTGCTGTTTGCTCTGAGCATTGAGCCACTGGCGGCTCGCCTCAGAGCAACTCCGGACATCCGGGGGATTAGTTTTGGGGGAAAGGAGCACAAGGTTTCGCTATTTGCGGATGACGTCTTGTTGACTCTCACATCCCCTAGAATGTCACTGAGGACATTGCAGGAGGAGCTGAAGAACTTTGAGGCAGGAGCCGGCTTTCGAGTCAATCTGTCTAAGTCATCGGTGTTAAATCTCACACTACCGGAGGGGGAGAGGATGCAGATCTAGGGAGAGTCCCCATTCACATGGGCTAAACACAGTCTAACATACTTGGGGATCCAGATCACCCCACGTATAGAGGGGTTGCTCAAGGTGAATTTTCCACCCTTACTCACTCACATACAACAGGATCTAAAGCAATGGAAACCATTGTTTATATCTTGGCTAGGACGGATACACGCAGTCAAAATGACCCTTCTCCCCAAACTGTTATACCTGTTCCAAACGCTCCCGATAGACCTGGAAAAAGATTTTCCATCAGGGGTCCGCTCCATGATACTACATTACATCTGGCAAGATGGTAGAGCTTGGCTACCCTTTCATGTTTTGAGGAGGCTAGGATCTGAAAGGGGTAGCGGCGCTCCCAGACATCAGGCTATACTACAAGGCAGCATAACTAGGAGTGGTGGCGGAATGGTCCATGAGAGAGTCGGACAAACACTGGCTCCACATGGATCGCGCCATTGTGGGTAGGACAATTTGGGACGACCTTTGGAAACCCAAAAAAGACAGATCCCCCCAACGCTTACTTAAGCACCCCCACCCGGACTACTCTCAAGACTTGGGATGAAGTGACCCAGAGCCTGGGATGGACCTCTTTTCCTTCCCCATACACACCTATACACTTCAACCCAGACTTTCCTCCGGCACTGAAGGCGGGCTCGTTTGATGCCTGGAGGGAGGGGGGATGCTGGTTCTTTCAGACCTATTTCACAACCACAACATCCTTACCTTTGAAAATTGCCAGCAAGACTTTCAGATCCCACCCACTGAACACTTTCATTATCTTCAACTTAAGCATTGGGCACTCCACCCACCAGTTAGGGAGGCAGCAACTAGAGATTTGACACCAATAGAAACTTTCGTTAGAAGGGCGAGCACCTCGAGGGGCACTATTTCTTTTCTATATAACCTTCTGGTTTCCACAACAAATGCGCCGCGACCGCGATACATGCACTCCTGGGAGCAGACCCTGGGAAGGGAGGTGATGGAGGGGAAATGGAAACACCTATGGTCCGATATCGCCAAGAACAACCACTCACTTGAACTAAGGGAGGCTCACTACTAAACATTATTCGATTGGTACCTTTTCCCTACCAAACTCAAAAGGATCTTTACCCTAACCTCAGACCTTTGCTGGAGGGGATGCGGCCTACTGGGGCGCTTCCGCCATATCTGATGGGACTACCCAACTATTAAGCCATTCTGGGAGGAGATTCTGGCCCAAATGAAAGACATTCTGGGGTATCCCGTGCCGAGCTCTGTAGATGCGACTCTCCTGGGACTAAGGGACACCTCGCTAGAGCATCAAACCAGGGCTGATAAAGCAATTATGTGGGCATGTATAGGGGCAGCCAAGAAGGCCATAGCGGCCAATTGGAAGAAGAAAGAGGCACCAGTGTTGGCACAATGGCATTCGCGCCTGTGGAGAATACTCACGATGGAGCGGATGTCAGATATCTTCAGAGATGAGTATAAGAACTTTGAGTATAAATGGGGCCCCTTGGTGTCATATCTTACAAAGGGGCTCCCGCTGGCGGTGTGCCCACCCACGTTGAGAGGACTACACTTATTTCAGTTTTAGGATCCATAGAGGGGTGATCTCAGATTGCACTCTCCAACAGAAGGAAGGGAACAACCTAGAGGCCACATGAGAAGAATCCACTCCCCATGCCGTAGTAGAGCAGTAAGCAGGGACTAGACGGGTATTGCTTCTCCACCACAGGGGGGGGGAGGGAGGGGAGAGGGTTTGACAGTTGTAAAAAGGTCATTTCAATGCGACATTGGCTTGCTTTATATAACAGTTGGCGATAATTCCAGCACTGTAAGACACTGTGAACGATTTAGCAGGGGGAGGCTTGCGGGATTATCTATTTGGCCCCTTGCCTTGATTGTATGGAAATGGAAAAAAGTTCTATCAATAAACAGAAGTTTGACAAAAAAAGTCTTTGAAGATGGCAGTCACTCTGGGTGCATTCCAGTCCTTCTTTTTTCTGCCACTATGGCACTTAAGGCAGAGAACAGTCATTTGTAAATCAGCATGGGTCCTGCTTCAATAGAACCAGTCCATCTTAAAGTGGTTGGCCAGATCCCTTCCAAATGGGAACACAAACAGCTCCAGTCCAGTTTTGGCCTCATCACTAAGGTGTAACTTGAGTCATGGGGCACAGCGAGCACGGACTCTGGGTTTTTGTGATCATCTATCTGGCTCAAATGGACCTTACCATCACTGTGACGACAGGTCCAGTTACCATATTTTAACTCATACTCGCACACTCTCCTACCACAAAAAATCAAATGGTGGACAATGCATCCTATTGGGTACTCATCTTTTCCGTCCAGAATGTCTCTCTTTCATTGTAATTCCCAAAATTGAAAATGCAGAGTGCTAGAAATGGATTTTCTGGTTGGCTAGGGTATGCAACTAAGCCAGGCAAAATCCACCACTCTAGTCAGGATAAGGGCATTGCACATCTAAAATAACCCCTGCTCACCCCATTGGTAGCTTGGCACGAGCAGTCAGGATTATCTCAGAGGCAGTGTGTAAAGCATTTGCACATAGCAAACAGTAATACAGTGAAAACACTACAAAAGGACACCACACCAGTTTTAGAAAAATATCCAATGTTTATCTGTGTAAAACAAGACCAGAACAATAAAAATCCAACATACAGTAATCCACAATACCAATAAAGTAAAAATAGACTTTATGTACAGTTCCCTGAAGTCGATAGCTCCGTCTGTGGATATCACGGTGTGGTGAACAAACAAATCCAACAGTTCCGGCCGGTCGCAGCATCGCAGGCCAGCTACGGTGTCGGGGAGGCCCGTAAAACAGTACCTTTGGAGATACAGAGCATCAGATCTTGCAGTGAGCGCTGGAGGAGCGGCGTCAACAGGCGTATGTTCCAGAAGTCGGTGCCGGAGTCATCGGGCCCTTGAAGTCACACGCGTAGCATGTCGAACTCCTTGAGTTTGAAGTCAGGAGCGTAGGCGTCAGGGCTGAGGTGTGAGACGGGGCAATGCGGCGTACGGGCCCATAGGTCGCGGTGCAGGCAGCGGTGTCGGTTGATGAACTGGAGTCGATGACGGTGGCATCAGTGGGCCAAGGCTGCGGTGTGGGACAGGGTGGTGCGTTGTGTAACTTACGAGCGGTGCCCTCAAACCAAAGTGCAAGCAGCTGCATCAATGTCAGCTTGGAGCGGCGTCGCCGGTGAGACCACGGCTGTGGCGCGAAGCTGGACAGTGCTCTGTGTTCTCCATGAGCGATGCCCACCGGTCACTGTGCAGGCAGCGGTGACGGTGACAGCGTCGGGGATACCAAAGCTGCGGTGTGAAGCAAGGCGGTGTGGAGCCCACAGGTCATAGTGCAAGCAGCGGCTCGGTGGCGGAGTCGGGCGCCGTCGTTGGTGAGACCAGGGTTGCGGTGCGAAAGTGCAGCAGTGCCCTCTGCGGTGCCTTCAGGTCATGGAGCCGGCAGCGGCATTGTTGACGGCGTCGGGTTAACTTTTTCCTCTGTGGCAGCTGAAACATCCAGTTCCAGAAGCCGGTACCCAGAAGAAGTTGAAGTCTTTGATTTCCCTGAGACTTCAAACAGAAGGCAAGCTCTACAGCAAGCCCTTGGAGATACTTAGAATGCAGAAAGAACAGCCCAGTCCTTTCCCTGCCCAAGACAGAAGTAGCAACTGCAGGCCAACCCAGCAAAACACACAGCAAAGTGGTAGTCTCTCCTCACAGCTCTTCTTCCTTGCAGGTTCCTTAGTCCAGCAGTAATCTAAAGTTCTGGGGTCAGAGCCCCAATATTCATACCACATTTCACTTTGAAGTTGGCACAAACAAAGTTCCACTGGCATACATAATCTAGTTCTGCCTGGCTCAGGCCAGATTCACTCCAGGGGGTGGAGACAGCATTGTGGAAGACAGACACATTCCATTCAGGTGCAAGCAACAACTCCTCCCACTACTCTAAATGCAGCTAGGTCTATTCAGCCTGGCTATGAGTCACCCAGGAAAGACAGGACACACCTCTACCCCCCCCTGGTGTCTGTCTAGTGTGAACTCACAAACCAGCCCCTGTCCGACTAAAGCCCAGACAGCAAATACACAACTGGCAGAGGCACATAGATGGTTAGACAAGAAAATACCCACTTTCTAAAAGTGGTATTTTCAAACACACAATATCAAAATCATCTTTACTAAAAGATGTATTTCTAAATCCTGAGTTCAGGAAGCCTAAACTCTATTTCTCTATCTTGTCCCAATGGAAAGTTATGCTTGTAAGATGTTACAAAGCAACTCCCATATCAGCCTATGGGACAGATGGCCTTGCAATAGTGAAAAACGAAATGTACAGTCGTTCACTATCAGGGGATGTAAAACACACCAGTACATGTCCTACCTTTCACAGAATAGCAGTGATAAAGTGCCCAGAGTCCTAAAACCAACAGAAACAAGGTCAAAAACAAGAGGGCAAAAAGCAAGAAGTCTGGTGGTGAACCCGCTGAAAAAGCCAAGTCTAACACCAAGTCATCTTTATTCTTCTGTGGTGGAACACTTTCATTGAGACTGGGAAACTGATTAAGACCTTAGTGCTCTGACATGGATAACTAAACGTCTAAACATAGTGAGGTTGAGTAGTAGACATATCAAGAGCCTCTTGTTCAGCATTGTTTGACTACCATCCGGCACATTCACATATGTACTTCCTGAATCCTGCATAGTTTTGTAGTTTTATAAAGTATGAATCTGACCCCCAAAAGGTGTCAGAGCAATGTACTCATGTGTAACTTAACTTCAGGAGTCAAATTGTAAAGCATTATATTACTAACAAGATTTATTATTCAGTGGACATCACACATAAGACAATAATATTTGGAGAGACATTATCCAAACAAATCTTAAGACCATAACAGTCAGCTGCCTTGACAACATGTGATTCTTCTCAGCGATTGTTGCTGAGTGCATGCTGCTATGTGAAATGAGGATTACTGTAGACTTTTACACAAAAAAACAAAATCTATGTAGTCTACTGAAGAAGTAATTGAGTAGCTTCAAGAAGACCAATATAGTGGGGGCCCATGAGCTGGAGAAAAGAAGCCTGCATTGTTAAAGATGAGAGTTCCTTCCTGAAGGAGACAGACAGTGCTTATTTTGGAAAAATATATAAATAATTGGTGCCAGTCTCTAAAATATTTATTTTTTTGTGTCGCAATTCTTTATTGAAAAATTAAAGGTAAATACATCCATAAAAGAATAATGCATCGTAATAGGACCCAAAGCAATGCAACATCTTTACATATATAGTGTAATATAAAGAAGAAAAAACTTGTGAGTGAGAAAGGAAAGTGGGAGAAATGAAATAAAAAACAAGGAGTTAATGAAAGAAAAGGAGAATAGTGGACATTGTATGCTAGGAAATCTAACTCTGGTTAGTCATAATCAAGGAAAGAGGTTAGACAAGATAAATTATGGGGCAGGCAAAAATAATTTAGAACTGATAAAATATATTAAATCCGTAGTGTGAATTATGATATATATATATATATATATATATATATATATATATATATATATATATATATATATATATATATATATATTATATTCTGCTCCAAAGGTTGTCCACCAGGTGAGTAGCACTCGATCAGCAGCTTTGTTTATGATAGGTAGGGACGAGGATCCGCTTGTAGAAGCTGCTCCGTAATGGAAATGCCTGACGCGTTTCGAAGCTCCATATGCTTCTCTTCAGAGGCTTGAACGGAGACAGTGTGTGCAAACGCTGAACCAACTTCGCCATTTTCGAATTGCACACCCACCAATGGGAAGCTCGAATGAGACTGTGCATTGTGGGAAATGTGGTCCGGATAGCACACAAATCTTGTCCTGTATGGACCCTGCAAGTGGACTCGTCCTCAATCCTGTTTGCGGCTGCTGGTCCACATAGCCGACATGATAGTTACCATGTCGGGTGGCCCCCATAACATTACGGGGTGGTGCACACTCCGCGGCAAGACGGCCGCGTATTACATTCTGCTCCAAAGGTTGTCCACCAGGTGAGTAGCACTCGATCAGCAGCTTTGTTTATGATAGGTAGGGACGAGGATCCGCTTGTAGAAGCTGCTCCGTAATGGAAATGCCTGACGCGTTTCGAAGCTCCATATGCTTCTCTTCAGAGGCTTGAACGGAGACAGTGTGTGCAAACGCTGAACCAACTTCGCCATTTTCGTATTGCACACCCACCAATGGGAAGCTCGAATGAGACTGTGCATTGTGGGAAATGTGGTCCGGATAGCACACAAATCTTGTCCTGTATGGACCCTGCAAGTGGACTCGTCCTCAATCCTGTTTGCGGCTGCTGGTCCACATAGCCGACATGATAGTTACCATGTCGGGTGGCCCCCATAACATTACGGGGTGGTGCACACTCCGCGGCAGGACGGCCGCGTATTACATTCTGCTCCAAAGGTTGTCCACCAGGTGAGTAGCACTCGATCAGCAGCTTTGTTTATGATAGGTAGGGACAAAGATCCGCTTGTAGAAGCTGCTCCGTAATGGAAATGCCTGACGCGTTTCGAAGCTCCATATGCTTCTCTTCACAGGCTTGAACGGAGACAGTGTGTGCAAACGCTGAACCAACTTCGCCATTTAAGTATTGCACACCCACCAATGGGAAGCTCGAATGAGACTGTGCATTGTGGGAAATGTGGTCCGGATAGCACACAAATCTTGTCCTGTATGGACCCTGCAAGTGGACTCGTCCTCAATCCTGTTTGCGGCTGCTGGTCCACATAGCCGACATGATAGTTACCATGTCGGGTGGCCCCCATAACATTACGGGGTGGTGCACACTCCGCGGCAGGACGGCCGCGTATTACATTCTGCTCCAAAGGTTGTCCACCAGGTGAGTAGCACTCGATCAGCAGCTTTGTTTATGATAGGTAGGGACGAGGATCCGCTTGTAGAAGCTGCTCCGTAATGGAAATGCCTGACGCGTTTCGAAGCTCCATATGCTTCTCTTCAGAGGCTTGAACGGAGACAGTGTGTGCAAACGCTGAACCAACTTCACCATTTTCGTATTGCACACCCACCAATGGGAAGCTCGAATGAGACTGTGCATTGTGGGAAATGTGGTCCGGATAGCACACAAATCTTGTCCTGTATGGACCCTGCAAGTGGACTCGTCCTCAATCCTGTTTGCGGCTGCTGGTCCACATAGCCGACATGATAGTTACCATGTCGGGTGGCCCCCATAACATTACGGGGTGGTGCACACTCCGCGGCAGGACGGCCGCGTATTACATTCTGCTCCAAAGGTTGTCCACCAGGTGAGTAGCACTCGATCAGCAGCTTTGTTTATGATAGGTAGGGACGAGGATCCGCTTGTAGAAGCTGCTCCGTAATGGAAATGCCTGACGCGTTTTGAAGCTCCATATGCTTCTCTTCAGAGGCTTGAACAGAGACAGTGTGTGCAAACGCTGAACCAACTTCGCCATTTTCGTATTGCACACCCACCAATGGGAAGCTCGAATGAGACTGTGCATTGTGGGAAATGTGGTCCGGATAGCACACAAATCTTGTCCTGTATGGACCCTGCAAGTGGACTCGTCCTCAATCCTGTTTGCGGCTGCTGGTTCACATAGCCAACATGATAGTTACCATGTCGGGTGGCCCCCATAACATTACGGGGTGGTGCACACTCCGCGGCAGGACGGCCGCGTATTACATTCTGCTCCAAAGGTTGTCCACCAGGTGAGTAGCACTCGATCAGCAGCTTTGTTTATGATAGGTAGGGACGAGAATCCGCTTGTAGAAGCTGCTCCGTAATGGAAATGCCTGACGCGTTTCGAAGCTCCATATGCTTCTCTTCAGAGGCTTGAACGGAGACAGTGTGTGAGAGGAATAGTTTCTTTTAATGTATCTCCTATTTGTGTCCAAAAATGTTGAAGAGAGGGGCACACGCAGAGTAAATGGAGGAGGTCAATATTAGCTCCAGAACATCTCCAACATTTAGAGTGCATTAACAATCCTGCACGGTACAATTTTGATAGTGTCCAATACCAGTCATGCAGCGTTTTAAAAAGGCAGAATTTCAAGCGTGCTTCACGAGTGCCCTTGTCCAGGGCTTCCAAGATGTCCGGCCATACGTTTTCGTCTATTGAAATATGTAAGCGTTCTAGCCATTTCTCGTGAAGAGCTTTAAGAAGAGGTTTTGAGTATAGATGGTTAGTTAGAGTACGATATAATCCTGACATTACTCCTTTATGCTTTCCCCAGGGATAAAGATATTCCAATATCGGCGATGTTTGTAATGTCCAAGGTGAAGGTCCAAGACATCTCCTCAGACAGTGCTGTAGTTGTAGATGTCGTGAAGTCTGATGTAAAGGAAGGTCAAATTCTTCACAAATAAGATCAAAGGATTTCAGTTCACCATTTACTATGATCTGATCTAATGTCTGGATTCCTTTCAAACTCCAGTCAGTCCAATGAAGCGCATGACCATTAATACGAATACTTTCATTACCCCATAGTGGAGCTTTAGAATGTAAACGATGAGGAACTTTTAAAAGACGATGCGCTCTTTGCCATGCTCGGTATGTAGCATGAAGCACAGGATGCGGAGGGGAGGTTTGAGGTTTACGAATACTGTATAAGAAATTGAGACCATCATTGCAATTAAGTATTAAGCGTTCTGTTGAAACCCATTGTGGAATATCAGTTACACCTGGAAGTAGATAAGCCAGTTGTGAGAGATGTAAGGCCAAGGAATAATGTTCCAATGATGGTAAACCTAAGCCACCATGAGAACGACGTGCTAATAATTTAGCAGCTGCTAGGCGAGGACGCATGGTTCCCCAGACAAATGACCGAATACGGGAATCTATACGGCGAAGTAAGTTCAAAGGAATTACAACCGGAAGCATACCTAGTATATAAGTAAAGCGGGGTAGAGTAACCATTCTCACCGCCTGTACCCTCCCTCACATAGAGAAGCCCAAAAGTGACCATTTTGCAAAATCAGTCTTCATTTGTGCTATAAGAGGTAAAAGATTATCCGAAACCATTCTCTGAAGTCCGCGATTAATCAAAATTCCTAAATATTTTGATTGGGACGATTTCCAGCAAAAGGGGTATCCATCAATTGAAGCTTTTGTGGTACCAGAGGAGAGTGGAAGAGCTTCACTTTTGTCCCAATTCACCTTATAACCAGAAATGATTGAGAATTCATTGATGATATCAAGTAAAGTTGGGAGGGAGTGGGAGAGATATTTTAGTGTAAGAAGGATATCGTCAGCGTATAAAATATAACTTTGATATTCCTCCCATTATGGGACCACCTTGAATCTGCGATGAGTGGCGAATGAGTGTGGCAAGGGGTTTCATCGCTAATAAGAATAAAAGAGGAGATAGTGGACAATCTTGACGGGTACCCCTTCGAATTGGAAAGGAATCAGAAGGAAAACCTCCACAATTGACCTGTGCTATGGGGTTATCATATAGTAAACGAACCATAGATATAAATTGATCCCCTAGGCCAAAGCGTTTCATGGTAGCAAAAAGATAAGTCCAGTCAATGCGGTCAAACGCTTTTTCTGCGTCCAAAGAAAGAGCAATCGTATCTTCTGTCAATTCTTTCGCAGACCATAAAGTATGAGCTAAGGATCGGAGATGGTTTCTAGAGGAACGACCTGGGACAAAGCCAACCTGTGAATGGTGTATTAGAGAGGGAATAACTTTACGTAATCGTGACGCCAAAATACTTGCAAATATTTTAACATCACAGTTAAGCAAGGATATGGGGCGGTAGCTACCACATACGAGCGGGTCCTTACCTGGCTTGGGTATGACTGCAATCAATGCTTTATTAGAAATAGGGCCAAGAGAAGATGTCTGAACAGCTTCATTAAGAGCAGAATGTAGAGTATTAATTGTTTCTTCCCCTGACCATTTATAATATTCCGCAGGAAACCCATCTTCACCTGGGGATTTATGATAAGGTAGTTTGGAGATAGCTGTAACTACTTCATCCTTAGTAATGTCACCTCCAATTAAATCTCTACCCTCATCTGTGAGACATGAAAGGTCAATTTTTGCAAGATATGCAGCTATTTGATCTTCAGTTGCTGGGTTTTCAGAAGTATAAAGTGTTTTATAAAAGGATGCAAAAGTATTGGTTTAGTGAGAATCTCGCCATATTCTGTTTGTAATGCAGATATAGCCATGGAAGCTTCACGTTGTTTTAGCTGTGCTGCAAGCAAACGGCCAGCTTTCTCCCCTTGCTCATAATGTCTACCTTTTAAACGTTGAAGAGCATACTCTGCTTTTGAGGTGTAAAGATTATTAAGTGCCATTTTAGCTACCTCTAGGCTTTTGCGATTGATCACTGTAGGACGAGAAGTATATAGACGATTAAGAGAAACAATTTGGGCTTCAAGTTCGGTACGACGTAAAGATGCTGATTTATTGGCTACAGCTGCATCTCTCATTAGTTGTCCGCGAATAGTTGCTTTTGCAGCCGCCCATATGGTTCTGCAAGAGGTAACTGAAGATTTGTTATTGTTTATATATTCAGAAAAATGAGAACGTAATTGATTTTTCCCCTGAGGCGAATGATATTTTTGAATATTCATACGCCATGATTTCCGACCTGGAGAGGTTAAACCTTCTTAAAGAGCAAGAAGAACTGGGGAATGATCAGAAACAGCTGCTTTTAGAATGTTGGATTCAGTAGTGATTACAATTGGATGGGCAATAAGAAAGTAGTCTATTCTAGATTGTGTGCCATGGGCAGAGGAGAAAAAGGTATACTCTAGATCTGAGGGATGACAAAGGCACCAGTGATCCACTAAACCATGGTCCGAAATTATATCGCTCAATAGGGCTCGGTCACCAACATTACATCTATCTAAGGGGGCTGTTTTATCTAAAATCGCATCCCGGGCAACATTCCAGTCACCACCAATAATATAACTGGATGCTCCAATCTCGACGAGTAGACGGTTCAAATTAAGAAAATAGGAGCGCTTAGCACCAGTTGGTGCATATACAGAACCAATACAGATGGTCTTGTCTGAAATTCTAAACTTAGCAAAGACATATCTGCCTTCTGGGTCAATCCAGGTTTTGATAGTTGTTATAGGTAGAGCTTTGTGTAAAGGATGGCCACACCACATTTCCGTGGTTGGTTCTTATCAGAAGATGATTGTGTTGTTAATCCACAATGAATAACTTTACCTACCCAGTCTCGCTGTAATTTAGATGATTCCAAAGCATCTAAATGGGTCTCCTGTAAGAGCGCAATATCAGTTTTTTTCCCTTTAAGAAAAGAAAGTACTTTTTTGCGTTTTATAAAGTGCGTAAGGCCGTTAACATTCCACGATATTATGCGTAATGGTCGAGAAAAAGAGGATGTGCTCATTGTTATATATGCAGTGAAGGTATAAAGATGCCAATATTAGGAGTAAGGAGTTGTAAATTGTGGAGGTGATGAGAATAAAGAAATAAATAAAATGTAAAGATAAAATCAAAACAGGTACTGGTAATATGTAGTAGGAAAGGGGTTAAGAAAGAGCGGGAACGAAGGAAAGACGAAGAGAGGGGGAAAACTAAGGGAAAGAATAGATTCCAGGCAAGGAGAAAGTTGAAGGGTAGTAAGTGTTCTAAAGAATTAAAAAAAAAAAAAAAGGTTAAAGAATTATGAGAGTTGGCTAAATGATATATAGAAAAATAAGCAATAGTAAGAAAGATCAAGTGAAAAAATAACAAGTGAAAAAATAAGGAAGGAGGTGGGAAGTATACTGTGTAGGTGTAGCATAGCACTAATGGGACGGAACTGTTTACTGCGGGTCTAAGCTTTCGGGCTATTCGCGCCGGAGGAGCCCCATCCGGCGACTGAATCAATGATAGGAAATACATGAATACAATAATAATAACAATATTTAAACACTAATATAGAGTGTGTAGTTAAAGTTGGAGGAAGAAGGAGAAAACAAACATCGTAAGAGCATAGTGATAAAAGGATTGAGGAAGAAAAGAAAAGAGAGAAAATGGGAAGTATGAATGAGAAAAAAAAAGGTCAGCATCATATGGAACTGTCAGATATATAGCGCTGTTAAATAAACTTTACATTTAATAATAATAGTAACAGTTATAATTAAAGTTAAATATTAAATATTAACAAAAATAATTGGTTTCACATTAAAGTGCAATCCTATCTAAGTAATAGCACTATTTGAGTAAATGATATCAGTCAACTATTAAGACGATTAATTAATACATACTATCAAAAATAAATAATGTAATAATATAATAGACATTGAACAGGCAAAGGAAAAAGGATAAAAGTATAAAAGTAAGGGAGTTAATAATATAAAACTGAGCAAGGCTTATAATTTATAGTAGAATGCATAACAATTTCATAATAGATTTATAACAAAAGGCTAAAATTCATATATATGGTCAGTTGTCCTAATACCTATATTATAGTATAAAGTTTTTTTGTTTTTTTTAAAACAATACTCAATAAAAGGAATAACATGAGAAGATAGGTTATGAAGAGAATGAAGGAAACTATGATTATAAAATATATTGATGTAGTCTACAAAGAGTAGAGTCATTCAAACTTTACAAAAAATAGTAACAATAGCAATAAATAATAAATGTTGTTTTTTAAAGTAGCTAGTGTAATAATAAGGTGTTACTAAACCTGTATTCCAGTATAATATAACTAGATATCATCTTAGTTAACTAACAAGACAGTTAAATATTAAATATTGAAATAATTAATCAACTTCATATGTATTGGTTAATTAAAAGGGAAGGAAGGAAAAAGTGAAGAAAGGGACTAAGAAAAAATCATAGTGATATTGTAGTCTGTAATAAATTAATAGCAAGAAAAATGTCAAATAAGCAAAAATGCATATTTATAATCAGTAATCCATTTCTTTGTCATATTAGAGTTAGCAAATAGATTATAAGGGAAAACTCTAAGGTCAAAAGAATATTAACATAGGCATATATCGGAGAATAGTGAGAGACAGGGTAAAGTTAAAGAAAGAAGGAAAGAATAAGTTGCTTATAAGAAAAAGACAAAAGTTCATCTGACACTCAATAACATATAAAAATAGGTTACAGAGGAGATAAAAGAAATTATAATTATAAAAGTACATTTACAGAATATACAAAGATAATAGTCATGCAAGCTTTACATAAAATAATAACGAGAGTAATAAATAGTAAATGTTTTCTAAGTGACTATTAGAAGAATAATGTATTACTAATCCTATATATATAGTATAAATAGATTAAATAAGAGAGGAAGAGAAAAATGTGAAGGAAAGTACTAAGAAAGAAGAAGCATAGTGATATTATAGTTTCCTGACAGCGGAGTTCGAGGATTTGTCCGACGCCCGGTGGAGCTGCTCTGTTCAGCTAATGAGGAGATCGGACTTGGTTCACCCCCTGACCGTCACCTGCCCAGCCGGACCTTGGGCACAGTTTCTCCCTTTCTTCCTGTCTTGCCCACCCTCCCCCTCTCCCACCCCCGTTGGTGCTTCCTTGAGAGCTATAGGGGAGACTGGCCTCGGACTACCTGAGAGAGTCCACAGTGTCAAGGGAGCCACGCACAGTTGAGGTTTGGCATGGCGCCCCTTGCCAAAGCACTCCCTCTCCCCTTTTTGGGGAAGGATCCAGTAGGTAGACCTTGGAGTCTCAGAGACCCCTCTGAGAGAGTCCACTGCTTAATAGGGAGCCTCTCGCAACGGAGATGGGGGAATGATGCCACTTCCCCTGGGATCACAGTTTACTGGACTTTGGACGCAGCCATTACGCGTTTACCGGTTTGTGCCCCGTCACCCTCCCCCTCTTCTTTCTTGCTGTGTCTTTCACCCTCCTCTTTCCCCCTTCATTCTATGTCTACTCCCCCTGCTCCTACCCCCTCTCCCCTTGTATCTCTCCCCTTGCCTGCTTTTTCCCTTACGTATATGTCCTTATTTTGTCTCGACCTAACATGTAATTATGTAGCTATGCACTAATAACTGTGTAACCTTTGTAACGATGTAACCTGCAACTATGTTCTGATTCTCATGTAAAGCGCTCTGATACCTCCGGGTTTAGCCAGCGCTATATAAATCTGTACTTACGACGGCCATACTGCTGTGCCGAGGACTGTTTCATGCGTGGATGCTGCTACACACAGTATGCCACTGGCTGTTGGAAGACGCAGCCTAAGATTCAAGCACAAAGTTTGATATAATCGTGCTATTTTGATATTGCTAGGATTTCCCTTCATTTATATATTCTATACCCCGGCCATACTTAGGCTGGGTCGGAAGTACAACCAGTCAGAAGGCTTGAAATATTGGGCCAGTCATATCAAGCCCTGAAGAAGTCGTGGGTATCTTGTCCCGAGCGACGAAACACGTGTTGGCTGGAGTTTTTACAAGAAAAATAATAAATGATTTTAACGTTGATATGCTTTTCCTTTTGATATAAGTTGTATACTTATGATACTGTACATATGAGTGCCAGGGTTTGATAATATTAATGTTGTATAGACCTATGATCTGTACTGTGGGGTGTTGGATGATTACCTCCTCCCTGGGCACCTAACCATATACGTATTTAACCAAATATATACCGTTCATAAGAGAGCGCCATTACCATCCAGGGCACAATCATCCCAATTAGCAACTCCATATTTTGAGGAGAGATATTGTCTAGGAAATGACAAAGATCTCCTGGATCAAAGAAGTCTTTGGAGACACCATCTTTGGTGATCCGCAAGCGTGCACAGGCTCAAAGAGGCCATATTTGATGTCAAGCTGGCGAAGACGGGGTCTAAGTGAAAGGAAAGCTTTGCGACGCTCATTAGTTTCCTTCGAGAAATCTGCAGCTATTCTAATCTCATGACCTTCAAATATGTATAGTCCTTGAGTCCGAGCTGCAGTGATCAGTTGACGAGCCTGTTCATGACGTAGGAAGCAGGCGATGAGCGGACGCGGTCGAGTATTTTTCCCCATGTTGGGTGGTCCAATACGATGGGCTCTCTGAATCTCCAATGATGGTTCAAAAGTGAGGCCTGTGATCTTTGGAAGAGTTTCTCTGAGAAAGAATTTGGCATCTGACCCTTCTATTTTTTCAGGAAATCCAAAGAAACGGACATTATCTCGACGGCTTCTGTCTTCTAAGTCTATTATTTTGCTTCTGAGAAAGGGAAGTTCTTGATCTCGGTCTGGAATAGCATCAAGGCGATTCTCTACTGTTACTATTCGTGCTGTTAGACCATCCATACAGCTCTGGAATCCAGCAATATCTGCTCAAATAGATTTCGTTTCGGTCGTAAGAGTTGATATAGACATTTCCATGCCTTCCAGGCGGCGACTTACAGCAGAGATTTCTTGAAGTATACGTTCTATAGTTGAATCGGATGGCGATGAGGTATTAGAGTGAGGATGGTTTGGCGTCGAGGAAGTAGAACCTCTTGCATCGGAAGTAGAGCGACCTTGGTTTAGGGCCTCAGAGAAAAGGAGTTGTTTTGCAAACTTTCCATTTGTTTTACTTGCAGGCATCTTCAATTTTGCTGCGTTGCTACTTTGGTATAGAACAGTTATATTCTGTTTGTGCCTACTGTGCATCAATTAGCAGGTATAAATGCGCATGAAGAAATTCAAATGAATTGCTCAAAAGCAGCAAATGAAAATGCAATTTTATTATTATGAGCAAAAGCTGGAGGCTAAAATTTTGTGTCAGTCTTGTGTCTTCTTTTTTTTTTATTTTACTTAACCTTAAAGTCACTCTGTATATTTACTAGTATAATTGGCATGAAATAGCTTGGTGGGAAATAAAGGAGAAATATCTATTCTACTGACAGAGTATCACAAGAATTTGAAAAAGGTTTCCCACTGAAACAGTTAAAACTTTCAAAAATTACTGTTGCAGACAGTTTATAAATACAACAGATATTCCTCCAAGCTGGTGGGAGTGCACAATAAAAGCTGTATAAAGTAGAATGAAGCATATGCCATTTCTTTATAATATTGCTGTCACAAATGACTGTAGTTTATCTAAGAACCAAAGCTGCAGAACAGGAAGTCCAATGTAATAAGCAGCATTACACATATTACCTCAGCAGCATGATTCCCACTTTTTATGAGGGGTTAATCATTCAATGTATGAGTCTATTTATTCCTCAAATGTAGACTTCAGCAGATATTTGGAATGAAAGAAAGAGCCTATCATTTTACTTTTAAAGTCTCCACTAATAATAGACTTTAGTAACAAACTGCCAAAGAATTCCTGTCTTCATACGAGGCTTCTCTTTACATGGAGAGTCAAGCACAAGCCTTCGCATACAATGTTGCCACTTAATCAGAAGTTCCACAGATTCTTCTCAGGACTGACTGGAACACTTCATTAGCACAGTTCCCGCATTTCATGAGGCGGCCCCACACAGCATATGAGCTACAGGATTCTTAAATGAAATTCAGCCAGAAATGCTCTCCATAATAAAAGAAAAGCCACCTCCTCACCTCCGGTCTTTACACTCGTTAGTGCCGTCCTCACAGTCCATGAAGTGATTTCCTGTCAGAATCGAAGCAATTGCTTTTTTAGGCTGTGGTGCGCAGCAGGAGCCTTCATTCGAGACAGAAACAGCGCTGTCTCCGCCTCAATCACTCCGCTGTCAGGGAAGCAGCCTGAAAATCACTTCTGCAACACAGAAGAGTCACTGTCGCCGTCTGGGCATCCCCACAGCCATGAGCTCCAAATCTAAGCGGCCATCTTCGCGCGTGGCCAGACCATGCCCCTCTAAAATATTTCTTAGGAGACCTACACCAAGTATGCAACTTCTCCTCTGCCTCTAATGTAACCCCCGGGCTCTATTATCTGCTCTGGCCCTACTGCTGAGCAAACAGGGGGTGTGGGCTAGGAAGGCAGGCCTTTTATTCTGTACTCATTAAAAATAGCATGTCCCACCTAGAGTTGCAGCACTACTATCTTTCCAGGACCTCAGACGGCCTGTGACAGCTGCGTGTATTTTAGTTCTACAATCAACCTTGCTGACGAGCAGCATGCACACTGTCCACACATTAGAGGTGGTGTTGAGGGAGAGCAGCAGTCTTATTTGTCCCATTCTCTTTTGTGGAAATTAAAGGAGCCATGCCAATATGCTGCATGATGAGGGAGGATCACTGATTGGGCTGTCCTTCTACTGCGGGCCTCTGTGCAATTAAATAAGAACTGATCCTACTGCCTTCCACTGCTCTGTAAATTAAGCTAGCAGCAGACTGGAATTGGGACTTTTCGAGGCAGAAAAGTGTCCCCGTTTCATGAAATAAGCGCTGTTGTTCTGAAACATCATCAACCAACGGCATAAACCAAGTACTGCAGAAAGTGAAACTTGATGAGAGGAGTAGTCTGATAAATCTCCCATTGCTTCCGCTAATTCTAGATAAGAGCCCAGCCTTCAGTGGCGGCTCCTCCGCTAAGGCAGAGGAGCATGGCCTCACTGCTTTTTAGCAGTGAAATAAAGGAAAAATAAAATGATAATAACTCCAGTTATTATCATTGTCATTTGTCCTACTTCCTGCAGCTTTGCGGGCTGCTCTGCTCACAGAGCAGGGCAGGGGAGGAGTAGTAGCACCCTCCTAAGTGCGCAATGACTGTTTGGCTGGCCCTCTCGGGCCGGCCAAACAGTCATGCGCACTTCGCATGTTCTCCACGCAGGCTGCATTACAGCCTGCGTGAAGAATGTGCCCAGGCTCCCAGTCAGTGCCTGAGCACCGTACCACAACGCT
Source organism: Calotriton arnoldi (assembly GCA_963921515.1). NCBI lineage: Eukaryota > Metazoa > Chordata > Amphibia > Caudata > Salamandridae > Calotriton > Calotriton arnoldi. The sequence goes on along the minus strand of CAWUFW010000755.1, from coordinate 2,651,190 downwards.
TAGACCAATCACAATGCTGCTAAGGCAGCGTTGTAATTGGCTGACTGAGAGCCTGGGCGTGCTTCCTGTTCAGGCCGAGTGAGGGATACTGAGAAGAGAAGCGGCAAGAAGGTAGGATTTTTATTTTTATTTTATTTTTTAATACCTGCTTCCCCCGTGTCCTCCACCCCTCCTTCCCCGCCTCCCTACCGCCAATCCGTGCCGGCCGCCACTGCCATCCTTGCAAACAAGCATGCTGTTTGTTTCATCAATAGGGTAGGAAGTGTATGAGGGGACTGTATGATGTCAGTATAGTAGTTCTCCAGCGAGGTCACTGAAAACTAAGAACATTTTCCCTGTTATTCCATGACCTAAGCTGGCACCAGAGTATATTCTGTCCTAGATATTAAATCTGCTTGGTGGCTATAATTTGAGGTGACATAGAAAGGGCAGGCTCAGCTTGTGCAATTCGAAAAAGTTAATGCTTTACAAAAGTGATATTGATGTGCACTGCGTCCTGAGAGTGCAAGTATCATAGTTTCCTTTGTAATTCTTCAGATTATCTTTAACTGGTGTAAGCGGGCTTAAAAAATAGCATATTGATGTAGAGCACAGATAAAGATGGATGGTGGTGGTGCGTTTATGCACATGAGGTGCCCACTGGCCCGGAAAACCATTTCAGATAGTATGCTTCTATTGTGGTGGGAAGTCAAGTGTTGTGTCATCAAGGGCCACATGTACAAACCCTCAGAATTGCAGTTTCCAAATTGCGATTCTTAGCAAATCACAATTAGGAAATTGCAATTTGTAATGTAAGAAAACTTAAAAGTTTCAAAAAATAAATGAAAAGTGTTATTTTCATTTTTTTAAGAGCAGGCAGTGGTCCGTGGGACCACTGCCTGCTCTTAAAAAAAGTTCCCAACCATTCTCAAAGGAGAAGGGGTTCCTTGGGGACCCTTTCCTATTTGCGAATGGTTTGCCACCATTTTTCAAATGACAGTAAAATGCGAATGTTTTGCGACCGCATTTCGGTCGCAAAACATTCACACATACCACTGCGATTCGGTATTAGGAAGGGATGTTCTAAACATGCCCCTTTCTAATACCAAATCGCAAAACCCAAATTGTGATTCAGTAACAAGTTACTGAATCGCTATTTGGGCTTTGTGCATGCCCAAAAACTTTTTATGGTTGCAAACTACCACAAAAATGGCTCATACATGTAGGCACCAAGTGACTTCATTCTCCCACACCCCTTGGGCAATACATTAGAGCCCCAGCTGCACAGCTTTAAATTGCTTTTGCAGACGCATGATATCTTGCATGTAGGTGTACAGCAAATAGTTGCCTGGCAGTGTGCAACTCCTTATATTGTTGCTATTTTAATTAATACTGGTGTGTCGTGTTTGTCTGGCTCATGCTTTGCAATCCAGCTACTAAAACTTGGTGATTCTGATGAGCAAGAGCAGCGTTATAACTCTTGCATGACTACCTCAGGGTTAGGATGGGGAAATGAGAACTATTATTAAAAAGTGGAGGCCTCTTAAACTGCTGTTTTTGTGTCGATTATAAAAAAACAATCGAATCTGAAGGATTTGTTTCACTGTTTTTGTTTCTTATAAGGGTGGGTGTAGCAGTTTCACAGACAACAGAAACGTCTTGTTGATTTTTTTATTTTAAAGTCAGTGTAGAACCTATTAAAGTCCCAACGACTACATATTTGTTTTTAGCTAACTAAAAAGGCAAATGCTTCCAGTGGAGCGAAGAGAAGTTCTCACTGTGAGTTATGTTTTGTTAAGCTGCAATAAAGTATAGAGCCAAACCTGGCATTTGTATTATCTTCTGGCCCTAAACGCAAATGTTCGAAGTATTGTTAAAAGTTGCAGGGAAACTGCACTCCACTGCTGTCTCTTTCAGGGCTTAATTTGAGTTGGTGGTTGCAGGTGGGGCCTACCGGCACTTATGTTTGGGCACCAGCACTTATTTTTCCAGATAAAACTTTGACCCTGAGCAAGAGAGAGAAAAACATAAAAGGAGGAAAGAAGGAGGAAGAGAAAAAAAGGAAAAACAGTGACAAACAGGGTAATCAGGGAAGAAAAAGAACCTGCTAGAAGTGAGATAAAGTGGTAAGAAGTGTCTGGTGGTAGACGAAAGAGCCATGAGGTGAAATCAAGACTACACAACCTTGGTATTCAGCAACACGACATTCTGACGCAGCTTCTGAGAATTCTTTGGGCATCAGCACTTATCATTTTACAAATTAAGCCCTGTGCCCTTCTGTAAAGGGTAGCATTATTAAAGGTGATTGTACACCTGAATATGTACTTCAGAACACCCCTTCTCTGGGTGCAGCTGTATTGTTCATAAACATATATATGGTATTCCTCCCTTCCATTTTTTGGAATTATAAACACCTAGAACACCTGTAAATACCAATAGCCCATGAGCAGGGGCAACAGCACTCCCTCAGATTTAAATATCTTACTGAGCTTCACATTTAACAATGGTAAACGAATGGACGCCAGCGTCACATGGCCTTTGGGCAGGAAGATAACAACCACACTCCCTAAACTCTTGAGGGCATACGTGATGGCGGTAAACAAGATGATTAGAGACTCCAAATGTGGGTGGGGAAGGGACTCGGCAACCTATGAAAACGAATGTTGCGTATGTTACGACGTTGGTGCAACTCTACAAGGGGTGCCTTCCCACCCATGAGTGACACAGGTGGACTTGGTTCAATGCACCACGATTAATATGAAAGACAGGTTAATGTAGCCCGCAAGATCTTACTCAATGTGTAATTGACATAGAAGTATTGCTTTTGGGTTAACAATGATTGCAGAAAGGTATCAGGGGTACCATGGAAACAGTAACCAGCCTATTTCGTTATTCAGAATATTACACACACATTATGTGAAGAAGAATGAACACTTTTAAGTAAAAAGTATTTATTACTGCAGGAATAATCTATTTCGTAGTACGTCTAAAACAACTACACAGAATATAATAAAAACAGCCAGCAGAAATGTTATTAATAACTAGAATAAAATGAACATTTCTAACATTGTTAAAAATTTCATCTAACACCCTAAACATCTGCTTCTATGCGCTACACTAAAGGAGTATGGAAACTAAATCAACTTGCAGTATAAAGTTTATTAGGGAGAAGAGACGCACTTTATACCTTATTGACAGCAAAGGCTGTCTTTATCAGTGAAGGCGTGAAGACAGTGCTCCCCATGAAGGGCAAACACACGCTTCAGTGGCAGTCGGTCAGTCTTCCTCCGGGACTTGTCTTTATCAGCTTCAGGCTTCTGGCACAATGTAACATCTGCGGGGTGTGAAGTGTGCTGGCAATAGGTGAGACCATGTCTGGCAGAATCTCGGGCAATAATCTGGGCGAAGGACGTTTTCTGACAAGTGGCTGTCCATTTATATTAAATCTTATCAGAAATTGGAATTTCTGATATAAGTTTAGGAAAGTCTGACATAGATTATGTGCATTATGGTATGCGTCCCAGACATATCCTTATGAACATATAAGGCAAAAGGATATTAATTCAGACTACACTATTTTGGTTAAATGTCTGTATGTGTTCTTATTTAACCTTGACATGGTCAAGGGTAGACATTTGACCCAGATGAATGTGATGGTGTATCTATATCATTAATGAGAGAAGTTGACACTATTATAGTTCCTACAAAGATAAGATCAGGCGACATCTGTGCCTAAAGGCAGACATGACAATGATTCTGAAAAATCAGGTAATATGGCGACACCCATTGCATTAGTTAAGGAAGATAGCACCCTCCATGGGCCAAGATGGTGTTGGACCTACATAATATTGGTCAGACCTTAGGGACTTTATGTCATCCCCGGCTTGTAACTTTTCAATGTGAAGTCATAAGGGCATGTCTAGCCAATAGGGATTCAACCAATGTGTAGGAAAATCAATGATATTATGAATACATTTCGTAATCTATCTAAAGGTGTTTATGCATGTTGGCGAATAAACATACCAGTGATAATATAAAAATAGAATAGATTAAAAATATGCAGTATAAAAAACAAACTTTAAAAGAGTCTATTAAAACATATGATGTGTCCAGAAAGGTATCCGTTAGTTATGTACCATGACAGCTCAGATGGGGTTCACTCGATGTGGGGATAGGGTTTATTTATCTTGATCAGTTACCCTCCTTCAATTGTCGTCCTCTTGGCCCAATCGTGGCTTCATTTTTTCTGATTTAAAATATGACCAGCATCAGCACCTGTCTTGTCTGCTGTCCTCCTGCGTGTGAAACATTCATCAAGAGCTGCGTCAAAAAGTGCCACTGGCGATACTGCTCTGTCATAGGGGGCATCCTGTATAAGGGATAGGTGCATTGCTCAGCATTGTTTCTAGTGCTCATGTAGAGGTTGAATGATCTTTTCCATATCAAGATAAGCCACTGGGGGCTGTTACAGATGTAAGTCCAAGACGATGTAAATCAAACAGTTTATGCACCAGAACACAGATTTTTCTTGTGCAGCATTCATTTTGCAAAATGTGAGCATCCAGTGCTCGCTGATTCAGATGGACAAGCATGCCCCATGTAGCGCGCTAGAGTCTCTCTGCAGCTTTGTTCAGCTGGATACATGTTCTCCATGTTGTTGGTTTCTTTGTCTGAGCAGAAGAAAGATGATAGTACCACAGTCAATTAGCAGTATAATGATCAGTAATTCTCCAAAAAAGCTGGATAACAGAGAATGAAAGAAGGATGGAATCAGTCCAAATAATGCTTTAAATCCACCCACCAGACCAGATCCAATGTTCTTAAAAAGATGCACAACACTAGTTGTTACAGACAAATGAATTTTATTTTCTATGATATATGCAAAATGTGTTGGGTATTGTGTGTATGTAACAGTCTCTGTATTTCTGAAGCCGTTCAGGCTGTCTGCAGATTATGAACTTCAATGGCTGAAGTCAAAGGGACTTTATTGTTTGTAGGCGAACAGACAATAGTTTGTTCAATTCGCCGAAATGCATGGATTTCATGCTTCTACTAGGCCAAGGTGTGAGAAGTTGGCCTGGTATATGCTGTCCACTAATTATAGTGGGCACCTTGCACCAGTCCAAACAACCCCTTATTGGAGATAGGTTAAAGACAACCTTTATTGAAAGCTATCCTAGTGGTAGCTATGGAGAGCAGCCTTCAGGCTAAGTCTTGAAGGAATGTAAAGCAGCTCGTTTTACCAGTCTATAATCTCTTGAGTGACCAAATGAAAGAGGACCACACCAGGTATATATTTAAAATATATGTATTTAGTCATAAACACACCCCTCTAGTCTCTTTATGAGGCTAGAGTTCGAAGTACATAAGTTACAAGTCAGTTATCAACAGTAATAGCACAAATACACGTTTGAGCCCTAGGGGCGTACCAAACCATATACCAATAAAGTGGTATAAGAACCACGACTGAGCTAGACACAGGGCCTAGAGCCTGTAGAAGTGCTTGGCCCTCAAGGAACCACCCAAGGTAGTGACACAGGGGACCCACGGGGGACGCGTGCAGTGTGAGAACACAGCCGCGAGCCGCCGTTGACTTCTATGGGGAATGTCGCGGTTAGAGTTTTAAAGAAAAAGGACACTTAGAGGAGGACTTGGAGCAAACCCCTTTAGAACTAGGTCGTTCTAGAGTCCATACCCACGGGAGCACCGGAGTACTCGAGTTACCTCACCCAGGGAAGCCGGGTGCATAGGTGTCTTTCGGGGTCGGGTTTCGTCGTCGATTTCAATGGCGATCTGCTGCAAAGTGCTGCTGGCGACCAAGTCGAAAGTGTTCGAGTGGATCCAAGGGTGGATCGAAGAGCTGAAGAACCTGAAAGCAGAGGGGACAGAGTCTGGGTCACTAGCCAGTGACCAGGAAGGCGATGAGCAGATGCCCACCGATGTCGGGTGCTTCAGGTAGGTTGACCACGACAGCTACGGGCCTCAGTTTTGCTGGGAACTCAGGGCAGCCTCGGGGAAGTCTGGAAATCTACCTCTGGTGATGCAAAGACTTCGGCATCCGGCGGGAGCTTCAGCGATGCAGACCGGACAATTGCTTCTTAGGTGCCTGCCAAGCAGGGGAGTCACTCCTTGACCCCAAGGGAGATTCTTCAGTCCTCTAATCTTCAGGTAGAGCGTCGAAGGACCAGGATTCAGTGTCAGAGTTTCGTCCAGGGTAATCTAAAGTCCTAAGGACTGGGGTCCCATACTTATACTAAGTTAGGGGTTGGACATACTCTGGGGACCCACCTATGGGAGGGTCAGGGAAGAGGGGTGGTTACACCCATTCCCTTTGTCCAGTTTCACGCCAGAGCAGGGGCAGGTAGCCCCTGCAACCGGTTTGAACTGGCATATGCACAGGGACACCAAGTGTGCCCCCAGTGCAGGACTTCTGAGCACCAGAGAGTGCTCCCGCCCAGCCCCAATACACATTATCCTGTCTGGGGAGGTGGTTACACCTCCCTGCGACAGGAAACCCATTGTCCAGGCCTCCCCTGCCGGAGTTTCAGTCAGCAGCAGGAGGCCAGACCCGTGTCTGTGGCAGCGGCATCCATTTTGTGATGCCAGGGCTCTGGAAAGAAGTTACCGGGAGCCCGGTGTGTACATGTCTCTCCCTCTAGAAGGGTGGAATGCTACCCCCGCCGCCAGGACTGGCGGGGGGTAGTATTCCAAGATGTTTGACACCAAACACGACATGTTTTGGTGCAGCCAGTCCAAAGTTAGCATTGTACCGCGAGGATATAATGCACTTAAGAGTATATGGTCAGGCTGTACCACAAACAGCATCAGAGGAGGGACTCCGAACACTGTAGAGGGGCTCTGCTCATGCAGGGGCACCCTCTCACATAAGAACCAAGCACTCTGCCTTCAGGATTGGTAAGGCCTGCCATAGGAGTGACATATAGGTTTATATGTGTGTGCAATGGTAGTGAAATAGGTAGCCTATACCACTGTAAGGGGTGCATGCACCACCTTACCCAGGTTGCAGTAGCAGACCTGTGGTGTCATTTTGGATGGCCTTCCAGGGGTGGCACAATACATGCTGCAGCCCCTGGTAGGCCTCTGAGGTACCTATGCCCTGGGTACATAGTATACCATATACTAGGGACTTATAAGGGCACTCCAGATTCCAATCAGAGATGTGCCTAGGGCACATGGAAACCATTTTAGAGAGGAAGCAGCTAGGCTGGGTTTCTGATTAGCAGGGCCCCAGCCAGACTAAAGTCGAAAAACAGTGAAGCATCAGCAAAAAGTGGGGGTACCAATGTGAAGCAGATCCTACTCTCCTACACAACCCCCCCCAAACGTAGGGACATTAAGCTAACCTTGACCAGTTGAGTCTTCATGTTCTAAGTGGAAGTACCTAGAGAGTCCATCTGCATTGGCATGGTTACTCCCAGGTCTATGTTCCACTGTAAAGTCCATCCCCTGTAGGGAAATGGACCACCTAAGCAGTTTGGGGTTTTCACCCTTCATTTGTTTTAGCCATAAGAGGGGCTTGTGGTCTGTTTGAACAAGGAAGTGAGTACCAAACAAGTATGGCCTCAACTTCTTCAGAGCCCAAATCACAGCAAAGGCCTCCCTCTCTATGGCTGACCAACGTTTCTCGCTAGGGGTCAGCCTTCTGCTAATAAATGCTACTGGCTGATCCTGACCTTCATCATTCAATTGTGACAGTACAGCCCCTACCCCCAATTCAGATGCATCTGTTTGGACAATGAACTTCTTGGAGTAATCAGGACTCTGGAGAATGGGAGCAGTGCACATGGCCTGCTTCAGGTCATCAAATGCCTTTTGACAGCTAGCTGTCCACTGAACCTTTTTGGGCATTTTCTTGGAAGTTAAGTCATTCAGGGGTGTCACTATTGATCCATACCCCTTGACAAATCTCCTATAGTACCCAGTCAGGCCTAAAAAGGCTCTCACCTGAGTCTGGGTAGTTGGAGCAGCCCAGTCCATGATGGTCTGGATCTTGCTCTGCAATGGTTGAACCTGGCCTCCACCCACAAGGTGGCCCAGGTACACAACCTGACTCTGCCCTATCTGGCACTTTGTGGCCTTGATAGTTAGGCCTGCTTTCTGCAGGGCCTGCAAAACATTTCTGAGGTGGACCAGTTGATCCTCCCAGGTGGAGCTAAAGACAGCAATATCATCTAGATATGCTGCACTATAGGCTTCCAGGCCTGTAAGGACTGTGTTCACCAACCTCTGAAAAGTGGCAGGTGCATTCTTCAAACCAAAGGGCATTACCACAAATTGATAATGCCCACTAGGGGTTGAGAATGCTGTTTTTGGCTTTGCATCATCAGCTAGCCTGATCTGCCAGTAGCCAGCTGTTAGGTCAAATGTGCTTAGATATTTGGCTGAGGCCAAAGTGTCTATTAGCTCATCTGCCCTGGGTATTGGATGGGCATCAGTCCTAGTGACTGCATTGAGACCCCTGTAGTCCACACAAAACCTCATCTCTCTTTTCCCACCACTGGTGTGAGGTTTTGGCACAAGGACCACTGGACTAGCCCAAGGGCTATCTGAGGGTTCAATAACTCCCAAATCCAACATCTTCTGGACTTCTGTCCTGATACAGTCCCTGACATGGTCAGGTTGCCTATAAATCTTATTTTTAATAGGCAGACTGTCCCCAGTGTCCACTTCATGAGTGCACCAGGTGGTCTGACTGGGTGTCAGAGAGAATATGTGCCTGAACTGATTGAGCACCTGTCTGCAATCAGTTTGCTGCTGGGCAGTGAGGCTGCCTGCCAAGGCTACACCATCCACTGACCCATCATCAGGGTTCTGTGAGAGCAGGTCAGGGAGTGGGTCACTCTCTTCCTCCTGTCCCTCATCAGTAGCCATGAGCAAGCCCATGTCTGCCCTGTCCACATATGGTTTCAATCTGTTGACATGGAGAACCCTGTGGGGACTCCTGGGTGTTCCTAGGTCTACTAAATAGGTAACCTCACCCTTCTGTTCAACAATGGTATGGGGTCCACTCCACTTGTCTTGGAGAGCTGCTGGGGCCACTGGCTCCAGCACCCACACCTTCTGTCCTGGCTGGTAAACAGTCAGTACAGCCTTTTGGTCATGCCAGGCTTTTTGCAGTTCCTGGCTAGCCTCAAGGTTTTTAGTTGCCTTTTTCATGTATTCAGCCATCCTGGAGCGGAGACCAAGTACATAGTCCACTATGTCTTGCTTTGGGGGCTTGAGAGGTAACTCCCATCCTTCCTTTACCAAGCACAATGGACCCCTGACAGGGTGACCAAACAAAAGTTCAAAAGGGCTGTAGCCAACCCCTTTTGAGGCACCTCCCTGTATGCAAATAAAAGGCAGGGCAAGAGTATGTCCCATCTTCGCCTAAGCTTTTCTGGGAGCCCTTTAATCATGCCCTTTAAGGTTTTGTTGAATCTCTCAACTAAACCATTGCATTGTGGGTGATAGGGTGTGGTGAACTTGTAAGTCACTCCACACTCCTTCCACATTGCCTTCAAGTATCAAGTCATAAAGTTTGCACCCCTGTCTGATACAACCTCCTTAGGGAAGCCCACTCTTGAGAAAATTCCCAGGAGGGCTCTTGCCAGCACAGGTGCTGTAGTGGTCCTAAGGGGAATAGCCTCTGGGTACCTAGTGGCATGGTCCACCACCACCAGGATAAACCTGTGCCCAGATGCTGTTTGGGGATCCATGGGACCAACAATATCAATCCCCACTCTCTCAAAGGGAACCCCCACCACAGGTAGTGGTATCAGGGGGGCCTTTGTAGTGCCACCTGCCTTGCCACTGGCTTGGCAGGTTACACAGGAGCGACAAAACTCCTTGGTGTCTTCAGACATGTGGGGCCAGTGAAAGTGAGGGACAATTCTGTCCCAAGTCTTGTTCTGGCCCACGTGACCTGCTAAAGGAATGTCATGGGCTAGGGTCAATAGGAAGCCCCTGAACTTCAGAGGTATAACCAACCTCCTGGTGGCACCAGGCTTGGGGTCTCTACACTCTGAGTACAAGAGTCCATCATCCCAATACACTGTATGGGGACCACTAGCTTTCCCAGCAGCCTCAGCAGCAGCTTGCTGTCTTAGGGGTTCAAGAGAGGGGCAGCTCTGCTGCTCCTGGCTCAGATCTGCCCTGGAAGGGCCCCCTGTCCCTAAGAACTCAACCTGATCAGGCTCAAGCTCCTCTGGGACAGTTCCTTCCTCAGGACTGAGATCATCTCCCTGAAGAGACTGATCTTCCTTCTGAGCCAAGGGGAAGGCACTGCCTTTACCCTACTACTCCTCCTCTTGGATGGCACTTGGTCCATTATTCCAGAATCCAAGGCCTGTTCAGTGTTAGACATTTTGGCCTGTGACCTGGTCACAGCAAACACATCTGCAGGGATGCCCAGCATTTCTGCATGGGTCCTGAGCTCCACTTCTGCCCAAGCTGAAGTTTCTAGATCATTGCCAAGCAAGCATTGAACTGGTAGGTCTGCACTTACCACAACCTTCTTAAGGCCAGTTACCCCTCCCCAGGAGAAGTTAACAACTGCCAGAGTATGGTCTGTTCTGACATTGCTAGCATTGGTCACTTGGTACATTTCACCAAGTATAATCTGCCCAGGATCCACAAGGTCTTGTGTCACCATGGTGATACTTGCCCCTGTGTCCCTAAATGCCAAAGCCTCTTTTCCATTGATTAAGCGCTGTTGCCTGTACTTGCCCAGATTACTGGGACTCACAGAGGAGGTCACATCCATGCCTCCATCACAGACTAGGACAGCCTGAGTGAGTTCTCTGACTAGGTCAGAGCTCATCTCCTTACCCAGGGTCAACCCTACTAAACCCTTGGCTTGTGTACTCCCACCACCAACTGTATCTGCACTAGGGGGAACAGGTGCCTTAGGGGCATTGGTGGGGGCTGGAATAGAGTCTTTGGACTTGGTGCAATCACTGGTCCAGTGGGTCTTTTGCTTACAGACTTTGCACCATGGTTTCTTTTGGCGTTTTCCCTTGTTAGACTGTGAATCCCCACCTGAAGAAGATTTTTGGGGGCCTTGTGAAGACTTCTGGTCTTTACCTTTCTCCCCACCCTTATCAGAGTTTTTAGAATCTTGCTTCTTAGGGTCGCCACCTTGGTTCTGTACCTTCTGCCTCACCCTGGTTCTGACCCATTTGTCTGCCTTCTTTCCCAATTCTTGGGGAGAGGTCAGATCAGAGTCCACCAGGTACTGATGCAACAGCTGATTTTGACAGTTATTAAGAATCTGCTCCCTCATGATAAGATTGTACAATCCTTTGAAGTCACATACCTTACTGCCCATCAACCAACCTTCCAGAGCCTTAGCAGAACAATCCACATAGTCTACCCAGTCTTGAGTCTGTGCTTTTTGGGTATCTCTGAACTTTAACCTGTATTGTTCAGTTGTTAGGCCAAACCCATCAATCAGAGCACTCTTCAAGATTTTGTAATTGTCAGCATCCTCTTCTCTAACAGTGAGGAGCTTATCTCTACCTTTGTCTGCAAAGGAGAGCCACAAGATTGCTGCCCACTGCTCCTGAGGGACCCTCTGTACTCTACAGGCCCTCTCCAGTGCAGTTATTCATTTGTGGATGTCATCCCCACTCTGGTAGGGAGGGACAATCTTGCTCAGGTTTCTATGGTCATAAGACCTTTCCCTATCTCTGGGGAAATTGCTGCCACCATGGGACTCTAGTCCCATCTTTTTTCTCTGTCTATAGAGATCTAGGGACTCCCTGTCTATAGCCAACTGCTGTTTTCTGAGCTCAAGCTGGGCTTGCTCATACTGAATCAGTCTCTTTCTCCTCTCATGAGAGGATTCCCTCCCATGAGAGGAGACAGAGGTCCCTACTGAGGTGTCAGAGTGGTTAGACTCCTGAGAAGGAGATCTAGTCCTTCTGGGCACACTCACAACTCTTCCTGGGGGGACAAAGGGGGGGTCATTCTGGGTCTCCTCCTCTTCCTCAGGAGTAGCTGCACTTTCCAGGTCAGGATCATTGTCATCCCCCTGGCCAGTTTCAGAGGTTGGGTCCTGGGTATTTTCATCCCTAGTCTCTCCCTCTTCTTCTGCCCCACCCTCTCTGCCTACCCTTTCAGACCTTATGGGTCTTCTAAAGTCATCTAGCAGAAGCATCTCTAGGAGACGTTGGGTGTTGGCACTTTTGCCTGTCTTCAACTTCCTAACTTTGCACAACTCTCTCAATTCCAAGAATGTGAGGGTGTCATATCTGGATGGCAGGAGCTCACTGGTTCCTGGCAGTGAAGACATTACTAGTGTGGTGTGGTGTATGCACTACCTACTCTAGTGTGGCCTACTAAACTCTCTTGAGTTGTAGAAAGGGTGTGCTATCCCTTAACACACAACTCTAAGTTCAGTAGAACTTACTGTATCCTAAGCTTGATTTATATGTACCTAAGGTACCCTTAGTGGTTTTCAGTTGATCAATTCAATTGAGATTATCTGGTAAAACAATAGCAAGCTGGAATCCCACACGCTGCACACTAATGTGAGAAGTTGGCCTGGTATATGCTGTCCACTAATTATAGTGGGCACCTTGCACCAGTCCAAACAACCCCTTATTGGAGATAGGTTAAAGACAACCTTTATTGAAAGCTATCCTAGTGGTAGCTATGGAGAGCAGCCTTCAGGCTAAGTCTTGAAGGAATGTAAAGCAGCTTGTTTTACCAGTCTATAATCTCTTGAGTGACCAAATGAAAGAGGACCACACCAGGTATATATTTAAAATATATGTATTTAGTCTTAAACACACCCCTCTAGTCTCTTTATGAGGCTAGAGTTCGAAAGTACATAAGTTACAAGTCAGTTATCAACAGTAATAGCACAAATACACGTTTGAGCCCTAGGGGCGTACCAAACCATATACCAATAAAGTGGTATAAGAACCACAACTGAGCTAGACACAGGGCCTAGAGCCTGTAGAAGTGCTTGGCCCTCAAGGAACCACCCAAGGTAGTGACACAGGGGACCCACGGGGGACGCGTGCAGTGTGAGAACACAGCCGCGAGCCGCCGTTGACTTCTATGGGGAATGTCGCGGTTAGAGTTTTAAAGAAAAAGGACACTTAGAGGAGGACTTGGAGCAAACCCCTTTAGAACTAGGTCGTTCTAGAGTCTATACCCACGGGAGCACCGGAGTACTCGAGTTACCTCACCCAGGGAAGCCAGGTGCATAGGTGTCTTTCGGGGTCGGGTTTCGTCGTCGATTTCAATGGCGATCTGCTGCAAAGTGCTGCTGGCGACCAAGTCGAAAGTGTTCGGGTGGATCCAAGGGTGGATCGAAGATCTGAAGAACCTGAAAGCAGAGGGGACAGAGTCTGGGTCACTAGCCAGTGACCAGGAAGGCGATGAGCAGATGCCCACTGATGTCGGGTGCTTCAGGTAGGTTGACGGTCGTCTTGACTCTTCAGCCACGAGGTCCAGGAGGCGTCGACGACGACCAGGAGCTGGATTCGAGCTGTCCCACGACGTCTGTCGATTGCAGGGGTGTCGGCGACCGGATTGGACCCTACAAGCCTTGGCAACGGCAAGTCTCATAGAAACAAAGAAAGGAATTTGATGCAGACCAGCAAGGTCTGGGGGACTCACCCAGCAAGGGTAAGTCAGGGCACGTCTGGAGCAACCAGGAAAGCCCAAGCAGAAGAAGAGGTGCCTTCGGGAGGGCCCACTAGCCAACGGACTAGCGACCGTGAAGGAGCCTCAAATGGACGCACTTGGAGCTGGCTCACAGGACACTCGTGGAGTGGAGGCCAGTGATCTTCGGTGCAGTCGGTGCTGGAGGCGGGGGCTACTCGGAGCCCAAAGTACAACTTTGTGGGAGACCCAGAAGAGGATGCACTTGCAAAAGTACTCGGTGTCCAGGGGTCACGGTTCCACGTTACCCACGACAGCTACGGGCCTCAGTTTTGCTGGAAACTCAGGGCAGCCTCGGGGAAGTCTGGAAATCTACCTCTGGTGATGCAAAGACTTCGGCATCCGGCGGGAGCTTCAGCGATGCAGACCGGACAATTGCTTCTTAGGTGCCTGCCAAGCAGGGAGTCACTCCTTGACCCCAAGGGAGATTCTTCAGTCCTCTAATCTTCAGGTAGAGCGTCGAAGGACCAGGATTCAGTGTCAGAGTTTTGTCCAGGGTAATCTAAAGTCCTAAGGACTGGGGTCCCATACTTATACTAAGTTAGGGGGTTGGACATACTCTGGGGACCCACCTATGGGAGGGTCAGGGAAGAGGGGTGGGTACACCCATTCCCTTTGTCCAGTTTCACGCCAGAGCAGGGGCAGGTAGCCCCTGCAACCGGTTTGAACTGGCATATGCACAGGGACACCAAGTGTGCCCCCAGTGCAGGACTTCTGAGCACCAGAGAGTGCTCCCGCCCAGCCCCAATACACATTATCCTGTCTGGGGAGGTGGTTACACCTCCCTGCGACAGGAAACCTATTGTCCAGGCCTCCCCTGCCGGAGTTTCAGTCAGCAGCAGTAGGCCAGACCCGTGACTGTGGCAGCAGCATCCATTTTGTGATGCCAGGGCTCTGGAAAGAAGTAACCGGGGAGCCCGGTGTGTACATGTCTCTCCCTCTAGAAGGGTGGAATGCTACCCCCGCCACCAGGACTGGTGGGGGGTAGTAGTCCAAGATGTTTGACACCAAACACGACATGTTTTGGTGCAGCCAGACCAAAGTTAGCATTGTACCGCGAGGATATAATGCACTTAAGAGTATATGGTCAGGCTGTACCACAAACAGCATCAGAGGAGGGACTCCGAACGCTGTAGAGGGGCTCTGCTCATGCAGGGGCACCCTCTCACATAAGAACCAAGCACTCTGCCTTCAGGATTGGTAAGGCCTGCCATAGGAGTGACTTATAGGTTTATATGTGTGTGCAATGGTAGTGATATAGGTAGCCTATACCACTGTAAGGGGTGCATGCACCACCTTACCCAGGTTGCAGTAGCAGACCTGTGGTGTCATTTTGGATGGCCTTCCAGGGGTGGCACAATACATGCTGCAGCCCCTGGTAGGCTTCTGAGGTACCTATGCCCTGGGTACATAGTATACCATATACTAGGGACTTATAAGGGCACTCCAGATTCCAATCAGAGATGTGCCTAGGGCACATGGAAACCATTTTAGAGAGGAAGCAGCTAGGCTGGGGCTCTGATTAGCAGGGCCCCAGCCAGACTAAAGTCGAAAAACAGTGAAGCATCAGCAAAAAGTGGGGGTACCCATGTGAAGCAGATCCTACTCTCCTACACAAGGGATGTTCCTATTGGCATTTCAAGGTGAAAGACACAAGGTCTTTCCACAACACTGCATTGTTTCAGAAACCTCTGTCAGGTATGGATGGCCAGGTGTCAACCCGCCGCAAGTAGCATTTGTTAAAAACAAATAAGAGCCGTTGTTCAAAAGTTCATGATGTATGGGAGTAAATGTAAGATGGCAAACAGAAAGATACAACTTAACTCTGGCATCAAAGTGTTACACATGCCTTGCAATGATATGGTGTCACTCAGAAGGCAGTGTCCATTGGATTTTTGCAATTTGCTGTACTGATATATACAGGGCCATCATCATTTTCATTTTAACAGATGTGAATAAAGGAAAATTTCCATGAATGGAACAGTTGTGAATTGTGCATGGTTTCATACCAACCAATAGATTTATACTTTTGACAGTCCTGAAAATGAAATGCTGTAATGGGCAATGAAATAATACTATGTATAAGCAAGGTGATAGGTGGAGTGTCACTAACCGCAAATGGTGCATCTTCAACTTGCTCTATACTTAATAGGGTGTACGTAGATTCTTTTTTGGCCATTGTTTTTGAGTAAATGTCAAGTTGTATGTTTCAAATAAGGCTGTTTCATTAAGAAGTTGCCAAGGCATAAAACCTGATCTGAGTGTTAGTAGTGCTCAATTTAATTATATCATTGCTCTTAATTGAGTCTGCCTCTGTTGTAATAAATTCAGATCCCCTTTCATGAGGTCTAAGGCAGAGGACAACATGTGATTTAATGAGTATACTCCTTTAGAAAGTGTGTGCATTCCATGGTCAATAGCTTTAAAAACTGTTTGCATGTTTTCTTGGTCTATTTGTCAAAAGTTTCTTCCGCTTCTATTTCAGAATACTTGTTTAATTCTTTATAGTTGCCATATATTCCTGTGGCAAGGAATCTTCTATTTCTTTTAGGACATGGTCCCAGAAGAAAGTCAGAGAAATGCATGTGCTCATTAATGGAGGAGAAGTGTTCTTTCACAGCTGAAACACCAGAGTGTTCCAACCATCTTTGGCTTAGCTTACCTACGTATATGTAGTAACACCTACAGGTGTTTGTCTGTTATAACATGGATCGGACAATTAACTTTAGGTCCAGGAGTGTTGGAAAGGAAACTCGGCTTGCGTGTTTTAGAATGGTAAGGCCATAAGGTCAAACCTTCAACAAAGAACTGTGTTGAAGTATAGGTTCAATTCTGTCAATACATTCATGTCTGATTCAGACATATTCATTTGGAATGACCAATCATTGAACATAGTCAAATTGACTTTTGGAATAAAAGGTTTCTTAAGATCCTTCATTGTTCCGAATCCCAGACAAGTAGTCTGCTAGATAGTTTTGTTTAGAAAGATCATTTATTTTGCTATTATACAGACTCAAAATAAGGCTTCTTTACCTTCAATGTGTCAGAATTTGGTTCCCGAAATACCTTTTTTGTCAACATCTGCTTTCCAATACTCGCATACATGAATAGCTGCCAGCTTTTAACTAAACTCAGTGGAGCAAATCAGCTTGTTGGTAGTGATTACATTCTTGGGAAGATGCTGTGGCTTCTGTGTGAAATAGAAGGCTGAAGAGTGTGGCCTGTCAGCAGTCTGAAAGTAAGAGAATTTCTTCAAGAAATTATAAAGACTATTGAGTCACAATGTTCCCATTGGATATAATTGTAGATTTCTCTAGGATAGCTAGACCTATGTATCAAATAATGTGCATAGTGGTGACAGCGATACATTTCTTTGCAATATCCTGAGTTCAAAAAAGGGATCTTCATTATTCAAAGTAGCATATGCCTGTAAATCAGACATAATTCTTTCAACAGTCTCAATGTCCCAATCATCTGAAATAGAACCGAGTATTATAACCTCATTCATTAAAACCTTTATCACATAAGGCAATTGTAATGTGTCAGTGGGTCCCATAATCTGATATTGAAAATGTTCCCAGGCTGTGTCCCCAGGACAGGAGAAGCTGTAATGTGTGCAGTGTAGAAACTTCTTTGGGTTCTGTGGGAAACAAAATAAGACTGTAGTTCACAAACCACAAGAGATGCAATTGTGCTGGCAGGGTCAAAGTGTCCGTTGAGTAGCAGTAGCACTACGGATATCGTTGAGAACCACATGATGAAAAGTTCTCAAGGCAATCCAGTCATAGGACCACAGTGGAATTAAATACTTGTCCCAAAACAATTGACAAGCATGCAACAGTCTCTGGTGGTGAGTGCCTATAGAAGGGATTGAAAAATGTCCTGTGAAATATGCAGGGTCCTTTTCAATATCGTTGGTCTCTAGAGGCTCTCGAAAGCGTACCAGTTTAAATGACGTAGCATCAGGTGAAATTTCATAGTAAACTATGGAATTACGTTGAACAGTAGCCACTGGCATATTATCAACGTCAGCTGTGTTTGTTGCACTCAGTGTTCTGCGTAGAGTGTTAAGCTCAAGTATCCCTGGCTGGGAACTCGAGCTAGGAATGTTTCTGCTTTGTTCAAGGGGGTAGAGTATTCAGAATAGGGAGAGACTGAAAGGCACTTCTATGAATCCTTCTTAGTGTCTGCAGCGACCGGCTTCAGAGGACTGGCCACATAGTGCTTTTTGACGTGGTCAACAGACAACTGTCTGTTTCATCTTGATCAAGGCAGAGGAGGCAAGATAACTATTCTGTTGGATTTTACCCCAAAAACAGTGATGGGTGATCTGTAGGATGGTTCAAAAGCTTGCTTGTTGTGGATTTTCTCCCGAACTAGTTCCCCAACTTTGGTAACCCACCAGTCGGCAGCAGTGATAACCTCCTCTTCACAGATGACGGTGTCAGAGTAATTTGTGTTAGACAGCTTGTCTCTGACTTCTTGAATACTTTGTAAAACATTTAAACATTTCTCCAAATTAAATGTATCTTCATCCGCCACCTTCCCAGAATTATCTAAGCCAGGCACATACATAGGAACTCTGAAGAGTACCTTGTATGGTGTGCGTCCTCCCAATAAACATCTAGGCAAATTATTTAATGCTCTCTGAACTCCATACAGATTATTGTACCAACTAAGACCTAAACTTAGCACCCTAGCAGTCAAAACTTGTTTAATCATGCCATTGGCCCTCTTTACAATACTGTTCGAGTCAGTTTTGAACGGGTTGCTGTATTGCAGAAAATCTCCCAGAGCAGACATTGGGCCATATTATCAAGAACGGGGCAAAGATTATCGCCGCTTTAGCGGCAGGAAACTGCCGCTAAAGCGGCGATAAGGGGCTTGATAATATGCCCTAGAGAATTCCAATAGAAGCCTAGGTTCTGGTGTCAAGGACATCAAACCTGGGCTTCTATTGGAATTCTCTAGGGCATATTATCAAGCCCCTTATCGCTGCTTTAGCAGCAGTTTCCTGCCGCTAAAGCGGCGATAATCTTTGCGCCGTTCTTGATAATATGGCCCATTGAATCCCTGTAAACCACAGACGCGAACACAGGACCATTATCTGAATGCAATAAATGAACTTCCCCCGTTGATACTAGGCACTCCAGATCTTTTACAACTGCTGAAGGGCTTGCATTTGTCTGGAAACCATAAATCAGTAGCTACCAATATGTACTTATATTGGTTAGCTGAATTTAAGAGACCGATGTGGTCCAAATAAATCACCCTGAAGAGGATATTTGAAATCATGAGGGGGGTTGGTGAGGGTCTTTTGACAGTGGAGGGTTTAATCTGCTGACAGATGTCACACTGCCTAACATAATTCCTAGTCTGTTTATATAAAATAGGCCACTAGTAGCGTTGTTGTAGCATTGCTACGGTGGCGTTAATTCCTGCATGCGCAGAGGCCAACCCCCTCATGTGCTTCTTTGATTAATTCTAATTTAGACAGTCTATTAGGTATTATTCTGTCTCCCACTCCTGGTTGTGACTACAGGAATGTTATCTGAATTAAGGGTGTGGGAGTATTTAGGAGGAAATCCTGTGGGAGGTTTCCCAGCTTACTTGGTTGCATTTATGGCTGTTAAGATATTTGTGTCGATCTTCATTTGAGATCTGGTTAGGACTTCTACCCTGACAGTCTGAATTGCAGCCTTTGCAGCTAAGTCGGCTGCACAGTTCCCTTTAGCATGAATACCGTCTTATAAGACAGCTACCTTTCCCCAAAGCAATTTATTCTTTATTGGCTTTTCCTTTGAATCCTTTGCATCCATTTAATATTGCAAACTGACATCGTAACCTCGCACACAGAAGGCTGAGTCTGACACAGTGAGTGGGAACTGATGTGCCAGCCTTTTGCAATTCAAGTAGCAGGGCCTGTAATTCTGCATGTTATGCAATACTGTCACTTAAGAGTTTAGCGAAGGTGCGCTATGGGAAGAACTCACCATCCTTCAGTACACTTTGTACTGCAGCACAGGCTGCAGAGTATTTGCATTTGGTTCCTACCCCAGGTTGGGCAGAGTCATCTGTATAGAAGACGCTCTGATAAAACTCAATGGGTAATGTAACTGGAGTCATATTGGAGAAAAGTGTGTGTATGAAGAAAGGGAACATACTGAAACTTTACATCCACTGCACTTAACAAAGAGGCCCACTGGACCCATCTCGGGTGTAGGGCACAAGCATTAGGAATACTGGCTTTTGTGGCCGCTTCTAGTGCTGTTACGGAGAAACAATAATTATGTGTTTTCCCTGCACCAAAGGGATCTCTTCCAAGATAGCAGTTTGCACAGCTGTCACAGTTTTTTCAATGGAAGCAAATCATGCTTCAGACAGGAAATTCAAGTGAGACTTGTAAGCAATAGGGAAGGTCTGTCCTTCCTTGTAGGTCATGTAGGTGTAACCATAGTGACTGGGTGTTGGAAAGTGGGTTATTGGTAGGGGCAAATGTAGGTCTGCCACTGGCAATAAGGCCACTAACACATGATAGGACTCAGCATAGGTCTTAGAAAATTATTCCTATGCTCAACCCTTGGTAACGTGGCTGCGAGCAGACAGGCTTAACTTCAAAGACAGGTATGTAAAGCATTTAAAAACACCATTTCAGTAAATAATTAAGACACAACACAAAATAAAAATCCAACACCAATTTATAACAATCGGAAATATGTTTATCTTTAAAATGACACCAAAACTACAAAAATCCAGTGTAGGGAAACGGAGATATGAATTTTCAAAGATTTAATAAAATATAGCACTTAGAAGATTATAGCACCATTTTGGGATACCTGCTCGCTATAGACCGGGGCAAAGTCAAAGTTTCAGGCCGACCACGATGGAGCCCTGGGCGGCTACAGCTTGCGGCAGGTCCCGGTCTCAGTTTCTACCTTCACACTTAGAAACTTTTCTGGAGCTTTTTCTCGCGAGGTCCCTCGAAGCTCCCAGCCAGTCCGGATCCGGTGAGGGTTCGCCGGCTTGCCTTTCGACGAACTCCCGGTCAACTTCCCTGGAGCGGACTTAGAAACTTTTTCTCTAGCGCTTCAGCGGGGCAACCCAGGAGCCCAGGCCGACACACGATGGAAGACAGGCGGCTTGGTTCTCGCGGTTGCTCCCGGTCACCTTTTCTACGAGCGGACTTAGAAACTTTTCTGGAGCTTTTTCTCGCGGGGTCTCTCGATGCTCCTCATGTAGCCGGATCCGGTGAGGGTTCACCGGCTTCAGATTTCTTCTACTCCCGGTCAAACTCTGGAAGACAGACCGACGGAGCTTTTAGCGGGACGAACCTGGATGGCTTGGCCTCTATGGAGCTTTTTTTCAAAGTTCCTCCAAAGTTCTCCAAACTTCTTGAACTTCTTCCTGAAGTTCCTCAAAGGGTCCCAAAGTGTCTCAAACTCACTCCAAGGGTCTGGAAGCTCCAAGATGGTCCTTGAAAGTTGAGGACTTCAGTTCCCACAATCCACTGGGACGTCACCCTTACAAATCCACTGGTAGTTCCCCAAGGTGCAGATTTAGTTGGTGATGTTCCAGATGAGCTCTTTTAACCTGTAGCTTTCAGGAGTCCACTCTTTAGTTCTTTTTCAGCAAAATAATCCGCAGGGCTGTAGTTTCAGATGGTGCAGTTTTCAGAGGTCAGGCCTTAGAAATCATTGCACAGCAAAATCTTCTCAGCTTGGCAATGTCTTGCTTCAGTAAGTTTCAAGCAGCAGATCTGGAGGGCTCTGCCCCTCTCAGATACTTATTCAAAATTCTTTGGGTCAAGCAGCAGGTCACTCCTGACCAATGGGAGCAGGGTAACTCCTCATAGTTATGACCACATCCTGTAGAGTGTGGCATTATTTTGTCCCAGAGTGCATCAAATCTTCCAAATCCATAATGGCTGATTTTCCAGCAAGGAGGGAAGAGCTGGCTAAACACACCCCCTAGGATGGCTTATTTCCATAGACTCTCCCCCTACCATCTGCACATACCTTCCCTAATCCTAGGTCTGGTGGGGCTCAAAAGTGTAAAGTGGAAACTGACACTGTGGCCATCCCTCTGCCTTTGAAGCCCATGGTTTACGACTCCTCCCCCTGGCCTGGCATTCCTATAGAACAGCACACTGCCCTCCCAGCAGAGCTGGTTAACCCCAGGGGCTCTTTATCACCTCTTCAAGGCAGCCTGGCTAATCCACTTAACTCTGACCAATCAGGGCAGACCACTGGAAGGCTGGATTTGGACTTACAAACAAGAAAGTCTTATAACTTCTTGTATGTACACTTTAGGAGAAATTCAACAATATGATATTGTTGGATTTAGCATTACTATTCTGAGAAGTCTTTGAACGGTAGCTCTATCTCCTTCCTATCAGGAGTTATTATTTAATAACTTCCTGCAATGTTAACCTATGTAACTGAGGATTTGCAATGGGAAAAATGACTTGGGCCATTTTTCCAGCACCAGGACTTACAAAAACACATTTTATAAGTACTTGCCTTATATCTACAGGAACACCACCCCATGTGCAACTAGGGGAGACTTTAGGGGTTCTGAATGTGCAAACATATTGCAGATCCTCACTTCACACTGCTCCTGGCATCAAAGTCGAATTTGGGCAGCACTTTACCACAATGTGGGAGTGAAATTTCACTTTACCCAGGCATATAAAAACTCATTTTATAAGGGTGTACCTTATAAATATCTGACCCCCACCCCTGGGATACCTAGGGAGACCCTGGGGGTCCCTAATATGCCAAAACATTGTAGGTTATCCATTTTTAAGTGCCCCTACCACCAAAGTCGAGTTTGGGCACAATTTCCTTTTAAAAGCAGTCCTGGCACCCAGTGCTGCTTTTAAACTGACCTCAGGCTTCAGCAGTGCACACATGCAAGTGCAGAAAAAGGCTGCTGGCCTCTAAACTGCCCTGCCCCAGGGTACTGGGGACTTCTAGGTAGTTTCAATCCCCTGCCCTATTATATACTAGGGGCTTATGGGGTAGGTCATGCCAATTACAGGGGTACCCCACCATACCATAGTGTACCCTAGTGTATGTTAGGTGTTTTAACTATTCTAATGTGTTCCTTTCAGCTTGGCACTGGCCCTGGGCCTGGTTAGGCAGAGCCCAGGGTCAGTCAGAGTCAGTTACCACCACTACCAGTCAGCAAAAAGTTGGGGGGTGCCCAGGGCACAGGATGACTTTGCAACACTGGGTATGACTCTGATAACTAGGTTGGTTTTATTGTCACTAGTTTGTAAATATTTAGTCTCACGCATGTCTGCTTGTAGAGCACACAAGATATCAGTGTGTGCCCTCAGCCACTGTTTAGGTGAAAACGTGGGAGAAATTAGGTCTTATAGGGCTTCACTCTTTCAGCGTAGTGAGGCAAGTAAGTTCATCCAAAGTTAAGAAATCCCAGCAGGGATTGCAACTTTTTGTGTCGGGAGGTTGAAAGGTGACGCATTTCTGGAGGAAATCCGGTGCTAGACCCTTAAACTTGCTGGATAACTCGTACCCCAAGAAGGTCACCGTCAGGTAGGCAAGCTTTGATTTTTTAAAGCTAACTTTGTAGCCATGTTCTGTTAATATGGTCACCATTCTGTCAACTCTAGTGAGGTGTAGATTTAAATCATCAACTGTAAGGTAGATATCATCAATGTATGACAATACGCCGGGATCTGGTTGTGAGATCTCCATTATTCATGCTGAAAACAAGCCAGGACTATTCTTATAGCCCATAGGCAATGTCGGAATGAAAATTGCACCCTTTTGAAACTGAAGGCGGTTAGATACTCAATTTCAGGCACTATGTTTTGACTAAAAAACCCACTGGAGATATCCAGAGTCGTTCTATATTTTTTCTGCACCAGGTTGGTCATTAAACTTGTGCTATGCACGTTCTGCACTGCATATGTTCGAGTATGCACGTTTAAATTCCTAGAGTCTAAAACTATTTTATGGTAGCAGTCTGGCTTGCAAACGGGAAAAAGGCGCATGTTTATTGGGCAAAGCATAGGCGCTAATATGCCCTGGCACTGCAATTGATCTAATATTGCTTTGATACCACGTTTTGCTTCTGGGTTTAAAGGGTATTGTGCTTGTGGTTCACTGCGTAAGTTATTAACATGTGGACTAGAATGTTTGTTCCACCCTGCTTGGTTTCTATATAAGGCCAGAGCTTGTTTCAGCCCATTTGCTGGCATAAATCTCCCTGATATCCTCAGGTACTATGGGAGAGAAGGCCACCCTTATGACTTCTTCCCTCCGGGATGCTTCCCTAATAAAGGCTGAAGGCCAGTCTTCTTCCTCTAGGATGATGTCATAATCATCAGATAATTGTGTCCAAAAAACTGCTTTAATAATACGTGGTATGTCCCCTTCAATTTGTATTTTTAAGTTGTAAACCCTACCAGGAGGATTTAAATGTTGATCAGGTGTCTCGATCTGTATGAAGTCATCAGCTGGACTCACATCCAGAAACTCTGAAGTGTCTCATGTACTATTGTGATTTCTGCAGCTTTGTCTAGCAGCGCTCACCCAAGTCCTACTGTGCAAGAGGACTAGTAGCTGTATCGACATGTTTTTTAGAAAGTCCTTATACTTTCTTCTTCTTTACTGGGGCTTTAGAGTTCAATCCTCTCTCTTTATGGTGATGTCAGTCTAACATCCTCCTTCACTTTTCCTACTGTAGTCCTCTTTTCTTGAATACGCGGATCAGCTTCACCTCTCTTCACGCTTCACCTTCAGTGTCCTGAAAAGAACGTGAAGAACAGCTATCAGAATATTGATACCGTTCAGGTTTTGTAATTTTCTTGCGGTCTCTTAAGTTATAGCCAACTTTGCCAGATTCCCGATAAGCAGGTGATCCAGTCCGTCTTTTATTTTTTTCTTTCTGTTTTTTCTTCCCTTCTGTTGCAGATTTCTCTTTAACAGAGCCCTCAGTGTTGTTTTTTGGTTTTAAGTGTGACCTAACAGATTGAGTACCCAAGGGATCTCTACCTACAGATGTATAAACTTATGCGATTATTTTTGGTAGTTCCCGTTCATGATCTAATCTGGAACTGCTTCCAGTCTCTGACATATAGCCAGAACTGAAGCTTCTCTCTTAATGTTGCTTCGGATGATAGAGGATACTGTAGAGATGTTCTCCATTAACTTCATTCCTAAAATCAGAGCTGGTGCAGCTCCGGGTTTGTTTTGTTCTTTTTTGCGTACATAAGGGAGGGCTGCCAATGAAGGCGTATCGTGTACTGGTATAGATGCATGCAAAATGCTTCTCCAAGTATTGCTCTCCTCAATGGAAGGCGCCATCCCAAGAGGGACACACATTGTCAATATTCTATGTTTGTCTTTGGGTAGTGTACGGATGCACTGCCTCCAGCTGATTGGTCTTACAAGCAAGCCAGAAAGCCATTTTATCATGATTCATGAGTGCTTTCCCATGATGGTGTTAATAGTCTGTGGACTAATACTTAGTACCTGGGCGGGAGCGGCAGGTCTTGGTACAACAGCAGCTCTGGAGCTCAGAGTGCATTGCACAAATTGTATCAGGATCCTGTATAAGGCAACTGTGTAATTTAACACCCATACCACCTCAGCATTTGTTAAGGTGTCATGGCGAGGAACAGGAGTGTAGTCAGCCAAGACTTGCCACGTAGCCCCTTCATTACTCAGAGGCCCCAAACAAGAATTTCTGTATGTGTGTGGTAATTGACCACCAAACCAATTTTGGTTTTCTTGGTAAGTTAAAGGGATTATCAAATCTAAGTAAGCCCTGTGATGGGCCAGCGAATCTACTTATGTGAATTTGTTAAGCTGCCATGCGGTAGCATCAATAGGCTTGAACTCCACCCAAGAGAAAAATGTTTCGAAGGCATATGCTGGATGTGTAGCTATTATGAAGTTAACTGCCCCCCCAACAAGGACACCTCAAGTATTGAGGTGTGGAGGACTGCTTCCCTGCAATAGGCCCCTATAACAATAAGTGCTGCCATGATGAATGGATTCAATTTGGAATCAAAGAATTAGAAAACCCACAGAATGACTGACACACCTACGGAAATAGTAGCTTCCTTATCCCCAGTAGGAGGTAACCATAATTGTTATGGACATCTCCGTAATGTTGCTTCAAATGTATGTGAAAAGTGAAAAGTACTCAAGGCGTAACCGTAAGATTCAAGCCCAACATTCGGCGCCAACTGTGTAAGTTCTGACTTTGGCGTAACTCTACAAGGGGTGCCTCCCCACTCACAGGTGACACAGGTGAACTTGGTTCAATGTACCACAATGAATGTGAAAAACAGGTTAATGTAGCCCGCAGTATCCTATTCAATGTGTAATTGACATAGAAGTATTGCTTTTGGGTTACTAGCAATCCCATAAAAGGGATCAGGGCACTGTGGAAACAGTAACCAACCTATTTCGTTATTCACATTGTCCAAAGAAGAATTAACACTTTTAAGTAAAAAGTATTTATTACCATAGGAATAATCTGTTTCTTAGCACGTCTAAAACAGCTACACAGAATATTAAAAAAACAGCCAGCAGAAACATTATTAATAACTAGAATAAAATGAACATTTCTAACATTGTTAAAATGTCATCTAAAGCCTAGCACCCTAACGTCTACTTCTATGCGTGCTACTAAGAGAGCATGGACGTTAATCAATTTGCAGTCTAGAGTTTCTTAGGGAGAAAAGACGCACTGCATACCTTGTTGACAGTAAAGGCTTTCTTTATCAGTGGAGGCTGAACACAGTGTTTCCCCTGAAGGGCAAACACAGGCTGTGGTGGCAGTCGGTCAGTCTTCCTCTGGGACTTGGCTTTATCAGCTCCAGGCGTGATGTAACATCTGTGAGGTGCAAAGTGTGCTGGCAGTAGGTGAGACCATCTTTGGCAGAATCTCGGGCGAAAATCTGGCCAAAGGACCTCTCCTGACAAGTGGCCAAGTGCTCGTCCTGTTATATACAACCTTATCAGTAATTGGAATTTCTGACATAAGTTTTAGAATGCCTGACATAGATTATGTGCATCAAGATATGTGTTCGGACATTTTCTTATGAACATGTACGGCACAAAGACGTCAATTCAGACTACACTATTTTGGTTATATGCCTGTATGTGTTCTTATTTAACCTTGACATGGTAAAGGGTAGACAATTGACCAACACAAATGTCGCATTAGATTGTGTATCTATGTCGCGAATTAAAGAACTTAACACTATCATAGTTTCAAGAAAGGTAAAATTGGGAAACATCTGCATCTAAAGGCAGACATTGCAATGATTCTGCAAAAATCAGGGAATATGGCAACGTCCATTGTCTAAGTTAAGGAAAATGGTGATGTCCATGGACCATGATGGAGTTGGGTCCTACATAAGATGGAGTCAGACCTTAGGGACTTTATGTGTCTAACTAGATTTAACTAATTGGAATGGATCTGCATGTATAAATGTTAGTATGTCCACGACCAAATATTTGATTTGAACAAAAGTAAAAAAGAATGGACACATCTCCATCTTTTACGTACCTGGAAAGTTAGAAACACACCATAAAGGTATGTCCCCATATATAAGGATTTACCAGAATGCTCACTCCTAGGGCATATAGTCCTCTCAGAACCACTTCATATGAAGGTGGTTTCATTAATCTAAACATTGTTTGTCAATTGCCTAGCTCCCTAGACCACTTGGAAGTGAAGTGGGAGCAACATATGGGATTTCTGAACCAGGATTTGAAGGAAGCCCTGATGTATTCCAGGGAATTGGCTGTATGGGCAGGGTCTCGATTGGTCCGACCTAAGATTCTTAACAGAATTTATTATACAAGGGTACAACTGTTTGAAATGAGAGAGGGAGAGCACAGTTACTTGTCCAAAAGGATGTGACAGGACGGTAACTTTTATTGTGTACTGTTGAAAATGTCCTGTGATAAAGGTGTACTGCACCAAGATGATAAAGCTTCTGGTTGAAACTCTACGAATTTCTTTTGAACTCACAACAAGAACACCTCTGTGGGGTGAGCAGGATTTGACACATTATGAAAAGGCATTCATCAGTGTGGCATTGAGGGTCGCCCGAATGGATGTTGCACAGAAAGTGAGCAAACCATTGGACCCGTCAATTGAATCACGGTGTGTCAACATGGATGTTTTTATGAAAGTGGAGGTTGTGGCCTTTACTAGCAGAGATTGCCCCTGTAAGCTAGAGAAAACCTGGGGACCTTAATTACAATACTATGGGTTTTCAATAGGACTCATACAAACCAAGAGAGCATTTCTACAAACTAATACATTGTGCAAACTTTCCATTGTATTACACATAAACCAATATTTTTTCTAAATTCATCAATACACTAAATGGACAAAGCAGTGTGCTCCTTATTAACCCAGTATATTGTGAACATAAACACATATGTTGTACTAAAAACATACACACCTTAACTATATGCTTTCTTATGTAAACCAATGTGCCTAATAGGTGTACCAATAGCTTATTTGTGGATTAACCAAAATTTTTACTCCACAAACGATTGTTATTGTATGCAAAACAGAATAGTGTAAACAAATCAAGATAACCAGTGCATTATGCACAAAGGCACGTTCAATATGATTCAAGCATAAACAATCTATTTGAAATTGAGCCACTGTGGATTGTATAAATTGATATGTGCCACATAGACAATTGAATTGTGGCCTGTCTGGCACCTCCTAGAGTGCTATGTGAAAAATGTCCTATAGCAGGCTTTATCTGTGGTCACTCTAGTCAGTGTAAGAGCGGCATCTGATGTGGGACCAAAGCATTCTCTTAGTTTGAGGGTGGAAAACACATTGAACAGGAGAAACATGTAAAGTCAGACGCAGGCATGGCCTCACTTTGGCTTTTCTCTCATGAGCTGCAAAGTAGTGGGCTGCTTTCAAAGAAGGATGGGCTGTCTTGGCCTAATCACCTCCCCCTCCACATAGCCCCATTCTAGTTCTGCCCTCTGGCAGTGTGGAGCTGGTGTAAACATTTTTACCAAAGCTGATTTTTGTTTCCAGTCCATCTCTCAATCCAATAGCGGTGAAGTATGTCATAACTTTTATTGGACTACAATAGAAAGAACTGAATAAAAGAGAGCTTAAGTTGCCTTAACTTCAAATGAATTAGCTCAGGCGAGCTTTTTGTGGCCAGACTTTGCTAAAAATGTTTCACATTGTCTGTTTATTAAATGTACACCCTTTTTGGATGCAGTTGTCAAGGTGTAGAGAGCATTCGAGCGTGGAAAGTGAAGAGCAGGTGGAACATTACACCTCAGAAGCTCAGGGTAAAAACTAGAAAAACAGCAGCCTAACTTTTTACGCTGTACAAAATCTGTGCTTAATTTGTATAATTTTTATTTTTTTTAAGTAAAAAAATAAATAATAGGTGCATATGCTCAAAATTGTTTTATTAGAGTCCATTACTGATACTGCTCAATACCAGGATTAATTAATACCAAGATTGCTGAGTCTTCATTCCAACTTGTGTCTCTTTCTTTCACTACGCTACGTCTGTCTCTTTATGACACTCCTGCAGGGTTTTTTCATCCCTGTTTTTCCTTAGTCCTTGTTTTACTATTGCTTATTTTTCTCTTTTGTCCATCTTTCTCCCTTTCTTGACTTTCTTTTGTTAGTTCTAGGTCGAAGTCTGATGAATCAAAATAAATCCTGGTCTCCAAAAATCAATGCCAATGCCCATCTCCTGCAACCACTGCACTAATCAAAAGGTGCCTGTGAAGATTTTGTAACAGTTATCTCCACTTAGGATGCTCCAAGAATAAATGACAGATATAGAGAACATTCCGTTTTTTCGTTACTGCTGCTCCTCTAGTTCAGGCCTAGGTCAAAAAACCTTCCTTCTTGCTTGAGGTAATGTCAGCCAGCATATGACCAATGTGCTTGCGTCTTGAACAGATAACACAGGTGCAAGAAGTTCCCATCAATGGTTTTGTAGACCATTCCAGTCATAAAAAGGCAACGTTCTAGCAACTTCCATAAATTCATGGTGTATTGATGCCTCAAAGATTGGAAAAGAGTCAAGTAACAATCAAATTGATAGCAAAAATCCAGTTTGATCCCTTACTCAGGACATTGTTGAGCAATTGATTGAGAGAGTTTCTTTGGGACACACACTGCTGCACGTGCTTTTGAGAAGTTTATTCCATCATCAAAATCACTCAGCATTGTCTGATAAAGGGTATAGCAAAGATCTTCAATTTGCCTGCTCTCAATAAGAGGTCTATGCTGCATATCTCATCTGTGTGCTTCCAAAGCACTTAGATTATAAATGTCAGGCATTTTTTGTGATTTGAAGGGCTGAGGAGGCCACATCATTGAGGTTTTTATGTGGATAAGTGTTGTTTCTTATTGCATGAAACAGTGCACCTCCACTGCACCTCAGACATGTACACCATATTATGTTGCCCTTCCTCACAGGCTCCTGTGATGAGAATGTAATGTGATCTCAAAATTCATATACAAGTAAATAAATTGGTATGTAAGAACAAGGAAGTATGCCTATTCTCTATAAAGACTTTTTGCAAAATAGAGTATTCAGCTAATGTCAAAATTCTCCCAATCAAGTCCTTTCAAAGAGAAAAGCTAACATTTTCCCTTGCCCTAATAGCCTAGTGTTGTCCACGTTTATCCACATCTTTGGAACACAGGATTACTTTCAGGCTTCTAATTTCTCAAAAGATTTTAAAAGCTATGGTTGACAATGTCTTAGATGGGTGTACACTCAAAAAATAAATCTGAAGAATTAATTAAAAATGGAGCAGACTTCTCCTGTAATCTCAATGACACATGGCCTTTGGATGTAAATATATATGGTCTATAGCGAGACAGAGGAAAATGCGCTAAAATATAAAACTTAGAAACTGTCTCATAAATTGAGCTTAAGGTTTTGGAAGTTGGGCTCTCGGGAAGTAGATGAATATGATCAATACAATGCCCATCTTCTAAGTTGTGGTTCTGAGGAGAGCAAAATCCGATCAAAATGTTGATGGCATATTTTAAGCATAGAAGATTTTTAGCAAGTGAAGAAGCAATGGCAACAGCATAGAGCATCTGGCGGACTAACCAAAAATAAAAAGGGCATATTAAATTAACCATGAATACCACTTGTATGTTTTTTTCTCTAATAGTATGGTCATCCAGCATTACTGACCTACACAAGTCTTGGAAGCACACTTGGTGCAAAATAAATCACTCATTCAAAATATGTCCCTGTTTATGTAGAGTAAAGTAGTAGATGGTTTCACCGTTGGGCCACCAAGAGATGGTTAGGGACCTTATAAGGAAATTATGAAAGAGATTAATTGTACAGGGCCTCAAGGTCCACAGGAGCACACACTGCAAAAAATGCCAGACAAAGAGGGGTAAACTGTCTGGTTATATATGTGTGTATGTGTGCATGTGCCCCATAGTGGGTGGTCAGCAGAGCTCTAGATTAGCTCAATAAAGGTGTCTAAATTACAGCTAGCAGAATTTGGGTACCACATATTCAGTATTCAGCATTAGCGGTCTGTGGCAGACTTCATTGTCACAAATACTATAATATGTATTTACAGTGGGCTTTGGATATGCCCCTTGCTTTTTATTGGATGGCTTTCTTATCTGTTTCAAGTTTCTGCTCCTGATTCTGTGGCTTTCTTCCCTAGTTATTTGTTTGTATGCTCTTGTACCATTTAGTTTTCACCTTGGTGTTTGACTGGTCGAGTCTATGCTTCCACTGCAGACGCAGGGGACTATTTTTCTTTTGGCTTTTTTCTGTGCTATTTGAGATTTAAAACTCAATGGGAGCATGCGTCCTGCCACACCCCCTGTCTCTCTTACTCTCTTACTCTCTCTCTATCTTTCTCTTTTGTCATCTCTCCCATCACAGTCTCTCTTCTCGCCCCCACCAATTTAGTCATCCTTTGTTGTCCCCTGGCGTGCCTGCGTATTACCATCTTCTCTCTCTACTTCATATATTTGCAAGATGGCTGTCACGCTGTGCAGATGCAAAGTGGTGTTCATCTTAGAAGTATAGAAATACAATTCCAAGATGGCTGTCCATAGTGCTTCCAAAGCCATTTTACGAGCATTGGCAAAGCCAATAGCTTTGGCCAGACATATAGAAACATTATTTTCTGTGCCTACAAGTTGACTGGAAGGTGCGCTTAGGCTGAAAGTGGCGTCTTTCTTGGAAGTGCCAAAAATAAAGTTTAGCACTCTTAGAACATTATTTTCTATACTTCCAAGATGGTTGTTACGTTGTTTCTAAATGGAACGTGGCTGCCTTTTGCAAGTGTAGACAATAAAAATCCAAGATGGTTGCCCACCACTATTGGTTTTGCCAGTGCTTGTGTTGTACTGGCAAAGCCATTAACCAAAAAGCATTGACAAAGCAGGACGTATTGGCTTTGCTAATGCCTGTTTATGTTGGGATGACTAGTGACAGTTTCATGGTATGCAGGAGAGGGAGCATTTATATGAGAGGCAAAGCATGAGTTGAGATAGTTTCCTGGTGACGGGGCCATTTTTGAACAGGAGTGTTGTCCCACATGTGTTTTTGCCCATTCCTTGAGAGGAGATTGTTACGGTACAAAACAAGCCCTACAAGGGAAACTCCGTGAGCTAAGAGCAGATCATGCTCTGTTACACTGCACTACAATATCTTCCATCTCTTGTTCGGTGTGTTACCAAATGATACTTTTACAAATATAATGATAAATTGCTTGAGACAAGATTGTCAGTGCTGCATCATCCAAATGTTAGGAAACGCTTTTGCATGACACGGGAGCCGAAATGTTACAAACTTGGGCCACTAACTGATATGTTCCTTACAATGTATGTGTACAAATGTTTGAGCTTTTATTCCTTATTGTCTTGCCCTTTTTTTGCATGTGTACTCTGATGGCTGTTACTGTTTTTTTCTTTCCCCGCTCCGCATGAATGCAATTCTAGGATCACTCTTTGGATATCAATGACAGCAGGACAACATTTTCTTCTCTGACTAGCAATCCTGCGGGGACACTGGGGGACATCTTTGCAACCAATGGAGCACTTTCAGATTACCTCAGCAAGCAAGAGCTCAGCCAATCACATAGCTCTTCTATTGTTCATACTGCTTCAGTTAGAACTTCCCTGTCCTCCCAGTCAACATCCTTAAACAGTTCTCCTGTAAAAAATCACCAGCATTCTTTGACAGCATCAAAGGTCTTTGTTGACCATAGTCCGAAGCATGAACTAAGCCCTTATCTGAAAAGGCAATATAACAACCCTGCTGGTCTTTACTCGCCTGAGACATTAAGGGAAATGGCCGAGAAGCGTAAATTAAGTGTCAAAGGAAGGGCTTCCGAAGGCGGACTTCATGGAGGGTATGTAAAGTGACTCTACCATAAGACAGTGTTTTTGAATATACAGTGAATCTATTCAAATTAAGTTGCACTAAGAAGGGAGAAAAAAGGAATACGAGCTGTGTCCTAAGCTGTGACATGGTTTAAGACTAAAATAAATTTGCATCTTCTTGATTAAGTTCTATGTTACTAATCATATGTTGATGACAATTAACCATATTTGACTTCTAATTGGAAACCGTGAATAAGGGGCCCATTACAAAAGATTGTTTTCAGTGAGTGAGCATAACTTACTTCTGTAAATTCAGAAGTGAGTCTTATATAAGATCTGGGATAAGTTTAATCTATTTGGCGAAAAAACGTTCGGTGAAACTATTTAGCAAAAAAATTTAGGAATCAGCCCCAATTTGTAAACTATGCCTAGGAACTATCAAAAGGGGTTGACAATCGGCGAGGTAATTATTGCTAACAAGGAGCAGGACTATGTTTGCTACCCTGGCATGAGTGATTCTATTAATGCTGTGGCTGGGCTTGTGTTCCGTTCGTTTGATGTGGGCGAACACTTTTCTAATGCAGCTACCTAAGCCTTGAGAGTTGGTTGTGAATATATTGCATTGATATCCTTCCACTCGTGTTGGTTGCACTCAAAACTGTGGTGTACAATTTGAGCTTTTCCACCATCCATTAAAAACATAATACATAGTTGTCTTGTGGCCATTGTGTTCAGTCTGCATTAGAAGTATAAATAAAACAAGGTGTTATACTTATATATTATTCATATATAGACACACACTGCATTTTGGGTGCCTCCTGCAAAAGCTCACCAATATATATATAGCAGGCTCACATTATCTTGGGTGTGTTGACTGACTTGGGAAACCAGTATTATCTCCAAAAACATCTGCTCCTCTTCAATGAAAGACACATTCCCAGTCAGTCTTGCAGATGATTTATTGTGTGTAAACAGCCAGCAGACCAGACACGTTTTTACTTGTATCGAGTCTTTGTCACAGTCAAGACTCGCTACTGAGTCAAAATGCATCAGGTTCACTTACTATTATAGCCTTATAGCCCGCCGTAGCGGGCTATACCGGCTATTAAAGGCCCGCTCCAGCGTTAAAGGCCC
Organism: Calotriton arnoldi; assembly: GCA_963921515.1. Lineage (NCBI taxonomy): Eukaryota > Metazoa > Chordata > Amphibia > Caudata > Salamandridae > Calotriton > Calotriton arnoldi. Next base: position 2,617,026 of record CAWUFW010000755.1, on the reverse strand, counting down.
GAGCCGAGGCGAGACCTTTAACAAGGGAGCGGGACTTTAATAGCTGGTATAGCCCAGCTACGAAGGGCTATAAAGCTATCGAACATTCTGCCACTAGAGGGCAGAATGTTCTAACAAATAAAACAAAGGCTTCAGGGAGCGCGAGGGATTGAAATCCCTCAAGCTCCCTGAAGCCTTTGTTCACAGCCACAGCTGTGAACAAAGAAACATTGGAATGTTGGAGCTCCGGGCTTATACCAGCCATTATAAGCCTGGAGCTACTCCATTGTTTTCAATGGAGCTCCCAACATTCCAATGTTCTAATTCTTGATAATCCCCGCACTCAGCAGCGGTAATAAATAATATATTACACTCTGCATATTGTTTTCCATAATTCACGAAATGAAATCTAATTATGGATTTTATCCCAAGGCTGCTTACTCTCATTAAGACGTCATGGTTATCACTTAATCCGTCTGTAAGCAGGACAGTGCATCAGATAATCAAAGCAAGAAACCATCTGTCCTGCTTCAACCCTTTACTTTAATAAGCAATCATTTGTGTGATTGTAGCAAAGGCTAGACAATCAAATTACAGTCCCGGCCTTATTTAATTGAACTTTATAGAAAGTGCCGAACCCAAGTTTATACTGCTAATCTGCAAGTTTAATAATTTTCAATCATTCCTTGTTGCTGTTTACTCTACCACTACTAGGTTTTAGCATTTTTAAAACCCTCCTTTCTGTCACTTATTTATTAATAAAATCATTCTAATTAACACAACACAGTTCTTCTATTTAAGTCTACATGTAGAGGTACTTATAGTAGAAATTTGACTGGTGAGCAAGAAAGTGCTGAGCAAAGGCAAGAGTCTGGGCATGATTTAAGAATGTTATGGTGAGATGGGTACAAGGCAGGTTCGATCATGTAGGGTGGAAGTGGTTTGTGAAGAGATTTCATTTTATTTCCAAATTGTAGTAGAGTAGAAGAAGTTTTGATGTCATTGGGGCTTTTGTTACAAACTCCTACTGTATGAATGTAGAAGGTGTGCCTTCTGATGTTTTTATTCTTGCGTGCCTTTCTTTCTAGACCAATGATATATTGGGCCTGGGATGCCAGGTTTCTTGGCCAGATGAACAGGGTTGTTATTTCTGAAGGCATTGCACATGATGAAGCTGGCTTTGAAGATGAAGTGGGGAGCCAGTTAAGTTCCTGAAGTCTTGGGATGATTTACTTGAATTTACCAAGCCTTGGAAAATATGAATTGTAGCATGAAGGAAGCTTTTTTAGTGGTGCCAGTGTGGATTTGAGAAGGCTGTTGAGCAGAGTCATCCCTTTTATCCAGGTGGGAGAGTGCCAAAGCCTGCACTGTTGTTCTGGTGCCATGCTGGCTTGGTTTTCTAGGTATGTTAAAAGAGGTCTGTGTAATGTTGTGCAACAAAGGTGGAATTCGATTTGAATACGATAGTAGCCACAGCTAGACTTAAGCCAATCCTCTATTGGGTAAGGATTTGGTCGACACAAGAAGTGGACCCATTTAGGGTTGGACTAAGGGAAATTTTAAGCATATCGAGAGCAATGCCTTTGCCCCCATGGTTAAAATACATCAAGGAGACACTAACTGGATTGGGCTTGAATAATCTCTTATCATTTCTTTCTCCGCCAAGTTGGTTCGGACTGCTTTCTGGTCGGAAGAAGAAAATAAATTTACCCAATCACCAAACCTGGGCACATTATCAAATAGATTCCTAGAGTTCAAGCCAGCCCCATGGTTTGAGCCTTTTCTTGATGAAATAGATCCTCCCTTCACAATGTCCTTATATATAAGTTTAGGCTTGGAACTCTTCCACTTGTTTCGGTCACCTGCAACTGGAAGGGGTCCAACGCAGGCAGTTAAGTCTGTGAAGTCTGTAGGAGTTCAGAGGACACTGATGCCCACCTTCTGTTCTTTTGCCCTTTTTATTCCAGGCAGCGTAAACGATGGATAGTGCCCCTTTGTTAAAATCTGGGTATTCGGCAGTATAAGGTAGCACTTAGAATATGTAGGTCAGATACAGCATCATTTATTGTTTTCTCTGTTGCAAAATACTTAGAATGTACTTGGCCTGTTCGGTCTAAAATCATGTCTGATTTGGCCACATCTTAGTACTCTTGTTGTAACATTCTGATCGCTGGGTCCCATGGGATATATAGACGAGACCCTAAGAGAGAACAGCTAAACTATACATATGTGGCATGAGGTATTATTTAAAAAATTGTACTCCAATTATACACTTTATTCTAATGTATGATATTTTAACGTTTTAGGGAATTTTAAGGAAGAGTGGAAATTGTTTTTATATGACTGATTTTTATTGTGATTAATTATGTTGCTTTTAAGGTCCTTGACCGAAATAAATTGCTTGATTGGATTGGATTTGAATTCTGGTTTGTAGAGCCAGCAGGATATTACCTCTCCATTGCAATACAGAAACTACTCATTGTGCAAAGGGAGGAAATCCTATTTGACAGTTGAACTGTACCTTAAAACTTTAAATAGCATTTTGCTTATACTAGTGCATGAAAATATGAGAGCATAATCCCTTAGAGCAGTGGTTCCCAAACTTCTTAGAAGCGCAACCTAATTTTTAGAACAACAACTTTTACCACACACTTAGCTTTAATGGACATGAGGTAGGGAATTTTTTAATGTAACTAAAGCATTGTGTGATAGAGCACTGCCATTTACAGGAAGCACATTTTCCAATAAAATGCCCACTAAATTTGCACAGACATAAAGTTTTACTAATAAAACTATATTGCACATAAATGATTATGTGTGGAATTTGGGTGTCAGTGAATATTTATCATTTGTGCACAACCGAGTAAAATGTCTTGATTTGTTTTGATCCTATCAAAATCTTTGTTTCCATCACACTTCAGAATTACAAAAATGTGTTCCATTTTTTCTTTCCTAACTGAGCTGAATGCGTGCAGTTCCTTTACAGGTATTTACATTTTGTTGTGTGTTACAAAAATGGCATCCTACAGCCTTTCTTTTCACACATCGTTGTACCCCAGCAGGATTGTCACATAATTCATTTTACTTTTCTTTCTTTTCTGACTGCAAAATAAGAGGAGTTTGTAAACACCAGTCCCCATGTTAAAAAACACAGCAATTTGTCGGAAAACATAGCCTGACATTTGACCTCTGTCTTGAAGCACAGCAAATGGGACAAGAAAAATACATAATTTAAGGCATCTTTATTTATTGCTTAGACTTTTCTGGCCCACCAAAAATCAGCTCAGGATACACCAGTGGATCGCAACCCACAGTTTGGGAAACTCTGCCTTAGAGCATAGTAGAAAGTTATGAAAAAAGTGGCTATCAATCAAAATTACAACGAAAGAAAAGCAGGATAGTCTAAAATATAACTATTCTCTTGGGTTATGAATTAAAATAATATGCCAACCCTAGATTGGGGTGTAAATTGATTATGTAAGTATATTTATTACATTTGGGATAATTTTAACAAGATACTTATTCTATTTATTTTCCATACAAGGATGCTAAAAACCAACTGAGAGTTTGAGTGCTCGATAGTAAGAGTTATTGAATTTACATTATTTGGAAGATTAATCATTGAAGTTGGAACATTTTACCACAAGATTAGGAGGGTAAAAGGCTGTGCTGCTGCCAAAGGGATTGAGTGCCATCGCCTGACTTCTGTAGGCATTGTGTGATGAAGAGCGCCACTCCGAATGAAGAGCAGCACTCAGAATAGATGTGCACAAGGGCATGGGCTACTTTGGTGGTGTTCACAACAGTTCAGCTTGTAATCAATGTTTAGCCAAACTGTGGCCACAATTCAGAAATTTGCATTTGGTCGAATACATTTTAGTTTGCAAAGAGGATGCTGGATAGTCAAAATTGGTGTTTGTCAAATTCTGACTAAAATTAATGCAAAATGTGCATCCTTTTAATCTTGCAAACTGCCATCTGAATGAGAGTTTTATTCAGAGATGACGTGTTAATCGGGTTTGGAATACTAATAAAAACTATTTGGTTCATGTTTGGCTTTGGAGGAACGCCTGAACAATTATTGGGTTTTCAGTGAAATTCTAAAATCTGCTCGTCCTTTGCCACAGTTTGTCCAGGTAGGAATGACTTTAGAGCCCAAATTGAATAGTTCTATATTAATGGTAACTGTAAAATATGACAGCATTAATCCAGTGACTTGCTGTGATATCTCACTGGTTTGGCTTATTAGCACCAGTTGCTTTATTACACCGCAGTTGAAGTTATTCAGCTCTTTTTATCACTCTGATCAGCAGGAGCAAAAAGGTTAATTTCCGCAACAGATTATTTTACACCTTTACATGTTTCCTTATTGTTACTCATGTGACTTTGTCCTCTTATCTTCCGGTAAGCAGTTTGCACCTTCAGTGTTTTGTAGCAAGTAAGGAACTCAGCCGATTAAAATAGTCTCGGTTAGATCAGGACGGCGGCTCTTTGCAGTTGTGGTAAGTGTCCTCCTCAATATATTGGGGGGGGTGGAGGGTATCAGCGTTTAGAAAATTAATAACAAAGCTTTTTGCCTAGCTTTTTGGTTGCTCTTTAAAACAGATTCTGCACTCGGATGCCCATTAGGAGTTTGTTGCACTATTCAAGAAACAATTGATGATGATGATGATGATGATGTTAGGAGAGCAATTACAAAAGAACAGTTCTATTGGATGATCTGCACTGCCTGTTTTTTTTCAATACTTATTTTTGTTTTAGACATCCTGTTGTGTTTTTCTCATTTGTGTAGACGATCAGAATAAAGAGGAGTGTCAACCAAGGTTAATTCCCCAAGGCCTTCAGCTCCTCATTGTCTGTGTTTTCTCTGTTCTCTCTCTAGGTCATAGCGCACACGCCAGCAACGTTAGTATTCACTGCATTGTGCAATGCCATGTGCTCTGATATCTTGTTGTGTGCAAGCATGGACCCTGGAATCTGGTTAAAAGAATGTTCAGTTTAATGCAGTACTCTCGCTGTTACTGACAATGCCACTTACACATACTTCAAATGACAGCCATATTTTGGTGTCTAGCACTGCTACTGGAGTCAACTTATTTTAGATTTTATTTTAATTTAAAGCTGCCTTCACAGGAACTGCCTTTACAGGATAGATTTTTAAGGATGTTGATTCACTCCCATGCCTCTGGTAGTGGAAGTAGCATCCTTTGACTCACAGGGCTGACTTCTTATACCGCACATAACATTTCAAACATCTAATGGGGGCCTGGAAAAGGACAATGAGGTAAATCTCCAGAAAGTTACAAGAAATGGCTCATGGAGCTCCATTTCCTTCTGCTTCTGTTATTGCTTTTCTGATATGTGAGATCAGAGGGCCACGTGTATGAAAAGGCAAAGCAGGGTAATTAATGCTTTCCCTCGCAACACCTAATTGACATCCATACATTTGTTAAATTATTCTGAACATATGATCTTAAGCTATATTAAATGAGATCATCATTTTGAAAAAACTTTGGCAAAACATGTATTTCTACGTATTCTAGTACCCTTCTTCAGCTCTCAAAGCTGCCTTCTAGTTACATCATATTTTGATTTGCATACACTGTATTTGCCTTTCACACAGTTCTCTATTGAGCATTTTAGTTTAGTCCATCCATTCTAATGTTAGTCCCTCTTTTTCAGTTTTTAATTTCTCGTACTAGTTCAGTCCTTCCTTCTATTCTACTTAAGATCTAGGGACAAGAGCCAGGTGTGGCCCATTCTATAAAATCTCCTAAACAGGGAGATGTGTTTATGTCAGCCTAAAGAAAAACTTATTTTGATAGCAAATGGGTATTTACCTTTAACAGCTAAAATTCTCTACTTTAATCATAGAGACATAGTCGTAGAATAACATTCTTTCCATTTGAAGCAGGTACTTGTGACATCTCATTTCAATACATTGCATGTGGCCAGTGGTGCCAAGCTGAGCTCCACCAGCTTCACAGAGTGGCAAATGGAAAGTGAAGGGAAAGAAGCCTCACCAGGGCTGTTTTAAAAACTTTTATTTATGCGGAGGATGATCTAGAAACCAAGTCTAGTGATTGAAAAATGTTAAGTTGCCACATTGTGGATCAGCATGAATATTGCTTGTATAATTTTGATTAGTGAATAACAAATGAATTTCTACCTATCACAAATCATTTTAATTTGTATCTAAATCAATTTGTATATCAAACAGATATTTTGTTTTGTTTTAAAAGTCCTTGGTTAAAAAAACATCTTTGGGTTGGATGGGTATGTTTAACAGATTCAACAAGGAGTTTGGTCTGCCTGTTTTGTTTCTGGTAAAGTGTAATGATTATTGTTAAATAAGGGGGCTAAACTTGAACTTGCTCCCCATCAACTTAATATCGAATTCTGACTCTCAGGGCTAGTTACAACCCACCAGTTCAAGAAAGTAATCTTAACTTTTTAATTTTGTAAGGTAACTAAAAGTCAGCCATTTAACACATAAACACACTTCATCCTAGATGCTAAGGTAGGCCCCACTGACTTCAATCTAGTAGTAATAGGGAATCAACCAACAGATGCAAATATGCTGTCTGGAAGGAAGGCAATGGCGGCTTGGTGAAATAAACTTAAAAAGGGGGTGCAATATAGAGAAAGGCATTTAATAAATAAATACCAGATAGAATCTGACTGTCCTACTGAGGTAATGATTGTGAGTTGGGTAGGGTCCTTGACTTTCTGTCATGACCCTTGATCTTTCAGGTGATTAAGCCACTACTTGAGAAAATTATGGGTATAAGGCAGGTGAATGTTAAATGAGGGCAACATTTTCCTTGTTGCAACATTGAAGGATCTTTTTTTTTAGCATGGAAAAATATGTAGTTATAGTTAGGATTGTGTTCCCATAGGAAATGCATTTTTTGTGTTGCTAATGACTTTGGCGCCGTTTGACGAATGTTCATGAAACTTTCCAAACAAGTGCTACTTTTTGACTAGTTTGTGCATGGAAAGTTTCGGGGAGATCCGTCAAGAAGGGGGACAAGAAAAAAGGGGGGTCCCAAAATGCATTTCCCCCATTAATTCTTCCATAAGAATTTTAGACACAGCTACAGCCCGAACCTCTGAACGTATTTACACCATATTTGGCAGAAATTTAAATCTTGGTCCAGAAAGAGTGCTTTTTGTAATTTGGTGTAAATCAGTTCAGTACTTTTTGAGCAGTTAATGCTCAAAAACTTTGTATATCTAGAAACGCGTAGCCTCCGCTAATCAGCCAATCAGATCTCTGCTGAGATCTGATTGGCTGCCACCACCTCAACCAGGAAGTGGTGGCAGCCAATTTAGGACTCAGGACTCAGTCCTGTGTCCTAAAAAAAGTAAACAAAAGACATAAGGGGGCAGGGTATGGATAACCTGACTCCTTAAACCTGGTGGTTGGGTCCCTGAAAGGCAGCGAATTTCGCAGAGGATTGTGCCCTAAGGTAACTATAACTCGCCCCCTCGCCAGGCACTGCTAATTACCCCACATATTACATCACCGATGACATCTTCTATCACATCATTAATAATATCACTGCACCATATGCAAGAAATTATTGGTGAGAAAACTGTGCATGGCAGGGGCGCAAGTTATAGTTACCTTAGATCATTATAACTGGTGAATTTCTGTAGTTTTTAGAGTGTAAAATGTTATGCCGTTACTGAACATTTCACCTAACTATAATGTTACATTAAAGTTTATTTATTTCAGTGAAAATATATATATATATATATATATATATATATATATATATATATTTCTAACCTGGTCAGGAGACTATAGTATTTCATGGTAGACTAATTATTGTTTTTAGTAAACTATATGGTGGTAAACTCCTTTGCTAACTGACCAATAGGGCTGTATTCATGTCAGGTTGCCCCTTTGTTTAATTCAGGCAGTTTTAGAAGCCTGCCTAAAGAAAATATAGTTAAGAAAGAGGTTAACAACAGTGTAGTATGCTGTTTTCCATAGCAGACTGCTCACATCCCTCCTACTTCTATTTTCGCAGAAGGATCATACCTTTTATGAGTGTAAAGAGTGATTGCATGCATGCCTCTGCTTGATTTTTGTTTCCAATGTACTGCACGAGACTGGTGGTGTTTATTGTTTTTCTATCACTGCTTTACTGATTTCCCCCAAGACACTAAATTTGTCACTGGCATGTGTTGAAAATTAAAGAACAGCTTACGTCAAGCTACCAGAGCCCCCAGAACACAGAACCAGACTATGTAGCCATGTAGATAACCAATTTGGTGGAGTGTAAAGTAGGTTGAAAGCAGTAGGTATTTATGGGCGATTACCAAGCACCATGGAAATGGTGCAATTCATAAGGAAGCCTAAATGCTTCACCATAATATTGTTACCAGGAGTGTACATACATGCTGCCTGTATGCCCACAGTACTAATGCTGACATTTCACGTAGATTAATGTCAGCATGACTTCTATGTATGCTAAATGACATTGAATCATGCCTCAATAGAGGTCACTAAAGTTTTTATGTCATTACTTGTAGTCTGAATAAGTGATACTGAAGGCCTGATTCACTAAGGTGAATTCAGTGGTAAAAGTAAGTTTATGACTGAATTTAACTATTTTAAGCCTGCCGGGATTCTGAGATGGGATCCGTGGTGGATGTAAGGATATCTCTGCCACACTTGTAAATCCCACTCAAGGGTTGGGAAATGTACGTTCTAAGGCATGGTTTGCCTTGAAATTTTGGAACGCCTACTTATATATATGTCAATTGGCATTCCCAAACTACCGTCAACCCCTTTCCCACCTTGGAAATGATTGGTGACTTACTCCTCTTCTAAAATCGGAAGGGCACCGGATCGCCCCCAGATTGGATGGAGGTGTAAGGAAAGGGCTTGCTATTTGGGGAGAAATGGGTTCTCTGTGGAGTAAAAAAAAAACATGTGCTTTTGCACAAATGCTCAATTTCTCCTCTTCAACCTTCTCTACTATGGAGAACTCCTCGGGATTGGAATAGGACCCCCAGTAACCTGACATTTTAAATAGTATGCCAGTAAACCTGTACATGGCACAGATTATCAGGACTGCTATTCGGTATAATTGTGAATACCAAAAAGTAGTACAACTGCACATAAATGTAAATGTACAGGTGCAGCTTTACTACCATTTTTAGTAAATTGGGCCCTTTGTTTCTAACTGGCTACACTAAATAGTATCTCAATAACTGAAACTGGGCGGTGTCGCCCCTTTGTCACTGAATAGTGCCTCCATAAATAGCACTGTTCAGCATATGAATGGCGTTAATTCATGTCTCTCATAAAGGCGCCAAGCCTCCTCTAAATAAATTGTTTTGAACCACTTACCAAATGCATTAGTGTCAGTGCCCAAGTGATTAGTAGTCCTAATTAGTGTACTCCAACCACACAATTCTGTTCTACGCAATAATATTTCGAAACTCGTATATAAGAGGCGATTTCTTTTTAATATGGGTATATTGTAGTTGAAGCAGCTCCATCATATAGAGATACATCTATATAAAAGCCCAATGGTTTCGATACAGAAAGGGTTGCCCTGTACAGTGAAAAGATGAGACCGCTTAAAAAGAGATCATTACATTCTTTAAGGTGATAGGATAGCCTTCATCCCTACCATCCTCGGTGTTTTGGCCAATGCACATGCATGTTTGTTTTGCAGTGAATTTGATGGGAATTTCCTGAACTGTGATGTGTTTGTTGCACAGTTATCCACTGTTTATTCCATTTAGTTGTCACCTCTGTGTCCTTTCTTCTCTCCTGCACCCTTCCTCGTAACCTCACTTCACCTCATGCCAGCAATGAGTACGTGGAGCGTTTCAATGCCAGTGTGCTGAAAGATTCTGCCACTTCTACCCACAAACCCATCGAGGTAAAAGGCCCCGGCGGAAAGGCCACTATCATTCACGCTCAGTATAACACACCCATCAGCATGTACTCCCAGGATGCTATCATGGACGCCATTGCTGGTCAGGCCCATGCCAGGGGCAGTGACATGTCCAGGTAAGACTCCGTTATCTGTATACCTTGGTCCCTGCATGATCATTGACATTTCATTAATGGTTATTACGGTTACATTCCTAAAGCAGTCAGAGAAGGATGGTATGTTTATAAATCCTATGTATTAACATGGATAGAAAGCCCTAGAATCTGCCCACCGCTGCCTTTCACTGTATTGATGCATACCAGATTCCCTTCCCATTGTAATAAATTCATTAGTTCCTTCACACTGAATGGAAGTGTAATTTATGAATTTTAAAATTTATTTTTACACCTTTTGAGGTTAGTTAGCCCATATTACTGCATTTCGTAGGTTCCCCTCTGTAATAGATGTTTCTTTTGGCACATCTTGAAAAGTGCCTTGTTATTTCCATTTAACTTGAGGATTCTTCACCAACCATTTGTGGTACATGAGCTTTTAGCAGTGCGTAGGATGCGTAGCTGCAAATATAAACTGGTGAACCAGCTTCTAAAGAAGTACGAAGGTTTCCATTCCTTTTCTAAAAAGCCTGTGAATACAGGACCAAGTTTACTGACTCTGCCCCAGGCCTACCATCTTTTTTATACACAGCATTTGTTTGTAAAACATAAGTTCTCCTAAAATAATCACAGTGTTAAGCAGCAGATCCTAGTGTGATAAATTAAAGAAAAATTCCTTCTCTGGAACAAAGATACCAGGGCACATCTCAAAAACTGGTGGCTTTGAATTTGCTGAAATTCTAACAGGGTCAAACTCAGTGCTGCAGTGTAGGAAAAGATTCCCTCTGGGGACATGCGTGATGTGTGGTGCATTACGACCGAAACCCTAGTGTCCTTTGTAGGTTGACAGGGGTCTATTTTGTCTTTTAGACATTTAATGAAAATTATTTCATGTGTACTATCCATTGTGATTTCATGCAGACTGTTTATACAAATAGCAGGTATAACTAAAGCCATGATTACTACCTTGAAAGCCAATCGGAATCAGTTTTTAATACATATGTCACTTCCTTGTAGTTGAAGCACAGTTTACCACCACCTTTAGAAAGGATTGTACCGTTTCCCTTTAAAAATGTTGTCATGTTGTCCCAAGAAAATGTGTGGACACTGTCTTCAGGAAAGGATTAAAACAAGAATGTCCATCAAAATGAAAGAAGACTAGGACAGTAGAGATGCATACAAATCTCTTCTAGTTCATAAAGTCAAAGAATAAAAATTTAATTGAAATACTTCTGTAGGACTCTAACAGCTGTATTAATTAATTAATTAGACTTGTGGTGTCGTGTTTATGCTTTAGAGGAAATTGTTTTTTTCAGATATATCTGGGGCAATGGGTTCTGAAGTGTTTCTGTAATAGAACATGGGTTCCATTTTTGCAGCATAATGATACATGAGACTGATTTTCATGTGGTTGGCATAAGCGGACAGTGTTTGACCACTTCCTGAACAACCTGAAATCCTAAACCCTAATAGATATGAGGCCCTCACGATCCTGCCTTCCTAGTCTGTACTGCCATTTACATATTCTTACCAACCACAGTGGGATCTCAGTTCCTTTATACGTTCTACTCTATTACGGGATTAGTTCTTGACATTTGTGGTTTCAAGAGATTTATTTTTATGTATTTATTGAGGGTTGTTATAGAGGGCAGACATTACTCCCATTAGTGTCAGAGTGCTTTACAGATAACAGAGTTTACACAACAGAATTTTGTTACATATGCAGAAGCATATGTTGTACTCCTATCTACAGAATACATTAGTGTGGCTGAGAATGCGGGTCAAAAACAATTATAGTTCAAGAAGTTCAAAACAAAACCATTAGGAACAAAGAAGTTCTTTATGTTGTAGTGTAGGCAAGAGGGGGATCTGTGCGATCTGGTCCATGATACAGATGGATGGGCTTACATGTGAATTGTCCTAGTGTTCTTGTGAGACCATGAGGTTGGTGAGTCTCCCTGTGGAGGCATGGCCATTTTATGTTCGAAGGATCATGACAGTAACATCACCCTCAATCACTTGGATATAGGATACGATTGTAATCCTATCTACACTCGTTCAGATGCTAGGTAATAATTAATATGAGGGTGGTCAATCTCTTATTCGTTTGGATTTACTGTTAGAATGAGCTAATAGGAGAAAGTAATGGGAGGAAGGATTGTTGGAAGAGTAGAGCAGAGATGCAAGAAGTTTGTTCTCCTGAGAGACAATTACCCAAATAATAGTTTACACTGTCCTTAATTTAGTTGCTAAAATGGTGAAAAGTTGCAGAGCGTTCCAAACTTTAATTACCAGCTATGACTTATCCTGCACTGTGTTGGTGCCTTTAATGTTGCTTGCATTGTGTCGTATGCCATTCCGTGTTGTTCGTCGCCAACGTTCACTAGAATAAAAACAATACATTAACTCTTTTCTACAAATGAATACACTGGATCAGCCTCTTCGTTGCAGTATTTTAGGCTAATTTATGATTTGTTTAAGAATCAAGTTTAAATTTAAATTATTATATTCAATAAGCTTCTAGCAGTTTATCCACTTTCGAAGTAGTCCTCAAAATAATGTAAAAAGTAATGATCTCTGTATAAAATATAAAAAATCATAATCTCTATACAGATGTAGCCATTTTGATAAAGCAGTAAAAAACAAAAAAACTTACTTTAGTCAGAGAATACAAAACATAACTAAGGAAGAAATTACAAATTAAAATCTTTTTTAGAATTACAACAATATGTACACAATAATACATAAAATAAACATACACAATTGTAAAATATATTTCATGAAATGCATGTTTCTCATAGATATTCCACAGGTGAACCAAGGAACTGATTCTCAAAGTCTAGGGTTTAAAACTCTGCAATGTGCTCCAGAATCCCAGGATTACTGTTGGAAGCTGGATTTCTCAGGCTTCTTTAGGAAAAGGGAGTTGTTTCTGGCTAGAGTGAAAAGTTTCTTTTTCCTGTAGTTTGTTGAAGTATGAGTGTACCTGCTGGGCAGCTTCAACCACCCTACTTGGTGTGTTAGTTGGAAGTGCTCTAGAGTTTGAGTTTTGTCTCCATCTGCCTAGCAAATAGTTTGCTTATGATCTTGGTTATGCTTATTATACTTTTTATCAGCATGCGCGTTCAGATGGCATTTGTGGTGGTATTGTCAAGAATCGGGCCTAGTCTAAGGTATTTTATTCCTATTTCCAGGCTGATAGCAAATTTGTGATTCATATCAAAACGTTCTCTCCAGGCCATTTCTATCAGATTTCTCCCAGAGTTTTAAAACATTTTTTTTACTTAGGAGTCCTTTCAGATTGAGCCTTAATTGGGAATGAGTGTTTGTGTACAGACTTTTTATCAGGGACAGTAGTGCTGGATCCATTCTCATGTTAAACAGTTTTCCAAGAGTCTGTGCCTTAGTACCAGGTCAAAGGCTGATGTGAAGTGTAGGTATGCTACATAGGATGGCATCTTTTAGACAGTACTGAATTTATGGATTATGTAGAGAAAACTGTATACTTGATCTATGGAGGACAGACATTTTCTGAATGCCCCTTGTATCCAATTTAGGATGCTTTCCTTTATGATGCAATATTTAAGGCCTCTGAATACCATCATGGAGAAGATTATGTAGACAGTTTCTATGAGGCTGATGGGCCTGTAGGATTTTGGGTCGCTCTTTGTACCTTTTATATATAGAGTGATGATTATGGGGGTAGGAGGCAGGTATTTGACATGCAGATTTCTATGTAGGTTGCTCCAAAGTTTTTGGACCATGATTATTGGCAGTTTTTGAATACTTTTGAAAGTATTATTTTTGTCCTGGGGCTTTTGTCTTCTACAGGACCTTGATTTCTTCCATTATTTTATTGTCCTTGAATGGGTCTTCATATAGTGTTTAAATGTATTTTCCAGTTCTAGGCTGTTTGTTTAATGAGAAGGTTCAGGAGAACTGTTTCCATCTGGCAGGTACAGTTGGTTGGTGGTCCCAAAGACTGCTTTAAAGTGGTTTGTGTATGCATCTTCCATGATATTTGCTACTAGAGTATTTCTTTTGGCGCTGAGCCCTTCCCTGATTGTTCTCCAGATGGTCTGTAGATCTTTCTGCAATGTTGCTTTTTCTAAGTCAAGCCACTCATTGCAGAACACTTCCCCCTTTTTTTAGATTAATCTTTATAGCTGTTTCTCACACTCCTGATTTCTTTCAGAACCGTCTGTGAGCGGATATGGGGTTTCAGGTGTTATTTGAGGGTTTTACAGTAGTCGTCGAACCACACTGTGTTTACAATTCTTTCCTGAATCGGCTAATATATGGCGAAGTCTTTTGATTTTAAAGAAAGTAGCGAGGTCACTGTTTTCGGTATCTAGTTATCTACTCATTTTGATGGCCAATTTTAACTATCAGATTTGATAGGGTTTTCAAAGTTTCTGTGTAATTTTGCTGTTCTTTGGTTTTTAATTCTAGGGTAGGTTTACATTTCACACCTAATTGTCAGCAGACTTCCAACAGACTCTTTGGCTCATGTGTCTCTCTGAAATTGTTGGGTATGTTGTCTTTGATAGTTTAGTTTGTGTGTATTACAGCATTTCATAGGCCCCCCTCTTTAAAAGATGTTTCTTGTGGCACAGCTTTAAAAGTGCCTTGTTATTTCCATTTAATTTGAGGGTCCCTCACTTAAAATCTGTGGTGCATGAAGAGTTAGCAGTGCAAAAGGATGCATAGCTGCTAATATAAACAGGTGAACCAACTTGTAAAGAAGTACGAAGATTTCCTTTCTGTCTCTAAAAAGCCTGTGAATACGGGACTGAGTTGACTGACTCTGCCCCAGGCATATCACACCACCTGAATCCAGTCACTGCAGGCCCATTAATAAAAGGCCAATGTAATAGAGTATTGGGATCGCTTTCCACACTCCATTTTAGCCCTATGTTTTTGAAGCTGTACCAGTCCTCCATCCTTATGCAGATATAATCGAATATGGTTTGTGCTCTGCGGACATTGCATGCTGGGATTTTGGCATTGTTGTTTTCATAGAGGTTATAAGCTGAATTCTGGCCCTAGTTGATGCAGAAGGTTTGCAGTTATGGAACACATGCATCTTTTTCTGGGCATTGGTATTGTATGCACAGCATCCCTAACTAAGACGACTAACTAACTAAACCTAGCTGCTTCTGGGTGAAGACATTTATGCAGTTCCAAATGATTGAAATTCTTACTCCTAGTTTATTGGCTTGAGGTATTTTGCTACCCAACTGGCTTCCGCAGGGAGATGATTCATGGGGTTTGTCCCGGTGGCGGTTTCCTGTTTTGTTTTGAGATTATTTCCCCAAGAGCTTCCTCTATATCTAGATCCAATTATTATTCTGCTTTGAGTCTAAGGATTCGTATGTGGATTTGATTCCTGAATATATTCTATCAAGTTTTAATTACCTGTGCCCATGAGGGTATAGTTGTCTCTTGGTTCTGGGCTTTTGACAGTGCCTTCTCCTAGTTGAGTTGTAGGCCATTTATACGCCTTATTTGTAAGAGATGTTCTTCCTTCTGTGGTTAGTGATTTAGAGATGTTGCTGATGGCAAAATTTCTTGCACCATCTAGACTCTTCATCAGTGCCGGGTCTTAAATTCCTATAACAGTTTCAGGTTTTTCGATTTCTGATTTGTTATTTTTTCCAGGCCATTATGCACTTCTGAGTGAGTCTTTTATATAATTTTCTGCTTTGGTGGTGGTTTTGGCTGTCTTTCCATTCTACTCTACTGCTTTGATAGGGGACCTCCTTTCTGGATTTGTGGCTGGTAGAGCTCTGAGAAGCTTTTAAATCACTGTTTCTGGTGGGTTTATTTTGTGTATCTTGTTGATCCTTGATCTGTTGATGGTTTTTTTGACCACTCTGCATATGTTAGTGCTCTCATAATGATTGAATTTGTTTCCGGCAGTTGCCATGTTGAACTATGGGAACTGTCTGCTTCAGTTTGAATATTTTGAATCAAAGTTCTGCAATTTCGAGTTTTAGTTTTTTGAACAAATGTTATGAGGTTGCTGCATGTTCAGTCCTTTTATATTTTTGGCCATGATCTTCCAGGTGTGCTCATATCTTGCTTTCCAGGTTCAATTGTTTGTGGGCCTGAGTTGCTCTTTTTCTTTGTATTATAGGGTTTTTGTTCCTTCCCTGGTGATGACTTTGATTGCCCATCAGAGTCCAACCTTTGCTGTGTGCAAGTGTCAGTGTGTCTTGTTTTAGGTTCAGAATTTTCTACTTCTTTCATGCCATATCGTATGTTTAATGGCCTGATTTCTGGTTGTGTGACTGAACTGATTTCCATACCTATTTCTTTTTTGGTAGTTTTTTGGGTTCCTTGTCTCAAGCACTGTTTTGTGCCTATGGCTGACTGATCAGTTTATTGTCCATCTCATTTGTTTCCGCTAATTCAAATTGTTGAAATGGGGGTTCTGATGTATATCTGATTTCAATCTTTCCTTTCTTCCCACACTACATGCCATTACTTTTTTTCAAGCGCAGTTCTAAACCAACGATGTTTTCCCTGCTGCAGAAAGCAGTGTGGTGAGGTGTGAGGGCATGCAGTGACTAGATTCAGGTGGGTGACAGTATTTTTAATGTTTTTAAGGAGAGAAGGTGAAGACAGCAGATTTAGGTATTTTCTCTTCTGCTATTTTTTTTAGTGGGAACTTCTGGTATAGTGTCCTGTTTTTCATGAGGGGTTTCTTCGAAAACCAGTCTTATTGTGGAAATTGCACGTTCTGCTTTTAGGTCTCTGCCATGTATGAGATCCGCAAAACTGAATTTCCATACTGACGTGCAATTTAGTTGTTCCTGTTCATCAACTGATAAGTACTCCTTCAGGTTCTCACATTGTGATTGAGTCTGTAACTTAGTTGCTGGTAGTATAGATGATGTATTTAGTATGTCTGTATTTTGGCTGTTTTAGGTAGGTTGTATAGTGGTGGGAGCTGTGGTGTGTTTCACCAGTGTGGTGGATCTATATCTTCTTGAGATTAGTTCCGGAGATGTTAAGTGACATTCTTCAGTAGTTGTAAAAGCACTTTGTGAAACTAAAACTCTACCAGCTAATCTATGAGTCATGACGAGGAATTTTACTTCACTAATAACTATATTTATGCTCTTTTGTTCCACTAAAGGTGCACAAACATTTGTGATTTGGGCTCATACCGCTTATCCAAGTAATTTGCATTGCTGATATAGAAGCACTATAGCACCTATATAGGAGAACATGGTGTCATTTGTATTTTTACTAAATCTTGCAATGGATGGGTTTGTGAATATGTATGATGCTTTAACACCCATAAACTCTAATTTTGTGGATATTCATACACCATTTGCAGGCTGTTTTTCATCATTCCATCATTGCGGATTTACTCTTATGAAGGACCGGAGTCAACACATTTTTAGGCTGAGGAGTTGGAGTAAATACCCTGAAAAATGGGAGGGAGTGCAAGGGAAGGGTTTTTTCCAGGGAAGGGTGTGTCAAATTGTAAATGTACTTGTGCAGCACATACACGCTTATGCATCTGTACACATGTGTAAATGGTTAAGCATTGGACTAACATGGATCTCACAAAGAATCTTAGAACTCGTCCTGGAAATTTCTGAGGGTAGCACATTCACATGAGGAGTCCTGATATCCATCTTCAGTTCCATGATAGCCAAAAATGTTCTCTTAGTTTATGCTTAAATGTACGGGAGCATTTTTCCAACTTTGTTTTACTGAGTAGAGTGTTCAGGATTTATCAAAAACATTTCGTCATTTGTTTATTTTTAACTTTTTTAATTTTGAGTTTTTTAACTATTGCATATGGCTAACATATGATCATCTACTCAGAAACCTTCACTTCGTTTCACAACTTCTCAAATTTACATTTCGCTGTGACTACATGGCAAACCATAAAATATTGCTCCTGTGTGTGCTGTTCAGTACTACAATCCCCGTATTTGTTGCTGAATGCTCAACTCTATTTCCAAATATTGTACAAGTGTCACGTGAAACTTTCTGCCACAGTTGGAATTTTGCTGGACTGAAAAAAGCCACCTAATTCTTTTTCAAAAAGATTAAATCATAGCTTATGTACTGAGCTGCAATGTCTTTGCAAGACTACTGCAGAGAAAGTGGCAAACTGCTGGTTACTAAAATGTTTATCTTTATTACTCATTGTTCTTAATTGATCATTTCTCTTTTTTTTCCTTTTTCTTTATCCACTCTTTCCTTTTTAACTCATTTCCGCTACTAACACTGCTGTAATGTGCACATCACATCTCCTCCTAATGATGTCTACCCAAAATAAATGGCATTTGGGTATTTTGGTCCCATGATTCAGTGTCCCTGACTCACCACTAGCGTAAGTAGACTTGCCTAGCTTGCGAAATACCGGGGACAGAAAAATGCCCACATGTTCATAGAATAATATTCTTCTCTCGTACATTGATGATGCATTTAGGTCCGTGATGCAAGTTAACACACAACTGATGTCTTTAGTGATGGATTCTCCCTTTTCGCTCAGCTTATCTGCCTGTCTCCTCTATAGCATATGGAACTGTTTCAATCTCACATAATTTGAGTTGTTTTATGTGAGTGGTGAATGAAAGGTTCTAATGACAAAGTTAGGGAATCCAACTTATTTTCAAAATAGGTATACATTTTCCTGATAATATTGCAACCAGCATGACATATAGGTGTCCTTCCAAGCACATTAGCTATTATACCTTTTTTCACTTGAAATTTTGCTGGCATTGCATTACTTTTATGACTGTGCTTAAGGTTAAACATGATAATATTACCTTTTCCTCATTATTGTGTTGATTCACAGTTTTAAATTGCTAGTTTCCTAAGAAACGCATCCAAAATCAAGACTTCTAAAATTATTAAATATATAACTCTAAACTAAATAAAACCTCTTCGTTGTCCCACTATTTTCAGAAGTTCCAATTTAATACCAGATTTCCTTACTAGTATGCTGTAAGTGTTCACATAGAAGCAGCACACTTAATTGTCGAGTGTCATTACCAAATAATAATTATGCCATTCTCATGAGACGGACATACATCTTATTTGTTGAATGAATGTTTATTTCTGACAGATAATTAGTCCACATTCTCAAGATTAATGCTCCATTAATACCTTCAATAAAATGTTAACCTGTAAGAAGGGTTTTCAGCATTAAATCACAGTATTCAACATTTTTAAAATGTAACCTTCTTTAAACATAACGCAGCTTTAACACCTTTTCAGTTTCCAAATCTGGCATTCGTACTGTGTGTGGCAGATAGCTCACCCTGTAATAATAGGGTTTGTGTAATTTTCAAATATATCGATCATAACCAGGTACATGATTTAATGGAATGCATGTGCATTAGATACAGTTTCAAATGTAATTCCTAAAGCGAAACATTTTTCAGCTTGATATAGATTATTTCCTTGTCATCAGGAGCAAACCTTGTTTCAGTTATCTCATTTGCCAGTTACAGTATACAGATTTCTGGTTAATGAATTAATGAGACTACATTCTTAGCACATTCCAATAATAGAGTGGACTAAATGCCAGTATCAATTTTAACATGTTATTTTGGTGCTCTTGACTTTGTCATATTTACTTTTATTTTAAGAATGCGTTTATTGAAAATGATCTGAATCAATAATTAATTTTCTAATTGAACTCGAAGGTGAAATAAAACTATAATGTTAACATGGTACCGTTGAGGTGCACCCTAATCTAATCTCATATTATTCTCCAGCTATTTCACATTAAGCTCATGATCCAATAGGTTCCTGTTTGAAGGAAATGATTACCCTAGTGTATGTGATCCCACTCAAGTTTTATTTCACTGTGTTTAATTGATGCATACAGTCCACATATATCAGAGCTATGAGAAAGTATTCCTTTATATGGAATGGGGTACATTTACCTGGATGTTGAAAAAGGTGCACTTTTTGTACTGGGCCTACGTATGCCAGTAATATAAGAAGGGAAATAAGAAATTATGTTTAAAGTTTAGGCATGGTACAATGCCCCTGCAATGCACATGATTAAATATAACCAACATCCTTTTATAGTATTTCCATGAATCCATCCTGCTGTTGATTTGTTTTCACACCAATGCATTGCCAATCTACAAAGAAAAGTTCTACTTTCAGAGATGGCAAAGCAAATACCTATATTCCTTAATCCAATTTTGATCAATGCTTTATTTTTCTATTTGGATTGACACATTGTGCAAGTCAGGTGCAAGGCTCACTTGTGAAACTTAATTTTAAATGTTCTTCATTTGAAAAAATTAATTGATATATCTTTGTCACTAATTTAGGGCATCACCCAAATAAATAATTTTTTTCTCTGTTTTTTAAAGAAGTGCTAGTATGCTTAAATAGTCCCATTTTATACGTGCTTTGCTCTGAGCTGCTTCCTGGTGCATCTGCTTCAAAATTCCCTCAGGGTTATGAGCTGCGTTTTGAGCTTTATCTTTTGCTTCCGATTTACACATAAATATTACTCATGTTTTGATGCAACTGCAGTGTTTTAAAATCATTAGTTAACACTGAAAGGAAAGTGAGTTGCATTTAGTACTTGATTGTCATGGCTTCAAAACAGCAATCATTTGTAATTCGATTTTAGATTGTTTACAGCAAAATAACAATTACCATTAAAGACTGCAAAACAAACAAAGCTTAAACTTATTCACCAACAATTGTTACACTAAAATATAAAGTTACATTAGCCTCAAATTTTACACACTCTTCTACAATGAGTTAACATTGCTGAATATATATCCAATCAACTTTATGTTCTACAAATATCCACTTTCCCAGGCGTAAATGTCGCACAGTCGAGATACCACATTTTGCACATATGTTTATGCCACCTAGATAATAAAGAGGAGCCTAAGTTAATACCTTGTCATATAAGAATTTGACAATGGTTTTTAATTTATCTTATAGGAAATGTATTTTGCACCAGGTCTCCAAAGTCAAGAAACTCTATAAATCAAACACAGTGCAAACAATCATGGTTCGGTTTCATTCCATTTGCACAGAGCATCTGCCTGTAATTTGGCCTATGAAAAATTTGAAAGCCTCTGATTGCCGTGTGTTAACTCACATAATTTTGGTAATATTCCAAATAGGTGCAAAACTATTGCTGTATTGTCACATAAACAAGGGTTCCAAGAATGCCAAGGGTACATGTAAAATAGTGAAAGATGTTATATGCCAACTGTTATGTTCAGCTACAGAATTATCAAACCTCATGCCAGGGGGTAGAAACATAAGAATGCTCCTTGTGTGTTCTGTCCATTTAGCATTACCAATTTAGCTCTGTGTTGTTCCAAGAATCATGCACTGCTTGAGATATTATGGCATTGTCTTATATGGAAACATGTTAAATTAAACCTCTTTAAAAGACACACTTGTTAGAAATATAAGACAGATCCTCAAGGAACGTTCTTCCAAACATAGAGACTGGAAGTAACAGTAAAATAATTCTTGATTTCTATGTGTTGTCTCTGAGATAACTATTGTAATACACCATAAATGGATTAGTATTATGGATGTTCATATATTATTCATAATGGAAAACAATATTTTCAAGTGTGCCCATTTCCAAAGAGGTTTGATTGTCTTTAGATATCAGCCTTGTGTGAGCCACTCAATGCCAGTCTTGCATGATATTTGAAGTAAAGGCTGTTGTACATCTCAAATTAAAGCAGCCCAGTATTCATATTTCCAACATTTATTCTATCTAAACAATTTAAAGTGGATCAGGATTACGTTCTTTCAATTTACTACTGAAAATGCCCAAACCGCAATCTTAAAACTAGGCGAACAATATGCAAATGTACTTCTAGCCTTTATTTTTGATCCAAGGGTTGATTTACCCATGAAATGTGGGCTTCTGGAATATTTTTAAGATATTAAACACCTAACCAACTCCAGTTTTATTTGCCGTTTTAATATTTTGATTTCCTTTTACAATGATCTGTGTATGCTTTAATTTTAACAAGCAATAAACATTACTAGCATATTAAGGCACTGAATGAGATGTGGAAATTGTTTGTCATAGAGCTTGGCATGCAGCCCTACAGGGAAAAACATTTAAATATGTGACCTTCCCATAAGTGTTGAACCTGTATTTACACTTATGGCTTTATATTTTCAGAAAGGTGTGATGCACTATATCATTGTGTGCGATTTACTATTTGACATTGTTCAACAATAATTCAAATTAATGTCTTACAGCCATTGAAGCTGTAGAAAGATCTCTAACATCTTTCCATGACCACAATCACAAGAATATAATGACAACAACCAAGTCACACAGTTTTAGCAGTATTAGAATTCATGTTAAAATGCTGTTAAACTGTGAGAAAGTTTTAGATGTATGTGCTATAGAGTATAATGTGTCTTGTATGCATGATAAAGTACAAAACCTACACATGCTTTGTGTGTCTCTTGTGATTTCTTTCCCTTAGTATATAATGTTTTTATTCCCTACTGAGTAATCTGTACAGTGCTCTTCATACACTCAGAACTAAGCCTCAATTGTATAAATACAATCAAAACAAGCAATTGGTATTAAAAATAACAATTTAATTTTTTTAAATAATTAGCACTTCAAATATTTTAGCAGAAATATGAATCATAACGAAATGACAATTAATCTGGGAAGAATATTGACCTATTTCATTAATTTAGCATTTCCTTAAACAGGTTTTGCCTTTGAGCAGAATGGAACAGGGTAGCTCGTGTCTCAAATGCATCAATATTAATATGAAAAAAGAAAACTAAATCCCTCTGTAAAAAAAGTTCATTAATAAGGAACAATAGACTTGTCATATATCGGTTGATAGATTGTTTGTGGTAATAACATGGATCTGTAATTGAGTTATAGCAATTAGTAATCGAGAAATTACCACATAATTGCATTTTGCTTGTACTTACTAATGCAGTGAAGTGATATTATCACACGTATTCATGCAGACACATGTTTAAATCATGTTAAATGTGTTGCATACTCCATATCTGTCATACTTCTTTTTACAGTATAGGATGTTCCATAAATGATGGTTTAGGTGGAACTGGGTCTATATGGGTACTTACCCTCATCCGTTATAGCACATGTGGACTTACAGACCACACTGTGTCAATAGATCTTTCTAAACAGCTCTTGCACCAGTATGCACCAATGTGAGTGTTAAGTGTAACAAATGCACCATTTTCGTTTTGCTACATCAGTTGAAATGATCCACTTGAGCCCATGGTTGAGACAAATTGGACTTGCAAGTTTCAGATTTGTGCTCATTTGACCCAAAACAAACCTCCTTAGCATAAGTGAAACATATTTTTAGGAGCAGGGGATTATATTATTTGTCTTAAGGAGAACAGTTAGAACTGCTTCTTCAGTTGTGCATGATTATGCTTGTTGATTTACGATTGAAGATCGCCACTCCCAACATGGGAGAATACTGATAATGAACCACAAAAGTCAATTTAGAGCAAATATGTGAAACTGCAACTTCTGACGATACCCAGATGCAATTTGAAAAGGCATTGTACATCTATAGATGTTTATACAGTCTGTTGTCTACGTACAAATGCCAATACATTTTAACATACTCTGAAGACTTCCTTGTCCATTGCTGATCATTAGACAGTTATTTCAGTAAAAATTGAAACAATGAACTGCATATGCAGACCATAGTAATAATTTTTAATTTTGTAAGTCAAAAAGGGGTTTTGAATTAAGAGCCTTAAATGTAACAACCGTAGTAAGCGAGGACATTTTTAGATATGCTAGTAATTTGGTAGGTCCATAACCCAGCCACTTTACAAGGGAGCAAAAGGTATGGCGCACAACAGCAAAAAATATGTTCTTAACACTTTGTACGTTCTTTTCCTACTTCAGCCAGCGTCTACTCTGGTTACTCAAAGCTAGTAAAAAGTTTCTTGTAGTTGCAGTTGGTTCTGAAAACGTTGCTCTTTGTCTTTTCAGCATGAATTCATTGTTATGTGGTCATGAAAAGAACTGTTATGGCCTTATCATTCTTGAAATAAAAATTAACAAGTCACAGGAACACTTTGCATTCACAGGAAACAGTGATATATGCATCATTGAGCTCTTATATTTCTATTTTGTGAAGATTGTTTTGAAGTTTGGACCATTGTTGTGTAAGTAGCATTCTATATATTTATATCTAGATATGTAGGCTATATATATATATGTATATATATATATATATATATTCTACTTATGCGATTAAGGTCCGAACTTCAAAACAATCTTCACAAAATGTAAATAGAAATGAAGAGTTCAATGAAATGGCATAATAATCTAATATTCATATAAAAGTGTATGATATTTTAATTAACACCAATAGTCAAGTCATTACATTTGTGTTTCCTGTTCCATGTTGTATAAGTGTATGTAATGTAATTACTAACTAAAAGATAAAATAATTACTTCTAATTTGTTGATGACTTGAATTTGAGGGTCATCAATTGGCTTCTAAATAATATTGTTTTAGTTGCTAATTGTATCTGTGGCGCCTATATACTGTTAGTTATATGTCTATTGTGTAGCTGTGTGTCTGCAATAAATGCCTGAGTTTGATTTTTTCTATGTTAAGTGTGAGTGTGGCATTTTGGTTTTGTGGAAAGGAGATCCCTGTCTTTTTTTGGGGGGCACCAATCTGTCATGTGTCATTTTTACCATACACCCTTTTCTGCATTGCAGTACACTCCCCGTTAAAGATTCTCTTGTAGACAGTGCTTCTCCAGTGTATCAGGCTGTACTTAAAAATCAGAACAAAAGTGAGGATGAGATTGATGAATGGGCACGCCGTGCAGCCAACCTTCAGTCAAAATCTTTCAGAGTCCTTGCCCAGATCACAGGAACCGAGTACAGTAAGTAATGCCTTTTTACAGGTTGCTTTTTTAATTGATAAGCATGGCAGTGGATTAAAAAAAAGTACATATCAGTAGTAACTTTAGATATAACTGTACCACCTCCTCAACCTGTAGTTACCACCTGTTATTGATTAAGGATTTTAGACGTTCTTAGGTGTCCTCAATTGTACTTTAGGATGAAATGTTTATTCATAAAATACTTTTGTGAAACTGCTACCCAGTGGTAATGGGTTATAGAACTAAATTGTTGTAATTAAAAATCTGCCAGAGAAAGGAACTGATGTTTACAATATTGTAATAAGTTAATTTTATAGAACTAATTAAATGCAGCATATTAGATTGTGATATCTTTTGAAGTCCCTTTTTCTAATTGTACATATTCTATTAGTTTGCATTTATACTATCCTGTTTTCAAGACATATGCTTGTCCTGTTAGAATGCATGTTTGTATGTAGGATAGGTTCCATTTCTTCTATATGAACTATTCCATGACAGATTCAGCAGAATGCATTTTAGTTAAAAGGCTAGACGTTCTTTAATAGCTAAATAAATGAATGCAGCAACCTTATTGGTCTTTTTGATTAGATATTTGTTTTTCTATTAATATATCAACTTACTTGATAAAGCACATTTTCCCATAAGCATGCAGCTGTTCACTTCCATGCCGCATTTACTCTTATGGCTACATGTGAGCAAGAGAGCAGCACAATATGGGGTTTCAATACAAACATAGTGATCATAATTTGCTTTACATTGTACAAACCTGTGGGCTATCACTGTTGTGCATACAGTTACTCATAAACTAAAAACAATACATAGTTTTCTTTGGGGGGGGGGGGCAAAAATATTGTCAGTATACTATAGATGTCCCTACAATTGTAGAAGGCCTTCAAATGGGATTTTATTTTTGGTTTCTGACAAATTTGTCCAGTGCTGTGTTGACTCCCATCTTTAGAAGTAAATGTCATGCATACCAATTTTCAAATGAATCTGCCACAGTGACAGGTCAATATAGAGCCAATTCTTGCATATTAACTAGTTGTATTAACCCAAGTGTATTTTAGAGAATTTCTTTCCGGCATCACTTGTAAAGAGTACATTGAGTCACAGTTGTTGATGCCACCTAGCATAATGCATAATAGTCCAAAAATTCTCAGTGCACCTCAGCTGCATTTACAAGTGTAGATTATTGTGTAGTTTGTAATGTATGTAATGCTTCAGAACAATAGATAAGAATGATTACAAATGTGATCTGTTTTCTAGAACTGTGATCAATTGACGGTTCTAGATGCTCGTCTAACTTATTCTGCCTTTTCTTTTCAATTTTCAGTGCAAGATCCAGATGAAGATGCACTGAGGCGAGCAAGGTAGGCAACTAGCAGCAAACACTGGGGCCTTTCACTTAACTTTAATAGACCCTTAGTGCCAAAAAGGGAAAATAATTTAAAAATAAACCATGACTTAAATTTTTTTCTTTGGTCCTTAACAAACTGGCTCATGAATAACTCACATTAAATTGCTATCAGCTGACAATTTGCCAATCTGCAATCATTCTAACCAGCAACTACTTTGCCCAAACCAACTTATTGTGCACACCATAAACTATGTTGCAGCTGGTAACCATTGAAAAATGTTGTGGTGTTGTTGAAAGGAAATGAGCAATTTATTTGGATGCCATCACTGCAAAAGCCTTTATGCTGTGGAAACTGGGTAAAGTGTTTACAAATCATAAGTGGACACACATAATTGAGATCGCTGCACAACGCTACCCAAAGCAATGGGAAGGCATCACTCGGAATTTAGAGTATGGGTGTAACAACTTTTTCAAAGCACAGATGTCTTTATACAGAAAGTGTTCTTATGCAGTTTTTTAGGTCTGCTTTTGATCATGAAAATATAGGTTTGAAGGAAACCAAAGGTTATAATAAGTCTGAAATAGAACTTGCCCAGTTAACTTTGTTGTGGTTGTGGGAACAAATGCTTCAGCCCCTGTTCCCTTTAAAAATAATTGGACAAATCTATTTTTTACTTACTCCCCAGAAAGTGACATGCTGCTAAATGTGTATATCTGAAAGCTGTGGGGCACTGCTAATGAGTCATTCCTAAGTGGCATTGGGTTTATAAGTCCAACCAATGTCGAAGCTGGGTTGCTTTTTACTGTGTGTTCATTATTTCACAGATGATTCTTCTGATCACAGGCTATTTATATTATACATGCACAATTGAGAGGTGCTTTACCACTTCCAAATTCAAGTTACTGGCTTAAGTTTTCATCAAATTCATACATTTAATTGTCCAAAGATATCATTTGAGAGAGTAGAAGACTTTACACATTACACATCTTAATGCAAGATTTTCATTTGATTAGTCAACAAGTCATATAGTATGTTTCTGAACTAAACAAATCCTTAAGAGTTTAACTTTATGTAAATGTTAATCATGCTTATTCAGTGGACCAATTATACGTTGAGACATTTGATGGGCTTTTAGTTCAATGCTAGGGACAGTTTTTGCTCTAGGGTACAGATGGTTTCCTGCTACTTAATGTGTGTGTATATGCCTCAAATAATATATTGCTGAAAATAGAAACACATCCTGAAGTAATCTTCTAAGAGACCATACATTTTTGGTGTCTCTGGTGCTAACTGCTTCCTACATTCTCACTCTGTGACCTACAAAATTCAGTTGTTGTGAATAAGGTCACTTTCTTGTAATTTAGCCAGTAAAGACAGACAACAAGCTAGTATGATTATTATTGCTTCTTTGGAAAGGCCCATTTTGTATGTTCTAATGTTCTAAAAACAAATTAAAATATATTTCCCTTTTCTGTACTCTCCAAATTAACTGTTGCTTCACCTCATACAGTGCAAGTGTAGAGAAGACATGCCACTGTCTTTCCTATGTCAAATAAATCATAACATTATAGGAAATTTGAATCGGTACTTTAGATCAGCTCTGTTCATGCATCACTGTTCCATGTTTTAACTGTACTTGCAATTCACTCTTAAAGCATGGTACATATTCATAACATTCTTCATTGTCCATTTGAATAAGCCAATGAAAGGAACTTGTGTACAGATTTCCCTATGAGAATGTAGTGCTTCAGGTGTGGTCCTTATAAAGTACTACATTAGTGCAGAATACTTTTCTACAGTGATGCGCATAAGAAGTATTGATTGCCATTTTACTGTTGAATTTGTCATTTTGGAGTAGCATTTATAATGAAGTTGAGTTGTGTTAATCCAAGCCCTATGGGTAAATATATTCATGGTTCTGTGTCATGACTTACTCTAGAAGTGAAAATAGTTATTGCTAAGACTTACATTGGTATACTGGCATTGCAGTCGCTTCATGCAAAAGCAGATCTATGAAAACTATCCAAACAATGTCGAAAAGGTCTAGTCCAGTTTAATCTAAAAAATTGAAATCAACCTGGGCATTTCTGTTGCAGTTATATCAATTCAACTCTCTTTTGAGTGCTCAACATGAAAGGGATCCAAATAAATTGCCATTGTTGTAGGCAGGGGAGTGGATGTCACATCCCTAATCCCCTTTCTCTTCCTCCTCTTTTCTTTTTCTCTCTCTCTCTCTCTTTCTCCATGCCACAGGGAAAAGTTTGAAACGGAACGTAACAGCCCACGCTTTGCCAAGTTGCGCAACTGGCATCACGGCATTTCTGCACAAATCCTTAATGTTAAAAGTTAAATGTCCATATGTAACAAAAATAACAAAGCAGAAAAATACCATTCAGAATGTATTGAGAGCTAGTGGATAGTGACATAAATATATTAAGATAACATGCACGGGAGGGGTGGTTCTTTGAGTGCCTGCCTGTTCTTTTGCTAGTCTTACATTTCTTACCAGCTTTGTAACTCTAACATTAAAATCAACAAAGGTTTTTCAAGATTGTAAACAGGTTATCTTTTGTTTTGCCTTTTGTTAGATCTGTGTAGACCCTATAAGCAAAGATTGGAAAAAAAAGATTTAAATATTGTACTTTTTTTCCTATAAATAAAAAGATGAAAAGTACAAATTGTCAGGCTTTCTTTGGGGGAAGATGTTATTTTTAAAGGAGTGATGGTGCTGGAAAATTGATTTTAAGGAAGGGGAAAGAAAACCTTGCTGAGCCGTGCCCTAATTTTGTAAGATACTTTTTGTCAACAAATGTCTATAATAGAAGGATGTGACGAGAACATTTAAAACAAGTTAGACTTATTTTACTGACATGAACTCCCCATGGATTAAATAAAGCAATCAGAATGTATTAATGAGTAAACTGGCTATTTTATTGGTAATATGCGGATAAAAATCTGAGAATTTGATGAAATAATACAGGCAATAACCTAACTTTGTTCTTAAATATAACAGTAACATAGTTCAACTAGCCAACTGCAAAACTATTTAATCATAGACAGATTTAGTTTTAATTGACAGAGGATATTTTGTGCAGATGTGTTTTATTTTCGTAGGTTAAACAAATGCCCTTAAAACCAAACAACAATAGAACAGCATTACATACATTTTTCAATAAAATATAGCATGCACAATGTGTGTGCATTCTTAAGTATAGATTTTTATATGTATATCTATATAACAACTTATTTCTATCTATATTATTGAGAGCCGTTATATAATGATACCTAAATACGTTAGCACTCATGTATCACGAAGCACAGTTTTATATAATCTTTCTTTGCTGAGGTGGTTTTAATTGCACTTGAAACTCACTTGATATTTTCTGTTTATGCGCATGAGGTAGGCATTGTGTTGATGCCTCACAGAGAATGTATGTATTCCAGTTGAAAGATTTACAAAGATGACTTTATTTATGTCTCTTGAAAGTGCCACCTGCAGCCTGAAATGGGCTGTGTGTCTAATTAAGTTATTATTTGGACAAATGATATAAACAAGTTATCCTTTGTCCAACAAAAACATGTATATGTAACTTTTTTAAATATAGCTTGATGGACACAAGATGTACATATTTCCTTTAAACTGAAAAATATATTGCTTTCCAAAATACATAGAGGTATGTTAATTATAAACGTAAACTCCATAAACTAATCATTGAAGCAAGGTATTTTTTTCTCCATACTTTTCATAAAGGGCAGGCTGGCTCCAAGGTTTTCTTTCTGAATTTAGTGTTTTGCAACAAGTGGAGGCAAATGGAGGGATGTTTGTAAGGGTAGAAGTAATGTGCTGTAACTTCGCACAAAGGTACTGGTGAATAGCTAGTAAGAGATTGGATAAATTAAGAAGCCAAGCAGAAAGCTGACCAATTAGTAGCTTGCAGTGTGGTGTTGAAAAATGTGTTGTACAGTCTTTTAAAGATTATGCACCCTTCATTTTGTCTGCATTTACTAATACTACATCTGTAAATAGTAGCAAATGCTTCTTTATTCTGAAAATAAAAAGGTTTTGAACCAATTTAAATAGAGATGTGCCTATTTTACAAATCACAAAAGAATGGTAAACCTCATTGTATGTAAAATCTGATTTCTCGCTTTAGGCCTAGTTAGTGCTGCATGTCAAAACACATTTGCCACAAGTATTGTTTGGCATTGATACAACAAAACTCATGGCCTTTTGCCTAAGGCCTTATAACTTTTACAGTGGAAAGCCAGCTCAGTGTTATGGAGGAGGACAACAAAACTCATTTAGGTTCTTCAAAAAATATATAATGTTTTGTATGCCACTGACATCACTCAAGCAGTCATTTCTGCTACATCACTCTCAGTTTGACTGTAGTCGCTGCTGGTGGCCTTACCACTCATCATATGTAACATTGAAAATAAAAATTAATTAGAAGATCATTGATATTCACTAATACCATGCCGGCCTCATACTATAACTGCTGTAACTACAAAGACCCTAGTTGGTCACTTGCATAATTCTTGCTATCTGACAAAATAGACAGCCCAGACACAGAGTATTTTCAAAAAGCTAAAACTCTGAACAAGTATCAATATCATAAAAGGTAACAGTTCTAAGTCTAAGACTAAAGCTTACTTGTAGATAGTTATATAGTCTTCTTCAATTTCATCCATTATCATCTCATCAAACATGAGTGTGGCGCCACTGAGGTGTGAGGTGTGGGGGTTGTTACCACCATGTACTTTTACTCAAGAAATGATGGTTGGCTGACAAAAGTACATTCTATTTCTAAGCAACCTTACAATTAAGAGTCTGTTATCTTATAGAAACATATTTTCCACAAAAGAACCTTTAATACCCTGTATAGTAAACCACAAGGTAAACAGTTGACCAAATAAAAATAACCAATGAAATACCATATCAGTCATTCCTTTTGAGCATGACACATTCTTTTCTCTGTATCTGACTTTCTCCCTCAACACTATGTGTTCGGTAGTCATTGGTGAATTAAAAAAAGATTGGAGTAGAATGGGTTCTTGGCCCTGAAAAGAACTGTGGTGTATAGCCTGGTCCGACCATGCATAGCTATAGACTCACAAAGAGATCTTTCTAGGAGGACATATTATTGTTGACTCATATTTTTTTCATTGATTTCTTCTCAATCAAAAATGCCAAACCTGGAGTAATTCAGAGTGATACAAACTTCAGCCTCCATTTAAAAAAAAAGTGCAATGGTGGCATTTATGTCTGTAGGAAGTTATTAGGAATTGTAATCTTATCAGGCACACTCATGTCAACTTGATTTCAATGAGACCTATTTTAGAAATAGTTCAGAGAGAAGTAACATTTCTATGAACTGTAATTGTAAATTAAAAGCAATGCCAAGTAAAATGGAT
Source organism: Calotriton arnoldi (assembly GCA_963921515.1). Lineage (NCBI taxonomy): Eukaryota > Metazoa > Chordata > Amphibia > Caudata > Salamandridae > Calotriton > Calotriton arnoldi. Next base: position 2,585,346 of record CAWUFW010000755.1, on the reverse strand, counting down.
ATTTAATAAATGTATATGTAAAAGTGTTTATTAGGAATAGGAGACTGATTATTACTATTCTACTGTGATTTGTGCATAACAGTAGCCAAAGCAGTGCCAATAGCAGTCAAATTCAAATGGTGCACATTGTCACAAAGCAGTGGAGTCATCTGGGACTTGATGGTTCATAACAGGGACGTGTTTGAGGGTTGAATCTTTTGGAAGAGGATGGAGGATATCAGGCCAATGCACATATTGTGTGAACAGCAAGAGATTACTTACGATGGCTAGGTATCTTAAAATTACTACCAGCCGCTGATGAGTATCTAATTTAAAACTTTTTGAACATTATTACTCTGTAGCCACTGATGAGTATCTATTTTAAAGCTTTTTGAACATAATTACTCTGTGTTCAAGCAGTCATCAAAAATTTGCAAACACACCAGGTTAAAACTGGATGTTAATTCCACAGTCACACATACTGGTTTACCAATTAAATTACTACACACCAAAATGCAGTGTGTATTTACAAGTTTGCATTCAATTTTGATGTCCATGATGCATCAATTAGAACTTGTCAAATGACTGTGTCCATTTCTTAAAATAGCCTGCTATTTCCCCCACAATGATTCAGATCTTATGGACTCTCTGTCTAGGTAAATGCCTCAGGGGTCTTAAAGATGTAATATGATGCCTGACATACTAGCCTGAGGCAGATATGGTAATTCCACCATTAACACAGAGAAGCAATTGAATTTTAGTGTTCTTGACGCTAATGTGTTATGCCTGTTAATTGGTGTAAGTGCACTCACTCTGTGGCGATAATAGAATCTCCCCTTTTTGCATCACACCTGATTTGCTTATGGAGAGATGATACAACAAAGCAGTGGAAAACTCACGGAGCTAAATTCTATAAATGCAGTACTTCCAGGATTCATATGTGAATGCTATGCTTTTAACAGCATGCTGCTTACATTGTATGAGCAAAGCATACCCACCAATTTAGACTGCAAAAGAGATATGAAAATGTAGCGTGCTTCCTCAGTGGAAGCTGTTCACCTCTTATTCTTTCCATGTTTATAAATATGGGAAATAAAATTCGTGAAATAAATGTAAATCATCTCAAAATGTGCAACATATCAGGGATGATCTACTTATTGGTTCTTCAAGTCACCTTTTTATAGGATAGCATGATGATAGGATTCTGGTACAGGGCAACAGCTACTTCGAGGGTTGTCATGGCACTGAAGATGTAAATCTATGCCAAGAAATTTAACAATATTTAGTAAAAGTTTGGCAGTTCGAAATTAGTTAGTTTAACTTGGTGAGTTAATAAAACTCTAGCAAGATACTGAAAGACCTCTTAGAGTGCTCTAAAAAAGTAATTGCCCACATTTTATTGCAATGTCCTGGCCTGTGGTATCACTAAATTGGTAATTTCCTGAACTTGCAAAATATTATCTGGTTCCCTGGCAGTCCTCAGATTTTAAAAGTGTGTAACAGAGTAGTTCAAAATAGATCCGGAGTCAGTTACTTGACGAATGCTTATGCTGGCATTTGTCAAAATTCCAAATATTATTAGCCAGACATATAGCAATGCTGATGCATGCACAGCATGGAGAGTATCTGAAAACACATTTTGGGTTAGGTTACTAGGCACACCAATGCACATTCTATTTTTAAACTTCCCTATCATATTTGGACAGTGTATAGTTCAAATTCCAAAATATAGGTTCAATGGGGGAATTCCCTGCTACATACTTTGAGACCAAGATGGAGCCAAGTATCCATTGGCTACCTCTTCCAGTGATTAGACTGTGCATCTGTGTTGATTCAGCTAATTTAGAGGAATTATGGTAGATCAAGACACCAGAGATTAATGTCTACTGGTGCTCTTTTCTTTAAAACATGCACTGACAAGCGCCATCCTTCTTTAGTCAAGAATGTGCACTTTCTCATTGACTCAAAACACAGAAAAACCAACAGTGTAATTATAACAAATTTGAGCCTGTTTTACTGTAGTCCATTAATCTGCCCACATAAGCAAGAAATAGAGCCATGATCATAACCACTCAACCCATACAGTTGCACAGATCTAGCGAAGGTGTACATCAGAACCCTAGCAGAATTACTGTTGTAGTCTGATATTGCAAACAACTGATTTGCAGACTACTTTTCCTGAAGCTGATCCTCTTCCTTGCAGAATTTGGGTGTCCATTTAAGATCATTTGATTTACCTCAGGCTAGAATAGTCAAATATAGATCAACAAGGCATCCTTTGACTGGTCCAAGGAATTTAGACTCCAGAAGCAGAATTTCTTCGATATTTAAATGTTTAAGTGTTCTGATAAGTAGTGTTTATAGAACAGCAAAATGTTTGAGTTACAATCTTCCCCTTAGTCTGGTATGTTTTGAGCAGTAACACTTCTGGCTAGGTTTTTACAACTGCAAATGTTAATTGATAAAGACCCCTTCGGCATGTGCGAGTGTTACTCTCACCATCTATACTACAAGCAAATCTAGTCAATCCCACCTGTTCCCTGATCTTGAGAATCAGAGAAGAAAGCCACGATAGCAACAGTAGAACACAAAGGCAAGGTCCAAAGACCAACAAGGTAATGCTACCTGCCTGGTTATGACATAGAGAAATACCTACTTCTCTGTTGTGGTCTGCACTCGCTTGATTCCAACTAACCTGTGCCCGCCATATTACTTATATCTTCTACTCCACTCCCACCCCTCCATTCCCTTCTACCCCAACTCCTGAGTGACATGGCTGATTCTAGGAACACTGACTGCATGCAGTGCATGCTGAAAAGAAGTGTGTGCATGTTTCATGCTGAGCCTCGGTACTACACCTCCGTATGCTGCCTGCAGAATAAGAATTGCTTTTATTGGGGTGGTTTAAGGGATTTTGGCAAATGAAACTTTTTCTCCTTTACCTCCATTAAGAAATGCAGAGATGGGGTAGTTAGAAGCTATATCTGCAAATTTTGGATATCCCTATTATTGCAATCGCCTGTGTCTTCTGATGACTCTGGGCACATGGGTCATTTGTGCAGCACTGCTTATGAAATGGTTCAAATGTAGCTAGATGCAAATTTCTCCTTGGAGCATTACTGGAAATGCCTTTAATTTGCTCTCAAGCTGGGAATTCGACTTCTGTGGGGTCCTGTGGTAAACCACAGTGCACTTAAAATAACATGTATTTAAACATCTCTATTGCCAAGTGAGAATTTACCTTTTCACTTAAGAGCACTTATTTTATTCCCCAAGTACCACATTTACTTTACATCTTGCCAGGATTCCCAGACGATGTAGTGTTTCCATTATCATTCGCACCAATTATTAGCACCCACCTAAGATATTTAAACATGGAAGGTTTTTCTCTCCCAGTGCTTGAATATTTCAAAGGCATTGAAACAAGGTGTAGATATAATCCTTTACAAATGGCTAATACTATAATATAGCTAAAAAACGCATTATACATTGAGCAGGAACTCTTTGTATTTACAGTGTGTTTCTGGGCTTAGTCTGGCATCCAAACTTTCAAATTTAGCCAGGTTAGTGCACTGGCATACTTTTGTTGGCACTCAGGGTGAACTGCGTAGGCCTACCAGGCAGAATATCAATATCAACATGAACTAAATTCTGCAATTCTAGGTTATTTCATAGAGCACCATAGATCACTCTATCAATGCACCACGAGTAAAACACTAACAAACACTTTCGGAAAGGGTAGTTGTGTTCCCGATCACAAGAAGATGTTCCAAGACCTCAAAAAGCAATGGACAGCACTGCCACATTTGATAAGTAGGTGGAAGGCTCTACGGCCCAAATCACCACAGAACCCCTGCTGCCCCTACCCCCCAAAGGCAATCCATAACCTACTTCTCTACCACACAGGTTTGATTGGCAGGTCAAACGTCAGAGATCCCCAGGGAAGACCACTGTGGAAAAGACCCTCCCATATACAGCTGCTGCTCCCACATTCAGGCAAACCAGGGCCAATTGGCCACATTAGTCCCCTCCCAACTGAGATCCCATGAAGGTAAAACCATTAGCATGACCCATACTGTACAAAAAGAAGTATTGAGATGCCACTTAAATGGCATCTGATATATTAAAACAGGTGACCTAGCAATAAAGGTAAAGCAGCCCCTTAAAAAATGTAATTACTACCCCATTAAATGCCCATTAAGCCCTGTCAGGAACACTGGTAATGTATAGATGAGATGTTCAGTAGTGCAGCAAAAGAGCAATCCACGAGGAGTATCGAATTACTTTGGCTCACCACATCTCCTCTTGCAGTAGTCGTAGATGTGAGGTGCGAGAATGCCAGTAGTGTTGGGTTTTTTGCTTTGCCTGGGGTAGGATGGCTGACTCTTGGTGCAATTTCTGATTTATGGATGGACAAATACAATGCATTTGTATTTCATAAGACCTTATTGATTTTAGTCTGGAATCCATCCATCATCCGTGGATAACCCTCCAGCACTAACTAATCAACAAGCTTCGATGCAGGAGAGTTTAAATTCCCCCTCATCTTTTTGTTTGCACTTTCCTTCGCATTGTTTTGAAATTTCAGTCCCAACATGTCATAAATGTCGTGGGGGTTATACTGAGCCAGCAGCTATGTTTATTTCACTTTTTAACTTGACTGCTTTCACGGCATAGAGGTCACTTGATGTGAGCCCGTCAGCCAGCTCTGCAAAATGTATCCACTTAGACCGACTTTGCATGTTTGGATTTCTAAGCTCATACTTATAAAGTGGAAAGTTAAACTACAATTACTAAAATCCAAGTAACTAAAATAGAAGGACCTATTGAAAGTGTCACAAAAACATTGAACCACTTGGCATCATGGAGTTTGCCATTTAAGATCTGGAAAACTGAGTTTGGGTAAATCCACCAAAAATTGCTATTGGACAAGGAACTGTTGAAAATGGAAGTGAGCACACAAAATATAACCCTTGGCGGTAATAACTCTGACCCACAGATACACCCCAGCCTGACTTGGCATCTTAGTTCTGTTTTTTTACTAGCTAAAACGTTCATAGATCCTCAATAGTTTGTTTGTGGTGCTTTGGTTGTGTGAAGGTTATAGTTTTCTACACGCTGGAAGGTGAACTCTAATAAAAACCTGCAAACTGGCAGGTTACTCCTCTCGTCAGGCCTTACAAGATTCATCCAGTTTTTACAATTTCTGGTCTTTAAGTCAGCAAAAGTGCACTAAATTGTGCATGTAGTCTTCGACTATAAACAAACAAGTAATTCTCAAGGGAATTTGGGCAACTCTTGGAATTATGGGTTTTTCTTCCCAAGTTAAATTATCACTGATGTTGTACAATAGCTTGGCAAATAAGTAGCGCTTGGATGCAGTAATCAAGTCAGCGCTCAATAAACTGGATAGTCCCATTCACCAAAGCTTGGGTGTTTGTTATGAATAGCACAAATCAATGACATCCGTTTCATTGGCCTCAAAAGAAAAATCTAGCTGTCCAAGAATAATCTGAGACGTGAGGAATACAATCGGCTGGCTGCGGTAGGCTAATAAATTTGCTGAACCATCTGCTGTCCTCAGTCTTAATGGCTCGCTCTGTAGTGAGGTGAAGTGGTTAAAAAAAGCCTGATCATGGTTTGGAAGTTCAACCACATTCTCTACTGCAATGTGGACAGCTTGAGATGCATGGTTGAAGCAACACCGACTCAGAATGAGAGAAACTGCAAAGCCAGGGGATGATGCTGAGATTTATCGTTTGTGTTTGGTCGAGCATTGGGCTTACTAGCCAATGTGCTTGAAAATTGGTAGCAGGTTTGTTTTAAAATGTTTTTAGTTTCACCACAATGTGTAATTCTCAATGTTCTGACATGTTGACTACCGCTGTTTCCTCTGTGCCTTCATGCTGTATCTGTGATGTCCAGACGAGGTCCTTCCTCGTGGAGGGCTTGCAGGGAAGGCTTAACTTGCATTGCAATGTCATGTTAGAAGCCAGGGGCGTAGCTGTGGCTGCTCCAACCGTTCTTAAACACTGTGGCTGAGAAAGAGAGACCACTTTTCCTTTATCTCCTCACCCCGCCCCTTCCCCAGTTCTCTGACACAGGTTATGTCCTGAAACAGCAAGTGATCCAATGCCAGTTGTAATGGTTTCCTTAGTTACCCTCTGTCGCCTCTTTACTGTGTGTAGTCAGCCCTTACAGTTACAAAATACACCTACATGGTCTAAAAACAGCCTCTTATGTTTGTTTTCGTTGTGGGATACACACCATTCAGAAACTGGTTTGCCCTCAAACCAAAACCCCTTTATGTGGATTCTGTCTGGGATGCGTATTGATGGTACGGTTTGCTTGTGCAAGGCAGGCCCCAGCGAGTTCCTATCAAAAAACAATTATTTTTATGTCAAACAATTTTGCTGTAGTAACTTGTCGCCAAAATATGTAGTACAGGCTGAGTTTCAATGACAATAAAATCTGTTAATAATCGTGGTTGTCAACCTGACAAAAGAAATGCAGGAAAATATGATTAAATAGCGATTTAACATCCGCAGATAGGTTGACTTAAGAAGGCAGAAGTGTTATTTTTTCCCTGCCTTTGTTTGCCCCAGCATACTTGCTCATTCTAGCAAAGTGCTTTTTATTTATTTACCTTATGTGCCTCAGATGATCACTCTAACTCCATTTCCCACTCACCCGCTTAGTTTGCAGACATGGATAGGATAGGATAGGATATAGTTTTGTAGAGTGCTCAAATGCCGAGGCGTCTTGGCGCTAAGAGGTGAGATAGGGAGATCGTAGCGGCTATAACTGATTTTTAAAGAGGTGGAAACAGCCATGTTTTTAGTGCCTTCCTGAAAAGAAGCCTATTGGACATCAATCTCATGGAGATAGGCAGCTGATTCCACAATTTGGCTGCACAATGTGACAGACTCCTGCCTCCCCATCTGGCTTTACGAATTTTAGAAATACAAATGAAACCTGCGTCAGTTGATCTAAGGTTTCTGGTGGGGATATACCAGGAGAAGAGATTCCGGAAATCGGCAGCCCCTCGGCCGAATAGTGCCTTATGGACCAAGCATAGGGCTTTAAACTCCGTCCTTTGCTGGATCGGGAGCCTATGCAATGACCTAATAGCTGCAGAAGTGGAATGCCCTCTAGGGATATTTAACAATAGCCGAGCAGCAGCGTTTTGTATTGATTGTAATTATAACCTCTGGGCTTTATCAATGCCTATAAAAAGCGCATTGCAATAATCTAGCCGCGAGAGGATGAGGGCAACTACTACTGATTTCTTCAGATCTTGGGGAATAAAAGGAAATATCTTCCTAAGAAGCTTCAATACGAAGAAGCAGGAAGAAGTTACACTATTGATCTGGCCGCAAAGTTAAGCTGGTCATCAAAAATAGCCCCAAGGTTCTTAACTTTGTTAGACGGAACAGGACATTGACCTGCCTCTGTCGGCCACCATGTTGAGTTCCATAGGGATGGCCCATTGCCAAACTCCATCACCTCGGACTTATCGGTATTGATCTTGAGATAGTTACGACTCATCCATCTCATGATATGAGTCAGACAGGCATGGAAATTGACAGCAGTGGCCTCAGACTGTTTGAATACAGAGATGACAATCTGTGAATCGTCTGCATAAGAGACCAGCGAAAAACCACACTCTCTGATAAGTGCAGCAAGTGTAGCGACGTATACATTGAACAGTGTGGGTGACAGTGCAGATCCCTGCGGCACTCCACACGGTATGCAGAACGATTCAGATTGCAAATTTTCCCAATGTATACTCTGCTGCCTAGAAGCCAGAAATTAAGAAAGAAGGGACAGAGCCAATTCCCCAATCCCCACCGCCCTCAGCCGCCTTACTAACACTGTGTGATTCACGGTGTCAAATGCTGCCGAGAGGTCTAGGAGAATGAGGATGGCTCTGCCCCCTCCATCCACCTGTCTGCGAATTTCCTCCGTTGCCATGATCAGGGCAGTCTCGGTCGAGTGACATGACCGGAAGCCATGCTGACTGGAGTCAAGCAGATTGTTGGTATCTAGATATTGCATAAGCTCCTGATTTACCGCCCTTTCGAGGATTTTAGCTGTAATTGGCAGACAGGAGATGGGTCGATAGTTCTTCACTTCCGTAGGATGTAGAGTAGGTTTTTTCAAAATTGGTCTTATGCAGGCTGTTTTCCAAACCGACGGGTATATCCCCGACTCAAGCACTTGGTTTAAGAGAGGGGTTAGATATGAACTGATCATCCCGGAAGCCAGGTGCAAGACCATTGGTGGACATGGGTCTTTCGGGGATCCAGATTTAGTAGAAAGTAACATTTTATTCACCTCTATTGAGGTGAGGCTGCTAAAACTAGTTAATTGGCACTGAGGTGCTATTTCCTCCAGTACTAAGTCAGGGTCATTTCCCGCGGACTTCATGTTATTGTGGAAATCATCATATTAGTTGCACCTTGGCCTGAAAAAAATTTATTGCAAAAGGCTTGGTCTGGTTTATATAGACTGACCTGTTGGGGTTGAGATAGCACTCGGAGGGTTTTAAAAAGCTCCTTAGAGGAGTTCTTAGCTGCCTCAATTCTTGCAGTATAGTATGTATTTTTAGCTTTTATAATAGCCTCTTTATAGGATTGGAGTGCTATGTTGTATGCAGCCTTATGTTCTGTGCTATAGTCCGCCCTCCAGATGCGCTCAACTCTTCTACACATAGCTTTTAAGCTTTTAAGCTCTGGTCCATACGAAGGCGACGTCACCCGGGATCTTTTTACTTTAATAATTCTTTCGGGTACCACCTGGTTACCCGCTGTAGCAATCCAGTTATTAAACTGGATAGCCGCCTCATTGTTATCCATGACCCGCAAGGGAGGACAGATGTTTAAAGCCTGCTCAAGTTCCGCCCCTTGGACTTTATTCCATGTTCTAGTTTTTAAACTAGCCGCTTTATTTGTAATGGGAACATTTGTTTTGATGATGTTGATATTAAAATATATCGCCCTATGGTCAGTCCAGGGGAGAGCGGAGGTTTTAACCACTGTGACATCAGAATTATTTGTAAAAATACCATCAAGTGTATGGCCAGCAGAGTGGGTGGGTCCAAGCACTAATTGGGACAAGCCATAGCCTGCTAAATTGTCCAATAACCTGCTGGTGTCGGAGTTGTTATTAAGTTCTAGCTGGTAATTAAAATCACCCAAAATAATGAGCGATTTAGAATCTAAGCAGGATTCCAGTAGAGGCTGTAGAGCTAGAGTAAAAGATGCTCTTGGACCGGGTGGCCGATACAAAAGTATGCCATGGAGGGTAAAGCTTTTTTTCACTTCCCTTTCTCAAGGAGTAGGCAGGCACAAGCCTGGGGATGACAAAATGATGCTCAGCATTTAATGCACAATGTCACAAGTTCTTTCGGACTTGGTTACTGCACCTCCAATGCTGAACCACATTTTTAATTAAGATTTGAAGCCTTCGTCAGATAAAACAAGAGAGTTTTAGGAACACATCAGAAAGGTCGTTTTCGGTGTGTAAAGCTCATGATATTAGGGTAATATACATTTTGTCTTCCAAGTGTAGCCGCTAAATGCGCCTTAGCAAAGGAAAATTGATTTTGCTAGGTTACTGAAAGAAATAAGGACCATACGTCTCAAATGAAGGGCCCAACAACTATTCCAGCTTCCTGCAGTCCTTATCAGTTTTTAAAACGCTATACCACCAGGGCCTTTTTATCGTGCCTAGAGGTATGCTTGCACACTGAGATTTATTTCAGTGCATGGATTTATCCCCTTCTGCTCAGGAGTTTTACCATTTAATATCTATAAAAAGCAGTATATGTGAAATCAACTTTCAGTGAGTAATCTTTTTTAAATTAGGTCTCTAGTATCATTATGGTTGCCACCAGTAAGGGATCCAGAGTGAAGGCAATGGATGTCATCCGGAATTTCCAACTTCAGCCTTTTAGCAACCAGCTAGCTCTTATTTCTTGGTGTATTTCAAATCCACAATCATGTGCCTGGCTTAACCACTCACTGCCCCCTCGCAGTGCACCTGGTGTATACACAGTGCCAAAGCTTTGATGTCTGTAAAGCTAGTACTAGTTTTATTCTAGTGTGTGTTTGTATATAAAAATGCTTTGTGTGAATGTTCAGAATACAATATTAATATCTCTGTGCTTCTAATCGAGCGCTTTTTTGTGTATTAAATGAAAATAAAAGCATATTAAAAAGAAAGCTCACAAAACGTTGTCAATTACACTATTCAATATCCCCCACTTATCAAATCAGTTTTCCAGCTAACCTGTTTTTTAAACATGTATGCGTCACATAAAAAAAATATACTCTTCATCGTCCTGTAACAAACAGACCTAGAATATGAATAGAGCGATCTATAGTTTGCAGGACAAGTATTTTGTGAGCAAAATAGTTGTGCAGAATAACATACAAGCGTATTTTGTAGCTGCCTGGGCGAATAGCTGTTTGCCCTGTGTTTGCCATTCCTCCCTTACCTCATATTTTTCTTTACATTTGTTTAATTCTCTGAATATGTGTTTGTTCTGCCATACCTCTCTCTTTACCTACCAAAACCACCCTGCCGGCATTGCTCAGCAGTGCCAAAACCTTCACAGCTGTAGTTGACATGACAATGGAATGTGGGAGGGTCATAACACTATAGAGGCCTAATGCTGCTAGGAGCCTGCTTCCCATCTGCTTGACATCTGATCTGGATTCTGTATGTACCTGGCACCCTGTGTGAAACCAGGACATAAAACTATGCTTCTGATTTTCAAGCTGCCAGTATGCTTTTTAACAGTGCTGCATGAATGTTTGGTTCTTGGTGTTTTAACTTTTATTTTTGTATTGCACCTTGTTTTCTTTCACAGATTCTCACCTCTTACTTTTCCACCTACTTGCAGTGCCATCATTCACAGCATTGGGAATTTTGCACCTTCCTTCCTACATGGTGGATAGTGTTTGGTTGGCTGGTCCTTAGGTACCCATTTTATTCACTTGGTAACCAGTCCAAGATTCAAAATTTACTAAGTGAAATTCATGACACCTACTTTAGAGGTTAGCCCCAAGGGGTGGATTGGCTTTCAATGGGTGGCACATATATAGACAACCAGGTTGTACAGGTCTGTTTCTGACAAATGAGACCCCAGCAAAGATTCTGAAAAATATAGGAAGGTAAAGCATTATACACCCTCCACTAGCACAACTGTTCACCTTCCCCACCAAATATCTTCCCATTCTCATTGAGTGACACTGTCAGACTGTATCTCCCCTTACAAAACTTTTTACAACCTTATTCTAAAATATGGATACATCTAAATAACACCATATCCTGAAAGGAAGCAGAGTTATCCATTTCAACACCTTGGTTCATAGAGGATGTCTCTAATAGCTTTATTAATAGAACCCAAGAGTTCAGAGTTCCTGTTCCAGATCTTCCTTAGCGTCAGATATGGAGAGGCAGCAGCTCTCAGGACTCTGTAATTAGTATTATAAGTCTTTTCAGTGGTTTGGAGGGTAAACCAAGGGTCAGGTTTTGTATGGCTGCGGATCATTTTAACTAGCATGAAGTTCCGATTGTTTTTCGAATTTCCACCTGAGAAAACTCCATTATCCAATTTTTCCCATTTAGGTGACTCTGTCCTCCAGTCACTACTCAAGTAGTGCAAATAAACTTTTTCTACCACTTGTAAAGGACAGTGTTGCCTGGTTTCTTGAAAGAGAAATATGCAACTGTAAACCAGTCAATGGATCAGCCAACCAAATGCCCATCATTGTTCAGCCTTCTTTGAGTACGAGTTATGACTTACAATGCCTCCTTTCTGGTTCTGTTGCCCAAACTGAGTTCACTATGTCCCCTCCTTTCACAGTGGCAAGGAAAATGTTGCTGAGTCATCCGAGAACAGGTAAACATTTTCTTTGTACTTTACTTTCCATCAATTTTCTAAAAACCTATATTTTTTTATACACAAACACATTAAAATAGCACTTCTCTATAAATTATTTCTCTAACATACAAATTGTTTGTTAACTACTTTGAAGGATGATTGTCAAGTGTATGGATTAAGCATTTTCATTCATACCTTCATCTATCCTTTTTTCTTCTTGCCTTCCTGGCTGCTGTTTTTACATTTATCAGTCAAGATCGTATGAGAAAAATATAAAAACGTTCCATTTTTACACAACTTTCCTAACCCATCTATCTTTGCCTCAGAGCTGATCTCTGATGTGTTACTGAATAGTGTGGTTGTAAAATATACTAGGATGCCAAACTCGCAAAACCAAAACGTTTAATTTTAATCCTGGTTTCCCAGCTCTTCAATGACAATGAGCCACAGTTCAGATGTGGCCCTCTCTATACATTTCTGTTTTCATGGTGCAGAATTGTTTTGCTTGCAACTCTTCCATCCAGTTTCCTAGCCTGACCATTTGTTTTCTGCTTCACCCAACATTAGCATCCTTGCTCCACCATTACTTTCCTGGATCATTCACTGGGCCACTCAGGGCAATACTAACGTACCAGCTGGTGGAATTGAACTACCTATATAAAGCATATTTTCTAAAGGTTTCAAATAAATTATTTTGTTCTCTATTTATCTTTGGGTAGAAAAACCTTAATGAACCTTAAAGCATTTTGATTGCATATTGATTACATATGAAGCAATATTTCCAAAATGCAAAAATTATAAAACTTACCCTTGGAATATTTCAAAATTAGTAGTAAAATAGTTTTGGATTAAATATATTTAAATGCCCTACAAAACGTTAATCACACTAGCTATTTTATACTTTGGAAAAATTATTCAAGTGGCTGATAAGTCATAGGTAAGTCAATATGAAGATGGAACACACTGGTGACTACTGATTCTGCTTTTTACTGTGATGTTGAAATGCCTGGATGATGATACGCCTCAGATATTTATTTATAATAAAGGACAATGAGTGAAATTGTTTCCCATTTGTAAATGTTGCTCTTTAGGAGTTAAATAAATAAGAAGTATCCAGACCAGTTGTTCTGAAGTCCTCTGAATAACAATTAGTAGGCTATTCTGGAAAGGAACTTTGAATGTCTTGAACTCTTTTTAATCTAAAAACTGTAGCATACCCCAGAAAGAGTGAACACAGTTACTTCTTAAATGAATACATGTGATTCGCAAAGTCTTCAACGGCGAATACAACAAATATTATGGCAAACCCATTTGCAGGTATCGTAAATTTGTTACCACACCTTCAGTTGATAACTTTTACCTTACATTCATTTTTGATTATATCAAAATGGAATCGTTCTAAAGTTAAATTCCTCATGATTTAATGATAGTGGGGAATAGGGGCTCGTGACTATAAATAGATACATTTTAGATTGACTACAACTCAAAGCAAAGACTTCAGCTCATTCATCGATTCCCCATAAATGTCCAACAGTGAATAGTATCTATCTGTAACATCATTTGGAAAAATAGATCCCACCTCAGTTGCCAACTCTAATTTACTGTTCTCAAATAAGGATGCACTCTCTATTTTATGAGGGGAATATTCCCTTCAGAAGAACAACATGCATGTCATTTGTTATGGTAATGTAGCAAGCAGAAACAATTTTATCATGCCTGTAATAATGTTGTCTTTGATGAAATTTTAAACAGCCCTCTCCAGTGAGCTTTATATTCAGTCTTGGATTGCTATAACATATTTCAGATTTATTACATTTTTCATGGATTCAAAACTTTGTTTTCATCACATTTCTCTTTGTATGGCAGCCAAACGCTTACTTGTCCCTCATACACCTCTTTCTGTGCTATATAAAGGTGTTTAATGTAATTGAATCATGAAATTGACACATATGCAAATAATTGTACACACTATTGGTCACACACAGCAAGAATAGGAGTCATCATACTCATTCACAAATCCAACTGTTCATTGTTGTTTTCATTTGGTTTCAAAGGCAATAGCTTCTTCCAACTAGGATTTCAAAGGTTATCTAACGTCTTTTGCTGTGGGCAGACAAACAAATCAATGATACTTGAAAAGGTGTCAAACGCAATGGAGTAGTCATGTTTCCCCGTACCCACTTTATCAGAGGTGCACAAATGCATAATGTAAACTTAGGGCCTGATTTAGATCTCTGCGGACGGGTTACTCCGTCACAATGGTTACGGATATCCCATCCGCCGAAATATAAATTCCATAGGATATAATGGGATTTATATTTCGTCAGATAGGATACCCGTCACAGTTGTGACGGAGTAACGCATCCATCGAGATCTAAATCAGGCCCTAATTTATTAGAAATGTATTCCCTGCTACTTCCCTGGAAGTCTTTGTATCATATGGAAAAATTGTTTTGTATGAAAGGGGATTGGAGGGGAATGTAAGTATTTGGTATTGTGTAGGAGATAATTGGCCAAGTGTTATTTATGAAACTGCTAACCATGCAATGTTTGTATTTTTCAACATCATTTTGTATGTTGGGATTTTTGACCATACTATCCAGAATGAAGGCTAGGGCTCACATTTGTGTTGTGGACCATTTCACAGCTATGGAATAGTGCAACAACATTTCTGATTTCTTTCTGTTAGTCAACACCAAGAATAAGTTATATTTTGCATTCCAAATCACATGTTGGAAGAGATGCTGCAGCTGGGATATGGACATCATTTTCAGAAAATCGTCATGAACATTCTGGATTGGATAGTGGCATGGAAATTAGTGATACTAATGATTCATCTTAAAACATCAATGTGGGAGCCCCATGCCACAGACTCGGTGGAATTGATACATTGTATAGGAACTTGATGACTAATAATTTCTATTTGTAAATGGAAGCAGCTGAGACACATGATCAGCAGGTTGGGTCTACCTTTTGCACTCATTTGCCATCTTAACAGTATCCTTTTCCAGTGCATTACAGGGTAACTGTGCTAATCTCTTTGATTGTCTTAAGTTGTTATTCAGCAAGGAGACAACAAAGGGGCAATGCACTGATGCAAAGTTATAGGCGGAGTGGGAATGCTGGGAAATCACCTCAGTACCAGTGATGTATTGCTACAGCTTCCATTTCGGTGGCATCAAGAAGAGCTCAGGTTAAGACTTACAACTGATTCAATTATAGCGTAATGAGACATCAATGTTAACTAATTCTCAGCCGGATTAAATCTGACAGCCCAAAATAAAGTTTAACTCGTTGCACTATCAAAGGCTTCCATAGCATACACATAATTTTATAATTTCCTGCTGGTTTCACATAGAGCTTAATACTGGCAGTCAGCCAGTTTCTAAACACTTGCAATTCATGCAGTCAAGGGAAGAGAATCTCATGAAGATAAATTCATTTGTCTAGAAATGATCAAGTTTTGATGTAGGAGCTATGGTTTAACAGTCATTTTGGCCAACAGATCAAATTACCCTATAAATAGATACCTGCATCATGAATAAGGTAAGTAATTAAATACTGTAACAATAATTTTGATACCAACTTTGTAATAAAACAGCAAACTTATTGAACATTTGTATATAAAGAAAAACCATCTCACTACCCCAGAACTCACAATTCAATGCTTCTTATATACATATTCTAATGTGCTATGAAGAAATTCCTGTTTTTGAAATATGTTAACCTTTAACTATTTCAGGTGTGAAACTAGAACACATTTATCTCCATATCACTTAATTCCATAAAATTGAATACCTGATTTTTAGCTCTTCAATGTTTATCAAGAGGTTTTGTTGTCCGCTCTTCATTTAATATGTGTACATACACAGCATCATTTCTGTTACCCAGTCCTTCAGGTCCCGCTGCAGCTCAGTGTGTCAGTGCAGGTGTCTGGCAGCCTTCTCAGTCATGCACTGCGAATGGCACCAGTGCCAAAACCAGAGGGTACTCCGTGAGGTTTGGGACCGAGACATCTCAGAGGGAAGCCACATACTCCACTGCTGGCCAGAAAACGATTAAATCCCCAACCCCCATTGCCTCTTCCAGTCACCAAAGGTATTTCACAGAATAACTCCTCTCCTAATATGGTATGATGATTGGATTGATTGTGTGATAACCCTTTCTAACGTTGTCCTCGATCTGGAAACCCCCACTGGTGTAAAAGGGCAACCACCCACTAAAATAAAGATTACTTTGCCTGTAGAAACCTCTTTTCATCTAAGTGTTATGTCATAGCAGCCTTGCCAAACTTTGTGTCTGTGTGTATTTGTAAGATTCTTAACAACTTTAAATGTTTCTGAGTTTGTGTTTATTAATGCACACCAGATAGATTTTGTTTTTAATATTGGTCTTCTTATTTATTTTTTTTTTTTTTTAGTAAACTGCCACCAGATAATAGATTGAGCCCATAAGCAATGCTTTTTCTTACAGCAGTTGTGCCTTTCTCCTGTCTTTGGTGTGACTCACACCTGAATCACCAGCTCTCCTTCACAAAGCAGTTTTTATGAGTCGTTCAGTCTTACTTCAGACTAAGGTGTAATTAACTAATACATTTCTTGCAGTAAGACAGGCGTATTCACAGACGTTATTCACAAAGTTTCTTTTCTGTAAGTAACCATTTCTTACTCCAGAACAGACATGTGTACATCATATCTAAGTCTGGAGTAAGGAATAGCTTCTCAAAGACAATGCTTTGTTAATCAGGCCAGGAAATTCATTAGCAATTTTTACTTACAAGACAGCATTAATTACAGAAAAAGTGCAGTCATTCTGATTGTGATTCTTGCTTCATTTTCCAAATGTGATATCCCAAGTTACAACACGGAAGATCTAAGAAATCAGTGGTTTTCACTCTTGGATAAATCAGCTTATATAAAAATAAGGTTTGAGAATGGTCATTGGTCAAGTCTTCACAAAATATGCATTTTGAATGTCGTTACTTTTCAAGGAAGTCTGTAATTTAAGTATAGTTATATCCTTTTAACATTTTGAAATTTCCTTACCATATGGACCTTTAGCAATGACTGTTTGCCACTGTCGTTTTACAAAGATATCAACCTCTATTGTGAGATATTTTCAAATATGATTGCATATTGATTGTTTTAAACGGATTCATCCTCTAGAATGGGTGTAGGAATCTATCCCACTCTCGAGAGCCGCACCAATCAGCTTGCTCCAGTATTAGATATTGGCAAGTGGGATAGATTTCTACACCTATTGTAGAGGATGAATCCATTACCTTACACCTCTGTTAATCCTTGAAATTATAATCAGAAGCTAGTGCGGACTTGCCTAGCACTAAACAACCTTGATACTGGCAATTTGAACATATTACTACACCCATGTATAGAGGGTGAATCGAATACCCTTATACCTCTGCCATACTTCTAATCAAACTGTAGAAGCAAGTGCATACAATGCAATAATACTAATCATTGTTGGAGGTCCTATTAATTCCTATAAAGGACAGTCTTGGAAGGCTACCATAGGCTGCACCCATAATTGATTCC
Organism: Calotriton arnoldi; assembly: GCA_963921515.1. Lineage (NCBI taxonomy): Eukaryota > Metazoa > Chordata > Amphibia > Caudata > Salamandridae > Calotriton > Calotriton arnoldi. Next base: position 2,567,922 of record CAWUFW010000755.1, on the reverse strand, counting down.
TTGACGTTGGATGACTTTAATATTATTGCGCCTACGGCATACATCAAGTGCCTTGGTCCCCAGAATTCCCGTCCTGAAGAGACCCCACTAACGATAGAGGGTTGAAACGTCGTCGACAATTTACAAAGGATAGTCCAGAACACTCGAACATTCTCTAGGACACATGATTTATTCTGAAATCTTTATGGACATCCTTTTAACTCCAATAACCAATTCCTTGTTTTAAAACTGTCACTTTAGCCTCACTCACCTGTTGGTTATGGTCACTCCACTGGGGTCACATGAGTCACAACCTTTTCCTAATGTATATGTAAATAGTGTCAATACACAGCAAAAGTTTATTTTGTATATTTTTCTATCTTTCATCAACTTTGGTTGCAAATAAAAAGCACTCGCTTCGGAAGAAGTGAGTGTTGAATAAGAACTTTTTGTTGGGCTGTTTCTCTCCAGTCATATGTGATTCTCTGAAGTCATAAATTAAATGGAAATTTGAAGAGGCAATTTAGTGTTGAACATATTGAATTTATTAAATCACTGCAAGATAGTAGGAACTTGCTGAAAACAATAATTTTTAACTTAAATGAGTTGCTTGTGAATAATTGTGCTTAAGCTGACTAGCTATACCCAGTTCACAGGGACATATGGGTTGCTCTTGTTTTTTGTTGAATAGTCCCAGGGTTATAACATGCTATTTCTAGAATAGCAGATGCACATATGTGACAAGAATATATTGTAACAGAACAGGAGTCATTTATATTTTAGCCTGTGTTTCTTGAAGAGGTGGGTTCTTATGGCTTAAAAGAATTTGCGGAAAGTAAAAGTTTAATTTCTCTGTGTCTAGAATTACAAAATTCAGAATTTGAGAAGTTGATATGAGCCTACTACCAAGACTCCACTATAGCTCACAATCATTTAAACTGAGTTTCCATGTCACTGATTGGACTTTTTCAACTTATGGTCATCTGTAGAGAGATCTACTTGACACTCGGATTGTGCATGGAAAGCTATAGTACCCAGACATCCCCACGACTGTGATTATGTTTGTCAGTCCCCAACTAGAGTTAGTCTACAAGATATGATTGTTTCAGGGAATGAGAAGTCCATAGACTAATGTCACTGCAGCTAAGGTATTGCTTTGACAATATCCTCTAATGCATAGGTGATCACTCTTTGCACACAGTAGAGAGCTTTGAGAATTCTAAAATACTGAGCTACAACTTCTTTGGATGAACTGATCCCAATAACAAGTCTCAAGAGGAATACATATTTGACCTAGTAATTAACTCTGCTTTGAAGAATAATGAGCAATTCAGTCTATCAATTCAGTAATATAATAGGTTCAAAAGGTCAAGCCAGTGAAGATAAGGCTTGAAGTGTAGGAGCAGCATGTGGTGGAAATAACCAGGAAATCCGTGCCATGAGAATTGGTTGTTGCAATATTATGAGGCCGCCAGGGGTGTAAATACTCATGGAGAAGCAGCTCTCTAGAGTACAGGTAGTCCCTCTGCAGCCTGCTGCTCAGGGAGAGATTTTCCCCTGACTAGTCAGTGGAAGCTCTCACCCTACATTAAATATCCAATCCCTGTACAGAATCTTTTAACAATTCTGCCTTCCCACAAGTGTCTGCCATGTAGTCCTCCAACAGTCCAATAATGCATCAGGGATCCAGACTGCCCTGAAAACCCTGCCACCATGCTCAACTACATTACTGCTCTTATGGTGGGGGTACCTGCTGGTGAAGCATTTCCAGTGCATTCATTGTCTCCACAATGCGCAAAGGGAATAAGGGAAGACTTGTGAACTACTCATGGAAAACATGCACGGCCCTACACAACATGCTCTAGCTACATAGTAATGCAGATGTTTAGTAATAGTATGAAAGGCATAGGTTTCTCGACATGTGTTTGGCAATTGTGTATTTTAGATCCTGTGTACCTGGCCATGCTCAGGGACCTGCTACCTATTCTGTTGCTAGAAAAGATACAATAAATAATATTACAAAGAATATGCCCTACAGGTCCCAGACAAAACTGATGCTTTTGAGTCAGGTTTGGGTTTATTGTAGATGTACCACTTCTATAATTTCAGACAAGATTAATACAATTATAGAATGCTGCTTTGTGGGAGCACAGTTATAACCACAGTAGTTAATACAATTGGGTATAGTATTTTCATGATAGTTTGGTGATGTCAGTTGAATCTAATCTTCTTAAGCAAGAGTGGGGATGTCCAAATATGGGTGTCTTGCTTGCTACTTTACAGATGAAGCCAGACAAAGCAAAAATACTTCTGGGGATGCTTGTGCTCCCATGCAAAGAAAATGCGACATGCAATTTGAACAAGACTATGTTTAAACTATACCTAAAGTTATTTATTTTTATTAGTTACCTTATCTGGATTCTGAGAATTTGGCAGGGATCCTGCCCTCCCGATTTAAAGGAGATTTGTGGTTAGTAACTGATGCCCCAGGGAAATAAAGGAAGGCTAACAGCTGACTTAAAACATAACAAGTCTATCTGGTTGGTGCATTTTTACTTGTATTTTCAGCAATACAGTGCAGAATAAACATGATTGTTGCCAAATGTGTACTGTTCAGAATATTGCTAATAAATTGTCCCTTTTTTAAAAATAGCAGTGCATGCTTTGTAACACTAAAAGGAAAACTAATATTTGCATTGTGACAACTGACATAGTGGTTGGTGGTCTATTCCAGGATCACCATATAGTATGAACTTGTTCATAGGCCGAGTGAAATGACAAGAGAATTGGAACACAAATTTAACCCTCGTATTCGGGAGGCTAAACCAATACCGCTGACACATTTTAGCAGATTGCTGTAACATACTATATCTCTGTCTTTACTAGCATTGTTCTTAAAAGTACATGGCATGCCCTCTTTGACGTGCACTGAATAGCTGTATTTTTATTTTGTAATTTGGAGCTTCAATTTGCAAGACTGTGTTCTCATTGGGTGTTCAATCTCACACTGATTCCAGTTTGGAACCCTAGTTCATTTTCCTTGTCATTTTGTTTATATTTTGGGGTTACAGCTCGTCAGTGTTTGTTTGTTCCGCGTGTTTATTTTATTATGCTTTTACTGTGTCTTCTGCAGAGCGCCTGTTGCCAGCAGCACTGCTTCCACACAGCTCAAATCTCACCCAAGCACCAAGAACATTTCTGTGGCTGCTTCCACTATCTCAAGCGCTCTTTCCACTCAATCTAGGTATAAACATTTGCAGCTGTGTCTGTCCATCTGTTTGAATTCTTTAAATCTTTTTTAGTTTTTACACCAGTGTTGGGTACCCAGCAAATGCACATGAAACAAATATTCTTGTGGAAAATGAAGGGGAAAATATAGCATTCAAAACCCAAACAATGTGGTCTTGATCATGTATGCCTATGTCATAATGGGTAGAGTGTTATTCTGTGTAGTAAATACTCTGCTTCTCTTTTTGTGGAGCAGGGGGACCGTCAATATAACTTATTGCTCTTTTGCTTTCCCTTGATTTATCAGTATCTGTAATCCTTGTTCTCCGCCCAATATACCCATAGACCACTTAAAAAGTTATGTGAGGTGAGGGTGTGATACATAATTTTTAAATGCTTCAATTTCTCAAATGGCCATTCTCATTTGCAGTTAGCCTTCATGAGTTGCATGTTGAGGTAAATGTTCAACAGGATTCGCCTCTCCACCTTCAGGAGGTGCAGTGCTGGTTTCTGTCTGCAGGAGTATCATCATAATGCTCCACAGGAAATCATACCTTATAAAAATGGCAGAATCCACAGACAAGACCTGAACACTGTTTTAGGATTGTTATACCTTTTTTTCAAATAGGCCCTGGAAAATGTTAATAAGCAGATGGACTTTTGCTAAAAAGATAAAATCACTGTTTAAACAGTTACCTGAACCCCTACCCTTCTTATAGCCCTATCCAGTCTCCCAAATCCCTAAAATCCCTCTCCCAAACCAAATACCTTATCTCCAATTTCCACTCGTATTTTGTTCTCTACTGTTCCTCTTACTGTATCCCTTCTTGTCACACCTTTAACCTGCCATTTTCATTTTTCAACATTTCACAGCCACATGACATCATGTCCTTTATATCTAGTGAATTCAAAGCCTATAAATTCATAAATTCTTTTGGTACATAGTTTTGGATAATGGAATACGTATTATTGAGACTGCTGGTTCTTCAGTATTGTCAGTGGATGTTTCATTGTAATGTTATTGCAATGTCTACTGTGTGATATGGATAATTTGTAAAAATATCAGGAAATTATCAGAAATGTGGGCCACCATATCACTGCTTCCTTCAAGTTCAGGCATCCTCTCATGTGCGTAAATGGATTGTATGCAAATCTGTCCTGCAATAGAAATCGATGGATTTTACCTTGCTGAGTATTTTTATTCGAAACAAATGTTGCAATTAATTGGGTTCAAATGTTAGTACATCACTGCTGGTGCCACGCCTGATTTTCAGGATATCCACATGAAATTCTTTACATACTCATTGGTTACCCTGGCAATCTGACAGAACCTCACTCCTACCGAACCAGCTTTGAGAACACCTGCTGTAGTCCAAGTTAGAAGCATGGTAAGGCTTGCTCTCCCTTGTTGTATTTCAGTTTCAGATATGCATTTTTGAAATTTGCACTCATTGTAGGCTCTTTCGTCCTGATGGCACTTTGTTTCCCTATACAATAAGAAAACCATACAAGTAAATATGAGATAATTGCAGATATAAACTTAGACTTACAAGTTACAATGAAGAGGGAATCAAAAGGTGAGATGTACATGCGAGAGACACTATCAAGAGCAAGTATCTGACATGTCTATGTACAATGAATAACCTCAGAAGTGATGACATAAAAAAGATAAATGTAGAAGTTGAGAAGAATTAAGAACCACCAATGAGTGGGGATAAAAAAATTAGTGAAGTACTAATCTTAATAACCAGGGGCATTGCCGCTATGGCTGTTATGTATTACCATTCTAGAGGCATTCCACTCTGACAAAGCATTTTTTACATAACTGCTGGCAGCAGTGCTTAATGCACTGTGGTGCTCACTGCTGGTAATCTTGCAGATGGTGGACTCTAAAGTTATCTCGCCTGATGTCGTAACTATTAAAACTCTAATAATATTAGTAGCTCGAGATGATTTTCATTGAAGATAAGTAGCGCTTATTACAAAAAAGGTTGGAGAACCCAGGCATAAAGTATCCATAAAAATGAGATATAAAAAAACTGTTAAACTAAGCCAGATTGTTGTTGTGTATACTGATGCAACATGTTTGTGAAGAGGCTTTGCATGCAATACAATCTTAGAGCTACACCAAAAAAAACTAAGGCACACTTTGGAGATGAGCATTTCAAAAAGTGCCTCAATTTCACACCATTCACCACTACTGAAGATCTCTTGGTACTTTCGGAAACAAAAAGAGTAATCTCTCTCTAATGACAGGACCACAGGAAATAATATCCTTCAGCTTTAGAGTGGTCACTGACAATTTCCATAATACGTGTCACTCAAAGATCTTCTGCAAAATTGATTACTTGTCCATAATATCCAGTCTCCCTAAATGTAATAAATGTCTGTGGAAGGAAATGTACAAATATGGTTATTTAAATTGAATTAAATATACAACTTGCATAGTACATCAATCCATTATTACACAACAATGTAGTTCGCACAAAGAAATCACATCACAAAATAACGTGTTCAAGTATTTATTCATACATAATTAGTTTTCTGCAAAATCTTGCCCAAGTGGGCAGGTCCTGAATTACAACTTTTTTTTAAATTAGTTCAAAAAGTCACAACCCAGTGGATAAATCCTTGCAAAATAATCATCTTAACTTTTGCATAATATTTGTAAGAAATACTAAAAGCAATAATCAAAAGCGCCATAATGTAATAAAATCAACAAAGATACAAATCTTACTAAAAGACCAAAGAAAATCAAAGGAGGAATTTTCGTAAATGAGCTGCTATTCCCTCTGTTAGGGTAATTCATCTGGCTTGCATATTTCTAAATATATAATGTACTCATACTCCTTTTTCCGTAATAATTTCTCCATGTCACCTCGTTTCATATCTTTCGTAACCTGCTTTATTCCAAAAAAAGACAAGAGTTTTCATAAGCTTGATGTTTTTTTGTAAGATGCTGAATTACTGGTTAAGATTTTTGATTATTGCGGATAGCTCGTAGATACTCAAGTATGCATTTCTTTTCATATCTCTTTGGGCATGTGCATTTAATTACATAAACTGTAAAATAACATTTTTCCTGTGATACTCATTCTTATATATTGCACTTTCGGCTTTTGTGGAACTGTATATTTTGTAATGTTATGACAATTTTCGCATGCTTTATAGTTACCACATTTACAAATCCCTTTTGTTGAGATAACCAAGTATTATATGTTTCTTCACTGGTAAATAGCTGTATAGTAAGTAATCATGCAATGCTCTTGTGCTTCGATAAGTAAAAATTTTTGGGTTGGCAGGATAATGATAGTCCAATTACACTATCTATTTTAAGCTCCTGCCGGTGCCTGTGAAACATATTTCTCAAGACGTGATTGTGCGCTGTAAGTGGTAATCAGCCTCGGATTTTCAAAATCTCCCTTATCTCCACTTCTAGAGTACCAGACAATATTTCTTCCCTGCTAATAGCATTGACTGTTTTCATAGAACTGTTCAGTACCTTCTTAGGATATCCATGTTTCCTAAATGTAGAAAGGATGTTCTTTTTCCCTAAATGAAATAAACTGTTGGGGCTGCAATTATGGCATGCCGCAATAGCTCTCTAAAGTAGAACTCCATTTAAGAGTCTGTTAGTGATAACTGGCAGCATATAAGATGCTATCCCCTGAGCTTGGTGTCCTGTAAAGTTCTATAGTCAATACATTGTTGACTACCTTCATTTTAACACCCAAGAAACCATTGTTGTCATGCTGACAGTTTTTGTTAGTCTAAAATTAAAATTCTCTCAAAAATCTGACTAGCCTTTTCTTCTTCATACTTTCATACTAAAAACTCATCATAAATATATGTCTACCAATAAATGATTTATTGTATATACTTTGACATTTTTTGACTCTACTGTACCTACTCCTCCTAACAGCCCATATATAGATTCACACAACTGGGGGAAAAGCAGGTACCTGTAGCAGTGTTTATTGAAATCATTTTGAAACAAGATGATGTTAAGTTCAAACATAAATCAGTCATAGTTGGTAACATTTTGGTATGCTCATGGTAAATTATTAATCTAGTACTGAGATCATGTTTTGAGACCATATTCAATACTCATATATAATGTGGCTACATCTAATGGTACCTTTATCAAAATCTTCCTGCTATTTCAGGTTTTATATTTGTTTGCCCCTCGAATAAAATGTTTTTTGCAGGAAATAGGATAGCACAAATTGTATTTTCCAGGAGTCAGAAATAAAGGGCCTGCTTGCAGTATTTTCGCAATTGTTATGTATTTTTGGCAGCAGATATAAACATGGTAGTTTAGGGTTGTATATTTCAGAACAATATATTCTTCATTAGCCAAAATACCTTCATCCTTCCATTCTGTCAACATAGCAAAATACAATGATTGAGTATCAAATGCATTTGATTCTTCTACTACCAGTGTTACATGCTGTGGTGCTCATCTGTCTCATGCTGTTCTCAGTGTACATATCATTCGGCCACAAAATAACATTACCACCTTTATCAGAAGGCTTAAAACCAAATTTTTCATTTATTTAAGTGGAACAAAGCCACTCTTTGTCATATATTTAGATTACCTTTCACTTTAAATCTTTTGTATCCAAGTTCTTTCGCATCTTTTTTATCAAATCATGAAACATATTAATGTTATCATGGGGCATTTGCAGTATAAATGCTGAATTGGCCTTTAAAACACTTTTACACTTAAGATTTCTAAAAATGTTGTATTCTAAAATCTAATTTGCCAAAATACTGCCCTAATTTTGCAAAGATATTAGTGTTTCTAATGCTGGTACATCACTGACCAGTAAGTCAGAGGATTCAATTGTAACACTTGGTCCAGCTGGGGATGGATTATTAGCTGATGGTGCAAAATTGCTTTCTTATAAATATAAGAAAATCTGTACGTAATTTTGCATTATCAAAATATTTTTCTGGGCAAAATGAAAGACTGTATAGAAACCACTACGTTTCGGCATTAGAGAATATATGATCAGTTACATTGATTATTGGTTTGATTGGTAAAAGGTTCCTTATCAGTTTGTTACTTTCCTTTAGGATCTAATTCATTACGCTACAGTTGTCATGCTCTTGCCTCTTATAATTTTCTATTTGATTTTTTGTTATTGTCTCTTTAGTTGATGTTTCCATCTTTTTGGTTGTCCCATTTTGCCCTTTCTGTCAGTATCTTTAGTCAAAACATCGCTAAAAAAGACACCATTTTGATACTCACTGCTGGAGCTGTTGTGTTTCTTCCTTTTAGTTTTGCCTGTTACCAAAATGTTCATCTGACGTTGATTCCATCCTAGATGCATCTTGATGTCATGCATCTGCTGTTCTTATTGTATGCTGACAGATCTTTTTGAGAATGTGCAAATTCTGCCATGTAAATAATCATCACAATCTCTTTGAAATGTATTAATGAAAGGTTAAAAAAAAACATGTTTCTAATCCATTCTCATTTTTAGCTGCACTTTGAAAGAAATTGCCTTTTCAAGCCATGTACCCCAAAATAAACATGTAATATATAAAAATGCATAAAGGGCAACATGTATAATGTGGCCTTATAGTACCAATTCGACGTTTTGGTGATGTGTACAAAAAAAATTCTTAAAGCTGCTGGCTTATGATATCACGAAAACCACTAAATGCCATAGTGGACCTTATAGGCAAAGTAGTGGGAAACCCCGGGGCTGATGACAGAAGAAACATGTGCTATATTGTGGCCAGAGTAAAGTGTTACATATCGTGGCCAGTTCCAGACATTATAGGAACAGAAGGTGAACAACTAGATGTTGAATGAAAGTTTCTAAAAATAATATATACAACCTGTTAGAAACGGGGTAGCGTGGTGCGGAGCGGGAAGGCTAAACCAGGAGCATTGTGTAAAGCATCCGCGCAGCACACACAGGCGACCCACCAGGCACACTACAAAAGGAGACCACACCAGTTGGAGTAAGAAAAACAGCATATGTATTATGCAATCAGCATAGCAGAATGTAACCACAGTGGTAACACGGCGCCAACCGGCACCCGGTAGATATAAACAGTGGGGACTATTTACAGGGCAGCGCCAATCGGGCCGCTGCCAGAATCATTATAAGCACAGAATGAATGCAAGTCACTAGTAATAATAGTTGTGATCAGTCCGTACCTGTGGGGTAAAAGACCATGAATAAAGCCTCACTGCAATAAGCAGCAAACATCAGGCCTAGACATCTGCATTAGGCATCATTATCAAAGAAAAACACAGGGCGTAGAATGCATGTAACATTATAGGGCATTAAAAACATTATGCAGGACATTAACACCCTTCTAGCATGAACCATTGGCATAGAAACCTTATCATGAAACAGGATCATAAATCACAGGCCTGTTAGGCATAAACGCAGGGGCGTCCCAATAGGAGTAAATCCCAATAACATGAGCCCAGTAGGCATATACACATTAGGCCAGGCACCACATGCATTTAAGCACATGAGGCATCAGCTCAGCATACATTAGAGAAGGCACAAAACAGTACCCCCATATCCGGCATGCACCTTAGGCCTGAAAAACCCCCACAGCCTGAAGTAGGCGTACAACATAAACATAGGGGCAACCCCAGCATGAACAACACATTGGGCGTCAGGTATGAACCTCATTAGCATGAAGGCATGAACCTGGGGCACCTAAACACCACGTTATGCATCACATTAGGCCTCCTGAGGGCATAGGCCGCACATCCGCCTTGCAACCCTGAGGGGAAAAACATTAGACATCAACCTGAGCATAGATGTGAGCCTATCAGCCAAATCATGCGTCGCCGCCAGTCCCGGCTGGGGAATAACTGAACTCCGCTCAGTACATTGGCCTGAACCCCTTGAGGCATACCACAACAGCCACACCTGGAAAGAAAGAACATTAGGCGTAGTATGCACAACACCCACACTGAGCAGATTGGGGGTAACACAGTAGGTATCAATGTAACACCATCAACAGGGGCATTAATCATGAGCATAAGGGCATCCGATTAGGCATAGCCATAAACCTAAATGCAACATTAGGCATCCGATAATACATTATGTAACAGCCCGCAGGGCGTCTATTAGGGGGACAACTGCACCTATCATAACTGCCCTACTTGTAGACTAGTCCTTGGTGCCCCTGCGCCTGGGGCCCTCAGATCAGCGATGCCCCAACCGTTGCCACTGCCCACTGTCCAGCGGGGCAGTCGTGGGAAGCACTGTTCAGTTCTGGGGGGGAGATGGAGCCCCTCTTCCGGGACTCTAGACCAATAATGCCCCCAAAAAGAAAGTACTAGCCCCGGGGGCAGGCACCGGCAATGTGCCCCGATCCAGCCCCCCAACAACAGGCTATATGAGCCCCACTCACCGGGCTCCTCTGGTGGCCTTCGCGCCCTCCTGGCCGACTGGTCTGGAGTATGCACTGCTCCCACTTCCACGTTGTCTGCAGGGCTCTCTCACCACACGGAGCCCTGCCGGCGTCTCGGCGGTCTCCTGGCCACAGCTGCCACACGCGGGGCTCTCCTCTCCTCACGAGAGCCCCGCCAACACCAGCGCTTCTCCCGTCTTCACCCGGGCTCCTCCTGAGACCCGGGACTTTGTCCTGGAGCCGGCGAGGCTCCACACGACTCCGGCGGCGCCCGGGGCTCTCCTCCGGTCACGGGGAGCCCCCCACCACTTCCTTCCTTTCTGGAGTGAAGTCTCTGGCGGCATTGGGGCCAGCGCGGGGTAGGCTCCCGCCTGGTTTCTGGGCAGGCACGAGGCTCCCTCTTCACCTGGGGCCCCCTCCTGTGGGACCCGGGACTTGAAGGCAGATCCCGCTTCCTCTCGGGGCTCTCCTCCGGTCACGGGGAGCCCCCCACCTACTTCCGGCCGGCTCGGCCGAGGTCCGTCTTCGTCCGGGTCGCCGCAGGCAGTGCGGCGGCCCTTTGCTGATCCCGGAGTGCGGGGTGGGCTCCCGCCCTGGGTTTAACTTGGCAGGAAGGCGCGGGGTAGGCTCCCGCGGCACTTCTGAATACGCTGCTCACCTTTCCTGGCCACACGGGCTTCCTTCCAGCCCGCAACAGCGCTCCCCCGGCCGCGGCGGTGATCCTGGGCGACTTTCTCTTGCGCTGGGGCAATACGGGGTAGGCTCCCGTTTAATGAGTATAAAAACCACGGGGTGGGCTCCCGTTGGTTTATTAGGCACCACGTCGCGGCACACACGCGGGGTGGGCACCCGCTTAATTTGTAGTCACTCACGCGGGGTAGGCACCCGCGAAGGCTGGCAATGCGGGGTAGGCACCCGCTCCTCCCCAAGCAGGCAGGCGACAGACAATTAAAGTAAAGCGCTCCCAAGGCGCTAGGGACCTCACAAGTCCAGGGCCCCACAGAGGAAGGTCGCGCCCACGCTCATCTCTTCCTTGGAGTACGGGGAGTCTCAATATAGCGCTCACGAGGCGCTAGGGGCCAAGAGACAGGTAATGCAGGGCGAGATCAGCGGACAGCAGGGCGGCTCACGAGTCCTGAAGCAGCAGTTCCTAGGAACAGTCATCCTCCATTATGGTTGCAATCCTGCCAGCACAGCAGCCTCCACTCCGGCAGTGTCTCTTTACTAGCCCTGGGGGACAACAGAGGGGTGTAGATGGGCACAGGGGCCAGCACACAGGCCCAATGTGGCGGTACCTCCTGGCAGAGTTCCCCCTCAGTTCACCTCTGTCTGCTCTGTCTGGACTGTCTGGACTGTCTGACCACATGGCAGCACAGCCCCTCCTATATATCCGCCCCTCACCCCACCTACCAGAGAAGGCTGGCAACTTCTGGAAGGTTCTCTGGGGAACCGGTCTTAACTGGTTTAGGGGAGGTGTAGAGCACCCTGGCTGCCAGGTTTCCCTCCAAAAGCTGGGAGTGCTGGGAAACAACATCTAGACCGCCACTCAACTCAGTCAGGCGGCACAAGGGTAGGCAGGAATGGCGTCCATTTTAAAAGTGACAGTGACACCATTACACAGTATTACCCATTTACATTTGAGACACAACAGGTAAAACACATATGCTCAGGGAGGAAAAGCGAAAATTTTTGGGGACAATAAGGGCCAAGTCCAACACAACCCCCTCCCAGCCAAAAGCCAGGGTAGACCGATCAATGCCTTGATGGGCCTCCCTGCTTAGGGTGAGAACACGTGGACGCGGGCCCACAACTGCAGGGGCACCCGCAGGTTCTTCGCCACTCTGGAATCCGATGGTTTCCTCTCTCAACTCCTCCTGGACCAACTAGACCACCCCCTGGTGCTCCCTAGTTGGCTGCAGCCAGGACCGGCTCCTAGGCCATGCAGATGTCTCAGGCCCTGGCTGTCTCACAGAGTGGGGAGCAGTAGCCCCAGGCCCGTGGTGCCCGTTGACCACTCTCCTCCTCCTCCGTGCAGTCCCAAACTGCCACTGGTCTTCCCACCTGGGGACCACACTTTCACACTGTCCACAAGTCAGGGGCGAGGCTCTCCTCCCCCTACCTCTCCTTCTGGGGTTCCGCACGCTCCTCCTATGCAGGGCACCCTCAGACCACCACTCTCTCACTCGTCCAGGGCCGTGGCCCTGCAACTGATCCACCAACCCAGAGTCTAAACCCTTGGGTTGCCCCGGTGCCAGAGGCGAGTCCTCCCTCCCTCTGCACCCCCTCCCAGAGTTCCGCACCCTCCCAACTGGAGTGGTACCCCTGGAAGACAGCTCCGGAGGGACACTGCTAACAGACGTTCCTCCCGCCAGGTCAGGCAGTACCTGTCCCTGGCCTCCCAACCCAGGATCTAAGCCCTGTGGCTGAGACGGTGCCAGAGGCGAGTCCTTCCTCCCTCTGCACCCCCTTCCAGAGTTCCGCACCCTCCCACCTGGAGAAGTACCCCTGGAAGTGAAACCGGTAGGGACCTTGATTACAAGTGCCCCTCCCTCCAGGTCAGGCAGCCCCTGAACCTGGCACCCCAGCCCAGGATCTAAACCCTGTGACTGAGCAGACCCCAGAACCCCTGGAGCTCGGATTATCGACGCCCCGGGTTCTCCTGACACTAGGGGATCCCCTTCCATGGATGGCCTCATCAGGACAGCCTAGGCTCCCAACCTGGGGTTCCCTTATGGAACTCTCCAGGCCCTGAGACTGCGGTTGGGGCACCTCGGGACACCTCCCCGTCTCACTCCTTCCTATAGATAGGATGTGAGGCCCTACAACCCTCTCACTATCCTGGGACCTAGCTGGGCTATTCTCCACCTCTCCCAACTCGCTGGGTTGGAAGATCCCTGCACCACTCCCTTCAGGATCACTCCCCAATGCCCTCTCAGACTCTCTGGCACTCACCCAAAGGTCTGCCTCCCGTGCAAGCTCCCTGGGGTCGGAGAGCCCACACTTCAACAGGTGGTGGCGCAACCTGGGAAAACAACTCTTGAGCACATGCTCCCTGATGATCAGGCGGAACAGCCCTTCCCCATCTGTCACCGCGCCACACACCATCCACTCCTCCAGTGCGGTCCAACACACGTCCACATACTCCCCCAAGACTGATGGGACAGTTTCTTGCCGCCCCTAAATTCCAACCTGCCCCCCTCCTCCTGGGGATCAGGCACCATCTTCCGGGCTCTGGGAGTGGGACTTCCTGCACTGGCTAAACTCTCGCTGCCACCACTGGATCCCACCCTCACTGGTGAATCCAGACCACAGACACCACTCTCAGGGGACAACCTACCCCCCTGAGCTAGTCTCTCCCTGGCGAAGGCCCTCTCCGCCTCCGCCATCCTCTCCTGCGCTAGGACCCTCTCGGTCTCTAGCCTTTTTCTTCAACCCTCAGCTGCGCTATCTCCTTGGCGTGCCCTAACCTCAGCCTCTCCAAAGCCAGCTGATGCTCCCTTTCTTCCCTCCTATCTACCCACTGTTCTGGGGACAGGGAAAGAGGTGGGGCAGTGCCCCTGGGGCTGGACCCAGCACGGGACTCCCTCTCTATGGTGTCCTCATTCGCTACCGGTGTCTCTGCCCTAACATCTCCTTCCTCCTCAGAGTCACCAACCTCCAGGGTTATGGACTGGGACCCCTCACTCTCAGAGTCCCCCTCACGGTCTCTACCAAATCCACCCCTAAATATGCGGAGGGGTAATCAGAAAGGTCCCCACAGGGCTCTAAGGGTTCCCCCCTTCTCAGGGCCTCATAGAGGAACAACTTCCTGCGGGTGTTGCCTACTGTGGGTATCCCTCTCTCTCGGCAGAGGTCTATCACCTCCTGCTCAGTGTACTCCCACAGGCAATCCTCGTCGTAGGTTAACCCCATCCTGGTGAGATACACTCGGAATACACCACCCACAGTGCAACAGGGAGACACAATCCCCAAAACAACACTTCCAGGAGGAAATACAGTCAGCAAAACAATCCCCAAATCTGTGGTTACTCTCAAGTGCACCCTTTGTAGTGCAACCAGTTGTCGCTGTGGTACTGCGCAAACACAAGTCCTATCCCACCGCTGAGCACCAATGTTAGAAACGGGGTAGCGTGGTGCGGAGCGGGAAGGCTAAACCAGGAGCATTGTGTAAAGCATCCGCGCAGCACACACAGGCGACCCACCAGGCACACTACAAAAAGGAGACCACACCAGTTGGAGTAAGAAAAACAGCATATGTATTATGCAATCAGCATAGCAGAATGTAACCACAGTGGTAACACGGCGCCAACCTGCACCCGGTAGATATAAACAGTGGGGACTATTTACAGGGCAGCGCCAATCGGGCCGCTGCCAGAATCATTATAAGCACAGAATGAATGCAAGTCACTAGTAATAATAGTTGTGATCAGTCCGTACCTGTGGGGTAAAAGACCATGAATAAAGCCTCACTGCAATAAGCAGCAAACATCAGGCCTAGACATCTGCATTAGGCATCATTAGCAAAGAAAAACACAGGGCGTAGAATGCATGTAACATTATAGGGCATTAAAAACATTATGCAGGACATTAACACCCTTCTGGCATGAACCATTGGCATAGAAACCTTATCATGAAACAGGATCATAAATCACAGGCCTGTTAGGCATAAAAGCAGGTTAGGCACAACAGTAGGCGTAAACCTCATTGGCATGCAACATTAGCATGAAACACAGGCCTGTCAGGCATAAACGCAGGGGCATCTCAATAGGAGTAAATCCCAATAACATGAGCCCAGTAGGCATATACACATTAGGCCAGGCACCACATGCATTTAAGCACATGAGGCATCAGCTCAGCATACATTAGAGAAGGCACCAAACAGTACCCCCATATCCGGCGTGCACCTTAGGCCTGAAAACCCCCACAGCCTGAAGTAGGCGTACAACATAAACATAGGGGCAACCCCAGCATGAACAACACATAGGGCGTCAGGTACGAACCTCCTTAGCATGAAGGCATGAACATGGGGCACCTAAACACCACGTTATGCATCACATTAGGCCTCCTGAGGGCATAGGCCGCACCTCCGCCTTGCAACCCTGAGGGGAAAAACATTAGACGTCAACCTGAGCATAGATGTGAGCCTATCAGCAAATCATGCGTCGCCGCCAGTCCCGGCTGGGGAATAACTGAACTCCGCTCAGTACATTGGCCTGAACCCCTTGAGGCATACCACAACAGCCACACCTGGAAAGAAAGAACATTAGGTGTAGTATGCACAACACCCACACTGAGCAGATTGGGGGGAACACAGTAGGTATCAAAGTAACACCATCAACAGGGGCATTAATCCTGAGCATAAGGGCATCCGATTAGGCATAGCCATAAACCTAAGTGCAGCATTAGGCATCCGACAATACCTTATGTAACAGCCCGCAGGGCGTCTATTAGGGGACAACTGCACCTATCATAACTGCCCCTCTTGTAGACTAGTCCTTGGTGCCCCTGCGCCTGGGGCCCTCAGATCAGCGATGCCCCAACCGTTGCCACTGCCCACTGTCCAGCGGGGCAGTCGTGGGAAGCACTGTTCAGTTCTGGGGAGGAAGATGGAGCCCCTAAAATGAAAGTACTAGCCCCGGGGGCGGGCACCGGCAATGTGCCCCGATCCAGCCCCCCAACAACAGGCTATATGAGCCCCACTCACCGGGCTCCTCTGGTGGCCTTCGCGCCCTCCTGGCCGACTGGTCTGGAGTATGCACTGCTCCCACTTCCACGTTGTCTGCAGGGCTCTCTCACCACACGGAGCCCTGCCGGCGTCTCGGCGGTCTCCGGGCCACAGCTGCCACACACGCGGGGCTCTCCTCTCCTCACGAGAGCCCTGCCAACACCGGCGCTTCTCCCGTCTTCACCCGGGCTCCTCCTGAGACCCGGGGCTTTGTCCTGGAGCCGGCGAGGCTCCACACGACTCCGGCGGCGCCCGGGGCTCTCCCCCGGTCACGGAGAGCCCCCTCCTTCACCTTCCTTTCCGGAGCAAAGTCTCCGGCGGCGTTGGGGCCAGCGCGGGGTGGGCTCCCGCCTGGCTCCTGGGCAGACACGAGGCTCCCTCTTCACCCGGGGCCCCCTCCGGTGGGACCCGGGACTTGAAGGCAGATCCCGCTTCCTCTCGGGGCTCTCCTCCGGTCACGGGGAGCCCCCCACCTACTTCCAGCCGGCTCGGCCGAGGTCCGTCTTCTTCCGGGTCACCGCAGGCCCTTCGCTGATCCCCGGGTTGCGGCGGTGATTTCCCCGGCGATCCCGGAGTGCGGGGTGGGCTCCCGCCCTGGGTTTAACTTGGCAGGAAGGCGCGGGGTAGGCTCCCGCGGCACTTCCGAATTCACCGCTCACCTTTCCTGGTCACACGGGCTTCCTTCCAGCGCGCGACAGCGCTCCCCCGGCCGCGGCGGTGATCCTGGGCGACTTTCTCTTGCGCTGGGGCAATACGGGGTAGGCTCCCGTTTAATGAGTATAAAAACCACGGGGTGGGCTCCCGTTGGTTTATTAGGCACCACGTCGCGGCACACACGCGGGGTGGGCACCCGCTTAATTTGTAGTCACTCACGCGGGGTAGGCACCCGCGAAGGCTGGCAATGCGGGGTAGGCACCCGCTCCTCCCCAAGCAGGCAGGCGACAGACAATTAAAGTAAAGCGCTCCCCAGGCGCTAGGGACCTCACAAGTCCAGGGCCCCACAGAGGAAGGTCGCACCCACGCTCCTCTCTTCCTTGGAGTACGGGGAGTCTCAATATAGCGCTCACGAGGCGCTAGGGGCCAAGAGACAGGTAATGCAGGGCGAGATCAGCGGCCAGCAGGGCGGCTCACCAGTCCTGAAGCAGCAGTTCCTAGGAACAGTCATCCTCCATTATGGTTGCAATCCTGCCAACACAGCAGCCTCCACTCCGGCAGTGTCTCTTTACTAGCCCAGGGGGACAACAGAGGGGTGTAGATGGGCACAGGGGCCAGCACACAGGCCCAATGTGGCGGTACCTCCTGGCAGAGTTCCCCCTCAGTTCACTCTCTCCTGCTCTGTCACTGAGCACATGGCAGCCCAGCCCCTCCTATATATCCGCCCCTCACCCCACCTACCAGAGAAGGCTGGCAACTTCTGGAAGGTTCCCTGGGGAACCGGTCTTAACTGGTTTAGGGGAGGTGTAGGGCACCCTGGCTGCCAGGTTTCCCTCCAAAAGCTGGGAGTGCTGGGAAACAACATCTAGACCGCCACTCAACTCAGTCAGGCGGCACAAGGGCAGGCAGGAATGGCGTCCATTTTAAAAGTGACAGTGACACCATTACACAGTATTACCCATTCACATTTGAGACACAACATGTAAATACATAGGCTCAGGGAGGAAAAGCGAAAAATTTTGGGGAAAATAAGGGCCAAGTCCAACACAACCCCTCCCAGCCAAAAGCCAGGGTAGACCGATCAATGCCTTGATGGGCCTCCCTGCTTAGGGCGAGAACACGTGGACGCGGGCCCACAACTGCAGGGGCACCCGCAGGTTCTTCGCCACTCTGGAATCCGATGGTTTCCTCTCTCAACTCCTCCTGAACCAACTAGGCCACCCCCTGGTGCTCCCTAGTTGGCTGCAGCCAGGACCGGCTCCTAGGCCATGCAGATGTCTCAGGCCCTGGCTGTCTCACAGAGTGGGGGCAGTAGCCCCAGGCCCGTAGTGCCCGTTGACCACTCTCCTCCTCCTCCGTGCAGTCCCAAACTGCCACTGGTCTTCCCACCTGGGGACCACACTCTCACACTGTCCACAAGTCAGGGGCGAGGCTCTCCTCCCCCTACCTCTCCTTCTGGGGTTCCGCACGCTCCTCCTATGCAGGGCACCCTCAGACCACCACTCTCTCACTCGTCCAGGGCCGTGGCCCTGCAACTGATCCACCAACCCAGGGTCTAAACCCTTGGGTTGCCCCGGTGCCAGAGGCGAGTCCTCCCTCCCTCTGCACCCCCTCCCAGAGTTCCGCACCCTCCCCACTGGAGTGGTACCCCTGGAAGACAGCTCCGGAGGGACACTGCTAACAGACGTTCCTCCCGCCAGGTCAGGCAGTACCTGTCCCTGGCCTCCCAACCCAGGATCTAAGCCCTGTGGCTGAGACGGTGCCAGAGGCGAGTCCTTCCTCCCTCTGCACCCCCTCCCAGAGTTCCGCACCCTCCCACCTGGAGAAGTACCCCTGGAAGTGAAACCGGTAGGGACCTTGATTACAAGTGCCCCTCCCTCCAGGTCAGGCAGCCCCTGAACCTGGCACCCCAGCCCAGGATCTAAACCCTGTGGCTGAGCAGACCCCAGAACCCCTGGAGCTCGGATTACAGATGCCCCGGGTTCTCCTGACACTAGGGGATCCCCTTCCATGGATGGCCTCATCGGGACAGCCTAGGCTCCCAACCTGGGGTTCCCTTATGGAACTCTCCAGGCCCTGAGACTGCGGTTGGGGCACCTCGGGACACCTCCCCGTCTCACTCCTTCCTATAGATAGGATGTGAGGCCCTACAACCCTCTCACTATCCTGGGACCTAGCTGGGCTATTCTCCACCTCTCCCAACTCGCTGGGTTGGAAGATCCCTGCACCACTCCCTTCAGGATCACTCCCCAATGCCCTCTCAGACTCTCTGGCACTCACCCAAAGGTCTGCCTCCCGTGCAAGCTCCCTGGGGTCGGAGAGCCCACACTGCAACAGGTGGTGGCGCAACCTGGGAAAACAACTCTTGAGCACATGCTCCCTGATGATCAGGCGGAACAGCCCTTCCCCATCTGTCACCGCGCCACACACCATCCACTCCTCCAGTGCGGTCCAACACACGTCCACATACTCCCCCAAGACTGATGGGACAGTTTCTTGCCGCCCCTAAATTCCAACCTGCCCCCCTCCTTCTGGGGATCAGGCACCATCTTCCGGGTTCTGGGAGTGGGACTTCCTGCACTGGCTTCACTCTCGCTGCCACCACTGGATCCCACCCTCACTGGTGAATCCAGACCACAGACACCACTCTCAGGGGACAACCTATCCTCCTGAGCTAGTCTCTCCCTGGCGAAGGCCCTCTCCGCCTCCGCCATCCTCTCCTGCGCTAGGACCCTCTCGGTCTCTAGCCTTTTTCTTCAACCCTCAGCTGCGCTATCTCCTTGGCGTGCCCTAACCTCGAGCCTCTCCAAAGCCAGCTGATGCTCCCTTTCTTCCCTCCTATCTACCCACTGTTCTGGGGACAGGGAAAGAGGTGGGGCAGTGCCCCTGGGGCTGGACCCAGCACGGGACTCCCTCTCTATGGTGTCCTCATTCGCTACCGGTGTCTCTGCCCTAACATCTCCTTCCTCCTCAGAGTCACCAACCTCCAGGGTTATGGACTGGGACCCCTCACTCTCAGAGTCCCCCTCACGGTCTCTACCAAATCCACCCCTAAATATGCGGAGGGGTAATCAGAAAGGTCCCCACAGGGCTCTAAGGGTTCCCCCTTCTCAGGGCCTCATAGAGGAACAACTTCCTGCGGGTGTTGCCTACTGTGGGTATCCCTCTCTCTCGGCAGAGGTCTATCACCTCCTGCTCAGTGTACTCCCACAGGCAATCCTCGTCGTAGGTTAACCCCATCCTGGTGAGATACCCTCGGGATACACCACCCACAGTGCAACACGGAGACACAATCCCCAAAACAACACTTCCAGGAGGAAATACAGTCAGCAAAACAGTCCCCAAATCTGTGGTTACTCTCAAGTGCACCCTTTGTAGTGCAACCAGTTGTCGCTGTGGTACTGCGCAAACACAAGTCCTATCCCACCGCTGAGCACCAATGTTAGAAACGGGGTAGCGTGGTGCGGAGCGGGAAGGCTAAACCAGGAGCATTGTGTAAAGCATCCGCGCAGCACACACAGGCGACCCACCAGGCACACTACAAAAAGGAGACCACACCAGTTGGAGTAAGAAAAACAGCATATGTATTATGCAATCAGCATAGCAGAATGTAACCACAGTGGTAACACGGCGCCAACCTGCACCCGGTAGATATAAACAGTGGGGACTATTTACAGGACAGCGCCAATCGGGCCGCTGCCAGAATCATAAGCACAGAATGAATGCAAGTCACCAGTAATAATAGTTGTGATCAGTCCGTACCTGTGGGGTAAAAGACCATGAATAAAGCCTCACTGCAATAAGCAGCAAAAATCAGGCCTAGACATCTGCATTAGGCATCATTAGCAAAGAAAAACACAGGGCGTAGAATGCATGTAACATTATAGGGCATTAAAAACATTATGCAGGACATTAACACCCTTCTGGCATGAACCATTGGCATAGAAACCTTATCATGAAACAGGATCATAAATCACAGGCCTGTCAGGCATAAACGCAGGGGCATCTCAATAGGAGTAAATCCCAATAACATGAGCCCAGTAGGCATATACACATTAGGCCAGGCACCACATGCATTTAAGCACATGAGGCATCAGCTCAGCATACATTAGAGAAGGCACCAAACAGTACCCCCATATCCGGCGTGCACCTTAGGCCTGAAAACCCCCACAGCCTGAAGTAGGCGTACAACATAAACATAGGGGCAACCCCAGCATGAACAACACATAGGGCGTCAGGTATGAACCTCATTAGCATGAAGGCATGAACATGGGGCACCTAAACACCACGTTATGCATCACATTAGGCCTCCTGAGGGCATAGGCCGCACCTCCGCCTTGCAACCCTGAGGGGAAAAACATTAGACGTCAACCTGAGCATAGATGTGAGCCTATCAGCAAATCATGCGTCGCCGCCAGTCCCAGCTGGGGAATAACTGAACTCCGCTCAGTACATTGGCCTGAACCCCTTGAGGCATACCACAACAGCCACACCTGGAAAGAAAGAACATTAGGCGTAGTAAGCACAACACCCACACTGAGCAGATTGGGGGTAACACAGTAGGTATCAATGTAACACCATCAACAGGGGCATTAATCCTGAGCATAAGGGCATCCGATTAGGCATAGCCATAAACCTAAGTGCAGCATTAGGCATCCGACAATACATTATGTAACAGCCCGCAGGGCGTCTATTAGGGGACAACTGCACCTATCATAACTGCCCCTCTTGTAGACTAGTCCTTGGTGCCCCTGCGCCTGGGGCCCTCAGATCAGCGATGCCCCAACCGTTGCCACTGCCCACTGTCCAGCGGGGCAGTCGTGGGAAGCACTGTTCAGTTCTGGGGAGGAAGATGGAGCCCTCTTCCGGGACTCTAGACCAATAATGCCCCCAAAGAAAGTACTAGCCCCGGGGACGGGCACCGGCAATGTGCCCCGATCCAGCCGCCCAACAACAGGCTATATGAGCCCCACTCACCAGGCTCCTCTGGTGGCCTTCGCGCCCTCCTGGCCGACTGGTCTGGAGTATGCACTGCTCCCACTTCCACGTTGTCTGCAGGGCTCTCTCACCACACGGAGCCCTGCCGGCGTCTCGGCGGTCTCCGGGCCACAGCTGCCACACACGCGGGGCTCTCCTCTCCTCACGAGAGCCCTGCCAACACCGGCGCTTCTCCCGTCTTCACCCGGGCTCCTCCTGAGACCCGGGACTTTGTCCTGGAGCCGGCGAGGCTCCACACGACTCCGGCGGCGCCGGGGCTCTCCTCCGGTCACGGGGAGCCCCCCACCACTTCCTTCCTTTCTGGAGCGAAGTCTCCGGCGGCGTTGGGGCCAGCGCGGGGTAGGCTCCCGCCTGGCTTCTGGGCAACACGAGCTCCCTCTTCACCCGGGGGCCCCTCCGGTGGGACCCGGGACTTGAAGGCAGATCCCGCTTCCTCTCGGGGCTCTCCTCCGGTCACGGGGAGCGCCCCACCTACTTCCGGCCGGCTCGGCCGAGGTCCGTCTTCGTCCGGGTCGCTGCAGGCAGCGCGGCGCCTCGCTGATCCCGGGTTGCGGCGGTGATTTCCCAGTGATCCCGGAGTGCGGGGTGGGCTCCCGCCCTGGGTGTAACTTGGCAGGAAGGCGCGGGGTAGGCTCCCGCGGCACTTCCGAATACACCGCTCACCTTTCCTGGCCACACGGGCTTCCTTCCAGCGCGCGACAGCGCTCCCCGGCCGCGGCGGTGATCCTGGGCGACTTTCTCTTGCGCTGGGGCAATACGGGGTAGGCTCCCGTTTAATGAGTATAAAAACCACGGGGTGGGCTCCCGTTGGTTTATTAGGCACCACGTCGCGGCACACACGCGGGGTGGGCACCCACTTAATTTGTAGTCACTCACGCGGGGTAGGCACCCGCGAAGGCTGGCAATGCGGGGTAGGCACCCGCTCCTCCCCAAGAAGGCAGGCGACAGACAATTAAAGTAAAGCGCTCTCAAGGCGCTAGGGACCTCACAAGTCCAGGGCCCCACAGAGGAAGGTCGCGCCCACGCTCCTCTCTTCCTTGGAGTACGGGGAGTCTCAATATAGCGCTCACGAGGCGCTAGGGGCCAAGAGACAGGTAATGCAGGGCGAGATCAGCGGACAGCAGGGCGGCTCACCAGTCCTGAAGCAGCAGTTCCTAGGAACAGTCATCCTCCATTATGGTTGCAATCCTGCCAGCACAGCAGCCTCCACTCCGGCAGTGTCTCTTTACTGGCCCTGGGGGACAACAGAGGGGTGCAGATGGGCACATGGGCCAGCACACAGGCCCAATGTGGCGGTACCTCCTGGCAGAGTTCCCCTTCAGTCACACTCTGTCTGCTCTGTCTGGACTGTATGACCACATGGCAGCACAGCCCCTCTTATATACGCCCCTCACCCCACCTACCAGAAAAGGCTGGCAACTTCTGGAAGGTTCCCTGGGGAACCGGTCTTAACTGGTTTAGGGGAGGTGTAGAGCACCCTGGCTGCCAGGTTTCCCTCCAAAAGCTGGGAGTGCTGGGAAACAACATCTAGACCGCCACTCAACTCAGTCAGGCGGCACATGGGCAGGCAGGAATGGCGTCCATTTTAAAGGTGGCATTTACACCATTGCACATTATTACCCATTTACATTTTAGACACATCAGGTAAAATACATAGGCTCAGGGGGAAAAGCGAAAAATTTCGGGACTATAAGGGCCAAGTCCAACACAACCTTTCACTATCTAAAGGTAAAGTAGGTAAACCTTATATTTTAAACATTGCCTCATAACAGCATAACATTTGACATTGGCTCTCAACTTTGGTATTATTCTTGGTTGAGATATGTCTATGCCTCACCTTCCATTCTCTTTTGTATAATTTGTTATTTGTTCTGTCCCTCAAACCCTTGAATACATGCAACAATCTGCCCTCTGTTTGGGTGTACTGCTGTCTAGTTCGCTCTTAAATTCTCAAAACTTAAAACATGTCCACTTAACATAAATTTGCACGCCTTTTGATTTCTACATTTTTGCCCTCACAAATGCCAGCTCTGAAACAATAAACTCCCACCCCACGTGGACAACTCACCATGTAACTTTTCTTACCTATGCTTCAAGAACTGTATCCCAAAACCTTGCTCAGGGAAAGCAAAGCATTTCAGGGCAACTCTATGGTCTCCAAACTATACCATGGCTCGGTTAGTTGGTATTCTCATTAGAAAATGGCACGTCGAGGAGCCTCTCACCTGATCATTGCCTGGCAAAGTGAGCCATTGTTTCTTTCTGGGCATGGCATACTCTTTTTTTCTCCACACCATCGCCTCCAAGATCCTTTAGAGGTGGCTTATCTGTCTCCGGGGCTCTGATGGCATTGTCCATGCAGTTTTATCTTGTAGGTAATTTAGCCAGGGGCACCAGTTAATACGCACCACACGGCTGACCGAACCCTGATAGCATACACGATCTGACACGATGAGTCATTTCTACTATTACAGCTACCTTTAACGCCCCTAGACATACTCCTGCAAATAGCTAGGGCGTACTAGAACAAAGCAATGGATGAGCGCTATGGCTGCTTGTTTGGACTACTAACATAACGATCTCTCTTGTTATTATTTTTTGTTTCTTCTCTTTCCCACAATAAAGAGTGTGACTATAAGGGGTCTCTCCTTGCCCGCCGCCAGTTCTAATTCGAAATGGGGGTAAACTCGGTGAGTAGATACACACCGGACCCCTGTTGGGCAGCGGAGTTGACTGTTGGTACGAGAGCCGGATGTTTGCAAGTGCTGGATATTTTAATTATAGATATAATCACTTACCTTTCAGGTATTCTTGACCTCCATTTTTGGCACACGTGATAATTGGAGGGGAAGGCACTATAGTTCTTCCGTGTGGTATGAATGACACTCTTTGATGTACTTATGTGTAGATAAAACTTTAACACATAGTTGTATACACCTGGAGGAGAAAACCACTCTTAACTGGTTGTTTCTTCTCTTCTCTCTCCTATTTTGCTGGTATCCTCTTTTGCTCTCTCTTTTTAGTAATACCACTACTTGCTAGAGGATATTCCTCGTCACGGAAAGAACTGGTTTTAAGATACCCTCTTATCTCGATTGGAGGTGAGAGCATCAGAGCACTGGGACAGGTAGAGTCCTGATGAAGGCCGGCGTGACCCTACACGTGGGGCATACACTTACGGCCGAAACATGTTGACCACCTGGCAGTAGAGGAGGGGTGTTAGGAGCACATAGCATCTCCCAATCACCACCATCCTTCACGTTTTTAACCCTGGCCGGAAGGTCCAGGAATAAAGTCTTAGGCACAGCGACACTTCCGAGCTAGTTTTAACCCACACTACACTGCACTTTCACTACCGTCGTTCCCAGCCACTGTGAAATCAATTGGTTTTTTTGTGTTGTATTGTCTTCCCCCACCCTATTGCTCCACCCCGTGCGTGGCTACGCCAGGGTGTTTTGTAAGCATCCCTATGATGAAGCATGTCACACACCTGTGTGAGTGAAGGCAGTATTAGCACAGACAGCACATGCCATCACGAAATATAAACATATTTTATTACTCCCTACTCCTTCTGGTGTACTAAGTATTGACAGGGGGTTTGGGGTAGGTGAGTCCGTACCCTCACCCCTTCTTTTGTGTGTACTAGCACCAGCTAATACCCCTGACACGTGGCTTTGGTATGCCTGGTATATCCTTGGCTGTTGCGGTTTTCAGTGGTCATGAAACCAGCAATAGAAGCAGGAACTAAAGCAGATTCTAGGAGCCTTTGCCCTGTTGCTGGCCCCTCACAACAAAGAAGAGACGTTTGCGAGGTAAGCATGGGGCAGGGGGTTAACCCTGTTTTGTCAGCAGGGTACATTTGGCGCATGATGTAACATCAGCTGTCTATTTCTTTTGGGTGGACTGACATCTGTTTATGACAATACAAAAATGCTGTTTTCATGAAAAACTAAAAGAAAAAACCTGACTTTTGATTACAGTGTGATATTTTATCAAAATACTTGCACCGCACTTGAAACATCACATACTCAAATCCTGTTAATAGACCTTCTTTGGCTGTCAGCCCTCTTAACCACATTGCTATTTGTTTCTGGTATGCATAATGTTCTGTGTGACACCAAGAAAAACAATTATGGGTTTACAAAGTGATCTATATTTTAATTACATATAGCCTCTTATGCATGTGCCAAGAGACAATTTAGCTTGTGATAGATATCACAGTGAGTTTTGCTGTTATTATTGTTATTGCTCTTGTCATTACCATTGTTATTGATATTTTTTCGTGATTCAGAGTCGATACTCGCTCCTTGTGCTACATTTCTTGTCTATGTGTCTTTTCTGTAGTGAAATTATATAACTCCGTTTTTTACTGTCTTGCATTTGCTTATCTGCCTGGATTAACTTTTCATTCCCTTCAAATTGTTTCAGTTTTCGATTGGCACCTGAACATTGATTTTCCAGAAAATCCTGCCATTGTGTTTCTTGATGCGCTGTGGTCATTGTCAGGCTTTGCTAGCTTGGAACGCTCTGCCTCCATGCAGATCGCATATGAAGGGAATTATCATTTGATATTGCCTTTCAGACTGGAACCAGCCTGAAATAAAGCAAGGGCTACACACACTTTTTGTAATAGTTTTAGCAAGACATAGAATAGAATGAAAAAGTAACCAATGACAAAGCAAAAGTATACTATTGTAGAGTTATTTAACTATCATCAACTGGTGCCTTCCTAGCAACTGCTAAGACCTACAACTGCAGCATAAGTCAAAGGCTCTCTAGAATGTTCAAAATTTGTTATGTTGCACCCAATTGAGTCAAGCCAGTCACATCATTAAAGTGGAACAAGCACAGAAGAATTTCTCAATCCACTGTTGCGTGTAAGCAAATATGTTTGCCTAGCTTTGAAATAGGCAAAAATAAACCTTTCATGATAGTGAAAATTATCAATGAAAGATCTCTGTTTACCTTGAATGTTAACGCTAGAAATGTAGTGTGATCCAAAAATTGTTTACACCACAAAAATAGGGCTTGTGATGTGTAGTCACCTATTTCACGACTGTTTGAGAATTGACAACGCGAAGAAAAAACGATGCACGCTATTTAGGAGTTTTAAAAAAGTTGTTACCAAATTAAAAAAGAATTGACATTATGATGCCAAAAATTTCATTGCAATTAAGTCATGAATATTTGGGCGTAAAATTGATCCCTGTAATAACAAATAATATGTAATCTGGATGGTATCACTTATTCAAAAGTAATAAAAGTTGCTTTGCATTAAAAAAAGATTTGAAGAGTTATAAATGTCGGTCATTAAAAATAGAATTTCCAATTTCAAAGTAATAAAAATATTCACTTTTAAATGAAACTCAATGGGAGAATAATGTCTTGTAGAACACTGATCTCTGAAAAAAATCAGGAGAAATGTCTTTGTAGTACAGAAGAACGAGCCAGAAATTTGTCATTTCTTTCCCTCCACAAAGAGGAGTGTCTAAAAAAAATGTGTCCCTTTTTCCCTTTAAAAGTCCAACAAAAAGTAACAATAATGTAATTATTCCTATAGTAATTCCCAGTATAAAATATATTCCTATCCTACTTTTAGTGGCCGAATCGTAATAATTACTAGCAACCAAGGCTTTAGGGGAAATTGATTTACACACTGTGGGGCCGATTCCGATTCGGGCCGGAAATCCCACCGACCGAGCCGGACCCGGAGAGATTTCCGACCGAATCGGACCCTAGCAGCCCGACCGAACGAGTACGATGCGCACGTATGCTATCGGACTCGAGTCGGTCGGACTCCCATTGAAGTCAATGGGAGCCGGTCGTACAACGCGTACGCGGGCTCGCATTGACTCAATGGGTGTGAGGCGAACAAGGGCGCCCCTACAGCGTGTACGCCGTGCGAGCGACTCGCGCCGTACACGCACAGGTAGGGGGACCCATGGGTCCCCCTGTGTGCGACTCGCGCGCTACCGCATACAGGGGGCCCGGCATGGACCCCAAAGTACGGCTCTGACTGCTTCTTGAGCCGGACGGCGCGAAGTCGGTCGGACTCGCTCGCGGCGCGCATCGTGACTTGCCCGGTCGGGGAACGTCTCCACTGCGCGGTGCGAGGCGCATCCGTGGCGAAGTCGGTCGGAGCGGTTGGGACCCGCGAACGCAGTCGGTCGGGCGACTCCGCACGCGCCGCATCGTACTCCGCCGCCCGGACGCACGTACGAATCGGTCGGGAAAAAGGGCTGCGAATCGGATCCGGTTCAGCCGAATCCGATTCGGTGCCCTACCGGCCGAGATCGGAATCGACCCCTGTGCCTTGAAAGCTAGCATTGTGTCTACAGAGTTAGCTCCTGGGAAGGACCACATCTACCAACATCAGCTGAACTGTCATAAGCTGGGTGTTTTTGATGTTTATCTCTGCTCCATGGTGCGTCTGGAATGCTTCAATGTTATGAGATTGTGTAAGTGTTCAGCATGTTAAGTTTAAAGTCCTGCATAGTGGCACCAGCAGAAAAGCCCAGAAGTCTTGCTAGTTGCACTAAATGAATTCATGTTCGCAAAAAAATGTGAAGTGGAAAACCAGCTAAACATTTCATATGTAAATGTTGGCAATTCTGTGTGTGTTAGAAAATTAACTGCCAAGGTTGGTTGTAATAAGCAATAGGCATTCACTACTGGCAGCTGTTCGGTGCACTATGTCAAATGATTTGGTGGTCATTTAATTTACTGTCAGATGAGTGTATTATCTTTTACTTATGGCCCTAATTGGTTCACTTGTTGTGAGGCTTGCACAATAGTTTCTGCACAATAGGAAATACAAATGCATTATTGAGGTCCTTGGGGGAGAACGTTTGGTGCTGCCATTGCTGCACAACACTCTTGTCTGTGGCAGCAAATCAGTTTTTTCCAGTGCACTCTAATCTGATGGCAGTTTTTTAAAACTGCTCATCACTTCAAGCAGCAACGAAATGGAGTACTACACAACTGGGCCTTGGGTGGCCACCAATCATGGTTGTGCATGAGATAGTGTTTATAACAGAAGCATGCTTACTTCACCAAAGGGGTGGTAAAAGTGTTAACATGTAATCCAATGGTTGTGGAATATTGTACTCTTCTTTTTACAAAACATTTAAAAAAAGAAACAGCTTTTCACAAGATTTGGAAGTAATGCCAGCTAGGTGAAAACCCAGAGATAATCCAGTTATCTACTTGAAAAAAATTATTTCCAAACTTTATTCCTAGGAGAAACTACAGGTCACAATTTGCTGAGCCTCATTTTAACTACTTTGTCAATTGTTTTTGGTAAGACTCTTTTTAGGAGCATTTTGACCGTTTTACATTTCCAATAAGGTTTTTGCCCATCTCAAATAGTCAGGGGCCTTCACTCAATCAATCACTCAGGATTTATAAAGTGTGGCTAATCACCCGATAGGGTATCCAGGAGCTTGCAAGCCCCGGAGGCTTATTCGAACAGCCAGGTTCTGAGGGCCATTCGGAATTTCGGAAGTGGGGTGGCTGTTCCAGGTCTTTGCTGCGATGTGGGAGAAGGAGTGTCCTCCACTTCTGCTTCCGGAGATGTGGGGGGTATGAGCAAGTGAAAGGGAGCCGTAGCTTAGTCTTCTCGATGGTTGGTGGAAGTTCAGGCGGTTGTTGATGTAGGCGGGTCCTTGGTTGTGTAGAGCCTTGTGGGCGTGGGTCAGCTGCTTGAATTGGCCTCTCTTCTCTACGGGGAGTCCGTGGAGTTTCCTGAGGTGGACTGTGATGTGGGTTCGTCAGGGAAGGCTGAGGATGAGTCTGGCTGTGGCATTCTGTATGGTCTGAAGTCTCTGTAGAAGGTGAGTGGCTATTCCTACGTTGAGGGCATTACCATACTCCAGTCGGCTGGTGATGAGGGCTTGTGTCATGGTGCGTCACATGTGCAGGCGGAGGAGACGGCATTGATCTGTGTTTTCATGGTGAGCTTGTTGTCAATGATGATTCCGAGGTTTCTGACGTGGCTGTAGGGAGTGGGAACGGGTCCTACGTCTGATGGCCACAAGGAATCGTTCCATGTGTTTCTGCTGTTGCCAAAGATCAGTACTTCCACCTTTTCTGTGTCCAGCTGCAGGCAGTTGTACTTTATCCAGTTGGCGACGTTTGTCATGCATCTGTGGAAGTTGGTTCTGGTGGTGGTGGGATCGTCGGTGAGTGAGAGGATGAGTTGGGTGTTGTCTGCGTAGAAAATTATGTTGAGACCGCGGGGTCATATATGTGTTGAAGAGCATGGGGCTGAGGGATGAGTCCTGGGGTACACCGCAGTTGATCTCCTTGGGTTCAGGGGTGAAAGATGGAAGGGGGATCCTCTGGATTTTTCCAGTGAGGAAGGAGGTGATCCATCTGAGCGAGTCCCCTTGTATACCGATGTGGTGGAGTATTTCAATCAGTGTGTGGTGGGATATGGTGTCGAAGGCTCCCGAAAGGTCGAGGAGGATCAAAGCTTCTGTTTCTCCTCAGTCGAGGAGGATTCGGATGTCATCAGTGGCTGCAATCAGGGCGATTTCGGTCCCGTGATTGCTACGGAAGCCGGATTGGGCATCGTTGAGTAGCTGGTTCTGCTCCAGGTGTGTCATGAGTTGATTGTCGAAGATCTTTTCCAGGACATTCACTGGGAATGGTAGCAGGGAGATTGGCCACTAGTTTTTGAGTTTGCTGGGGTCGGCTGAGGTTTTTTTTTGAGTAGTGGTCTGACTTCGGCATGTTTCCAGGTGTTGGGAAATGTTGCGGTGGTTATAGAGGTGTTGAGTAGGGTGGTTAGTTCCCGGCGGATCCTTTGGTTACCGAGGTTGAAGATGTGGTGCGGGCATGGGTCTCTGGGAGCTCCGGAGTGGATGGATATCAAGGTGGAGGTGGTGTCTTGGGTGGAGAGGATGTTCCAGGTGGTCAGTGTGTGGTTTGTGTTGGTTACGGTGGTGACATATCTGTTGATGAAGTCCGTGGGTTGGGGTTCGAAGTTTCCGTATATGGTTGCGATCTTGCCATGGAAAACGTGGGTGAGGCAGTCGCACAGCTCCTGTGAGGGTGTGATGTTTTCACTGGCAGCCAGGTTGGAAAATTCCTTAACGATGTTGAAAGGTTCCTTGGTGTTTTGGGCCTTCATCCTAACTAAGCCTTTCTTGAATAACCAGAACTTTTTTGCCCCAAATAAGGTTCAACTTTGGTTATCATATCTCTTTCTTCTTCAACGTTGGCTAACAGAGACTCTCGGGCCTATTCACAAACTACATTTTGTAGTACGTGTAGTAGTAATACAATAAAGTACTACAGAATGCTATTCACAACCCTACAAGTGTAAATCTCCACCTCCACCTCTCCTATATTTTCTATGGAGAGATCCTCACTCATCTAAGTTTACTACTTAGGGGTCGATTACAATGTGGTTCGGAAAGGGTCCGAATGGCATTTGGTTCGTCCGAATCCGATCCGGTACCCGCCTTTCCAACCGACTCGGACACTTTTCTGAACGACCAATTACGATGGTTGGAAACCGTTCGTACTTTCTGACTCGGTTCCGAATGGCATTCGGAGTAACAGTCGGTCGGAGCCGAATCGTAGAGGTCTACGGACTGCATTTCCGACCGAGTGTTTGCGATGTCGGATTCGGACAGCCTTTCCTAAACGGTTGTTCCGACACGGATCGGCTGTCAGAATCTGACTTTGGGGTCCGTAGCAGGCCCCCCTTCACCGGGGGTCTCTGAATGGGTCCCCTCTTTCCATGCATGCACAGTGTGGCAGGCACCATGGGGGGCCCGCCATAGGGTGCACGGTTTTACGCAAGCACTCCTTTCTTCAATGGGAGCCTGTGTAGTCAGTGGGAACACAGGCTCCCATTGAAGTCAATGAGAGTCCGACCGAACGGTGTTCGGAACCATCGTAATCGGTCGGTCAGACTCCCCAAATCCGATTCGGTCGGAAACCACTCCGAAACAGATTCGGTTGGAATGCTTTCCGAACAACATCGTAATCGACCCCTTAGAAGTAAATGTGGGAGGGACCAGGGCAGTGGCTGTAAAAAGGTGCATACTTACACCTAAATGGTAGCGGTTTAGGGAAGAGTAAGAAAGGAGTTAGGGAGGAGTTTAGGGAAGGACATGCACCCACCTACAAAAGAGTAGGCCCACTGATATTCACAAACTGCATAACTAAAGTTACTACAGTCAATAAGGGACTCAAAACAATAGTAAAAACTCGAGCTGGAGTAAATTAAGCACCACACATGGCCACTACGGGTACTGCAACACCCTCCAATACAGGAAAATGGAGGTAGGGACTTAAAATAAAACCCCATAGGAAATACTGTTAGATTAATGTTTGATTAAATTAATTAAAATAATTCATCAACATCAAAAAGCTTTAGTCGATTAGTTTGAATACAATTATCATAAAACAAATGTAGCGTTGTAGAATACAGATTGGTTATAGGAAAATAAAAGCGGATATCTTATATAGAAGCAAAATTTAAAACAGTAAAAAAGAGATTCAAAAATTCAACTGGTTTTGTTTGCGTATTGCAAATTAAACAAAAAACTCCCACATGGAGACAAACAAGTAGGTTGGGCATCATGCGCAAATAATACAAAGCTGGTTTATACTGGTACAATCCATATGATTTATGAACAGGTTTTTAAAATTTCTTGGTGAAGAGTTCAAAATATTTACAAAAGATGTCAAAGCAGGCCAAAATGTGTACAGACGGTTTGTCAAAAAGGCAGATAAGGACTGACGCAGCATCATTTGGCCAAGAGGCCAATTTAATGTTGAAAAATCCCAAAATAAAACATATTTATTATGTAATTATAAAATATTCAGCAAACGTTTTTGAATATATAAATTAATGTAACATTATTTTTCATTAAAATATGGCTTAATCACTTTTAATTAACTCTAGACATCACTTATATTTGTATGTTAAATATGAATATAAATTAATCTTATATATTTATTTTGCGTGTAGAAAAAATGAAAAAAGGCTGCCATGCTATTAACTTAATTGTGAATTAAATATTTATTTAATTTAAATACATTAAATAAGTAACAAAACAATTTTTGAAGTTTAAATTAAAAAACAAATTCCCACGCAAAGTAAAAATATGCATTTTTGTCATTATTAAAAGTGGTATA
This sequence comes from Calotriton arnoldi, assembly GCA_963921515.1. Taxonomy (NCBI): domain Eukaryota; kingdom Metazoa; phylum Chordata; class Amphibia; order Caudata; family Salamandridae; genus Calotriton; species Calotriton arnoldi. Next base: position 2,534,789 of record CAWUFW010000755.1, on the reverse strand, counting down.
TAGAATTCATGAAAACTAATTGAATTCTAATTAGATTTTTTTAAACATTGAATTATATTTATTTATATTTTTCACTATTGTAACTAATTTCATTTAATTTAACCTTTTATTTTAAGTCCGTCTTCATTATTTTCTGCTGGTGCGTGTTGCAGTACCAGTGGTTGACCATATGTGTGCTGGACCTGCTACTGTTTCTTTTTTGGAAGTAGTAACTTTCACTCGTAAGTTTGGCTCCCCCACCTTTTCTTAAACTTATTATCATATATAGATAGATTAAATTAAACTCCATTTTTATTAGACAGCTTTTCTTTTTATTTCCCTTACGTATGTTTTGGCATATTTCAAAGTGAAAAATGTTAATTTTCTAAACAATATTCATTGCATCTTAATTTTACCAGGGCCTTAATTGATTATATAATTTAAATGGAACATTGCAGAGATGTGGCAAGTAATCTGTAAGTTCTTTGGAGTTTCTATGCTTTCCTTACATGTTTTGTGTCCCCTATCTGAGGATGCATTTTCTTTGTATCAATGGCCACTGTTCATAAACAATTAAAAATGCACTACACATAATATGGATGAAAATAATTCCAATATTGCTACTCAGCTTCCACACACATACATCCACTCATGCACATATAGTTACAATTTCTATCAGACTAAAAGTAAAGAATTATCAATGAAGCTTATGACTAAGGGCTACTTCCTACAAAAACCTGGTAAGCAGGATACTAACAGAGGCAAAATATATATATTTTTTTTAATGTCATTTATCTCTCATCTTACTAACATAGGGCTCGATTAAAGATTTAGTCCAAGAAAGTATAATATGTGTACCTATGAGCAACATGTCAAATAGTTAAATTGAGAATTGTAATGCTTTCAAGTTATAATTGACTTTTATAACAACTAATTAATAATTTCAATTTTAAAAACTACTGTACAACTTTTATTAAGCTCTTAATTTTTTAAATCTTTAAATACCAACCCCAAAGTTTCCAGATCCCTAAATAATTTCTATTACTTTTAAATGAACAAACATTTTAAAACTTTAGGAAGAAGAAATTAATCTGTTCTTAATATGCCATTAGTGGAGTTGGTGTAAATATCTTCATGAGTTTTTGAAATATTTATTTTAAAAATGAGTTGACTAAGCTTTACCAGGTTATTCTTCTGTATATTTTGAGTTGAGTTCCTGACGCATGTTTGAATTGAAAAACAAATCAGATTGATCAAGGAACTGCTTCATCGCATATTGCACTGTTCCCCAAACAATATCATCTTATTGGCTGTTGCCAATTGTAAATTAGGCTCTTTCCAAATTTACTCAATTTAAGCAGTTCTCAAACTCTTCTTAATCCTGCGTTTCGTAAAAAACGTAGAGGCGGCAATTGTTGTCAAAGGCAGTACACCCCAGTGAGGCAGATTAGGAATCATCATTCAAGTGTTTGAAAATGCTCCTCCTTCCATGGGAAAAAGCAAATCAGCCACTAGATTCTCAAGCGCTTGGACAAAATATTGAGTTTTTAATATCATGAGACAAAAATATTGTGTCAAAAATATTGTTAGTGCAGACATATCATGTCACAGAATATCATTGTCAAGAATATCTTATTTCAGTATATAATATTGTTATTAAAATATATTGTTTTCTTTAATATTGTTTACTTTAAGTTGTAAAAATAGTGTTTTTGTGTAATTTAATATATATATTAGCTTTAATATTAATTCTAGATGTTAGTATTTTCAGTATAATTGTTCTTAGATTTTAGTATGATAGTTCATAATTTAAAATGTCCAATTTCTTTTTTTAATTGGGTTAGTAATTTTAATGTAGTAGCTGGTTTGTAGGGGAATAGGGTGGAAAGTAATTTCAATTATAGCTAATTTAATGTAATATTAATTATTTATTGTATTGTAAATTAAATATTTAGATGATTATAATATTTAAAATGTTTGTTATTTTATGCATTGAATTTAGTGTGTTATTTTAACGTAAATTTACATATTTGAATTTTGATTAATATTTTTATTGTAGCAGCTGGTTGTTGGTTTGTGATGGGAAATAGGGTGGGAAGATTCTTTAATTCCTAATAATTTTATATAGATGCTAATTACATTTTAATTGTTTATTAATGATGTAGTTGTTGATTAATTATTAAAAATATATATTTTTTAATCTTTGGTGTATTTAAACAAAAAATATTTACAGTATATTTACATTTTTTATTTTTGTTTGTAATTTATATTTTACCAGCAGATTCTTGTTTTTGTAGGAGAGTATTGTGGGGAATTAAATATGGTACAAACAATTTTATTTTAAGGCCAATTAATTTTAATTCTTAATAATGTAATTGATTAATTGTGTAAATTATTTTATGCTGTAATTGTTCTACTCCTTTTGAAAATTGTACAGTATTTTTAAACATTTACATTTTGTTTGTAATGTATAGTTTGATAGTGTGTTGGATTTGCAATGGAATTGGATGGGAATCCATTGGGATTATAGTATATCTTAAATTAGTTGTTAATAATATTTATTTGATTAATTGAAAATTATGTGTTTTTGTTGGAAATGTTATGTACATTATTTATTTTATTTAATAACTGTTAATTGTTTTAATAATGTGTGTACAATGATTTGTAATGAAAATTACTTTTAAATTACTGTGTGTACAATGATTTTGAATGAAAATAGTTGTTTTGGTCAAAGTAATATTAATATATATGCAATTTAGTCGTATTTTTTTGTTGCTATTTTCAGTTTTTTATGGTAGGAAAGTAACTTTTATTTAAATTTATTTGATCCTTTTAAATTTTATTATGTATTTATTATGTGTTAGGAGTATATTATATGTACTCTTTTATATGTAATATGAATTTACATTTTAGGTGTTTACATAGTTTTTACAAAATGATTAGGTGGTAGATTGTTTATTTGTAGTCCCTCCAACGTCATTCATGTTTTGTACTGTTGGTTACACTGGAGTGTGAATAGTGAATCTAACCCCTCTGGGGTCCCGCACTCCCCTACTGTTGTGTGAATTGGATTGAGAATAGTAAATCTAACCCTTCCAGAGTCCGACACTTTCCCTACTGTTGCATAGATTGAAGTGGGAATAGTAAATGTAACCCCTCTAGAGCCCAACACTTTCCCTACTGTTGCATAGGCTGGAGTTGGAATAGTTAATCTAACCTTTCTGTAGTCCATAACTTTCCCTACTGTTGCATAGATTGGTGTGGCAACAGTAAATCGAACCTCCACGAAATCACTTTCTCTACTGTTGCTTCGATTGAAGTGAGAGTAGTTATTCTAACCTCTCCGGAGTCTAGCACTATCCTTACTGCTGCATAGATTGGAGTGGGAAGAGTAAATCATAGTAAATCTAACCACTCCAGAGTCCAACACTTTACCTACTGTTGCATAGACTGGAGTGGGAATAGTAAATGTAACTCCTCCGGAGCAGAACACTTTCCTCATTGTTGCTTAGATTGAATTGGAAATAGTAAATGTAACCCCATAGGAAGTCCAACAATTACCTTACACTTAAGTAGGATGGAGATGGAATAGTCATATCATTTTTTGCAAAGTAAATATTTTTTATTATGATTGCTAATTTGAATTTAGAGTAATTTTTATTGCTATTTAATACTGTGTGTTCATATAATCTTAATTATTTCTATTGTGTAGGGTTTATATTATTTCTATTAAACTTTTTTATATTATATTAGTTTAATTAACTGTTAAGTGTTGTTATATATGTTTTTATAATTGGTTTTAAAATATATTTGAGTTGGAAATATGCCGGCAAAATATATATATATATATGTGTATGTTATTATTCTATGTTTTTTTCATTAGTATATGTGTTTATGTTAATATTTAAAATTATTATATATATAGATATATAGATATATATTTTTAGTGAATATATATATATATATGTATATATATATATATATATTCACTAAAAAAACTAAGTTTAAAGTAATGTTACAGTTAGGTGAGAATTTTGGTGACAACATTTTAACTGGTGAATTTCAAAGGTGTTCTCAGTTTAAAATGGTATGTGGTTTTAACTGACATTTTCACCTAACTATAACATTCCTTTAACCTTTGGGTTTTTTTGGGGGTGAGTTTCTAAGGTTTTTGTTAATGGTAAGTAAGATGTTATTATTAGCATGCCAAACTATAACATCACTTTAACCTTTGTTTGTTTCAGTGAATATTCGTTTTTTTAACGTAAGGTCCTGTGCCCATCCACCAGCTGGCGCCCAACTTCTTCGGCCATGCGCGGTGTGGGGTTGGGCGCAGAGCGTGGCCTACAGCCAGGCCCTGAGCCCAACCCCTTTTGACAGCTAACCCTCCACTGCACGCGGCCTTGTCACACATTTATTATTCATTTTTCCCTTTTGTTTTGTTTACATTGGGGGATCCAGGAAGAAGTCCCAGGGGCCCTGCCGACTCCCCTTCCAGCAACCATTCTGGGTGCCGGCAGGAGACTGCAATTCTTTTGATTTTTTTTTGTAATATTGGAGAATATGGCGTGTGCCTACCCCAAACCATTGCTGGCCCGGGGGACCCCATCCTCCAGGGCAAATTATTTTTTTAGCTGGAGGGGATATGTTGCCCCCTTCACGAGTCTCGAAAGTCCCTGGGGGCCCATCCCAAGGCTGCCATTAAAGGGGAGGGGCGCGTGTAGCCTCCCTTGTGCCAATACTGGCCCTGGGAGCCCAATCCCTTGGGCTAAGATGGATGTCCCAATCCCTCCTGCGGCGCCCACAAGACATGCAGATCTGGGGGCTGGGGGTGGAGGCCAGTGGCCCCGCGGCCCCTTTGGCTCCCCTGCATGCACCCATCCTGGGTGCAGCAGGAGCCAGCTTTGTTTCCCTACCCACAAGAATGTGTCAGGGAAAAAGATGTGTGCTCTCACCCGGAGTATTTACTCCAGCACTCTCGCATTCAGGGAAACAGTGTCCATGGGGTAGGCTTCCCAGGATCCAAGCATTGAGGAGATCCCCACGGCCTTGCTAGGTTCGGGGAGGGGCGCCCTACACCCCCTTCCCCTTGAATTACATTTTGGCCCTGGGAGATATGTGCCTTCCGAGACTCAGAGAGGGTGGCTTCGCGCCTCCTTCCCCTTTAATTTAGAGATCGGCCCCAGGACATGGGATCCATGGGGGCCTTGCAAGGATCAGGGAGGGAATGTTGCACGCCCTCCACCCCCTTTCAAACAGTGCGCTGTCCGCCCCACGCCCAGGTCCACCCAGTGGGTGGTTATTAAAAACAATAAGGTGAGAGACCTCCACCAGGCCTTCGGGGGTATGGTATCCCTACCCTGCTCCCTATACCTTTGTTAACACTTTGTTGTAGGACAGGGGACTAAAATGGCTGCCATCACATCTTTGTTGATGTGGTAACAGCAAATCAGATTTCATCTTGAGATGTGTCAGCTCTGCGGATCTTATGCACGAAATATCTATATGATTTTAACCTTAACATCTTGAAAACGAAAGAACAGATTTACACCAAATGATAAAATGTACTGTCTAGACCAGGATCTGGCTTTCTGCCAAATTTGGTGTAGTTCTGTAAAGTCGTTTGGGGGGTAGATGTGCCTGATTTTCCTATACAAAAATGGATGGGGAAAACGCGTTATGGGGCCCACACCCTTTTCTCGGCCCGCATGATAAATCAGCCCAAAACTTTCCAGGAAGGAGCTCAGTCGGTGGAGCATTTGTTTTTTTTTTTAAATTTAAGATTCGCCATATGGCACCAAGATCATAGCAAACCAAAAAATGCTTTTCCTATGGAAACCTAGTTATATATATATATATATATATATATATATATATATATATATATATATATATATATATATATAATATACAAAATGAGTTGCCTCTAGGTGGGATGCACTCCCAGGTGGAAATTACGCCAAAGCAAGGGCACACGCCATGAACAAAGTCCTTTTCTGGTTTACCTGCCAGACGCGTTCGAGCCAACGCCCTCTTCAGTGGCAGACCATGTGACGTGCCGGCATGCGGCAACCACCAGTAAATCCCCATAATAATTATGCTCAGGTGAACCACCTGAAGCAATGCTTCCTGGGACTGGTGGTTCAGTAAAACCCAAGTGGGTCGCCGCCGGCACTCACATTCAAAAATGTCTTAAAAGGATTGCCGATGTTCGCGCCGGCACCCCTGCATATGACAGGCACCTCCTGTTCCACAGTTAGCTGCCCCAATAAAGCAGCCGCGGACCCGCAAGTGTTTCGCGGTGGTGCAATCCCGCGACCAGGCAGGCCGCTGTACAAAATACAAAAAGAGTTGCCTCTAGGTGAGATGCACTCCCAGGTGGAAATTACGCCAAAGCAAGGGCACACGCCATGAACAAAGTCCTTTTCTGGTTTACCTGCCAGACGCGTTTCGGGCCAACGCCCTCTTCAGTGGCAGACCATGTGACGTGCCGGCATGCGGCAACCACCAGTAAATGCCCATAATAATTATGCTCAGGTGAACCACCTGAAGCAATGCTTCCTGGGACTGGTGGTTCAGTAAAACCCAAGTGGGTCGCCGCCGGCACTCACATTCAAAAATGTCTTAAAAGGATTGCCGATGTTCGCGCCGGCACCCATGCATATAACAGGCACCTCCTGTTCCACCGTTAGCTGCCCCAATAAAGCAGCCGCGGACCCACAAGTGTTTCGCGGTGGTGCAATCCCGCGACCAGGCAGGCCGCTGTACAAAATACAAAAAGAGTTGCCTCTAGGTGGGATGCACTCCCAGGTGGAAATTACGCCAAAGCAAGGGCACACGCCATGAACAAAGTCCTTTTCTGGTTTGTAATGTATTATGCTTATCCATAATGATATTTTTAAAATATCATTGTACAGTTTTCATTTATTAAAAAATTGATATTGTTACCAAATTTTTGATGATATTTCATTCCACGATATCTCTGTAACGCTATTTTTGTCATTCCTGTTATAAGTATAGAAAAATTATATTTGTGCTAACAATATTTGTCGATATCTGTGTGTCAATATTTTTGTATTCGATATTTTGTCATGGAACCAGATTCTCAAACCAAAAAGGCATCTGTGAACAGGTTGGAGACCCATTCTCAAACCTGAAAACGAAAAAAACAATGTAAGTGGGAAAAGACTGTATCGAAAATATCTCTAAATTCAAGGCACCTCTAACTAGAATTTGCTGTGAACAGCTAAAGGCCATGTTAAGCAAGCAGGCTCTGGGGACATTGTTACACAATGCAGAACGATGCTGAATGTCATGCCTTGTCTCAGACCCATGTAGTGTCACAAGGACTGAGTGCACAGTGAACCCGAGAAACCTAGGGTTACTGGGACTGGATGCAGGGCATATCCAGAGGTCATATTTAGCTGCAAGAACCTGGAGCCACTTGGCATGGATGCAGAGCATGGCAAAGATCACACCTTATGTCCAGAGAGATGATTGAGTTATAGGACCTGACAGCAGAGTATGTCTGCCACCAAGCCCAGGATGCAGGCCTGCTGTGCGCTGGCCAAAGGCAAAATGCAGTGATCGCTACTGTAAATGGGATTGAACACAGAATGTAGCCAGAGCCACCTGCACACATCTGAAAGTTTTGACCTGCAGATTTTGTGATTACCAAGACTGCATTCCAGGGGCCAGAGCATAGCATTAAAATACAATGGCCCTTATTTACTAATTTTTGGTGTAGGGCAGTGCCGCAAGTCTTTCTGCTGTGCTGCCTATGTCAAGAAAAGGGCCATATATGTGGCGCATTCCTGTCCTCTTCTACAGCGATGGTGCACAAATGGCTGCCTAGCACCAACGCAGACACCCTTGCACCATGGTGCAAGAGTGTCTGCGTTGAAATCAGGTTGTTTTTGTGGGGGAAGGGACTCCTTCCTTCACAAAAACAACCCTTACTTCACCCTTGGGGAGGCATAGGCTTTTGACGCATTCCCAGGTTTATAGCATGTTGTAAATCAGGGAATGTGTCAAATGCCATGGGAGTTACATGGAAACACCCACCGTAACACCAATGGCACGCCTCCCCATCGCAGTGCGAGGCAACGCAGCGACTTGCATTGCATTGTGTTGCCTCACACCATTTCTATGAGGCCATGAAAAGCCATGCAGGGTAACTTTACGTGGTCTGGTAGATATGGCTCTGTAGTGTGCACTGCCAGAATGTCATTAAAAGTGACAGTCTGGCTGCGCAAGTAAATGAACCCCTTACTTAGTTAAAGAGAATTTACGGTTCTTTACTCAGAAGTAAAAATAGATTTTTATAAAAGTCATAGACATTTGTGAAATAAACTTTCATTGATCTGATGTTATAGTCACGATGCAGAACCAAAAAAACACTAAAATTAGCCAGTTTTGTTGAGCAGTGTAAGCATCCCTCCTCCAATGCACAGCCCATGAACGCAAGTGACATGAGTTTGTGAACAATTAAGGCCCTCATTATGATGTTGGGCGGAAAGCCATCCGACAGCTCGTCGGAGGCTTTCCGCCCGACATCATAGGTTTCCGTCCGACTGCCATATTATGACACTGGCGGTCGGCGGGACACCCACGGGAGAATTCTGCTCAGCTTCCGCCAGGCTCACTGAGCCCGTTTGGGTGGTAGGCGGAATTGTAATCCCAAAATGGCAGCGGAGCCAGCCTCAGCTCCGTCGTCTAAATTGCAATGTTGCTTTCTGTATGCCCTTTCACGGTGGTCCGCCCACCATGAAAAGGCAAGCAGAAAGTGACTTGGGGGACCTTAGCAGGGCCCCCTCCACCCTGGCCCTCAGCTATGGGGCCTGGGGCCATGTGGCAGGCACTGCATGGTGCCTGCCACAAGGTGCCTTTTTCAGCCGCCGCACAAGCTGCAATAGAAAAATGGAACGTTCCAATCGTCTTAATACTGCGGGTGGAACCACCGACTAATAGTCGGACGGATTCCATCCCTCTACGGTGTCGGTCGGACGAGCATCCGACCGACATCGTAATAGGGCCCTGATGTTTTTTTGCAACAGTTTGTCTTGGGAAATAATGGCATTTTTCACCCTTTATAGTGTCTCTCCTCTCCTCTGAGGCTAATCTGTGACAACTGTCTCACCGTGAGATATTTCAATGGTTTTGCAGTGTGTAGTTTGTGAACTGCGTTTCGCAGTTTGGAAGTGCATATTAGTAAATTGAGAACAAAGTCACATTTCTTGTTATCGAATCAAATGAGACCACAGTTGGTAAATTGCCTCTTTTGATCCAGAGCAACAGAGAGAAAAACACAAACCAGAGAAATAAGGAGGAAGGGAAAGAAGGACAAACATTGACAAAGGAAGAATATAGGGATGTAAAGAGGCAGGTTGTGTCTGCTGGTGGATTAAAATGGCATGAGGTAGAATCAGGACTACGCTGCCTTGGTATCCGGCACCCTGACCTTCGATAGTGCCGGCCGCAGGCTTCTGAACATAACTTTCGTCCCCTGCACTTACTTTGTTACAAGTTAAACACTGACAGCATAACATTTGTCATTTCTTTGTAACTCCTAAATAGGTGTCTGTGTGACTCTGAAAGTTAATGCACTGTATTGTTCTCATTGCATCTGTAAGTGTGTATATTTAACAGTATTGAAACTGCCAGAAGTGTAATAGAAAGAAAATATGGGCCTTTCTGAATTAAGTGCAAGTGTGATATTACTACAGACATAGGGAGAGTGTTATTGGTTAGTCTTTGGCAAAACACGTTTTTGGTTTATACAAACTATGAGTAATCAGGAATAAAATTGGGTTACATTTTTGTAGTTAGAATATGTGTGGTCCACGTAAATAATGGAAGAGCATGTTGTACTGTTGAGGAAGAATCCAGTTAATGGAGACATTGGTAGACAATCCCACAAGGCAGCAGGGCATATTCTGGTTCAATAATGAAATTATTCTGGCGAAATGTTAGCAAAGTGGCAAGAGGGGTCCTGAACTATTTTAGATAAAATATAAAATTCCACTTTTAGCAAACTTTGTTTAAAAAGGATTTCATATTTATGATTCCTTTAGAGGTTTTACCCTTGATGTATAAAATGCATTGTTTTGTGGATTTTGTAAACCATGGCCCAAAAATCCAAAAACGTTGCACACTGGTAAGATGGTTATGTCACTGTTTTTCGTTTTTCCTTTTAGTAGTTTAGTTTCCACTTCTTTTCTGATTTTGTTTTCTTTTTTAGCACTTCCAGTGATGTGGCCCACTTTTGAGGGTGACCTAACTAGCTGAAAACCGCAGAGCGAATAGTAATGGCCCCATCATGCTAAAACACAGTGCTCCCACAAGTATAGAAATATGTGGGATGAAATTGAGAGGAAAAGAACTAGTATGGAGTCACCCTGACTGCTTAAATGTAGTTTAGAAATCTCAAACAAAGCACTTAAAGCAATTCTGGGATCACCCTTTTCTTTGTTCTGCGAACAGACTCAAAGAAAGGGGTACTTCTGCTTCAGAACCAATGTGAATATATCCGTGGTCCTTGGGGTTAGTTCTGCAGCAGGTGGTTTTTTGAGAGCTCCTCAGCAAACATGTAAGTAAATTAAGGGCTTTTGAGTAAGCTTGACCTACCCACAGAGGTTTAGTTCAGAGTTCTAGTTGCGGAGGGTGAGAAATATCTGGCAGTACAGACTGGGGCTACAAAAAAAGCAAATTTACCAAACTTATTGAATTTCACCAACAACATTAACATTGCATCCTCCCTTAAAGGATTTGTATAGCAGATGACAAAGAGTAATACATTATGGGGGAGATAATCAATTTGAGTCAAAGGCCTTGGTTATGAGTGCCCCAGTGTTTAACGACCCCTACACAAACACCTCCTTCAGAAAGGGTCACAATTCCAAGTGTGTGAGACTTTATGGCATCTGGTTATTGTCAGGAGCGATAAAGTCTGCACCATCTAACTTTTTCTGAGGTTTGTGTCAACAGTTTTGACCTTCTGATACAAAAAGGGGGCAAATGCCTGGTAAATACCATGCGGATTCTGGTGCAAAAAGCACCTAAATCTGGATATTATCCCATTTGAAAGGGAAGAAATTGCAACAAAAAAAAATCACATTGATTAAATTATGAAAACCTGGGTATCAGAGATTAATGGGTATGATGAATGTCACCTATCCGCTGGGCACTTGTAATCAAGGACTAACAGTAAACTGCATCTTCTCATCCTTGAGAAGAAGCAGTAGAGCAGAAGTGTGCTACTAATGGACAATGGGGAGATTGTGGAGACGATTACTAATTGAGAGAGGCAGTGTAATAAGTGAGTAGCTTGGTCAGATCATTCAATTTCTTTGACCTATGCCTTTTCTTAACTTTTTGTGGGTAGACGTAAACTTTTTAAATCGCCAGAGACACCGACTGCTTTGGATGCACTGTACATTACTCCCGTGTTCACGACCTGGCCAGTCCTTAAGAAAAGGAACGTTGTCAAACGAACAGGGGCCCTTACTCTTCTTCCAAGAAAAGTAAACCAGAGGTACCACAGCTGGCTGGATCTCATTAACACGTCAAGGGAGATTGACATCCCTGACAGCTTGCATGCTCTTCCTGTTCCCTCATTTTCAGATCAGAGTTTGCTACTAAATGTGATTTCAGTCTTTCTTGCAACACAGTGCAGCTTTGCTAATCATTCTAGGCTTAAAATATGCTGATTTCTTTACTTTGTGTTGATTCTTTGGGTGTGACCCTCTTAATCTCAGTCCTGGAGAATTCCACAGATTGTATATTCCTGATTACATGGAAAAACATTGCAGATATAAATGAACCAAGGATTTGAAGCAAAAGTTAAGGTGGAGAAACAGAGGAGTATTCTCCTGTAGGGAGTCACAGGGTCTTTTCTCCTGTTATTAGTGGTCAGAGAGAGCACCTAGCCGAGACCTTTTAACATTTTCCTATAGTGAGCCTGTTGGGAGCTCTCTATGTAGAGGAGTTACTATCTTGATGGATTGCCACTAGATCACCAGAGGTGTATTACTATCCTGGATAGTCAACAAGCAAGCAAAGTCAGCTTTTCGAGGTATGTACCTCTTGGGGGAAACAACCGTTACACTGCATGCTTTACCACGCATGCTTTTACCCCGCATGCCATTACAACGAAAATGGCTTGCTGTAGGGGGTATAAAGTGTTGGATTTAACTCCAACACCTTCCCTACTGTTGCACAGACTGGAGTTGGAATAGTAAATTATACTATTCCAACATCCAGCACAACCCCGACAGCAAGTCGGGGTACAAAATTGCGTTGTAACGGCATGCGGGGTAAAAGCATGCGTTGTAACGTCATACAACCACCTCTTGGTCATAACTTAAGTCTTTTTCACATGTTTCAAAGATTTGTTTTAATTCCCAAACTACATGAGCTTTTCAGTGTGCACCTTTTAGACATCTGTGCATTCCTAAAGGGAATCATTCAGCTCCTCTGTGAGTGTTAGTTATACAGGCCCATCTGTTTTAGTAAATATTGTCACCTTTAAGAAATTTGAAAGGTAGCAATATTTAATGCTTAGATTTGCAAAACTGGCACGAAATACATTAACCACATTGAAGAATAAGGAGAAATCTCTTTCCACTTTAGTAAGAAATAAAACTGTTGAAAATCTATATTTTGGTCTAATATTGTGTCCTGGTGTTCTTTCAGCAAAGATATTGGTAGTCCTTCAGAATCAATGTTCCACTTTCTAGGCTTTATGCAATTGTTAAACTGTGATGGTTTTCAGTGGAAATTCGTTTGTGAAAGAGAAAGCCTAATCCCTCTGGTGGTGACCTTATCTAGCATATGTACAAACTTGTGTGTCTGCTCTGTTTCATTGTTTGAGTTTGTGAAATTATGCTTTCAGTGTCCTGTAGTGTTCAACCTACCCATCAGTCCTGAAATCATCACCCACCACCTCACATTGAGTGTGTCATCATTTATTTTCTTGGATGGACTAACGTACAACTGAAAAAAAGCATCTTGCCAGTGAAGAGCTGTGAGATCAAGTATGCAGCTTGATTATTGTTACTGTGACAGCATCATTCTTAATTTGCGGATGAGCTCAAAAGATTTACAAAAATGTGGCTAGGAAATTATGCAACTTGGAAAAATGCATGGGGCCTTCATTTAAGGAGGGTCTCTGATTCAACCTTGTCATTCACACTGAATTTATCTTAGTGCAGAAAACGTTACTATCTTGATCAGCGATAGATTCTTGCTCATTTTTCAGGTTTACTATTTTGTGCCACGGGATTTACATTGCTACATAAAAGACCCTCCTCCAACACCACAACCCGGATCCACTCTGGAATAAATCGGATATAGGCAAATTGGGTCAGAGTAATTGGGCTACACTAGAAGCAATTGTGTTAATTTTGCTAATTTGCTGTAATAGTAAAGTGACTGTTTCTTAAAGGAATAAGCGAAAAATTCAATAAAATCATATGACCAGATAGAGGAGCCAATTTCACTGTATATAATTTAAATGTCTGGTGCAGTATAAATATTCTAAAAAGTAATGGGGTGCTGCATAAAATTAACATAAAGAACACCCTATTATCCTTTCATTCATAGTCTATAAAATCCATAGTAATGGAGAGCCAACATAATAGGTCATACATGCAATTCGGTGGTTCATGGCACATTGAAGTTAGGCTTTTCTGTATTTACAGCACTGTTAAGTGTCCAGGTTCCCTGGGACTTGCATCCTGATTGTACAGAGCTATTAAACGAAGAAACCTGAAGTGCTCCACAAAAATGGGGCACAGGTTCATTTTTAACATTCGTTCCAATAGCCCTTGTAGGATGGAGACACCGTGGTTGGGACGCTATGGGTGGGTGTTCCAGTGTCCTGCGGTTTGGCCTGTCCAGCATTACATATAACAGATATTGGTGAGATAGGGCAGGTGACTGTGCCGTCGATTTAACAATTGGACTTCCCATAGATCTTTAGGCTTCTACACACCAAACACCATGTCTAAGGGTCCTTTACAATGACCACTAATGTATAAGAATCATGAGACCACCGAAGGAGCTGGGCACGCACTTGTGCTTGCCTTTAGACATAGGCATAGGTGCAAAACTGGATGAAAGATTTTCAGTCTTTGTGCAATGAGTTTTCCTTATTTGTGCTTGAGCACAACTTGGTGTTTTGCTCTCTACGTGCTGCAGGCATCTTTCATAATGGCAGATTGTTTAAAATGATAAACAAGGAAAGGACATGTCACCCGAAAATTGCATGCACTATAGGAAACGTAAGGTGGATATGACAAATCTAACGTTCTAGATGCATGCATAAAGAAACCCGTGTAGCACTTAATGTCATTTAGTTGTGTTCATAACTAAGACTCATCTCCTTAAACCATAACATATTTTACTCTGTCATTCTATTCATTGTTCAATGAGAACTCGCTGAGAGAGATTTGACCTATATTGTTTGCAAGAAGAGCTCCAAGTTGCCAGGCTTCAAAGCAGTTATGGCCTGATAGTGCGTCTTCCTGATACACTGCTTGTTACCAATTCTATAACATATACACTGCGTGGGCTTTGTCTCTTCTGAAATTATTATGTCTTTCTCATGTCATGGCATTCGGTTTAGTGTTTAATTCCATCTCTAATGAAGTTGCAATGCTGAGGGTCTGTTTTACATATCCAGGGTATTCCGAAACATCACACATTACATTATTTTTCTCATTGATAGATTGTATATAGAAAGCAATCTTTTTGTTTTTTCAGTGCATGAGGTTTTTTTAATGTTTTAATCAGGACTCAAAATGCAAGTGATACCTATTGGCCTTGGCAATTTCTATTTTAGTAGGCCAGTGGCAGCTTGAAAAGTCTATGCCTGTTCCAGCCTGCTGGTATAAATATATTCTAATGACACCAGTAACGAACGAAAGCACATCATTGGTCAGACATATTAAAGGGAAATTAAAGAAGAATGATGAGATTAATTTTCTGTAGTTTGTAATATTGCTTTATTGCTCAAGCCAGTCAGTAGCTCTAGTTAGTGGCCCTCATCCAATTTATCGGCCTTAGCTGCACTTAGCAGTGCATAGGAAGCATAGGTAGCAACAACCAGTGTTACTGGCCAGCCAAAAGGTCTGTAAGCTA
Organism: Calotriton arnoldi; assembly: GCA_963921515.1. NCBI lineage: Eukaryota > Metazoa > Chordata > Amphibia > Caudata > Salamandridae > Calotriton > Calotriton arnoldi. Next base: position 2,519,669 of record CAWUFW010000755.1, on the reverse strand, counting down.
ATAGCGGATTAGTGCCCAGCCTGATGTTCTGGGTCTTCGCCCCAGATAGATGCCTTTTGTGAGAGCGCTTCAGCGAAGGCACTGCGCCACTAACTAGAAACTGCATTCTATCTAATTTGATTATATGCCCCACTTTCAGCATCCCACTGAATGGTGCTGATTGTAATTACACCAGGTCCTTGTGTTAACCAAAGCTGCACTAAGTGAGTGTCCACCAAGGAAATGGGCCGCTTGCTTTAAAATAATAAAGCTCTATTCCCCCTCGCCTTGTCAGTGCAAAGTAGATTAACTGTGTACTTGTTTACTGTTTACAACTTCCCTAACAGTAGTGAGAATGATTCTCTGAGTAATGAAGACTAACAAGGACAGATGCATTCTCTAAACATTATCTACTGGTTCATCCTCTATCATCACTGTCCACAAGTAATACAAATTTGCTAAAGTGGTATCCAGACAGTCTGGTGTGGCACGGATGAACAAGTTACTTACCTTTGGTAATGCTTTTTCTGGTGGCTACTCTGTATAACTGCAAATTCATCACACTTTCATAGCAGTTGCTCCTGCACCTGGCATGTTGCACCTTTGGACTCCATAAAAGCCTCACTGCCTCCTAAGTGATGGCACAGATCCACCCATGCGCTGACATCAGATATCGTTGGACCTCTTCTGTACCCACAGACTCATAGTGGCAGTGACAGGTTGCAAGCGTGACAGTATGCAAAATACAACCTGACCCCATTTTAGAATCTCAAAGCCCCACAGTATGATGAGGACTGAGGGTGGTGAGGAATCTGCAGTTAAGCAAAGTAGTAACCAAAAATAGGGTTTTTCGAGGTAAGTAACTTGTTTTTCTGATGTATATTTCTAACTATAGATTCCTCACTTTTTAAATAGACACATAAGCAGTACCTACCAAAAGGTGAAGGGCCTGTAGAGTGCACTTACACCAGGAAGTCTGACTTGACCAAGTGGGCGAAATGGCACTCCCTGTCGATTAGTTTATCAAGGCAGTAGCGCTTGATGATGGTGCATATGGACGCCAATGTAGCAGCCTAGCAGATATCCAACACCAGAATACCCCTTGCCTACACTGCAGTGGCTATTATAAAGAAACAGTGGTCCTGGACCAATTATTCAAGGAAGAGTTAGATTAACAGAATTATCAACTTATTTGAGCTTACATTAATCAGCTCCCAAACGTCTGTAAATCGTGAAAATAAATGTGCAGAAAAACCACTAAGTATTATTACAATATATTTATTTAGTCATTTAAAGGAATAATCATTAGAGGGTCAAGAAGGTAGAAGAATGTTCTAGGGAACGTGTAGGAAAGAGTGCTCAAGTGTATATATAGGAATCAAGAGAGCTCAAAGTGTGTAGAAAAGTAAAGGGCATATATTTACAAGACTGTACAAAACTGATATCCAATAAACAGTTAAATGCAACCTGGCCACATGCAAATTATTCATTGAGAAATGTAGTCTTAATGGACATCAGTCTCAGTTAACAACTGTGCATAGACTTGAAGAGCCTGCACATCAAAAATGTGAGGGCTCAAATTAAGGTCCCATTGAGGCATTATGAAGGGTACAGGGGGAACATGTGAGAAAGAAACTCATCATAACTGATTATTTTAATAATGAGGATTGGGCAGGCAAACATAGAAAGGCTAAAAGGGCAGACAAATAACCTTTAACAATGTACACTGCATAGCCTTTCTGGGCTAGAGATAAAAAAACACTAAACATTAGGCAGTTTGGCCCGAAGAGGATCAGGCCAGGCAACATATTGTGTCCAATGACTTAGCCACAAGAATAACATCTTCTACTTATGCAGGAAGATCAGACTTGCTCAGTTTATGTAGCTCAATTTCCACACAAGAATATTTAGGTTATGAAGATTTGAGTGCATTACCCTGCCCTTTTGCAGATACAGGGGGACCCTCTTTAAAACTCAGGTTTAAAGTACTACACTCTCCTGGTCTAATCTAGGGCTATCTGGATGATCTGAGCCGGTATTTCCTGATCTTCAGAATTGAGGGTAGGAGTGACAGAGGTCGGTGTACAGGAAACGGGAGTCGCATCTTAGGCGGAATGTGTCTCCCAGTGAGCCTCGAGGTAGAAACTCATGTGCACAGTAATTGTGACATTGTGCAGCCTTCGAGGTGCTGAAAAGATCCAGTGAAAGTGTGCTCCACCAAGTAAAGGTGTCTTGAGCTACTTACAGATGAAGATGTCATTCTTGGTCTACCAGATGACATTTAATGAACTTGTCCACTCTGGCATTCAAAAAGCTCACCAAATGATTATCCATCAAAGTGATCCCTTGGAGGTTCAGCCACCTCCAGAGTTGCATTGTCTCCTGTTACAAGACTCATGAATCCACATGGCCTTGCTTGTTGCAGGACCACATTGTTTTGTCCGTCAAGACATGAACTGGTTTTCATTTGATGGACAGAAGGAGAGCCTTCTTAGCCACTCGAATGGCACGAAGCTCCATAAGGGTGATCTGGTACCTCTGCTCCACCAGGTACCAAAGGACCCAGATCTCCACTTCTCCCAAATGACCACCCCAGCTCAAAGATGATAAATCTATCCATTGAGCTCTGGATGGGGTCAGGAGTATGGCTGTCGTGGTTCCTTTGGGGTGTAAGATGCAAATATTGTCCAAGATGCAACCCCGGTTCTGTGCCCACTGCAGGTGGAGGTTCTACTGCAGGGCCCCGCATGTGCCAACAGGCATAGAAGACCAGCCGGATGCACAAGACCAAGAAGTCTCCAAATTGTCCACACCAAAACCCAGGAATGAGCCCAACACCTCAGGATCAAACATTGAATGTCCTGGACTCATTGCTGGGGTATAAATTCCTTAAACGCCACGTAGTCCAGGATGACCCCTATGAAGGGAATACTTTGCATAGGTTGCAGGTAAGATTTTGGCTCTTGGATGGAAAACCCCAGGGGTGAATAAAGTGTGATAGTTCTCTGCAGTTAGCCCAGACTGACTGCAGTGAGCCAGACTTCAGCAGCCAGTCATCAAGGTACAAGATTACAGGTATCTCTGGCCTGCAAAGATGGGTCGCAGCTACTGCCATGACCTTTGAAAACATTCGAGGAACTGAGATGAGATCGAAGGTCAGGATGGTAAACAAGAAGACTTCGGACCCCACCATGAACCAAAGGACTCATCTATTTGACTGCAGCTCTGGTACATGACAGTACGCATCCTGCAAGTCCAAGGACACAATCCAGACCAGAAAGAATATGGGTCAAAGTCAACATCTTGACCTTGTCCCTCACAAGGAAGGTATTCAGAAGTCATGTGTCTAGTATCAGCCTGAGTCATTTCTTTTGTCGAGGCAGAGCAGGACTGCTGTCCATGATGATGGCCACGGCCTCTGCTTCCACGGCGTCCCCTGGAACAGCGCAATGGCTGAGTTGACTGTTTTACTGGTTGCAAGGTCTGCCTATGGCAATTGGCAATACACTAACAAAATTATCTTAACATTTGATATTGCTGGTAGAATTGAATGGCCAGAGATAGAAAACCCAAAGAGCAGCCCTGTGAACGGCTGTCTTTGAAGCACTGCAACACACAGTCAGCTGTTTTCTTGCTAAAGAAACTGGAGCCATCAAATGGCACATCCGTAAGGGATACTTGAATGTCCCTAGAAAATCCTGTGGAGTATATCCAGGCATGAAGCTTGATCACTGTGCTGCTGCATAAGGTGTGATCTACACAGTTCATTGTGTTCAGAATAGCCCACTATACATGCTTACCCATGTCTTGTTATCTTGGATTGTGTGAGCACAAGCATTCTTCAAATTGTGTGGCGTGACTGGCAAGATCTCACCAGCTATATTCCAAAGTCATGTGTGTAGCATCCAAGCAGGAAGACGGCATTCAGGTGCTGCAAGCCAAACTGGCAGAGGAAAAGACTCTTCCAGAATATGGCAGTGCGATTCGATTTCCTGACTGGAAGTGCAGTAGGGAATGCATTGTGATTAACTTTGATGATGGAAACTTGAACCACTAAGCTCTCAGGAGTCAGGTGCTGGGTCAGAAAAGTGAGATCTCCGTGGGTGGGTCTATTACGCCTAGCCATCAGACAACCTGCTTTGTGAGACAAACAAAGCTTAGACCAGGGAATGAATAATGTTTCTCTAAAAGCTTTGTTAAAGGGCAGCAAGGACTCTGAAGTAGAAAACCCAGGGTGCATGATTTCTGTCAGTCAAATTGCCTTAGTCTCTATTGTAGGTCAAGTCAAGTCAAAAAAGCTTTATTCGATATAAATATCATAAAAGCATCGAACATTTCATCAGTACCAATGATAAAAAGAATGCAATCTATTATTAGAATAAAACACTGCGGGAATTCCTAACAATCGAAATATAAGCTATTTACAGAATAAAATTGACTCGTTTAAAGATAAAATACTGAAGTAAAACAATGAATAAAAGAATAAAACCAGTATTTCATATCAGTTACAAAATATAGCATGTTGGGATGACAATACCCTAATCATTAATGTCACTTAGCAGAACCCCATAAGTTCGGAGGCAAAATCAGGATATTCTTTGTAAAGTCTTGCATCTAATTTACCATGCACAACCCAGAAACTTGGCGGTTCCGCACACATAGAGAAGTCTCGGATCAGATTTTAATATACGCAAGGCTACATTGTGGTCATAAGTGCCTAGTTGTTTGCAAATGGGCACAAGCCACCTAGACCTAGCTTTAGCATACCCCGGACAGGCGAACATAAGATGTGCAACACTCTCCTTAGGAGACCCACAGGAAGGGCATTCTTCGATAGTTTGGTGCGGAGGGCGCCACTTTGCAGTAAATTCGTGGACTGGAAGTGTGCCATATCTAAATTGAGTATATAATGCCCTAACCCTTGGGGTCTGGATAACATCCATAAAAGGTTCAAAGCCTCTAGAGAGTTTAAACTGGAAGAATTCTTCCGTAAGTCTGCCCATATTTGGGTTACTAACATCTCTGGCATCTACCCAGTCCCAGTAGATCCGTTTAAGTTCTGTTTTGCTAGGCGAAGTTTGAGTGTCCCAAGATTCCTTAAGGCCAAGCGTTACCATTAGGGCCCTAAGGTTAGAAATCCATTTAATACGCATAATGCCATCCATACGCAAAACTTCTGTGAATGCATCCGCATAGTTGGAAAGTTCCGGGGTTCTTCTGAGACGTGCCCAAAAGAGCAATGGGCGGAGTTTTGCCAGATCTTTGAAATGGCGTCTGCCCAGATCATACAGCAAGGGGACTAGGGGGACACCTCGGGGCAACGAAATCAGGTCCCTAAGGAACCTGTGTTCTGACCTGCTGATCTCATCTAAATTGTCAAACCCCATAGCTCGGCACCATACATGGCCGAGCTAACTGCCTTTGCTCCATAGACAACAAGTGCCGGGGCAACAGGTCTACTAAATGATGATCGATGTTCTCTGCTCAAAGCCCCGCCAACATGTTTGTGGTTCAAGAGCATTTTGTCAAGGTGCGGTCTCCACTGCATTGTTTCCGAGAGCTGTATCCCTAAATAGTCAAATGTAGTGACTCTCTCAAGGGGCGACCCATCTAGTATGATGTTATTCCTGAACGATTTATGGGGCTTAAATGCCATAAATTTTGTTTTAGACGTATTTATTAACAGCCCTCGTATATTACAAAAGGTTTGAAACCTGTTCAGGAGTTTTTGTAGACCCATCGGGGTCTTGGAGATTAACAGAGTATCGTCAGCAAATAGGAGAGTAGGCACCTTACTGCCAGCCAGGGCCGGGGCATCGGATGGTTTTTCTTGAAGAAAACTAACCACCCCGTTCATATATAAAGAGAACAAGGTGGGTGCCATCACACAGCCCTGGCGTACTCCCTATTTACTGCGATCCTTCCAGTAAGTTGCCCTTGGGACCCCCATCTTATCTGGGCATAATTATCCTCGTGGAGTCTTACTAAAAGGTTGAGAATTAGTGGGGGAATGCCCATCCCTTGCAGTGTTTCCCATAACCTAATCCTAGGGACCAGGTCGAAGGCAGTCTTTAGATCAATAAAGGCAAGGTAGAGACTACCCTTGCCTAGCACTACCTCTTTCCAATGAATCATAAAAAGTCTAAAAACCTGGTCCATCGTACCTGTATTAGCCCGGAAACCCGCCTGAAAATGCGAAAGAATATCTTCCTCCTCTGTCCAAGATAAGATTCTCTGTAATATGACCCTGCCAACTATTTTCTGCATGCTGTCAATAAGGCTAATTGGCCTATAATTAGAAGGGTCCTCTCTGGAACCCTTCTTATAAATTGGGACTACCTCCGCGCCCTTCCAAGACTCTGGGACTTTACACCCTCTGGAGATGGAATTAATTAAAAGGAGGACATAGTCAGCCCATTTTTCCTGATCAGCTAAAAACAGGTCTCCAGGGAGACCGTCTGGGCCCGGAGCCTTAGCTGGGACAAGTCTGCTTATTGCAGAAAGAACTTCATTATGAGTGAATAGGTCACTACCGATGTTCCCAAAGTTAATAAGGGGAACACCGTGTTGCCCATCCACGTCTGCATTAACAGACCCAGAGTAAAGACCGCTGAAATGGTCATACCACGCCTGAGATGTAATGTGGTTGGGAAGTTGGTCTGCTTCCCCCTTGTTAGCCCGTCTTACCAGAGTCCAAAAGCGATTAGAATCTCTTGCAGAACAAGCATCTTTAAGATCTTGCCATCTGGTCTCATCCCAGTCTAACTTTGCTTGACGCTGGGCCTCTTTGTATTCTTTCCTACTTAACTTGATAGCCATGCTATTCTTGGCCCTACAGGCTATTGCCAAGGCATTCCTCTTGAGTCTGCATTCTTTGTTATACCAGGAATGCACTCTCCTCGGCTGTGCTATGGACTTAATGGGCCTATTAGAAACTAGAAAGTAAGAGCTAATTTGTTCAATGGTACGAGTATGAATAATAGAAGCACTTGAAGGATTCACTACAGATCCTTCCAATAACTCGTTAGTGCTTTTATATAAAATTTGGCTAATAGCCTTAAGATTTGCATCCTCTAAGGCAACTTTCGACCATTTTAAGGCTCTTCTAGACTTTGTGGGGACCACCTCTTTGGTCGCAAAGTAAGTCTGAGAAGACGTTGTAAGGCAAGTAGAGACCCAGGGAGACCTTAATGACATACAAAGAGGGTTGTGATCACTATCTAATGTATTCCCCACCTTCATATCTACAACATGCCCCCAAAACCTGACATCTACTAAAATATAGTAGATACGAGATGGACAGGTTACTCTATTGTAAGTAGGGGCACCCTGAGGATCTGACTTGGTCCTGCCATTCACTGCCCTTAGACCATATTCCACAGTTAGTGCATTCAGTTGAATGGCCAGTTGTGACCATCTTTTTACTGGCGGTAAAGTTAATAGGGGAACACCCCATTGGCTATCTTCCTCCTCTAGCCCGATTATGTCCTCAGTACCGAGTACCGGGTACAAAATTCGAGCTAGCAAGACAATAATATTTACTGTGAGTTGTCTTTCTAAGGTTGGACCAGAAGATCAACTGCTTACCAGACTTTTAACATAGTCCTAAACATGGACACCCATCAACACAATTTGGATATTGCTATTGTTTTCGGTATGTCAGAGAAACTTAAAAACAACCAGATACTAAAATATCCATTGGGGAAGCCCATTAACCTGATTGTTAAGACATGGTGTTCTATCTGAATAACAGTTGATCTTCTCTTGCACAGTACAGCTGTTTTGGTCCTTAGTTTATGAATGCATCCTCTTCACCCACCTGTTGCATTTCTTGTGGTCACATCTCTGTTAACAATCATTTTGGTTTCTTTGTCAGTCAGTCAATCAATCAGAATTTGTAGAGGAATTTGTAGAGCGCAGCACTGTCACCCCTGGGGGTATCTGGGCGCTGGGGTACGAGGTCTCCGTCGAAAAGCCAGGTCTTGGGGAAACGTCGGGAAGAAACAAGCAGAAAAAGGCAAAATAGAGGGCAGAAAAACAAGCAAGCAGAAAAGGCAAAATAGAGGGCAGAAAAATGAGCAGAAATTACAAAACGGGCAGAAAAACGAGCAGAAAAGGCAAAACAGAGCAGAAGAGGACAAAACAGAAGGCAGAAAAACGAGCAGAAAAGGCCAAACAGAGGGCAGAAAAACAAGCAGAAAAAGGCAAAACAGAGAGCAGTAAAACAAGCAGAAAAGGCAAAACAGAGCAGAAGAGGGCAAAACAGAGGGTAGATAAACAAGCAGAAAAGGCAAAATGGAAGGCAGAAAAACCAGCAAAAAAGGCAAAACAGAGGGCAGAAATACGAGGAGAAAAATCAAAACTGAGCAAGAAACGGGCAGAGGAGGCACAAACAGAGGGCGGCAGGTAGGCAGCAGAGGGTAGCGGTCTGTGGGCAAGCTGGACAGGAGAACCATCGCAGAGGGAGCTGCCACGAGGTCCTGCTTAATGGGGTCGCGCTGCGGCCTCCATGAAGTAGGTCCTGGGGGAGGGCAGGGTGCTGGGTAGTGGGAGGAGGGAAACAGTGGGAAGAGGGAAGAAACGAGCAGAAAAAGGCAAAACAGAGGGCAGAAAAACAAGCAGAAGAGGGCAAAACAGTGGCAAAAAAAACTAGCAGAAAAGGCAAAACAGAGAGCAGAAAAACAAGCAGAAAAAGGCAAAACAGAGGGCAGAAAAACTACCAGAAAAGGCAAACAGAGCCTGACTTTCTTCATTTGTAACCTTCCTGTCATATTTAACACCTGTCTTTAATTGTATCCTATAATGTTGTTACCTGTGCACATGGGCTTTGAAAATGCACATTGATTGTTTGCCTGGGACAGAAGATCCATTAAGTAATGAGGCTTAGGAGACAGAATGGGAGAGAGGAGCCACTATACTCCAATCTTGTAGCCACTGCCGAACTGTTTACAAACTGAATTGCCCAGGGAGATCCCGACGTTAGCATGATGAGTAATAGATCTCCTGTGATCATACCCTTTGTGGTACAAGGTCTTTAAACAAGTCTGATAAAATGCCTTGAGACAGTATGTTTGCGGTGACTAGAGACAATCTGGGGCCATATTTAGAGTTTGGTGCTACGGAGTACCCCCTTGCCAATCTTTGAAAGTTGGACTGACCTTCAGTATGTCGACTCTCCTCCATCGACATACAGCTCCAACGGCCTAATCGACTAATGGCTGTCGGATGTGTTGCTATTTCTCCGCCTCCGCTATTTAGAGAGGGCTGGCAAATGGCAAGTTTTGACTGTCCATCACTGGCAAGCAAAATTTAGCAGTAAGGGGCAGTGAAAATTGCAAAATGACCCCCACGCCATGGGAGAAAATTGCTTTTTTTTTTATATAAAACAAAATCCCACTTTGGGATTTTTTTTAAAAATAAAAAACAATTGGGAAGTTTGACAGAGTCTTCTGTCAAACTTTCAATGCATTTACAGGAACCGCTGTGACGGCAGTTTCTGGAAATGCAAGAGCTGTCCACTGGGCCGGTGGATATCCCTGAACCTGGTAAGTGGATACCCTCGCAATGGCAGGAGTAAAGTACTACACCATGGCAATGGTACATAATCTGTCTGCAAAACTCTAAATCAGGCCCTTAGGTTATACAAAGTCACCTATATTACCATATTAAGCTGACTTTATATTATGTTACTGCCCCTTAGTCCAGCTTACTAGATACCCAATTTTTCAAGCTTTAGAAAGATGTAAAAAAACTTTTAGCAGTGCACTAATCTGTGGAATGGTGGATGTCTTCTACTGCCAATTTTGGAAAGTCAGAAAATCCACCTCCTTTTGCTTATTGTGTTTTGCTAATTTGCGATAATTCTTTGTTCTTTGGTTTCTGTGTGTTTAGTGTGTCTTGATAATGGGCCAATCTATATATCACCCTAAAGATAACTTACTTTCAATGATGGTGCTCTCTGATCAGCTTTGCCTGGGTATGCACTGAGGTTATATACATTGTAACATTCTTATTGTTTTGTTATTTCCTTCCAAGGCAGCAAGTAAAAACCTTCGGCGCAAGAGCACTCCATGATGAACCACACAGGCTTTGGATCCATGTGGGACTTGAGTTTACACTCTTTTAATAATAGTTTAGGGCGTTATGTAACCTGCAGTCAGCTGTACATAGCAGTTCAACATGAAATCCTGTTGTGTCTGAAACAAAAAAGATGGGGTTGCATAAACAAGCCACTCCTGATCATATCTTGAATGTTGACACATCCAGGCACTATGCTGACCAATCTTCCATAAGGGTGTGGGACATGGCCTTTCCAAGAACTAAATTGCTTGTTAGCAAGAACCTAAAGCAATTGTAAGGTCTGCATAAAATAATCATTGACGTAGTTACTAATTACTTCATGCCAGATCTTTTCTTATCCTTCCCTGTATAAACCCCTTGACAGTCTACCTGCTATGAGCACTGCTCCCTTGCTAAGATCATGTTTTATATGTTCAAATGTGTAGAAGATGTTAACTGTTGGCCTGGTTTAATCAAAGTGTGTGACCTGGAAGTGTGACACCCGCCCATGCCGACCAGTCAATATTGCACACAATTTGGGGATCTTGGCAGCCTCCTCACGTAAAAGTGTCTTGTTGGCAATGATGTTCTTCAACATTTCTAATTGTCATCTAGTCTGATTCTACTTTCTCAACAGCCCAGTTAGAATACTGTGATAAATTCTTAGTAGTTTCAAAAGTGCTTTTCAAAAGGTCCCATGGTGGAATCTGCATTATGTTTTATTTTACCACTGGACAGAGGTGGTTTAAAAAAAATGCCAAAATATGGATCATTCATAGCCCGAAAACATTAGCCACTCGTGTTGGCTGCCTGTGCATCCTGAAATTGGGCATCTAGAAAGCCATGTACTGACCATGGCTATTCTGAATGTCTGCCCAGCAGTCAATCAGAATGGTCAGAGACAAGTTCTGATTGGTGAGAGCAGACTGCTTCAGCATTTATGATACGCTGCTCTCAACCAATGTGAAATTGTATCTGTGTTAGACCATTCCAATTGACTGCTGTCAGACGTTAAGAATAGCTCTATCTTGATCAGCCCATTCAGTCAGGCTACTAATCTCACAGTGGTACCTGGCCACAGGTGGGAAACTGAATCCCAGAAATGGTGGACTCATCTGGAAATTCTCTTTTATATCCCTTAGGCAGAAAAAAAATAATTTGCCCAGCCCTATTGAGAATGTCAAATTATGGACTAATAGGTGAAATACATAGAAATGGTACCTTTTGGTTTGCAAAGATTGGTTGTCTTTTCTGTCAGCCCTCCATCCACGCAACCTCAGTGCAGTGAGTTTCCCTCAAATGAGATTACACCTACCAAAAGATTTGAGTTCCAAACTCACGAAATGGAATGCCAGGCTGGATATAGATGCCTATTGAGCATGGAGCCTGTTAACAATCATTCATATCTATCTAATAAGTCTTGCTTGGGTTATTTATCTATTGTAGTTGCCAGGGTAGCACTAGAACAATGGTAAATAACATTCCATCTACCATATGTAACAGGTCTGCATCATTTGAGGAATAATGCTCAAGGAGGTATCAATTTAATTGATTCTTGTAAAATGTCACTGTATCATAGATATGTGTACTCTTAGTCAACAATCTTACAAGTTATCTTTGTACACCACACATAAACCCTATTTTCAATAATTGTCCCAGTAGAATTAAATAGGTTAACATACCCCAGGTCCTTGACTTTGTGAATGAGTGTTAATAATGCAATGTTGATCATCCTTTGCAAGCTGCTGACAATTACAAGTCACAAATGAGTCTATTATATAAAACATATGATTGTCTGAGGTTCCTAATTGCAGATCGCTTGAGTTTCATCCAAACATTAAGTTGTCACATGTGTATTACTGACTGACATTGCCTGTCTGCTTTTACAAAATGATTGCCCTGCCAAGTTCGTACCCAGTTTAGGCCCTCAAATTGCTTAAAAAACAATAGGATGATAGGTTCAATGCGTACAGTAGAGCTTCCTCGTTTTCTGGATCCACGTGAGAGCAGTTCATTCAGTCCAGGTATATTCTTTGTATTATGAAAACTGTAGCCATGGTTTTCAAATGGGCTAAACAGAACTTTAGATCCCAGAATGAAAAGACAAAAACTTGGACTAGATGACCTCCTCATCAATGGACGTGGGAAACTTGAGATCTCTGATGGAGCAATAGAAACATTTTGTTTCCTAGAAGGCTTTTGCTACAAAAAATCCTCTGGCATTGCTGTTTTTGCCCTCATTGCTTGAACCTGGGCAGGGGAGTGTGGAGGCAGACTACTGATCATCAAAAGGTGACTTAGTAAGTCCATCTATTGCACCAGAATCCGTCAAGTTTCAAATGCCTCTGAAGGCCACATCAATTCAAAAGTGCATCTGTAGAACATTGACTTTATAGGAACACGGGTCTAGTACTTGCCAGTGCAGAATTCCTAGCAGATGACCCTTCATTGCTCATGGATACATTCTTCAAATGACAATAGATTCCAAGGGCAGCACATTCTGTGATGAAAATGTCCCCCTCAAACAAGCACTCTGGGCATATCGATACGTCAGGTTCTATGGTGGTGACAGGTTGTTTCACTTTCCAGTTTTAATGTAAATAACATATTTGGACTGCTCTTAAATCTAAGGCTGGTCTAAGATTGTATTTATTTAGGAGGGATTTCAACCTAATCGCTTGCAGCAGGTGGAGGATATGTCACATTTTTTTCAGTAATTCCCTGCTCCCAACGGTAATCAGCACTGTTGTTGTCTTCTGCATCGTCATATGAAAATGACTGAAGGAGAAGCTATGGTAAAAAGTGATTTGAATGTAAAAGATCAGCCTGTATCTGTGCCAAACTTCAGGCACCTTGCCCATACACAGCTTCACGTGGCATTCCACAGCAAAATCATGTTTCTTGTTCTAAACCATGTTCAAAACAATGATTGACATTTTCCATGTTTGATGCTATTACCATGTGAAAAAAAGAACATTTTATCCTCTTTTAGCATGGATCGACACACTGCCACCTCCATCAGCTACCAGTCCAAAAAGAGGTATTGCAACAGTTGACTCTGAGCAGCTGAGAATGCTTAACAAAAGAGCTTCAAGCTGATGCTAGCCTAATCACTAACACAATTGGTTCAGAAGGTTTCAGGCCTGGGTTCCTCTGTGGATGGAGCTGGCACTTGATTAAGAGGTCCAAGTCATAATTAACAGGGACTCGTTTTGTCAGCTTGAATCTTATACATCGGGTTCTGCCACAAGAGCCGCTAAATACCGAGAGAGCTGGCGTGATCATTTTGCACCCAATTCTGCTGTGCGCACTTCAGAAAAGTAGGTAACACTCCAATCCCATGTCATCATTCACTCAGAGGTGCACAAACAGCGTGTATGCATGCACTGCTAATCCCGGTGATTTCTGTCAGGTTTCACCTGGTGACAGTCGGCCAGGCAAAAAAGCACTGAGTCGCACAGTTTACGTATATGGTGTAATGCGAAGTTGCTCGCTAGTGGGAGTTTAAACCTGACTTGGTATTTAATCTACATTTAAAATCAGGATAATCTTTCAGTGCAAAAGGCCTTTCCAATCACCGAGCCATAACAGAGGTGGTGTGCAAGTCAAGGGTTCTTTTAGTTTGAGATCACATTAGTTCAGCTTTTCAATAAAATCAATAATTGGAATTATCAGGCATAAGGACGTCATTTAAATTGGCTTTGGATATATTATCCGTCCTAATATGTGGACTTTCCCTCTTCTGTATGATTCTTCTGGTTACTTACTAAGCCTGAGCTGTGTTGCTATGTGTACAATATTTTTTTTTTCTGTACACATGTCTAATAAACTGAACTAAACCTATGGATGAATTCACCTATGGCCTGTTCACGAGATCAGCCGTTGCATAATGCCCCTGATAAATAACAATACCATTCGGTACATTATTTATCGGGTGCGATAAATAACACGCATTACGAGTTATTGGGGAATAACATGCAGATTTTGGTGTTTAACTCAACAAAATACGCTTGATACGGTAAATACCATATGTTTTTCTCCCGTTAAATTTCGGCAGGTTTGATCTGCCGTAAATTAATGAATGTTGAGTTAATTAGCACATCCGATAGTTATCAGCTGCGTTAAATACCATCAAACCCGTAATTCAAACCCAGGTGTAAGCATGGGTTTACGCATGGGTCAGATTATAACGAGCAGCTCGTAATGAGGGCCCTACTGGAGGGCCTACAGATATACAGTTCTAAGCCCAATATCTATGCTATATTTTGGGCTTCTCTCTCTACCATAACCAAAATATAAAATGTATGCAAATTCTTCTGGGACAAAAGCAAGCTATTGCTAACAGTGTGCTATACATAACTTGATCAGGTTTGAGTTATGCAGTTTGTGCGCTCAGTCATGACTAGTGAGAATAATTGACTTTTCTAGCGACACCATCTCCTCCTTTCAGTGCATTATGTGAATTTAGAAGGGGGCGTATTATTCCAGTCGAAACAAGGATATAATGATGATTTTCCGTTAAGGGTTAGCTTTGCTGCCTTAAGGCAAGAAGCTGCAGTTTTGGTTGAGCTCTCCCAAGTGATCTTGAGGGTACAGTGACCAGCTGATAGTGTGTTGATCAATCCCACTCTGTGTTACTATGAAAGGAGTCCATTAAGGTCTGGGATAAATTGGCAGTGAACAGAGTTGCGTATGGCTGGCCGTTCTAACATAACTGCTATCACATCTTGTTCATCCCAAGTATTTCTCTGACTGGTGACATGGCTTTCAATTCATGTGCATTAACTCGCTACTTCTTATTTTGGGTAATTCCCACATGTGCCATGTGCAGGGCCTCAGATAATGCCTCAGCTAATCTCTCCAATATACTTTTATAGATAAATCACTATGCTTCATACCTTCATCTCTTTATTTATTTGCCTTTTGACACATAAGTAACCTATGTATTCAATTAGCATTGATGTCTCCTCAACTGCTGCTCCGCTTCACTGCAATTAACTACAAAACTGACTGCTAACCGCCTTCAACGCAAGAAATAGTCCCTTTAGATGGTCTACTTTGCTAATCTGCAATTTTTTATTTTGTTTGCTGTCTCAGTGGCTCAATTATTCTTGCTAATTTATCTTCATGAATGAAGGGTAAAAATCGGTAAGATTTTATTCAGAATCCAAAGAAACCTGTCTTTGAAATTTAAGCAAATTTGGTGAATGGCATAACCAGGACAATGCAAATGTAAGCATTTATGAAGTGTATGATAAAACGTCAATTGTCATATGCATGATCACTTTTCCAAATAGGGATGTGTGAATATTGAAAGAGCGACATTGCTATGTTACCAGGGGCAACATGTTTCAAGTCCAGCAATTTCCTTTTCCAAACTTGTGATCTGGTACCATAGTTCAGTGTGTGAGTCCACACTTTAACTTCCAGAATACATTTGTTTATTAAAGAATTGTTAGAATTATAGGCATTGTGTTTTATTACCTACAGTTTGCATGCCACTGATTGCCTTTTGAATATTAGAAACGTCCCGTATCCAGCAGATTTAGCAGATTCCATAATGTAAAACTTTGAATTAAATGTCTAATCATAAACTCAAAAGTCTGAAATCCTTGGAATGGCCAAGAGTGACCACTTGTGTCAACTTTCAGCATGATTGGATAGTCTAATTTCCAAATCGCCCAAAACCTTAGCAATGTATTTCCAGAAATGGCCTCAACAGTTAAAAGAAAACATTTTTTTAAATTGTTTTTTCAGTCAAACATATTCCTTCAGTTTTCTCCAACACTTAAGGTGTTAAAATTACTAGAGGATCTCTTCCTGTGACAGTGTTCAGGGTGGATGGAGGACGACCGCAACCGCGTTAGATTATCAGGATTGCCAAAGAAAATAGATTTACATACTATTATATACACACGGAAAATGAAAGCAATAAACATTAGAGCTTCCTCTTTGGGTAATGTTCCCTTAATAAAATCATATTCCTCAGAGAAGCAAATTTATGCTTGGAATGTTGCCTTTTATACATGGGTTAGATCCATGCCGCATTTTCAGGCGACCCGCTGACAATGTAAATGATCTCCGGATTGTTTAATTGTATGCACATTTCTCTTATCATATCTTGACAATCTGTCATTGCTCCATGCCTCCTAGACTAATTTCTGACTTACCCTGATTTAGAAAAACCTATCTAAGGAATGCATTTGTTTATCACTTTGGCACCCGCTTGGACGTCAGTTGCCTCTTATTGTTGGTAAGCAGATTTTAGTTCCACTCAACATTGGTACTGCCTTAGCACTAAAAAGAGCACCTACTATTTAACTCTTTTGCAAATTATTTACATTAAATCATATTTGACTTCCTTTGTTACTGTCGGCCCACAGTTGTAATTCATTCTGAGCAACAACACAATTTCTTGCTTGTGGCACACATCCTGGCAAACATTTTGCGTGCACCTTCCCAACTGATACTTAATTTAAAAAAAGTCCTTCTCTGTGGAGATTTTCCTAGTACAATTGGAGAAATAAAGGGAATTCGAGAGTCATGTGCTGAAGGAACAAACAGCAAACATTAGATCCATGATTTTTTGCTTCTTTCAAAATTCAAACTGCCCACTATTTCCGTAATGGAATAAAAACAGGCGTAAAAAAGAAAAAAAGAGATCCTAATTTCTCATGCAAGTTGTATGTTCTTTTTTCTGCTAAAGTGCCTGAAGGATAACGAGTCATTCTGTACAATGCTGGTCACAAGGGACTGCAAATTGAGCAGCAATTTTTTCTCAGTTTTGCGGGTGGTGGGAGGGTTCACGCTGGGCTGGTGAATGTTTAATTTGAGCTTCCGCTGTGGTATGACAGGTGTACCTTAGCTCATAGCTCTGTTTTGCTTTTAGTAATGTTGTCCAGAGCAGCACTCCAGCTCCAGCATCCCATGGACCAGCTCCTTACACAGGATACAATGAAGCTCCTGCTACCAAACCTCGCATGGTTACCACCGCCAGCATCAGACCCTCTGTCTACCAGCCAAGCCCAGGTAAGACAGAAAACACATCCAAACAAATAGCGCAAAGTATAGGTCCTATGTTCTGAACAGGTTTGCACAACAACATAAAAGTCTGCTCTCACTGGAATATTACACATTTATGGAAAAAGACAATGATATTTCAGAGGAATGGGATAATTTAGGCCCAGACCCGCCATGCAAGATAGGGTGATCTCTAATGATGAAAATACAGGATGGCCCCAGAATGCAGGGACAAAACCCTCTGCACCTTAGGATTATTGTTCTGGTTTTGTTTTATGTTTGTTTTTCTGAAACAAATTCACGTTTTGGGTGTTTATTTCTAGAAAACAAAAAATCTTTTCTAAGGAGGATCAACAAACTTGACTCCCACTCAGCAAAGCTTAGGTGCCTTTAAAGGGAGACATCGCACAACCAGCACCCTTGAAAATGCAGAGATCCTTGCCTCCCTGGCAGGCTTCTGTAAATTTGGTGGGCCACCTGTCAGGGTCTAAATGGCACTGGAAGTCTCTTCGATGTCCACCACAGGTCTTGAAGGATGCTATTCAAACCTGATTTTCAGAATAATCAATGACTATGAAAATTAATCCCATTTAGATTAATTATCTATAAATGTATCTTTTGGGAATATCCTAAAACGCTGGCCTGGATCCAACCCATCAGATCTAGAGGTTATAATTAGAGACTGGATGTACAGGGCTTGGGTGTATCATTATAAAATGGAGGTGGGGTGAGTGCACAGGCTTCCTACCAATGTAAGTGGTGGAGACAAAAGTGTTTATTAATTAGAAGTGATCATTGTCAGAAACTGGAAAGTTAATGCTTAATGGAACCTGCAGTCCTTGTTGGCAATAGTTTTCTATCTTCCTAGGGAATGGTGCACCAAAGACAGACTTCAGGGATTCTATTGTTACAGAGCTCTCTGCATTTATCATGGAGATACTTTACAATAGATTTCAATTAGAATGCGTAGCAGCTACTACCAACGGCTTGCTCTTTGGTACTGACCTTGCTATGCCCTGTTCTCTGGGGTCATGGACATAGCAACAGTATCCAAACGTGAATAGGGTTCAAAACTCTAAAAACAGGATAGGCCTGTTTTACAAAGGTAACATACCCTTTTGAGTGAGTTTACTACTTTTTGGGGAGTGAGTTTACTACTTTTTGTTATTCATAAACTCTGAGTGTAAATTTCTGCAAAAGAACAAGTTACATGTCTCCACCCCCTGGGTAGAGCAAGTGGCTAACTCTTGTGTGAGTGGGTGACGTCCCTCCCTAAACCCTTGCCTGACCCTACCTTAAGCTCTCTTACTCTTCCCTAATTCCATCGTCTTTTGTAATAAGTCTGCTCCATTTTATGCCATTCCCCTGTGTCCCTGCCACATTTACTACTAATGTGTGGACGTTTGTGTGCGGGGGCTCTGCAGTCCAGACGGAGAACTCCGCACACATAATTATAGCTAATGCAGAGGCATAAACTCTGCACGCACTTTCTGAATAGCACACTGTAGTATGTTTTGTAGTACTACTCTAATACTAGAAAACGTACTACAAAGTGCATTTTGTGAATTAGGCCTACTATGTTTACTTTCTGCCGTATCCACCCCTTGCCCTTCCTCCAATTCCTCAGCAGCAAAGAGGCTGTTCAGGGGCAACGAGTGGGGGCAACCCAGTGATATCATCGGGCATAAAAAGGTGTGCAATGTCACTTCTAACCCCTGGCGTTTTTAATGATTTTAATGAGTGCCCATATGTGGGCATATTGGCAGTGGCTGCTGGCATCTACGGGGAGGCAGTGGCGGGGGCACTCGGAAAATATTATAAAAAATATATATATCTTACCTAACACAAAGTCCTCGCTTCGGAATCTTCTTCACCCTGGAACTGAAACTGGATGCTGGAACTCCCATGCCCAATCATGGCGCTGCTCACATGCAGCATGTGAGCAGGACCAGGATTGGTGGGAGTGGCCTCAGCGCTCCACAGCGCTCTGGAGGCCTGCACTGACTCTCAACCCAGCCGTCTTAAGACAGCTGGATTGAGAGATTTAAAGTGCCCATGTGTGATTGCCAGTCTCAAACTGCCGGCCAAAAAGACATGCGCACTTTAAACAGTGTATTAGCCAGTCCTCCCTCCACCCTGCTGCTGTCAATCAGCAGCGGCCCGCCCCCATCCTGGCTCGGGACAGGGATAAAAAAAACAATGGTAATGAACTACCATTTTATTTTTCATCTCTGGGGCTTTGGAGGGGGGGGGTTTAAGTGGGGTGACGCTCCTCCGCTTAAACGAAGGAGCCCCCCTTGCACTGGCATATGCTTGCTTTGTAAATAATAATGTTTGTGTTCCCACAAAGACAGATTAGTATTTCTTTTTCTCTGAGCAAGAGAGACAGAAGAACGAAACCGTACTATGGTGATTGTGGGAGAGTTCCATACGAAGCAATGATTAGTTTAGAATTGGAGGGAAGGGGACAATTGAAGATAGATTTTAGAAGGGACCATGGGTGTCGGGCGGCAGGGGAACGTCCAGAAAACATTGACACACTGTTTTAAGCAACATGAACTAAGTGAAAAAAATAAGAGATTGAAGAAAACAAAGATGTTGTTGCGAATTCATGAAAGTCCAGTAGGTGGCAGACTTGCACCTAATAAAAATTATCCTCTACAAGTCTGCACGGAGACAACGTGCACGACCACGTTAAAGAGCCTGCCACAGGATCTTAACCTAGTGACAACTGCACAATCAAACCTGTGTTCTAGAACACCGATAGAGATTGCCGGTGAAAACATTGAATACATTTGGTTTACCGTCCCAAACGTGGCCCTTGTTCAACAATTTTTGGCAATGCTAGCTACAGAGCGGAAAAATATCTGCCCATAGGGTTAGTGGACATTTTACCATTTCTCTGACAGTAATACCTCTAAACAGTTGTCGACTTTGTTATCTAAAGTGAAGGGCTGTGGTAACCACTGTAATGGTGTGCCCCAAGGCCCACATGCTAAATAAAATAATGACACGGACACCACTACTTATGTTACTCAACTGGCCACAGGCATGTGTGCTCGGCCCCTTTTGTTGGCAGGGTCAGCTTACTGGTGATGCCGGTGATGGATGGGTGTGGGGTGGGTGTTTGTGCAGCCTCAGAGGAGGGGGCTGCATCTTTATGTGTCCAACAGGACACTGCAACCACCTCCTTAAAGATGCTGAATTTACCTCTTGTGGACTTGTTACCGCTTACTGCCCATATTTAAAGGCCAGTCTCAATGGAACGGTTGCTTTGAATTGATTAATGTACCCCTATTCTGTTCTCAACTCATTGCTAATCTCTTTTTGCATGTATGTATGTATGTAGCATTTGTATAGTGGGAATCTAGCCAAAAGGTAGCAGACTGCTGTACAGGGTCAAAGGCAAACATACAGTTATCGAGTGATAGAGAAAGTAGCTGGGTTTCTGGGAGCAGAAATGTACACTTACTGCATTGTGATGTAGTTGTCTTTAAAGAGCTGCATCGTCAACTCTTTCCTAAATTGGAGCAACAGTGGGGCAGTCTTAACGGATATTGGGATGTTGTTTCAGAACATGAATCAAAAAGACCTGCAGCCTTGTTTTTTGTGTTTTTACACTTCTTAGTCTCCAGTGTGATAGTGTCCTGGCTGCAGGTGTGCCAAGAACCACCAGAAACGGTGAGCATGACTGCAAGACAAGCGGTTTTGATGGCTATGTAAATTAGGCCCCTGGTTTGGAAGATGGTGCAAGTCAGCAAGGAGGGCCAATGGAATTCCATCAGGATGGGGGTGATGTGATCATATTTCTTCAGGCCCTGGATAAGACATGCTGCAGCATGTAGGATGCCCTTAAGTGGGCCATTATGAAGTCTGGGAGGTCCTGGATCAGGGTGTTATTACCATCCGGATGCAAGAGTACAAGGGCTTGAACAGCAGTTCTGAAGCTGCTTTCTGGGAGAAATGGGTTCAGTTTCTTTAGAAGAGAGAGTTGGTACAAGGGTTTCTATGTTGTTTTTGGCAATGTGTTCCTTGAATGGGAAGTTGGTGTCCAGGATGAATACAAGTGACCTGGCCTTTGGTGAGAATTGGGGTTCGAAGCCATCAAGGTTCATACCATTGAGCCAGGTTTATACTATTTCTTGCTTGTTGTTCTTGGCAAATAACAGTAATTCTGTCTTGGTTGAGTTGAGCATCAGGTATGCACTGGACATCCAGGTCTGGATGATGTGCAGGCATTGTTTGACGCATTGGATGTCTCGAACAGGGATGACTTTCAAGTAGAGTTGTTTATTGTCAGCATATTGGTAAATTTTGATGCTGTTATAAGTAGAGCCCCAAAGACTCCATGTAGAAGTTGAAAATGACAGGGGCCAGCTTAAAACCCTGGTGGACTTTGCAGATGATGGGGATCTTTTAGGATCTGCAGGAGCTCATGAGAAGGAACTGATTTTGGTAGGGAAAGATTGGAGGAAAACCAGTGGAGGACATTGCCAGTGAATCCCATTTGAGACTCCAGGGTGTGGCTGAAGGTGTGATGGTCTACTATGTTGAAGGCAGATGAGAGGTTCAGCAATATCAGGAGGCAGGGGTCATTTTCATCTGTACTCAGGAGGGCATCATCTGCAGTGTGTAAGGCAGTGGCCCATGAGCTGCACATGATCTGAAGCCAGATTAGTAGTACTGCAGGAGATGAGATGAGCACTTGAGCTCTTGCAGTTGAGCACTCAGTACTTTATGGAGGGCTTTGCCAATGAGGGTTTGGTGAGTGACTTCCTGTGGAGATTATAGAATCATGCTTATTCTTAGTGACGCACCCACCTCTCCCCAATTATGACTGCCGTTAAACTTTCGTTCTGTAATTTAATGATTGTGCTGACTGGTCCATTTGCATTCTATGATGAAGTATACACTAAGCACAATACTATTACAGTAGTGCTTTTTATTGAAACCCAGGACAATCTTGGGGAATAACTTTCAAAGCAGCCACTTTAAAGCGTGGAAAATATACCCTACCACAATTTGTATACGCAAAGCTTGAAAAGTGCCGAACATCAAAAAGTGATGGGCTTTAGGCCTTGGTGTTGCATTTACATCTGGGTGTTGGTGTTAGGGTTAGGATTAGAAACAAGGTTAGAGTTAGTAATTTAGGTGGATTACACTTCAGTGCTTTTTATGAGGCAGAATGCTACAAAATCAGTCTCGGTGTAATCACTCCACTTTTGATGCCCTGTGTTTCTTTAAAATCCTTAAGTTATTTCCTTGTTTTATCCATATTGTCTGTATCTGTGCACCAAGAAAGCTCTGTGGTTTAATATGTCTGATAAAGCGGTCTATGCACATAAAGATCAAAAGTTCAAATTCTAGTGATGCCAAATAGTCTCCTGTTGGGGTTCTTTATGAAAGGTGGGGTAATCACTGTGCCAAGACAACCAAAGTCTGCAGCCATATCAAGCCGTTGGGAGCCCATTTTGCCCATTTCCAATAGCTTTAGGCCTCATCGGGTGTTAGCATTAGATCCAAGGTGGAAGGTGTTATGCACAAACGCTGCACACCGATAAGAAGGAAATACAATTGAACCATATCTGCCAAACTAAACAGCTGTGGTTTACCTTACTCTTCTTTTCTGTACTATGGAAACCTTTATCTGAGAAAAGAGTTAACAGCTTAACAGCAGCTAACCCCACTATATAGTTCCTTAACATTTTGTTGAAATGACCACTAATTTGTGAAATAGAAAGTCTAAGCATATTGTGTTCAGCCAGTTTCTCATGACCTTGAACATTCCATAGTTAAGTGCCTAGACTTGATAAAAAAAACACAGAGGGTATGATTCACAAAGGGCCTCCGCACTCGTTGGGGGAGGCCCCGCAGTCGTGGGGGGAGGCCCCGTAGTTGTGGGGGAGTCTCCGCACTTCAGAATTCTCATTGCAGAGACTCTGCCCAAGTGCAGAGGCTCCCCCACGACTGCGGGCCTCCACCATGAGTGCAGACACCCTTTGTGAATCAGGTCCTGAATGTGCTAAACAAAAATCTTTAACATAAGGAAATTAAAAATATAAAATTCAGCTTGCTGAATAGTAGTAATGTAATACAAATCTGAATGAGCTTTACTGTAATTTTGCTTCAAGCCGTTGAAAGTAGAATGCAATATGATAAAATCGGTTTATTGCAAAAAAGTGAACTTTAACTTTTTAAAAAAATGGAAAGTCTTGCGACCGTGTATTGAAGTCTTTACGTTCACCTCTCTCCTCCCCCAAGGACTACACGGTTGGCCATATTCCAAAGAATACACCTGTGACTGGCAACAAGTATTTACACACAGCGCCCTGTCCTTTCACTGAGTTGACTGAGGTCCCCTGAGGTTAACTGAAGTGAGAGTACAGGCCAGGTCCCCACCCTTTGCATGTTTTATTGGCCTCCTTGCATGCTTGTTGCAGCTACTCAGATTTTGATTCAACTGCCAGCAGAAAGAGCCTAAAGGAGCTCAGTGCGCACTCGTGCTGAAAGGAAGCGGCTTGAGAGCTGGGCACACCTAGCAGAGAGGAATGCACCCATTTCTGGAGCACCTACCTTGCTACAAGGCAGTCTCATATTATGCTTATCTTATTCCATAGTTATCTAATTAATGTTTTTTGGCAGTTCAGTGGCATGCAAATCCCACCCACCCACAATAAGCGGTAACCTCATATTACCTCACTGATAATACTCTTAGTTAAAGTCCATTTCATTGTCTTCTGTAGACCTATGCTTCAACACAAACATATTGCCTTATATATCCTTTATGTAGTAATGAACTGTGATTATGACTGCAGCCACTCAGTATTAGTATTTTGATTGGCATGTACTGTGTGTTGCAAATGCTTAGGAAATACTCTTTCAACAAAAAAGAATAATATTTGCTGTACATTTTGAGGTGGATATAAAGGCCCGCGCAGTGATGCTACCTCTTCAGGGTTTTGTTGTGAACTTCCCTCAGAATCAGTAGATAAACTCATTAAAAAAACTATTAGCAAAACAACAGAAAATCAATCCACAGTAATGGTTGATTTTCCCTGGCTGTAAATGATAATTAGGGGCAGAAACCTTTTCAAATGCTGACTGTAAAGTGAATTTTGGAACTCTGATCCTAATTCCAAGACTTTGCAGTTATTAGTGTAATATATAACTTCAGACGTTTTATGAATCAAGCACTTTGTGTGTGGGATCTTCTGTTCCCTATTTAAAGATGGATTTCTTTGCGAGAAATAGTTGGGCATTGAATTGTTTACTGAAGCCTGACATTTAATTTATTGGTGTAGATCATGGTGGAATCTCTTTAATGTGTTGAGTCCAGGAGCTGGAAAAAGCTCTCCCTGTGGAGAGTTTGGAGAAGCACAAGACTACAAAGATTGCCTGGGTGCTGAAACATAATTTGGATAATGAGATTGGGTGGGAGATGTTGCCACTGATGTACTCCTGGGTGTCTATGTAGATGGTTTTGCGTCAGCTGGCCTGGAGTTTGAAAGGAATTTATACTTGAATTAAAAGATAAGGTAATGTGAGCTTTTATCTTCATTCGGTGATAGGTGTTGGAGTATCTGTTCAAGTAGGGCACCTGCCTTCAACAAGTTGGTGATACCCCTGTGTTTGTCTGAATGAATGCCGTGCCCTCCACCTGCAACCATTGCCACTGCACTGTCAATTTGTGTGGACACCCTATGACCCAATACTAGGATTTCCTTGTGAAAATCATTATCATATGCCATAGACCATATGCCACTAGAACTGAACAAAGACTACATCACCCAGAATGCACTAACTTGGTAAATACCAATCCAAGACTTGAAATCTTGGTACCCGGTGTCATAATCATTGGATCACCCTGTAGACTTGGTTCTATGGATAAATGAAACTGTGAGATTGCTAAGTGTATGAGGCCATCTGTCCACCAAAAGGTCATTGGCAAACTGTTTTAATTAGAGAAGTAAATACAATATAAGACATATTGGACGTGAAGGTCTAGGCAAGTGTCATGTGTCACTGGATTGTGTAAGGAGGCTGTTTATGTTTTGACAAATACAGGTAGCTTATCATAAGCATAGTTGCAAGATATTGATGATGGCGGTGAAGAGGAGTGCAGGGTGAAAAACTGATGCTGAATATTTGGTGTTAAGTGATGTGTAAATATATCCGTTGAGGCGCTGAGAAATGCACAACATACACTCGACCAAGGAGGCTGTGGTAAATATGGATTGTCTCCCTCCTAAAAAAATCATGAATAGTTTTCTAAAATAATTTTCTAAGGCCACATCAGTGAGATCTTTCAGACTGGCAGTGTATAATGAGGTGATGCCACCAAATTCAAAATAGTGAAATCTATAGGACAGTAGTAGCTGTCCATGCTCCTCTATCATAGCTAGGGAGAAAAACAGCTGAGTATGAGATGGCTTTTATAAATATATCTGTTCTATTGAGTCCATAGTGAAGAGATACATGTCTATATTCCACTATATACCTGTGATACTACCAATCATACTATACTCATGCCATTATTAAGCCCACTTTCACTGCTCTATAGAAGCACCCTTGTAGCACCCACGAAGACTTCTCACTCCCACCATTGTTCTCCATCTGTTTTATACCATATCAAAAAATTAACCACTGCTGTACAACACTATACATTACTAGAAATGGCCTAGCACAATACCTATGATCTATAATCTGGAGTAGCCTAACAGAAAGCCATAAAAGGCTGTAAATACCTGATTGGAAAAGCCAAGATCTTTTTTATACCTTACCCTTATCTCACAATCTCTTCGTGTGAAGTTTTACACATAGTCAAGAATCTCTTCGAAACAACATTGTCTGCTTCCACTGTCCAATCTACCGAAGAATATTGTAACTTACTCTCTAGTTTCTTCTTCGTTAAGGTTCACGTTATCTATTGCGACTTTGACACCCCTGCCAAATTACCACCTTGTCTTCAGGCCATTCTATATTCCACTTCTCACCATCTGCTTTCCTCTTAGTGATCTGGCCACTGAGTCCATTGATGGTTCATTCAAGTCAGGATCTCTTCTTGATCACACATTATTAATATGGCCTTAGAGCCTATTGGCCCTGTGCTTACAAAACTCTGCAATAATTCTCTTTCCACTAGATTTTTTACTTTAGTGTGTATGTCTGCACAGATTGTCCCACAATAATGTGCCCTCTGCTGACTTTAAAGCTCTAAGTAACTGTAGGCATATGTATGTGTTAACTCTTTTAATAATAATTCAAAGAAAAGGGTTGAGATGCAGGACATGGACTATGTGAGTCTCATAAGATGGCCCTTGTGCAATTTTTTTTTTTTAAAAGTCACAGGGCAAAATTCAATGTCAGAACCAGAAAAGTTTATTCAAATTTAAGAATCATTACTGAAGACAAAAAGTAGTTAGCAAATTTAATTCAGCATCAATAATGCATCAAATGCAAATGCGACATCAACATACGGTCAATCTACAAAGCAAGTAAATAGCCTAATACAAAGTATAGTTCAACAAGAGGACTAGCATAGAATCTGCTGAACAGGTTTAAGTATCAATAGACAGACCAGCACATAGTCTGCTTCGTAGTGAGTAAGCAAAATGTCTGGCACATCTCCCAAAAAGGGCACATTATACAGGTTTTAGGTAGTAAAAGCCACACACTCGACATGGTGAGATCTGACACACAAAACCAATAGCTTATCAACAACATATGATACATTAAATAAGAAACATTTAGGAACACCTACTTTCATGAATAATTATAATAAGACATAGCTAGGAAATAAAGGAAATAGCATGACATTTGTGCAACAAAAAAACAACAGAATGTACAACTAATGAACGATTCTTTGAGCAGACTTGGGTAAAGAATCTTCAGTTTGCTACATATGCAGAGGCATTTTGTACATGGCTTCCTTCTTAAGGAACAAAAATAAATACATTTTATCTTGACGTAAACAGCACAGTGAAATGAATTCTATTTCACTTATTTTCTAAAATGGAAAGACACCGAAGAGAAGCATGTATGTAGAAAGCGTGTTCATGTATTTTAAAACCACATTTCTTTCTGTCACCGTAAAATGAATGTCAATGCAGGCTGACTAGGCCACAGTCATGTTCACTAAAGCCTGGTTATGCTAACTAGAACACATTTAAATTAGGCAGTAACTTCTTTTAATTAAAAACCCTCTCAAATATGTGTTGCATTTTCTTGCTAAAATCATTGAGAAAGAGGGCAACAAACTCCGTTTTAATTGAGGCAAACAACCTACTGCACAATTTCCTGGCCGGGATAGTGTAGCCTTAATACTATTTAATTGATTTGCCTGCTTTCACACTGTTTCTCATCCTATTCTTATTAATCAACGCTGTCAACTCTATTATAGTGGCATTCACTGCACTGCACTACAATGGAACTTTTTCTTTCTTAAGGATCTAAATCAATCTGGGTATCTTCTCCTATTTTGTTTTTCACATCCAACTGGTGACTTGTAGGGTGATCTAACGCCCTGAGTCTCATACTTTTAAAAATGTGCCTTATTCCTTTGGCAGACCTCCTCATCACTTTGTTTGACTTTTCTCTCATGTGTTTTACCGACAACAATCAAATTGTAGTCATGTTCATGATGACAAAGCCGGTATCTTGATAAATGTAAATGTTGTCTTTGTCCTGGACAATAGGTAACCCGTTTAAGCTTAAAGGAGATAAAACAGAAGTTATTCTACTGGTGGCATCACTTACCATTTGGCTTCTGACAGGTTGACCCTCATGTAGGAGACCTTCCTGCTCCCAAATAGGCAGCCAAACATTTAGGAGAACTTTATTTCAATGAGCAGATTAATAAGGTTCCATCTACCAGCTTCTTCAATATCTACATGCTCAGAAAGGTCATTCCTCTCCTACCTCTTTACTGATGTAAAACTGTCGTCCAATCCTTCATCATGCCTGGAATTGATTACTGCATATGTCTACATCTCAGCCTGCATTAAGCACCGCATTCAAAAGCTTCAGTTTATTAAAATTTACACAGCGACTGCTGTTACATCTTTACACCTGTTCTTTTGTCACTTCCAACCAGATTAAATTAAGTAACACTGTCTAGCGGCAACCAAGCATACAATTTTTAAGACTGTTGCTTCACTCACTGACCCCTAATACAGGGTGGACCTGCGTTCATATGTAATTGCTTGTCAAGTGGCTACCCCTCCCTGTGTTTACAGTCCTCCTCTGCTCACCATATAAGGTTCCCAGTGCTCTCTATACTCCACCTGGGAGGTCTCTCTTTCTAATGTTAGGCAGTTAAACATTTGAACAGTCTTCCTATCTACATTTGCCCTGATTCTAAGCATTGTTGTTTCACAAAAAAACAAAAACTTGGCTCTTCATGCAGTGTTGACTATCCTAGATCTTGCCCCGTTGTGAATCTGTTAGTGTCTGGACACCCTTGTTGGTTAATGGCACGCTTATCATAATTTTATTCACTCATCATGCATGCACATGGCGCGGTATATCACATTATTAGAACTTAAACTAAGTGGCAGGCTAAATATTGATCGAGGGGAGCTTCCCTCAAAAGAATACCCTACACAGTGACTGAGAGGGCTTTCAATCAGCACAAAGCCAATGCAGCATATCTAGATGTGCAGAACACCTTCTTTTGTTCCTTGAATTCCACCATGTTGGCAGCAGTAAGGGGACAGGAGTGCCAAATGATGGTGGGCCTGTACACTTGCATCGGTGTCAGTTGACCAAGACTTACATACTCCTTCAAGAGTCAACTGGATAAAGTTTTTACATGTCATTTTCTCCGTGGGTGACGGAAATCCCATTCATTGTAATAAGAAACCAAAAAAGCATTCTAAATTCCTTGTTTGAGAAATCACCCAGAAATCCCTTGGTTTCAGCACTGGGCAACATTTAGGAAGCATTTTGTGGGTTCCATCCTGTCAGTGACTGCCTCATGAGGAGCCCTTGTGTTTTGACCCTAGGGCCTAGTAATTATTTTATAGACAGTGTGTGATTAATGGGCAGATACTGACTCACTCCTCAGCCGAAGCACGACTAAGGAGGTCAAAAACCACCTTACACTCATTGGTTAGTAGTAGCCAATCAGCTCCTAATAATCCATTAAGTGGAAAATATTTTGTTCATTAACTGAGGAATCAGAAACATTTTCTTCAGTAGTTTGCCTGTGTGGATTTTTTTGAGGTTTGCAGTATTCCACAGTTTTACAAGGGAAAGCTCGAGTAAATAAGCACATTGGTGAGTCTGGTTGGATCTAGGAAGTAATGTATCCACTTCAAGAACCTGTTTAACCTAATTTTTCAACGGTTTGAATTCTTGTGGGTCTGTTTAATCTTTCGACCTTAGAGGTTGATAGAAAGAGTATCATTGAATTGGGTAGTAATAATCATCTGTTGTTTAGCCGAAGGTGTCCCAAATAGTAAACTTGCGCTTTAAAAATGCACATTATGTTAAGCTATATTGTCATCCTCTCCTACCCATAGTGGGAAGTAACATGAAGAAGGAAACCAAAACACTGTCAACAAAGAGCTAGAAAAGGTACATTTGTGGGACAACTTTAAAAATGTGATTCCTGTTTACATTTCAGTCAGGCATAGCTTTTAGGGCCCAATGTACAAAACATTTTTATGATCAAAAACAGTGTTTCTAACTATGTTTCCGAGTCTACAAACCCTGTTTTCAGAGTTGCTAAATTATTACTGATTCCTAAAACAGGTTTGCTGTTCGGTAAGGAGATGTATCAGTTTTGCAACCGAAATCCAGTCACAAAACATTGAAAATGTACTGCCTCATGAGTTGGGATGGCAAGCCATTCTCAAATGGGAAGGAGCTAACTATCAAACAAACTTTTTAAAAAGGTTAACTCTTTTTTTTTAATTACGCCCTTACTCCATTAAGGAAAATGAGCTGCATTTAAATAAGTTAACTTAATTTAATTGCGATCACAGACGTGGTGGTCTGCTGATCCCAGCAGGCCACCATCTCTGTTTTGGCATTTCATTTGTGACCTAACTCATTATTATTCCTTAGATGGGTTGGATTGTGAGGAATTTTGTGCACCGACCTATTATTACATAGATAGGTTCTCAAACTTCACACTGGTCACAAAAATACTGGTCGCAAATTACGATTATTGTATTGTATATCAGGCCAAATGTTTCTTTTCCCTGTATTTCCATGTATTTAAAGTATAACTATGCCATTAAAACAATGATGAGAGCTGCTACCACCCTGACTTTACTGGGGCTTCCGTGTGCTTTTCCAGCCTCAAGGAGGTTCTAAAACCACTGCTTAGGCTCAAGCTGTCAATCAATCAACCAAAAAAGCATTTGTAAAGTGCTGCTTATCTCACCGGGGGCTATCCAGGTGCTGTGCTGCCAGTCTCAGCGGAATAGCCATGCCTTGAATCCCTTACTGAAGAAGTTGCGTGAGGGTGAGGTGCATAGGTGAAGAGGGAGGGTGTTCCAGGCTTTAGCATAGAGGTGAGAAAAGGAGCGTCCTCCGGTGCGGCTGTGGCGGATGCTTGGCGTCTGTGCGAGGGTGAGTTTTGCAGAGCACAGGTTTCTCGGGGGTTGGTGGAAGGTCAGGCAGTGGTTCATGTAGTGTGGTCCAATGTTGTGGAGGGCTTTGTAGGCGTGGGTCAGGAGCTTGAACTGGCATCTCTTGTGGATAGGAGCCAGTGGAGGTCATTGAGTTGTTGAGTGATGTGTGTTCTCTTGGGCAAGCTGAGGATGAACTGGCTGTTTCACAATGTGAAGCGCTCCAGACCATTGAAGGCTCATCGAATATATGTCACAGGAAGCGGCATGTCCCAGCTTTAAAGCTCTGACATCTGCTTTTTTTTTCAGCTTCATAAAAAGAGATGGAATTAAGCACCTTAGTGAAACCGGGGTACTGGGCTTACTGAAAGTGTCTTTGCAGAGCCCGCAAGGAATCCATAGTCACTGAAACCAATGAAGAGATTGTCTGTAACCACTACATAACGCTGTCGGCGCTGGAGACACTAAGGCACAATTCCAAGTATTTTGGAAAAAAAGTGTTATGGTACAGAGGGTGGGAAACTTACTCGGTGAGGTAAATAACTCCTATTCTAAGTTTCCTAGAAGGAATTTGGCATGGCATGGAGAATCAATATTTACCATACCAAATTACAATTTCTTTTTACTTTTTTGTTCGGTGCTTCCCCCTGCATTCCACCAGTTTTCTGGCCTATAATGCGATGGGAAAACTGCTAGGGTGCGATAATCATTCAAAAACTTGGAATTATGAGCACTTCGCAAACTCCCAAGGTTCAGAATTTACCTGCCTCCTAGTGTGCAGGCAAATTCTAGGCTAAGGTATATCACACCGAGACTGCTCATTGCCATCTGATGCAGTAAGCACCATAAAGTAACTATAAGCAGACATGCAGAACTTTATAGAAATGTAAAATAAACAAATAAGTCATCTCTGAAAAAAGGAAAGGTGCGAGGGGCTCAAGTGAAGGATGCGGACAAAAAGCCCGAGAAGAGCACAGCAGCCGGATTTGGCTAAATAAATACATCTGGCCCATACAATGGCAAAATAGAATGCATCAGTCCAAGAATACCAAAAGCTATATACCTTTATATGTCACTAGGAACCTGCGACCATTTCACAGCTTAGACGAGAACCTTCCGGAAGTAATTCGCTCGGATTTCTGAGGACAGGCGGGAACTGCCACAATTTACATCAACAGGCAAATGGCAAACGCAATGATAAAAAATAGAGCACGCGGAAGTTGGAACTAGCTTTCAGTCACATGATATAATTATGGATTCCCATAAGACCCCGATAGACACTAGCCTCCCCGGTTTCCCCAATTAGAGATTAAATTTATAATTTCATTTGTCTTGCCTACCACAACAAACAGTAATAGAAGCCCGGGTTAGGAGAGATCTGCCAGCTGAGTAAACCTTAGCTCCAAACACTACCTGCACTGTTGAGGGGCGGACACAGCCACTGCCGGGGGCTAGGATGGTGGGTCGGCTTATGAAGCAGGAAATTTAGGAAGCTGCTGGGGACGGGGAGGGGGCTTTGAGGTGTTAAGCATGGAATAACAGCCAGGATTCTCGGTGATATCAACCTTTTTTGGAGCCGTAGTTTCCAAGTAGTGCTGTGTCGTGTTACACCAAAAGCACTATGCATTCCAGAGCCTCTAGCCAGAGCCTCTAGGCACCGGCCTATAACTGAAAATTAAAGCACACCAAACCCGGAATGTACCATGCTGTTGGCTAAAGAGTCAAGAACGGCTGAAAATGTTGGATATGACAATGGGCCAATTTGCAGCCATGTTTATTATTGCCAAAGGGTGTTTTCCAAAACAACGAGATCAGAAGCAGAAGCAACATGGACTGTGAAATTGCTCACTGAAGTCCAATTTTTTTCTTTTTTTTTTTATAAAGGAAATGCTGCGCAAAGCGATGGGACCTATCAACAAGGACTTAGCACATAAATCTTTGATTAGTTTGCTTCTTATAGACACCAGGGTAGGTGTGACCCCCTCCATCAATCAGGCTGCTGGTTAATGAATAAGAAACATGTCCATGTGAAGATCTTCTGAAAGATGGTTCCTGATATGGAAAAAAGGGGCAATTATGTAAAATAAAATGTGCAAAAATAAATAAAAAAGCAGACCAGTGTAGCAGGTCACGCAGACAGTCTCGGAGAGCCAGGCTAGGAAAACTGAGGGTGTCACCAAAAAAGCAGAGTTGTGAATAATTCACAGGGGTGAATTAAAAAGAAGGAGCAAAAATTAAGAGCTAGGAAAAAAATAGCTTTATTACAGTACCCCTTGTGAGTGCACTTTTTATATTACTGAAAGTGGACCAGCAGATATGATGTTTTGGAGTTCTATTTGAGACCTTCGTAGAGTGGGAATATGTTATTCAAAGAACGTCCAAGAGCTGTCTTAGAAAGGTCTCAGTAAAATATAGGCAGCCATCTTGGAATGCTGATTACATGTCTCCTACACACAACTTGCCTTAACCAGTGTGTACAGAAAACACACTACATGGCTCACCGTTTCTAGAGAGTCAGTAAGAAATCCTGCCTCTTGACATGAATACGGGAAACAGCTGTACCAAAGCCATTGGAAATATCACCCAAAATTGCACTCAGGGGGTCATCTGCTTGACCGCACACTACTTCAGAAGCAATATCACAATCGGAGGCATTAAACAGCAGAGCTATTACTATGTTAGACCGACCTTCAACATCAGAGGTTACCTCAACCTTACAGAGACAGGTTGCAGCTAGAAGCTATTTCGAGTGAGCAAACTGTGCCTCTCAAGATAACATGAATTTTCATGCAAATATCAGGTTGAAATATTTTTTTCAAATGCGCTATTTTTTTAAATCAAATATAAGCTTTTTATTTTCTGAAAAGTCTCATGATGACTGCGACTGTCAGCTTGTCATGTTGTGAAATCACTAATGGTTTACCTAGCCAAGATATGTTTAATATCCCCAAACATCAGCTATCCTTTTTAGTAAATGAACTAATTTTGTGTCAAAACATCAACTTGGCATTTTCCAAAAAATCAACCCAGTATGTCCCTAAATATAATTTTCTTGTCAGAAAGTGCTCATTTTGTCCCCAAATGCCATTCTTTTATTTTTTAGTAAATAAATATATGCAAGCTATTGGCTTCATGCACTCAGATGCCCCATCAAACAACCAGTACATCATCTGTACAGGTAGGCCCCATCATGTGCACGTCAATCCAGTTTGGTGATTATGTGCTTCATATACCACCCAGTGCAATCACGTCTTCAATAAGCCAGCCAAGTGATGTGGTGTAGGTGTGGTTAGCTTCGCAATTTATTCCGTCATGTACCAAGAGGTACCCTCTCCATGCCAGCCATTATTGTTGTTTGCACAAACAGACCAACAGCCATCACACAAGCATTCTTCATACACCTACAGATAGGTACAGAGAGATATACATATAGACACACAAATGGCCTGATATACAAAATTTTGTATTTGAACAGGTTTAAACCCAAATACAAGATCACCAGATTTATGTCTTCATCTTCTCTCTCTTGCTTTGCTTATTTAGGGAACCTGAATGGGTCTCCTCCTGAGCTGCTCATCGTCAGCCCAGTGCCACCCGTTGAGTCTGGACACGTGAAAGTAGCGTTTTCTTAAAGTCTTTGCACTCAAGGCCCTGCACTCCCACAGACAGTGTGACCGAAAGTGTGAGACTTCAAGACATAACCAATCAACATGCAGATTAAACGATGCGCTGTATTAACAGACCATGTATTTCAGCCCCTCCAGCTGGCAGCCATCTGGACAGTCAAAAAATCACATAGCAGCCCCTTATTAAGCTTCTGCTTTGTGATTGGCTATATTTTGTTTACCTCAGGAAGAGAGAGCTATGTAGAAGACTTGCGTAAATGAGTGCCAACCTTCCAGCCAACAGTCCGGCCTCTTAAACAAGCTTAAACTTCATCTCAGCGCCACTGAAGTCAGAGCTGTTTAAGTCATGGACAAAGTGGGCAATTGCCCAGTGGCCCCTGCGACATGTACTTTCACAGAAACTTTGTGTGCATGCCCGGCCTGAGCCACCTTACCTCTTGTACTCTCAAGCAGTTGGTGGTAATTAAGTTAAAAATAATCTTACTGTCTTATTCCTCACTTTTTACTTCATCACACCACCCTCACTTCACCTCTCTCTCTTTCTCTACTTCTCTGTGTGCCCCCCCTTTCTCTATCTAAACTTTCTGTACTTCATCCTAAATCTGCAGCACCTCTCTCAATGTACCTCTCTTTAACCCACCTCTACCTAGCTGTCTCTCACAACCTTTCCTCTCTCTCCACAACTTTCTGAGCCTACTTCTATATTACTACCACTCTAGCCCTGTGTCTATCTCAGCTGTCTTTGTACATTACTCCTGTCTTTGCTTGTCACTGCTTTGTTTATATCTTACCTCTCTCTTTCTCTCTCCATCTACTCCACCTCACTCAAATTCTTCTCTATCTCTTTCAGTCTTGTCAAACTCTCCCCTCTCTGTCAGCCCACCCTCTACTTCACTTGTGCCTCTCTGCCACACATTTTTCTTGCTAACTCATTTCACTCTGCCTCACCTCTCACACACTGTCTACTTCAATTTACTTCAGAAATTATCCGCTACCTCAACTTTCCTTCCTCCATCTACCTCTGTCTCAGTTCCATCCTCTTCACCTCTAACTTTATCTTACACCTTTCTCACTGCTTCTTTCTCTTTTTTTGCCTCTCTTTTTCTGTCATTATTTCCTGACAATCATCTCTCTCTGCTCCTCCTTTATTTAAACTCACCCTGCCTGTCTCTACCTCACAACTATCACTCCCCTTCACCCTCTTGCTTTACCTCTGTCAACCTCATCTTTTGTTTCTCACCTCACCTCTCTACCTTATCACTTTTCCCTCTCCACTTTATTTGTGTTTTTACCCTTCAGCCCTCCTTTTTAGGTCTCGCGCCTAGCGTTGCAGTGCGCGGCACTGCTCGCGCAGCGCGAGACCTCTAGAAAGGGCTTCTGAAAACGACCCACACGCTCGTACGTGTGGTTTTGTTTTCAGAAGCCCTCATTGGCTGTAGCGTGCGTTTTTAGAAAAACGGCACGCGATTGAGCAAGGCGGGCGCATGTCCCGCCTTTGCTGCGCCCATTCCCGACGGTGGCCAGAACGCGCAGCAGCGCGCGTTCGTCTCGCTTTGCTGCCGCGCTCTCTAGCCCCAGCTCCTCTGTGGTGCTGCGCGCACCACTTGTTTCCCTTGCCTTGAAAAATAAATGTGTCCCTGTGCCTGCAGAGGGGTGGGAGTTGTGTTGTTCATAGGAATTGAAGACTGCCAAGGACTTGTTGCGCCTTCTTCCCGTGTGCTTTTCTCCTCGCGCTACAAATGTTTCGGGGATTCTAGATATCTGATTTGGTGTGTGTCTCTTTATTTTGTGCAAAACACACTATTTCTCAAAGTCTCCGCATCTGTTCAACACCCGGAGCTCGGACGGTGCAGGGAGTGGATGTTCGCAGCCACCAGGTCCGTTAATGTTTTGTGTGGAGCACGAAGAGTATTTCTTGTGTATTCTAGTGTTGGTGCTGACACGTGCACACACACAGTCACGAAACAGTAGCACATACAAAGGCAACGCCACATTCTTCCACACACATCCTCTTTCAAAAATACACGAGCACAAAGTGAAAACGGACATTCAGAGGCACAAATGTACACGATTCACACACAAAATTGCATTGAAACTCTCTACACAAGAACATAACAGAACAACAGCTTAATACAATTTCAATTTGTTTAATGGGAGGGTTGCATTCAAAGAGGAAAAACACTTGCCGTAGAACATTTTCCATCAAAAGCATTAGTTACATATTTGCTACATATCTTTCACTGTCAAACCATAACACTCTGCTTCATAATTACACTCTAATACAAACCACATATTTCCACTGCACAAATACCCACTAAAATCCAAAACACATAATTAAACTCCACAAAAAAGATTCCACTTTACAACATGCCACATAATTCCACAGCATAGAATACCACTCACACCATGCCACATGATACCACTGCAAACCATGCCACATAATCCCACACAACACAAATCAATGCCACACAATTCTGCACCCCACAACATAAATGCACCCCACATAAATGCACTCTATGCCCCATACCAACAATACACATAAATGCACTACACACAATGACATAATTCAAATAAGCATAATTTCACCACACAATTCAACTCCACACATTTCAAATACACACCACATAATTCCACACCAAACCACATATTTCAAATACACAACACAATTCCACAACACACCACATACATCAAATACACACCGCATATTTCCACATCATGCCACAAAATTTAACACACCACATAAATCAACTCCACAACATGCCACTACACAACACACAATACCATTCCACATAATTATACATAATTACATCCATAACACACATTCTTACTGTACATAAGTCCAATACACTTAATACGATTTAATTATCCACACAATTCCAAAGCAAACAATTCCAATACAACACATCTCTCCCTTGTACTGCTACCAACTCTCCAACACCGTCATCTCTACCCCACAGATGCACTGCCCTTCTCATATCTCTCTCACACTCCCACTACCCACTCTCATCTCGCAATACCACTGCCCCCTCAGCCCTCCCTGACACTAC
Source organism: Calotriton arnoldi (assembly GCA_963921515.1). Classification (NCBI taxonomy): domain Eukaryota; kingdom Metazoa; phylum Chordata; class Amphibia; order Caudata; family Salamandridae; genus Calotriton; species Calotriton arnoldi. The sequence goes on along the minus strand of CAWUFW010000755.1, from coordinate 2,482,361 downwards.
CTGTCTCCTCTCTATACGGCCTACTCACACATGCTATCGTCCTGTACCTTTGCACGCTATGCGCAAGCCCACCTATAGCCTCCCCCCTCCAGGTGCCCCTTCAACTTGTCCCTCTCTCTCTCACCCACCTCTCTCGCTCTCTCATGCACTATTCCCGCCTCTTTCGTGTGGTTAACATCAGGTCTTCAAGCACCGTTCCTATCCCGTGACTTTTCAAAGTTTCCATCCCTCAAACCTACGCTCTCCTCCTCTTCTTAGGGTGCGTACACAAAACCTCTCTCTTTATGCGTCTATGGTCTGCTCTCCCTTTAGTTCTATCTTTCTCACACACTACTTCTGCTCCTGTCTGAAGTTCAATAACCACTTCCTACACTATCTATCCCTCTCAATCTTTCTATCTATTCTCTGCAGCTCTCACCACTATCTATTGACCATGCCACATAATTCCACTACACAAATCCACTCCACAACACACATTTCCACACCACACAATTCCACAACTAACAATTCCAATGCAACCCACATAATTGCGCTCCACACCATATACATCCACTACACTCCAAAACAAAACACATAGGTAAAAAACATGATCATTTACAACGCCAGTAGCTCTAACTCTCACAAATGCGAGACCTATTGCATTGCAAATGCTTGTTTTTTATCCTTTCTGCCCACCCCACTGGTGTCTTTACCTGTCCAATCTTTCGAGACCTCTTCTCATTTTACACTTTTCTTACCTCACCGGTCTACCTTTACTTTCTCTCACTACCTCACCTCTCTGCCGCTGTAACTCACCTTTCTTCCTACCTTAACTCGCTCTCTCTCTCACCTCTTGGTGTAACATACCCCTAGCCGTATCTCTGCATTTCCTTCTCCCAAGCATTACTTCTCTCTACCGTTCTACCTCATTCTAAAACTTATTAATCGCTATACCATTCTTTTTTGCCTGCGTCATCTTCTTTCTACCTCATATATTGATGTCTGTCTCATCAGTCTTTCTTTACCCATGTCACCTTCGACCTCACCTGTCTCTTGGCCTCATCTCTAAATCCATTCTACCTCTTCTTCGTGTCTCTTGCTATACTATTTCCTTTCCCTCTCTGACACTTCCTGTCTTCCAGTCCTCCCATTTTTCTTAGGAGAGTCGGAGGACACTGTCTAGCATTCGAAGTATATTCATTCAGAGAGAAGGAACAAGGTAGGTGAAGATAAATAAGGTAAAAGCAAACAGATTACACCTGAGGGACTGGTGGATAACCTCAATCAGTGATTTGATTTTCACTGTGACAGTGAGAATGCTAGCTGGTAGGGGGAATTTGTTTTGATTACAACTATCCAGGAATTTAGTGACATTGCATATGTTATATTTTAATCCACTAAGTGACCTTTATGTATTTTTGCAAGGCTAACCAAGCATTGGAAAACCCAATAGGTCTTGCCTACCTAATGCTTGTCCAGAGCTGTTGGCGTTGCCAACATTTGTCTGTAAAGTACTGTTTAAAAAACTTAAAAGAAAAAAGCATTTCAAAATACAGGAGGAAAAGCAAACACTTATCCTATGGTATCTCAAAGCTGTTCATTGATTGAATTTTTTCAATCATTTTAAATGTCATGGTTTATTTTTCAAATACTTCTCACTCACAAAACTCTGAACAGAATTTAAACAGAATAAGGTAGTTGTAGTAATGAAGATGTCAGGTAGTCCATTGACCATGCTAAGGTCGCTGAAATAAAACGGTTTAGTAACAACATCACTGATTAATGTTTGATGAGCACTGTATAAAATAAATAACATTCCATGGATTAAATGCAATGCTACGAGGAACAGAATTGCTAACACTTAACAATCATTAAACTAGAGGCAATGATTGCTGGTGACACCCACACATGAAGAAATATTACAATCATGACATTTACCCAAATCATTTGGCGGGAATGGGTTCATGCAAATAGGACCTAAAAGTCGAAGTCCATGGAAAATCGAACTGGGAATCAAACGAAAAGGAACAAAAAGCCTCGGGGAAGCCATGTGTTACTGTTGACCCCGAAAGAGGGGTGGGGAGCCAGCCATCAATCACAGCCGAGGGCTGGAGAGGGCTCGGCGAGTCTCGCACAATGTGCCTTTTCTCCTGGGGCAGTAGAAGGCGGGAGGAGAACATCCTGTAACTGCCCTTGGTTCCACAGAACACAAGGGGCCTGTGGGGAGTCACTGAGCAGTGACTTGAGAGGGAAGGGGCCTGTCTCTCAGATTCCATAGCTACATGAAGGGCCAGCTTCAGAGAGCGCGTTGGCGTTGGGCCTACTCAGAGGAAAACTAATGTGCTTGTATTTAAGAATTTAAGAAGCATATCTGCAGAGACTAATAAGCCTTCCACCCGTCACTGAGCTAACAGAAAGCAATAGGATGCGATTAGTGGCTCCTTTAATAGATGCTTTCGAAACAAGCATTGGCAAAGCCAATAGGTCTCGGCAATGCTCGGTGTGTTGGTGTTGTCAATGCGAATGTCTTTTAGCCATGTTTTATAGCTGTAGTGCGATTACTGGAGATAGGTGGTGGCCATGTTTTCTTTTCCTTCCCTTGCATTAGGCGCGCTGCATCTTGCAACGCCACTGGCAGCAAACCAACCCTGTCTGATGTAGCCAGCAAACAGGAAGCCTAATAGATTTTCTATACCTACCTCCACAAATAACTACCTTGGTGATATATAGTTTCAAGGTACGTAGATGTGGCGTTAGGAATATTAAATCTTATACGTCCCTAAATGCACTTACCTCTCATTATTTTGTCCCTTTATATTATCTCAACAATATTTTTATAGGTCAATATTCTGGGGGTCAATATTTGGAAGTACAACTAGCATGGAGAATAACAATTTGTCTTCTGTCCAACATGAAAAAGGAAGGCAGCAATTCACATAGAATCGCCTTGTCTTGCGATCTTGATAGACCATTTGTCAATGTCATTTGCATTTTTCTCCCGTATGCTTCTTTACCCTCAGACTTACACCTAACCCCATTCAGTATGCTCTCTGAAGTGTATGTGACACAACTGATCAAACTGACCAGTCTAATCATTAAAGAAAACCTGATACATCAATGCACACCAACACGGTCACTCATGAAGACTATCTCTAAAAACAAACCGATTATCCAACAGCCAACCAGCAAGGTAGTGCTGGGAGTTAAGCACCAGCGGCTTACATCTGTCTAATCTGGAAATTAGAGATTCAAACTCTGACATGGATGACTCAGTTATTCATCCTTCCCAGAGCAATGATCGGTGCGAATAGTATTTTTAACAATATTAACTATCTCTCTTGCACAATAATAATCAGGAAAAGAAAAATTAAATAGAAGTAAGGAAATAGAGGAAATCACTGGACCAAGCAGACACTCTGTTTTGTTGCGCAAACAAAAAGCATTACATAACGACCACAACAGTTTATCATAAGGTTGTTCACGTGCTGTTATCTTTTTAACCTCGATAGCACTCACTCAACTGGGTTCCCATTTTAGATATGTGCAGATGATAGCGCATCCTACTGTGAAAAAGGCCAGATATTGCAAATGCTTGTTGTATTTTTTGGGGTAAATTGCTTTATCTTACTGAACATCTGGCTGCAAAAAAAAAAAAACGTGTATTATAAACATAGGTGAGCGGCAGATGAGGGCAAGTTCACACAAAATGATGAAGTCAGGGAGTAGTTGCCAGGAAGTCAGAGGTGCACCTTCACAGGCAGGCAGAAAGTGTGGCAGGCGGATGTAGGCAGGCACACACATAGTGATGCAGTCAGAGAGTTAAAGGGAGAAGCTGCCAGTCAAGCAGAATAGGGTGAAAGGACGCAGTACCAGCAGACAGACAGCCTCAGGGAAAGGTGGGTAGAAAACATCAGAGGGTGAGAAGAACGGAGAGAATACCGACATGCTGGCTCTCATTAGGAGGTGGATGCAGTATATAACCACTGACAATCAGAAGAAAGTGTAGGCAGAGGGTACAGACACGCTTACAGAGATACAGGCTGGCGAACAGTCAGGAGGAAGTGCAAGCAAACAAGGAAGGGACAGGAAGACTGTAAGTATGTACAGGCAGGTGGGCAGTCAGAAGGCAACAATCAGGGAAGGTACAAGCACCAGGATCGTTAACTGAAGAGCAAGCAAGTAAGTACAGGCAGAAGAGTTACACACAGTCAGACTGTAAGCAGTAGACAGGAGGAGGCCGTAAGTCATAAGTAGTGTCAGGAAAATGCAGGGAAGTACAGCCATATCATGGGCAAAGTAGTGTTCCACAGAGTGAAGGGGAGTCAGGCAGAAATGACTTCAGGCTTGGGAGAAACAACCTCCTCAGGTAGAAATGCCCACTTGACGTCGTCCTTTCTTAACAATAAAATCAGTGGTCAGACTGTAGAACAACTTTTCCATTCAGTGCTTCCAAATAATCAAAAGGAGAAACGTGGCACAGTACTCCAAAAACAGCGCACATTTTACTTCATCACTTCTGGTTTCAGAGATGCGAAGCATGGCAGTAAAAGAGAAAAGGGACAAAGGGCATGTTTATTTCCTGTCTAATTAATTAATCGGTCACGGTTTCAACCACTTGGAGCAAAACTGTTGCACCTCAGCGGTCATCTTCAGAAAGATGTGTATTAGTTATCCATTCAGTAGCAAGCAATTAAACAATCATGTGCCGATGAAGCCAAAGAGCGAATTGGACACGCCTATACCTATCTTGGAAATACTGCTCAAACTGTCGTATGGAAGAACAGACCTCTTTAAGTATATAATATGCTGACAAGGTCAACATTCGCGCACACCTGCTCTTACAACAGCTTCATTACCTGTATATTGTCAATGCATTTGAGGTGTATTAGTTATCCATTCAGTAGCAAGCAATTGAACAATCATGTGCCGATGACGCCAAAGAGCAAATTGGACACGCCTATACCAAGCTTGGAAATACTGCTCGAACTGTCCTGTGGCAGAACAGACCTCTTTAAGTATACATTGGATGTACGCCGATCGTCATGCCCTTCTCCGCAATGCGTGTTTGATTCAATAGCACTACAGCAATCCCCAAAATGCGATTTTAGCGGTCTGCACAGGGAGAGTATCCAGGACCATGCGACAGCACGGTCACCTATTTAAAAAAGTAGTCCCGAAATGGATGAAAAGTGCCTCTGCATATGCTCAAAAAGTAATTGGGCAATGTGCTCGGGGAGGCCTAAACACCGGAAGAGGAATGCTGTTGACGAATGGGGAGACCTAAAAATGGAGCGACAATGGTACTGGCTAATGGGAAGCAATGGGAAGCCTATAGGCGGAGCTTTAAGCCCAGAAGTAGATAAAGCATGTCTAGGTTCGAGACAGCGCATGCGCGCAGTTTAAGCCTAGACCTAATGAAAGGAGTTTGTGGGACTTCAGAAACTTTACCTATGACATGCTAGATTCTGTTAACAGGACGTAGCTACCAGTAGAGTAGGGTGCACTGGTCCCTGGGTCTAGGAACGTGAGGGGTTCTCTGCACTCCTGTTGAAGGTTCCTTTTACCACCAAACTGTGGTAGGAGGCGCTATTTTCTATGCTTGCATTAGGGACCATAACAGCCGAGCTATGCCACTGTCTGTTAGTCCAAGGAAACAAGACAAGACCTTGGTTGTCTGACACTGCAACAGATATTCAATGCAGAGAAACAGTAAAATAATGCAGACCATGTCTAAACAAACCAATTTGTGGTCCGGACAACACAGAGAAAACTGTATGTGCCTGACACTGCTACAGAAACGCTAGCATTTCAGAGACTCTAGCCTGAGTGGGAATAGTCACATATCTTTAGAGTAAAGTCACCTGCATTTATAGGCAAGGGGATTGTGTTTCTATGGATGTGCTGAGGTCATACCCCCTTATGCACATGATGTTTTTGCTAATTAAGCTAACACCTTTTTTGTTTTGGGTGCTCTGTACTGCTAGGAAGGCGAAGGTCACTAAAGGTTTAATCAATGGTAAGTGTGATGGATCAAATCGATTACTGCTTCCACTCACTTTGGCTCTGATTCTTGTGGTAAAGCATGGAAACACAGGTGTGCACAAATGCTGTGTTGATGGTAATGGTGATGTTGGTAATGGCGAGGATAATGGCAGCTTATTTGCTGGTGATCTTCATTACGCCGATTTCTACTCTTCCTCATCACAGTCCTTACCTATTGAGTGTCAGCTCCTCCCACTACATAAGCCACTAAGCTTAACAAAATATTGTTATTAACTCTTAGTCCCTCTTCCTCATCACAGTCCTTACCTATTGAGCGAATACCCAAGCAATAAAGTGACTTCAGTCTGGAATGCTCAATCATCAAGTTTATTTAAACAAACATTGTAACCAAAAGACAATTAAAGAATTTGATTACTCCATCATGATCCCAAACTGCATTCAATGCAGATTTCTCTGATGATGTTAAACCCAATCCTCCTAACACTATCCTATAATGTCTAATGAATGTGTTAGGTGAAGCCCTAGTGACTGCATTACAAATCTCACACAAAGTAGATCCTTTGAATGCAGCCCAAGATGTAGCAACCTCTCCAGTGGATCTATGCTGAATCACTGCAGGCAACTGCTTATTTACTGACTCTTAAGCCATCACAATGGATATCTCAAACTATCTACCTAGGGTAGTAGTGCATGGCTTTAGTCCCTGAGCTAAACCAAATATTACAAAAATTGCATCTGTTCCCCTGAATCCCTTCGTTATTTGTATATAATCCTTAGCATCCTCCGAACATCTATCAACTGGATGGCCTTTTCTTCTTCTGTCTGAGGGGAGGGACACAATACTGGTAGTACCAAAGAGTGAGCTAGGTCTTAAGACCACCCTATCCTCAAACAATCTCAGAAAGGGTTCAGAAGCCACTGGTGCAACATGTTATCCAGCCTTTATAGCTCATTTCATTTCCAGCAAGCAAATTGCATTGGTCATCAGAAATTTAAGCTCAACCTGCTCCAAGGGCTCAAACGTGTGGCTCTGCAACGTTTGAAGAGCCAACTGTAAATCCCAGAATCCTGGGATGGTAAAAGATTACAAAATAGTGGTTTCCTAAGAAGAGAAGACTTCAATAGCATCCCTACCCTCAATCAATAAGCCTTATTTCGGTTGAGAACCGTAAAGCAAAATTAAAACAGTAAAAGATTTAAAAAGATCGTTCCACATACAAGATTAACATTTTGATGGCTTGTCAGGTTGAACTTGCAGTACTGGAAGATATTTACATCTTGCGAGTAGGGGTTAGGGTTCATAAAACCAATGATAGTGTTAAAATACAGAGAAATGCCATGCAAATTGCATCATACTACAAGAAAAGTGAGAGATAATAAAATACAAGAGGTCACAAAAGCCACCCACAATCTAAGATCGTGAGTGGGACAGGAATTGGGCCGAGAGTGAGAGTGACCTGCACTGCTATGTGCTCGGGAGTACTTCGAAATGGAATCAAAGGAAGCTCCATCAAAACCCGAATAGAGTTGGTTCACAGTTTTGGCGCTTAAACACCAACTTCAATGTAGGAACTTAGCTAAAGCGATACAAAAGGGGATGATGGACGGAACGTTTGAGCCAATCAAACACTCACCCCCAGTCAACTGATCTGGGTTTAATCCATCATCATTCTTTAGCTCACTCCACCACCCCAGTTCAGACATGGCCATATGCAAATCAGTCTGACCCTGTGCCTCATGGGAACAGTCCAGCCCGAACTGCCAAGCCATGTCTTCCCTGGACCGGAAACAAGCATCCTAGGACCGGTTTCTGGCATTCCAGCCGTCATCAGCCAGGCTTGCTTGAATCCAGTGGCAAAGTGAGCAAGGGACCCACGTCTGGGCTCACTCCACCACCCCAGTTCAGACATGGCCATATGCCAGAAACCGGTCCTAGGATGCTTGTTTCCGGTCCAGGGAAGACATGGCTTGGCAGTTCGGGCTGGACTGTTCCCATGAGGCACAGGGTCAGACTGATTTGCATATGGCCATGTCTGAACTGGGGTGGTGGAGTGAGCTAAAGAATGATGATGGATTAAACCCAGATCAGTTGACTGGGGTGAGTGTTTGATTGGCTCAAACGTTCCGTCCATCATCCCCTTTTGTATCGCTTTGTTCGCCCTAAGTTGGCGGGGGTATGCCCAGACGTGGGTCCCTTGCTCACTTTGCCACTGGATTCAAGCAAGCCTGGCTGATGACGGCTGGAATGCCAGAAACCGATCCTAGGATGCTTGTTTCCGGTCCAGGGAAGACATGGCTTGGCAGTTCGGGCTGGACTGTTCCCATGAGGCACAGGGTCAGACTGATTTGCATATGGCCATGTCTGAACTGGGGTGGTGGAGTGAGCTAAAGAATGATGATGGATTAAACCCAGATCAGTTGACTGGAGGTGAGTGTTTGATTGGCTCAAACGTTCCGTCCATCATCTCCTTTTGTATCGCTTTGTTCGCCCTAAGTTGGCGGGGGTATGCCCAGACGTGGGTCCCTTGCTCACTTTGCCACTGGATTCAAGCAAGCCTGGCTGATGACGGCTGGAATGCCAGAAACCGGTCCTAGGATGCTTGTTTCCGGTCCAGGAAGACATGGCTTGGCAGTTCGGGCTGGACTGTTCCCATGAGGCACAGGGTCAGACTGATTTGCATATGGCCATGTCTGAACTGGGGTGGTGGAGTGAGCTAAAGAATGATGATGGATTAAACCCAGATCAGTTGACTGGGGGTGAGTGTTTGATTGGCTCAAACGTTCCGTCCATCATCCCCTTTTGTATCGCTTTGTTCGCCCTAAGTTGGCGGGGGTATGCCCAGACGTGGGTCCCTTGCTCACTTTGCCACTGGATTCAAGCAAGCCTGGCTGATGACGGCTGGAATGCCAGAAACCGGTCCTAGGATGCTTGTTTCCGGTCCAGGGAAGACATGGCTTGGCAGTTCGGGCTGGACTGTTCCCATGAGGCACAGGGTCAGACTGATTTGCATATGGCCATGTCTGAACTGGAGTGGTGGAGTGAGCTAAAGAATGATGATGGATTAAACCCAGATCAGTTGACTGGGGGTGAGTGTTTGATTGGCTCAAACGTTCCGTCCATCATCCCCTTTTGTATCGCTTTGTTCGCCCTAAGTTGGCGGGGGTATGCCCAGACGTGGGTCCCTTGCTCACTTTGCCACTGGATTCAAGCAAGCCTGGCTGATGACGGCTGGAATGCCAGAAACCGGTCCTAGGATGCTTGTTTCCGGTCCAGGGAAGACATGGCTTGGCAGTTCGGGCTGGACTGTTCCCATGAGGCACAGGGTCAGACTGATTTGCATATGGCCATGTCTGAACTGGGGTGGTGGAGTGAGCTAAAGAATGATGATGGATTAAACCCAGATCAGTTGACTGGGGGTAAGTGTTTGATTGGCTCAAACGTTCCGTCCATCATCCCCTTTGTATCGCTTTGTTCGCCCTAAGTTGGCGGGGGTATGCCCAGACGTGGGTCCCTTGCTCACTTTGCCACTGGATTCAAGCAAGCCTGGCTGATGACGGCTGGAATGCCAGAAACCGGTCCTAGGATGCTTGTTTCCGGTCCAGGGAAGACATGGCTTGGCAGTTCGGGCTGGACTGTTCCCATGAGGCACAGGGTCAGACTGATTTGCATATGGCCATGTCTGAACTGGGGTGGTGGAGTGAGCTAAAGAATGATGATGCATTAAACCCAGATCAGTTGACTGGGGGTGAGTGTTTGATTGGCTTAAACGTTCCGTCCATCATCCCCTTTTGTATCGCTTTGTTCGCCCTAAGTTGGCGGGGGTATGCCCAGACGTGGGTCCCTTGCTCACTTTGCCACTGGATTCAAGCAAGCCTGGCTGATGACGGCTGGAATGCCAGAAACCGGTCCTAGGATGCTTGTTTACGGTCCAGGGAAGACATGGCTTGGCAGTTCGGGCTGGACTGTTCCCATGAGGCACAGGGTCAGACTGATTTGCATATGGCCATGTCTGAACTGGGGTGGTGGAGTGAGCTAAAGAATGATGATGGATTAAACCCAGATCAGTTGACTGGGGGTGAGTGTTTGATTGGCTCAAACGTTCCGTCCATCATCCCCTTTGTATCGCTTTGTTCGCCCTAAGTTGGCGGGGTATGCCCAGACGTGGGTCCCTTGCTCACTTTGCCACTGGATTCAAGCAAGCCTGGCTGATGACGGCTGGAATGCCAGAAACCGGTCCTAGGATGCTTGTTTCCGGTCCAGGGAAGACATGGCTTGGCAGTTCGGGCTGGACTGTTCCCATGAGGCACAGGGTCAGACTGATTTGCATATGGCCATGTCTGAACTGGGGTGGTGGAGTGAGCTAAAGAATGATGATGGATTAAACCCAGATCAGTTGACTGGGGGTGAGTGTTTGATTGGCTCAAACGTTCCGTCCATCATCCCCTTTTGTATCGCTTTGGAACTTAGCTAAAGCACAGACAAGGGATTCATAGTGTCTTTGCGCAACAACCTATTGCCACATTACATTACCTAGTTCCCAGTTGCGTACAAATTGTAATCAGCCACTGTTTCCTCGGGCATTCATACCCCGGACAAAAGAAGAAGTAGTGAAGTAAAGTTTTTGTCCACCCACAGGAAAACTGGGCAAACAGTACCCGAGTTGGTAGAGTCTTTCCACTTCTTACAAAAGCTCTTAGCGGGCAAAGTACTGTGATGAAACTTGATGTGCAACTGCCTAGCTAAGGGGGCCGAGATATAATCAAGGAAACCTTTAAAGCCACTCTGATTTTTGACATCCTTAAAATCTGAGGAGAGCGTGCCTAAGTTCTTATCGCTCACTTCCGATGCCCATATGTGTGCCCAATATATCTCCTTCACACAGGTTCTGATTATAGGCTTCTGTTGTGTCTCAGTGCCGCCATACTCCTCCACGGCCAATAATGCCAAGTATGCTTTTAGGTCAATTACCCATTTCATTTTCCTGCCCATGTCCATATCTACAATTTCTTTAAAGGCACGGTAGTAGTTTCCCAAAGCTGGAGTATTTCTCAATCTCCACCAATAAAGGATAGGGCGTAACTTAGCCTTACTCTTAATTGGGTTTATACCCATATCTAGGGTGACCAACCGTCCGTAAATTTAACGGACTTTCCTTAATTTGGACCTCAAGTCCATTGTCCGTGAGGATCCCTTTTACGGACGCCTTTTGTCCGTAATTTTGGGCCTTGCAGGGAGCAGAGCTGTTCCCCTGCGAGAGGCCTCAGCTCCCTGATGCGGCTGCCTCGCACTCATCCTCAGAGCACAAGAGCAGCCCCACCCTGCCCATTGTTATTATGTATGCGGCTGATTGCCACATACAGAATGACAACGGGCCAGTCTGGGCTGTTACTGCATGTGGTGGCCTCCTCCAGCCTCGGTCTAGGGCAGGGCATTCTGTTAGGGTTAGATTGAAGAAATGTACAAAATAAATGTACAAAAACGCCCATGCTGCTTTGTGCCAGTTCATGAAAAGAAGCTGGCGAAAGAAGTAAAAAAGAAGAGGTTATAGTTCTTACACAGTCTCATCATTTCAGAGTTGAAGCATTCTTAATATTATATACAACGATGCCATAGTTGCTGCTTTTTTATTTATGTTATGCAACTAACATCCATTGACAAAGTCAATAGTCATGGCTTGTTGTAGGTCTCATGTTACTGGATGCAATGGTAGAAACAGCAAAATACCAGTCGGGCAACACATTATGCTTAGCACATATTTTTAGCTTAGGTGTTTTAAGCCACCCCCTTAATTTCATCAGACACGCCCCTTGGAGAGACCCCCAGTTTTTACATCCCACTTAAAGCCATGGAAACAACACCATGTCACAGTCACCTCACGTCCTGGCACTGTGCATCATGCATGACTCATGACTTTCAAGTTTTCAGATTGCCTATGTGCAGGGGCATAGTGAACCCTACCCCACCCCATCCCACCCCTTGCTTTAGGAACTACAGCGAGGGTGAAGTTCTTGATGGGCCTCTTCTGTCTGCAACTCAGTAGACAAAGGCTCAGCTCATAATTAATGTGAAAAGGTGGGTGAGTGAGTAAGTGAAGGAATGGGTAAATGGCTGGATGGATTAGTGAAAGGATGAATGGATGAGTGAAAGGGCGAATGGATGGATAATGAGAGCAAGGATGGATGAGTGAGTGGAAGGATGGATGAGGGTAAATAGATGGATGTATGGGTGGAAGGGTAGATGGATGGGTAAAAGAGTGGATGGATGAGTGAAAGGATGGATGGATGAGTGAAAGGGTGGATGATGGGCGAGTGAATGGGTGGATGGATGAGAGAAATGATGGATGGATTTATGAGTTGATAAGTGAAAGGGTGAATGAATGGATGGATGAGAGAAAGGTTGGATGTAAGGATGGACGAGTGAGTGAAAGGGAGGGTAGATGGACAAAAGGATGGATAGATGAGTGAAAGGGTGGACGGACAAGTGATAGGGTCAATGGATGGATTCATGAGTGGATGAGTAAATGGATAAATGGGTGGATGGGTAAAGGGTGGATGGAAGGATGGGTGGCCAAGTGAAAAGGGAATAGAGAGAGAAAGGGAGGATGGATGAATGAGTGAAAGCATGGATGAATGATTTGCAGAATAGATGGGCGAATGTGTGCATGGATGAGTGAAAAGAAGAATGTAAAGATAGATGAGTGAAAGAGTGCATACATGAGTGAAAGGGAGGGTGGAGAGATGGAAGAAAGGATGAATGGATGGATGAGTGAAAGGTTGAATCGGTGGACGGATGAGTGACTGGGTGGATGGATGAGTAAGTGAAAGGATGGGTGAAAGGGTAAATGGTTTGATGGATGAGTGAATAGATGTATGGGTGGGAGAGTTAATGGATGAGTGAAAGGATGGCTTGGGTGAAAGGGTAAATGGTTGGATGGATGGGTGGAAGAATGGATGGATAAGTGAAAGGGTGGATGGAGGGATGGATGAGTGAAATGATGGATGGAAAGATAGATGATGGATAGGTTTGCAAATGGTTGAAAATGTTTGGATATGGATGGGCACACAGATGGAAGGATAGAATGAATGGTGAAAGACTGAATGATGGATGAAGAGCTCTTCTGGGGAGGGTTGTGATGACTTACTTTGCTTTCTTGGTGCCATAAGAGCTTTAAATTCAAAGTGCGAGGTATTTAAATTTTCTGGCTATTCCCTTGCCTATGTGTTACTTTTCGGTATTTGCTACGTGCTTATGTGTGGGATCTATACATCATGTATATGACATTTTGAGTGGCACCCTACTGCTACTTGAATGTTACACTAGTAATTGTAAATGTTTGCATGTTTTGTTTTAGGTGTAAGGTTTTAGGGAGAGCCTCATAGTGCCATGAGCTGTGCTTCAGATTTATATTGTGTTTGTAGCAATAGGCAAGGCGTCAAAAATAAACTATGTAATAGTGTATCGACTGTGCCTTCTTTAAGAAAGCTGCAGGGAAAAGCACCTTTGTGACTTCGGTCAGCTTGTGCAACTCTCTGTGAAGCCCCCATAAGCAAAGTCAGCTTCCATATTTGGAGTTCCACTTGCTGAAACACCCATAATGCATTCCCTATTTGGGTTCATCACAGCAATCCTCCCTTTAGTTCACCTATGCGTGCTGCTTTACATCTCACAATGGCACTCAGATATGAGATGCTAGTAACAAAGTCTATGGGAGCAGATCTTCCTGACCACTTCTCTCAACAAACATGCCTGCTCAGGACCAAGGGCCAGATGTACGACGCGCAAAATAGCGCCTCGCAAATTGCGAGTCTTTTGCGACTCACAATTTGTGAGGCACTATTTTGCATGTACAACAGTGTGTTTAACACTGTTTGCGATTCCCAATTGGGTCTCAAATTGTGAGGCTCATGAATATTAATGAGCCTCTCGCAATTTGCGAGCCCATTGGGAATGGCAGGCCCTTCCAGGTATGGTGGCCTGCTGGGCTCAGCAGACCACCATGTCTGGGACTGCTTTTAAATAAAGCAGTTTTTGGTTTTTTTAATGCAGCCCGGGATGCATTTTTTTTTTTAAAATGACACGTTTTTGTTTCATTTTTTAAGGGCAGGTAGTGGTCCCTGGGACCACTGCCTGCCCTTCAAAAATATTTTTAGAGACAGTCACAAAGTGGAAGGGGTCCCCTGGGGCCCCCTTCCAAATTGAGACTGCATTACCACCCTCTTGAAGAGGGTGGTAATTTGCAAGTGTTTTGTGACCGCAATTGCGGTCGCAAAACATTCGTACATGGGGTTGCGGTTGCTATTAGGAAGGGAATGCCCCTTCCTAATACCGACTCACAATTCCTAAATAGCGAGTCGCAAATAAATTGCGACTTGGTATTTAGGAGTTGTACATAGCCCTTTCACATTTTGCATGCGCAAACGGGTCGCAAACCCATTTGCGCATGCAAAATAGGGTCGTACATCTGACCCCATGAGTTGTAAACAAAATATCAGACTGGACAACCCAGTGCAGTAACCATATAAATAGATTATTATCACATGAAAAGAATATGTGACGTTACATCGCGGTCTTCACACCGCGATACGTTTACAACGCAGGCATTACAACGCAAGTCGTTACAACGAATTGCGCTGGACTTAGGAATAGTATGATTTACTATTCCAACTCCAGCCTACGTAACAGTATGGAAGGTGTTGGAATAGTAAATCATACTATTCCTTAGTGTATAGCGCCATCCAGCGCAAGTCGTTGTAACGACTTGCGTTGTAATGCCTGCGTTGTAAACGTATCGTGGTGAGAAGAACGCGATGTAACAGATGTCTCCCCATGAAATACCACAAAAAAACCTGCACAGTTGCTCAAAGCTGCGCGCATACCGAAAAACCGCGAAGTGCACGATTGTCTCAACCGAATATAAACTTCTTTTGACTTGTACTTAACTGGTTGTCTATTTACTTACTTTTATACTATCTCACAACTTCCTCTAATGTGTCTGTAAAACGTACCTTTTGTCCCGAAGTTTTGTTCTGAATTTTGACCTTCTATCCTGAATTTTGTCCTGAATTTTGACCCTTTGTCCTGAAATTTTACACTTACCGTCCTGAATTTGCACCCATGCCAGTTGATCACCCTACCCATATCCCATAACAAGGAGAGCACAGGGGTACTCCTGGGCAAATTTAATAGTGATTTTAAGAATTTATTTTCAGCCATTGCCAAAATAGTCAGCCCAGTGTGACCCAACAACCCTGCTCCATATAAAGCACTTCCTATTGCCCTTGCCTTATAAACTTTAAGGGTGGGGGATATCTGTCTAGTGTTGGAAGAGTTGGACAACCTCATCACCCCAGAAGCATAGTGACGTAGATTTAGTCCACGCTTCCTGATTTGGGGGGTCCAAGACATGTTAGAAGACAACCTAATGTCCAGGAAGTCAAAGTGGGCCACCCTCTTCAAGCTATGGTCATTGAGGTGTATAGACCCTTTGAAAGCTTTGTGTGGGTTCAAGCACATAAACTTTGTTTTCTCCAAATTAATTTGCAGGCCTCAGTCTATGCAAAAAGCTGCCAACCTGCCCAGCAGAGGCTGTATACCTATTGGGGTTTTAGACAACAACATGGTTTCATCTGCGAATAAAAGTATTGGTGTTTTGCGGCCAGAAATATTTGGGGCATCACTTCTACACAGTTTTAAGGCAGCCACTACATCATTAAGGTACAGACAGAAGAGGGTAGGGGCTACTACACATCCCTGCCTCACCCCTCTTTTAACACTAATGCGGTCTGTAAGCCCACCGTGCTGGCCCCACCTCACTTGGGCATAGGTTTCGGAGTGTAGTCCTATAAGAATGTTAAGCAGAGACAAAGGGATTCCCTTTTGTTTTAAAACCTCCCAGAGGTTGCTGCGAGGAACCAGAGCGAAATCGGTTTTTAAATCCATAAAAATTACATATAAGTGGGATTCTGGATGACAACAGTTTTTCCAATAGATAGTCAGGAATCTAAACACCTGGTCTATGGTGCTAACCAGCTTTCTAAAATCAGCCTGTAAATGGGACAAGACCTCGACATCTTCAATCCATAATTCAAGAGTGTTCATGATCTGCCTACAGAATTTTTTTCGAGACACATCTATTAGGCTAATTGGCCTGCAATTTAGTGGTAAATCTTTAGATCCCTTTTTGTGGATAGGTACAATTTCCACTGCTTTCCAGGAGGAGGGGATCTCATCACCACCTAAGCGATTTGAAGATAAAGGCCAACTATTGATGTCAACAAAGAAAAGATCCCCAGGTATCCCATCAGGACCTGCCGCCTTGCCTGGCATGATACTTCTAATAGCATCCCTAGTCACTTCAAGGTCTATGGTCAATTCAGTTGTGCAGCTCCCCATTTCATACAAGTTAATAATTGGAGAGGCCTCCTCCTCTACCATGTCATAAAGATCTGAAAAGTGCTTCCACCAGACCCTGGGGCTGTTTATACTTGTTCATAACAGATTTCCTACGTTGCCCCCCATTGGCGACTAATTCCCAGAATTTGTTCGCATCTTTTGCCTTCGCTGTGTTGTGAATGCTATCCCAGAGTTGGGCGTCCCAGGCTCGACAAGCCTGCAACTGTGCCTTTTTATAGTCAGTCCTTGTGGACGTAATGAGCTTGCCTTTGCCAGTTTTTAACACATGCAACAACTTAATTTTATCGACCTTGAAATCTTTTTTAAATTAAGAGTTGCTAGGGTAGGGAATTGATTGAGACTTCCTATACTCTTGGAAAAACAAATTTCTGACTTTACTGTAAAGAACCCTATGTATGTCAAGGATGTTTTGGTTCCTAGATTCGAGGTCATGTAACCTATCAATGGCTTCTGTAACAGTAGCAGGAGCCTTTTTTATGATTTCCAGTGTCCCAGGCTTACCTGACACACTGACCCATCTTAATGTATGCCTATCATTAGCAGGTCTCAAGTTCCTGGACAGTGATATCAAAATGGGCTATCAAGCCCCCCATTGTGCAATGTGAGGCGTTATGGTCACTGTCCTTCCTTGTGATCACCATCATATCTTTAACGTACTTCCACAGAGAGACAAAAACATAATCGATCCTGCTAGTGTGGCCCAGATGGTTATATGTATGCTGGGCCTGTGAGTCTGAACTTGTACAGCCATTACAGGCCCGAAGGCCATCTGAGAGGGCTAGGGACATCAATCGATAGAGGGCGTCCGTACATCTCTTTACTTATTGCACCTCCAAGGTGGGGATGCCCCATTCAGCATCCTCAGCCTCAGTGGGAGAGTCACTATAGATGTCTAATGGTTCAAACGTTGTGTTGAAATCCCCACCAATGATCATAAGATCATGGGATTCAAAATAACCCCTGTGCATCATAAAGTGTTTCATAGTTGGTGTTTCCCTGCCACCTCTAATCGCTCTATTGTAGGTGTTATAGATATGGATTGGCGTCTGGCCTTACTCATAAGAGAGATAACCTGGATGTCAGGGGATGCCATGTCAAAAGTGCCTGTATCAGCAGGCAGCGATGATCTCACCCACGTGGTTAGGCCACGGGAAGGGCGGCTGTACCCTACATAACAAACAAAGACACAAAAGGTTAAATAGCCCGACCTATACATAGGTTCCAAACACCATGCCTCCTGCAGGAGGCAGATATCAAATTGATCTTTGAACTCATCCCAATCTGGGTCGGAAAGCTTATTAATATGCCTGCCACATTCCACGTATGTTAATAGTATTTAAGTCCATGCTTGGGTTCTAGTGCCAATCACTTGTGTAAGTGTCCTTGGAAATTGGCTGATAGTTCACACTTTCCTCCCCTTCTTGTTCCAATAAACTTAACCTGTCCCCACACAATATTCCACAGGCCGTATCAGGGATGTCAAAAGAGGGCCTAGGATTATGTCAATCAACTATCGAGGTTCCCAGTTCTTCTCTTTTGTGCAAATTATCGGGTGTAAATTTGGGCCATGAGGGTTTAGCCCCTGGGCTCTTTCCAATTCCATGATTCCCTTCTCTCCTGCGCTGAGCACTGACCCTGTGCTGTATCTTGAGTCAATATTGTTCCCTAACTCAGAAGACTGGCATCTGTTGTTGTGGCTATGGTTGAGCAGAATATGAATTGGGTGTTACTCTGCAAGTTCACTGACCTCACCCACCACTGTATGTTCTGCTGTTCCGAAATTGGATCTCAAAATGTCAAGAAATGATTCATTAATGGGTACAGATGTAGCCTGGCCCAAAGAAGGACCATTACCGCAGAAGCTATTAACCCTTGCACCCTCATCCATACCCTGACAGGAAAAGAGAAAAAGAACACATTCGCCATTCATCAAGGTATGGAAATAACTGAATACCCAACTCATGAATAACCCCTACAAGAGGGGCCATAAGTTTTGTGAAAACCCTAGGTGAGGATGATTAGCCAAAAGGGAGTACCTGAAGTTAGTAGTGACTTTGTCCCACACAGCACCTTAGGAACCTCTGTGAAGATAGGTGTATTGGCACATGTAGGTAGGTGCCCTGAAGGCCTAGCGATGTTAAAGAATCACCCTTAGAGACAAATAGCGTTATAATCTGAAGGGAGTGCATTTTGAATTTGAGATGGGGAATAAAGGCATTTACTTCCTTGCCTTTAAATCCAGCATAGGTCTGTACTCCCTTACGGGCCTCTTGATTAGAACAAAATGGAATATCTCCTTTTTCCTTTTTGTTGAAAAAGGACCTGGACTATAGCCCTTTTTGGCAAAAGCTTCTGTACCCTAGGAGCAATGCTTCCCTTTTCACCTTGCCTGCTGCGTTGAACAAAAAAACTCTGGAGTAATGGAATGAAAGTCTATTGTGAACCCTTCCCTGATCACTTCAAAAGCCCAATTGTCCTGAATGGAAGATTCCCACTCTTTCCCAAAAGAACTTAAGTCTTCCCTCTACAGGAAGCTCTTGGAGTGCTTTATAGTCAGATTTTTTATTGCCCTGACTTTAATTTGCTGACCCAGGCTCCCTGGTTTTGTCAGAGGTAGAGGTCCCCTGGTCAAGCCTCCTACTTCAAAAGGGCAGAGCAACCCCCCACCAGCCCATCTCCCACCCTCACCCACTCCCAACAGTGTTTCAAAGGGTTAGCCAAATGGCTTTCTAAACCCTGACTACTTTCCTCCGGAAACCTGCTTCACTGTGGCCAGCAGTTTTCTGTCCTCAGCCAATTTTTGGGAATAATATATCTAGCTGATCCCGAAATAACTTTTGACCCAACAAGGGAATGTTCATGAGTAGACTCTTTTGGGCAGCTTCCACTTTCAAAGGTCTCGTCCACAGTTGGTGGCGAGCAGCTGTTGCTGCCCCAGCAGCACAAGATGTTGCACCCAGGAAATCATAGGAGACATCTGAAAAGAACCTGATCTGCTGTTCCATCAAAGCGAGGGTTGGTGCAAGCTCAGCTCCTTGGTCTAAGAGCTCTGCCAGCAACTGACAGTCCTCCAGTTTAGATTGCACTGTGTAGCCAGTTAACATGGCTGCTCTCATTGCAAAGTTTGACACCGTAAAAGACCACTTCAATGCAAGGACCACCTTTCTATCCACCGGGTCTGCAGAGGTAGCATCCTTAGAAATGGCAGTATACTCTGTTACCAGTCCTAGCATCAGGGAATCTACTTTTACATGGGCACAAGCAGAAAGCACATCACTGCAGAGAGAAGAAATAGCCGGATTGCGTAAATACCCCATCGCGCAGTACTGGGATACTATTCTCGCGGATTTGAGACACATAGAGGGGGAGAGAGGAGACAGTCCCTTACAGGTGACTGATACACAAGATACGGACGAGAACTCCTAGACATATAATGCTCCCAGTTCAAGATAGCTTGGGGATCGGCGTGGGGGTAGCGAATGGCGTCCGAGAGAGATGAATGCTAACGTAATAGAGGCCAGGTCACACTTCCCACTAGGTACTTCTCATAATAACAGATGGGCGAACCTGATGCGGATAGGTCGGATGGGTGTCACCTGTATCACACATGTCCTGACCCAGGTGCGGCGGCTAGATGATGGCTTTGTTTGTTTGTTTGATTGTTATGGGAAACAAAACCCCCACCCCTAAAAAAAAAAAAGTATCAAATTTTTCTGTATCCTTCTTTCCGCTTGTACGCTCGGATACGGACATTTACACGAGAAGCCATCTGGGTGCATAATGCAATGATAAAAACATGGAAGACAAGACAAGTACCTTGCTATTCCAATGGACATAAATAATGCATCCTCCTGGACGCCTAAACGAGATGCAACACGAAGGGGCCAGAATAAGTAACCATTTCCTTACTATATAGTACTGATATTGTGTTCTCTCTGGCATGTCTCAACAGAGAAAAACTTACCAATCAATAGGTTTGATGTAACCAGCTGGCTCCTTATGATGTATACGTATATTGGTGTCTGTAAGATTGAAACGTCCTTTAAATGCAAAAATTATAAAATGAAAATAAAGATATTTAAACAATCAGGGAATCTACTTTTACCATCGAAGGGCATTCCTCAAAAAAACCCTAATGGAGTATGAGTGTGCACTTCCTGATTAAACTCAAGAGCCAGTCAGAAAGCATGCTCCCCTGAAAGCATGACTTGAAAGATAAAGCCAGCCCACCACACTCCCAACCAGCATACCAAGCGCAGCACTCTGTTGGCCGGCTTCACAATAATTGGGTAGAGGAAAAACAGACAACACGTGATGGAAGCACCAAATGATGTCGCTTACACTTCAAGCTTTGGCCCCGCTATGGCAAGGCCTCTTACAAGCAGTGAAAGTCCACTGCATGAGCCACATTTTACAAGGCACAGTGAAATTCCTAACATGACAAAAACAAACGTATAGCTCTTATTTGCAGCTTGGTGTCTCATCCATATATAAAAATACGACAGGATTTGAGGTGGGTGCTCTAGCTTTTTATGTCAAGTGACTGGATGTAGGCTGGTCGCCATATTGGGAGGACGGGAAATGATATTTTTTAAGCTTTGTGGCTTATCTGGTGGGAGGAGCTGACACTCAATAGGTAAAGACTGTGACAGGGCAGAGGTATGAGGAGGTACTGTAAAGTAGCATTCCCTTCCAGTCTCTGCAACCAAGGTCCCGCACTCACACAAATATCAGAGTGTAATGTCTCCATTGACCTAGTAATTCCTTCCCTATCTACTCACGTTCATCCCCTTGCATTTCTTTTCATTTCCTCCCTTTGCATTCTCACCTGCCTTCCATATATTCTTCAGCCGCTCAAACTTTATTTTCCTTCTTAGTCACCACTCCTCCCCCTGTATCTGTCTGTAATTGCTGTATCTCTCTTTTTTCTCCTACCTGTAACCAAAATGCACCCTTCTATTATGTATTTCTCACCCCTGGCAATGCATACCCTCTAACAACCATTATACCATTGTTGAGTCCACCATCATATCTACTCAGTGCTTAATTTGCAAATGAATAAGTGCTGGGGCACACATCTTTGCTTGGATGCCTGCTGAGGGTGCTATTGGAGGTTGGAATGCTGAATAGTAAGGCTTTATAGTCTTGATTGCACCTCATACCGCTTCAGTCCACCACTAGACACTCCCTGCCCCCTTACCTCACTCTTGTAAGCTACTTTTCATCTCTGGTTTCTTTCTCTGTCACTGTTTTTCCTTCTTTCTCTTCCTCCTTTTCCTCCCTTTTGTGTTTTTCTCTCTCTTGCTCTGGATCAAAGTTTGTTGAGGAAAATAGGTGCTGGATCCCCAAAATGAGTGTCCGTGGTCCACTCCTGCAACCACCGGCTCAAATTAAGCATTGTACACGATACACTTAAGTTGAGTGCACTTTATAAGTAAATATAAATTAATTAATAATAGTGTAGATAGAAGTGAACATGGTAATGCTGGTGGTAGTGATGGTAATAGTAATGATGGTGGTGGTAATGGAGGTGGCGGTTGTGGTGGGAATGTTTGTGGTAATTGCGGTGCTGCTTATGATTCACACTCAAGTCCTAACAAAAATAATAAACAAAGCCTATTGCTGAAATGAAATTACAAAATGGATTACATTCTGTAGACAATGCATGTTTGAGCTAAAGAACTAAGGGCCAGATGTACTATCATTAGGAATACCAACTTCATAATTGAAATTAGACTTAATATATGGGTCTCTTTTGATTTTTATTAGCTATTCCCAGTGGCTTGCAAATAGACCTACATCATGCATATTAATGAGGTAGATCGCAATTTGCGACCCATTAGGAATCGCAGCCATCAAAGGGATGGTGGCCTGCTAAGGTCAGCAGACCACCATGTCTGTGATTGCTTTTTAATAATGCAATCTTTTTTTTTTCTTTTTTTTAAATGCAGCCCCTTTTCCTTAAAGGAAAATGGGATGCGTTTAAAAAGAAAAACTGAAACTTTGCAGTTGAATTTTTTAAGAGCAGGCAGTGGTCCGTGGGACCACTACCTGCTCTTAAAAAATATTTGTTTTCCATTCTTAAAGGGGGAGGGGTCAATTTGTGAATGGGTTACCACCTCCTTCAAGGAGTCAGTAAAATATGAATGTTTTGCAAACATAATTCGGTCGCAAAACATTCATACATCACATTCAGATTCAGTATTTGGAAGGGATGCTTAAACACGCCCCTTCCAAATACTAAATCGCAAACACAAATTGCGATTCAGTAACGTGTTACTGAATCACAATTTGTGTTTTGTACATTTGTAAAAGCATTTTTGTGGCCGGAAACGGCTCAATTGGCTCTTTCTGATCGCAAAAATGCTTCGTACATGTGGCCCTAAATGTGTAATGGTTATGTTTATTTTTTAAATGTAAAATAGTACTCGTGCATTGCAATGTAAGCACTCCGTAGGAGAATAAGTGATATGCTAAACAGCAAAGAGCATGAACGGAGAGAGTGAATACTCCTCTGGGTTACGTTAAAGCCCCTCTTTTTTTAAGAATTGGTAGCAAAAAGTCCTGCAGACAATAACACTGTCTGAAGCCAAAGTTAAAATCCTTTTCCACAGGTGATTGTAACTTGCACTAGAATGAATGGCAACTGCACATGTAAAATCCGGATCCTGATTCACAAAGTAGCATATCATTTTTGAATGTGATAAGTGTGCTCAAGGGGTACATGGGTGTGTCTCATGTGGGTAAGACTTGGGTGCTGCCAGGGCAGTGGCAGATAGATAGGCAGTGCATACATTTTATAATGAACCACAAACTGAAGGTAACTACTCCGTTTCCATCGCTGACATACTCCTCTGATGGCCAGATGGGGTGGGTCACA
The DNA here is from genome assembly GCA_963921515.1 of Calotriton arnoldi. NCBI lineage: Eukaryota > Metazoa > Chordata > Amphibia > Caudata > Salamandridae > Calotriton > Calotriton arnoldi. The sequence continues at coordinate 2,459,085 of CAWUFW010000755.1, read as the reverse complement.
TGCAAGGGTGAGTGGTAGGGGTTTGATGGAATAGATTTTGTCCATTCATGTTAATAAGATCAGACATTAGAGCAATATGCATGTACAAAATGTTTGCTTGAAACAAATTTCTCTTTAATTAACAAAGCACAAATTAAGCAAATTGTTTTATAAATAACTTGATTCCTACAATTGTAATTCGGATATAATAGAGGTTTACTCTTGATATAGAATCTGATATAGCCACTGGGCTAATGAGAATGCTGCAGGACCTTCCTCTACATATGGTCCGGGGATTTTGGGCCACCAAGTCAAAATCACCACCACTCCCCTCATCAGAAAGAGCTCTCCTCCTCAAGCCAGTTCATGGAGACATGATGATGAAAGCGAGGATTGGTAATCATTAACACCCAACCAACAGATTTCTTGGGTAATCAGTTATGTACGAAGATCTATCTGACCATGTCCAGTCTTAGCCAATTGGTTTGGATGTGGAATGTCCACAGATCTTCATCAACCTTAACGTTGTGTTTGCCGGGGAGATGCTGAGTATTCGGCACTGCCTCTAATGATCACAGCAGCTGTAGCCAACTTACCCATCATTCAATGTAGATCTGGTGTACATAAGAAGACTGAGCAGATTCCTGGCCATTCACCAAATCACTAATTTTTGGCACTGCTTAATGGGATACATAGTATAGTGTAGCTTCATATTTTGTGTGACACAGTATACAAATACATGGAGGGGTTTTGCAATATATGGGATGAATGATTCTACAGCATTCATATAGGCTACCACAGGAAAAGATACCAGAGGCTGCTTAATCATTGGGACACATCTGTATCAGGCCTTTCACGGCTGTGCAGCGTTCAGAAGTTACTCACAGTCATTGTAAGATCACAGTGAGAGAGTTAGGAGAAAAAGCTCTTTCCCACAGTCTCCTAATCCAATACCAGCCTCACACACTAAGGTAGGGCAAGTCTTTGATTCACATCCTTAGATCCCAGGAAACTGATCTCCTAATCCTGGATTGTCTACTATTCCCCTGTATGGACATTTGTTTATGGGCAGAGAGGCCTCACCCATATAACTGTGGCATGCTTCATCATTGGCCAGTCCGCCATGCCAGGTTAAGATGATACTAACCTGACGGTCTCAACCTTAACCCAAAGAAACTTTAATTGGGAAAGGGAGCTCAGATTAAATTATGTCCTGGTGAAAGTAGGGAACCAGATCTAAATAGTTTAAAACTGCCTCTGTGCATATCCAGGATATGTCTTTTATTAGTTGGATTGCAAGGTGGAGGATTAAAACTAGTTGCTCCAATCTCCAGAGCTACCTAGGAAGGGTGTCAGGAACTTCTTAAGATTTACCACACCCCTACAGCAGTTGTTGGTAGCATGTTTCGGCCCGTTGCTTTACCAGGTCGACATAACCGTAATTCACAATTAGTAATCTGAAATTATGGGGGTCACAATAGTAACATGCAGCCGTTTCTAAGCTGAATGCAGGAGCAACTGACCCCTAGTATAGTGCTGTGAGGCCTGTGGGGTTGAGTTCACATGATCCCAGTGTTTTACTTCAAAGAGAAGGTAGGTCCCCATACACCTAATTGGGTGTACGTTAAGTCACTCATATAAATTATCTGTCTAATTAAGGTGCAAGATAATCCAAGTAGGTGCTGCTTTTATCTCTTGGAACAATATTGGAAGATTTACTGCAACAAAGGTAGCTTGTGAAGGACTGTTTTATTAGCTAATCATTTCTTGACCAAAACTGAAGTGGTGGGGTCCCTAAACTGGTAGGCCACAGGGTTATGGACCAGGAATAGGAAGAGAATCCTTCAACAACAATCTGAGCCAACATCCAGATATTCATGATGATTAGGCATTTGCCATCATAGTTGAGCTATTACTTTGTACCTCTGGTAGTTTTAGAATGACCAGAGCATAAGTTCAGAGAGTGTAGTTCTAAAGTTACACATCTAATGAACAGATCACGCGGTATGGGATATTTGTTATGGGATATATGTTTGATAGAATATAGGAAAAAGAATGACTTCCTGACAACCCTTGGTACAGCTGATAGAAGGATGGGCTGGAAATTGATCTTGAAATGATTGAGACCATACATGTAGGAAAAGACAAAGACCAGGAAAAGCTTCTGACACAAATCACACTCTGGAAGTTCATAACATCTCAATGACAGCAAGTTTTATTTCAATATGTCACAACAAATAACTTCTGCAAAAGGGCATTACAAATTTCAGCCGGTCAGTCTCTTCTTTATAGTCACAATCAAATGAAACAAATGCATGCATTAGGGGTTGAGGTTTTCTATGAAAGAACATCAGAGCTACTCTGTGGCCTCATTGTGGTGGAAGAATACAGAGCAATCCTGGAAGGTATGACTACGTCAAACTAGCCAGTGATATTTGCGATAGACCATCCCGAGTACGTTCAGGTCCAGAAACAATAGCAGTGCCCCATGTAATGTCCTATGATAATTTCATATGGTTGATAATAGAGAGGTTGCCAGTAACATTATAGTTTTGTAATTCAAAATGTATTTTGTTAGATAACCTATGAAACGCCTGTTCGATGTGTTTTGCAGAATATTTGCATTAAAAGGTTAAAGTAAAATTCTGTTAGCTAATGCATTATTTGCCATACAAATCACTATCAAACTTTATCCAATTATACCCTTTGTGGCAATGCTTTTTACCCATGTGAAATAGGTTTTCAAAGTACATCTGAACTGAAAACCATATTAATTTTTGTATGTCATAATTTGTTTAAATTTTTAAAGAGCTTTTTAAAACTGTTTTGAAATGATTATCCTATTAATGTTTTATAACAAATGTATTTTTAAAATTTGTTGTTCTCAGTAGAGAACTAAACCAAATAAAAACCTGACTTGACTAATGAGAATATTAATTTTCTGACACATGTAAAGCTCAATATTTCCACGCATAACGTTTCTGTTTGTGCTTTTTAATGCATCAAACAGGTGCAGCCCTAGCGCCTGCTCCTGCCCCTGCACCAGTGATCCAGGAGCCCTCCAGCCGACCTCCTTGGATCACCGACGATTCCTTCTCCCAGAAGTTTTCACCTAACAAGACCACCACCTCTGTGACTAAGCAACTCCTGCCCAAGGCGGCTCCACCACCCCCTCCTGTCATCAACACTCCTGTCTACTCTCCTCCTGCACCAAGTCATGGTGGCCCCCCACCACCAAGGGGGCTCATCCAAAGAGCAGAGCGCTGCCCTGCCAGCAGCAGGACCCCACTTTGCGGACACTGCAACAGCATTATCCGGTAAGTCTATCAGTCTCTTCAGCATTGCCATGGTTACTATATTAACATGTGGTCCATGTATGTTGAATCAAGCAAAATGCTTACAAATACCTATTTGGTTTTCAAATCTATCTTTTTATATTTTATGTAAAAAAATGCATTAAGTATCTCCCTAGCTTTATCTCATTTCAAAACCATACCTCCACACATATATTCATCTAACTTTCCAAGTAAACCAATGGTAACATGTTAATTACCAATTTACATACTCCATGTTAAATGTTAAATCAGTAGGATGTACAGATAGTCCGACCATACTCACTGTATATCTCTCTGTCCTTACTCTGGTCATTCCTTTCTTCTACTTTCAGTCTATTTCCTGGCTCCTTCAGTTAACCAGTATATGTTGTCAGGTTTTTCCTGGGTTTATACGCAGTGTGTCTCCTTAACAGGATCACACTTACCAATGTAATACTCTCACGCACCACTTTCTGCCCCCCCCTGAAATTTTACATGCACTGACTTAAGTGCCCTGAAGCCATGCAGATCTTTTCATCTACCTTAAATCACAAGCGAGTTTTCTTTCTCGTGTCCCGAAAGAATAGGACTACCATGGCAGTGTAGGGTCAGGGCGTTGCCAGGTCAACAAAGGTCATGCTGAGCAGTATATAAAGTCACTTAAAGTGTGCGCAGAGGATGGACTCAGGTAGAAGTAAACTTTAGCCAGGGTCACTGAAAGTACATGGCTATAGAGGACTTATTTATACTGCAAGACTAAATTATACAGTAAAATGATGTCATTTATGCTAAATAGCGTAATGCATTTTGTTGTAAAGGTTCCATCGCATTAGTATCTGTTCAACACTTGAATACAACAAAGGTGAGAAAGATGACCTGTAAAAGTTTACAAAGAAACTGCTACTGCGTGGCAACACATTTGTTATTTTTTGGTAACATTTGATTCGTTGAAGCTAGAAACCAAATTTTATTGAAATCTGCAATTTATGCAGCGGAAGGTACAGTATGTGGCAAGTTGGATAAGTCAATGATTTTTACATAAAAAATGCTGCAACCACAAAATCACAAAATTTCGGAGGTCCTGGCTATATCATTCGTTCACCATGACCAAAAGCCATGATATGCATTAGACATCTATAGGTATTCAATTGCCATGATGGACTATGCTAGCAATTACAGTGTGTGAGGGTAATAAGCTATTCCTAATGCTCCACTTCTTTGTATTTATGATCTCATTACAGCTACATGCTTTCGCTGTGCTCCCTTAAAAAGAGTATCAGAAGGGCAAGACAAATCCATTGATAGCTAAAGGACTCCTTTAGAAGCAGCCTGGGGTTTTTGTACCATATAATTATGTACCACAAAGCTCAGAGTCTTATTTCATGTGATACAATGCGCACAGCTCCATCAGACCAATTGGGTGATGGTGGAGGGTCTTTTTAATCTACAATATTAAGGCTTCACTGGGACTCTCCAAATGTTCAGGCAAATCTGTGTATTAAAGACATTGAGCTCAAACTCAAGTGCCTATGAAATAGTGATATAAACCAGGTACTTCGCTGCCACACGAACACGAAGTATTTGTCTGCTTCTAGATTTCTTATATGAAAGTCATCCCTTCCATGAGATGAAAAGTTTGATTGTGACAGGTCTCCTTGCTTCCCTCACACAAACTAACCATATTAGCTCATATCAGGTCATCCTCTTTCCCCAAAGAGATTTTGAAGGCTCAGTGGAGATTACCTATGTTTCGGACAGTACATGAGGTGTACCAAACGTATGCTCTTTCCACTCTAACTGGCTTTTAAGGGTCTTCCTCTTTGCTTTCGATGTGGCATATTTGCACTTAAGTACAAGGGAATTTGTTTCTCTTTGTCTCTATGACTTGATGATCAGATCACGATCATGACCTATGCTCGTTCTTTAGAATCAGCAAAGTATACCGCTAGCTGCTAGAAGTTGCTGTCAGAGAGTTAACTTCTGTGGAGTTCAGGATTAGCCCACGATACTTGCATTAAAGATAGGGCCGGACTGGCTACCGGGCGTTTTGTTGTGCTGCTGAGCTGGGGGCTGATTTCACTGCGGTGGGGGCTGATTTCGTTGATGGGGACCTGCGTGAGCTTCGAAATAAACAAAGCAAAACAAATGTTTTTAAGCACACGCAGGTCCCCATCAACGAAATCAGCCCCCAGCTCAGCAGCACAACAAAACGCCCAGTAGCCAGTCCGGCCCTGATTAAGGAGTGTTCCAACTCGAAAGATTCAGCATGGAAGGTGTGCTGGAGGGATTGCACTCTAAAAACACTTTATGCCAATGTACTAAATATTTAGTCCTATCTTGGATGTTATTGCAGTCAATCCCCTCCCCCAGGTCCTCCAAAATAGTAGGCTTGTTGATTAGACAAGTAACAGCCCAAATGTTGAAGTGAATTCATTTTTTGTGTAACACATCTGCTTTCATAGGAAGCCATTTCACCCTTTTATTGTTTGTCTGTCATTGGAATGCTTCCTAAAGGTAGGGAAAGCTAGACTCGGTCATCTTGTTTTGGTCTGGTCCAAGTTTAGGACACTATAATACCCCTTCTGTCATGTGGGTGCAGTCCATCTCCTCAGAGAAAATTACATGGATATCTCCTGGGGTGCATTATCACGAGAGTGGCTTCTCAATTCTGCTGAGAAACAATGGAATCTCACCTTAAATCTAGAAACAAATATGGCTGTCTTTTTTAATGGTACTTCGGGCTCAGTCTGTGTTTGTTCTGGCAAAAAAGGAAAACATCTTGAGAATGATCAAGGTTGAGTAAACAAAATATATCTAGCTCACAACTTGGTCTCCATTTTGAACTTCATCCTAGACATGAATATGGGCAAGGCTGATTGGGTAGAATAAGCTGCATTGCACTCTTGGTGCTGTCCAGTGTCTCTGAGAAACCTTACAAGTGCCTTGTGCCCCATGCAGATCATGAGCTGAAGGTGAAGTAGAAAGAACAGGAGGTTGTCAATGGGTACCGAAAATCACTTTCAGTCCCTTCATAAAACTACTTCTTGCAATGAAATATCCTATGATAGCTGGAATAGTGAAAGAAAGATGTTATGTTAATAAGCTTTTAAAGTGCGCTTCTACTCAAAGGTGTCCTGGCGCTGAGCCGTGCCTAACTGGTTACCAAAAAACAAAATGGCTATTCGTAAAACAGCCAAGTTTTCAGCCCCCTCCTAAAGGAGAGGAGCTCGGTATCATTCCTGAGATGTAATGGTAGGTTGTTCCAGGCTTTAGCAGCACAGGCGATGAAACTTCTGCCACCCCAATTGGCTTTTTTAACCCGTGGGATGGCCACTTGCTTTGCCTCCGCGGATCGCAGTGTTCTCCCAGGAACATACCATTGAAGGCGTTTCCTCAGATATTCAGGGCCCCTGCCTGTCAGAGATTTAAAAACCGTGCAAAGTACTTTGAATTGTGCACGCTGTTTCACTGGGAGCCAGTGGAGCTGCCTAAGTTTCTTCCTAACAGAGACAAACCTAGGTGTGCCGGTTACCAACCAGGCTGCCGCATTTTGCACCAGCTGGAGTCTGTTTAGATGTTTCTTGTGAATGTTCAGATACAGACTATTACAATAGTCCAGCCGAGACAAAATGAGCGCAGTGACTGCCGTCCTAAAACTATCCTCAGGTAAAAATAATTTTATTTTCCTCAAAGATGTGCTCAATATGTGCATTGGTGGCACCAGCACTCACTTTTTAGGATTGGGACTTATTTTTGATCATTCGACTTTGACCCAAAGCAAGAACGAGAAAGGCAGAAAATGGGAAAATAAATAAGAGAAAAACAGCAAAACAGGAGTGGAGGAAGAAAGCAGGGATGAAAAATAACCTGCAAGAGTGAAATAGACACAACTGTAGAGTGGTTGAGCAAAGAGGCATGATAGGGAATCAAAGTGGACTTGGTATTCAGCAACCCTGGCATTCAGCAGCATTATTTCAGTGAAAATTGCATAAAAACCAGCAAGTGAGACGTAAATAATGCAGATCCATTTTAAGTAACACCGTGAACAGTAGTCTAAATGACATTTTTTTTTCCCTATAGAGGTTGTTCAAATAGTAAATAACACATTGAAGGCAATTTCCAGGGTGCACTACCCCCACTGACCGTAACTGCATCTGGGGACTCAATTCCCCATCTACACACGCCTCAGACTGCTGTTTCCAGGGGGGCGGGGCCTCCTTCTACCACGCTCAAAAGCGCCTCTGCTATCCTTCAGTGCGAGACCCGAGGGCCGTGCCTGGGCAAAGCCTGAGCCAAGGGCAGGCCCGTCTGCAACAGGAAGAGCCAGAGCAGGGCCACACCCCTTGGCTCTTGGGCAGGACTCTGTTGGTCTCCCCTGAAAGTGTGAAGTGGACACTCAGTTGGGTTTGAGTGCATTTCAATTGTTGTTTTTGCTGCCATTTATTTATCTCGGCAGAGGCAGAACTGAGCCTGTTTGCTTCTGGGATCAGAGCAAGGTTTACTGCAAGACTGGTGTAGGCCTGGGTGGCCAGCATTGCTACTTCTGACTGATAGAGGGCCTTTATCACTGTGTCTTCTTTATCCTTTGTGTTATTTTTCTGGCAACCCTGGTGCTGCAGGCTCCCGCTTTTGGGGGTGGAAAGTGGGTCTCTGGGATTGGCTTGTCTACCTTGTGGTGAGATGGGGAAAAGGAAAGGGGGTTAGCACAATTTGGTCGAAAAACAACCTAGGGCCAGCAATTCAATCCTTTCTTACCGTTACACTGCTGTAGGGGCCCTCACAGATGAGATTATCTCTGCAGAAGAGGCGTTAGATACCATCAAGAGCACATCCAGCGTATTAACGAGGCAGGATTCATTGGGGCCCATCAACGGTTCACTCCTTAGCATCCCTTCTATTTCTCCCCTTTAGCCCCTTGGGGACAGTACAACTCAGCCCCGAGGGGCAGAGTTTGAGGCTTCTCTTTCGCTCCTCTCTGGTCTATCAGCTGGTTCTTCCGCCCGGTCTTGCCCTTTGATTGTGGTCCCTGTTAAGGATTAGTCACTGGCAGCTTTCCCCAAGCAGGACAGGGCCCCTGTCACACAGGTCCCACATACTCAACAACCAAGAACTCAGTGGAAGAAAGAACAGAACATCGGGGTTGCACAGCAAACCTAAAGCAGTCACCAAGATGACAAGAGGCTGTAATAAAGGGACTTTGTCTCATGGGTTGGCGTCGGCGGAAGCAAATAGCTCTAAGTTGAAGTATTTTCAGCATTTGGAACCACTCTTTAAGACCAAATTCATTGATTTGGCCAGCCATATTTCCAAAGTAGAACAACTTACCGGTAATGTGGGCACCTCTTTAGTGGCATTGCACTCCCTTTTATCCGCACCTAATAAACCTAGCATAACTTTGGCAAAGCCTGCCGTGGCACAAGGCGTTACTTCTCAACCTGGTGTGGAAATTGTGTGACCTAGTCGGCCCCAAGCACGTGAGGTGGGGGGTCAGGGGATGCTGGGTGCTGGTTCTTTGTCTAGACATCCCGCTGGTACCCCCACCAGGTCGCCTTACCTAGCTCAGCCTGGGCCTCAGCCACGAGGGAGTCTTAACTCCACTGATGGTTTCACCCTTTCAGAACATCAGACGCCTCAGGACTTGAGGCTGTTGGGAGGCGATCGCCCTATTGCTACTGAGCGCACAGTGAGGATTTTACCGTGCAAGGACGTCACCAAACTCCCACCAGCGTCAAATTCTTATGTGCTGGTTTTAGCTAATGTTCCCCCTAAAAAAAGAGTTGACTGAGAGTTGCCAACAACTTAAAAACAAATTAACTCATTGGGTCTCTAGCAGAGTTAAAGTAGATTCCTCTTTTTGTACAATATCATTTTGGTATGCAGGGTGGGTTGGATTGGCCATTTGGCCAAAACTGTGCCCGAAGATTGTATTGTCATCAACTTCCGCAATGTTTGGAAGGCGGGGGTTATCCTAAACAGGATCGTTACCGGGCCCCCTTTGCTTAGCAACATCACTCTTCTACCTTTATGTTTCTTTTGTAAACCCCGAGCTTGGTTTATGCGAGGAGGATGGGGGAGAGAGTCTCAATGGCTACTCAGGTGTCTCGAGTCGGTAATTCCCATCAGCAGGCCCAGGCCTCTATGGCCTCACAGTCAGCCAGTGTTAGACATACTCGCCAGCAGGCGCAGGCCCCTAGCTTACCTCTATGTAACAGAATTGAACCTCTTAGTGAGCTAGATACCCAGGATTGACTCAGCCCTGAGTTGGAGGAACCCTGTAACACCGGATCTGACTGGTACTTTCGGTAGATTTATGGTCTTAAGTTGGAACATCGCTGGGGCTCAGGGCAAACTAGCGACTGTGGAGTGCATATCTATATTTAGTTCTTGTGACATTGTTTGACCACAGGAGATCTGGGAGGTTGGAAATACTCCCTTACTTGATGGTTATGCTGGATTTAATTTGCCTGCTACCACCTCCCTTCATGGCAGAGCCAAAAGGGCTCTAGCCACCTTTGCCAACTTGAGTCTTAGTTGTAAAACAGAGGAGCTTGACTCTCACTCGCCACATATTCTGGGACCCCTTTTGATCTTTTCTCACTCACTTAGAATTTTGGTGGTGAATATTCATAACTCAGTCTCAGCTCGGGAGGAGCACGATATGATCCGTATTTTGGGCAAGTTTCTGGATGATTAAGTTTCAGATTTTTCCTGTTTTTATAGCCCTCGTGATGATGGGAGATTCAACCTGCCTCCTTGCCCGTATTGTTCAGTACGAGGACGATGAATACTATTCTTCTGGCATGGATCAAGCACACCTCAAACACTCACAACATTGGGACCTACATAATAGCTTGATGTTAGACCATACCCTTGTTAATCTCTTTAGCACGGAGGATATTAACTGTCCAACACAAATCCCAACTTTTAAAGGTGGAGAGTCTAGCTCAAATTCTTGACTACATTTTTGTATCATCCCTCATTCTCCGTTCCTTAGTAAGGTTTGTTATGAGCTGGCACACCCTGAGTGATCATAATCCCCTTCAGGCTACTTTCTGTTGGCTTACAAAAACAGAGTAGGGAGAGAAGAGGTGCACCTCAAGGGTGCCGGAGGTGGATACGTCCTCCTCAGATAAGTATATATAACCAAAAAGATCCACCTCAAGGAGGTTGTTACAAAGAGATGTGTTTCAAAGCATGGTAGAAAACACACAATGTTTGCTAAGATACCCCTCACACACCAAAGGGCCCTTGGTGTCATGCTTCATCATGGGGTCTTCCCGCCCGCTGCGGGACGGGGCGTGCTGCGACCAACGACTACGTGGGAGCACTGGTATTTGAAGTGCTATGTGTGGTGTAAACGTAGTGAGAGGAAGGGTCAGGGTGAATGCAAAAGTGAGTTTAAAAGAACCTGGCCTCATGGGCTAAGGAAATTTAATAGGTCAAAGAGGCTGGTACTATTAAAAGGTGATGCGGAGATGTCCTGCTTATAATGTGCGGATACTCCTGGTTGTATCAACATGTTTGAAGCAACAAGGCTTCTTCATCAGGACTGGGATGATCCCTTCAGTACTCACTTTATAACTATCAATAGATATGTGTTACAAGCAAAAGAATATAAATTGAGCTCACTCAATATTTCTGAATGTAGGCTAGAGACAGCAGGAGATAATGCTCCTTGAGCCTTTGAGCGGTTGGGAAGGGTGTTGCCATGTGTAAAGATCAACAGCTCCTCACTTCCGATAACGCCATCCCGCGGCTCCGTTGCAACGGAGCCGCGGGATGGCGTTACCGGAAGCGAGGAGCTGTTGATCTTTACACATGGCAACACCCTTCCCAACCGCTCAAAGGCTCAAGGAGCATTATCTCCTGCTGTCTCTAGCCTACATTCAGAAATACTGAGTGAGCTCAATTTATATTCTTTTGCTTGTAACACATATCTATTGATAGTTATAAAGTGAGTACTGAAGGGATCATCCCAGTCCTGATGAAGAAGCCTTGTTGCTTCGAAACATGTTGACACAACCAGGAGTATCCGCACATTATAAGCAGGACATCTCCGCATCACCTTTTAATAGTACCAGCCTCTATGACCTATTAAATTTCCTTAGCCCATGAGGCCAGGTTCTTTTTAAACTCACTTTTGCATTCACCCTGACCCTTCCTCTCACTACGTTTACACCACACATAGCACTTCAAATACCAGTGCTCCCACGTAGTCGTTGGTCGCAGCACGCTCCGTCCCGCAGCGGGCGGGAAGACCCCATGATGAAGCATGACACCAAGGGCCCTTTGTGTGTGAGGGTATCTTAGCAAACATTGTGTGTTTTCTACCATGCTTTGAAACACATCTCTTGTAACAACCTCCTTGAGGTGGATCTTTTTGGTTATATATACTTTCTGTTGGCCCCAGAACCCAAGTAGGGAGGATTGCCTCTACCACAAACCAGTTAAGACCAAAGATCAAGGACAAAGACTTAATCGGGTCAAGGTAGTTCTGTCCGATTTTAACGTCCAGGTGCTATCCTCCTGCCAACGTGATTTTTACAACTGCCTGAATGATAGAGCTTCTGATCAGAATCTATTGGCTGCCTTCTCGAATATTACTTAGTGTATTAAGGATGCCTTTACCCTGCGCATTTCCACACAGCCGGCAGCACCAGTGAAGAGGTTTGACAAGGCATGTTCACAGACTCATAGGGTGCTTATGGCTTCACTGCAAAGGCAGCCTCGCATCCGTGAAAAAGTGACAAGGGCCAGGGTCTCTTATCATCTGGCACCTAATACCAGAAAAAGGAATCTAAAAAAGGAGCACTGGGACAGTTTATTGGAGGCCTGTGAATCTCAGGACAGCGCAGCGTTTTGGAAAGTTGTTAACCATCCTCTGTTCTCTCCCAAACGGCTGTCTTTGCAGGCACTTGCTATCACATCCCAGGCCTGGCATGATCTTTCTAGGCCATTTATGAGTTTGATAATGATGAGATTCCACCAAATAGAGGCTGTTTGGACAGTGGCATGTGCTTCAAGTGGGGGGAGTAAAAAAAGCCATCCTGTCTCTTCCAGATATGAACGCTCCAGGTCTAGACGGAGTTCCTGGGGACTTGTTCAAATCAGAAGTGGACCTTAGGGCCCCCATAGTGACCCAGCATCTTAACGCCACCAGTCATAGTCTGTTTCCCTCTAGCTGGCGCCAATTCGTCATCGTGTCTATTTTAAAAAAGGGCTTGAGTTCTGACTGCGCCTGTTTTTGCCTCATCTCTTTGGTGGATAGTGAGATCAAAATTATGGGACGGGTCCTTTTGGACCGTCTCATCACCTGGGCTAAAGATAATAATGTGCTCTCGGAGATCCAATATGGTTTCAGGGCAGGGCGAGGGACTGTAGAACAGAACTTGAACCTTTTCCTGTTGATCTCCAGATACACTAGGGCAAAGGGAGCGACAATACATCTGGCCTTCATGGTCCTCAGCTCGGCCTTTGATAGGGTTAACAGAGCCAAGCTCTGGGCTGCGCTGGGGTCAATGGGGGTAGAGCCTGCATTGATCACTTTCCTGCATGATCTTCACAAGGGACTTACGGCATCCGTGAGATTTAAGACAAATGGAGAATGTACTGAGCCTTTCAGTCTGAAGAGGGGGTAGGTCAGGGGTGTGTACTGGCACCCTTTCTCTTCATCCCTTATATCAATGGGTTGAAGCCGACAGCTCTTTCTGCTTTAGGATTGGATGTTCCAAGGGTGGGGGGTGCCCACTGCCAGCGCTTTTATATGCGGACAATGCTGTCCTAATCCTAATAGCGCGTACAGCTATGGGAAGGCAGCATCTTTTAGATCGGTTCGTTTCCTTCATTGATGAACTCGACCTGTCAACCAATTATAACCAAGTCCCATGTTATGGTGATCAGACCCAGAAAATCTAGTACAAGAACATTTGTGACCAAAGATAATGTCATTAGAAAGTTGAGCACTGTTTTTATCTGGAGATTCTATTGGACTCACTTCTCTCCTGGCGACCCTTACTGCAAAAAAATGTAATGCTGCTCAAAAGGGCAACTAACGGCATCAGCTCATTTTCGAGACGTTTAGGCCAAACTCATATAGAGTTTTCACTCACAGTTTATAAGACCAAATGTATCACTGTGGCTTGTTTTGGGTGCAACATTTGGGGGTACGCTCTGATTGCCCCATATCAGGTAGTCGAGAATACATTTTTAAGAGGTCTCTTAAAAGTTCCCCAAGGAACCCCTAGTGAGATTGTCCATGAGGAATTGGGTATGGGGCACATTTCTGATGCCCCCTGCTCTTATGGTTATCAATCTGGCTCAAGGAGGATCTCAAACTCAATAGATTAGTCGTTCATGATTGTCTAAACTTGTACAATTGGTCTCGAATCCCCTGGCTATCTTTTATTAAAAGCAGTTTTTCCGCTTTGGGACGTCCTGAACTTTTTGATGACCCGAGCGGATTGTGCTGGGGGCCATATTAAGCTTGAGGCAGGCCTTTCTCTCTATTGTGGCAGATGAGAGAGAGGCTTCTGCTCTATGCAAACGCACAATGCGACAGTTTGTTACGGTCATTATGGTTATGGTGATGGAACCACATTTGAATTGGGGGTTGAGTAGTTATCATCATAGTCTGTTAACCTATTTCAGACTGAACCTGATCTACCAGTTGCTACTTCCTAAGGGTTGCAGGACTAAGGCATCTGAATTACAAACCTGTACTTGTGATAACATCTCTTTGCCAGACACTTTACATATCTTCATGATTTGCCCTAGATTTAATACCTTACAACTCAAATATATTTGCCTTTTACTTGTACCATTGAATTTTACACAGGTGAGACCTGCATTCATGTACTTAAACTGCTACAAACACCTAGAATATGCTATATTGCCTCCCGCTTTCTTTCTGGCTTATTCCATGGGCAATTAATGTTTTTCTGGACATTTTAGATTCTTTTTAGTATGAATTTTTCCTAGAGGGTAAATTCAGTATTAGCTATGTGGTTTTATACACCTTCACGGAATTTTCTGTTAGCCCTTTTACATTTTACCTCAATTCTAGTGCTTGTGCTTTTTAATACTGATTTTATAATTTTGTAATTAGACTGTGGGGGTAGTTGATTTTGTTCTCTATCTTTTACTTGATTTTACTGCACTATATCGTTTGTACTTTTATGATTTTATGAGAAAATCAAATAAAGTTAATTTTTGCTGACTAATTACAATTTTAACTGTGTAGCTTTATCTGTCAAAGATATCTCCAAAAAGGTGAACTAGAACCAATCAGTGCTTAATTTGAGCCGGTGGTTTCCGGTGCTTGGAACCACATGTGTCAACACCGGCACTTATGACAGCTGCCACATGGTGTCGTTGTTTGTGCAATAAAAAATGAGCAGAACAACAGTTGTTTATTAATTCAATATACATTACAAACAACTATTACCAGCCACCCAAGCCATTCTTATAGCTTTGGAGGCCTCAAACTGTCTGAAATGTCACACTCGTACCAGTGTGATGGTTAGTAGCTGTGTAGGAACTGCCATTGGCAGCGCTGGCAGTGGCAATGGGTGGCGCAAGCTGTGTTGGCCTCCTGACAAGGCGAACACACTTATTTTTTCACAAATTAAGCACTGGAACCAATGTAGTATTTCTTGTTGATTTAATCTATTCTTGTAATGTCAATACACAAGAGCAAGAGAAATGTAAGGAATATATGCTCACTAGCAGGGGCGTAGCTTATGAAGCCAGCATGGTGGACGCTCCTTAACAGAGCTCTGCATGGACCCTCAATAATCCGGCTATTATCCGCTATCGACTCTGTCATCAAGAGCTCCTTCTACAATCCCTGTGGCTGCAACTGAGGAAATGAAACGAGACGCCACAGGTGCCTTGTGGTGGAGATTTACGGCCCGCTGTAGTGTCGAGCTGCGTAGGCCAGGAGAGAGGCTGACCCGTGGCTGGGACTTACCGGAGCAGAGACTCCCACGCCCCAAATGGACGAGGCACAGAGGGTGTCGTAGGCTCCCCCCACGATGGTATTGCGATGCTTACTGGCTGCAAGCTCTCGCTGTTGCCAGCAGCCCAACAAGTAAGGTGAGAAATTAACAGCCAGCGCCACATGCCATAAACGGCCTGGGTCTGCTCCATCCTTCCCCTCCCTGCTGCCTGACTGCCCGTGCAGGGCCTAAGAAGCCAGTAGATCACCCAAGATCCTGGTTTGATGCGGGCTGCCTGGAAGGGGTCCCCAGTTTTTAAACCAACGGGGGAAGGGGCCAACACAACCATTGGGGCATCAGGACCCTGAGAGAACATACCCCAACCTCCTACATGGTCTCAACAAGTCGAGGACTCTGCACTCCATCCCCGCTCACCACTGCCTGCAACACAAGGGACCAGAGGCTCTGGATGCCCCTGCTGGGTGGGACCGGGTAGAGGAACAGCCCTGGTACCACGAATCGGGGACCGGCCTTTTCCCTGGCGATGATGGAGCCCCTCCGGCTACGGGGCTGTAGGAAGCGCTATTTGTACACACAGGCCGGCATTTTCACCCTGGAGAGGAGCATGGGGCCCGAAGCCCTCGTCATCTGGAATCTTTTGTCCCCGGAGGGACCTGGGTGAGTGCTAGGCGAAGGGAGGCCTAGGCTTGTTTAGGGAGGGACCATCCACTCCCTTTCTGATGCCTGGACCTCTAGTGTTTCCCCATTTGCCATCTGCGGACGCCACCTGTGCAGGCTACCCCTGCCTCCTCCATCTACCAAAATCCGGCGGTGACGGGTGGTGGTGTCCACCATTGGCCTGCCTTTGTGGGGCCTCGTGCTGACCTACCTCTCCTGGCATGCCCAGAAAGACCTACAACTGGGACTGAACCTCTTGCCGCACCTGCCAAGGCCTTTTCTGGGCCTCTGCTGCCCATGGGGGGACAGACTCTTACTGAGGTGCTCTTCGCTGCCATTGATGCAACCCAACAGTTTCTTGCCTAACTCTCCCTGGCCTCCTCTCCACCCTGTGGAAGATCCTTTCTACTGTAAAGAGAACAGCAGCTTGTGCTGGCTTGGAATCATGGCAAACAGGCCGTATCTCCACCAAGAGTAGTGCTGTGTAGAACCCCTGCACCACCGACATGGGTAATGACAAGCCTACATGCCCAAAGACCTCACAGTCCTGAATGGAACAATATACCACTGGACCAGAAATGGAGGCACCGAGGGAAGGAACGGTGGTTTCCTGCCGACTGGAGATCTGTCCACGATCCTTCAAGCCATTCAAACCTCACAGGTGGCTGTGGAATCCAAAATTGGAGAGGTGCGCATGGATATGGCGCTACTCCGTCAGGATCTCAGAAATGCCACGGCCTGGATCACCGAGGCTGAGTCCCGGATCTCCATAATGGAAGATGAAATCACATCCCCCAAGATCCAGGTCTCCAGTCTTCTCATGCGTACATCAGAACTACACTGCCGGGCTGAAGACGCAGAGAACCCCTCCAGGAATAATAATGTGTGTGTAATTGGCATCCCTGAGGGAATTGAACCTCAACAGGTTCCGGACTTTCTGGAGACATGGATCAGATCATGGATCTGACCCCCAAGCCTCCTTTGGGATCCTCTCCTAGGCCAATGATTGCACGTATTCTCAACTTCAGGGACAGAGACGCGATACTGAGGGAAGCTCGCTCCTAGCTGGAGCTTCGATGTGGAGACGCTAAGGTCCTCCTCTTCCCTGACTACACCCGAGAGGTGCAGCAGCGCCGCTCTTACAGCAAGGTCAAGCAAAAACTCAGAGCCTACAATACTGTCTCCTGTTCCCCACCAGACTCCACATGATCCATGCCAAAAAATCCCAATTTTTCGATACCCCAGAATCGGCCTGGCTGTGGTTCAAGGAAGAACAGCACCTTCAAGCCCATGCTGATACATCGCCGCGAGGATCTAGACCTATTGGATCTGCTTGGGACACACCCCGGCACCCAAACCGTGAAGAAATCACACCCGCTCCTGAAGGAGACGCCACGCTACCCGCTCCAAAACACCATCTAAATCCCTGCCAAGACCTGAACGCTCACCTTCTCCATCACACTGTCCCCAGACCTCCAGTATGGAGGACTGAGAATTAGACCAGGACACTTGCCTCTACGCTACACCTTTACTGCCAACAGTGACCCAGGCGGACACAGATCTCTCTCAAAGTCCTGCAATATAATTCCTTTGCTATCATTCATGGGACAAGATCGCTTTCTTCACTAAACGTTCCGCCTATATCAGTGACCGTCAACCATTCGTTAATTTGTGAGTGATCCAATGCTCATGTTTTCCCCTTTTTGTATGTTGTTTTTCTTTCTAATTTTCCTTTCTAGGGCGAAAGATGCTTCTGGGGTAGAAGTATGGGATGGGGAAAGAGTTGGGGGATGGGGACTCAGTTTAAGGCTACTTTTGTTTCTGTTGTTGTTAACATTAGCTTATTTCTTTAATTGCGTCTTGTTTCATTTTCGACACACACCTGCACTATATTTTAAGTGCCACTTGCCTAGGTCCGGCTTCCAATCTTACTCTGCATACACGAGCTCCTGACCGCATGGCGGTCAGAATGTCATCCTTCCTCTCTTCCTTGCTGCACACGACACTTATCACCCCTGTGATGGCGGCCTTTCGCATCTTGTCCTGGAACGTTAATGGCCTCTTGGACCGGATACAGCACACTGCAGTCCTTACCTTTGCCCACTGACACCTCCCTGAGGTTCTCCTGCTTCAAGAGACTCGTCTAATAGGCAACCACTGCCCCTTCCTAGCACGTAAGGGTTATGACAGGGTCTTTTCACGTGAGCTATACTCATGGATCTCGTGGGGTGGCCATTCTGTTATGCCGTTCCTTTCATCTCACGCTTTCCTGTGAAATCCGTGACCCACAGGGCCGCTTCCTTGCCCTCACTGGGATACGGGTAGGCCAGACCATCAATCTGGTGAGTGTGTACACCCGACGGCAGCCCTAGGCACCTTTCTTCATGACTTGTCTAAGACCCTCCTGGATCTTCTGCAGGGGCTAACAACAATTGGTGGGGACTTCAATGCAGTCCCCGTACCAGAGGAGGATGCCACAGGATCTCCCTCAACGTACAGGCTCTCCAGTGCCCATCGTCTCTCTGACTGGGCTACCACTTTGGGACTCTGCGACATATGGAACCCAAGGTGCCACCAATATACACACGCATCGGCTGCACACCATTCCCATTCACAGATAGATCTTGTCTTCATTCCCCCCCTTGATTGTCGTGCCATTTCTCACTTCCAGATTCTTTCCCGAGGTATCTGATCATGCTCCTCTCCTCTTCCATCTTGGTTCCCCCAGAGAATGTCCACGACCTATGTGGCGTCTCAATGCCTGGTACCTCCAAGACCGCACCTATGTCCACGCCTGAAAGGAGGAACTGCAAACATATTTCCAAAATAATGAAGGCTCCGTGAGAACTATCGGCACCCTCGGGCAGCCTCTAAGGCCACTATAAGAGGGTTTGCCAAAGGTCGTATCCGCGTACAGGAACACGCCCGCTCCCTACTCATCACTCAGTTGGAGGTCCGTACCCTCCGTTAGGAGAGAAATATCGAGATGGATCCCAGAGGGGATACCGCCCGACGGTTGCATCTTCTGCATGAAGAAATTTGCCTCCAGTCCATAAAACCTGCCAAACATCTTTGGCGTGCCACAACGGCTAGGATTTATGGATGAGGACACAAAAATGGAAAGCTGCTATATTGGTTAGCCTCTCACCAACAAGCAAACAGGATAGTACCGGAAATCTTTTACGTACGTGGAAACTCCTTCCGTACCCTCCCTGAGATTACACAGGCATTTGCCCGCTATTACCATCACTTATACACCACTCCCCCTGGCAAAGACATGACCGATGCCACTAAATTCCTCAGGGATGTTCCCCTCCCCCGCCTCTCCCCTACTGAGACTAAAATATTAGACAAACCCTTTTCGGCCAAGGAGGCTGGGGCAGCCTTGTTGGAAGTAGCTCCCAGGAAGACTCCCAGTCCTGGTGGGTTCCCCACGGAATATTACAAGGTGCTCAATAATGTCCTGACCCTGCAGCTTTTGGCCCTCTACAAAGAGGTTGAAGAGTTGGGTGCTTTTCCGGCAGGGATAGACAATGCCACGATAGTGGTAATTCACAAAACGCAACCTCCCTCCCCAATATGTGCCGAATGCCGCCCAATATCTCTTATCAATGGAGAAGTTAAAATCTTTGCGACTTTCCTGGCCACCCGACTCAGGTAGGTTCTATGCACATTGATACATCCTGACCAGTGTGGTTTCATGCCGACCCGCAGCACAAGACATTGCCTTCGACGACTCCATGTGGCCCTAGCCCACTGTCACCTAATACCTCCTGACCTGGCCCTGCTTTTCATTGATTTGGAAAAAGCGTTTGATACAGTGGACTGGGGCTACCTTCGGTTGGTGTCGGCATGGGCCGGGATCGGACCTCGCTTCAGTGGAATGGTCAAGGTTATTCCAACCCTATGACAAGGGTCCAAATCAATGGAGTCCTATCTCACACTTTTCCCATTAGTCGGGGAACCAGAAAGGGCTGTCCTCTGTCCCCACTTCTCTTCGCGCTTGCGATTGAGCCACTGGCACAACTCAATCGAATTGATGCACAGGTCTGCCGGTGGAAATGGCGTGAAGGCCATGAAGATCGTATAGCCTTATACGCAGACGGCGTTTTGCTTTACTTAGCGAACCCCGCAGTGACTAGCCCTTGCTGTCTCCACTTCCTGCACTGTTTTGGGGAAGCATCGGGCCTCGGGTTGAACCCCTCCAAATCCATCTTGGTGCCACTAGCCCCCTCTCGAGACTGCTTCGACTGGCAAGACACCATACCCATCCGTCGTCTTAGCTTCAAGTACTTGGGCTCCTGGGTTGCACTACACCCTGAAGTTACCTGGTCCCTTAACATAGAACCCTTGCAGCACAGAGCTAAGGCAGTCCTTTCTGCTGAATGTAATAGGCTGGATAGCCCTATTTAAAATGATGATACTGCCACGCTTTCTTTATGCCTTTCAAAATCTGCCGCTTCTTATACCCCGGACGTGGTTCCGTGCCCTAGATAAAGTAATTACCTCCTTCCTGTGGCACAGCTCAAGGGCCCGATTGGCATGTGCAAACTGCCAATGTGGCCTTTGCGATGGTGGCCTGGGAATGACAAACCTCTATTATCTAGCCTCACACATACTAGTCATACATGATTGGCTTAACGGAGGTTGGTCGGACCCGCCTACCACCTGGAGCCATCTCTGTTGGGATTCCCTCGGATTCTAGCCATGCTTTATGGCTCCCCCATTCCTGACTCCACCAGTTAGGGATAGAAACAGCCCTTCAGGCCTGGAGAGCGGCTTTGCGACACACTCTCTGGGATGCCAAACTCACACAACAGACACCTCTTTGGCAGGGGACTTGGTTGAGGGAGGTGGCGTCACTACAAGGCTTTGGGCGTTAGGACCTTATTGGAATTTCACTACTCGGGGACATCTGCTCGGGGACACACATGCGATCATTTCAAGAACTCCAAGTCACCTATGCGCTGGCTCATACACAGTACTATAAATACCTTCAATTGCGACACACCCTCAAAACTCGCATCTCACACACTGATTCTCTTCCTAAGTTCAACCCACTCAAGGCTAAAATCCTAATGGGCATTTTGGGCAAGGGAGGAATTTCACAAATCTACCGCACACTAACGGTCAATACCCCTGGTATTTTAGATCACCTCAGGACCCGATGGGAGGACTGAGTGTGACCCCTCAAGGATGATGACTGTCACGACGCGCTGATGGCGCCAAGGGTTATCACAATCTCCTCCACACTGCGGCTGATAAAAACATTTTATTTCTATACTGCATATCTCTCCCCTGCTCGCTCCACCGAGTGGGGCTCCTCTCTGAGCATGGCTGTTCTCATTGTGGCGACGCACCTGCCGAATTCTGCCACATGGTTTGGTTGTGTCCCACGATTCAAAACTTCTGGGCTGAGGTGGTAGGGGAGCTCACCGAGTTGCTTGGATGGGAGGTTCCCCTCATCACTCTGGTAATTTTGTTGAGTGTCCTGGAGGGCTCTGGAAGCAAGAGAGCTGATCGCTCCCTCTTGGGGACAGCCCTAACGGTCGGCAAGCGTAATATTGCTGCGCGCTGGAAATCCCCTTCTCCCCCCACCCTGTCACTTTGGCGTCGGGGGTGGACATGTGCGCCCAGCAGGAGAGACCCGTCTATGAGGCCGGAGGATGTCCCCTCAAACACTGTCGAGTGTGGGGGAAATGGGTGAGCCATGGAATGGCGGTCTTGACTGAAACCAAAAGTGCTGATGTTGCTAGTGTTTTGTATTATCCCATTGTATCAAATGAAGGCCATTGGCCTTGGCGACTGCAATGTAATTATCTCGTGTGTGCTTACTGTTTGACCTATGCTTTCATTCTTCATCTGCAAAAATGTTATAAAATGTGTTTGTAAAAAAACAGATACAGCTGCAGAACACGGAATTGAAAAATTTACTTTTTCGTTTTCATCATAACAAATAGCAAGAGGACTGGGAAGTACATAGCTTTCTCTGTTGATGGCGAAACACTGGCACTGTGAGGTGGAAAGATACACTGTGACTTTCACTTTGCATCACATCGTCCATAAAAAGTGGACTTGGAAGAACAGTTTCTCCTGTAAGGCGGTCTTTACAAACAGTATGTACAATGGAAATATACCACTTTGCTTTTAGATTTAACAGCAGACTGAAGGGGTTAGAAAGCAGCCGTTGGCCCATCCTTTGGCTTTTACAGTCTGTGGAGAAAATATTTCGTCTTTGAAGAAGCACTGTTAAATGTGTGAAGCCTACCTTTAGCGATAAGAAACATTGTCGCTGGAAAATTAAAATGAGTGTTTTGATTACTGCTAGTCAGAGACTGTTGGGCTGGTCATCCACCCAGAGAGTACATTTGAAGTGGCATATAAACCCGATAGTCCAATAAACCTTCAATGCACATGTAATTGGGCGGTGGCTTGGTGACAACTTAAAGTTACCTTATTGTTAGTTAAACGCTTGTCACCACAACTGCATATTCATATCCAGTTTAGATCAGGCCAATTTTTTTTAGACTTGTGACATTTTCGAATTTCGCATTAAGCAAAATTTTACTTGTTTTTCATCACCAGTATAAATCCTTCACTATACAATATACTATTCTATTCTAAACTCCAGTATAACTTACCTCTGATCAATACAAAACTCAACTAAGTACAGTGTCAAAAAAGACCATATTGACTGCCGTGAAAGCGTATATTAGAACAGTAAAAGTGCCCAAATCCACGCCAGTGATACTAAAAGACTACGACATTTCATGATACAACATAGCATATTGGAAGGCAGGTTTCCTAGTTTAGTGAAATGGTTTGGTAATCATGAATTCTTTTCTTATCACTGCCATCTTGGGCCACATGCCTTGGTTACTTCTCTGTAAATTTAAACCTTTACTAGTGATTTGATTATCATATTAAGTGCATTGGCATGGTGCAGCAGCAATGCTATCTGAAACCGTTAGGTGCATGATCTATTTCCTTGGTCTGAGCATGTCTCTTCTGATTTTAGAGGGATTAATTGAAACACAGCACGTGATTTTAATAAGACCAGTAATTCTTCTAGGCTTAATGTAGTCAGACTAATCACTTATCGGAGATTCCAACTTACACGTGTTTCGCTCTGGGATCATTCACGGATGAGCTTTTCAAAGTCTGTCAACAAACTTACTGCAACAAAGAAAAGATGAAAAGTTAGCAGACCCAAAAAGCAAGCCTATCACCAGCTATATGCTATTGTGATAACATGTTATTGATAATGTGCATTCCAAAGCAGTGAGTCGAGTGAACATACTTACAGTGTTTCATGGGTGAAAAACGTGTCTGATGAAATCTCCATTCAAATATTCTCCAGACTGCATTGTGCGTAGATGAATTAGTGATGTTGTTAAATCAGACATGTGAGAGATTCTTAGTTTCAACTAATCTTTCATAATTGCACATACATTACTGGCTATTAAGTGTATTCTCAGCTGAAACTGTACAGCACCAGTAGTTTCGGAATAGGATTACCATGGACTTTCAACATTTCTCACAGGGGCATAACTATTGCCCCTGCAGTGCAGGGGTGGCCCCAACCGTTCAGGGGCCTGATTCAGCCAACGGTCAATGAATATATGTGAGATATGGGAGACTCAGAGGCCCATCATCACCTTCTGCAGGGGGGCCCATCATTTTGCATTATGTCATTGATTTCTCCTCTTCTGATCCTAATTTGCAGCCATTTTGAACTGCCTTCAAATACAAGTTTTTTCCCCTAAATGTGCCTTTCCTTATGCTTCTCAACAGTGGCCCATTCTTGGTGGCTATGGGGCGCTCCTGGCACCCAGAGGAGTTCAACTGTGCCCACTGCAAGACCTCGCTGGCAGACGTAAGCTTCGTGGAGGAGCAGAACAGCGTGTATTGTGAGCGCTGCTATGAGCAGTACTTCGCCCCAACTTGCGCTCGATGTAACACCAAGATCATGGGGGTGAGTTGAAATTGCCCAGGATAGTCGAAACAACAATGGGGGAGTTTAGACAAGGCAAGAAACGATGCGCACAGTGTCTGTGTGCTTCAATTCCATTTTTGAATTGGATTTACTGTCCCTCAGTGGCATTCTGTTCAGACGTATCATGGGGCTATATGTATCAGGACAGGATTAAGCGAAAAGCTGATTGACATATTGCTAATGCAAAATGAAGAACAGTTGTTATGTAGAAGTATGCTTAAGCCAACACACCAGCACATAGATTTGTTGTTTCTGCTTGTTGTTATCTACTGTTGCTAGTCAACGGCTAAGGACTCATGACCTACCTCGCACATTGCTGCCAACGACATCTGACTGCTGACTAGTGGGGGCTAGTGGTGGACGGAATAGATGGGGCTGGTTTCTTATGAACAATCTGTCTGTTAGACCTGCTGCTCAGCCAGTGTGAATGTGCTGTGGAATGTTGGTGTGCATGGTGATGTAATGGAATGTGAGGATGCCTGGATGTGGAGAGTGTTAGTTGGAGGATGGGCTGAGCAGCAGGAAGGCTGCTCCTGGTGGGGCTCTACTGTACATCATAACAACTTATCCTGATTAAGCCTACTTAATACTTACATGGACTACGAAGCATCTTTCATCATTAATATATTTTGGCGACGATTTGGAGAAAAAAACCTGCGTGTTCTTAAGATTAAGTGTATCTGAAGCTACTGAGAGACCTGAGGTGAAGCTAATTGAAATTTGAAGGAAGATGAAAATGAACTGTACTGGAATCTACCAAGGTAACTTGAAGTAAACAAGCTTGAAACTAGAAGAACGCCCTTGCTAGCCCCACCAGTGTCCTTTACCACCTGGACAGCCTGCCTAGGGCGTTTGACCTGCTTTACATCTATGGATGTGAACATCTAATGTGTGTTAACCAGTGTGTTTTGAAAATGGCAAACTTTCAGACACCTTTCTATCAAGATGTGGACCTGGCATCAATAAAGACTGGCACTACACCAAACAACTTTGTTAAACTTTTCCCGAGCTTCTAGTGGAGCCACTGCTGCTGCGCACGAAGGTGTTAGCTGGAGATCTGTGGCAGTTTATTCTAAAATGGTGAGTGTGCTTGGAAAAACGTTTTCTTTAAAGCGTGGTCTTCATTTTCCCATACTGCAAAGCCAGCGCGAGCTCTTTCAAGCCAGTTATTAGCATTTAAATATTGCCGACTTTTGAAAGAGGCATCGATGACGTATCAAGCTATCTTGCCTGTTGCTGTAGAGCCGCGAGCGAAGAGACGGTAAGAAGCTTGTGTGAAGCTCGACGTCGTGCTGTCATGTGATGTTGTGAGAGCACGTTCTCGCCATGAGCCACCCGACGCTGCTCTCTCATGTGTGCTGTCATCCTTGTTTCGACATAGCTTGTCGCTGCCAGCTGAGGTTCACGAGACAGACCACTGTCAGATGGAGAGAAGACACTAACAATGAGCATTTGGAAAAGCCCAGCTAGTAAGTGCACCCCCACCCGCGAGTGTGGGAGGCCGCATTTTTTAGCATCTGTCTGGGCTGTGGAGTTTGCTGTACAATGTAGTCATTTCACGCATTGGTTCTGCACAAGCATCTCCAAGGTTGGCGTTCTGGCATCGTCACATATTTGTCATTTTCCTTTTGGGTCCAGTGCCATGTACTTACATCATGCCGCTTACTCTCTGCTATTTGAACTGCATTGCGTTCTTTATTGCGACGAATTTCCGCAACAAGGGAGGCGTTTTGGCAACTTCTTAAGTACTGAGAATTTTATTCATCTTGACCCAACCTGGCACAATGGAACTGTGCTTATCTTGCTCATCATTAACATTTCATTCAAGTGAGAGACCGCTCACCGGTGTTGTGGTTTCTTTTCTCATTGTGTTTGATGTCCATTTCTTAGTCCTTATTACATGCGGTTGTGTCACTATGCCAGTTTTTGCCAAATGTGATTTGTATGTTTGCTGATTTTATGTTGTCTTATGTCTTGTTGATGTGGATGAGGTGAGGTTTTAATCCAGTGGCAGAGGTAAAATGCTTTAGATGTATTAGTTGTTCTGTCCTTGTGTTCCTTTATTTTTATGTTTAATTTGCTGCTTGTTCCTTTTGTGGATGGTGTTGTTTCTCTATGCAATACACACCTCTACACACAGCAGTAGAGTAAAACACTATGACTAAGTATCAAGCAGACAACCCCACAAAGCAGTACCGGAATCATACGACCCCTCGATGCACTCCTAGGTAAAATAAATGTATAGGGTACACCACCCCTCAACACACTCCTAGGTAAAATGATACACGACCCATGAACGCACACCTAGATAATGACTAAACTTGCATAGAGAAACAACACCATCCACAAAAGGAACATAGCAGCAAAAAAAAAATTTTTTTTAAAAAGGAACACAAGGGCAGAACAACTAATACATCTCAAGCATTTTACCTCTGCAACTGGATTAATATCTCACCTCATTCACATCAACAAGAAATAAGACACGTAAAATCAGCACACATACAAATCACATTTGGCAAAAACTGGCATAGTGACACAACCGCGTGTAATTTGGACTAAGAAATGGACACCAAACACAATGAGAAAAGAAATCACAACGCTGGTGAGCGGTCTCTCACTCGAATGAAATGTTAATGATGAGCAAGATATGCACAGTTCTAAGTACTTAAGAAGTTGCCAAAACGCCTCCCTTTTTGCGGAAATCCATCACAATAAAGAACGCAATGCAGATCAGAGCAGAGAGCAAGCGGCATGATGTAAGTACGTGGCACAGGAGCAAAAATAAATAAAATTACAAATATGTGACGATGCCAGAACATAAACCTTAGAGAAGCTTGCACAGAACCAATGCGTGAAATGACTACATTGGACAGCAAACTCCACAGCCCAGACAAATGCTAATAAATGCGGCCTCCCACACTCGCGGATATGGGTGAACTTACTAGCTGAGCTTCTCCCAATGCTGATTGTTAGTGTCATCAGTCCTTAAGTTGAAAGCCGGAAAGCAACGGGGAGCACAGTTGGGAAATCACCACAGCTTTGACTACGGGTACAAAATGGAGACACGCATGCGTAAAGAGCGCAGGGTGGCTCTGGGCTAGAGCGTGCGCCAAGCGTTGCCGCGCACTTGTACTGACGCGGAGAGAGCGCGGAACTTCACAAAAGAAGATTCCTAGATCGTGACAAGACAACGCTGATAGAAATCTGCAAGATCCTCAGCTGAAGGTAAGCGGGCGCGTGCGTCGTTTGACTCGTGCCACGTTTAAAAAAAAACACTGCAACAGTTGTAACTGCCATTGAAGACTCACCGGTAGTTGATCAATGGCAAACCATAGTCCAAATTGACTAAAACTAACCGCTCTTGCTGCCGGTGCTAAGGCCAGTGTGTGAAAGCGCCGCTAACAATCAGTAGCACATGTAGAACTGGGCACGAACAGACAAGCAACACAACTGCTAGAATCCATGTCTGATTTGCCACAGCGAGGTCCTCTTCAGCAAGGCAAAATTCACACACTTTGAAAAATCGTGCAGATCATCGGCTGGCAGGTTGTCCACAGGTCTAAGGTTGTCCACAGGTCCACAGGAATAAATCCATGCAGAAACACAGCGGGATCTGGCACGCCCAGGTTGGGGCCGACCGGTCTTGAGGTCACTGGTGGGGCTCAGGGCAGCCAGATTGCTGTTTAACACTCCGCGCTCAGTTTCAATAGGAAGTCCTTCATTAAGAATTTGCTCCATGCTTAATACTTCAATAGAAGGTGTTTCCCTTATTCTTAGCTTCCACCATCCAGTTCTTAGACACAGGTTTTTTTTTTTTTAAATCGTCTCCAAAATATGTCAGTTGGAGGATGTGCTGAGCAGCAGGAAGGCTGCTCCTGGTGGGGCTCTGCTTTACATCTAATCCTGAATAAATCTACTTAAGCAATCAACATGAACTGGACCTGCCTTCATTCTACTACACTGTCCCTCTGAGAAAATGTATGTGCATTCTGCAGGTCTCAGGAGATATACAGTATTGCATGGAGTTGAATGCTGCATGTAGAGGAGTGGTTCAAAAAGTGGAATGTAACATGAGGAAAGGGACATGCGGAGGAATACTACTATATTCAAATACACATATTGGTTTGATCTTTAAAGGGTGAGTAGGTCCTGTAATGATTAAATTCTGTGATCTCAATGTGCACACAGATCTCAACAAGATAAACCACAAAACTAGTTTATGGAAACTGAAACATGTGGCATTCAGATTATGTGTAAATTAAAAAAGCATACCCTCCTCCCCCACACCTTCTCCAGTTGTCCTTGAAGGATTGGAACCCGTCACCTGCAGGGTAGAGCCAATCTTGCAGGAGACACTTGAATATTCTGATCTGATCCACTGGCTCTGGATCCTACCACCAGCAGAACACATGCACATCTCTTCAGGTGCAGCATAAACTGCCTACTTATCTCTCTGACAGAGGCAAGTGGGGTTACAGGTAACAGATTGTTCATTAACACACTCTGCTGTGTTATCTACTGGTAGGCTTGGCCAACATGTAAGCAATGTAGCCATTAAGATTGATTAGTGGGATAACAGATAACTGGAGGCGTCTTCTGGGTTGCATTTTTAAATCTCATTGTAGACAACTAAGCATTTCATCCATCTAATGTTTATACATTTGCACAACTAAATTGGGTGATAACAGCGCCTCTTACTTGTAGTGTTAGTCACCTGCAGACCTGTGTTAAGAACAAACTGCACTCACCACAGTAGACTAGGAAAAAGGCCAAACCAGTTGCCTAATATCTTATTTCACAAGAACACGCTTGAGTTCATTCTTCCAAATAACCATAGCATCCTTTGACAAATCAAGATTGACTCCTGTTAAGTCTTATTCAGTAGTGAAAAACTTGCCTTTATTTATGGGGAAAATATGAAGTCATTTGTTAAGAAATGGTGGTTTAGAATGGTGCGAGGAATCGATTCATGCACAACTTGTACATAAAAGAATGAATATTGGCCTTTAATGTTGAGATTTGGCTTCCACTGCAGGGACCGAGTTGAATGCACAGTATCGGTGACTCTCAGGTTTGCACCTCCATTTGCACAAACCCACCAGCACAAAAAGACATTTGTACTGACAGATGAGTGCATGAAAAAGGCATGTGTACAAATCTGAACATGACATTGCGCACTGGTCAGTCAGTGCAAATTCTAGTTCAAAATTGCTGTGTCAACAAGGCAAAGTTGCTGAATGTATGTAAAGCACCCCCAGTCTTCAGGTGGCATGAGATTGTGTACAAAGCATCCAACAAGGGGAGAGGATGTGCCCTAATGGCTAGGGCGGTCGACCTCGAAGCTGGGGAACCGGGTTTGAGTCTCAGCAGGGAAGCTCAACATCCTGTCATTCTGGGCAAATCACTTAATCTCCCTGTGCATAACAAAAATGAATGTGTCCGTCTGTAACGCAACTGGTGCTCCTGTAAAGCACTCTGATACCTTCGGGTCTAGTTCGCGCTATATAAAACAAAAAAATCAGATTATGAAGCGAAATTGTTCTATGGTGGCCGCTCTGTCTAGAGTGACAATATAGCTCCTATTCATGAAGACAGTATGTTTGCAGTCTTAAACTGCGGTTGGCATAACGGATGCATTGTGGACTCTGTAGTCTTGATTTCATTTTCAACAACTGAAATAAAATGCCAGATCTCAATGTTTTGTGAAAAGAAAGCAGACCCTGTGTCGGGACCCTCCTACATTAAATTAAATGAGTAGGAGTCGAGCGATTTTTTAATGTAGCTAAAGCATTGTGTGGTAGCGTATTGTCATTCACAGACACATTTTCCATTGAAATGGCCACTAAATTTGCACTAACATGCAGTTTTACAGATAAAACTATACAGCACACAAAAGATAATGGGTGTAAATCGGGTTTCTGCGAATATTTATCATTTGAGCACCACCAAGTAAGTGTCTTGATTTGTTTTGATACTATTAAAATCTGTGTTACCAGCACACTTTAGAATTACAAAAAAAGTGCTTCGTTTTTGCTTTTCTAACTGCTGGATGCATGCAGTTCATTTGCAGGTATTTACATTTTGTTGTGTAGTGCAAAAAAACACATCCTACATGGACAAATAATTCACTTTAAAAACTCCTCTCACTTTGCAGTAAGAGGTAGACAAACAATAATCCTCATGTTAAAAGAATGAAATAGCCTGACAGTTTGTCTTTGATTCAGAGGCAAGTGTGACAAGTTAAAAACAGAATTTAAAAGCATCTTTATTTATTGCTCTGAGACTTTCTCGACCCACCAAAACTCAGCTCGCAATTTTGGGAAACACTGGGGTAGAGTGTAAGTGTACCACTTCGGGCACAGAACATAGTACCTTGAATCATTGACAGTTGACGTGTCTAACTTTTGTACAAGAGAGCTTAATCCATGCCTGATTTACTGGAAAATCACTGACTAGGTTAATGATTTTCTTTTAGATGTATTGTATGTAAATTTATTACCCCGTGGGCAGCCTCGAAATATAACAAACCAAGTGCTGGTGGGCCAAACCTGGGCAGTCCTGCAAAGCTCTCGTGCAGGGATTAGTGGGCCCCATGCAATATTGTGTGTTGCTATTCAAGCATTTGTCACACTAGAAATTAGACCACGTTATTAGACTTTTGGTTGTGATGTGCAGCATTCTGATGCGCTCTTGTGGCCATTCATGGTGGTTCCATAAGGCAGTGAGCTCACTGCACCCCCACTCTGGCATCTCTCAATGGATCGGTTGGGATGCAAGCGACCTGAAGAGAGTCCTACAGTTTGACCATACGGCAGTAGGGTAAGATCTAAAGTTCCTTAGGAGCCATTTAGGAAACATATTCTGGGCTGAACCGATAATGCATTTGTGATGTTGTCGTTAAGGTATGTGGCGAATGCCCGGTGGGCCGTTGCAATGCCCTGACTTGTTGAAATGCCAAAGCCCTGAGCCGTGCCGCCCCCATAGCTCGGTTTGGTTTACATCCTGTTGCTGGGAGATTTAGGGGTGAAACAAATAACACCCTGTGGAATACAGGGGGCTCCCTCTACACCTATCTGTCATGCCCTGCCACTGGAATGTAAACAGACAGGCCTCATGGGGGACTGGCGGCACAGAGTTTCAAAACAGTCCCATCCCACTGTGGAAGGATTCAGGATGAAGTGGAGGTCAATACAATATCGTATTTTAGCGGGAGGGTTTCAGATTTTACTTGGAGTTTATACTACGCCATACCGAGAGACTTCCATTTAAAGCCATGCTCATCATTTGTGTAACTACTGAAACTGCTGGCCACGGTGTACATGGTTTCACTCTCTTTTCCTTGCAAGCAACATTTGATTCCACCGAGCGTGATGCTCGCCAGGGCTGATTACAGGAGTAGGTTTCAACAGTAAGACTTTAACATGCTTGCGTCTCAGTGGCTTTGCCATGTTTTGTACTTGTACAAAGGCTCTTAGTACCGTGATACATGGAGTGTAGTGCTGGATACATTCGAGTGTCTCAGCAAGCACTTGTATGGTCGGCCACTCCCTCGAGGGCTGGACACACTTGCACCCCACACCTATCCACCACAGGCGTCACGAGTGACGTGACCCTGCCAATAAAAGGGCCCGGGTGCACGTGGGCAGTTTAGCAACCGTACCCATAGTGTTTGTGTCATTATTAGTAGCATGTCGGCCTAGGGCCCACAACACTACAATACAGAGCAACTGGATGAAACCTAACTCAACTGAAACCGAGATGGAGCTCACAGATAGCTCTGTGAGCTCCAGATCGACTGACTCATTGCATGAGCCTGGTCTGTTCTACTGACCTTCTGATGATGTTTCTTATTCCATCAATCAGCGCAAACTTAAAATCATGCAGCAAGTCCTTACTGTCCTGTGCAGTGTGATGTATGTGGTTATCCCAGCACACTCTGAATCTGGACTATGGTAGCAGACTCTACCCTACCCTACTTGGACACTCAGTAGAACTTTCTTCTAAATCATGATTCCTACAGGAACAAGAATTGCCACCTGAATTGGGATTACAGGTTGTTTGGGAGAACCACACTCCCGACTTGTTTTTCCATGTACATTTCGCCAGAAAAAACGCTACCGTAAGAAGCATGATGGAAAATCATGCAGAAATTGGTGCACAAATGCTCCTTTTCAATTTTGCATAGAAAAACGTAATGATGCAAAAAATACCACACTTGCTAATCGCTAATCTTCATACTTGGGGTATTAATAATTCTGGGCAGTATTACTGATGCAGTTTTGCTGCAATACTTTTAATGTGTTGTATATCAATGGGGATCCCCGAAAGGCTACCAGACCCGGGTCAGTATTGCGGTACAATAGAGAAATGGTCACAGTAGCAAAAACAATTATTAAAGAACATACAATAAGCAGCATCCACAGTACCAATTTTAAATTCAAACTTGCAAAGAATGCAGTTTATTTCAAATGTTGTTATGCAATTCAATTGTGGCAACACAGTTGCTCTTTCATCTCCAGATGATTCAAATATTTCAAAAAAGGTGCTCAGGTGTGGGAAAAGGGAGTGATTGTGGTCAAAGTGGAACCGTGAGGGTGGTGGACAAGGAAAAGGTAGTGTGACATATATCCATCACATTCACATGGTGATACTAATCCGGCCTAACAAAGGTCAGTTGTTCCAAATGTATCACATGGCATTACATGAACACTGTCAATGAATTACAGTTGTCAAGGCTTGTGAACTGGTTGTAGTCAACGTTTCGACCCCTATAGGGTTAACTAGGTGAATCCAGCCTTAGAGCGGGGTCTTCATCAGGACTGAGAGGGTAAAAGGCACCTAGAGTCAATATGATACTACGTGTTAGGAAGACAAAGTATTAAAAAGGTAGTGAATGCACATAAAAAATTAGGATAATGATTACCTAATTTTGCAACCAGCGTGTATCTATGGGCTGGGCAGTCGTGTGGAAATGGGCTCAACAGAGCTCCTAGATGCAGAGAAAACACATGTACAACATATGAGCTAAAGAGCAAATCAGGACAGAAAAATGAAAAATGAGAAGTCTTGAACCCCCTGCTGGTTGAGCACTTACTCAAAACGGGGTGGAGGTACGGCCATCCGTGCACGTACTTGGAGGTGTACTGTAGGTCAAATGATCCTTAACAGTTTATCTATCTGTTAAGGGTCATTTGACCTACAGTACACCTCCACGTACGTGCACGGATGGCCGTACCTCCACCCCGTTTTGAGTAAGTGCTCAGCCAGCAGGGGGTTCAAGACTTCTCATTTTTCATTTTTCTGTCCTGATTTCCTCTTTAGCTCATATGTTGTACATGTGTTTTCTCTGCATTTAGGAGCTCTGTTGAGACCATTTCCACATGACTGCCCAGCCCATAGATACACGCTGGTTGCAAAATTAGGTAATCATTATCCTCATTTTTTATGTGCATTCACTACCTTTTTAATACTTTGTCTTCCTAACACGTAGTATCATATTGCCTCTAGGTGCCTTTTACCCTCTCAGTCCTGATGAAGACCCCGCTCTAAGGCTGGATTCACCTAGTTAACTCTATAGGAGTCGAAACGTTGACTACAACCAGTTCACAAGCCTTGACAACTGTAATTCATTGGCAGTGTTCATGTAATGCTATGTGATACATTTGGAACAACTGACCTTTGTTAGGCCGGATTAATATCACCATGTGAATGTGATGGATATATGTCACACTACCTTTTCCTTGTCCACCACCCTCACGGTTCCACTTTGACCACAATCACTCCCTTTTTCCCTTTTCACACACCTGAGCACCTTTTTTGAAATATTTGAATCATCTGGAGATGAAAGAGCAACTGCGTTGCCACAATTGAATTGCAACACAACATTTGAAATAAACTGCATTCTTTGCAAGTTTGAAATTAAAATTGGTACTGTGGATGCTGCTTATTGAATGCTCTTTAATAATTGTTTTTGCTACTGTGACCATTTCTCTATTGTACCACAATACTTTTAATGAGCACCTTGAAACACTGTTGAGTTGCTAAAGATGGCCCAGATGGCAGCCTCTCTGTTCGTCATGAGGGTGAGTAAGAGGGAACATTTCTCCAGAACTGAACACACTAACCGTGGCTGTCAAAGCTAAAATGCACTTAGCTCCATGCTGTATTCAGTTCCATGCAGTAGGACCTCCAGTTTCTCCTCTTACAAACATGTATTGTAGTCATCTGACTCCCACCGAGTATTAATGGGGAATTAGATTGCAGTTCCCCATTTCTGTAAGGTCCGCTAAGGTGGTTGATCATATTACACGATAGCCACCTAGCTGTTTAGCTTCATTTATGCAGCTAGCCAGGAAGTTATTCTTTTTTATTCCTTCATTTGATGTCTTCTTTCACTTTACTATCATTTCCTCTCATAATTCCACTGATCATTCTTCTGTCTTTCATTTCTATTCTATTTCTTTTTTCCATTCTCTCTGTCAATTTGTAGGTTCGACCTTTCTCTTCTTTCTGTTTTTCTCTTACTCGTTTTTTGTTTTCACTTACTGTATAATTTCTTCTTTCATCTTCTATGATTTTATCTGCTGCTTTTTTTTCTCTTGACCTGTTCCATCCTTATTTTGGCATTTATGCAAGTATTTTGGTTCCTGCCCATTTTCTAGAATTATTTATTTCTGATTTTTCTTAATTTTCTTCTTGTATTTAATTTCTCTTTCTCTCAATTGCATTTCACCTTATTGTTCACCTTGTTTTTCCTTTTCCATTTATAAATGTGGATGTTTGTGTTTTCCAGGAAGTGATGCATGCCCTCAGGCAGACCTGGCACACACACTGCTTTGTCTGTGCTGCCTGCAGGAAGCCTTTTGGTAACAGCCTCTTCCACATGGAGGATGGAGAGCCCTACTGTGAGAAAGGTATGTTTTTTGAAGCACTTTTTTCGGTTGCTTGCGACTCCATCATCTCCTTGCTTTCCAAGATCCTCGAGTTTTAATGCAACATTTTTGGCAGATTCTAGCACGAGTGCTACCACAATATAATTACTACAGGATGGGGACATTCTTAACCTTGGTCGAGAGTTATTCCTTGGATGTCACAATGGATTTCTTAGTGCAAAGTCTACATATCTTCCAACTCTTTCAGTCTATGTGTCTTTTTCCAGTATTCATTTTTAGGTCGAGCCTGGGCAGCGCATGCGCTGCTCTGCGAGGCATGCTTTAGTCAGGTAGGGACTTGAAGCCCCGCCCACTCTCCGCCCATATTTTTCATTGGCTTGTGCCATTGTCCACTGTAAACTGTGGCTGTTCATTGGTCAATAGGCTTAGTAGTCCCTCCTTAGTACCGCCTTGTCTCATTTTGTAACCTCCCATAGCGACACCCCCTGTTACGTGTGTTGTTAATCAGTAGGTTTTAATTACAGCCTCCGAGCACTAGTTTCTCAAATAGCTTTGTCCTGCCTGCCACTGCAGCCAGGACACTCTCTCTCCTAACGCTTTTTAAAACATTGTATAGCACGAACGCATTTCCAATGCAATAGGTCTCTTGTTTGGGAGAGTTTAAGCTATTGGCATGGTAAATGACAATGCCTATTATTTATCTGTTTTAAAAACAACACATAAATAAAAGGCATTGTCATTTACAAGGCCAATAGCTCAAACTCTCGTAAATGCGAGACCTATTACATTGCAAATGCTTGTTAGGTCTTGCCTACAACAGCTTCTACCTATCTGTTGTTGAAAGACCTATTGTGGGCCATAAAAAAAACTTGCAGTGGGTTAAGGGCCCACCCACGGCTTATCATTAGTTGGCTTTCTTAGTACCGTCATTTGCTTATTTCTTATTGGATGTATTATCTTCCTCTTGTGTTTGCCCTTCCCCTGGAGCATAGCTTATTTACCATCATTTTGATTGATGACTTGTTTCTTCCACTGTTCACATTCAGGGAGCTACTTTTTTCTTATTCTTTCAACACTCCACGAGAGTGCATCTGTTTTCTGACTCTCTCCCTCCCTCGAGTGCTGCTTCCACCCCTCCACCATGCCCTCTGTGTTGCATCCCAGCCCTCCCAGCTTGTCTGTAAAAGCACAGCAACAGGCATATTTATGCCAGAGCATGATTAAAGAGCAGACCTTTGGGTTATTTTTTTATTTTCGCCTGCATTCCACATTACATAAATGCACAGGTACTTGCATAAAAACACTGTTATGGTACTGGGACAGGGTCTGGCTTCAGTGGTCACTCAGCTCGCATTTGAGGTTGAAGGTGCACATGACTGAAAAAGAACTATCTTTTCTCCTGGAGCCCCATAAATCTGCTTCCTGTGTTACTGTAGAAGAGCAAAAAGCTGGAGCATGTTTTAGTTCTGAGCACAGAAAGTAAATTAGGCATTGGCAAGCATTTTACTTTAAGTTCTGACACTTCCCTTTTCTTTTGAAATTATTTTCAGAGCAGTCGATGTAACGCCTAGATTTTTTTGCATTTTTTTTATTGTGGCGTAAGGCAGATCCAGAATTATGGGTCAGGTGAAAAGAAATGCTTAGTTGCCACTCTCAAATCAAGTATTACCGTTTTGGCTCCATTCAGGAAAGAAAGCACTCTTGCTTCCTGTCTAAAGTGTGGAATGCAGGGGGCATGGCCAAGATGGCGACGGGAGCGGACGCTGCCTAAAGGAGCTCCGCGCCCGCCCGCACTAAATCATTGAAGAGATCCTGCCAGTCCCTCGCCCCGCACCAACAAAGTGTTCCGTTTGGCTGCGGAGGGGAAGACAGACACTCAGTTCCCGGTCCGGCTCCTGGAGGTCCGTCCTGGCCGCAAATATCGGCGTTGACCGGATAGCCGCTGCAAGTGCGGCCGCGACCCGAAGTGCGGATCGCGAGAGCCGCGAGAGTCGTCCCAGCTGGCGTTGGTCTTCGTGCGAGCAGAGGCACCGCGGGGTTGCGATACTCCCAGCGGGAGCAACGGGGGTCTCCTACCGGCTGCGCATCGGCGGCCCTGAGACCAGAGACTGGCGCCCCGTGAGGCGCTTTGAGTCCTAGGGTGGGCCCGGGGTGTGGCTCCCAGAAGATTGCGGCCTGGTCGCGGCCCCCCCCCAACTTCAGACGCAGGCGCGGGGGCGCTGTACTGCTGTGGGGGTCGGCTGGCCCGGGCTGCCTTTTGCCCTGGAGAGGGGGTCGCCCCGTGAGGCGCTTCGTGGCCTGAGGTGCGCCTGGGGAGTGGCCACTTGAAGATTGCAGCCTGGGCGAGGAGCCCCTTTGCATTCAGACTCGGGGCAGGGGAGCTGTGCTGCTGCATTGACGGCTGGCCCCAGGCTGCCCCGTGAGGCGCTTTGCATCCTGAGGTGGGCCCTGGGTGTGACTACCAGAAGATTGCGGTCTGGTCGCGGAGCCCCCCCCCGCATTCGGACTCGGGGGCGAAGGGGCGCTGTACTGCTGTGGTGTCGGTTGGCCTGGGCTGCCTTTTGCCCTGGAGAGGGGGTCACCCGGTGAGGCGCTTCGAGGCCTGCGGTGGGCCTAGGGAGTGGCCACGTGATGAGACCGATGGACGGACGGCGCTCCCGACCAGGCTTCTAGTACCTGTGGCGCGCAGGAGTGAAGTCGGGGTGGCTGTGATGGCGGCATAAGGCTCAAGGTGGGCCCACTCTTAACCCACCTTCAGTGTATTAGAAGGTATCCGGGGCCCATTGGAGGTGTTAGCGCCGCAGGCGGGGTTGTTGCTGCAAGGGCCCTGCCGCTCCCCCACCCTACTCACGGAATCGCTGCAGTGCCAAAGCGCGGAGACCCCCCCCCCGGGCCCTGAGGAGTTGCACAAGTTGGCCCCTATATCAGCGGAAGGTGGTTCCAGGAGGGGAGTAAAGCGACGGCAGACACTGTGATATTGCGTATTCTGCCACGAGAGGAGACTGGATAGTGGGACCCGGTCTGTGACGCAGGAGAGAGCCGGCAGAGAGTGCAGGTGCTGTGACTGCGGCCCTTAGTGGATTTTCAGTTGCAGCCTACGTCGGGGCTCCCGACGCCTGTATTTACTGAGACCCACGGGTGGGTGCTGGGTGCCTGCACACACATCCTGAACGATTACAGAGCTGCTATCCTGTGTGCGCGGCACGAGGCACGGCCCACAAATAGTGTGCTAGTGAGAGGTGAGGTGGCTGCAGGTTGGTGACCGCTTCGGGTGGGGTGCCCAGAGATGGGCAAGGATCGCCTGCCGAGAGCTGCTCAGCAAACAAAGATGGATCAGTATACAGCTCCGAGTGTGCCCCCAAAGACTGTTGTGGTTCCGGGGACATCGGCGGGCGGAGATGCGGCGCAGCTTGAGCCCACGGGATCCCAGATTTTTGCTGCAATTGAATCCTCTAGTGCAAGAGTGCAGGCGAAGATAGATGCAGTCTCTCAGGATGTGGGGCTGTTGAGGGCAGATCTCCGCACTGTTGCAGAACGCTCACTGGCCACGGAGCAGACAGTCAGTGAGTTGCGAGACGAGGTCTCTGCCCTGAAGGTGTCTTTCTCCGAGCTGTCGCAAAAAACGTTGTCCCTAGAGCGCCGAGCGGAGGATGCGGAAGGAAGGTCCCGCAGATGTAATCTGCGTTTCGTAGGTTTTCCGGAGAAAGCGGAAGGGAAGGACCCGGAACTCTTCCTTGAAGAGTGGATTAGGGAGGCCTTGCCCACTGCTGAGCTTTCCTCCGTATTCCTTATTGAACGTGCGCATCGGGGGCTCGCTGCGCCCCCGCCACCAGGGGCCC
This sequence comes from Calotriton arnoldi, assembly GCA_963921515.1. Lineage (NCBI taxonomy): Eukaryota > Metazoa > Chordata > Amphibia > Caudata > Salamandridae > Calotriton > Calotriton arnoldi. The sequence continues at coordinate 2,420,451 of CAWUFW010000755.1, read as the reverse complement.
CACCCAGGACCCTCATGGCTCAGATCCTAAACTACAGGGATAGAGACTGTATCCTTAAGGCAGCACGTCGAGAGGGGGATCCAACGTTAGAGAATCAGAAGATACGTATCTTCCCGGATTACACCTGCATGGTTCAACAGCAGAGGGCATCCTTTCTCGGGGTGAAGCAGAAATTGCAAGCCATGAACATACAGTATATGCTTCTCTATCCAGCAAAATTGAAAGTCCTCCATAACGAACGTACACATTTTTTTACAATGCCGGAGGAGGTGTGGGATTGGCTGGAGGTGCATGGAGAGGGAAGGGTGCTGAGGGGGGGGGGGCGGGTGGTGGCTAGATCCTCGGTGCGTCCTGAAGGTGGAGCTGGTAGTGGTCGTACGAGAAGACGCAGGAAAAGCTCTAGATCAACGCAGAGTGGTGGTGCAGCGGGATTGGTCCCTAGAGCTGGAAGGGGCCGAATCAGAGAGCGATGGCAGGAAATCCCCCCGAATAGATTTGGAGTCTCAGCGGGCTGAACGTGATGCGGCCAGAGCATTGGTGGAAGTTGTGACTGCTACAGGTTCGGACTTCAGTATGGGCGAGGTTGTTGCGGCTACCCCGCAACAAACAGTCCTGCATGAACGTTCTTACAATGGACATCACGATGAGTGAAGGACCCAAGATGCGGGTATCGTTGGGACATAAATCTGTAGTCGCATCTTTTTTAGAGTGTGTGGGGATGATACCCTGCCCTTCTCCCCCCCTATCACAGGGGGGGGGGGTTTACTCTCCTTATCCTGGCGTGGGGTGGCTGGATGGTACAAAGTTATGGTGCGCTTCCCCATCTTTCTCTTCTTTCTCTAACTTTCTTCTGTCTATCTCTGTTTTTTCACTGTTCTTTTGATCCCCTTTTGCTTGGGCTCGTTTCTCTATATTCGAGGGGGAGCTCCTGTGTAATTGGGGAAGTGTGTGTGAGATGTTTGGTTCGGAGTGACAGTGGTATGTGTGGGAGTGATTGTTGATTGGGCTCGGGTGGCCCGGCTGACGGACCCTGGTGGTCCAGGCGGGGCGCAGTCCTCTTGTCCCGATAGTAGAGATGATCGATATGTTTATGGATGATGGGTGTGGCGGTACACGTGATTTGGTGGTTGAGGCGAATGTGTGGGGGTTTATGCTATTGTTGTTGTTCATTTTTGTATTCAGGGGGATTGTACTAGGGGTACAGGGTTGCATAATTGGGGTGGGAGAGTTATGTTTGGGAGCCACATGGGGATGCACGTTAGTTTCAAACAGTGTCTGCCCGGGGGGTGGGTGTTTGTTGGTGTTTTAAGGGGGAGGGTGTTTGGCAGTGGCAGCGGTGGCAGGCAGGTTGCTTACTTGGAAAATGAGCTGGGTATTAACTATAGCTATGGGACACTGTAGAATTGTTACGTGGAATGTGAGAGGGCTGAGTTCGTACATTAAGCGTTACAGGGTACAAACATATCTACGCCGGCAGGGTACACAAGTGGCTATGCTTCAGAAGACTCATCTGTTGGACACGGAAATACAGAAACTTCAAAGGAAATGGAGGGGACAACTGTTCACATCTACTTTTTCTTCCTATGCGAGAGGGGTAGCTATCTGGTTGGCACCTCAGGTACCGTTTAAGCTTCGTAGTTATGAAGCGGATGTCATGGGTAGATATGTAATAGTGCATGGGGATATGGACGGAGTGGAGATGTGCTTGGTGAATGTTTATGTTCCAAATCTGGATGATGCAGATTTTTGGGGTGAACTAGAGGATCGGCTACTACCATTCATGGGGATCCCCATGATCTGGGCGGGTGACTTTAATTGCGTGCTAGATGGGATGCTAGACAGAAATCCCCCCAGACATCAGACCAAGCCGAACATGACAGCAGCCCTGAAGGGTCTGATGGGCAGGCTTCAGTGTGTAGATATATGGCGTGAGACGCACCCTACGGAGAGACAATATACATGCTATACCCCGGCCCGTGAGGTCTATAGTCGACTTGATCAGTTTCTGATATCACGCGAGCTATGTGATACTGTGGGTGGAGTCACGATGTTGGGTCGTTTTCTATCGGATCATGCCCCCGTACTGCTGGAATGGGGGCCTGTAGGAGCTAGGCCGAGAGTCCCAGTGTGGAGGCTGCATGCGCCGGTGTTAAAAGATCAGATATTCAAAGATGAACTGGGGATAACCATAACAGATTACTTTAATAAGAACTGGTATACCACCAGTTCTAGGAGTAATGAGTGGGACGCGTTCAAAGTGGTCACCAGGGGGGACTGCCTGTCCAGAGTGGGGGGGCACAAGAAAACGATTAGAGGTGGAGTTAAGAGGGGCAGAAGAGGCGCTGGCCAGATTACAACATAAGGAGTGCACCGTGGAGCAACCTTCAGAAGCGCAGCGAACAGTGGGGGAGACTTGGGATAGATTAGATTGTTTGACCCACAGAGAATATCGGCAGCTACTGCATAAGGAAGGGGATAGGTCGGGTAGATTGCTCGTGTGGTTATTAAAGCGTGAACGCCCCCCCCCACAATGATTCTTACATTACGTCGCCCCGGGGGAGGTTCCGTGAACACACAGATCGGAGTAAACGAGGTTTTCACTAGCCACCTAATGGACACATACTGCGGGAGTATAGGCGTAGATGCTACAGATGGCTGTGACTTCCTTCGGGGGGGTTCCGCTACCGCGGCTCTCAGATGACCAACGGGAGGAGTTGGAGGCAGAGTTGCAACTCGAGGACCTTCGGGTAGCCTTGAGTGGTATGGCCAGATGTAAAGCGCCTGGCCCCGATGGTCTTTCAGTTGAATTTTATCAGGCGTATGCTGATATGATTCTTCCATTCTTACTGGAGGCGTTGAGGGAGGCTAAACGGACCAGAGTCCTACCCCGCTCTATGCGTGAGGCACAAATTGTTATGCTCCCCAAACCCGACAGAGACCCCGAAGACCCTTCTGCATATCGGCCTTTATCTATGTTGGGGTGGATGCTAAACTATTGGCCAAGGTCCTGGCTCTTAGACTACAAGGGGTGGTGAACTCCTTGGTGCATGAAGACCAATGTGGGTTCATGCCCGGGAGGGGGACACATATGAACCTGCGTAGATTATCACATGTTCTCCACTCGGTGGCGGGTACAGATATCAGGGCGGCAGTAGTTGCACTAGATATTGAAAAAGCTTTCGATACCCTTCGGTGGGATTACCTCTGGGAGGTGCTGTGGAGACTGGGGTTTGGAAGTGAGTACATAGCATGGGTCAAACTGCTGTATCATAAGCCGATGGCTAGGGGGCGGACCGGGACACATGTGTCGGAAACTATTGAATTTGGCAGGGGCACACGGCAGGGGTGCCCATTGTCTCCGTTACTATTCGCCCTGGAAATGGAGCCTTTGGCGATAAAATTGCGTAGGGAGATGGCTCTATGGGGTATAGAGGTGGACGGTCGTACCCAAGTGGTCGCTCTGTATGCTGACGATGCTCCCCTCTATCTGCGAGAGCCAGAGGAGGCGCTCCCCGCAGCTCGGGTAATGTTGAATTCCTTTGGGATGTCTTCGGGCCTCCTTATTAACTGCCAGAAAACCATACTGTTCCCGCTTGCTGCACTGGCACGGGGTACAGTGCAAGATCTTCCGGTGGTTGGCATGGACTGGAAATGTGATCGCTTCCGGTATCTGGGATTGCAGATTGCCCACCATCCGGAGGCCCAGTATGATCTGAACATGGGGAGGGTCCTCGATGGGCTGCGGACATCAATAGCGTTCTGGAACAAGTTACCACTGTCGGTTATGGGGAAGGTAGCTGTATCGAAAATGGTACTATTGCCTCGCTGTCTTTACGTGCTCCAGAATTCTTTCTGCAAAATTCCGAAGTCAACATTCGACACACTGAACAGTCTCCTGACCTCCCTGGTCTGGGCTGGAAAACGGAGCAAAGCCAAACTGGATGTGTTAAAGCTGGATATGGACAAGGGCGGGCTGGGGCTGCCAGATCTACGGCTATACTATATGGCTGGTCTACTGCAATACGCCGCTCAGTGGTGTATGGGGGAGCGTACAGTTGAGACAGACTTAATTGGCAGCTGGAATGATGGGATCCAATTGCAGCAACTCCTTATGATGGGCTCTAGAGTCCCTAAAACGTGCCCACATACAATCCGTAGGGTTCCTGAAGTCTGGGAACAGGCAGTGACTTTGGTGGTTAGAAGGGCCCCATATGCTAGTGCATTACCCTTACGCTGGTTAAAGGGCTTTCAGAATATCCAGAGCGTTATGGATCTCTCGATGTGGTACGAAGGGGGATGTGTGACGGCGGGGGATTTATATCAAAATGGTACCTTTATGGCGTTTCAGGAAGCACAGGACTGGTTCCAGGTATCTCCGGGGCAATTTTTGCAGTACGCCAAAATATCGAGTACCGTGCGCCAATTGTGGACAACGTTCCCTGATGAACCAGGTGAGTCCAGCACACTGGTTACATTGCTAGACCCGGGTTCTGGCCGGGGGCTCATCTCCCGAATCTACACAACATTGAAGATAAACAGGGGGGCGAACTTAGACAAAATCAGGGCAAGGTGGGACGAGGATCTGCCAGTCCCGTTGATGGATGGTGAGTGGAAGAGAACACTGGCACAAGTAGCAGAAGCCACTAGCAATGCACGGTTTAAACTAATCCAGTTGCACTATCTACACCGGACGTATCTTACCCCCCAACGGCGAGCACGGTTCGCACCTTGGTGGTCTTCCGCATGTCCACGCTGTGGCACAGATCCCGCCACGTTTTTACATATGGTCTGGAATTGTCCACGCCTGCAGTTGTACTGGCAACAGGTGGTGTTATTGCTGGGCACAGCCACGGTGGTGCGTATCGATACGTCTATAAAGCACTGTATTCTGGGAGTGCTTCCGACGCCCAAGAAAGGGACTAAGATGCGCCATTAGTTTGCACTCCAAGGGCTGGTGCTTGCGAAACGGAGGATAGCAATCCACTGGATACATCTCGGTCCACCAGTGTGGAAGAAATAGAGAGATGACTTGCGGGAGTGGGGAGTAGCAGAGGAATGTCGCCTCAAAGCAGTACGGACCGATGAGAACGCGGAAGGTGATCTCCTTGAATGGGGGCAAATGTTGACTGAAGTGTCCACAAGAGAGTATGAGGGTGAGACTGTGAGCACGCATGGCTCGCCGAGCACTGGGTCCGCTTCAACGCCTCCAGTTATAACACTACCACACTCATCCTCTCACACCACAACTCCATAACCCTTGAATAAGATATGAGTGTAATGCTGGTTTTTTATACCTAGATTGGAGTTACTGTGCCACCTGTCTGTAGCTGCCACGGGGGGGGGGGTGGGGGTAGGGGGTGGGTTCAAGGAATAGGATTCGTATTCCTGGGTGTGATTTTTGTTATTATCGTTAGTTGGGATGTTGGTTTAATTGTTTGAAGTTAATGATTCCACAGACAAATTACGGTGCTGCTGAGAACTGTACGAGCAACTCGCTGTTACGAGTAGTGAGCCTGTGTATACTCACTGGATGTGTTATTAACAATATCAGTGATATTCTGACCATACTTCCTGTAAATGTACTTGTGCGTACTTATATGTATACATTTAGTAGTGTTCGACAAACATTTAGAAACATTCCTGATACCAACCATTGAGTGAAGGTCACACTAAGAAGTTAAACAAAAAGGGTAGCATTTCTAGCTCTCTGCAAGATACCATGAGTATGTATGATTCCACCAAAGTCATGGTCATGAATATGAAGATGTAGATTATGGAAGGGAGGAATTACTTCATGCATGAAGCAGGCCAATTCTCCACCCGCAAAATGGATGCTCTGATTTTAGGCTTCGTTCCTGTCAGTGAGACTTCATCCCTGAATTTTAAGGTTATGTATGAAAGCTGGAGAGGACGTGAGATAATGAGGGCAGGAAATGGGTAACATAATGGCTCTGGATTTATTGTACTAATATGGATTTTTTCATTGTTGGCCTCAAATAAAATTAGATGGTCCTCCCAGTGCTGTGCAGGGAGTGGCTTTGAGGATGGCTTTTAGGGCTTCAGGATTAGACAATTGTTTAATTATGATGAGGATTCTCTGGATTGTTTGTGAGCATTGCTAACATCCTGATTGTGTTCCCTGAGTAGTCTGAAGTGAAAATCCTATGTGGAATTCTGCTCTGCATATTTATATGCTGGCCATTGGTTTTGCACCCAGATTTTCCAGGTGCAGGAACAATGGACCTGATTTAATCAGCTGGGAATTTCATCTGGTGAAATTGCTTTGAGACAGGGCGTCCTGGACCCATTTCCCAGCCCCTACCCAGCTCTTAGCTAATGCACAGAGGAGCCTGTAATGCTCCCCCTTCCATTCGACAACTTCCCCTTCCCAACCCGCATTCCACACTCCCTACCTACCCCACGCCTGCAAAACATTATTCACAGTTGTTTCCAATTCTGTGGGGTCAAACTCATATTTGCAGGAATTTCATGAGAAGATTCTGGCCGGTATCAGTAATTCTGGACTCCTGAAATCTTTGCATGGAAGGCTTTTTTGTCTTCTTGACTATGTTGTGGCAGCCCCTGCTGTATCTTTCCCATCTGTTCTTGATCACTGTGATCCATAAACTGTGCTATTAGAGTTATAGGATACAGTCCACTGTTTCAATCTCTGCCATCTCTCCATTAAACTACTGCTTGGTAGCTGTAACAACTAGCTTAGGTTCCTGTTGCGGACAGCTTTTTATACAATACTCCACAGAGCCAATCCTTGTTCATGACTGGTTTGCTTTGCTGTCAGTCTTAGTTGCCTTGCTCTTATTTGTGGCTTTCCTCCCTTTCTGTGTTTGATTCGCTACAGGAGCTTTTAGGTTTCGCCGTCTGTGGATTTGTCATTCTAAGAAAACAGAGCTACGCTTGAAAGGCTCCACTCTGCTACATTTCAATGCCCCCTTGAGGTCACTAAAAACACTACAGCAGAAATGTAAAAGTTACATCAAGATGGACAGACATTGAAAACTACTATAAACAAGCATTGGCAATGCCAATTGGTCTCACTTGTATGTAAGGGCAAGCGAAACCGATTAGCATTGCCAGTGCTAGTTTCAAATGGGAGCTAGATGCCCACTGATTTTGTTGTAATGTGATAAGTACTTTCAGTCAAAACCTGGGAACTCATACGGTTTTAAAGGTTTGGTCTTACCAATGGGTAGACTTCCTCAAACTCTGCCTTGGGCATGTTTTTGAATTGGTTTTCTACAATGGAAGGTGCATCATTTCTGGTGGTACCTAATGTTGTACAACATACTCAAATGATGAAGGCTGAGAAGTGAGTCATCTGACCAAATCTACAGCTGCACTGTGGATTTTTCAGCCACAATGTTCTGCTTGAACACAACGTTGATTGTGCTGTCTGCTGAGTATGTTGGTCCACTGGCTGTTTAATTAAAACCCAGGACATGCAGGGTGCCTTGCATCTTTATTACTAGCATTATGTCCAGTCTGTCAACCCACATCTTGCAGTTCAAGTAACAAGAGTTTTCTGTGCAACGGTCTTTGGGTGCAGTATCACTATGAGGGTTTCATCCATGAATGTGTAATTGTTTTCTTGCATCATTACTGTGGCAAATGAGCTGTACAAGTGATCATGAAGGGATGCATCAACTATCTTGCGTTCTCCCACACAAAACAGTTTTGCAGTGTGCACCACTGCCACCATGGCCTTAAAGATGGTGATGCAGTTGTCTCTAAATCACTTTTCTATATGTCATCTTTATATTATTTTTGACAATAAGGGTGCCTGTTTTCATTTTGCATTTCTGAGCTCACTGGGTATTGGGCGCATTTTTACGCATGGGTGATTTCCAGTGAAGGGGCATTCTTGGCTAGCTCGAGTTCTGGTGTTGGAGTGGTGGGGAGCATCTGTGGCAAATATGTTGTAACAGGGGTTAGGTGCAAGTTCTGTCATGCGGGAAGGACCCCTGCATTAGGTTTCAGTCTGGAGATGTATGTTAGTGGCAGGTCAAACTTCCCTTACCTTCTTCTTGAGAGAGATATGATAAGGGTGATTTCCATCAGAAGTTTCAGCACTGTCCTCCAGATTCACTGAGTGGAAGGTGAAGAGATACCAAGAAAGTTGCAAGCAATGACAGAGGGAATGTAGAAGTACCAAAGAGAGGAAGAAGTTAAAAAGTTACAGAAAAACACTCTTAAAAATCCTAAGAAAAAAACTAAATAAATAAACAAGCAAAGTCATAATACAAGACTTCTAACTAGATTACAGAAAAAAAGACTGACAGGAATCCCAATTCAAGATTTCTAACCAGAACACGGATAGCAGAAACAAAGGAATGTAGTGCCCTATGAAACAGAATACCACCATCTTGTATTTGCAAGACCCACAGAGTAAAATTATACCTCCTGTTACTGAGAGCCATGTAGTTTTGTCCTCCAACCACTAGATGTCCCAAATCTTATAAATACAGCAGTTAGAAACCTCTTGCAACTGAGCAGAGTCTGCAAAGACTCACAGTTCCAGCTTTCATTCGATGTGGTTGACAAAGACTTGCGGTTCCCATTCAGCAAGGTGCAACAGTTTACCAGTGGGGTCTTTGTGATGGGACAGAAGTTTTGTGATCCTGGTCCATGACAATTTCTGAATATGACATAGTAAAACTAAGCATTGATGACTGTGCATAGCAAAGAGACCTTTACTTGTTGGGTCCACCATCTTTTAAGGCTTTGCACAAATAAAAATGAGCACTCAAGACAGCATAATCAAAGAGTGGCATGTGTTAGTGGGCTTGAAATGCAGCAATCAGGAATTTATAGGGATGAAGTAGAATGGTGTGGCACAAATATGTTCAGGGTTTGAATCCCACATGCTGTTTTTTTAATAAAAGAAGTGTAAGAGTAAGACCTGTGCGATCGATGTGTGAATAAAGTATGAAGTGAGAATGAAATCCATCCTGAAAACATGAACAAGACTCCCACAGTCCTTCTGTTCATAGACTGTGGGAGTCTGGTTCATATTTTTTTGGGGCTACAATCTAATGCTGAGACTGTTCCTTGATGGGGTCGGCGGAACGGTGAAAGTGTGCAGAGATTCAGATGTATACCGAACCAGAGGCGGCTCCTCCATTTGAGCTGAGGAGCATCACCCAGCTAAGAAAAGCCCTAGGCCAGAGCTGAAAAACAAAATGGTAATAAAGTTTATTTATTACCATTTTATTTTCAGCAACCCGTCCCAAACTAAGTGTTGGGACGGGGCCAGTGCTGCCAGGTGGCAGCTGCAGGGAGCTGTGTTTTTTAAAATGCGCTTGTCCCTTTGGCCGGCTGTCTTGCGACGGCCAGCCAGACATGCACATTTTAAAGTTCTCTAACCTAGCTGACCTTGACAGCTGGATTAGAGAAAGCGCAGGCCTCCAGGGCTCTTAGAAACGCTGAGTGAGGCCGCTCCCTCCAATCCTGGAGCTGCTCTCATGCTGGTGAGAGCAGTGCCAGTATTGGCTAGGAGAGTTTGCTGGGTCCAACGTTGGAACCTGCCAGACGACCGAAGGAGGATGTTGCATCACTGAGGAGGGGAAGTCTTTTTTATTTATTTATTTTAATTCAATTTGTTTTACACACGCCCCCCCCCACCCGCCGTACATGGTAGTCGCTACTGTACACAACATTGTCTGTCTGACTGGGATTGTGGTGAGTATCTACAAAGATCCTATTCTAACAGCTTTCATTAAAGGTATGCCTCTTTATATTTCGCTTGTTGAAGAAGCCCTGTGTGCCACAATTGTTTGTATAGAACCTAAAGACAATAACTAGGTGTACCTACTGACAACTACACAAGACACACATACACTGTGCCACAGAATCAACTTGCTCAAAGGATATGCCCAGACATCCTCATAAACATATCCTTGCTACAGGACTCCTTCTCCATTCCCGCCACCCAAATTTGAGAACAATATGATGGGCAGATTTAATGAGTAGCCTTCTACAAAATGTACACTTTCTAATGTTCCCAAATGTGATGCCAGTCTGAGCTTGATACCTGAAATTTCGCCATGAACTCCATTTTGAAGTAAATATGTATAGAATACCTGTGTTTCCTAGTCTTAAGAGTCTTACCATTGGGCTCAGCACTTGCCTTCTCACATGGTTATAGTTCCCACCTTAACATTGTGATCCCTTTGCAGATTACATCGCCTTGTTCAGCACCAAGTGCCATGGCTGCGACTTTCCTGTGGAGGCTGGAGACAAGTTCATCGAAGCGCTTGGACACACCTTTCATGACAGCTGCTTCATTTGCGCTGTAAGTCTTGCATGCCAGGCAGCAAGGTGGAAAGTGGGTGAGGCTTGCGGAAGGAGAAGGATTATACAAAGCATAGTCAGGTGGATGGACTGTGACGCGAAAGAAGGCAAACTTTCTAAATGTTGTTTATTTTGCTACTGTAGTTGCCGCACACTTGGGAAAAATGAGTTAACAATGGGTTTTTACCAAGCAGGAAAAGGTGGCATTGAGCTGTCCATGAACAAGGCATTTTTAGGTCGAGCCTAGCGCAGCGCGCATGCGCTGCTCTATGGGGAGGCCTCTTGGAATCACTCCAGACTTTCTCGAAACTTGTCCGTGTGGTTTTTCAACTTCCACACATTCTATTGGCCTTTGCGTGTGGCTTTCAAAAATGAAAGCACGGAATTGGCCAAAGGCGGGTGCATGTCCCACCTTTTCTGTAAATGTTCACTCCCACGGCATCCAGCTGTCGGGAGCGAGCAGCGGCGCGCAGTGTGCCAGCTGCATTCCTCGTCGTGGATCATTAAACACAGCGCGGTCGCTTTCAGTTTAGCGGCCGCGCTTGCTTTTTCACTCCCCACCTCACTCCCATGGCATCCAGCTGTCGGGAGCGAGCAGCGGCGCGCAGGGTGCCAGCTGCATTCCTCGTCATGGATCATTAAACACAGCGTGGTCGCTTTCAGTTTAGCGGCTGCGCTTGTTTTTTTCACTCCCCACCTCTCCTCTCTGACCATGCCTCCCTCCTCTCCTTCCGCCCCCGCAGCCTCTCGACCTTCTCCAGCAGTTTCACATCCGTATTCTCTCACTTCCACCTCTTTTCTCGGTTTGATTTCCCTTTACATCTTTAATTAATGCCCCCATACGCCTTCCCCTCATCCTCATTCCCCCTGCCCACTCTTGTTAACTCAGTCTTTACTTCCGCTCACAAATTCCTACCTCTGCTCTGCCTTGCCCCCCCTCGGCTTCCTCTATCCCCCTAAGTTCTCTCTCACCCCCACAGCCATAGATGCTTTCCTCGCCCACTTCACAACCCCTAACTTCCCCTCCCACGTCGCTTCTACGAAACCACTCCCCACTACCCTTTTACCTCTCACCCTGAAAATGTATTCTAACTCCCTTCCACACATTCCCTCCCGCACTCCCTTTCGCTGCCCGCCCGTACTCATTTGCCCCCAACACTCCAGTTCTTTGCTTGAGTCCTATCTTGCCTCCACAACCCTCACTGGGTCCCCATCTCACTTCCACGCCCCTCCCCTCATGCATTTACCCCCTCCTTTTACTACCCGCCCCATCCTCACCGCCCTACTTCGCCTCCCTCATTCCTCATCTCCTCCTTTACCACCTCCCCACATCCTTCATAGCCACGCCCATTCCTTCACTCACCTTCACCCTCTTTACTCTCCATTCCCTGTTCCACCAGCCATCAATCACCCCTTCTTGCCCTCGTTCATCCCCAGCTCTCTTCCACTAAGATCCACTCATCCCTTTCTCCCCATCATACTAACTTACTCCACGCCCACTCATTCCTTCACCCATTCTGTGTCCTCGGTGTTGTACGTGTAGCACGTGCTCCGCGTTTACCTTGTATTGTGTGCTTAACTCTGTGTACTCTCTTCTACTGGTACTTGATTTACGTGTACTCGGATGTTTCTATGTCTTTTCACCCTTTTTAAACGCGCTACCACCACCTGAATGACTTCCATATCGACCTTGCATGCTGTACGTGTACTCTGTGCTGTGTGGCAGTCGTGTGCGCGTGCTTTGTGCTCGGCATGTTTTCTGTGCAATATACTACTACCTTGTGTTTTGTGACCTGCCTTGTTCTGTGGCCTCGGTGCTGTACATCTACCGCCCTCTTACCTGTGTTTTACATGCACTCTTTCTACACCGCGCTTTGCGTACACTAAGCTCTAAGTATGTATTGCCACAACAGGGCCCTACTGTGAACTCTGCTGTGCATATATTTTACAACATATTGCCATGTGCTCCATGTGTGGTGTATATTCTGTGTTCTACACTTACTCTGTGCTATACACACATGCACTGTGCTCAACTTACACCACGTTTACCGGGTTTTACATGTATTGGTGCTCACTGCAGGGGACTGTGTTCGACCTCATGGTCACAGGTCCAAATCCCAGCAAATTCACTCAGCCTTTCATCCTGTCTGAGGTCGAGAAAATGGGTACTATTGAGTTGGGTAACCAATAGACGTCTGTTATTCAGCGCCAAGATGCCCCTTTGCGGGTGAAAGTGCGCTTTACAAATACACGTTATGTTATGTTACTATGATGAACTGCCCCCACCTAACAATAAAAACTATAACAAAAAAGCATTAGAACAGGCAGGGAAAAATTGACAGCATTGCATAAACAAAAAAACTAGAACACATTTTTGGTGTTAATTCTGGTTTTTATTAGGGTACTTCCGTTGTATATAATGTTTTCTAGGTTATATATAAGGTGACAAAAATGGTTATAACACTTTTTTTATTATAACTTATAACTTTTAAACATGCTGCACAACATTCACAATGCTCTACAACACATATTAAAAACGTTAACAAAGCCAATAGCTCTGTCTAAACACTTATAAGGCCCCAAAGGTGAGACCTATTGGCTATGCCAATGCTTGTTATCAACAGCTGGCATTTCTATTAATATGCACCTGTTGGTTGTATGATACAGCCACGTATGCCTAAACCACGTAGCAACCAATACCCAGCCCTGCAATCCACCCTGCCCCAGCCCTTAAAACTACCCCGCCCTGAGCCCTAAAACTGACCCCCAGTCTTGAAAACTTCCTCATTCTCCCCCCATCCTGAGCCCTAAAACTCAGCCCCGGCCCCTGCCCTAAAAACGACCCCGCCCTGAACCCTAAAGCCCTGCCCCCTGCCAATAAAACTAACCCGACCCCAGCCCCCCGCCCTAAGCCCTAATACTGACCCCACCCCTAAAAACTGCCCCTCCCCCCCCGCCCTGAGCCCTTAAACTCGGTCCCAGCCCTAAAAACTACCCCAACCCAGCCCCACTTACCAAGCCGCATCCCGGAGGTTCCTCTCCCCGCCCATCCGCACATCTAGACCGCTGACTGCCTTAACCACGTATATGCGTGGTTAAGGCACATGCGCGGTTCAGGCAAGTATGTTGTGTTGTGTTGAAACGGCCTGCGTGGCTCGGCCCGCGTTGTAAAGGCCGTTTCCCTCACCGGTTAATCAATGGTGACATGCCACTAACATGACATGGCTCCCATGTCTTCATGTTTCCATTGTGCTGTAAAAGAATGTTCTGTTCAGAAAAACATATTTTCAAAACCTGAGGCCTTCACATAATAACCATGAATTTGTATTGTAAATGTGTATCTATTTACAGGATGTGTTTTGTCCGGAAGGGCAGTGGAGCTCTTTTACACAGAATACGAGTATATATTCAAGATGATATCAAGAATCAAAATGGCTGTTTGAGAAATCGATTAATTTTAATTTCTAATCCAAACATATACCACAAGCTTTAAGCTGGTGGTAACTGCGTGCTATGGTTATTAAGGCATGTTAAACTGGCACCGAACGGTTCGTCCACATTAAGGCCCATTTTTAAAAAACCTAGGGGCATATTATCAATGCGGCGCTATGGAATTATCGCCGCTTTTGCGTCCGTTTTCGGGCGAAAAGCGGCGAAAATTCCATCGCCTTATCAGCAAAGACACGCTATCGCGTGTTTTGCTGGCTTAGCCCCGTTTCCAGCACGTCTAACTTTGCATCGCTAATGAGATGCAAAGTAGGCGTGGCTGTGAAACCAACCAGGGAAAATATCGCGAAGGCAGCTTCGCGATATTAACAAGGGTGGGTAGCGATGTTTCAAATCGCGGTAAGTATGCCTTTAACGCAGGAATTTAACGTCTGTTAAATTCCTGACTAAGGCATACTTTACATGGGGGTGGATTCTGTGGCTAAGACCACAGGCCCTATCATCTAGGATATCGCCGTTTTCCACCATGGAAAACGGCGATATCCACGCTATCTCTGCAATTTTATCGCCTGGCGATGCGCGTTGTTGATAACGCGCTAACCGGGCGATAAATTACAGAGATAGCCGGCGATAAATATGCAAGCGCTAAGCGCGCTTTGCGATATTTATCGCCGGCCCTTGTTGATATGCCCCTTAGTGTTATTTGGTCACAGAAGCACACCTGCTGCCCATGTAATTTACATATGTAATTTACTCCTGGCACTGCGTGTTTGTTCCCTTATTATCTACATATGGTTCTAAATATTTCTCCTTTTCTTATTTTGTGTAATGGCTCCTGGCAAAAACTCAACTCATTTTAAAACGACCGTGTGGGTGGTGCTGTGGTAGAAATGTATTCAGATGTTGCTTAGCACCGCGGCTGCCGCCAGGAGAAAGAAGTTCGTCATCCAGATCGATGGGAAGAGGTGGAGGACAGCGCTGAATGGAGGGGAGAAAGGGCTGACTTTACTTTTACACAGAATCTCTTTGTTCCTAGATGTGCAAAGTCATCGGGTTTAAGTAAGTGATACGGAGACAGCAATATTAGATGGAATGCTCAGGGAATGGAGAGGGCTGAGGGCTACTTCTGTGTGCACCTCAGCGTGGATCGTTTACTCTGTAGACATTTGTCACTCTTTACACACTCCAGCCATGGCTAGTGGGCAGTGCTTAGTTGTTACCAAAACATATTTTTTGACACTTTCTACTCCTCCGCAAAAGACATACCACCAGGCTTTAAGTGGGGTGCAAAAAGTAGGGGGTCTCTAAAAGGGGCCTAGCCTATGTTGTTAAGCACATGGCTTAAACATGTAAACGATTTTTTGTGGGATTTGTGACCATTTTGGTGCAAGATTAAGTAAACGTGAAATGTAAACAGGAATTAAATCGCTTATATGGATTACCTTAACATTTTTACACTAACTGTTCAGAAATTGATCAATGTTATTTGGCATTAAGTTAAGGACATAAAATAAGGGCCCGATAGGGACCCGTTCCATTGTCTGTTTTTAATTACTAACAGGTCTGAGACCCGGAGGGACCAGTCCCACTTAAAGCCCCACAAACCACCCAAGTGCTTATAGATTAACCTCAACAAAACAACTTTGGGGCAGTCAGGAATGTCTGCTTAGCGTGGGGTAGCAGTTGCGGCCGCTTCCTTGTCCTTTGGTACCCCTGCCACTGCCCTTGCTAACTTCATTCTCAGAGGTAATGAAGACATCTTAATTGAAGAAAATGAACAGGGCTCAGATATCCTTAGTTAGCTTATATTTTGACTCCCTGCCCTTCTCTTAGCAACTCAGGAGCAAATGAAAGGCTGTTGAGGCACTAAGTGAGACAAGTGGTCAACCGTGCGATATCATGAGGGGTCAGAGGGTGCATGTTAAGTCACTGGGCACTGCAGAGAGCAACATTCATCAATTACTTGGTCTCTTGACACTTTGTGCAGACAGGCTGCGGTTGTGATTTATCTAGGGAAGCTTCTCCACCGGGGAATTTTTTCCCAAAACACATCAGCGCGAGTGGGTAGTTTGGAAGGTGCAGGTTATCTTCACACAGGTGTTCGTAAATTGGGGGAGTAGGGTGGTTTTGTAACCTTCCAGCCTAATCTGTGTGAATATTGAGTGAGTATTGGGTTGGCTCTGTGCGAAGGCTTGCAGTGAGGCGTAGGGGTATTGAGGCACTCCGCCTAATATATGTTGTCACAGAGGAGTAATGGGTCTTGGGTTTCCAAATGACTTGGGTGGTTGCATGCCAGAGTCCTTGCAGTGGCGTGTTTATGGATCTTCAAATGAAATGAATTGTTGCTGCTGAAACTGTTAATAGACAATGCCACCCCCAGTTCTTGTTTCCCAACCTCTTTGCATTTGAAGCAGGTCTGTCCCTATGGTGCTCTGTTTCTATTTCTCCTGGGTGCAGCACCCTTTTTAATTAGGCAAGTCGGTCAGTGAACCCTTGCGATTCGGTATTTTGTGAATCAACCAATTTGTACAAACGTAGGGCACAAAATTAAATTGTATTCACAAAAAGTTGGTCTACAATTTATGACCACTGTTTGCAAATGTAATCTTTATACATCAGGTCCCTAGACTGCTCTGTTACCTAAGTGAGAAGATAGGAATAAAATGCAAATGTCTCAAAACAAACGTTTTCACAAGTGTCCTTTAGTTATTCAATCTTCCGACTTAGCAGTCATGTAATAATACCTTCCCAAAAGTATATCATACAGTTAAGGGTTTTGAGTATTGTGACCCTGCTACCTGAAAAGAAGACCAGAAAATCCCACTAGTCATAGTTTGACTACATCAGAGTTTTTGTCAGGGAGGAGAAACATACAACAAACTTACATTATAGATGAAGCTCAAACTCTATATAACATGTAAGATCATTTATTCACTTGTTTTTACAAAAAGTTACTTTAAAAAAAAAAGACATCTATCAGAAAATACATGTTCTTATATTCCTAACATCATGAAAAAGGAGTCCATTCTGGCATCAATATATGGCCTAAATACAATGTATTTTCTGGTAGATGTCTATGTTCACATCATAAAAAGCTGTTAATAATAAAAAATATGTGATATAGATAAAGTTATATATGTATTGAAAAGTGTAACCCTACACTTAATATAAAACACCTGTATGGTATTCCATGAAGAAATAATCCCGATATAAAAATATTTATAAATATATTTAAAATGATCAAAGGAAAATAAATCTTGCTTCTCATGAAAAGCCGGGAGGCCGGTTAAAAGACTTTTAATGGATGTTAAAGCAGTCTATATGCTTGGATTCATGACCGTGAACAATCGTCTACCCATATGGGCAAAGAAAATAATCAGTATGAGTTGATCTTCCATTGGTATCTTTGTACAGTAAGTTAAAAAGGGCATTTGTTTGGACATAGGATTTGAAAGATGAGTATGGAAGACCTTATGACGAAGACAAACAAACACATTACTTAAATTCATCTGAAAAAGATTGTTTTCATGATTTAGATAAATGTTCCCATTTCACTAAGAGAAGTCTTGCAGATGGATTGTGACCACGTTGATGGTGATATGGATCAGAGGCACAATGATCTTCAAAAATAAATAACATACATTTTGTATAATGACACTGGATCATGTCAAGAGAGGGAAGCAACATTTGTGACAGTCTTAGACTCGGTGAAGGAGGAGGACTCCTCCAAGGAATATCGGAGGCTGCCCCAGGCTGAAGCACAAGTCTTATGAATCATTTAGGTATCTACTCAGCTGAGCTCCTCATGTTGCCATCAAGACTCTCCAAATGGAAAATCCTAGTACCTGGCCTCTGAAGAATACCGGGAATGTGCCACCCACCTGCCTTACCTGGTGAAACAACACGAGAGAGGGCCCAAATACAATTAACAGTAATTTTAGGTTTTAAGGCGTATCACAAAGGTCCAGAGGAGAGAAATTGATGTTGTTGCTCAATTCTGGATGGCCCAAAAATATAGAATGTCAGGGCAAGGTCAGAATCCTCCCTCTGTACTCGTGTTGCATGAGTGACTAGCCAAATGATCAGCTGCAGTGCTTAATTTGTAAAGGAGTAAGTGCTGGGGCCCAAAGTTTTAATCAAGCCTGCAGCCGGCACTATAGATTGTCCTGGGTGCTGAATAGCAAGACTGCATAGACTTGATTCCACATATGCCTCTTTCATCCTCCCTGCCCCTTTATCTTACTTTTTCAGGTTCTTTTTCATTGCTGCTTCCTTTCTTTGTCACTGTTTTTCCCACTTTCCTCTTCCTCTTCTTTCCCCATCTTGTGTTTTTCTTTCTTGCTCTGGGTCAAAGCTTGATGAGAAAAAAATAAGTGCCTGTCCCAAAAAATTAGTGCTGGTGGACCCCACCTCTAACCACTAGGTCAAATTAAGCACTACCCAGCTGCAAAACGTACATAGTGAAAGAGAGAGAACCGAGCCCTGATACACACCACAAGGCAGGGAATGGCTGGATTAAAGGAAAATATCCAAGACAGTTGTCACTTTCCACCCTACAAAAAGGAGCATGCATAGTTCAATGCTTGGCCTCCGATTCAATGCGCCTTCTCTTGATCAAAACCTCAAACAATCTGTTCAGAGAGCTGCTAGAAAGTCCGGAAGTATCAAGATGGTAAAAACTAATGCTATGGCCAGGAGGGTGGGTTAATCGGGATAAAAATGGGCACAATGAGATTACAAGGAGTAGGCAAGAGCCACAGTTGAGTGCACAGATGTTTATAAGATTGGAAATAGTGTTGCAGCGAGGCAGTAACAACATGCAACATTCTGCACAATGTAACCCGGAGTCGAGAGATTGGAATTTGAATGACAGTTCCCCAAATGTTCTGCTTCTAATGACGTTTTTTGTGTGATTAAGTTACCAAAGCCTGCTTCAGAAAAGAAGCGAAAGATGCTCTTCCGCATCTATAACATCCTAGTATAATGACTGAAAGGTTCAAGGACACCCCAGTGCAGCCTTCCGGGGTTATAAAAAATAAACTTATAAATAATTAAATATTTTTCTATTTGTCATAAAACCCAGGTGCGGGTTAGCAACCCAACGGAGTAACAGACGTTTTCTGTTCTTCTGATCAGGACTTTGAGAGTAGGAAAGAGTTCAATTTTTAGATTTCAGTTGTGTTTTAGTGGTCATTTTATTTACAATTAAAATCCTTTGTAGATTTTGTAATGGTATTGGGTGCTATAATGGGTGGTTTTCCTGAACTGCTACTGTAAGCAACACACGTTGATCTATGGCACAGCTTGTTAAAACAAGCATTGACAAAGCCAACTAATATCTCCTTTTAGCTGCAGATGGAGAAATGTTGGCTTTGCCAATACTTTTTGCCGATAATGTTCAGCTTTGGCAGAAAGAGAAAAAAAAGTTTTTTGCCGATGCTGTGCAGTATCAGTATGAAAAAGAAAAAAGAAAGCGCAATGACTGATACATGCTACAGCACACATGCACTCATATTGTAAGACACAGCTGGCATTTTTAAAATTTCTTTATTTACTTTTCCAAGATGGTGGTAAATTAAAAAAAATTTAAATGTGCATAAACGTCGGCTTTGGGAAAAAGAGCAAATTGCAATAGCAGCCCAAATATTTTTAATAAAGAAGCCTTTTCTAAATTAAAGCAACGACTGCAATAAGAAGGTCAAAGGAGTAATGGAGGAGTAGGTGGGGGGGCGGAGAAGAAAACTTGGGGGGACATCGGAGAGTGGGTTGGGGAGGCAGTGAGAAACAGAGTAGCTTGAGGGAGGAAATAAAAAAAGGCAGGCAGTGAAGCATAGAGGAATCAAGGAGCATCATGAAGCGCTTGGGGTAATAACATTGAGCGCAAGAGGTAGCAACACAGACTGCGCGGGGGCAGTTGTTTGAGGAAGAAGCAGCACAAACAAGGTGCAAGTGTACATAATCAAACCACTTCATGCAGAACAGTGTCGGTAGACCGCTTCATTGCATACCATAAAACCATACATGAATCTGTAACACACAACTTCAAACCACATGATACCACACCAACTGTTTCAACACCAGGGGTAACCATGAGCAGAGATAGGTCTCATCCATATCATCTCGTTACTTCCCTTACCCGCTACCACCTACAGCATAGACGACAACATACACCGATGCACCCTACATACCGCATTATACTATTCCACAGCTCATCACACCATATCACTCTAAACTGCATCAGATCACCAAAGCAAATCCACACCTCAGCAGTATTCTCTACATCATCCAGCACCAGACTACACTACACCATATACCCCATACAGTACCACATGACTCAATTTGCCCCATGTAGCATATCCTACCAGAGACCATAATGATGTATTTAGACAGGAAACCATGGGGGTAGAAGACTTTTATTTCTGATGTCCAGATGCCTGACCTACTATGGATCCTAAGCAACTGACCAAGTACCCCTTCAACACTTGACTCTGAGTGGCCGCACGGAGCAAGCAGTCTAAGGCTTCTTGGGGGGGTGGGGTGGGGTGGATAGACACAGGGGTGGACACAGGCTCACAACTCAAAATATGTTCAATAGCATAAAAAGAGAGGCGTGACTAAGATGGAGGCTGTGTAGCAGCTCCACTGAGGAGCTCTGCCTCAAACGAAACCGAAGCACCGCCAGCAGCGCTCCTGAGG